>CM060708.1:67699000-69041500 GCA_030686995.1 Artemisia argyi
AGAACATCAAAATAGGTTAAATGAAAGTATAAAAGATTAGAAAAGTTTACTTGAAGCTTACTTGACGTTTTGATGATTTTTGAAGAAAAATACATAGGTATCCTTGGGGTTTTTATTTCAAAACCCTAACTATGAGTACAAATGAGACTTGATTATGACTTGATCTTCAAAAGTTTATGGTTTATTCTTGTTCTTGTGTTGTTGGCCGAACCATATGAAGGAGAGAATGGAGAAAGAGTTTTGCTAGTTTATTTTTATTACATGTGCGAAATGAAGTAAAATATCTAGTAGTTTTGATATATATTATTTGCAAGACATAAAGTACCATTATTAAGTGAAGTAAGTAAACTTTTTCAATTGTGTAAGTGATTGGAATGGGGGGGGGGGGGGGGGCATGGAAATGGTGATGGGGTGGATGAGTATGTAAGAAATTCTTGGACTTTTGAGGTAGTTTAGGTAGATATTTAGTGTTATAAATGATACCGGGTACCGAGATTGCTAGAAATAAAGTTTAACTGTACCAAATAAAATGTGACGACTTTGTAAAAATTATGAAATTACATTCCTGATAAGAATCAGGTGTTAAAATAATTGTCGTGTTGAGATATCGTAAACCGACGGAGTTTTAAGCTCCTAACGAAAAATGTAGCAGTTGACTTGAAAACACAGTGCAAATTAGTAATATAATTTTTATATTATTATAATGAGTATGAAAATATATTAGGATCATAGTCGGGAGTGTCGGGTATATGTTAGTAGTAAAAACTGAGTGGTAACGTTAATTACAAATTAAGCATACGTAAATGGAAATAATGCATATCCGTGCATTATCTAATGTGCTGATGATATTACTAAGAATATGTAGACTACTCTAGTCTATATGATGTGTCCCTACAGATGATGCATGAATTCGCAGCTAAACCAATCCGGTTACGCGAATTTAAATACCCGTAAACTAGATTTACGATGAAATGAATGATGAATGTGAATAGTGTTTTCCTTCCGGAAATGAATAGTGTCACATGAATAGTAAAATTTTTGAACGCTTCTCGAAATCTCAAACTGACTCCGAAAATGATGAATAGTGATCGGTGAATAGTAACTTGTGAATAGTAAATTGTCATGGTTTGGAAAATGACCTGAAATTAAGAGTTGTGACATTGAGCTTTGAATTCATCATTTTTGGCAATCAGAGAAGTTGTCTGTTCTGTAGTCTTAGTTTTTGTTTCTTTGATTGAATCATACAGGTCTTTGTAATGCTTTTTCAAAGTCTCATTTTTCATAAGTAATTTAGCCACATTATGTTCCAATTCAATGTTCCTTGTTTCCATTACATCAATGTCATGTTTAACTTTGGCTTCATTACTTTTCTCATGCATGTTAATTCAAGTTTTCAAATTGCTGATCGTGAAGTTTTTGGTTTGTAGCTGAGCTTTGATCGGTCTGAAACAGTCAGATAATATCAACCAAGTGAATGGTCAACAAGGTCAAACATCCTAGGCCAATGCTTCTGTGGAATACAGTGTTTCCCCGGGTCATTATGTCCCAACGAGGCATGCAAAGGTCAAACATCCTGTGATCGAGTGAATTTGAATGGGAAAGGGTATAAGTGAGTGATTGATTAAACTAAGGAAATGTAAAAGAAAATAGCTTAAATAAGTTAGGAGAATGTTTATGTGAAAACTAGATACTTAAAAACGTTTAAAAACCTAAAACGCGTACGTTTAATTTAAATTTACGTAAACGTACGAAATAAAACGTGAGTTTTAAGAAAGAAAAAGCCTATGGATATGAAAACTATATTTTTACAATGATAAAAGAAAATTTTTGGAAAATTAAAATTATTTTTACAACTATTTAATTAATTATTATTAATTAATTACTATTTTCTAATTACTTTTAATTATTTAAATTACCCTAAATTATAACTAATTATGATTTTACACTAGAAAAGTGAAAATTTAATTTGGAAAAATCTAAAATAACTTAAAACTAATTTTAAAATTAAAATTATATTTTTCTGAATTTTAATATAATTATTATTAATTAAAAACTAATTATTAATTAATTTAAACTAATTAAAATTAAGAAAAATAGCAAATGAATAGTGAAAAATATGAAACTTTTTCTAAAATTATTTTACAACTACAGGAACCTATGAAAATTATAAAAATGAGAAATGCTTAATGAATAAGATAAAAATAAGCCAAATGGCTTAAATAGAAGCTATCACTTATTTTATTTTTGTCTTTTTTGGAATTTTCTTTTTCAAAATTATTTAACTACTTAAAATAAGCAACTTTAATAAAGGGACTTTGGTTGAATATAAAAAATAAGCACTTTAGGAACCAAAGTGCTTAACAGTTGGTATATTGTAGCTTATTAGGACTTTGAGGATATGAATAAGCTTATATTAAGCCACCCAGAGAAAGCCAAAGGTAAAATAAGATACAACATGGATGAAGGAACTTGGAATAAGCAAAATACAAGAAATAAGCACACTAGATAAGCAATTACAAGCAAATAAGCAAATCCAAATTCCTGAACACAATACAGGCCAAATTGGCAAGCTTCATGTCAATGTGGGGCCCACTAGGGTGATTGGAAACCCAAACTAAGAGTGGAACCGAAAGAGGAGCTGATGAGGCGAAAAATGATCCATTTTTAGGGGGTCATTTAAGCCCGAATTCAAACTTATTTGATCAAATATTGCCCTAAATCGTTCCTTTTGTGATTTTAGGTACTTTTGGAGTGAATTCTGAAAAAGGAAGCATTTTGGACGTGTTTGGAGCATAAAAGTGAAGAAAACGGCAAAGTCTTAATTTTTCTTGCTGGGAACAGTACCTGACGGCGTCAAGAGCAATCTTATGACGGCGTCAAGAGCAATTTTAGTGACGGTCCAGTAGATTTATGACGGCGTCAAAGCATGGCCATCAAGAGTAAAAGTGGTGATGGCCCAGAACAACATTACACATGACGGCGTCAGAATTGGATCTAGGCAATCCGATTTCACTATGGGCGGCGAGTTGACGGCGTCAGACATTTCTTCTTGACGCCATCACCTTGTATAATCTATATATAGTTTTGCAATTTTCATTCATTAGTGTGGTTGGAATTTTAGTGGAACCCTAGCACGACTTTTACAGCTTTTTCAAGGGTTTTTACCCTTTGAATCCTTTCATGCTTAATTAAGATAAGTATCCTTTTATTAATGAAAAGTATGATTTGTCTGATAAAAATATCTCTAGTTTTCTTCTCTATTTTCTTAAGGAGCTCGCACACGCTAAAAGTAGTACCTTATCCCGATACAACCCCTAACCGGGTCGTATCAGTATAAGCAGGTCTAAACTACTTGCTTTATGTTTGGAGGTAAAAGATGTTCTGGAATAAATTATAATACCAATTCTAAACATAATAAACTAAGGGTTACTTATTTACTATAATATAGATATTTTCATTCAAGCAATCAACCCGGTTGATTTGTTGGTGAACTAACCAAATTTTGCCCAAACTGTTTTGTCCTAATTGCTCAACATGCCTATTTCCATTTAATATATACATACGATAGTTTGAAATTATCTACCTTTATACTATGCAAGTCGTCATGAACACACAGTTTTTCAATTTTATAATCATTTAGAGCATCTTCACCAAATGTAGAGCTTCACTTTCTTAGATAGTTAAAAAAAATGTATCTATTCATGAAACCATGATTTACATATCTTGTAAGAATCAAAAGGAATGTTTCAATTCACCAAAGAGGTGTTGACATTACATTTTGGAGGTTATTATCTCATTGTTGTATTTTAAGTCACAACTAACCAATCAAACCTAACCTTACTAATTAGCTGACCTGCACCTTAAGACAATCATCATTGGAATTGAATACCTATATTCATCTACATTCAGTCCCAATGTCACATAAATATATACATAAATGCATATACCTTGAGATGAATATCGAGACTTAATTAATTTAAATTATCCCAACAAAACCTTGGGTGCCTGATAACAATCTACAAACAAACAAACATAACATCATATTCAATTTTAATTCACCCATAAATCCCATAATCAATTAACATAACTCAACAACAAAATAAATTTAAAAAAAAAAAGAACAAAAAAGAAATGTCACACCCCGCCACGGCGGAAACGCGATGGTGTAACTTCATAGATATCATCACAACACATGGTGTCTATATAGAGAATAACTACATGCAATAAAAATGGCAAAGTATAGACACAAAGTGTCATAACAATACCTGAAAGATAACAACATGATAAACTCCAAACGCACAGATAAACCACTTCCAATGCAACTAAGGTCTCGTCTAATCACTTCCTTCTATCATAGCCTTAGAATGCCCACCTGAAAATGATGCTTAAAACGTCAACATAATGTTGGTGAGATTCATAGGTTTAGACACACAAACACTCTCAAGGCAACCAGTTCACTGTGATTATAAAACATAGCTGGACAAATAAATATAGTTATCATACAAGCTACATGTATCCATAAACCAATCATCACACAAAAAGGCAACCATCGGGCCGGAACGTGACCCCCGCTCCAAAACACATCATCAATTAGGTCGCATGCGCGAGCAACAGGATAAGCATCCTCCCAATTGGAAATCACACAGCATCAATTAGGTCGCTAACCTAATCGGAATCACATATCACACAGCATCAATTAGGTCGCTAACCTAATTGGAATCACATATCACACAACATCAATTAGGTCGCTAACCTAATCGGAATCACACTTTCATGTACCACATAGCATTATTACGATAACATTATAAGTCCAAGCTTTTAAACCACACATAATCACAGTAACTCAAATATTTAAGAAAAGCATCATTCCCATCCCAAGTTTAAAAACAAAGTAAAATATGGGACTATGAACTCACCTTAAACTCCGCAGCTTCCACTAAAACAATTCACAATCTTTAACACACAAAAATAATCCACATTACACAAGGTCAAGCTAAAAGCTACAACCCATGTAATACACATATGATGGATGTCTAAGACACATATGACCCACCATGGATCTCCTAGACACCATACTAACCATCACCATAACCTAACACTCACTAAATCCCTTGCACTTATAAAACCAGAAAACGCAGAATTTTTGGGTACATTCGCCCACATGAAATCACTACAAATAAAGCTCAACAACTCACACCAAAATTTTACCATGGTCTCTCATAAGCATACAAGCTAATCCCAGAAGGCCAAGGTCCAATAACACACACAAGTACTCAAAAGAAAATCAAACTTGTCAACCACTCAAATTCGGATTTGAACGCACACCAAAAAATTTTAATTAACATAAAATACTTCCACAAGTTTTTATCGCGAATCCTTTTCGTGGTAGTCTAATATAACCTAATACTTAACTATTCCAGAAGGCCTAGTCAAAATACCACTTTTACAACTACAAAACAGCCTCAAACTTTTACCCAAAATCTGTTCCGGTTTGACAGCTTTGACACCTTAACAAAGAAAAATCAAAAGACCAACTTCCCGACCTTGAAAGCAATCGTGGCTGGACTTTTTGGAAAGCTCTTTAATTAAACTTCAATTTAGACCTAAAATTCGTGACTTAACTCCTCACCATCTGTTAATTACACACACATCTTTATAGCACTACTTTTCTGTCCAAACCCTAACTCAATAACTAACGTGTTTTACACTCAATTCCCTTAACCAATTACCATATTATTAACATCTAATCATCCCAACATGTTTTACTTCATTAATTTACAGAAGTATATAAACCCTAGATCCATCATACTTAATATTACATGAATACCAATAATTAATCAATTATATGAACATAGGGTTTTAGGATTTTACCTTGATTCTTGATTATTTCTTGAAAACGATAAACCCTAATTTTTTCTCCTTCTTTTCTCCTTGTGTTTGACTCAAATTGCAGAAAATAGGACTTTGGGGTCGTTGGTATAGCTTATATGGGTAGGTGTTGGGCTTGGTTGGGTTGGACTAGGATTCCTTGGGCCTAAGAGTCATATTTGGACTCAAATTGAGTTTCCTTTTTCCCCTTATCCCTTCTAGCCGATTTTCTAAACATATATATATATATATATATATATATATATATATATATATATATATATATATATATATATATATATATATATATATATATATATATATATTTTTTTTTTTTCTTTTATTAAATTTATTTATTACACTCAAAACCTCATACTTTTCATATTTTATAAATACCCGTAACTAATCCTAGCGTCTTACGCGATAAACCTCAGTTTTTACGACAACCCGGAAAAATATCATTTCCAAAAATAAAGTTTCCAAAAATAGAATTTCACACTCTTTTGAAACATAACTCATAAAAACAATCTCCTCGTAACCCGCTAACGCTCAAACACTTGAACGAAGACTCGTTACGCAAAAACACAAAAACACCAATGTAATGTAATCGTAAAGGTTTTTTTTTTTTTTTTTTTTTTTTTTTTTTTTTTTTTTAATATATGGTCAAATTAAGATAGATTTAGATTTCTTTTTCATTAAAATATTAAAAAAAAATATAATAATAATTCAGTTATTAACAAATAAAGAAACATTCTTTTTTTTTTTGAAATACAAAAATCTTTTATCTTTTATTATTTATATAATAAAAGAATTACATCATTTCGGAGTGATTTTGCAAAATCATTTTTATTGAAAACAAAAACTCAACCAATAGGAGAGCTCGATTTTGACACATAGGCGAAATCAAGCAAGAGATAAGATCAATATAGAACTCAAATTTGTTATAGAACCAATGAACCAATCACAGCCACCTATTTTTTTTATCTAAATTAATAAAAAAAGTATTTTCCACCTTTTTTTTAAAAAAAAAACAACATATCTTGCAAACGGTTAATCTTCAAGCTAAAAAAAAAAAAAAAAAAAAAAAAAAAACTATCGCGACGAAAATTAAATTATCTTTCTATAGATATGCATTGTTATATGTTTACGACGAAATTTTTTTTTGATGAACTTTAAAAAAAAAAAAAATCCGCCTAGAAAAATCATATATGATTCGTAAAAATCACGTATGATTTGATTTTTACAAATCACATATGATTCACGAATCATATGTGATTTGTAAAAATCATATATGATTCGTAAAATCACATATAATTTGATTTTAACGAATCACATATGACTTTTACAAATCACATATGATTTTTCTGGGCGGAAATAATTTTGAAAAAAAAAGTTCGTCGAAAAAAAATTATCGAAAGTATAAAACAATGCATGTCAATAGAAAGATAATTTAATTCTCGTCGCGATGATATTTTTTTCGTGTAACAATTTACGGTTTGCAAGATATTTAATTTAAAAAAAAAGGTGAAAGTTTACTTTTTTATTTTGATAAAAAAAAAATGAGTGGCTAGGAATGGTTTATTGGTTCTATGTCAAATATGAGTTCTTTATTGATCTTTTGGCAATCAAGCAATATGATTGGCCAATAAAAGGTCAAAATTGAATTGATTATTGTCAAACTTTAATAAATTTTGTGAAGAATTTGGTTGAGAAAAAAAATTAATAAAAATATAGGTGTCAAATTTATGAAAACAAAAACTTAAAAAAAGAAGAGGTAATTAATACTCCGTAAAACTTTAGTAGTTGAATTTTAAATATATTATATAGACTTAAGTGTAAAATTATAAGTCTCCATGTTTTTTAATAACTTTAGATAATAAACAAATAACCTTTTATCTTTTATACCCTATAGACTTTATAATATGAATTTTGTTTATAATTACATGAGTATTAGTATTAGTTTGAGACTTTCATCCAATAAAATTCTGAAACTTTGTAAATACACGAATTAATTTTAATATATGTTTAATATTTTGAAAATAAATATTAGTTTTAAACTTTCATCTATTAATTTTTTTTCTATATACGTCAAATAAGGACTAAAGTTATCATATTTAAAAGTTTAATCTATGTGTACACGAGTTTGAATATTAAATACGGCAAAATTATTATTAACTGTAATATAAATATCAAATTGTAAGCACGAGTTATTGTGATATGAAAATAAATATACGCGATTGTACTTATAACGACTTATGTAATTATTATTTAAAGTTTATATACGGATATTCAGAAAAACATTTTTAAAAAACTTTACGAAATATATTTTAACTTTATCAATGCTCATTATGTGTTACTAAACTAGCACATTTTGTATAACATGATATTAATAGTTAAAATTAAACAACGACATCAACCTCGACCTCAACATCTATGTCAGCTAAATAAAGTTAAATCTTTCTTCCAATAAAATTTTTTACAAAATATTAATATATAATGAAAAACTCATGCATATTTATTAGTTGTACTTATATCATCACGGGTAAATGCTTATATGTCCATATAATAACTAAAATTTTAAAATAAATTTGATTTCTGTGTAAACCCGTGCGTGCACGGGACTTACAACGAGTATAAATAAATAAAAGATTTCGACGATATTTGATGCATTGTATAAGATACATCTAACTTTTTTTAAATAGTACAATTTTGTTCTTGCGATTCACACAATTTATACATTTTTATTTATTTTTATTTTTATTTTTGGAACCTACACACAATTTATACAATAAATTATTATATTCATCCACATGTGTGTGATTTTTTATTATTTTTTATTTTTTATAATTATGTGGATGTAACATTCTGTTATTTAAACAAAAGCTTAATCATTTTATGATTTTTATCATAGCTTTGATTATGGTTATGGACTTATGGTTGTTACTTTACGGGCCTTACGAATTATTGGGCTTAAATACTAAACAAATATTTTACCTTGAGCCACCCTGATTATGATTTATGAATATGCAGCAACGACAATCTAATATCACGTCAACGAATTTCTGGTAAACGAAAAAAAAAAAAAAAAAAAAAAAAAAAAAAAAAAAACATCAATGGCAGAAAATCAAGGGGTTTTAGTCGCGGATAATGAGAACCCAGTCATAGAGTCGCTACTGACTAAATACAAAGAATATGGCACGTTTTTTAGAAAATGGGTTGCTAAACAGTCTTTACCAGTGGAGGCTGTTGTGGCCACTGTCACAAGTGCTGCGCGAGGTGCCGCTATTGGTTTTTCCCTTGATGTTTGCTCAGCCATTGGTTTTTCGGTTCCACCACCTGGCACGTCTTTTAGTCCTCAGGTATACGTATATATTTACATTATACGGTTGCATGCTCATATGTAAATAAAGTTTAATTCAAGGTTCGGACTTGCTTGTTAACAAATTCTATTTGCGTTAAACGATTAATTATTTGTAGCCAACTAGCTACAATTCTTCATAAAAAATACACATTCAATGATATTGTAGCCAACTAGCTACAATAAAATCTAGCCAATATATTCTCATATATATATATATATATATATATATATATATATATATATATATATATATATATATATATATATATATATATATATGAATCCGGACTCCAACTTGGTCAGCCAGTGTTGCCTAGGTAATTTACCGGGATATGCCTTCCTTGTTGGGTGGAGGGCTCGGTACCAAAAAGGTACACGGACTTGAGATGGTTCCGCCAAATACCATTATATATATATATATATAGTTAGGATCAAATAAGAAGATTCACTACAAAAAATAACGTTACTCTCCACACTTATTTTGCTACGGTATAGTCAACCGTAGAGTTTTTTTTATATGAAATCATAATTTTGCTACATTTATAGGTGTTACAAATCTTTAAAAAAATACTTCACCTATATAAGTGTGAACAATAACAATAATGCTACATTTATAATTGAAGCAAACCAAGACCACACTTATAAGTGTAAGAAAATACTTAAAAAATGCTATACTTAAAAATGTAAAAATAACTACATAAAAAAGCCACATTTATAATTGTGGATAAGTTACACTTATAAAAAAGCCACAAAATCAAAATAAGTCTATCCATTCTCTTAATTCCCTTAAATAAAAAAAGCTTCTATCAAAAATTCACACTTAAGCCACAAAATCAAAATTCACTCACTCAAAATAAAAGCCAGCTTACTGTTCCATCACTCACTCTATATAAAATCATAAAAATCAAAATAAATTCATAAAATCAAACCCTAACTTTTAATCACTATGTAATCGTGCTTTTGTTAATCGCCGTGGTTTCGTAATCGTTTTCGTAATTGCTGTGGTTTCGTAATCGTCGCTGTGGATCTGTAATCACGGTGGTTTCGTAATCGTCGCCGTGGATCTGTAATCGCCGTGGTTACTGTTCCGATCATCATCATCAGGTCAATGTTAGTTAATCGTTTATTAATGTTTAGAGATATAACTTAACGATTCGGTCATTATTATGTGTTTTGTGATGGTTAAGTAGTTTAGAGATATAACTTAACGATTCGTCTTATTAATGTTTGCGTTGAACTAAAGGTGTTATTTTCTGTTGAGTAGTTACTTATAGTTTTTGATTATTATGTGTTTGATGAAATGCCTCTCAAAGAACTAGATACCAAAAGCCTTGCTTCGTATCTATTAGGGAAATGGACTGTACACCTCAGATAATTGCACTTTTAGCTTTGGTTAAAGGCGTATTGTTAAACATTTTTTTTTTTGGCGAAATAAATTGAGCTCCTGGTTTGAAGCCCTTAGACCTAGTTTCGGGCCGAAAGTTAAAACATTAGTCAAGCTTTAGAGTAAATATTGAGCTCTTAGTTTAGTTCCTATCTGAATTGCTAGACAACTTTCCGTTCTCTCATTGAGTTTTGATTTCAATCCCCTGAAAGTTAGTAGATTATAATTGTTACAAAAAATGTTATCTCCAAAAGCATAGAATAAAAGAGAATATGTAGTTGCATTTTCATTAGACGGAATTAGTAACCATTTTTTTTTTGTATTTTTCTTATTTGTTATATTTTATTTATTAATGAATGAGTTATGACAAAATGATGTGTGAATTTATTGGAAGATGATGATGATGTATTAGCATGAATCATGCGTAGTGACACCTGGTGAATAAAATGGTGTTGATTATGATGAGGAAGTTTTTACTTTAGGTCCTGAATGTGTGAATATATATTGTTTGTTTTTAGTGATATATGCGCTCATGGTCTTGGTGTTTGCTATGAGGTATTATGATAATTTTTAACGAGTGTAGGACTTTTATGCTAGAGTATGGATTGAGCTAGCTGTGTTTTCGTACAGATTGATTTAGACGCTGAAAGTTTGTATGGAAATAGGTAACTTGATATCTTCTTCTGAATTTGTTTATGGAAGATCACATTTGATGACCCGGATTTGTATGAAAAAGATAAAGTTTTTTTTCGGGCCTTATCCATAGCCCTAAGTGCTATTTTTAGCATGTGCCTATCTTTTCAGATGAGTTGGTCTTTTACGCTTGACTTGTTTTCATGTAAAAAAGTATATCTTTTCTTGATGATATGTATTCAGTTACCTTTTTGTGCGGTTTTCCAATTATTGTCTTATGTTAATTAACTTGCATCACGCTCTATAGTTTGACATGATATAACTAATTATGCAGCTTGAGAAAAGGTTAAACGAAGTCGAGCAGTTCTATTCAAAATCAGGTAAAAAGCAGTCAAATTGCTGGTTTTCCTCAAATCATACCGCAATACTGTTCCAGTACCTAGGCATTGGTGTCAGAAGCGAAAGTTTTTACAGGTGTGTCATCAAATAGGTAGCATTTGTTGCTGAAAATGTATGTTGCATCAGTGTTTATATACACCTTGTTTTCTATGAGAGCAAATACTAGTAACTTAGACATAAAACAAGGGTAGCAAAGAAACGGGTGATGAAAGACGAGGTTTGTCTTATATGTATATATCTGGTTCTTGCAGGGGAGTGGCTGTGACAATCTTGGAGCCTGGAAATTTAGGTATTGAGAAGCAGCCATTTCAACTTCCTGATTTTATTGCGGCCACAGGAATTGAGAAAATTAGACAGGTAAGCTTGGATCTTGTGATTCTTGTCTGGTATAGCAACATTTGCTTTTATTTACTTACCCGAGTTTGCTCTACCCTAACATGCCATGCTTGCCTTCTTTTAAGTGTGACTGTAAGTTTAGTGAGTTGATAATGAAGGTTCGTGGATCTGTCTTGTATATGTATAAGGTGAATTCTAAGGTTATAGTTATTTTGGACTTGACGCCAACAGTTTTTATAGTTATTTTGGATGGATTTAGGAGTTGGCTATTGTTGTATTTATGTGTACTTATATGCAGTTAACAAGGTTTTAGTCGCTAGTTAACTAAAATAATATTGTCTGGGATAATATATTGCTGTATTTTCGGTTTGTTTATGATGTAACTTAAGGATTGTTGTGGATGCTTTGCTAGATTGTCTTGCCATTTGTCATGATTGTTGGCTTGTTACTAGTAAATAAGCTAGTTTGCGGAAACTGAGTTTATGTATGAACGTTAATCGTATTTAGTTTTCTGTGATTAGTTGTGGCAGCCTGATAGTTGGTGTCGTGGTACTGGTTTTGTGAGGATGGATTCTCTAGGATAGGATTTGATGGAACTACTAAGCATTAATGCTGTAACAAGTCCCTTTGTGCTTGATAGCCTAATATTAAGGAGGTGAAAATTCACCAGAAGGTGTCCAATAAAGCCTGGGTGTGCCTGCAAATTTGTTGCATTTACGTGTTGTTATAATGTGTGATCCTTGAGCTTAAAAATATGTTACGTATCAAAATTATTGTTAGATCGGTTTAGTATATCAAATATCAAATTGATTCCATCATTCTAATGTCCTGTGTAGTAGATCTGTTTCCTAAGTCTAGAGTTGACTTGGTAGAATATCCAATTAAAGAAATAACGGCACATTAAAAAATACACACAATTATTATTTTTTTAGACAAAAAGGGGCATTCCGATCATTCTGGTTAAATCATGACTTGACAGCTTGTTGTTAACTTCATAAAGTGCCCAATGGTTTAAAACCGTGGAATTCAGGGAATTCAATTTGCTTCTGCCTACTGTTTTCCATTTTTTGTTTATTCTTCTAGTGTGATATCACTGCTTTCAACTCACTAGAGTTTTGACTTATAGAGAATTATTACACTGACCACATGTTTATGCATCAATATATGGTTATAACTTATATTACACTGACCACATAATTAATACTTCCCTTCTAGTTATGAAAATTTGAAACAATTGAGAGTACTTAAGAGAAGATAGTGTCATTTTTGACCATATATATTAGGACAATACCAATTCTTGTATCAGATTCTAAGTTTCTGGCAAATGCACACATGGTGGGTTGTACATTTACAGATTTAGTATATTGAATCAGTGAGTTTTAATAGCAGCTCCAAATTCTGGAAATGACTTTCTGTTGTCGCCCAAATTCTGGAAATGACTTTCTGATGTCTCTTTTAAGGGGCTTTTGGGACTACTAATGGTATTAATCGACGGTGAATCTCTAAAAAGTTGAGACCATAGAATGTGTTTTCTGTTAAATTAGTACATAATTGTTGTTTATCTTTTGTTTTAGATCACCTTTTGGTTCACACACATTCGTTTATTGGTGCACACGGGCTTTGTGATTTTAGGATTGCCAGCAAATAAGAACCGAGTTTTGATGTATGTCTGTGAGGATTCATATCTGTTTGGTATCACCTTGCAGTTTACAAATATAGAAAATTATGTCTTGTGCTACCTCACTCAGTTTGCTTGAGTGCCTTGCCAAGCCAAGCGTCTAAAGTTTTAGGTGTTTTAGTTGCAGAAAAATCTTCTCCATTTTGCTTTATCTAGTTTCCAGAAAACTTTTTCATTTAGATTACAAGTGTAAATTTATTAGAGAACATATTCAAAATAATTACAGTCGTTACTTCTGTGCTGGTTTTCCACATCTAGATTGGCAATAGGTATTAGGATTTTGTTTGTGGCTGTAGATACCCATGGTCTGTCTTTGGGTGCATATGTATTTAACCATTTCATAAGAGCTTATGTAGTTTTGAAGGCTTTGCTTCACTCACTTTACTTCTCAACTAATAAAAAATTAGTTTGGAATGTTGGGTTTGCACAATGGCTTTGTATGTTGTTTGTGATATTCATATTTCTGATGTCACTTGAATGATCACAGATTCAGGAGCAGCAACAACAACAGGATCACCAAAGACAATAAGAGCACAACATTCAGGAGCCTTTGGGAAAAATTTGGCAAAGTTTGTGGCAATCTGATATGCAAATACCTTCTTTTTCTAGAGTTCAGAATCACGAGGCTGTACAGTCGTCGTCTCAAGGGTAGAAAGCGCGAAGATTGTTGAGGTCAAAGGGTAGAAAAAGTGTAGAAAACCAAAAATGTGTATGTAGACATGCTAAATGATTGATGTTAATTGTTTTTAACTTGTACAATACTGGAAAACATGCTAAATGTGTATGTAGCATTTGACTAATGAATGGGAATCATTACTGGAAAATATCAATATTTGTATGTAATTTCTATATTGCATCAGGTTTTCTAATATACATATTTGTATGTAATTTCTTTTTATTTTTTTCTTCTTCCAGAAAATATGTCCACACTTTTAGGTGTGAATATTTAACAATGTTGCTACACTTTTAATTGTAAGCATCTTTTTGCAAATTTGCCAAACTTTTAAGTGTGGCATTTAAAGAGTGTTTGCCACACTTTTAAGTGTGGACATTCAAAGAGTATCTTCACACTTATATGTGTAGCAAAATTTGTCACACCCATTATTGCTACACATTTGCAAGCGTGGAATTTATAATTTGACACATTTTTAACCGTGGCAAATTGGCTTTTAAAATGTGAAAAATTTAACTAGTGTTTTGTAGTGATTACTTAAAATAAGAAGAAATAAGAAGAACTATAACTACAAATCCGAGATGCACCAACCTAAATTAGATACATCCCTATAATTTTAGATGCATTATAACGCACCATAGTGTGTTTTCAGGCTTTTAATCAGATGCATATACGTATGTTAGATGCATTTCATGATTTCTCTTATTTTTTGTTCTTCTGCACGTGTCAAAATCATGAAAATCAATTTGCACCATCTATACATCAAATTAACTTTCGAAACTCAAGATGTTGCATCTATATGAATAGAAATGCATCTAATGCAAGTCGTTGCATCTCGAATGCGTGGTTTTGGTCACTTCTTACCACTTCTTATTTTAATTTACTTCTTACTGGATCCCTACTATATCTATATCTATATCTATACTACTATATAATGCATGGATAAACCAAGCCTAACTCCTAACCAAAAATTAAGATAAGGAGCTCCAATCATGAGGTGACATGTGTCACTTCTTAACTAACTTCAAGCCTAACTCCTAACCAAAAATTAAGATAAGGAGCTCCAATCATTAGATGACATGTGTCACTTCCCAACTTAAAATTCACCTTTATTTTCAAATTGAAATATCTTTTTATCTATTTATTTTTTTTATGATCTCATTTCACCATATTTTTTAAAATTCCGTGCTTTTTAATTCAACATCCATTTTGATATATTTTTACGAGTTTTTAGTTTTTACATTTTTAGTGGGTTTATGTTTATTAATTCAAATTTTTACTACTTTAACCTTTATTTCAATCAATACAATCTTGATTCGACAAAATCATATACTTTTGGGTGGAGTATTTGACGGGTAAGAGATTGTGAGGGTCTTTTTATGTGTGAGAATAATAATGTCACGGGAAAGCAACGGAAAACCTAAGCAAATAAATACAACTAACATATACATTCGGAGTGTTGTGAAACGAATTCATTAGGCGGGTAGGGAATTGCGGGAAAAGTTGGGCTATCAATTCGTTTACTATATTATAATATAACTATATTTATCGCCGCCGCTGTGCGCGGGTATCAAACTAGTATATATATATATATATATATATATATATATATATATATATATATATATATATATATATATATATATATATTTCCTTTTTATTGTTTAATTGTTTGATACTTTCTTAGATTCGATGGGTATATATATTACGAGTGAAATGGAAGAAGTAAGAGCATACTGATATGTTCTGAAAATGTTTTGTTGTATATCCAGAAGAATATTTCAAGATGCCCACCGTGCTTGAAGAAGTACCAGGCTCTTATTTTAGGAGGCCCTTTGGTACAGGCTCGTAACTTTGCTGTCATGACGGGTGTTCATGCCGGTTTACATTGTGTCATTAGAAGATTAAGAGGCAGGGAGGATGTTCAAACAAGGTTAGACACTTAGACTAGTTCATTTTCACTTAATATTGGGTATGATTGAAAGGTTTCAAATTGCACATCCAAATACCCCATTACTAGACTACTCGTTGAAACAAAGTTGTAGTCCTTATCAGTATATGATAAATTAAGATATGACTTGAAATCCCAGATAGATGTCTAAATTTATCAGCTAGGTAGGCAATTTGTACAAAGCAAAAATAACTATGCAAATATCCAATAACTGCTGTATTCTACCTTCCTCCTTTTTTTTTGTTTTTTGTTTGTTTGTTTTTTTTTTTTTTTGATGATGATATACCTTCTGTGTGCGTAGTAATATTTGGCCTACGTATATCTTTGCAGTATGGCAGCAGCTTTTGGCTCTGGAGTCATGTTATCATTGGTTACTGGTATGAGAGGTGCTAGCGTGATCTCAGTTGGAGTTTTCTTTGCACTCGCGAATGGTGGAAAGTTTAAGGTGATCATGTTGTTTCTCATGCGCACAGTCTTCTTAATTGTTTTATTCAAAAAAAAGTTATGTGAATTATAAAAATATTGCATTAATAATCCTATTTAGCATGTATAAAGTATAATGATGTACAAAAGTACTCGGATTTTGAGTCAACCGAGCGTAACTCAACTCAATCTCCCGGCCAAGTGTGCCTTAAATTTACTTGTTTTCGTTGGACCCATATGCAGGTGGAGGAGAAATTTTCACACCAGTGAGCAGAAGATGTTTTGTATAACAAAACGAGATGCTTGTTATCTACCGTAGGTCTTAAATTTTGATCATAAAGATAAAAGTTTGGTGATGGCTTATTACTGAACACGTGACTTCTCATTGCCTAATTACTAACAGAGGTAACAAAAACTCTGTTTATTTTGCTGTCATCTAACTGATTTACAGTTCTTGTAATATACTACGTATATTTTTTACTACGTATATGAGTCAATTAGTTTTCTGCCATATGCTAAAATCAACCAAGATGTGTTGCTCTTGATATTTGAATATTGAATCTTGCGCTGTCTTCCCATGCTTGGAATTGGTATACTTCTTTCTGTTCTAGTGTGTATAGGGAGAAAGAGGTTAAGAAAGCAGATTTGAAATCTTGTAAAATATAATTTCACGACTTGTTCTCCAGGACATGCACAATTATTACAAACTATTCGGATACTCGCGCACAGCGGCGGCGAAAAATATAGTAATATGGGTAGTAAATGAATTGCTAGACCAACTCTCCCTGCAATTCCCTACCCGCTTAGTGAATTCGTTTCACAACACTCCGAATGTATATGTGTTTGCTTGGGTTTCCCGTAGCTTTCCCGTGACATCATTATTCCCGTATATAAAAAGATTCTCGCAATCTCTTTCCCGTCAAACTCCCACCCAAAAGTATATGATTTTAACGAATTAAGATTGTATTGATTGAAATAAAAGTTAAAGTTGTAAAAATTTGAATAAAAAACCCACTAAAAATCTAAAAACTAAAAACTCATAAAAATATATCAAAATGGATGTTGAATTAAAAAGCACAAAATTTTAAAAAATATGGTGAAATTAGATAATAAAAAAAATAAATAGATAAAAAGATATTTAAATTTGAAAATAAAGATGAATTTTAGAAAGTGACACATGTCACTTTATTATTGGAGCTCCTTATCTTAATTTTTGGTTATGAGTTAGGCTTGGAGTTAGTTGAGAAGTGACACATGTCACCTCATGATTGGAGCTCCTTATCTTAATTTTTGGTTAGGAGTTAGACTTGGTATATCCATGCATTATATAGTAGTATAGAAGTATAGATATAGAAGTATAGATTTAAGATGTGATAAACTTGACATCACATTGCTGTTGCGATACTTACTCTAACAGATGCACACAATGATGGTGGTTTGGGTGCGTAGTCTCATTTGAAATCATCTACTTGTTCTGTTACAAGCTTTCAAATACACTACAAAAAATTTTAATTAACTTCATATAATATTATTTTTGACAGGTAACTAGATATAAACTAAGCAATTTCGAGTTTTTTTACATTCTCTTGAACGGTAACTTCAAGTTACTTATCCAAAACAAAAGTTTGAACAGGCACTCCCAAACACCTAAATTAGGATAAGTTATGTGGTACAGAATGTCTTATTGCTTACTAATCATTGGAAAAAATAAATTGATGTATTATGCTTCAATTCATAGATGTATCTTGTGTTATTACGTTGGGTTAACTGTTAAGTTAATTAGTACCTTAATTAGTTTCGAAGATATTTATGGGATATTTGATATACCATCCATGTTTGGCACGGAGCTTTTTGGAGCTTTTTGAGGCAATAAGCAGTGAACAATGAGCTTTTTTATTTTTGATGTTCGTTTTGCAAAAGAGCAATGAGTTGTAGCAATATTTTAGGAAAGCTAATTTCCCAATGCTTCATTTTGAAGTTGTGGATATTTACAAGAGCTGTAGATATATTCAATGACTAAAATACCCCCTACCCCTATCCCTAATAAAAACCCTAATATATACCACGTTATATATACAACGTAATTCATCTTCTGTCACATCTTTTTTGCTCTCAGTTGCTGTCACAAGTTTTGCTGTAACATCACAGGTATGAACCTTAATACCTAGCCTTATGTCTGTAAAATAAACTACAAATATCATAACTTTTGGTCAATCGCAAGTGACACCAAAAGATGCATTGAGTTTGATTACATTACTAAATTACTACTACAAACGTATATTGCAATGTTATATATGAAGTTAGTTTAAACTAGTGGACTAAATTCGCACAAGTACAAATATTTGCATTACATCATTCTGTTTGTTGAATTTTGATTTGGCAACTAAGTGACACTGAAAGCTAAACTTCCATGGTCAAGTGTGTCTCTATGTCCCCAAAAGAATAAAAGTTTCCAAAAGTATTACTGTTTTACTTCGAAAGAGTGCTAGCGTGTGTTTGATGCAATAACTTGTTTTTCCTTAATGCAAATAATGATGATATTTCTAGTGCAACATCTATCGAGATGAAACAGATTCGCAATGATATTGCCACTTCAATATGGAATGCACGTCGTCGGTAGTACATTACTAGTGTATAACGGTATTATGAAATGTCCAGCATGTAAACGTAACTTTATTATTTATTTAGAGAATTTTCTATTGAAATATGTATATGTCATTTTACGGCATTTTACATATAAATAAATACTATGTTACCAAACGTTTTTATTTAAAAAACAGCTATTGCTCACGGCTACTGTTCACTGCTACTAGAAACAAATGTGCGCACTTGTGTCCCCCCCCCCCAAAAAAAAAAAAAAAAAAAAAAAAAAAAAAATCTGCCTCTTTTGCCGCGCGGGCTGCAATGATGCATTAATAATTACGGAGGAGGAGCTAAACTCTAAAGTTAAATTAGCCAAATTAAGATGTTTCCAACTTCTTCACACGTGAAGAACAGCTCCATCACATGATTTATGCCCATGATACTTCTCTCTGCATGAATCTTCTTTTTTTGGACCGGTTGCAAAGATAACTTATTATGTATGTCATATAATTTTTTCACCTGCAAATACACACGCGTGCCCTAGTCTATACACATTGTCCTGATTGCGACTTGATCGCACAACCACTTGGTTAATAAATCACCTTAGTATGTACATCTAGGCTACAAGACTATTGTTACGACATGTTAATGTTTAACTAAGAACACCACGTCAAGGTGACACTCTACCGCTGAGTTATATACCTTCTATGTCCGCATTCCACATCTTTTCGAACGGCCTCTTGATGTTGAGCGAACAACCTTTGCTTTCTAATTTGTGGAGAAGTAACGCTATGTTCCCGAGTATAAAACGAAAGGAAGAGAGATGGAGAGGGAAAAATGAGTGAAGTAAAGAGGAGAGGAATAAAAAATATATTTTTTATCTTGTGTTCCCGAGTTGGAAAGAAAAGAGAAGGAAGTAACAAAAAAGAGTTTTAAAATCAACTTCATTCCATTTCATCTCAATTTGGGAAGTAAATTAAGAGAGTAATGTTGATGTAATTTACTACATTTTATTTCCTCTCCCCTCCTAAAAAATCTCTGGAACACAAACTTTTTTTATTATCATTCCAAACCTTTCCCTTTCACTCCAAAAAATAGATTTTACAAATGCAGCCTATGAAGAATATATGGGTGTTTGAGAAATAATTTGGATAATTATCATAGGAGATAAAGTAGATATAAAAAAACTTAAGAAACTAGAAATGAGAATTGAGAATTGAGAAAGTGTATGAAAATATGTTGATATTGAACTATATTTATAGAGAACTGAAAACTAACATTATTGGTATAATTATTATTTTAAAAAATTAAAATTAATGTAAATTATCTATTAGTTTATACAAAATATGCATAACCAATAAGAAAATGGAAGAAAATATGTTTGTCCATTTATATTGTGACATGTGTCATTTTAGATAAAGAATTAAATTACTATGGATTTAATGTTAGAAATAAAAAATAAATGAATACATGCTACAAATAAATACGGAGTACATGCTACGAATAAAAAAATGAAACAAGCAAAAACCATATAGTCATTTTTTTTTTTTTTTTGAAAGACAATAATTTTATTAAAATTAAAACAAACTAGCAGGAAGCTAGAAAGTACATCGATAAAACACTTGACCAACACGATCCTATCAATACAGACTCTAAAATAAACATCGTGAGTAACCAAACAATCAAAAGAATAAACTCCACCATCTCTACCCTAAAACGCTAACCACTCAAGGGTAATCACCTTGTAAGAAGTATGGAACAAATGAAAACAAAACACGACCACGACTATGACCCTCGTACAAAACTCACCGAAATCTCAAACAACCCAATTTGAACCACACTGTCGAATAGGGTGGTGGCGTGGCGAGATGCAGAAAGAGTTGATGGAGAAGTACCCTCAATTATTCAAGAACCACAAGTTCAAATACTAGCCACCACGACCTCAACATCACTACGACCTCACAAACACCACGACCTGACAACCATCACGACCTTACAACCCCACGACCTCACCATCACTACTACCTCACAATCACCACGGCCTCACAAACATCACGACCTTACAACCACCACCAAGTCACCATCATCACAGCCTCACAAACACTATGACCTCACAACCACCATGACCTCACATCACCACTACCTCACCAACCACCACGACCTCACCATTATCACAGCCTCACAACCACCACGACCTCACCATCATCACAGCCTCACAACCACCACGCCCTCAGTATCATCACGACCTTACCATCTCCACGGCCTCACAAACACTACGACCTCACCATCATCACAGCCTCACAAACACCACAGCCTCACAACCACCACTACCTCACCATCATCACAGCCTCACACCCACTAATACCTCACCATCTTCACAACCTCAAAACTACCACGACCTCCAACTACCACGACCTCCAACCACCACGACCTCGCCATCATCACAACCTCACAACCACCACAGCCTCACAACCACCACTACCCCACCATCTTCACAGCCTCACAACGACCACGACCTCCAACCACCACGACCTCACCATCACCACGATCTCACACCCACCACGACCTCACCATCATACGACCTCACCATCACCACTACCTCACCATCACATGACCTCGCCATCTTGAACCTCCCGATCTGAACCACACAAGCACTTCGACCCTAAAACAACTCATAACCACACAACCATATAGCCATTAAAACTTGGACATGTGGCAAGGTTGTGGGTTGAGCTAATAGGTTAGCAGATGGCTTCAGATTGGGTTTGCAACCCATGGAATAAACATAGTCTAAGGCAAAGGGCCGAGAAACTCAATGACACTATGAACCTAGTTGACTTTGTTGTGTCCGGACTGCGGTAGAATACAATGTATAAAAGCAAGGTAAGGTCCAAGAGATTGTTGACTTTCCAATTCAATTCTCCTTTACGTTATTTCTATTTGTGGATGTGTCTTTTTATATTGTTTCAAAAATATTTGTTAAGATTGCATGTGTTTTAGAAAAGTCAACCATGTTATGCTTGTTGTATGTATTATGTAAATTACAAAATAAATTTGTATAATAAAGTTTAAAATCATAGATATAGTCACACCTTTATTTTCTTAGTAGTAAAGATAGTATTGATTAGGATGATATAACAAAGAATTGATGAGAATATAATGTTAATATCAAATTGTTATATTTTAAACAAAAAAGATAAAACATGGATCTAGTTGAGTATTGGAATATCTTGTTGTCCAAATGTACACTAAAAAGTATATCACAATCGCGAATATATTTATATTTATGGTAGATCATTACTTAAAAATAACAACTTGCATTAATTTAAAAAATCACTAACAACAAACATGATAATGACACACACTGTGTGTGTCATTATCATGTTTGTTGTTAGTGATTTTTTAAATTAATGCAAGTTGTTATTTTTAAGTAATGATCTACCATAAATATAAATATATTCGCGATTGTGATATACTTTTTAGTGTACATTTGGACAACAAGATATTCCAATACTCAACTAATATATATAAAATTTATGTTGGTTTGTTGTCGGTATGTTCCCAGTTGGGTGTAAATAATCAATGGGTAAAGGATATCTTGAAATCGTGTTATCACTTTCCAATAGAAACTATTCGACCCTATGCTTGGGTTACACGAATATTTCTATGGGATAAGACCAAGTGATGTTCTTGTTTAGGCACAAATCAAGAACCAGTTAGCTTTCAAGTGTTTATTTTCGTGTATTTTTCATGCAAGTATTTTTCTCTATTTATAGAGATGAAACTCTTATTCAAAACAAGAGTTGTCACTCCTAGTCAAAAGGATTTATGAGCATTAACCGGCCAATTAATCTCATAACCTCCTCCATAACTTCATTAGTGGTTACATGACCAATAATAATGGTCAATAACTCAAACTTGAAACCGCCCATTAATAGGTCAAAGTGGTTACAAATATTTTCCAAGTGTTATTAGGTATTGATCAGCAAGAGCACTTATCAGCATGTTCACCAAGTGCATACACACCGATACATGCTGATTAATATCACACTTGCACATCAGTTTCGACTGGTGATATACATTCTGATGAATACATCAACAAACCACTAATTTGAGCCAGGGAGGTCAGGGACTTAATGGGTGTACATTCCGTACCTCAAAACCCAATTCCAAGTATAACCTGATCCCTCAATTGCACTAAATTTCCAACAATCCTCCTTAATTTAGTACAATTCCTTTTGCATGAAAATTAACATAAAACAAAACCAGTGCCTAAATGAAAATATCTTGAAGATTGAATTTTCATCTTAGTACATTACACATTCAAATACTCGAGAATCAGGGTGTTCTTAGAATTGAACCCTTCAACCCATTTGAATACATGAAGATAACATACATACAAAGTTTTCAAACACTTAAACACTCTTGACACTAAATAAGCCATGTGTCCATATCCAATTCACAAATGTTGTAAGAGCCAAAAGTTCAAAGCTCCCTGAAGCGGCAAAACTTCAACATTCACATAGGTGGTTCCTCTTTATTCATGCTCCTGCTTAGCAATTTTTCAAAGAAATTAACCATTAAAAAGTAAAGAATTCATCCTTCTTTTCAGCAGGTTCGAGCACAACCTTGGGATGATTGTAAAACATGTGCTCCAGTCTACTAAATGTTCAGCTTTCCACATTGAACTCGGCTCTCAAGTTTCCTCGAGAGGAAATTGGGTGTCTTAGTATTCAGTGACTAAGTTGGACTTCAAACCCATCCCTTTAGCAAACTTTAAAACCAAGTCTCTAGCCAAACTCTTCATCAAGTGATCAGCTAAATTTTGTTGAGATCTAACAAACTCTATAGATACCACCCCATTCATGATAAGCTCACGAATCATGCTATGCCTGACACCTAAGTGTATAGACTTTCCATTGTACATCTGGCTATATGCCTTAGCCAAT
This sequence comes from Artemisia argyi, assembly GCA_030686995.1. Lineage (NCBI taxonomy): Eukaryota > Viridiplantae > Streptophyta > Magnoliopsida > Asterales > Asteraceae > Artemisia > Artemisia argyi. The sequence goes on from CM060708.1 coordinate 67,723,239, forward strand.
GTAGCAGCACTATCACAACGGATAGAAATAGGTGTTATAGGTTTAGGCCACAATGGAATCTCAAGAATCAAGTTTTTCAACCATTTTGCTTCTTTACCAGCAGCTGCTAAAGCCACAAATTCAGATTCCATTATTGAACTGGTGATGCAAGTTTGCTTCTTGGATGCCCAAAAAATTGCACCTCCACAAAATAAGAATACCCAGCCACTGGTAGATGAATTTTCTTCAGTGTTACTGATCCAACTTGCATCAGTGTATCCTTCTAATACTGAAGATAACCAGTATATGAGAGACTATAATCCATAGTCTTTTTCTGATACTTCAGTACTCTCTGAACTGCTAGCTAGTGATGAGCACTAGAATTACTAGTATACCTACTCAGTTTACCTACTGCAAAAGCAATATCAGGTCTTGTACTAGTCATGGCATACATTAGGCAACCAATCACCCTAAAATACTCAAGTTCACATAGAGCCTTACCAGTATTAGGCATCAGCTTCTCACTTGTATCCATAGGAGTACTCACTAGAGTACAATCAAAGTAATTAAATTTCCTCAACACCTTCTCAATGTAATTAGATTGAGAGATAGAAATTTTGTTACTTTCATGTTTAATCCTTATACCAAGGATAACATCAGCCTCCCCCATGTCCTTCATGGAAAACCTTGATGAAAAAAATTCCTTTCTCATATCAACCAAATTTTGGTCAATGCCAAAGATGAGCATGTCATCAACATATTGGCAAATGATGACTCATTTACCAGATTCATCAAATTTGCTATATACACATTTGTGAGACTGGTTAAGTAAATAGCCACTAGAAAAAACCACTTCATCAAATTTTTGATGCCATTGCTTAGGTGCCTGCTTTAGTCCATAGAGAGACTTAATCATTTTACACACCTTGTTTTCATTGCCAGTCATGATGAAGCCCTGAGGTTGGTTCATATAAACCTCCTCATCTAATTCACCATTCAAGAAAGCTGTCTTCACATCCATTTGATGAATAATCAGATTGTGAATTAATGCCAAAGCAATCAGCAATTTTATGATACTAATACGTGCCACAGGGGCATAAGTATCAAAGTAGTCTATCCCTGACTTTTGTTTAAAGCCTTGAATGACTAGTCTAGCCTTGAATTTTTCAATAGTTCCATCTACCTTCATTTTCCTTTTGAAAATCCATTTGCAACCTAGAGGTTTACAACCAGGTGGTAGATCAGCTAACACCCAAGTGTTGTTGCCCATGATGGAATCCATTTCATCATTTATTGCTTCTTTCCAAAAAGCAACATCCTGGGACTTCATTGCTTCTTCAAATGTTTTAGGATCATCCTCAACAATAAAGCAATAGGAGTATTGATCAGAGACCTCATCTCTTGTTCCTTCAATTAAATATAATTGAAACTCATGTCTAAATGACTTTGGAGTCCTGACTCTATTGCTCCTTCTGAGCTCAGGTTCAGGTTGTTGAATCACAACCTCATCAAAGGCCTCTGAAATACCAATGTCATTAGTTCTATTTGGAATCCTTGAACTTGGTCTAGGGACTGATGAGAATCTATTCTCATTAAAGATTGCATCCCTTGATTCAATTATAGAGTTAATTGAAATATATTCATTAGGTTCAATAACATAGAACCTGTATGCCTTGGAATGCTCAGTATATCCAACAAAGATGTATTCAATGCCTCTTTCACCCAAAGTTTTCTTCTTTGGATCAGGGAGTCTTACAACAGCCCTACAACCCCAAACCCTGAGAAAGTTCAGGTTGGGTTTTCTTTTAGTCCAGAGTTCATAAGGGGTAACCTTGTTCCTTTTATTGGGAACCCTATTCAATAAATAATAAGCTGTTAACATAGCTTCACCGCAGAACCATTGACTCAGTCCTGAATAGGACAACATGGAATTAACCATCTCCTTCAGTACTCTATTTTTCCTTTCAAAGATACCATTTTGCTGAGGATTATAGGGAGCAGTCGTTTCATGGATTGTACCAACAGACTAAAAATACAGAGTATCCATGTACTCACCTCCCCTATCAGTCTTTAATCTTTTGATCAGGGAACCTCATTGCAATTCAACTTCAGTTTTAAACACTTTAAATTTAACAAATAAACATAACAAAACCTAGAAACATCAGCAATAAATGTCACAAAGTATTTCTTATTCCCCAAAGAGCGAGTGGCATGTAAATCACATTGGTCACTATGAATCAGCTCCAAAACTTTAGTTTTACGTTTTACACTTTGAAATGGTTTCTTAGTTATTTTGGTCATCATGCAAGTTTTACACTTTTCAGTGTCCATATCAAAGGCTGGAATTAACCCATCCTTAGACATATCTCGCATTCTTTTAAAGTTACATAGCTAAGTCTAGCATGCCATAAGGTTGAATCATTTAGTTTAGAGGTTGACATAAAGGCTGAATTAGCAATATCATTAGCAATATTAAGCCTGAACATTTGATTACACAAATAGCCAAAGCCAATAAACATACCATGTTTATACAAAACAAACTTATCAGATTCAATAACTTGTTTATAACCACAATTATTCAAAACACTACTAGAAACCAAGTTCTTTCTAATATTAGGAACATGTAAAACATTAAACAAAGAAACAACTTTTCCAAAACTAAATCTTAAATCCACACATCCTCTTCCGTGCACCAGAGCTGTTGACTCATTTACCATATGAAGAATAGAACCATCATTCAGTGACTCATAGGTCTTGAACCAGCTTCTATCTTTACATACATGGATTGTTGCACTAGACTCAACCCACCATGTAACATCATCATCCTGCACAAAGTATGCCTCAGATATATATGTAACATAATAAATCTGAAAAGACCTATTAAATATATTATGACCTTTTAGAGAATTGGTATTACCACTCCCTGGTCCACTTGCGCCTGATCCATTGGCTTTTTTTTCCATCTTTAACACCCTTGCAATCCTTTCTGAAGTGTCCAGGTTTCCCACACTTTCAACAAGTTGTTTTTGGCTTCTTGTTAAGATCAGATTTGGTGTTATCCTGATGCTTACGTTTACCCTTGTTGTCATTGTACTTGGTGGTGTTGTTATGCTCCACTATATTGATAACTGATGGACCAGTAGCATTGCTACTCTTAGGCTTGTCATTGTCCTGCACCCTGAGTGATTCCTCAATGCGCAGATGACTGCCCAACTCAACAAGAGTTAACTACTCCTTCTTATGTTTCAGAGAATGTTTGAAATCTTTCCAAGAAAGAGGAATGTTATCAATGACACAAAAGACTAAAATAGCCTCATCCGTGTGCATTTTGTGTTGTGTGAACCGACCAAGTATACTAAGAAGTTCATTGTATTGTTCCATAACTGGTCTTGAATCAGTCATTTTGTAATTTGTGAAATTACTTACAAAGAACTTTTTGCTTGAGGCATCTTCAACCATATACTTAGCCACTAAAGAATCACATAGTTCCTTAGCAGATTCAACATATTGATAAATATCAAATAAAGAATCAGACATACCATTGAGGATTAGGCCTCTGCAAATGTAATCGTCATTCTCCCATTTGCTCTTCTTTCTCATGTCGTCTACATTAGCATCATCCCCATCATCAAGAATAGGTGTGCTCAACACATACACCATAGTCATGCTAGAAAGAAGAAAGTGCATCTTCTTTTGCCACCTTCTAAAATCAACACCTTCAAACTTTTTCAATTTAGAAAAGTTAGCAGCCATTTGCCTTATAGCAGCAGCCAATGATTATTACTAAATAGTTTCTATTGATTGTTGGTTTGTTGTCGGTATGTTCCCAGTTGGGTGTAAATAATCAATGAGTACCGGATATCACTTGAAATCATGTTATCACTTTTCAATAGAAACTATTCGACCCTATGCCTGGGTAACACGAATATCTCTATGGGATAAGACCAAGTGATGTTCTTGTTTAGGCACAAATCAAGAACCAGTTAGCTTTCAAGTGTTTAGGTTTCGTATATCTTTCATGCAAGTGTTGTTCTCTATTTATAGAGATGAAACTCTTATTCAAAACAAGAGTTGTCACTCCTTGTCAAAAGGATTTATGAGCATTAACCGGCCAATTAATCTCATAACTTCCTTCATAACTTCATTAGTGGTTATATGACCAATAATAATGGCCAATAACTCAAACTTGAAACCGCCCATTAATAGGTCAAGGTGGTTACAAATATTTTCTAAGTGTTATCCGGTATGATCATCAAGAGCACTTATCAGCATGTTCACCAAGTGCATACACACTGATACATGCTGATTAATATCACACTTGCACATCAGTTTTGACTGGTGAGATACATTTTGATGAATACATCAGCAAACTACTAATTTGAGTCAGGGAGGTCAGGGACTTAATGGGTGTATACTCCGTACCTCCAAACCCAATTCCAAGTATAACCTGATCCCTCAATTGCACTAAATTTCCAACAATTTATTGCTTGATAAGTTGCTTTTCTACTTTGTCGGTAGATACGCATGAGGTAGAAACTCTTATACACGAGGACGTCTAATTTTAGAATACGTCGTGTGGTTTATCATGGGGTATTAGTAGGAGATGAGTTGACAATATATGATGGAAATGAAGAAAAATGTATTCCTTGTTCTTTTAAATATTGCTTATTTATTTGTACTAGATGAATACGTGCGTAAAACGAATATATATAGGCAAACAATTATACTTGAAAACTTATGGTTTTATTGTGACTCTTGGGGTCTCAATTTGGAGTCATTGCAAAGAAAGTTTATTGGTTAAAAACGAAAAATATAAAAGTTTGAAAATTAAACAATATTTAAACTATTTAATTAGTGATAGATGTTGTTATTATTTTTAATTAAAGGTATATAAAAAAGAATTTGAAATTTGTAAGGGTACTTTGATATAACACATTACATTTTTAAGTTTTAAAGAAAAGTTATGCATGCTTTATATATAACTAGTAGGGTACTCGCGCGTTGCGGCGGCGGGTACCCTGAAATAAAAATTTCCGGCGAATAAATGTTTTTCGATTGTATATTATTTGTAATAATAAAAATTTTAAGAATGATGTGTATTTTTATTTGAAAAGGGTATTTTTGTGTAAGTTCCTGAATCCTTTTTGTGAGGTCCCTGCCTTCTTAACCAATACCCTCAAGGCAGTGGTTAGACAATTCTAATTATAAACTATCTTTTGCTACTTCTTTGACACAATGAACTATCGTAAACTTACTTCATATTCTCGTCTCAAAAACTATGCAAAAGAAGTATGTTCAATAAAAAAAAAACAATTACTCCTTTTGTTACTTTGCATATCAATTAACCAAGCTTTTCATTTAGGATTATAAACAGGTCTCAAGTTGATTTTAAACAAGTCTCAAGTTTCAATGACAATAAAAGGATCATATCATACGATAGAATCTATTAGTACAAACTTAATTACAAACACTGATTCATGATTCAACCATAAACCATTAAAAACTCGTATATGCACTTTAAACTATGAGGCCAATTTACAAATTTAGATGACCAATCCATCATTAAACACAAACCCAGTTATAACTCTAATATCAGTTTCAAACCCTAAATCCCCTCAGCCTTAAACTCCCGCAGCCACACAACTCACTACTCCCTAAAACGTAGCCAACCAAAGCATTTTCTTTCAGTTTCATTCCCATGTCGCTCAACAAAAACGAACGCAACAGAAAATATTCCACACAATCAAGAAAGAAACTAAACACAACATCAAATACTATATCTATCTACTTTGTTACTTCAAAAAGCAACCACACGCTATATTTTTTCTTTCATCTTTAGCTACTACTCCATGAACACAAACCCGCCTGAATGAAGAACCAAAATCATTTTCGGCTTCAAGATCTTTCCAAAGGTCTCGAGTAGGTTGTTTTTGTGTTTTCTTTAAATGAAATAAAGGAAGAATGAAATATATATTCAACAAATTTTTGGCTTCAATTGTTGATGGGATTTGTTCTTCGTTTGTAATAAACTGTAGAGACTTGTTGTTTGTTCTTCGTTTGTAGTGTGTATTTATATAGTGGATTCAGTTACACATTGTTAATGATGCGGTTACACATTGTTATAATTATAATGTATGCATTGAAAAGTAGTTAATGTCTAGACGTTTTTTTTTAATCGCAGTGATAATGATAGATTAAATGACTATTACAAATCAACTAAATGGGCTGTTAATTTCTGTAATGTAACTTCTATTCATGTGTATGTATTTCCTAGCAAAAGACAAATCTTTCTTTAATAAGAAATTTGTTGAATCTGAATTTTTAAGCCTTCTATTAATAGCATGACCCAAATGTTTTATATAGTTGTATAGATATAGATAATGTGAGAAAAATGTTTCTAACAATGAATTCTTTTATTGTTCAATAAAAGTGCTTAATTTCATAATCAAGCCCAACTATTAGTTAATAAAATTCACAATTAGCTTCTTTTTGGACAAGTTGCCTAAAATTTGTCCAACAAAGTAAATATGTATTAAAACATATTTGTCAATTTTGTAAAAGAAATCTAAAAAAAAAGGTAATTAATAAGACTTTAATTGTTTAATTTTAAACTAAATAAATTATATTCAACTTATTAAACAAATACTACTTTATACCTCTAGACTTTTTTTTATCAACATATGTTTTGTTATTTATAACTATTTTGTTTGTTCTTTGTTTGCATTGTTATACAATAATGTCTTCTCTAAAAAAACACACGAGATAGTAAATATTCAAAAGTTATTCCTATAAGTTTATGTAAGGATATCTGAAAGAATATATTTTATATGGGTTCAATAAACACTCATGTTATTCATTTCTATAACTTTAACCCGTGCGTACAATTAAATACATGTAAAATTATTATTAACGGGTATATATCAAAATGTGAGCACGGAATACAGTGACATGAAAATAAATATATGAGATTGTACTTATAACAATGAAACATGTAATTCCTATTTAAAGTTTAACAAATGATATATGAAAAATCATATTTTTAACGTTAACTTTTAACTTCATCAAGAGTTATTATATGCTATTAAACACGCTACAACATGAGATCAATAGTTAAATTTAAATAACAACATCAACCTTAACATCAACAAAGTCAAATCATTCAACCTACAAAAATCTATACAAAATATTATTTGATATATAGTACATAATAAAAAAAAATTATCTAAAAACTCGTGAATAATTATTAGTTGTATTTTTATCACAATTACAAAACATTAAACACGACCAAATTATTATATACTCGAATATTAAACTTAAACTATAAAATAAATTTTATTCAAGTGTAAATCCCGTGTGTGCACGTGACTAATAACTAGTTAGTTAAAATAAAAGAATATTGAAGTCGTTATGGGTATTGTCACACCCCCAAAATCGGGTCCAGCGGAAGCTTACATGCTGCTGGGGTGTAACTCAATTGATATCACAACACAAGTACAAAAATAGTTTTCACTTCAATCATTTAGAATAAAATAGTTTAATAAAAAATGTTGAATTTACAGTGTTAAAAGTAGTGCGGAAGTAGGCCCTTAAAATATTTAAAAACGGTCCCCAAATGAATAATCAGAGTCTTCTATGACCATGCCATGCCCTGCCAAAACCTCCAGTAGCGTGCCATTGCTTAATACCTGAAAATACATGCTAAAGTGTCAACACAAGGGTTGGTGAGTTCATAGAGTTTAGTAGAAATAAATGTAATGTAAAACATTTGAAAGTAGATTTTCCAGTAAAAGCATCGTGAATCCGTAATTAGGTTGATGCAAATGCATCGTAAATCAGTAATAAGGTTGATGCAAAGGCATCGTAAATCAGTAATAAGGTTGATGCAAAGGCATCATAAATCAGTAATAAGGTTGATGCAAAGGCATCGTAAATCAGTAATAAGGTTGATAAAAACCATTAGTATATAACTTTAATCGTATGTACAATAGCCATAAGTAAAAAGTAAAGTAATAAGATTTCAGTAATAAAACTACATTGGCTCTTAAGCTCATGACCCCGAAGCTAGACGTTACTTGGCCCCAAATGAGTGGTTACCAGACACTCAAAATTTGACTCAAAATGAATGCGTCCGTTTTCCAGTTGGAGCAACCCAAACACAGACGGAGGAGTCACCCTCAATAGATCTATTTACTCACTCTCGCTTGTAGATTAATTAACGGTCCATGATAATAAAGGGGACTTATCGTGATGTGGTAATAAGGAAACTTAAGCAATGTAAGGAATTTATACTTTGGCATGTACAAAAATAATTAAAGCAATTTATTCTCCCCCGTGGGATTTGAAATCAAAATATGGAATTAAAAACGGGGCTAGGAAAACTCACAGAAATGAGCTAGTAGTTGAGAAGACTTATAAAAGTATAAAACAAGTATTTAAGCATGTATCTCCCCCAAAGAGATTTAAAACAAGTATTAAAATAGTAGAAATTGGGCTACGAACTGACCTGGTGCGATAGCTACGATGACAAAAGTGGATACACAGAAATGAGGCACGATCTCTAACCGCAACCTAATATGAATTATATGATCTAATGTAAGAAATGAAATGATGCTACACATGCAAATAAGTATGTTATGGATACCACTCGTTAATTTTGGAAATAACATTTATCGTCGAAAAATACGTTTTTGACGTCTCGTTAAGTTAATAATCATTTTTCGTATAAATATGTTGAAACGGTACTCCACGATCCTCGTTTGGTGTTCTATCGGCAAATATAAGGTTTTCGACGTAAAATGACACTTTTCAGAACTTGAAAATATGACCAAAATGGTATCGCAAAACTAGTCGCAAAATGGGGAATATTAAGAGTTAGGAAAGAAGCTCAGTAGTTTTGGAAAGATTTCCACCTTAACTAAAAAGTCATAGAACTGAAGTTTATCCATACGGGTCTCGATCATAAAGATATATAGCCATGAAGTAAGGTGTTTGGGCTGTTTCGGCAGATTCTGGGCAGTTTTCGAGAAAGTTTGGAAGGCCATAAGTTATTCGTTATAAATCCTTTTGACAAACGGTTAGATGTTTTGAAAACTAGGCTGGGTGAACTAAATCTTTGTCACAGATATAAATTTTCCAGAAATGGGTTTATCAATAAGATAAACGGCTCTCAACATGACGTATTACAAAAACTGTTTTTCTATACTTAAAAATATTTTGCTAAAAAGCTGATGGAAATAAATAGACTTTTGTCGATTTTGAAACATGTATATCTTGGTCGTTATAAGCTTGTTTTCTACGTTCTTTATATCCCCGGAATCGTGGGACAACATACTAATATATTTTTGATAAGTCGGGTTGGCTAGATTACCGAAAATGCCTCGTTTTTACCCATAAAAATCGTGTGACAGCTTACTATTTTTAGAAATAATAGTTTTCGTCGTTAAACTTGTTTTTAACGTATCTCTTTCGTTATAAACTCGTTTTAATCTTTTCTTTCGCCAAAAGCTTCGTTTTTGAAAGTATTATCTAAATCTCTAGCCCAAAGTTACCCGGAAACCCCTGAGTTTTCTGTATTTTACAAAATAGGACAGCAACTATTTATATTGTCAAAACTTGGTTTTCTTAGTTAATAACTTGTACAAAACTTAACCAAACTACTCCAAATCAACTCCACAATTACTAAATCCTACCATACACCTTCTTAGAGTGTTATGGGTCCTAAACTTCACAAAATATTTTAGGATTTCAAAGGAATGATCATAGGCTTTATATATATATATATATATATATATATATATATATATATATATATATATATATATATATATATATATATATATATATATATATATATTTATAAAAACTATAAAACTTGTAAAGTAGTATGAATAACATAAATACTTGTATGTTTTGCTAATAAAACTTGAAAATACATCATGTAATAGTTTGAAAGAGTAGAAAAATAACTAGTAATTTACTTGTGATGATTATCAAAAGATGGTGATGAAAACCCATTTAATCTTTGTGGTTTTTTTATTCCAAAACCCTAACTAGATCATTACTAGGACTTGATAAATACTTAAAGCTTGAAAAATCAATGGTTTCTTGTTCTTGTTTTGTTGGAGCCGATCCATGGAGAAGGAGAGAAAGAAGATGAGTTTTATTTTATGAAAATGAGATATTATGTGATAATCTTGAAGTTTATTTGCAAATATCTTTGAGATGTGGCATTTTTGTAATTATTAGATCAATATGAAGTAACATGGGGATGGGGGGGGGGGGGGGGGGCACATGGGTAGGAATGGATGAGTGTGTAGGAAGCTTGGTATTATGTCATTCACGGAGTCAGTTTTGGTTTCGTTAATCGTTAACCGTAAAGTGTTAAACCACGAAACGTAAATTCGGGTATCGTAAAAATATGAAACTTGAAAGAATGACTAAACTTGTTAAAATACTCCATAATAAAATATAAAATGAATGGTAAGTTCCATCGGGTTGCATAAACGCTGTTAAAACTGGAAATGGGGGTTTAAAACGCGTAATTCGCGTAAAACGCTAAACTGAAAAACGTAAAATTCCAAAACTTTTAAAATTGTCGTAAAATGAAATAAAATCATATTTCTATCGTTTATAATGTTTTATGGACATATCGGGATGCTGGAAAGACGTTTAAACATAAATGTAAATCTCAAACACGGCTTCGTGATTTTTGCAGAAATGATCCGACGAGTGCCAAACTCTCGGATTATCATTAAAATAGTTTAACATACGAGAATATGAAATAAAAATTTTGGAAATGAATAGTGAAAGTGAATAGTAAAAATGAATAGTAACTTTCCGAGATGAAAAAAAATGAAAGTTCGACGTTTGAAAAAGGACATGAAATTACGAGTTGTGACATTCTTCCCCTCTAAAAGGAACTTCGTCCCGAAGTTCAGTTTGTGTTGGTCTCTGAAGTGGTATTGGTGAAAAGATGATAATATTCGAGGTTTCCAGTGATCTTTCACAATAGGAAATCGACTTCGCTTCAACTGTTCGACCTTACAGTCCATGATTTCTATTGGTTCTCCTACAAGGTTTAGGTTTGTCTTTGGGTTGGATTCCTTTCCAAATGGGATTATGAGTGACTAATCTGAAAGACATTTCTTGAGATTTGGAAAACGTAAAACATATTTGTATAACCTACTGTTCTCTAACAAGGCTCAAGTCTGACGGCCACTAGGCCTACTCTGTATGAAATATTAAATGGTCTAGTGTATATCAGGTTTAACTTCTCAAATTTTCTGAATGGTATCACGCCTTTCCTAGGCAGAACTTTCAACATAAACCTGCCACCAACTTGGAATTCTTAGGGTTTACAACTTATCGAACTTGTAACTGATTCTTGATTTGTAGGAAATTCCTGGTTATCTCATGAATGCTTACTAGACTAGTGAGTTGAGCTTTTCCAAATTTTGACCCGTCAATGGATGTTGGCACTTTGACCATAGAGTGCTTCAAATGGTGTAGTCTCTAAGCTCGTGTGGTAACTATGGTTATAAAGGAATTTGATTTATGGCAAATGGTTAGTTCAACCATTTCTAGAGTCAATCACTCATGCTCTGAGCATATCTCCCTATGTTTGAATCGTTCTCTAATTTTGACCATTGGTCTGCAGATGATAGGTGGTGTGGTTCCAAAGGAATCTTAATGTAATCGCTAGGAGTTTGAGGTGAATCAAATTCCTCTATTAGAAATAATTGAAATGGATATCATAAATCTTGTGGAAAAACTTACAAGGTTAAGTCCGTCAAAGGGTGTTGTTAAAAATAATAGATTAGGATAAGGTTGTGATCCTCCGCAGGATGTCATGAATTGAGTCTTTCTCCACCTACGATGCTTATTCTCCATTACTAAGATTTTCCCCAAGCTCTATGTCGTCAAATCACAAAATCCTAAATGTATAAGGGATGTAATATAGTGATTGATTTTTCAAAGTTTGTTTTGGGTTGTGTGTTTTGTTCATAAACCTTCCCTGAATAAATAAATTTACAACTTTAAGCAAACAGATTTTTAAGTAACATTTTTCTTGATGTTTCAAAATTTAATAGTTATGCAAGATAGAGCTATTTTCAACATGAGGTGGATAGTATGATTTACCAAAGATCGATGTTTAAAATTTCTTAACATCCAATAGTTTTGTAGAGATTTACCAAAAAGGAATTTGCTTGTCAAAATAAGTGCCTCAGAAAAGTATTTATTACAAGATATATGTTTTGTATAACGGTATTTTGGAGAAAAATCCATTTAAAAGTGAAAGTATTAAGAAGATAAAATAGCCAGGTAGGTATGTCTGCACAAATGCATAGGTGTCTAACATGTTTGAATAAAGTCTATTGGTGAGGACATTTTCAATCTATAGTCTTGGTTAAGAGGTTGGATTTATCTCTATGGTGTTGCTTAGTGAACACTCGTATCTAAACGAATCTTGTAATTCAGTCAAGCCAATACTTCCTAGATGATAGAACTTTGGCGATCAGGCCAGTGGTAGTGGTTCGAATGGTTTTGCAATGTCTTGATATTTTTGTTGAGTTTTGTATGATCTTAATGTACCTAGGGATCCTCCTTATAGATGGTATGGAAAGTCTTTTCTAGGGAGGTCATTGATAATATCCAATTATCAATATTGGGAGTAGTGAGTGATGAGTGACATCGGAATCCATAGAGTGTAAGCTAATTCCTTATATATATGAGGGTGGGGAAGGGGAAATAATAGTGATGGTGAGAAGGGAAGAGACTGTGACAACTTCAACATAATAAGATTTTGATGAAAGAAAATATTGTGATGTAAGTGTATCATGCATAGACATGAATATTCATGAGTTGAATTGACCAGTTAACGTGCTTCCAGGCGGCGGTTCACAAGGTGATGAAAAATATAAACGTTCTGACAATGAGGGTATACACACACATGAATGAAACATTTGGAAATTGAGTAGAGGATTCAATCCAGACAAAATTTTATTATAACCATTCTCAGTTTTGCAAAATTCATCTCTGAGTCAGACATAGGTGGTCAGCCTATATCTCACTATCCCGGGTTGAATATAAATGACCAGTTTATATTCCACCGAGGTTCCATGAATTTTGAAATACTCAGCTCAGTTATACTAATACTATTTCCTTCACAAATACCAAGACGTTCTGAAAGACTAAGGCAGGTGACCAAACCTTGAGGTCAAATGATAAAACTATGCAAGGAAAACATAACGTGGTGACATATATGATACGTGAATATGCTTATATGAAAGATAATTATAGTAATCAACTAGAATAAATGAATATAATATACCAGATAATGAGATACAAATCTCATCACATATGTCAGCAACAAACCACAAATGAGGCTTCATCTTGGCAGGCAGGCACGTGACGGTCATAGGGTTAAGTTTTCTTGAAAGTAGCTATAGTCTAGGTTTTAAAAACACTTAGTTCGCTATAGCCAAAGCTCTGATGCCAATCTGTCACACCCCCAAAATCGGGTCCAGCGGAAGCTTACAAGCTGCTGGGGTGTAACTCAATTGATATCACAACACAAGTACAAAAATAGTTTTCACTTCAATCATTTAGAATAAAATAGTTTAATCAAAAATGTTGAATTTACAGTGTTAAAAGTAGTGCGGAAGTAGGCCCTTAAAATATTTAAAAATGGTCCCTAAATGAATAATCAGAGTCTTCTATGACCATGCCATGCCCTGCCAAAACCTCCAGTAGCGTGCCATTGCTTAATACCTGAAAATACATGCTAAAGTGTCAACACAATGGTTGGTGAGTTCATAGAGTTTAGTAGAAATAAATGTAATGTAAAACATTTGAAAGTAGATTTCCCAGTAAAAGCATCGTGAATCCGTAATAAGGTTGATGCAAAGGCATCGTAAATCAGTAATAAGGTTGATGCAAATGCATCGTAAATCAGTAATAAGGTTGATGCAAAGGCATCGTAAATCAGTAATAAGGTTGATGCAAAGGCATCGTAAATCAGTAATAAGGTTGATAAAAACCATTAGTATATAACTTTAATCGTATGTACAATAGCCATAAGTAAAAAGTAAAGTAATAAGATTTCAGTAATAAAACTACATTGGCTCTTAAGCTCATGACCCCGAAGCTAGACGTTACTTGGCCCCAAATGAGTGGTTACCAGACACTCAAAATTTGACTCAAAATGAATGCGTCCGTTTTCCCGTTGGAGCAACCCAAACACGGACGGAGGAGTCACCCTCAATAGATCTATTCACTCACTCTCGCTTGTAGATTAATTAACGGTCCATGATAATAAAGGGGACTTGTCGTGACGTGGTAATAAGGAAACTTAAGCAATGTATGGAATTTATACTTTGGCATGTACAAAAATAATTAAAGCAATGTATTCTCCCCCGTGGTATTTGAAATCAAAATATGGAATTAAAAACGGGGCTAGGAAAACTCACAGAAATGAGCTAGTAGTTGAGAAGACTTATAAAAGTATGAAACAAGTGTTTAAGCATGTATCTCCCCCAAAGAGATTTAAAACAAGTATTAAAATAGTAGAAATGGGGCTACGAACTCACCTGGTGCGATAGCTACGATGACAAAAGTGGATACACAGAAATGAGGCACGATATCTAACCGCAACCTAATATGAATGATATGATCTAATGTAAGAAATGAAATGATGCTACACATGTAAATACGTATGTTATCGATACCACTCGTTAGTTTTGGAAATAACATTTATCGTCGAAAAATACGTTTTTGACGTCTCATTAAGTTAATAATCACTTTTCGTATAAATATGTTGAAACGGTACTCCACGATCCTCATTTGTTGTTCTATCGGCAAATATAAGGTTTTCGACGTAAAATGACACTTTTCATAACTTGAAAATATGACCAAAATGGTCTCGCAAAACTAGTCGCAAAATGGTGAATATTAAGAGTTAGGAAAGAAGCTCAGTAGTTTTGGAAAGATTTCCACCTTAACTAAAAAGTCATAGAACTGAAGTTTGTCCATACGGGTTTCGATCATAAAGATATATAGCCATGAAGTAAGGTGTTTGGGCTGTTTCGGCAGATTCTGGGCAGTTTTCGGGAAAGTTTGGAAGGCCATAAGTTATTCGTTATAAATCCTTTTGACAAACGGTTGGATGTTTTGTAAACTAGGCTGGGTGAACTAACTCTTTATCACAGATATAAATTTTTCAGAAATGGGTTTAGCAATAAGATAAACGGCTCTCAACATGACGTATTACAAAAACTGTTTTTCTATACTTAAAAATATTTTGCTAAAAAGCTGATGGAAATAAATATAGTTTCGTCGATTTTGAAACGTGTATATCTTGGTCGTTATAAGCTTGTTTTCTACGTTCTTTATTTCCCCGGAATCGTGGGACAACATACTAATATATTTTTGATAAGTCGGGTTGGCTAGATTACCGAAAATGCCTCGTTTTTACCCATAAAAATCGTGTGACAGCTTACTATTTTTAGAAATAATAGTTTTCGTCGTTAAACTTGTTTTTAACGTATCTCTTTCGTTATAAACTCGTAGTAATCCTTTCTTTCGCCAAAAGCTTCGTTTTTGAAAGTATTTTCTAAATCTCTAGCTCAAAGTTACCTGGAAACCCCTGAGTTTTCTGTATTTTACAAAATGGGACAACAACTATTTATATTGTCAAAACTTGGTTTTCTTAGTTAATAACTTGTACAAAACTTAACCAAACTACTCCAAATCAACTCCACAATTACTAAATCCTACCATACACCTTCTTAGGGTGTCATGGGTCCTAAACTTCACAAAATATTGTAGGATTTCAAAGGAATGATCATAGGCTTTATATATATATTTATAAAAACTATAAAACTTATAAAGTAGTATGAATAACATAAATACTTGTATGTTTTGCTAATAAAACTTGAAAATACATCATGTAATAGTTTGAAAGAGTAGAAAAATAACTAGTAATTTACTTGTGATGATTATCAAAAGATGGTGATGAAAACCCATTTAATCTTTGTGGTTTTTTTATTCCAAAACCCTAACTAGATCATTACTAGGACTTGATAAATACTTAAAGCTTGAAAAATCAATGGTTTCTTGTTCTTGTTTTGTTGGAGCCGATCCATGGAGAAGGAGAGAAAGAAGATGAGTTTTATTTTATGAAAATGAGATATTATGTGATAATCTTGAAGTTTATTTGCAAATATCTTTGAGATGTGGCATTTTTGTAATTATTAGATCAATATGAAGTAACATGGGGATGGGGGGGGGGGGGGTGGGGGGGGGGGGGGGGGGGCACTTGGGTAGGAATGGATGAGTGTGTAGGAAGCTTGGTATTATGTCATTCACGGAGTCAGTTTTGGTTCCGTTAATCGTTAACCGTAAAGTGTTAAACCACGAAACGTAAATTCGGGTATCGTAAAAATATGAAACTTGAAAGAATGACTAAACTTGTTAAAATACTCCATAATAAAATATAAAATGAATGGTAAGTTCCATCGGGTTGCATAAACGCTGTTAAAACTGGAAATGCGGGTTTAAAACGCGTAATTCGCGTAAAACGCTAAACTGAAAAACGTAAAATTCCAAAACTTTTAAAATTATCGTAAAATGAAATAAAATCATATTTCTATCGTTTATAGTGTTTTATGGACATATCGGGATGCTGGAAAGACGTTTAAACATAAATGTAAATCTCAAACACGGCTTCGTGATTTTTGCAGAAATGATCCGACGAGTGCCAAACTCTCGGATTATCATTAAAATAGTTTAACATACGAGAATATGAAATAAAAATTTCGGAAATGAATAGTGAAAGTGAATAGTAAAAATGAATAGTAACTTTCCGAGATGAAAAAAAATGAAAGTTCGACGTTTGAAAAAGGACATGAAATTACGAGTTGTGACAGGTATAGTACTTGATTTTTTTCGGCTTAGTAGGTTTTTGTAACAAGTGCTCTTGAAGCATAAGTACAATGTAATAATTGAACACAAACTTTTTTTTTAATTAGAAAAAGGTATTTAACACACACATCAATTAAACTTATAAGTTACCCTAATTAGATAATTTCTAATTTAATAAGCATTAAATTTTCAAATTTAATCGTCCTAACAATTTACCTAAGTAGAATTCAAATATGAATTATGTTCCATTGCCTTCCAAATTTCAAAGCTTGTTTGGTTATTGATCGTTCTACCTTCATATCTAAATTTTAGGCTTGATCAACGGTCCAAATCGACAACAAACTCAACCTCTGTTGGATTGAAGGATTCAACCCACTAATATTCCCAGTTAGTTTTTTTTTTTTTTTTTTTTTTTTTTTTAGATTTCTACACCAAGCTTGCAACCTCAAGAACTCACTCATGTATTCCACCACGGTTATTTTTCTTTAAACACAAGTGTGACATTGTTGATATAGATTTTGTTCAATATCCAGGGTTAAAGATCATTCTTTTCATCCTTTGCCATGTGTTGATATCATCTTTGCCTTGCCTCCTATGGTTGTTTGGTTCGTTTTGCCACCAAGTTTCAACTCCTCCACGTAACTTGTAAGCTACAATCTTGACTTGTTCTTCTTCTGAAAAATCCACGATGTAGAAGAACTTATTAATCTCATAAAACCAATCCAACACAACTTTAAGGTCAAGATTTCCAAAAAATGGGAAACTCAGCCTTAACACGATAAATTTGTCATCTTCATAGCCATGTCGACCCTCATTCCCGCTATTCAAAACCCTAGGACCATTAAACGGTCTTCTAGGTCTTCCAGCAAGAACTCCATGACCTCCTTCTTCATGTGAAGACCCGTTGGAATCAACAAGTCCTCAGGTTTGATCGACAGATTGGTTACGTACATGATTAATATAGAATCAATTGTTGTTAGGAATAAATCTATGATCACCATGATGGTTATCCTCTCACTTTTTGTAATTGCCATCACCCACGATCGCGTATCTTAATTGATCAAGAGTAGTGGACATACTCACAATTTTGAATGTGAGATCATTGATCGCATGATCCATGTCTTCTTCACCACTCACCATCAGGATACTAACAAGCTCTGATGTCAACTAACGCAAGATGCATAAGCGAATTTTTATACAACCCTAATCCAAGGGTTGATAATCGAGGCGCAACTCAAAGGGAATAAAACCCAGAGAAAACTTTAACACATATTTTATTAATAAACCAATAATTATAAACAATGAAAACAAACCCTCTATTTATAAGTATAGAAGAGTTGGAGGGAAAAAAAGTTCTAAACACGCCCTTCCACTTTCCAAAATAACAAAATACATAAAACAATCCGGTTTTGCACCGAACCCCTCAAATGTGGCGCATTTTCTCAACAGGCTGCGGACTCTTGTTTTTTGTTGAAATGTGGCGGATCATGTGTTGATGCGGCGCATTTAGGCCCTTTTGACCATCTTTGTCTTGCTTTACTTTTTATAAACTTCCATGAACTCTTGGTCTCGATTCTTGTCCCCATCTTGGGATAGGTGGATTTTAGGTAACAAAGTGGCATTTTTCTTCGATTCATAGCGATGATTGTTGTGAATAAATATTGTTTTTATGAATGTATCGGTTCAAAAAATGTGTTTAGTTAATCCATTAGTAATTGAAATTTGTTATTTATACTGAAACATGGATATTTGTATTGCTTTAATGAACTGATGCTTATTAGTTGAAAGATTGTATCGTGTTTGTGACTATATAATTCAGCTATTGGTCGATTTAATAACAATGAAAGGGTGAAAAGGATCAAAAGTGCAATGCAAAATAACCAAATATAGCTATGTCAACAATGCATATGACACCACTTCATGCGGGTCGGTATCAAAAATGCATTTTTGCTTTGACAACAACTCAAGTTAAAGTCACTTTCTTTCTTCTTTATTTTAGCGTCAAAGTCACTTTCTGTCCACATTACAGCTTATGCATGAGATTCACTGATTCAGATTATTCATATAAGAATTGCATGAAAATAACATCTTAAAGTAATCATGATATAAACAAGCATCTAATAATCGTAGCTGTATGTCGTATTTTGAGTTTTGTGCAAATTACATATTATTACACATTACACATCGATCTTACAATCTTGTATGAACCAAAGTTCGTATTTCCCTTACAACTCAAAGCAAATTTAGACGACACGTGACACAATATGAAGATTTGTGTTATGTTGTTTGCGATAAACTTAAATCTGAAATGACCGATAATTGGATCATTGATCACAAATGGGCTTTACGATGTTGTAGCTTTATAAAAGTATCACTAGTTATTTGCATAGTTTTTCTTGCAATAATCCAAAACTGGGTATGCTTAGAAACTGTTTAAAAAGATCGAAGGTCCGGAGGTAAACATACTCTTTATCGCGAGTACTGTTCACCAGAGACTGTTCATCGGTGTTGTTTGTACTGTTCACCGATACTGTTCATCAGTACTATTCATCGGAAAAAAATTCTATTCTTCGAGTTATTGTTCATGGCATCGAGCAGCAACGATCGGGACGCACTATCTAAACTTTTGCAAATGGGTACCATGGCCGAATATCAGAGTGAGTTTGAGTTACTTATAAATCGAGTAACGGGGATCTCTGAAAACTTACTTAAATCGTTTTATATCTCTGGACTTTAACCAGCTCTACAATGCGCACTCTTAAGGTCAAACGCCACAACTTTAGGCGAAGCTTTTTCATTAGCTCATGCAACGGAAGCACGCTTCACGGACCTACAACTTTGGGAACTGTTAAGGTTGAATCCTAAAACTTTGGGAGAAGCCTTACCCTTGGCCCGCATAATAGAAGTACGTTTTGAGGATCAACGGTCGTCTTCTTTCAGCAACAAAGTGAGTATTAGCAACAACGGATCGCAAAACCAGAAACGTACAATCGTCGTTAAACTACCTCTGTTGACAACGCCACCTAAAACTAATGTTGAACCACCTCCACTCGAAACCATTAAGAGAAAGAAAAGAGATGAGGTGCCTCTCGTGTGGATGAAATCAAAGTTTTACGTTGTGATTCAAGTTGGGCAGAATAAAGTTGTATATAGCGGGCTGAATTTGGACACCAGTCATGTAAATTATGGACAACCTTGGCAAAGCTTTTTGATGCACTTTATGCCGTTTTCTTATAATCCAATAGAGGGTGAACTACAAGTGAAGGTGTGGGATACTGGAACTACGTGAGGCGAGATTTTGAAGCAACACCTTGAGGACAAGGTGATTTCCGAAGGAGTGGGGAATGACACGCCTTTGGATAACCATCTTTCATGTGAGTCATTATCTAGGAAAATAACTTTTATTTTGTGAGTTTATCTTGTATCGACTTGTGATACAAGTTAGGGTTTATTCGGTATTTATATACCGCGTCATTCATTAATGAAAGTTATGATTTGTCTAATAAAATTATTTCTGGTTTTCTTCTCTAATATTCTTAAGGAGCTCGCGCCCGCTTGAAGTGGTGCCCTATCCCGATACAACCCCTAACCGGGTCGTATCATAATATTTCATATCTAGTGACACAATTCGATTTGTTCAGATTGAAAATTTACATTTACTTGAAGACATGGTAAGGATCAAATAATAAATAAAACTAAAATGAGAAAAATGAGAAGATGCATCTACAAAAAGATATGCATCTCTCATTAAATTCTTCTTTTTCATTTGAAATGTGTGGCTGAAAACGTTTCTCATTTTTTTAATTTTTATTTTTCTTTTTAGTGGATCCATATCCTTTGAAGACAAGTTAAAATAGCAATATGAACATTCTTTTTACACGGAGGAAAGGAGTGCATATTAATTTATGAGATAAGACAAAGCTTATAGATGTTGAGTGACCAACAAAATAGTAGCTTAGCATGAATAAGAACAACATTTCAAGTGGCTTTATAATCAAAGAAAAAAGGGTTAATGGCATCTAATAGCAACAAACTTTCTCAAATATATGTTCACATGTCAGTTATGAACCCAATAAAATACCACAATACCCATCAAACTTTGTTTTGTGTTGATATCAACAAAAACCCATTTTTTACCTCCAAAGTCTATGTCAGCGACAAATGTACATGTCACGTCATAGATTTGTATTGTAACACCTAAAATTCTAAATCAAGTGAAATGACCAAAATACCCCTACATATTTAAAATTTAATTAAAAGCTTATAAAGTCTCCAAATAAATCCCAAACTTCAAACAATGCACAAGTTATGTATCCAAATAATTTTAACAATTACATTTAACATTTATACAAGTTATGAAATTACCAAAATACCCCTAAAGGGCCGAATGACATTTAAATTAATATTACTTTGATTTAAAAATGATATAAACCTTTTTAAATATGGAAAATGACCACAAAATATATCCTTGAACTATAAGGCCGAAACTTTGGCCCATATCCCCCCCCTCACTCGGCAAAATCTGCATAAAGGTCAAACCCATACCATTTCCTCCCTAAACCCTAATATCGATTTAACAAACACACAAATAATTCCCTTGGCCTCCATTCGACAACCCTAAAATTCCTAGGCATTTTTCTGAGATCATACACTATCCAAGGAGTCCTATAAAAATCCCTCTCGAATTGTGGAAGCTTGGTTCGATCGTGGTCCCATTTTTCTTTTTGTCGAGCATAATAACAAGGTAAAATCGTTTATACCTCATTCGACCTCCACAAAATTTATTTCTTATTTTTCCTGAGTTCCTTACATGATATAAGACCCACGAAAAATGTTTACAAGGTTGGAAGATTGTTGGTGAAGTCGTGATCAATTTTGGGTTCGATTTGTTCAAGCGTATACAAGAAATTCGTACAGCCTTTTTCACACGTTCGAATATTGGTTTGGTATTTTTCTCAGGTCCCTTACACCCTATTAACATCATCTAAAATGTTCCATTCGATCCATGCATGCTCTACATTGATTTCGTGAATTAAAACCCTAAAAACGTGTTAAATCGTGAAATATATGTTCCGATCCAGAATAATATTTAATAAAATTATTATAGGCTTGTTATGATGTATTACGATCTGGAAAAATATTGGAAAGAATTGTCATAGCTTAAATCTTGTGTTTCGAATTATTTTGGATCATGTATTTAAATCGGCAAAATAAAAAGGAAAAGAAAAAATTGAAAATCGTGGGTTAGGGTTTATGGCTAGGGCTTGTATTAGTGATTTTTAATGATGTTTAATGATTGCTTAATGATTGAAATTGGATTAGTTATGATTAGGGTTTTTAATCTTGTGATTTTATGTGTATGCGATTTGGTTAAAAAGTTTTGGGTGAGTTTTGTAACTTTTAAAACTTGTGGGTTATTTTTAGAACTTATTTTGGGCTGTGTACTTTTCGAATAAAATATAAGATAAGGGTGCCAAGTGTAAATTTTGCATATTAAAGGATTAAAATGTATTTAATAATTAATTAGGGTTTGTTTTGAAAATAATTAAAAGAGAGGGACTAAATATGTAATTTCTGGAAACTTAAGGTTGTTTTGGGTAATTTAATATATTCAGGGGGGTTTTGTGCTATTTTGATAATTAAATGGCTTAATATGTAATTATGGATAATTAAAAGTTGAAATTATAAATTAAAGGGTTAAATATGTAACTTTTATAACTTGAGGGACTTAAAGTGTAAATTGTGAAAGTTTGAGGATTCATTCGAATAACTTAATAAAATAAGTGCTCATTATGTAAAATGGATAAGTTAAGGGTTTAATGTGTAACTTTGAATGCTAAAAGGTTTAAAGGGTAATTTTGGAAAGTAAAGGGTATAAAATGCAAAGTGATGAAACCCTAAGGACCAAATGAGTAAAAGATACTTTATTTCCATTAATGATGATTAAACTTTCTAAATATGGAAACTTACTAAATATGAAAACTTTCTAAAAGTGGAAACTTACTAAATATGGAAACTTTCTAAAAGAAACTTACTAAATATGAAAACTTTCTAAAAGTGGAAACTTACTATTTATGGAAACCTGCTAAAAATGGAAAGTTACTTAAAATGGAAAGTTACTTAAAATGGAAAGTTACTAAAAATGGAAAGTTACTTAAAATGGAAAGATATGCATTAAAGAATGAATTATGATTCCCCCTCTTCTCCTCTAGGTGTGAAGAAGGAGAGGTCCTGAGCCACATCTGTTTTTTGAGTTATTTCTATTTTTCTGTGCTTGCAATAAGGTACGGATACTCTGCCTTTTTAGTAAAGGCTCCTTTATGCTATTATGATATGATACACTTAAGATTCCCCAAGCCATTGCTATGTTCCCTTTGATTGAACTTTGATACGATTCTGAGATAAACCTTTACTATATGACCTTTGGTATGATATGAGACCTGACTCTTAGTTTGATACCCGAGCCATTTCTGTTTCCCTACCTATGGAGGTACCATGGGCGTGTCTGTGATGCACCACTGGCATGACTAGTGTGTGGCCCTAGTGATTTGGCTACGCCGTCCCCTTTCTGTTATATTATGTGCACACTTTATGATATGATTTATTATGGCCAATTTGATTTCTGTGGGGGCGTATGGATGCATCCTAGATCTGTTCTGTTTAGTGGATTTTAACTATGATTATGTTTATGATATCTGTCTGGTGACTGGTACTGTGTGCTATACATGCCTTTCACAACTTCTGGGAGCTGATCACTCCAACTTTATGATACATGAGGACACCCCTCATATTATCTGGTTGCCTGAGAGGTATCCCCTCTGATTATGAGATTATGATATTGACGGCTTATATGATATGATATGATATGTTTCTGGGCTCGTGGTAAATGACTATCCTATATTCTTTCATTTCTATTATTCATTTGTTTATTCCTTATGATATTTCCCCAATGCACCATATTCAGTCCTATTTCATTATCGTTGCTTTGTTTATGTATCTGTTCACTGGGCTTTTTAAGCTCAGCCGCATTTCTTTTTCCCTGCGGCAGGTTTCTAAGCTAGGAGCTGGGCTTTTGCTATGGGATGAGAGTTAGAGCTTGTGTTGAAGCTTTTACCTTAGATGACCACCTTATGTTATGACTTTGGATTTGGATTATGTTTTTATTTCCTTTGAATTATTTCTTCATCTTTGAACTTATGTACTTTGACTTAAGCCGTGTTTGGCTTGGTTTTCTTTTATGAATTATGTTTAAGACTTCCGTTGTGTATGATATTATGTATGTATGCTCTGATATGTCACCATCCTTGTGGCACTTCTACCCTTGTCGGGTTGGGGTGTTACAATTATGGTATCAGAGCCCAGGCTGCGACCTGTAGTACATAAACATGGCCTGTGAGTCTTATGGACCCTAGGATTTGACCCTTAAGACTTTAGGTTGACTGGTGAGGATTTGGGTAGCATAGGTTTCTGCTTCGTCTTCCATTTCGTGCTTATTTTCCCTTATGTTTTGCTAATCCCTTTTCCATGATCATTCAGATGGTGAACACCCGCTTTACTCAGTACACTAATGGGGATGATGATGCCCCTGATTTCCAAGCTATGATTAACGCTGCTTTGGAAGCTGCTATTCCACGAGTAGTGACTGAAGTGGCCAATAACCTCAGGAATGGGCCGAGTTCTTCTGGTAGTGGTGCTAGACCTCCTACTCCACCAAATGCTCAACCTGATGCTCCACCTCATGCTCCCCCAACTGGTATCCATGTGTGGATCGAGAGGTTTAACAAGCTCAAGCCTCTCACATTCAAGTCCGCTGTTGCTCCCCATGAAGCGGAGGACTGGATCACACATGTTGAGAAATTGTTTCGTGTTCTGGGATGTGGTGACGAGTTTAAAACTGGTTTGGCTACATTCAAATTGGAAGGTGATGCTCAGAACTGGTGGACTGCTCTTGTTCAGGCCAAAGGAGGTGATTTTGCTGAGACTTGTTCGTGGGCTGACTTCATTGAGGCATTTTACAGACAGTATATCCCTATGGCAGAACAGTTAAGGCATGAGAGAGATTACGGGTCGATTCGTCAGGGTGATCAGGAGTCGTCAGGAGAGTTTATGCAGCGATTTTTGCGTTTGGCTAGTTTTGTTGGACCAGAGGTCACTGGTGATGCTTTTCGTCAGGCTCGTCACTTTAAATGGGCTTTGAAGAAGTGGGTGTTGGACAAGATCGTTAACACTACTTTTGAAGATGTTGCTGGGGTTCAGGATGCAGCGCGTAACATTGAGTTGCTGCATGCAGATCGGGTGTCTAATAAGCGTGATAGGGATGGTAACCGGGTGGATTCTCGTAGTCATGGTCGGCAGGACCATAGGCAGGATTCTCAGGGTTGACAGGACCAAGGGTATGATCAGAGGGGTCGTCAGGACCGTGGTTATAATAATAGGCAGCAGGATTACAGGAACCAGGATCGTCGGGATACTGGTAGGTATGGTGGTGATCGTCAAGGGCAGAATAATAACAACCAACGTAGGGACTCTCAGCAGTATCAGCAGTCGGGATCGTCGGGTCAGAAGAAGATTGAAGCTCTACCACCTCCTCCTACATGTCCTTCTTGTGGGAAGACTCATCCGGGTCCTTGTTATAGAGCTTCTGGTGGTTGTTTCGGGTGTGGATCTACTCATCATAAAGTCATCGACTGCCCTAAGAAGAAGACTGGTGGACCTAAGATTGATGATAGGACTGCTCCTAATTCGGGCCGGGTTTACTCTATGACTCGAGATCAGGCAGCTGGTTCCTCAGGTACTATTACGGGTTTTCTTTATATTGGAGATCGTACTGTCTTTGTTTTATTTGACACCGGTGCTACACATTCCATAATATCTACTTCACTTGCAAATAAAATAAACATAACCCCAACACAACTAATGAACCGTATATCTATTGCTACTCCGATGAAAACTCATGTGATTATTGATGTTGAGTATGTGAATTGCCCTCTTCGTTTCGATGATCGTATTCGTGCTGCGAACCTTCTTCCCATCGATATGATTGACTTTGATATTATTCTGGGCATGGACTGGTTGGCTGCTCATAAAGCGACCATTGATTGTTATGCTCGTAAAGTGATCTTTGGTAATCTTCATCATCCTGAATTTGTTTATTCTGGTTCACTACCTCTGAAGTCTGTAAAGATCATTTCGGCTATGAAAGCCCGGACACTGATTTCACATGGCTGTATTGGTTTCCTTGTTTCTATCAAGGATACTTCTGTGGATGTTCCGAGCATTGATGGTATTCGCGTTGTGCGCGATTTTACCGATGTGTTTCCGGATGAACTTCCTGGTATTCCTCCGGTCCGAGAAATTGAGTTCAGTATTGATTTGATTCCGGGTGCTGAACCCATATCTAAAGCTCCATACCGTATGGCACCGATCGAATTGAAAGAACTGAAGAAGCAATTGCAAGAACTGTTAGATAATGGTTTCATTCGTCCGAGTGTGTCTCCATGGGGTGCTCCCGTATTGTTTGTTAAGAAGAAGGATGGAAGCATGCGTCTTTGTATTGATTATCGGGAACTTAACCGTATCACAATTCGTAACCGTTACCCTCTTCCACGCATTGATGATCTATTTGACCAATTGCAAGGGGCGAAGCATTTCTCTAAGATTGATCTGAGGTCCGGTTATCACCAACTTCGGGTGAGGGAACAAGACGTTCCTAAAACGGCCTTTCGAACTCGGTACGGTCATTATGAATTCTTGGTTATGCCTTTCGGGTTGACCAATGCTCCTGCAATTTTCATGGACCTTATGAACCGGGTATTTCACGAATTCCTCGATAAGTTCGTCATTGTCTTCATTGATGACATCCTTGTGTATTCTAAATCCGAGGAGGAACACGAGCAACATCTTAGTATGGTTCTGGAGGTTCTTCGACAGCAGAGATTATATGCGAAGTTTTCGAAGTGCGAGTTTTGGTTGGATCGAGTAGCTTTCTTGGGTCACATTGTTTCTGCGGACGGTATTACTATGGACCCTGCGAAGGTTGAGGCTATCACAAAATGACCGAGACCTACAAACGTGACAGAAGTAAGGAGTTTTCTGGGTCTTGCTGGGTATTATAGGAGATTTGTTGAAGGCTTTTCGCGTCTCGCTTTGCCTTTAACACAATTGATGAGGAAAGGAGAGAAGTTTGTTTGGACTGATGAGAGGGAAAGTAGTTTTGAGGAGTTGAAGAAACGTTTAGTGTCTGCACCTGTTTTGACTCTTCCATCTGGTTCAGGTGGTTTTCAAATCTATAGTGATGCATCGAAGAAAGGTTTGGGGTGTGTGTTGACGCAACATGGGAAAGTGATTGCTTATGCTTCGAGGCAGTTGAAACCTCACGAGGTGAACTATCCGACACATGATCTTGAGTTAGCGGCTGTGGTTTTCGCGCTAAAGATTTGGCGCCATTATTTGTATGGAGAGTCTTGTGACATTTTCACCGATCACAAGAGTCTTAAGTACATTTTTACCCAGAAAGAGCTGAATATGAGACAGAGGCGGTGGTTGGAACTTCTGAAGGACTATGATGTTAATATTCAGTATCATCCCGGTAAGGCGAATGTGGTCGCGGATGCTCTTAGTAGGAAGTCTGGTATGGTTGCGAGTTTAGAGTTTGATCCTCGTGTTTTGCATGACTTAGAGCTTCTTGATGTGGAGTTTTGTATTCGAGGTCAGGATGGTTATTGGGCTAGTCTTAAAGTTGACTCCAATCTTATCTTGCGAATAAAGGAAGCTCAGAAGGAGGATGGTGAGCTGTGGTCTATAGTTCAAAATGTTGAGGAAGGCAAACAGTCAGAATTCAGAGTTGACGAATTTGGTGTGGTTTGGTTTGAGGATCGTCTTTGCGTTCCTAATGATCCGGAACTTCGAGAGACTATTCTATCAGAAGCTCATAGTTCCCCGTTCACTATTCATCCTGGTTCTACCAAGATGTACAGGGATCTTAAGCAGCATTTTTGGTGGAATGGCATGAAACATGATGTGGCTTTGTATGTATCGAAGTGTTTGACTTGCCAGCAAGTAAAGATCGAGCATCAAAGAGCGAGTGGGTTATTACAGCCGTTAGAGATTCCGAAGTGGAAATGGGAAGAGATTTCCATGGATTTCGTTACAGGTTTACCTCTTACTCGTAGGAAGCATGATGCGATTTGGGTGGTTGTTGATCGACTAACCAAGTCTGCTCACTTTCTCCCTATTCGTGTGAACTACGGAATTAGTAAGTTGGCGGACGTATTTCAGCAAGAGTGTTGATATAAATAATGTTTGTGAATGTTATTAATATTTCTCAATAAACCTATGTTTTGATAATCACAAAACTTAAATCAAATTAAGTCAAGAATAAGACATAAACAAGTATTTGATGACAAATATTTACTTCTACATCTTATATCACTTAAGGTATGCATAAACTTAGTAACTTATGCATTACATGATCAAAGGAAATTTTATATTAATACATAACATTATATAAAATGATTTTAACATTTTATATATATTTGTAAATCATTTTTGGTAAAGCTTTATTAAACCACAAAAATATGATTTCAAATTTCCAACCAAAAAGGGCAAATTTTATCCAGAGAATCTTTTCAAACGTTCAGGAGGGCGGCCCCCTTAATTTTACTAGGCGGCCCGCTTAATCATTAAAGGGACCGGCCTACAATTAAGGGGACCGGCAACGCTCCCGAACAGTAAAATCTGGCCCTTTAAATACTGGATCATTTTGCACATTTTCCTTACCTCTTTGCACTAAAACTTTCTGTTCTAGATCTTCATTTCAATCCTAAAAATCCTTTGATCATTCATTTCATAAGCCTTTGTTTCCAAGTGATCCAAAGCCTCATTCTTTCAAGTGCAAAGAGAAGAATACTTCTACTAGAAGTATTACAACTTAGTATCATCTTGCTATCTAAGTTGTTTATTTATAATTTGTTGTAAATCCTTTATACTTTGGTGAATAAGGTGTATGTATTAGTTATCTAGATTTAGTTGAAGAATCTAGAATTGTTGATTAGTGTGAAGTGTAACTTGAAGTGAAGAAGAAGGGTTAGATAGTAGTGGTGATAGGAGATTGTAGCAATAGGATCTTGTAGTGAAGAAATTAAGGATCTCTAGTGGAGAAGACTAGAAGACATTTGTAGATTGAAGTTGTGAAGACATTAGTGGCTTGAAGGTGTCAAGACATTAGTGCATTGAAGTTGTGAAGACATTAGTGGCTTGAAGGTGTCAAGACACTAGTGCATTGAAGTTGTGAAGACATTAGTGGCTTGAAGGTGTCAAGACATTAGTGCATTGAAGTTGTGAAGACATTAGTGGCTTGAAGGTGTCAAGACACTAGTGCATTGAAGTTGTGAAGATATTAGTGACTTGAAGGTGTCAAGACATTAGTACTTTGAAGGTGTGAAGAGAATAGAAGATTGGTGTGTAGAAGATTGGTGTGTAGAAGATTGGTGTGAAGAAGGTGTGTTGAAGTTGTGATTGTGGTGTGATATTCTTGTGGTGTGTTATTTGGTGTGTACGGTTTTCTCCGCCATAAAGGAGGTTTTTGATCTAGTGAAGAAAACTCTCGAGTAGGTGACTCGGGGAGTGGAGTAGGGCAAGGAAGGTGTCCTTGTAGCTGAACCACTATAAATCCTTTGTGTCTCGGTTTGATCTTTCCATCTCTCACTCTTTGATTTATTACTTACTTGCATTTCACACATAGTCATAATTGATAGTATTGTGCATATGTTGATTTCACATAAAGATCAAACTAAAATTCATTCATAAAACTAATCTTACAAAAACCAACCTAGTACATATAATTATATATATACACTACTACACATATATATGCTTACATAAAATATATGAAATTGTATATTCTTTCCAAACATTATACATAAGCATTGTATATATAAAACCTTTAATAAATCTTGTATTTATACTTTTGTAGTTAAGTGTTTTGAAATTGTACATTATACATAAGTAGTATTTATACAAAATCATAAATTAACTAGTATATATGTTTATGTATTAAAGTGATTTGAAAGTTTTATCTTAGAAACTATCTTTTATAAAATAAGCAAAACAAAAAAGACGTAAAACTATTCAACCCCCCTTCTAGTTTTCCACAATTGGTATCAGAGCCACGTCGAGCAAGATCTTTAAAATATATTGTATTTTAAAACTTGTAACGATCTATGGAATCTGAAAAATATTTAGAAGGGCAATCTATGCAAAGACCACCACTATTTGAAAGTGATGGATTTTTATATTGGAAAAATTGATTTGAAACTTATGTGAAGTCAAAAGATCTAGATCTTTGGCATGTTATTACTAATGGTGATTTTTTTACCTATTCAAAATAACCCGGAAACTAAGAAAGATGAAATCGTACCTTTTGAAAAACAAAATGATGATTTAAAAAGAAAACTTGCTAAAAATAATGAGGCAAAAATGGTTATTTATAATGCGCTACCACGTAAAGAGTACGAAAGGATCTTTATGTGTGAAACCGCAAAAGAAATTTGGAACTCTTTACTAATAACTCACCAAGGTAATAGTCAAGTCAAAGATAATAAGATAGATCTACTTGTTCAACAATACGAGCAATTCACGATTCCGGAAGAGGAATCAATTGACAATGCTTTTGCTAGATTTAACACTATCATCACAAGTTTAAAAGCACTTGATGAGAATTTTTCTAGTAAGAATTTTGTTAGGAAATTTCTTAGGGCTCTTCATCCAAAATGGCGAGCTAAAGTGACGGCTATTGAAGAATCGAAGAATTTGTCAACTTTGCAACTTGACGAATTAATTGGAAATCTAAAAGTCTACGAAGTCATCATTAAAAAGAACTCCGAAATGGTCAAGGAAAAACGAGAGCAAAGCAAGTCAATCACCTTGAAAGCTAGAAAGGAATCTAGTATCGAAGATAGCTCATCTTCCGAAAGTGATGACGAAGAATACGCCATGGCCGTAAGAGATTTCAAGAAATTCTTCAAAAGGCGAGGAAGATTCGTAAGACAACCGTACGACGAAAAGAAAACATTTCGAAAGAGTAAAGATGACAAGAACAACAAGATTGAAAGAAAGTGTTTCAAGTGCGGAGATCCAAATCACCTTATTGGAAAATGTCCAATGATGACAAGAGATCAAAATCAAAGAGCATTTGTTGGAGGTGCTTGGAGTGATAGTGATGATGATGAGAATGAAACGACAAAGGAAGAAAAATGTCTTATGGCAAATACACCAAATGAGGTACGTTCCGAAACCGAATATTTTAGTGATGAAAGTATATCATTAGATGAAAAAGATCTAGATAATGAATATATTAAACTATGCAAACTAGGACAACTAGTAATGACCAAAAACAAATCACTAAAATACATTAACAATCAATTAGAAAATGAAGTACTTGAATTAAAAATTAAAATACATCAACTAGAAAAAGGTAAAGAAATTTTTGAAGAATATAAATCATGTCAAGAGCTTAAAGGTGAAAACGAAATGCTTAGGAAAGAAATTCGCAAACTTGACAAATTTGAAAATAGTAGTCAATCACTTAGTAAAATAATAAGTATTCAAAGAACGTCCGGAGACAAAACCGGCTTAGGATTTAATTCAAATGAGGCTTCAACAAGCGAGATTAAAAATGTAAAATTTGAAAGTGAACTCAACAAACAAAAACCTTTAGAATCTAATCCTAAGTATATACTTATTAATGATAAGAAAATACCTCTTGCCAATGATAAAGAAGTTAAAGATCTTTATAAACCGTCTTTAAAGACCGAAGTAGGATTGTCTAAACCCAAAATAAGTTCTAAAACTTCACCACCTAGAAAACCAAATAATTCTCAACCTAGGTCTAAAACACCTCAACCAAAAAGAAATCAAAATAGACAAAACTATAATAACAATAGTAATCAAATGTGGAACTACCAACAAAGCTACAACCCTTGGGGCATTCTACCACCTTTCATGCACCCGAGCCAAATGTTAAACATGTTTGGACCAAATAACTTTGGACCAAAAGGACAATGGAGATCAAATGGCTAGACAAACATTCCTTGAGGCAATCTTGGTTTTTCTCTCAACATAGACTTTTTCAAAGTCTATATTTCATCTTGATGATATTGAAGATTTCTTTTGAAGACCACCGGGTACGCCATTCTTTCACAACTCATTGCCATGCTTAGATAAATATGTATTGTTTGATTTCGTTAATCATTTAGATATAATTTGTCATTGTCTTCTATGTGTTAGAATCACATATATACTTATATATACATATATATATGCTATTATACGTAATATATTAAATATATATATATATATATATATATATATATATATATATATATATATATATATATATATATATATATATATATACATTCACTTGCACATAACCTAGATACGTCATTTGTTGACTTTCTAGAACTCCAAGAAATCGTTCCTTATCGAACCCTTTCTTTTCCCCTCTCACGTTATTCTAGTAAGTCCTCTTTTAGGAGACTCATGATGATGAAGGGATATGAGTCAAGTGGACTTTTATAATGCAAGAACGCCTTCGCACGTGAACACTATGGATGAAACAAACTCCTCTCGCCAAGTATATCCTATTTCCGTTACTATCCTTCTAATCTCATTCATCAACCCATCTTTCAAACACACTTATACCTATATATATATAAACAATATATATATATATATATATATATATATATATATATATATATATATATATATATATATATATATATATATATATATATATATATATACTTATTCACATATTCCCGAACACACCTCAAACCCTTCATCAACTTAACACTTTGATCATTTTATCCAAAAATTGTCAAAGGTATATTTTAATTATCGAAACGGTAATTAAAAGTTGTTAAGCATCTTATCATCGTGCCAATAGACGTTTACGTATTTTTGATATATTATAAATCTAAGTATATACGTATGAATATTCTTGTTCCAGAAACGAATTCCGCGAAATTTGGAAAATTTCAAAGGCGGCCCCCTTAATAATTAAGGGGACCGGCTTGTTATCGAGGGCGGTCCCCTTAATGTTTAAGGGGGCCGGCCATCTGACAGTTCCAAATTCGTTTTCCTTCTTATTTCCATTCCCAAACACTCCATTCACTCATTTGTTCTTCCCCACTGCTACTGAGTACGAACCAAAATACCCAAAAACTTCAAAATCCTCCATCATATCACCAATTCGAGGTTATTTCGCAATGGGCAAACATCAACCAAACATATAACAACATCTTTTGTAAGTTTTCCAACATGCATTTCATCACATTTCATTCGATTTGGTGTCTAATCAATAATCATGCATTTTATTAAAATTCATTTTAATTTGATTTTAAGAGTAATTGAAGCTAGAAATTGAACTACCAAATGCTCCCCATAAGATTAGGATGATGTTTTGCAACTCAAAATTAGTATAACATATCATCTTGTCAAAATTATTAATCGCCCATAAACCCTAGTCGAATTTTATTTTTCATAAGTCACATTGTTGATATAACTCTTAAAAACCATTTAAAACTTACTACATTACATTGTTTTAACGTTCTAAACAATCAAAGCATACTTTTCAAATTGTTGATTAAATGGTTCATGAAGACAACATGGGCGTTTGGTTCATGAACAAACCATAACTATATGAAGTTATTTGAAACATATAACTAGCTTATAAGTTTTGTTAATAATAATAGAATCAATAGAGGTCATCAAGATATATAATCAATATATATATTGATATTTTTAGGATATTGTTGTCTAGTTAAGGGAGCGTTTGGTTTATCTTTAAAATGATAATTTTGAAAACTAAAATTCGCATTTCAATCTTTTAAACAAGCTTATGTTGCGTCAAACTTTTACGAAATGGAAGATATATGATCTAATATATATCTAGCCTTATTTCGAAATGAATTATGATATCATACCCTTTTGATATTGTACATTCTAAACAAGTTTAAAGTCAAAATAAAAGGAACATCATGAAACTACTTCATTTAAATATTTTTTTGTGTCGAAGTAGAATTTCGTTCCACATATATTGCATATAATTATATATATACATATATATATATAAACAATATATGCATGATGGTTATTTTTATATTAATTATATTCTTGTTGTTATTTTGTTTAGGTGAAAATGCCTAAGACCACGGTTGGTGATGTATCCAAAACCAAACAATACATTCCAAATGTTTCTTCTACTCCCGGCATGTCTCCTTCAGTTGCGTGTTTCTATCGTCCTATTGAAAATAGAAACATTCACGAAGGAAGAATTGTCGACCCATCTTTCTATGAATCTGATGACACAGAACGAATGTTCTCCAATATTCGTTTTGAATGTCTTTTCCAAATCAACGAACCTATCATTCCTCGTTTTATCCTCGACTTCTATAGCCAAGTGACGGTGCAAACCGATCCCTATGGTCATCTCCTCATTTCCTTCATGATTCAAAATCAATTCATCACTCTTACTCTTGCTCAATTTG
Organism: Artemisia argyi; assembly: GCA_030686995.1. NCBI lineage: Eukaryota > Viridiplantae > Streptophyta > Magnoliopsida > Asterales > Asteraceae > Artemisia > Artemisia argyi. The sequence continues at coordinate 67,757,690 of CM060708.1, forward strand.
GGCAAATTCTTAGAATCCCATTCAACGGCCAAGCCGTTTTCTCAAATGAATGGGATCTTTCCACTCTTGAAATAAATCGTCCTCAGGATGGCCCCTACTATTCTGAGATTCCTAGTCCTGAAGACATTCGTCGAATGCTTGAACTAGAACGTCGTACGACTAGTCGAGTAATCAAGTCGAAGAATGTCGACATTCATGCCAATCAAATCCTCCTCAAAGAGCTAAGCCAAGATATGAAGAAGTGGGAAGAAATCATTCGAGAGAATGCGTTTGGTACTGGTGGTCACCGTGATCATGTCACGGCGAGCATTGCCCACATGCTTTATTGTGTTATTGCTGAAGAGCAATACAACTTGGCTTATCTTTTTATTCATCGAATCATGTCCGCCAAAAACACCACAAATGCCAATCTTCCTTACGGTATGTTTCTCACACGACTTTACCGTTATGTGATGGAACATTACCCACATCTTCAAAGAGAATACTACGTTCATATCCTTCCTACTTTGAACCAACTTACTCGTGTTCGTACTCGTCGTCCTCGTAGTGACAAAGGAAAATCTCGTGTTCCCTTGTACTCTAGGGGTCGTGGTTCTACATCTCATCGTGATGACGATGATGATGAGGAGGAAGACACCTCACGTGTTAGTACTCCATCCCCCACGACCTTTGTGGAAGATCTCTCCGATCTTGATGATACCGAATATCAAATTCCTCTTCCTCATGAACGTACCGATGAGCTTCTATTCACTCGTCAAACGTCTATCATCAATCGTCAAATACAAATGCATGAAGAACTTCAAGGGGGATTCAAATCCATTGGGAAGATGTTTAGGAAGATGGTTGGAAAGAAGAAGAAGTAGAAGATTTTGATGTATTGCTACTTATTATGTGTTTTTAATTTGACATTTGCATGGTTTGCTATTTGTCCGATTTATTCGGAAATACTTGTGTTAATTTCTTGTGTTATTCGGAATGATGTTTAGACTTTAATTATTATCATGCTTTCATATTAATGTTATGCCATGCTTCTTTTCAAAATGGATTATAATATGTTTATTTGCATGCAAAATTTGATTATATATATGTGTTTATATATCATCATTCCTAAAGTATATATTCCTAATAGAGCTTGCTGGAAAAACACACTTGAAAAATCACCAAATTTTGCAAATTTTGGGTTTCTGGTCATCTGGGAAATCACCAGATGGGCGGCCCCCTTAATTCCCTAGGCGGTCCCCTTAATGATTAAGGGGGCCGGCATACAATTAAGGGGACCGGCCATCTGGAACTGGGTTTACTATATTCTTTTGCATCTTGTGAATCCTTTCTCTAGTTTCAGCTGCCATTTCCCATTTTGACCCAACTGATTTTAGAATCTCTTTCCACCATTTCAAACATTTACCTAAATTATCCACTTCCATACTATAAATTCCCTCCATTATCACCATTCTTCATCTCATCATTCATCATATCATCATGACTCCTCCAAGTACCTCAAACTCCAAAACCTCCAAGAAACAAAAACTTGTGGTCATCCCACCAAAACAACTCTTCATTGACTTAACAAATGAAGACAACAAAACACCATCACCTCCACCCAAATGCTCATCCCCAAGTGCACCCAATGCACCATCTAAAACACCTTCCACTCATGGAACTTCTTCATCATCCATACCCTCAACCTCATCAATCAATGACTACATCCACTTACACTTGTCACCACAAGTATCATCACCACCTCCTACACAAGAACCCATGTCTACTCATCTTACCATCTCACTTTCACCAACAACACCACTTGATGCTCATCTCTCATCACCACAAATTTCACCACCATTTTTTACCAATCCCATACCTTGGAGGATGCTTGAATCACATGGTGATTCTTGCCTTTGTTGTATCCACAACCGCACGGTCATCTTTGGCCTTAGAGATGAAATTCAATATATGTTTTCATATATTGAACATTTGCTTACCAACCCACCACCACCACCAACTCCACCATCCTCTCCAATAATCCCTCCACCACAATTCTCACCCATTACTCCACCATCACCATCATGCTCTCCAAATTAAGCATATGCCATGCTTAATAAATAAAGCCTTTCCCTCCATTTTGCTTGCAAGCTCTATGAAGTCTATGTACTCTTTGCATGATGATGTATTTCTATTGTTGTTAGCTTATGTAATTGCTAATATCTTGTATTTTTCTCTACTTGTACTTGCATTGTTGTGTCTTGACACAACAATTATTCTAATATGAATGCTTCTTTCTTTCCTTATTACATTATATTTGTGTGCATGTCTATACTTGTGCTTCTAATATTTTTGTTTTGCAAGCATTCCATAGCTCGTTCTCTTGGTGCCCCCAAACGAGGGGGAGTACACATCAAGGGGGAGTTTCTACCCGTCAAAATTTTCACAAATGAAAACTTGTCGGCTTAACCTTTTTGATGTTACAAAAAGGGGGAGAAGTACATATAAACTCACTAAAATACTTGTTTAAAAACTAATTTTTGAGTTAATGAGTTTAAGTTTTGTAATCATCAAAAAGGGGGAGATTGTTGATATAAATAATGTTTGTGAATGTTATTAATATTTCTCAATAAACCTATGTTTTGATAATCACAAAACTTAAATCAAATTAAGTCAAAAATAAGACATAAACAAGTATTTGATGACAAATATTTACTTCTACATCTTATATCACTTAAGGTATGCATAAACTTAGTAACTTATGCATTACATGATCAAAGGAAATTTTATATTAATACATAACATTATATAAAATGATTTTAACATTTTATATATATTTGTAAATCATTTTTGGTAAAGCTTTATTAAACCACAAAAATATGATTTCAAATTTCCAACCAAAAAGGGCAAATTTTATCCAGAGAATCTTTTCAAACGTTCAGGAGGGCGGCCCCCTTAATTTTACTAGGCGGCCCCCTTAATCATTAAGGGGACCGGCCTACAATTAAGGGGACCGGCAACGCTCCCGAATAGTAAAATCTGGCCCTTTAAATACTGGATCATTTTGCACATTTTCCTTACCTCTTTGCACTAAAACTTTCTGTTCTAGATCTTCATTTCAATCCTAAAAATCCTTTGATCATTCATTTCATAAGCCTTTGTTTCCAAGTGATCCAAAGCCTCATTCTTTCAAGTGCAAAGAGAAGAATACTTCTACTAGAAGTATTACAACTTAGTATCATCTTGCTATCTAAGTTGTTTATTTATAATTTGTTGTAAATCCTTTATACTTTGGTGAATAAGGTGTATGTATTGGTTATCTAGATTTAGTTGAAGAATCTACAATTGTTGATTAGTGTGAAGTGTAACTTGAAGTGAAGAAGAAGGGTTAGATAGTAGTGGTGATAGGAGATTGTAGCAATAGGATCTTGTAGTGAAGAAATTAAGGATCTCTAGTGGAGAAGACTAGAAGACATTTGTAGATTGAAGTTGTGAAGACATTAGTGGCTTGAAGGTGTCAAGACATTAGTGCATTGAAGTTGTGAAGACATTAGTGGCTTGAAGGTGTCAAGACACTAGTGCATTGAAGTTGTGAAGACATTAGTGGCTTGAAGGTGTCAAGACATTAGTGCATTGAAGTTGTGAAGACATTAGTGGCTTGAAGGTGTCAAGACACTAGTGCATTGAAGTTGTGAAGATATTAGTGACTTGAAGGTGTCAAGACATTAGTACTTTGAAGGTGTGAAGAGAATAGAAGATTGGTGTGTAGAAGATTGGTGTGTAGAAGATTGGTGTGAAGAAGGTGTGTTGAAGTTGTGATTGTGGTGTGATATTCTTGTGGTGTGTTATTTGGTGTGTACGGTTTTCTCCGCCATAAAGGAGGTTTTTGATCTAGTGAAGAAAACTCTCGAGTAGGTGACTCGGGGAGTGGAGTAGGGCAAGGAAGGTGTCCTTGTAGCCGAACCACTATAAATCCTTTGTGTCTCGGTTTGATCTTTCCATCTCTCACTCTTTGATTTATTACTTACTTGCATTTCACACATAGTCATAATTGATAGTATTGTGCATATGTTGATTTCACATAAAGATCAAACTAAAATTCATTCATAAAACTAATCTTACAAAAACCAACCTAGTACATATAATTATATATATACACTACTACACATATATATGCTTACATAAAATATATGAAATTGTATATTCTTTCCAAACATTATACATAAGCATTGTATATATAAAACCTTTAATAAATCTTGTATTTATACTTTTGTAGTTAAGTGTTTTGAAATTGTACATTATACATAAGTAGTATTTATACAAAATCATAAATTAACTAGTATATATATTTATGTATTAAAGTGATTTGAAAGTTTTATCTTAGAAACAATCTTTTATAAAATAAGCAAAACGAAAAAGACGTAAAACTATTCAACCCCCCCTTCTAGTTTTCCACAAAGAGATTGTTAGACTTCATGGTATGCCTACAGCTATTATATCAGATAGAGATCCACGGTTTACGTCTCATTTCTGGAAGGGATTGCATAAGGCATGGGGTACGCGCCTTAAGTTCAGCACGGCTTTTCACCCTCAGACAGATGGTCAGTCGGAGAGGACCATCCAGACATTAGAGGATATGTTGAGGGCATGTGCTTTAGAGTGGACTGGTAACTGGGACGATTATTTGTGTTTGGTTGAGTTTGCATACAACAACAGTTGGCACGCGAGTATTCGTATGGCTCCTTTCGAGATGTTGTACGGTAGGAAGTGTAGAGCTCCAGTTTGTTGGAATGAGGTTGGTGAGCGCATTATTGAGGGTCCGGAGTTAGTTCAGATTGCTACCGAGAAAGTGGATGTTGCTAGGGAAAAGTTGAAGGAAGCACGTGCGCGTCAAAAGAGTTATGCTGATAAGCATTGGCGTGACTTAGAGTGTCGTGTTGGTGATCGGGTATTCCTTAAAGTTTCGCCGTTTCGTGGAGTTAAACGTTTTGGAATCAAGGGCAAGCTTAGTCCTCGATTCATTGGACCATTTGAGATTTTGGAGCGCATTGGAGAGGTTTCGTATCGTTTGGCTCTTCCTCCGCAGTTATCACATGTTCACGACGTCTTTCATGTATCTCTTCTGAGGGGATATAATTATCATCCTTTGCATGTGGTATCCTATCCTTTCGATCAGATTCAGCCTGATATGTCTCTTCCGGAGGAGCCGGAAGCTGTTCTTGATCGCCAAGAGCGAGTTATGAGGCGTAAAGTTATTCCTTTCGTCAAGATTCTTTGGCGGAATCACCCAGAGCGGGAAGCTACCTGAGAAACCGAGGAGTCTATTCGAGCTAGTTATCCTCATTTTACATTCTGATCTGGTATGTCTCCATTAGGTTTCGATTCGTTTCATTTCTGATTTTTTGCAAATTTCGAGGACGAAATTTTTCTTTTTATAGGGGAAGAAGTTGTAACACCTAAAATTCTAAATCAAGTGAAATGACCAAAATACCCCTACATATTTAAAATTTAATTAAAAGCTTATAAAGTCTCCAAATAAATCCCAAACTTCAAACAATGCACAAGTTATGTATCCAAATAATTTTAACAATTACATTTAACATTTATACAAGTTGTGAAATTACCAAAATACCCCTAAAGGGCCGAATGACATTTAAATTAATATTACTTTGATTTAAAAATGATATAAACCTTTTTAAATATGGAAAATGACCACAAAATATATCCTTGAACTATAAGGCCGAAACTTTGGCCCATATCCCCCCCCCCTCACTCGGCAAAATCTGCATAAAGGTCAAACCCATACCATTTCCTCCCTAAACCCTAATATCGATTTAACAAACACACAAATAATTCCCTTGGCCTCCATTCGACAACCCTAAAATTCCTAGGCATTTTTCTGAGATCATAAACTATCCAAGGAGTCCTATAAAAATCCCTCTCGAATTGTGGAAGCTTGGTTCGATCGTGGTCCCATTTTTCTTTTTGTCGAGCATAATAACAAGGTAAAATCGTTTATACATCATTCGACCTCCACAAAATTTATTTCTTATTTTTCCTGAGTTCCTTACATGATATAAGACCCACGAAAAATGTTTACAAGGTTGGAAGATTGTTGGTGAAGTCGTGATCAATTTTGGGTTCGATTTGTTCAAGCGTATACAAGAAATTCGTACAGCCTTTTTCACATGTTCGAATATTGGTTTGGTATTTTTCTCAGGTCCCTTACACCCTATTAACATCATCTAAAATGTTCCATTCGATCCATGCATACTCTACATCGATTTCGTGAATTAAAACCCTAAAAACGTGTTAAATCGTGAAATATATGTTCCGATCCAGAATAATATTTAATAAAATTATTATAGGCTTGTTATGATGTATTACGATCTGGAAAAATATTGGAAAGAATTGTCATAGCTTAAATCTTGTGTTTCGAATTATTTTGGATCATGTATTTAAATCGGCAAAATAAAAAGGAAAAGAAAAAAATTGAAAATCGTGGGTTAGGGTTTATGGCTAGGGCTTGTATTAGTGATTTTTAATGATGTTTAATGATTGCTTAATGATTGAAATTGGATTAGTTATGATTAGGGTTTTTAATCTTGTGATTTTATGTGTATGCGATTTGGTTAAAAAGTTTTGGGTGAGTTTTGTAACTTTTAAAACTTGTGGGTTATTTTTAGAACTTATTTTGGGCTGTGTACTTTTCGAATAAAATATAAGATAAGGGTGCCAAGTGTAAATTTTGCATATTAAAGGATTAAAATGTATTTAATAATTAATTAGGGTTTGTTTTGAAAATAATTAAAAGAGAGGGACTAAATATGTAATTTCTGGAAACTTAAGGTTGTTTTGGGTAATTTAATATATTCAGGGGGTTTTGTGCTATTTTGATAATTAAATGGCTTAATATGTAATTATGGATAATTAAAAGTTGAAATTATAAATTAAAGGGTTAAATATGTAACTTTTATAACTTGAGGGACTTAAAGTGTAAATTGTGAAAGTTTGAGGATTCATTCGAATAACTTAATAAAATAAGTGCTCATTATGTAAAATGGATAAGTTAAGGGTTTAATGTGTAACTTTGAATGCTAAAAGGTTTAAAGGGTAATTTTGGAAAGTAAAGGGTATAAAATGCAAAGTGATGAAACCCTAAGGACCAAATGAGTAAAAGATACTTTATTTCCATTAATGATGATTAAACTTTCTAAATATGGAAACTTACTAAATATGGAAACTTTCTAAAAGTGGAAACTTACTGAATATGGAAACTTTCTAAAAGTGGAAACTTACTAAATATGGAAACTTTCTAAAAGTGGAAACTTACTATTTATGGAAACCTGCTAAAAATGGAAAGTTACTTAAAATGGAAAGTTACTTAAAATGGAAAGTTACTAAAAATGGAAAGTTACTTAAAATGGAAAGATATGCATTAAAGAATGAATTATGATTCCCCCTCTTCTCCTCTAGGTGTGAAGAAGGAGAGGTCCTGAGCCACATCTGTTTTCTGAGTTATTTCTATTTTTCTGTGCTTGCAATAAGGTACGGATACTCTGCCTTTTTAGTAAAGGCTCCTTTATGCTATTATGATATGATACACTTAAGATTCCCCAAGCCATTGCTATGTTCCCTTTGATTGAACTTTGATACGATTCTGAGATAAACCTTTACTATATGACCTTTGGTATGATATGAGACCTGACTCTTAGTTTGATACCCGAGCCATTTCTGTTTCCCTACCTATGGAGGTACCATGGGCGTGTCTGTGATGCACCACTGGCATGACTAGTGTGTGGCCCTAGTGATTTGGCTACGCCGTCCCCTTTCTGTTATATTATGTGCACACTTTATGATATGATTTATTATGGCCAATTTGATTTCTGTGGGGGCGTATGGATGCATCCTAGATCTGTTCTGTTTAGTGGATTTTAACTATGATTATGTTTATGATATCTGTCTGGTGACTGGTACTGTGTGCTATACATGCCTTTCACAACTTCTGGGAGCTGATCACTCCAACTTTATGATACATGAGGACACCCCTCATATTATCTGGTTGCCTGAGAGGTATCCCCTCTGATTATGAGATTATGATATTGACGGCTTATATGATATGATATGATATGTTTCTGGGCTCGTGGTAGATGACTATCATATATTCTTTCATTTCTATTATTCATTTGTTTATTCCTTATGATATTTCCCCAATGCACCATATTCAGTCCTATTTCATTATCGTTGCTTTGTTTATGTATCTGTTCACTGGGCTTTTTAAGCTCAGCCGCATTTCTTTTTCCCTGCGGCAGGTTTCTAAGCTAGGAGCTGGGCTTTTGCTATGGGATGAGAGTTAGAGCTTGTGTTGAAGCTTTTACCTTAGATGACCACCTTATGTTATGACTTTGGATTTGGATTATGTTTTTATTTCCTTTGAATTATTTCTTCATCTTTGAACTTATGTACTTTGACTTAAGCCGTGTTTGGCTTGGTTTTCTTTTATGAATTATGTTTAAGACTTCCGCTGTGTATGATATTATGTATGTATGCTCTGATATGTCACCATCCTTGTGGCACTTCTACCCTTGTCGGGTTGGGGTGTTACATGTACGATTATGATCCACGTCAGATTGGGTTCATGTCTGATAAGTGAACATCTGACAAAGTTTGATGGTATTTTGAAACATTTGACAAAGTTTGATGGGTATTTTGAAACAACTAACTTCATGTAATTAACTAAAAAAAAAGAAAAAAGAAAAAAAAAAAAAAAAAAAAAAAACGTATGCAATTTAACCGGTGTAGTCGGTTGCCGGTCATGCCATGTAAGCAAAAGTATGATATCGAGCTAAATTTAAAAATTTGATTTGTATTATGATATTTTATTAGATTTATAACTGATATGTGAACATTTGAAAAAGTTTGTTTCTATTAGATGAAATTAACCGAAAGAAAAAACTTATCCTCAAAACAACATCGCAAATCACCTTAAGAAAACCCTACACTTTATGAGTAAAACAAGCAAACACAACAACACAAAAAAGGGTTGACCCTTAACCAACGGTCCAGATTACCATAACAATTTACCCACTCGTGGTGCCCACGATATGTCAAACGTCAACTCCTTCACATCTATAAATATTTATTTGCATTCAATTATTTCGTACATTAAAACAAACAAACAGATAGAGATGGGTGTAGGGTATCATGCTCGAATATGGTGGCTTGTGGCGGTGCTTGCATTATTAATGGCTGCTTGTTTTGCTGCTGGTGAAAATTCTGGCTTTAGCTCAGGTTGGTAATCTGTTACATACTTGTATGTTTTAGCTAGGTTAACTGGTATTAGCTCTTTGTTCACCGTTTTTTAATGTTTGCAAACTCCTTGTGCTTTAAGTCACGAGTTGATGTTAGAGGGTGCCAAGCTTGCGTTAGTCACGCTCCAACCGGCTTAGTTATATGCTTGTATCTTCTAGGGTTTTGTTGAATTAATTGTCTGCAAGCTGGTTATGATGTTGCTTAGTTTTATATGAGTGCTTGATGTTTATTCCTGCTGATATTCTGAAGCATATAAGATTTGAGTGTATGAATGAAACTGTACATGCATTGGAACACAAGAACTATGCTTACTTTGCATAAATGCTTAATATTCAATTCTAACAAGTGTAAAATGGTTATTTATGAATCAGCTAGCTAACTCCTTCAGCTAGTTATAGTTGAAATACAATAATTAACTAACACTTATATATCTTTATTTCTTAAACACGACCTTTAGAGCTATGGTAAAAAAAAAAAAAAAAAAAAAAAAAAAAAAAAAAAAAAAAAAATCTAAATAAAGGCATTTGTACTCACTTATTTTTAGATAGCAAGAAAGTTTCCAATTCCCAAACATGGCCTTATATATTTTGATGTATTAGAAACTTAGAAGTTAAAGTATTTAGAAGAGGTCCACTCGATGTATTTTAAAGTTTAACGTCGAATCGCATTATCTGATGATCGAGTATCGAATAATGCTTGGCTAAAGTTGAAACATGTCCTACAAAAGGCGATGATAATATCTTTTTAATCATAATTTAGCAATTAACAAGTATTTTTTGACTTGAAACTAAGTATGACCGACAAGTTTTAGTAAACCACGAAGGACCCACTCATATCGACACATGTGATATCACAGTGTCGTGAAAAAAGTACAAATAAGTATATATATATATATATATATATATATATATATATATATATATATATATATATATATATATATATATATATATATATTAGTTTGATGTATAATAACCTATATTTTGTTAAATTAGATTTCTGACGATTACATGTCCTCATTATTTATCGTAAAGAAATTTTAAGTAACAAGCTGGCAGTGTGTTATTTTAAGGTTTTTTATTGTGTACGGACAGACATCACATTTCACAAGTTCACACCCGCTAATAATATATTGAGATGGCATCGACTTGTGCAACTTTGTCAGTTCTATCGTGATGCATTAATATTGCCGTTTTATATTACAGTATTTATTGTATATATATATTTCCTTCCAATTTTTTATTGGATATCCGGATTACATAGCAAGAAATGCAGAAAGAAAAAGATAATTAGAGTATGCATGGCTTATGATTGGGTGAACGTATCGTTGAATATTCGTATAAGATTCATGTTTGATCATGTTAGCCTGATTGAATTTGACTAAAACATAATGTGCAGTAAAATATGTATATAAGGTTGAAAAGGATCTATAAGAAATCACAATTGTATCCATTAATTAATAATTGTGACATACTAAACTTGTTTGGCGGACTTAACTTATAAGATTTTATAAAAATAATCTTCCATAATTTTTTAAAATCAAATGTTACTTCACGTAGCTTATAAAAAGAATCTATTTTTATTAGCTCCCGCTCCATGGGTATGTTTAACACATGAGATTATGGAGAGATTATGCTTATTTTTTAAAAAAATAAGCTAATTGAATAATACAAAATTCTCAAAGCTATGCTAATGGCGTTATTAGGTACTTATGGCTCATTTCCTATACTACGTGAGCTTATTTTTCATCTTTAATACATAATCGATGTCGTAAACATCGTTAGGCGCTATTCAAGTGATCCAGTGCTTTATATCTAGTAATTGGTTTCGGTGGGAGTAATCGTAGAGTATCTAAATTGAGAGTTTCAAAATATAGATTTTGAATTATATGTATGACATACACAATCATTGAAATCAATTTCAGGAAAAGAAAGCTAAATTTCAAATTCGTTACAAACTTAAAAACCAAATTTGATTCCCCAAGCCGGATAAATTAATAGTGTAATTCGATTCTGGCAACTATTTGAATGTGTAATCGCCTAAGCATATGGCCTATTAGTGATATGATTAACAACTCACTAGTCGACAACCTAAGCTGATTTTTGCAACGTAGTCATAATAAGCTCGTAAGTCCAAAAACAAGTCAAAAATGAGCCCAAAAATAGGTTAAATAAGCATTCCTAAAACTCTCTTCAGATTGATGTCTTTTGCCAACAAGTAAATAAGTATAATACCCATAAGAGCTTCTACAACGGTAGAAAGGATACTTGGGGTGGCAATGATCCTATTCGTGGTTACAATTGCAGCTGAAGAGTGGTTGGCTCGGAACAGGGAACTCGCGATTGTTATGTCAAGCTCTTCGTATCTTTTTATTTTTGTTTTACTGGTACGTGTGCGAGGTATATTTTAGTGGACAAAGTAGTTGGTGGTGATAAAGAAAATTGATTGTGTCACTCGTTTGACAATAATGGTGGGGAAACAATCTGGGATGCTCTGAGGCAAGGGCGATCGATTCCTTTCTAGAAGGCGGGCTAAACTTTTAGATGTCTCCAATTGTCATGGAAAATGACAACCCTCTTAAGTTAATCAGTTAACTTTTGGTGATATTGCGGATGCTCATTAACTTAAATAAATAGAGTATAAAGATTTATGCTGTTCAAAAAAAAAGAGTATAAAGATTTATAATTTCAAGTGAATGTAAATATGCTTAGTTTTATATCGTCACATGAACGTGTAAATATGCTTTTAAAAAACTTGCTATCAACTTTAATTGTACTAAACCCAATTGTTATATATATATATATATATATATATATATATATATATATATATATATATATATATATATATATATATATATATATATTTTTTTTTTTTTTTTTTTTTAAACCCAATTGTTATATTAATATAATCTGACATGAAGAAAACTAAATCAGAATCACTAAAGGGGCCATTTATGCGTTGAAGACAAAAGAAAAGTATTCAGCTTGCAAGATAAGATATACAACTTTTAATCATATTACAGTTTTTTCATGATCTTATTCTTTGCGACAGGTGACGAAGCAATAAAAATATCTACAGGGACTCAAAGGAGGCTTCTAGGGGTGCATCTCAACGACTACGGTGAACCATCAGCAAATAAAGGACACGATCCAAGAGGAAAGGGTCGTCAGCCACCAAAGAAGAAGAAGAGTAAGAAGCGAAACATGTAATTCTGCTTCTAGACAAAAGATGATAGAAAGAAATGAAAAACTATCGTCAACTTTTGCTTATGGTAACAAGGCAGCTAATGTACTAATTGAGAAAAAAGTGTCTGTAATATTTATTATGTAATGTAACGTTCGTGACGTAACAAAACTATGCATGTTTGTGTTTTGTATTTTTAACATTCTAATATGACTGGACTTGAAAGAAATGTTGGTTTAGAGTTATATTAATACAAAGAAATTGTATAATTGCAAGTGATGCTCGTAATTTCTTTGTTTCTTAGAAGGAAATGATTTTGTTGCAACTCGTAATTTAGGTGAAAGTTGGAAAACGTATCAGGGCACAATAATCTTTTCCGTGTCCGAGCTTAACAAACAAGCTCGAACCCGAGCTTCAAATATCGAGCTCGAGTAACCTCACGAGCCTAAATGAGTTTTCTTCAGTTGAACATATTTATATATAGTGTAATTTGTATCATCTAGACGTATAGTTTTGATATAAATAAGCAATATTGATACATTTTCGAATTAAATGATGTTATGTTTTCAAAATTCATTAATTAAAATCTAATCAATAAACACACTTTCATATTTTGACTTTTAAAAACTAAAATGTTCGTAAACGAGTCGAGCTCGAGTTTAATGATTAACTCACGAGTCGAGCTTGGACATTATAGATAAGACTCGAAACGAGTTGTGCCCGAGCTCAAACTTCTCAATGCTAAACGACTAATGCTAAACAAGTCAATCTCGAGTTTTGTCAAACTCGACTCAGCTCGTTTACACCTCTACCTATAAATATTTTCTACCTATTTAAACACATTTCTTGAGTTAATTCTTTGGTCTTCTAGATCCAAAGCGTCCTTAGAATTATACATTTATAAATAAATGAATTATATTGTACAATGTAGGACCTCATGGCATATAACTTAAGAGTAGTTTCATGCCTAACAATTAGATGATGACACTTGGAATAATCAAATGATATTATGAAGAGAGAGAAACATCATGCTTCACTTGTCATACATTGAGTGGATTAAACATAAAATTAGTCATGACATTTAGGCATGCCAATCATTTTCCATAACTTAAATATTATAGTTGCCCAAATTGACTTTTTCTATATAAACGAACCCATTCAATTTAACTTTGATAATCTATCACTCCGTACTAGTTAGACTCAAAAGAGTTCAATGTTCATTTATTAGAATTTGAATAGAAAATACTTCAAATATAAAAGAAGTTCTTGATTGATAAAACATTTAGGAAGTTCTCTTCAAAAGTTTTTCGTGGACTAAAGAAAGTCTTACTTTCTTTTCACTTCCTAAGGTAAAACTCAATAAGTGAAGTTTGAACCTTAAAAAAGATTATGAAGCCCATAAGTGATGACAATAGTTTACTGATCCCTTTTAACCTCCTCAACAACAAGACATCCTGAACTTAAATACTTAAGAAAAGTATCTAAATATTTGAACTAAATAGGCATGAACTTTATTGAATTGATAAGTGAAAACTATTTATGAAAGAAAGTCAATGAAGTACAAGAGTTGGTACAAAAAGGGAAAACAATTGTCAACACTAAGGTTGGAAATGTTCTAAGAATATAATCATTTAATGCAATAAGGCACAAGTGTACATTCCTAGTTAGATGTTTGACATGTCGCTATTGACCCACAAGTATCCACAATGACCTTGCCTATAAAAGAGATTGATGTAATGGAGTATATGTTACCTTTTACAATTAATGTGCTATCCCTTTCAAAGAGTTAACATAGATCTTACATAAACACATAACTTTAGTTTGCGTTTAAGAAAGTAAGGAGATAACTACACTTTGTCATTCAATTTTGATCTTTATTCCGCAAACAATCAAAGTAAATCATTTGATTCATTTTTAATAAGTATTTAAACCTTAAAAACTTTGTTGTGTATTTTGCTTAAATTGTTTTAGGATTATTTAACTTAGTTAACTTAAGTTTATATCATTCTAAAACGAAAAACAGGTGTGATTAGAGCAGATTGATTTATAACAATTTTTAAACAAAACTACTGAAGAAGTTTTCAAAATCAAGATCTTATCATGTCAGCATCTGATGTTCCTTAACTTCTAGACATAAACGGCAGTAGTTATTGTAGAAAACTAGAAGGGAGGGGGGGGGGGTGAATAGTTTTACCAATTAAAACTTCGTTTTAAAGTTTATAGATCGACTTATGTCAATCAAGTTTTGGTGTGTTAGATATTGATAGTAATAAAAGCATATAAACTAAACTACGAGATAGAGTTAGAGAGACACAACCACAACACGAGTATTTATAGTGGTTCGACTACAAGGACAACTTCCTTACCCTACTCCACTCCCCGAGTATCCAACTCTAGAGTTCCATAAACACTACACAAGACTAACTCCTTTAACCGGTGGAGAAGCCTTCACAACGTCACTTACACTTCATCCACTACAAAGTTAAATACTGAGCTTGATGAGTGCTCAAACACTCATCGTTTTTGACGTATTTAAACTGCCAAAACATACAAAAACAATCAAAAAGATATCAAAATACTTAAATTATCCCAGGGATTGTGTTTTATGTGTTTTAAAAGCAAAATGAGCAAAAACAAAGAAAAAACGTACAAAGTTTGCAATATTGGCAGTTTTAGTCCCCCAAGTTTTAAAACTTGTCAAATTTAGTCCCTATGCATTTATTTTGAAAGGAAAAGTCAACCCAAGGTTTTAAAAGTCAAATTTCACAAAATATTACACTTGGGTAACAAGTTTTCCAAAATTACAAGTTTAGTCCCTGAAAATCCAAAAATGGCAAAATAGGTCCCTGGGAATTTTGAAAAATAAAAAATGGCAAAATTGGTTCTTGGTTTATTAATGATTGGCATAATTGGTCCTTGGAAGCAAATTGGGAAAAGTGCAAAACCAGTCCTTGGAGTTTGGTACAATTACAAAATTGGTCCTTGTCACTAAACTAACCAACCGGACCCCTATGTTATTAAACCAAGACCAAATAACAACCCATCCCCTTGGTCCAGTCCACCACCCAAAGCCCAACCTACCCGGCCCAAGTCTAAATAATAAAAAGCCATGGCTGGGTCAAACAGTCAAAGGGTCAAACCCTTTGACCCTCCTTCTTCCCCAACATACCCGCGCAAAACCAGGGAAACACCCCCTCCCCTCCTCGCCTTTTTCAACCACTAGCCTCCCACAATTAATACTCTTCACCAAACTTTCCCACCACAATAACTCCCCACAACAACCCCCACCAGTTCCACTCATAATGCCCCGTATAAGTTTTGGCGCCAATTTTCTAATCAAGGGTGTGGATGTATCAAAAACCAATTGGACGCATGGGATTTGGTCAAGGAGTCAACACAAAGACCATGGGACTATCAGAATTCAAAAAGAACCCATGTGGAAGACTTAGGCCCTAGTTTTTGCCTCGTTATATATTGTAGCTCATTGTTGAGCATTGGAGAGTGTAATTTTTTAGTTTTAAATGTTTTTTCAGTTTATTCTAATGTATTGTAATCTTTGTTATCAATGAAAGTCTGTTTCAAAGTTTAGTTCTCAATTTCAATTTTCAAGTTCCATTTTCAAATTCTCAAGTATTAAGTTAAGCTACTAATGTGTATACAAGTCATTTACAAGCTTATGTAAACTCAGAAAACAAGTTTCTTTAAGCTTTTTAAGCTTGTGTGAACATCCTAACTCAGTTTCTATAAATATTAAAAATAATCAAGAAAAATCAAAAATAAATAAAAAGTGGTTGATCAATGGTTGAACAAGCTTGGAGCACAGTAAATAAAGGATGGCTGTGGGTTAGGGACCTCATGGGAGGTCAGTAGGTTGGATAATTTGGCCATTGGTACTTGGCAGCCAAGCTTGGAAGGCTTTGTAAGCTAAAAAAATCTCATCTCTTTAGTAATAAGTAGTTCTAACTGTTTATTTGTGTTTATTTTAGTTAAATATTAGTAACTAGATCATTGGTAATCATTTGTTTGTGTTTTATGTTTGTCTGAATCAAAATCTCATCAATAATTGTTTTTATAGGAGTGTTTGGTTGTAATCTGTTTAAGCTATTCTACTTGTTCATTTGTGCAAGTCTGTGTTTCAACAAGTTGTTTGGCTGAATACAAGGTCAAGGGAACCATAGTTTTGTTCCAAAACACTGCAGAAGTCAAAATCACTAAGAAATAATCACCACAGTTAACTGTGGTGATTTTTCAAGCTCAAATCCAATTAAATCTTTTCATAAGTGGATGTTTTTACTTAAGTTAGCTTTCCTACAGCTTATCTAAACATATTTGATCATTAAATCAGCTATCTAAGTTCATATAAGTCAAAACTCAAGTTTTCCTAAAAAGTCAAAAGTGCATAGCTCAGATTTTTGCAAAACTTGGGAGAATTTATCTGATTTTTGTGTTTGGATTGGAGGTCTGAAATTTGTTGTGGGTTAACTCTACCAGTAGAATTTGTGATTTCTAAGTTGGTTATATTTTTGTGATTTTTTCTAAGGGACCAAAATGCCCCTGGAAGTAACCTGCAGGGCAAGTTAGTTGCCCTGTCTTAGCAGACTCAGGTCACACACCCACCTTTTGTTGGTGTTTTGTGGTTAACCCAGTGGGTCCCACACCTCCATCTTGGTTCCATACAACCCCCTCCTACCAGGGAAGCTGTATTGACCATTTGTTTGACCTATAGACCAGTGGACCCCACTTAGTTTGGCATCAAAAGTCTGTCCCCAGACTGCCTCAGAACCAAATAAGCCAAGTGCTTATTTTGGTGTTGTAGCTTATTTACTTAGCTTATTTGTGTGTTACTTGTTTAAAGTTGTTCATTGCACTTATTTGTATCTGTTTTCACCAAAGTGGACCCCACATTAGCTCATTTGAGCCTATTTCCACTTCTGGTCAAAGAAAGTCAACTGTCATAGGTATAAGCACTTGAAGTGCTTATTTCCTTGACCACAGTCAAAGTCACTTCATAAAAGTTGTCTAAAAACTTATAATAAGCAGTTTGGAAAAAGAAAATCTCAAATAAGCCCAACTTAATAGAAGTGATAGCTTCTATTTAAGCCAAGTGGCTTATTCATCAGCTTATTATTAAGCAAATTCCATTTTTATAATTTTCCTAGGCTTCTGGTGTGTAAAAACAATTTCTGTAATTTTTTCAGATTTTTCTTTTATCATTTAGTATTTTTCCTAATTTAAAATAGTTTTTAGTAATTAATAAATAGTTAATAATTAAAAATAATTAATTAGTAAATCAGAAAAATATAAATTAAATTTTAAAATTAGTTTTTAGTTATTTTTAAGTTTTCCAAATTTTATTTTCACTTTTCTAGTGTATTTTAATAATTAATTAGAATTTAGGTTAATTTAAATAATTAAAAAGTAATTAATAATTAGTTAATAATTAGTAATAATTAATTAAATAGTCTTAAAAATATATTTTCATTTCTAAAATTTGTTTTATAGTATTTTAGATTTTTCTAAGTTTAAATTTTATTTTTCCAAGTTAATTTCTTATTTATTTATAATTTAGGTTAATTTAGTTATTTAAAAGTAATTAGAAAATAGTATTTAATTAATAGTAATTATAAATTTGTGTAAAAATTAATTTTAAATTTCCAAAAATTTTCTCTTATCATTAGGTTTGTAAAAAGTAAATTTTCATACCAGTAGCCTTTCCAGATCACCGTATTCACATTTTTGTACGTTTGTTCACGTCTTCGGCAAACGTACGGTTTTTAAGTTTTAGGTGATTTCTTCTCAATCTCAATTCCCGTAATCATTCACATAGCTTTCCTAAGTTATTTCTGTTAATATTCTCCAAATAATTCTCACAACAAACCCTTTCTGTGAATAAACACCCGATCACTAAAGCACGCTAAAGTTACAATTCACACCTCAACGGGATTTAACGACCCGGTGATACCTTATATTACCCGGAGCATTGATCTAGGCTATTTGACTTTATTGACCATTCTTTGGTCAATTTAAGTTGGTGGTTTAGCATCAATCAGAGCTCCTCCATGAGGTAGAGCCAAACCTTCGTCGCCTACAGTTTATCCGGTACAAGGCTAGATATCGGGTTCCATTACAAAGGAGGAACCACTACACGATCAATACTTCTAGCACAACACTACTAAAGGAACCAACGTCCTTTTTACACCTAATGACTCAATACATATACAATACCCTTTGAGAAGTAGAAAGAACAAGATACACTTCTGTGATCTTGGAAAAGAAGAATCCTAGCAACTCATATCACGAACTTGCAAGTCTTCGAGAGGTCGTGATCTCGCCTTTTAGAAGGAACCTAGATAATCACGAAGAAAGACTACATAGAAAAAGATCCTTAGATATGAGGTTAGAGAATTTATAACATAGAGATAAGATAAATGGCTCACTATTTATAGGCAAATGTGAGCACTGTTCACTCGGTTCCACCAGATCCCTTCCCACAGGGATCTGGTAGTGTAAACCCAGGGATCCAGCCATCTGGTATAAATAGTTCAGATTTTGGGTTAAAATTTCGGGTTTTGGGTTATGGGTTATGACCCATGGTTCATGTGATGTCATGCATGATGTCAAGGACATCTTGGGTCATGGGTTATGGACTTTGAGTTATTGGTTATGGGCTTTGGGTCATGGATCATGGGTTTTACCTATTATGAAGTCATGCATGATGTCATGCAATGGGTTATGGATCAAGCTCCATGGGTTATGGGTTATGGACTTGGTTTTGGATCATGGATAGTCCAAGTCTTTCCTAGTTTATTTTCAAAAGTAACATTTATTTTATAAAATGTAAGTAACTAAGTTACTTAAGTGTTTTTATAAAATGGTTTTGGTTTTATGTAAACTTATTAACTAAATATGTTTAAGGTTTATTATTTGTTTAATGAAATGAGTTAGTAAACTTTTGGCTCAAAGCGTTACGTTTTTAATATATCTCGTTAAAATGATTTTACGTTTGTTATCGACAAAACATTAGAAGATCGTAAAATACAAATAAACATTTCAAAGGTTTATTTGTATTAATAGGTATGTCATTATTGCTCTTAAACTAGAGGAGGAAAGATTTATGAAATGGAAGAAAGGGTTTTTATGCCACATTATTAGTTTGGAACCTTACATCATTAAGGTTTTAAGTGATGGTCCATATGTTCCTAAACAACTGATGGTTTTGACAAACTTGAAGATCAATGGAACAATGATGAAATAAGGGCAGTCAGTCTTGACCAACGCCTCAAAAGTAGATCATATTTTGCTTACCTGATGATGTGATGCAATCAATTATTGTAGGGTATTTGTGGTCACCTGCATGGCCAATAAAACATACACAACGAATAATAAGCAAACAAATTCCATGCAACCAAAACCCTTGATAGACATATCTCCTAATCAGTGATATAACTTAATCTAACATGTATAAAGGGTGTTCATAGAAAACTTACTTGTTCCTGTTGTTGTGTAAGCTTCTAGACCAGTCTGCGTGCGCGGAATCACCTTTTTACTCTTCTGCTTGCTGGGATGATCGACTTATGGTTTTTCGGGGAAAATCACTGACTGGATCTTATCAGGTATCCACTAGTATTGCACAGGTAGAATGAGGGCTATAAACCGATACAAGTTAGGCGAGTACGAACATGGGTAACTAGTCGACAAAGGATGTCGACTAGATATAGTCGACTTGGGTCGACTACGACTAAGGGTTTGAAACCCTTGGTCAACCGATCAGTTTCATAGGAGGATAGGGGAAAAATTTTAGGTTATGTGAATGAATTAATGAATCCTTAGAATTCCTTTCGTATTTATAAGGCACCTAGAAACATTCTAGTATAATTAGGATTCCTCAGTTATTATCCTTAAGTGATTAAAGTTTGTTTAGGAAACAAACTTTTTTTTAGAATGACTAGGTTAGTACAGATATAATTAGTGTAGTTAGTGAGAGCCTATTCTCATATTCCTATAGGAGGAAACCACCATGGAGAGACTCGAACTCGAGACCTCTCCATGGGGAAGAGCCCCTTGACCAACTCTGCTAGGGAGATGTTGGCTGTTTAGGAAACAAACTAATTCCCCCTTCAAAGGGGATCGGCTGAAACCTAACCTTATGGCTTGTGGTTTGCCTTTTAAACACTTGTATATTTATCCCGAATAAATATATAAACCCTAGATAACTACCATTTTACCCCTCAATGAAAATATCACCGTATGTACCTCACTACTCTCATTTCATTTTGTCACTCGTTTCTTATTTTCGCTTGCTTATTCTATTTAGTGTGCACCTGTGTGACCCTTCGACATTTCTGTGAAGGCCAATCGTGAAAGATATTGTTATTTGCACATAATCCTTTTAGACTCCCACTTGTGCAAAGCAATTAACATGCAAACTACTTTCACGGTACCAAGAGGTCACTAGCAAAAGATTCTAGTACCTATCTCACAAAAACCAATTCAATACACAGTTAATGATTTATCAAACTCCAGCAACACCTCAGTTGAGTTCAGGTATATGACTGTATCCTTTTGTACTTTGCGATATTTTAGAAAGTACCAGACATAAATATGTTAATCTCGAAATACTTTTGTCCTTTCTTATTAGTGTGAATGATTTGTCTCCCACAGTATCCTAGACACTTGTTGTACGACCGTACTCTCCACAAATCATATCACCATAAGGGGCCAAGATGAATATCCTTCTCCAGTCTATTTCAACTTGGAGTTGCAAATTGTCATCTCGATCATTAAACCATTTTCCTTACCTCCCAAATCCAACATTAGCATACAATTTTACACTTTTACGCAGTAACTGGAAACTAAGCCAAAACCAGTGAGAAACAAATTCAAATGACCTAATATCTCAGGCCATTGGGATAGTACGCCACCATCCGAGAACACCAATAACTTATTAATCCATGTGGTCGCTTCTCGATCTTGGTAACGTCCAACATTTGTCCCGCAAATGCATGTGAAATTTGACACATTCCCCAAAATAGTACACCTTTCACAATAGCTATTAACGTTATCTCGCTCTCCTACCATGATGACCTTTTAGAATGAAATGTCTTTCGTTCACGGATTCAAATCATTCAAATGAAATATTATAGTAATGTCTCATCCGATTTTCACGAGTCTACGACATTACTTCCGATTTCTGGCGATTGATTTAGCTCGTATCAGAAAGTTTTGGGATAGCTACATTATTCTTTCTGACTAACCCGTTCCCTAGGATCCTTGAGCCTCACTTCTCAATTCCATTATTATTGTCTTTCTGTTAATGAACTTAAGTGAGTCCGGTACTAGTGATTTAGTCATACTGGATTATAAACTTACGTAAATCACCACACACTCGAACTTAGCATTCAACGATGCACTTTATTTTACACTTAAGTAAAATGGAATTTACCAACAAATAAGAACCATGACTCCTTGTTACTGATTCTCCTAAGTCCATGAGAACTTCAGTACGAGCCTCTTGAAACCACCATGTAGTTGCACGTTTCCTGATTTGAAATTCCCGACTTCAAATCTTTTAAGTCACATTACTTCTTTATTTGTCTATAACAACTCAAGATCGACACATCTTGCCTGCCAAACTTTGTTGCCTCACTAGGCAATGTACGTTTGAAGTTAGAATTTTAAAGCATAATTCTTACAACCTTTTACAATGTTTTTGTTCAACTAATATGAAATGTAATAACTTTAAGATATAACACATTCATCTTTAATCACTTTTATTATGAAATATAATAAAACAAAATGAGTGAATCGGTTAAAGTTGCATCGTTGAAAAAAGTTTCAAGTTAAAATGAGGTCATGAGAAATTGTAAAAATAGTTTCATTTAGTTACACGAATCATTTAACCATAATCGCAACTACAACTATTTGCCGTTATAAAATTTCGTCGCTATTTACGAGTACTATTTTTTTTTAGATAAATGCTAATTATTTCCGTATTATATAAAAGTAAATAATTTCTAGAACAAGAAAAGTAAAACAAGTAAATTACGGAGTAATTAACTAAACAAGCCAAACCCAAATCACTTTTGTTCTCCCAATATTATTGGAGATCCTTGAATTCAACAAAAAATTCGTCACCGTTCAAAACACTCATCCAGCCTGCCACCATTTCTTCCAAGCCGCCATCTGTATATCTCTTTTATTATCCCTCTTCACAAATCACTCACCTCAAAATAAAAAATAAAAATAAAACCCATAACAATGCACCGGTTAAAAAATTTAACCCGGTTCACCACAACCCACCACCGGTTCACCACCACTCCCACTCTATCCTCACTCCACCATTTCACAACCACCACCGGTTCACCATCATTATCACCAGCAGCCGGTCTGGGTCCCACAAAGAAAACCGAGAAACCAAGAGTAGTGGTATTAGGGTCCGGTTGGGCCGGATGTAGGTTAATGAAAGGAATAGATACAAGCTTGTACGATGTGGTATGTGTGTCACCAAGGAATCATATGGTGTTTACACCTTTGTTAGCTTCTACTTGTGTTGGTACTCTTGAATTCCGGTCTGTTGCTGAACCTATTGCCAGGATTCAACCGGCTATTTCCTCTGAACCCGGTTCTTATTTCTTTTTGGCTAATTGTCAAAAAGTGGATACTGATAATCATGAGGTATGTTTTTATTTTTATAAAAAAATTCTTGGGTTTTGTTAAAGTTTGGATCTTTTTTATATTTGATGTTACGTGGATTAAGTGGCGGAAACAGGACTAAAAGTGGCAATGTAGGTTTAAGACTAGTAGTAATGGCACCCAATACTTAACCAGAAACACATGTCCCTAAGCCCATACTAAGGCGACCCGGAACAACAAAAAAGTAAAAAACATACAAACTTTGCAAAAGGTTAAGGTTGCTTTGGCGATCGTATGAAGCAAAATAGGAGGGGGGGGGGGGGGGGGGGCGGCAGGGACGGAACCAGGACTAAATATGGTGCACAAAAAAATTTGAACACTAATATTAGAAACATATTTCGATGGACCGGGTGCATTTAAGATGACCGACCCTTGCAAGGGTCGGCATTACGATTAGTCTAAGAGGAATATAAATGAACTAAATAAGGATTATTATATGTACAATTTTTTGTTGGCTCGGCGCATTTTGGAAAAATATTGGGATTTGTTTTTTTTGCTAAAAGACTAGGATTTAACCTGTATTTCAAGAATCACGAGGTATTTTTTTTGTTGTTATAAAGATTCTTGGATTTTATATAAAGTTTGGATCAATTTGGGCCACCGGTTACTTTTAATCGCTTTATGTGAAAAATGGATTTTTCTTTAGTGGGTTGGTCTGTATTTGGTGTACTGTGGAATTATGATGTGGTTCATGTTTGTGTTTGTTGTTAAGATTGTTAGTGTGTGTGTGAGTGTGTGTTGGTTAGTTTTGGCAGTAGATATAGCTATGACTTTTGGACGTTTGGTTCATTTTCATGGTGTGTTATAGAAAAGGACAGGAATCGTGTGCTTCCGGGTTATTCTGATTTTGTATAAAGCATTCATGTGATTGCAAGTTGAATTTTTACATAAGTATCACATAAAGGGTATCCAAAAAGGTGTGTATTGGAATATGCAAAATATGTGTATTAATTGAATGGGTTGGTTGATGTATTATATCTCCATATGTGGGTGGTTCAATGCGCCCTAAATAAATTACATAATTTAAATTATCTCACACGTGGTTTTATCATGCAATTGAGTTGATTGACATGTATGTAACTCTTTGTTAATTTTTGATTTACTGATTTGGCGTATTCTACTAATTCAATTGTCAGTAAACTTTAGGTGAACGGTTAATTAGGTAATGGATTTATCCCATTGCATTAACTTACTCTGAAGTAACCAAAGTAGAAAAAATTGACAGTAGAGAACTCTATCAGTAATCAGTGAATTAGGCATTAGCAGAAATTTGCTTGCATTCATATTTGGTGAGTTCTAGAACAAGATTAAGATATAAATAAAAAAATAAAAATGTAGTCTAAAAGCCCATATGTGTGCAAGTTGACTTTGCACAGCATTGTCATCAAAACTATGGAATAAAAGGATTCTAAAAGGTTGTGATTTGGAACCTTGGTTGTATATGGTAATCTGGTATGGAGCTAAAGGCAAGTGCCTACCAATGCCTAGGCGGCCATGCTGACTATAGAAGTCTTAGAGGGAAGACGGCTTTGGTTGCTTACACATCTTTGGTGGCCAGGCAATCAGGCTGTGAAGCGTGATGCATTATCATGGTTAAACCAATCACGCCTAGTGTTGACCTTTTCACTTTATTTAAAAAGATTAAGTTCGTAGTGATCTAATGTAAGAATAAAGATGTGGTCCAGAGTCCAGACGTCCAATTATAATATGAACCAGAAATAGCCGCTATCTCTTTTCTTATATGGGGTTTTATCTTCAAGAGAGAGGTCCGCTAATAAGGAAATCAGAAGCTACAAACTTCTTAGTTTGCTTAAATATACTAATCTTTTTGGTAATCTAATGTCATGATATGTTTCCTTGTTAGGAGCAAAGGTATTTAGTGTTTGGGTAAAAATGACTGTCACTATGATATAATGATGTTTATGTGTAAGTTAATCCGATACGAAAAATTAAGAATTTCTGTTATATAACCTACTGTTGAGATGATTATAGAATCATGAATTTACCCATACCAACAAAGAAACTAAAATATGTAGGTATAGATGATGTATCTAATTGTTGATCAAAATAAGGGTGTATAGACTCACTTGAAATGTATATATGTAACTCAATTACTCAAAACATATTAATTGAAATGTAGACTGATGAGGGCTTTTGAAAAGTATCCATGTTGTTTTGACCAACATGGTGCGCAGAGATGACCTTAGGGCATGTAAGGACTGCAGGGTTTTCCCTGGCGAGACATGCGCATCCCAACACAGATTGGTTGCCTTGGATACTCTTTTCCAGAGGAGTCGACACAGGAGAGAGGCGACAGGGATGCCAAGGATTTTGTGGAAGAATCTTAGCGGAGATGCGGTGGAGGCGTTTAGAGCGAAAGTCTCAGAGGGTCTTTCGGCTCGGGCAGAGAACTTGACTACTAGGGATGCGGATCAGATGTGGAACACCCTTGCTGGCACCATCAGAGACGTAGCAAAGCTTTCCCTAGGCGTGACTAGTGGGTCAGTGAGAACCCAGTCAACACGCAGGGAATCTTGGTGGTTCAGTGAGGAGGTACAGATCAAAGTTGCAGAGAAACAGGCTCGGTTCAAAGAGTTTCTTTTGAGTAGAGAGAGCCACCAAGCGGATAGTGCAGCTGCGGAAGAGAGGTATAAAGTGGCTAAAAGGAAAGCAAAAAAGGCGGTAGCAGAGGCGAAAGACAAGGCGTACGAAGATTTGTATAAGAAATTGGACTCCAAAGAGGGAGCAAACGATATCTTCAGAATTGCTAAAGCCCGTGAGAAAAGAAGAAGAGATTTAGGAAACATTAAATACATCAAAGATGAAGGAGGATGTACCATCGTGAGTGAAGAAGGTATTAGAAAGAGATGGGGAGAGTATTTTTCCTCTCTCTTTAACGAGGGGAACACCGATGGAAGGGGGGAAGGAGAGAACCCTAGCCAGCATTTGTCACCAGAATGCTACTACTCGAGGATCAGCCAAGAAGAAGTGAAGGTTGCATTACAGAAGATGGGTAGAAACAAAGCTGTAGGCCCGGACCAAATACCCATAGAAGCTTGGAGGAGCCTAG
Source organism: Artemisia argyi (assembly GCA_030686995.1). NCBI lineage: Eukaryota > Viridiplantae > Streptophyta > Magnoliopsida > Asterales > Asteraceae > Artemisia > Artemisia argyi. Next base: position 67,783,929 of record CM060708.1, read on the forward strand.
GAGATGAAGGGGTGAATTGGTTGACCTGCCTTTTCAACAAGATCTTCTCTAGCGCCAAGATGCCAGAAGAATGGAGACTCAGCGAAGTAATCCCCATCTTCAAGAACAAGGGAGACGCGCAAGTGTGTAGCAACTATAGGGGTATTAAGCTACTTGGTCACACCATGAAGCTCTGGGAGAGAGTTATTGAGAGGAGGTTAAGAAGGGAGACAAGGGTGTCAGAGAACCAATTCGGATTTATGCCAGGGAGGTCCTCGGTCGAGGCTATCCACCTCCTCAGAAGTCTTATGGAGAAGTATAGAGAAAGACAGAGAGATTTGCATATGGCTTTCCTGGACCTAGAAAAGGCATACGATAGTGTCCCACGAGAGTTGATTTGGAGGACTCTAATAGAAAAAGGAACCCCAAGGAGATACTAAAGAATCATTAGGGATATGTACGAGGGGGCGAAGACCCGCGTACGGTGCACGGTGGGGTGCACTGAGTTTTTCCCGGTGGAAGTTGGACTTCACCAAGGATCAGCCATTAGTCCGTACCTCTTCGCCCTGATTCTCGATGAGATTACTAGAGGGATACAAGAGGGCATTCCTTGGAGCATGATTTTCGCTGACGATATTGTGTTGGTAGCAGAATCGGCCGAAGGGCTAAACTACAGACTGGAGCACTGGCGAGAGGCATTGGAAGACAGTGGTCTTCGGGTAAGCAGAGAGAAGACTGAATACATGAGATGTGATTTCGGTAGCAACGAGATCGGCCACAACGAGGAGGAAGTTCGTATCGGCAACCAGGTTCTTCAACCTAAGGAGTTTTTTAGATATCTTGGTGCGGTGATACACAAATCAGGAAGGATTGACGATGACGTTACCCACCGTATTAGAGCTGGATGGGCGAAATGGAGGGCGTCGTCAGGTGTGCTCTGTGATAAGAAAGTCCCCCTTAAGCTTAAGGGAAAATTTTATAGGGTGGCGATCAGACCAGCTATCTTGTACGGGTCAGAGTGTTGGCCTATCACGAAAGCCCAAGCTAACAAAGTGGAAGTGGCAGAACTGAGAATGCTAAGGTGGATTTGTGGGAAGACTATGCTTGACATGATACCGAACGGAGTTTTCAGAGCAGAACTTGAAGTTGAAACTATAATCTCAAAGATGCGAGAAGGAAGGTTGAGGTGGTTCGGTCATGTCAGGAGAAGGCCACAGACGGCGCCAGTAAGGAGAGCCGAAGAGCTGAGGGTCGACGGTTTGAGAAGGAGGGGAAGACCTAAGCTCAGGTGGGAGGATAGACTTAGGCTAGACATGAAGGAGCTTCTCTTGTCCGAGGACATGATCTCAGATAGGAACGTGTGGAGAGCTAGGATTAGAACTTGCGGGTAGTTTAGGTCGTGTGGTAGGTTGTCTTTGCCTTGCCCTTTTGCGTTTTAGGTTTGGTAGGCCCTTTTGCACTTTAGGCGTTTTGGTCTCTTTGCTTGTCCCCTTTTAGGTTTTTAGTAGGCTAGTGGTGTCTCTTTTCCCTTTGCCTTAGCTTTTTCCCCCTTGGCCTTTACTTTAGCCCCCTTGCCTTAGTTTTTGCCCTTTGCTTTGCCTTTGCTTTTGCCCCTTGCTTTGCTTTGCTTGTTCTTTGTGTTGTCTTCTTGCCTGCTGCCTGCTTGCTTGTGTTTGTTTTGCCTTTGCGTTCTTGCTTGTGTTTGTTTTGCCTTTTCGTTCCTTGTTTCTCTTGCGTTCCTCTATGCTTTGTTTGCTTGCTTTTCTTGCTTTGCTCCTTGTTCTTTGTTTGGTTCTCTGTGCTTTGTTTGTCTTGTTGCTCTTTTGCTCCTTGCACTTTGGGTTTCTTTATCACTCACACATGTGCACGTGCCGGAGGTCTCCCTGGAAGCAGTCTCTCTACTCCTAGGCTTTGCCTGGGGTAGGGGTAGGATCTGTCTACACTTCTACCTCCCCCATACCTCGCTCTTGCGGGATTGGGCATGTTGTTGTTGTTGTTGTTTTGACCAACTTTGTTAACTAGCTGTATATTAGCTATGATATAGTGCCATGGTAGTCGTATGATCATTCTTGGTGACATAATTCATGAACAATTTGTCAAATGTTATCCCACAGATCCATTGCCAAACAATATCAACAGATGGATTACAAACGCTAGACCCAATGGATTTCAAGGTTTCATATGACAAACTAGTCATTGCTTCTGGAGCCGAGGCTTCTACTTTTGGAATCAAGGGTGTGAAAGAACACGCTATTTTCCTACGCGAGGTCCACCATGCTCAAGAAATCAGAAGAAAATTGCTTCTCAACTTAATGCTTTCTGATGTACCCGGTAACTATTCTTATCTGAAAGTCAGCTCTTGTTTATATCTCACATATTCATGTTAGTATATAAATTGGGTTGGTTGCCACAGGCGTTTCTGATGATGAAAAACGCAGACTTTTGCATTGTGTCGTTGTTGGAGGTGGTCCTACTGGAGTTGAATTTAGTGGCGAATTAAGTGATTTTATCATGAAAGATGTACACAAAAGATACTCCCATGTAAAAGATTACATTCATGTTACCTTGATCGAGGTAAGGTTTATGCATTCTGAGGTTCTTTATGTAGTTATTATTATTTTTTTAATGCCATTTCAATTTTTCTGCAGGCGAATGATATCTTATCTTCATTTGATGATCGCCTTCGAGTATATGCTACTAAACAATTGACTAAGGTAAAATGCTATCTACCCTTCAAAAGTTCTAAGGCCTTTGTTTGGTTGACTTATTTTTGAATTTAGAAATGCGTGGATTTGCTCTTATGAATTGATTACCTAATTGATTTGGTTTTGGATAATCAATATCATGCCAGTTGCAAACCTGTAACAAATTGGTTTAACAAGGAAAAACGGAAGTTTCCTATTTATCCCCTTGTAAAAACTTCTACTCCAATTTCACAACGTGTTTCCTTTTTTCACAAATAATGTCTTTTTTGCCATTTTATATATTTTTTGATTTCTTAATATCTAATTACTTGATTATCACAACTTCAAATGGCACAAAACAGTCTGTTTTATTGCAACCGATTACATAATTATGGATCCAAGCACCCCTAACATTTTCAATATTTAATTTGCTATTTTTGTACTCAGTTTTTTTAATGAAAATGAACAATTACATGAAAAGGTTCTTTATCATAAATAGAACAGGAAGATGAAACTGTAATCCTATTTTTTTTTTCCCCTTCAAAAGATAGAAGTATAGAAGTTTGGTATCTGCAGTTAATGATTTAAAGCAGAGGGAGTATTAATTTCTTTGAGTATATTTTCATGGTTATAGTCTGGAGTTCGTCTAGTTCGTGGAACTGTAAAGGATGTTCAACCTAAGAAATTAGTCTTGAGTGATGGAACTGATGTTCCATACGGTTTATTGGTGTGGTCTACCGGTGTTGGTCCCTCATCCTTCATTAGAAACATGGATCTTCCAAAGGCTCCTGGTGGAAGGTAATAAATCTTCTTTTCGACTATGATGATCTATCAGTTTTGTTACCGTTGACAGTTTTTTAGCCTTGTTCGTTTTCTTTATCTGAACAATAGCAATCTATTTGTTTCGAATGTTTGTAGGATTGGGGTTGATGATTGGTTAAGGGTACCATCTGCACCGGATGTTTTTGCGATTGGGGACTGTAGTGGTTACCTTGAAAGTACTGGGAAACCGACACTTCCGGCTTTGGCCCAAGTAAGTGCACCAGTAAAGCATGTTTATAGAGGGGGCAATATGGACCAATTTACTTATAAATGAGTCTTTTTGGGCTTTGTTTTTATCTCAAAACTGGAGTCTCTTTCCACTGCATTCTTGTTGAAAGCTTCTTCAAGTCTTTTGTTAATGCATATAACCTCATATTATATATTGTTGTGTGGGTTAATAATGGTAAAATCACTAAACCTTCATCTTTTTGACGGTTTAACCCTTTTTATCAACTAAGATATTCAACTTTCTTCATTGTTGCTGTGTAATCTATAATATAGAAAATTTAGAAAACAATCACGAAAGAAAGTTAAGGGGCTAAACCATGTGAAATACAATTCACGAGTTCAACTGCCAAATAGTTGAACGATAAGTAGTTTTAGCCAATACTAACCCCTACTGGAATAATTTAAATCAATGCATTACTTATTTATAAAAAATGTTTTATAAAATGTCTTATCTGCAACCACTCGTTTATGGATATGTTCCAGGTGGCTGAGAGGGAGGGAAAATACCTTGCAGCGCTTCTAAATAACCTTGGTAAAGCTGGTGGCGGACATGCGAATGGTGGTGGAGATATGGAACTTGGGGAAGCATTTGTTTATAAGCATTTAGGAAGCATGGCAACCGTCGGGAGTTATAAGGCTCTTGTGGATCTCAGACAAAGCAAGGTAACAGATCTTTAAAATATTATTTTCTTTGCTTTTTTGTTGGTTTTTGAGACGGTTAGTTTACTCATGTGAAAATCTCGTACTTTAGGAAGCAAAAGGTGTGTCGATTGCTGGCTTTGCTAGTTGGTTCATCTGGCGTTCTGCTTATCTTACACGTGTCGTAAGCTGGAGGAATAGATTTTATGTGGCGATAAATTGGCTAACAACATTCGTGTTTGGTCGTGATATAAGCCGGATATAAAACAGTAAGTTTACACGTTTTACTTCTTTGGTACAATCAAAGCTGTGAAGCATTGGGCTGACTTGTCAATACTTTTTTTTGGTTTTTATTTTGAGATGTATTAAATAAGATTATAGAAACTACATTGTTATATACTATGTAGCTATTTGATTTGTTAATAAAGTGATTTAGAATGTTTTAAACATTTAAAAACACTTTGGACGACTAGTGGTGTTTCATATATTTCTTTGGGATATATATGAGATGCCCTTTGTGAATATATAAGTTTTTGAATGTTTACTCTTTAGAGATAAAAGTAAATGTTACACTTCTTTTCTTGCTTACATTTTTCTGGTTTTTGTTACATAAGATTACACGGTTTTTGTAATCGTTGAATACTGAATTCTAGAGCATATACAGTTATATCTGGAGGTGGAGGCATTTAGCTAGAAAATGGAAATATTACTACCCCAATGTGGAACATGAGCTTGGTGATTGTTTTGGCTGTGAATCTTTGTCGTTCACTGATTTTGCTTGTCATGAAAAAAATGAGACGTTGGGGCCTAAACATGAATAACTTGTATCATTGTTCTATATGCGCTAATCGCTTTCGTGTTATCAAAATGCCAGTAATGTCCATAATTAAGCTGTTTGGAGGAAGTCATGACAAATGCAATGAGTCTCGCCTTTTTTATGAGTTTTATTGCTCTGTTATTATTGGAATCTTGACATTTGGATATTTCTGGAGCATAATCTCAGAGACCAGAGTGCATCACCCGTGATGTATCAAATCATAAGATATTATTCATTTGGGTATCTGAAAGCATACCAAGTTAAAAGATCCATTAAAAGTACAATGAAATATACAATCTCAACATGAAAGTTATAACACTTATGCCATAATTTTTATCTCAATATTTTTTATCTGGGAAAAAGATGTAATATTTTTACTAGAAACGATGCTTGTTGATTGATCAGCATCTGAACTTGACGCGCACTTAATTCTTTAAGACAATGACGATCAACTCTTATGACTCGGTAACAATGTTGATGCAAACTTCCATTTGAAAGTTACTATCATCCGACCCTAAAGCAGTAATATAATTCCCTTAGATAAAACATGCTGATCGCGCTTGGTTCATTTTCAAAATAAGAACATGAACGTAATGCTCGGCTAATTTAATGATACGACAATAGAAATTAAAGTGAGAATGCCAATGGTATGCTCACGGGTATATTATCATTCAGTTAATGTTTTATTGTAGGTTTTCTGAATGTGTATAGAAGAGATGTGAAGATAGATTTTACATGAGGTTGTGAGAAGAAAATTGGGATAATTTATATGGAACTTTTTAAGGATAATGGTATAATAATGCATGCAATTCGTCACTTTTTTTTCCATAAAATCAAAATGCCGACACACAACAATGAAAAACAATGATAAAGTTCAATACATTTACCTTAATAGATAGTGCTCCATTGTGTTATACTAAACCAATCACATTTCAATAATAAATGTTAGTGCTCTACTGCTCTATTGTGTTAGACTAAACCAGTCACATTTCAATGATAATCTTTCGAGTACCTTAACCTACAAGGCTTTAAGCCAAGCACATCCTAAACTAATGGGCCGAAATATGGAATGTTAGCTAAATAATGATTTGGACCACTTTTTCTTTTTTGTGTTAAAAGCGTTAAAAGAAATCAATAGCTGTTTTGTGTAGTTATCAAGTTATTATTAGGTTTTTGACACGCGATTTAGCGGTTATTAAAAAGGAGGCAAACATTAAGTTCTAAAACATTGAACCAAAATGTAATAAAAGTTTTACACGATAGCTCAAAGTTTAGATTCCTAGAACTTCCAACATTATTCACACTAAAATTTAATAAGCAACTTTAACGAGAATCTTTTTACATATCTATAGGAAAAAAAGAGGACCAAGCTACAATTAAAACATGTTCATAGTCTTGGTGTGTATCACATGAAGAGAAAAGTTCATTTAATAACCAAGTTTTTTATACATACTGAGAGAGACAAATCCCCACTATCCATTTAGTTTGATTTAATGGTGAGGATTAATATAAGATTAAATATGTAAACCTAAGTTCATTTTTTTTTTTTTTTTCTTTGTCTTTTTTATTATTGACTTTCTTTCTTTATTTCGTTTTTTTTGCCTTCTTTTTCAAAAAAACGTTATTTTTTTTTCTTTTTCTATTTTTTCTATTTTTTTTTTGTTATTTTTTCCTTTTTCTCTAATTCACTTTTTTTTTTTTTTTTTTAATCTAGCTTTTCTTTTTCAAATAAATTCATGATTTTTTTTCACTTTATTACGTTTTCGTCCGTTTTTGTCTGTTTTCACATGTTTATATACGTTTCCAGACGTTTTTGTCCGTTTTCATAAGTTTTCATCCGTTTTTTTACGTTTTCGTCATTTTTTTTACGTTTTCGTTTGTTTTCAGACATTTTAATCCGTTTTCGGCAGTTTTTATACGTTTTCAGACATTTTTGTCCATTTCCATACGTTTTCATCCGTTTTATACGTTTTCGTTCGTTTTCAGACGTTTTCGTCCGTTTTTGTCCATTTTCATACGTTTATATACGTTTTCGTCCGTTTTTACACAATTTTGTCCGTTTTTATACGTTTTCTTCCGTTTTCATATGTTTACATTTGGGATGTGACTGTGGATAATAATGATAGTTGGTTTTGGAAGAATATACTTAAGTTTAGAGATTGGGTGGGCAAAAACATGAGGTATCAAATTGGTAATGGTAAGACTATCAATGTATGACATGATATATGGAAAAATGATCAAAGATTATCTACTCATATCAGCAAGAAAGACATATTCTATGTTGGGCTTAATGATACTGATAAGCTTGCTGATGTCATTGATGATTCTGGATGGAAGTGGCCAGCACATTGGAGTCTAAAATATCCAATTATCACCAATCTTGAAGTACCTGAGTTGAATAATATGCCTGACAAAGCTGTGTGGATTGACAAGAATGGAAATGTGAAAGATTTTGGAACAAGTACTGTGTGGAAAGATGTTAGAAGTGAGGATGATGCTGTTAGATGGAAAAGTTTAGTTTGGTACTCTCATTGCATCCCTAAACATGCATTTATTCTGTGGCTTGCAGTTAAGAATAAATTGTGCACACATGACAAATTGCAAAAATGGTACCCAAACAAAGTCTATGAATGCAGTTTATGTAAAAATGGACTTGATTCACATAATCACTTATTCTTTGAATGTGAGTATTCAAAAGAAGTATGGGTGATGGTAAGAAATAAAGCCAAAGATTCATGAGAATGAGGATACCTGGGAAGGAATTGTGAATAAACTGAGTTCTAATGGGGAAAGTAGAAGTGTGTGGGAGATTATTAAAAAGCTCTGTCTTGCAGCTGCAGTATACCATATTTGGCAAGAAAGAAATGGCAGATTGTTTGGTGGAAACAATAGCACTGATGAAACTCTATTCAATGTTATCTGTGAAGATATTAGAGCCAAGCTTGTTACTGTGAAAGTCAGGCAGTGTGCTAATGTTCTTGATGCAGAAACAATATGGAATGTGAAGTTTGGGAAGAAAATACAATAAGAATTTGAACATGCAGGGGAAGGTTAAGAGTGGTTGACAATATGTTTATGTTGAGAAGTATTGGGATTTCATGTCTATGGTATATGGATATATGCATTTTAAGATCTTTAATTGTGCAAGATCTTTTCTATCTGGTCATAACAATGAGCAGGCACCTAGTATCTTGGAGTCTAATCTAGTGCAACTGTACCTTAGTAGTTCATGCAGTTTGCTAGATGATGGAAATTAGAAACTGCATTGGATGAAAAGGAGGTTCATACTAGATATAAGATGTACCATAAGGTAGGGCTCCATTTGTGAAGGGTATATGGCCTAGGAGGGGAGTGTAAGTAGTATGGGATTGAGAGTGGTGAAAGATGATACTTCATGGTCCATACTTTATACTCCTACATGAGGAATGGTTGGACATCATGGAGGTTGTGTGTTCCCAAGCAACTGAAGCCTTCCATTGAGAGGGAAATGTAGGTTGTTTTGGTAGAGCACCCCCATGGATGGGTTATGGGTGCCTAGTGATGCCATCCACCATTTCCATCTTGTCTACTGTGGTGGCAGGTTGAGTGGAATGATGGAATGGTGTGGTGGAAATGTAGCTAGATGGTTGTGCATAATAAAGGTGAATTGGTGCAAGAAATATGAGTTGTTGTATACTCTGTTTTGGATTGGTAAGATGGATAGATTGATAGTATAGTTTCTTTTGCTGGGATGTTCTTGTATACATAGATTCTGGGTTCTGTCCAAATCTATACTATCCTTATGTTTGTAAATCTTTTGAGAAGTTAATATAATTCACCTTTGCACAAAAAAATAAAAAAATAAAAAAATAAAAAAATAATAAAAAAAAATAAAAAAAATTTGTTTTCGTCTGTTTTGATACGTTTTCTTCTAATTTCTTACGTTTTCGTCCATTTTTTAGACCTTTTTGTCCTTTTTCCTACATATTCGTCTATTTTCTTACGTTTTCGTCCATTTTCATAGGTTTTCGTCCGTTTTTAAATTTTTTCGGCCATTTTTAGACGTTTTCATATGTTTCTAAATATCACAAGTGATATTCTGTGATACTCAGACATTTTTGTCTGTTTTCGTCCATTTTTGTACATTTTTGTCTGTTTTCAAACGTTTTCGTCCATTTTCATACGTTTTCGATAGTATTTATACGTTTTCAGACGTTTATATCCGTTTTCAAACGTTTTCATATGTTTTTTTTACATTATCGTCTGTTTTCAGACGTTTTCGTCTGTTTTTATACGTTTTCGTCCATTTTAAGACGTTTTAGTCCGTTTTTATATGTTTTCATCTTTTTTTGTCCGTTTTCATACGTTTATAAACATTTTCGTCCATTTTTATGTATTTTTGTCCGTTTTCAGACGTTTTCGTCTGTTTTCATACTTTTCAGCGGTTTTATACGTTTTCGTCCGTTTTCATCAATTTTCATACGTTTTCATCCCTTTCCAGGCGTGTTTTTACGCTTTTATACGTATTCGTTCGTTTTCTTATGTTTTCGTCTATTTTCATATGTTTCTGAATATCACAATTGATATTCTTAATATCACAAGTGATTTTATGTGATATTGAAAATATCACTTGCGATATTAATAATATCAATTGTGATATTCAGAAACGTATAAAACGAACAAAAACAGACGAAAATGTAAGAAAGTGAAAAAAAACGTGAGTTAAAAAAAATATGAAAATCACTTATCATATTCTGAATATCACTTGTACTTTTTTGAATATCACTTTTAATATTCAGAATACCACTTGTGATTTTCATGTTACAAAACATTAGTTGAAAATCACTTGTGATATTCAGAATATCACTTGTGATATTCAGAATATCACTTGTGATTTTTTGAATATCACTTGTGATTTTCTGAATATCACAAGTGATTTTCAACTATTGTTTTGTAACATGAAAATCACAAGTGATAAATTGAATATCATAAGTGATATTCAGAAAATTACAAGTGATATTCATGTTAAAAAACGTTAGTTGAAAATCACTTGTGATATTTAGAATATCACTTGTGATTTTCATGTTACAAAACATTAGTTGAAAATCACTTGTGATATTTGGAATATCACTTGTGATATTTAGAATATCACTTGTGACATTCTGAATGTCACAAGTGATTTTCATGTTACAAAATATTAGTTGAAAATCACCTGTGATATTCAGAATATCACTTGTGATAAATGTCACAAGTGATTTTCATGTTACAAAATATTAGTTGAAAATCATTTGTGATATTCAGAATATCACTTGTGATATTCTGAGTATCAAAGAATAATAATTTTGATATTCAAAAGCGTATGAAGATATTCAGAAGCGTATGAAAACGTCTGAAAATGGCCGAAATTATTTTAAAATAGACGAAAACGTATGAAAATGGACGAAAACGTAAGAAAATGGATGAATATGTACGAAAACGTTTGAAAATGGACAAAGATGTATAAAAATGGACGAAAACGGATGAAAACGTAAGAAAACGGACGAAAACGTATGAAAACAGACGAAAACATATGAGAACAGACAAAAACATATAAAAATGGACGAAAACGTATAAAAACGGACAAATCGTATAAAAACGGAAAAAAAAGGAACGAAAACGGACAAAAAACGAACGAAAACGTATAAAAATGGATGAAAACGTCTGAAAACGTAAAAAAACGGACGAAAACGTAAAAAAATGGACGAAAACGTGTGAAAAAGGACGAAAACGTATAAAAACGGACGGAAACGTATATAAACGGTCAAAATCGTATAAAACAGACAAAAACGTATGAAAACGAACGAAAACGTATAAAAACGGATGAAAACGTCTGAAAACAGACGAAAACGTAAAAAAAACGGACGTAAACGTATAAAAACGGACGAAAACGGATAAAAACGTGAGAAAACAGACAAAAACATATTAAAGTGAAAAAATCGTGAATTTATTTAAAAAAAAAAAACTTGATTTAAAAAAAGAAAAAAAAAAGAAAAAGAACGTGTATTAGAAAAAAAACAAGAAAAAAGGAAAAACGTTAATTGGAAAAAAGGCAAAAAAAGAAAGAAGAAAAAAAAGAGAGAAATAAAGAAAGTGTATAATAAAAAAGACAAAGAGAAAAGGAAAAAAAAACATGGATTTAGGTTTTCATATTTAATTTTAGGTTAAGCCTCACTATTAGATCAAATTAGATAAATGGTGCTGATTTTTCTCTCAGTATTAGGGGTGTTCACGGGGCGGTTCGGCTCGGTTCGGTTAGAGATTTTAACTTTTCATGACGGGGCGGGTAGTTCATTTTACTATCCGTAACCGAACCATACTAGGCGGGTAACCGGACATGCGGTTACCCGAAATGAGCGGTTACCCGCGGATCAGGTCACGGTTAACCATTCTAAAAAATTTATCAAATCGAATTGGACGAACAATAACATAAATTAGAACGTAATATGTCATTGTAGTAAAATTAAATACTAACATTAAAGAGATTAGAGTCATAGGAAAATTGTTCTGTCGCAATAAAAAACATTTAAATTATCATATGTAACAAAATAACTAATACTATTTATTTAACGTTTATAATTACGGTCACTTTAATCATATGTCGTTAGTAAATGATCACATTAGGTAAGTAAATTAAAAATGCGTTATAAGATAAAATTAGTTCAATCATATCATTAGTACTTGTTCATTCTTATAAATGGTTTGTTGAAACCTACATGTACATAATACACGGTTCGGTTCGGGTAACCACGGATAACTGAAAGTAAAAACCGAAACCGAACTGTGATAAGCGGGGTTTTTCGGTTTCGGTTTCTTCGGTTATCGGCTTTTTGCGGTTTCGGATTAAGCGGATCGGCTCGGTTCGTCGGTTTCTCGGTTTTTTTGAACACCCCTACTCAGTATGCAACAAAAACTTGATCCGTAAAATAACTCACCTCATCACATGAATTGAAATTTTCTTTGAAATCCTAACATCTCTTCCTCAAACAAAAAGGTCCAAACGTCCAAAGATGAAAGAGAAAATGCTTCGCGCGGCCGATCTTGCATACGTATGAAATCCTTGATGCATTGACATATATAAAGCTCGTAAACTCGATCAGGGATAGAATATGGGTTGAGAAAAACAAGTGTTAAGAAACAATCAACAATCTTCATCCTTACAAAACCAAAACAATAAGGGTGCGTTTAGTTGATGAAAAATATCTCATTTTTTACGAAATTTTTTATGTGAAAACAAAAAAATAGAAAATCTGTTTAGTTACATTTTTTTCAACAATTAAAAAAAATGTAATTATCATTTTTTAAATTTTAACTAAGAAATTAAAAAGCTCATTCTACCATTCTCACTTTTTTCTCTCATTTTTTCCAACTCCAAAAATAATAATAAAAAAAAATTAAAAAAAAAAATAAAACCATTCTACCCCTAATCTCTTGTGTCATCCTCCACCGCCCACAGTCGCTGCCAACTTCGCAATTTGAGGTAATCTTCTTCTCATTTTTTAAAAAGGAAAAATAAACTTCAACTAATCGGGTTTTCAAAATTCTCAACTTTTCTCTAAAGAAGAAAAATCATTCCTTTCTCAAAAAATTTATAAACAGAAAAAGAAAAAGAAAAGAATTCTACAACTAAACGGCATCTAACTCTCTAGAAAAAAGTTCAATCTAGAACCAATTTTTTTATAAACCTAATGAACCAATCATAGCCATTTATGTTTTTCCGAAAAAAAAAAAAACTGTCATTTTTAAAATAAATAAATAAATATATCACAAACCGTTAATTGTTACTCGAAAAGAATCATACAATTACAACGAGAATTAAATCATCTTGCTATAGAGGGGCACTTATATATATATATATATATATATATATATATATATATATATATATATATATATATATATATATATATATATATACACACATATACATACTTTCGATGAACTCATTTTTAGTGTTGAAGATTTATGTCTGGGAAAATTATATGTGATTTGTTATTTTGAAATCGCATGTGATTTTATGAATCACATGTGATTCCTGACATATAAAGCAACATGTGATTCTTTCAGACGCAAATTTAACACTAAAACAAAACTCGAAATAAAAAAGTTCGTCGAAAGTATATTGAACTGCCCATCTACCGAAAGATAAAAATATTCTTGTCGCGACGGTGTATTTTTTTTCCCGCTTAACGACAAACCTGATATTTACACGGATAGTTTCACTTTGTACACGAAAGATTGTTATGATTTTACCTTTATACCCTCCCATTGTTATTAGCTTTTCAACATTTCTTTCATGTGTGATTTTAAAACTTTTTTAATCCATATGACATATTTGTGATAATACAACCAAGGTCTTTGTCAATGCCTTTCAGTCGACTTATACTAAGTCATTACTCAACGACAAGGATGAGTCCTGTTTCAAGCTTCTTAGTCATATCCATTTTCTTAACGGCTCTTAAATCATATCCAATACTCTTTAATTTGCGTTGTTAATTAAGGCACGATATTGATAACGTGAAATCATGGCACTCGTTATGTAAAACAAATATAGGAGTAATGCATAAACACATTTAATGATGTTCTCTCATTTAAAAAGTCTAAGAAATGTTCTAACCTTGACAAGTATATTCATGGTGAGACGAGATCTCATGCGTCTGCTCGTTCTGTTGGTGGCAGGTAGTACAAAACTATAATTGTAGCATCATCGCTATTCGGTCCATGACTTACTTCCAATCAATCACATACGTAAATGATTTATAAAAAAATACTTATACGAAAAAAAAAGAAGTAAATTTATTAATAGACAACAGAAATAAATACGTAAAATTTTGTCGCACGAAACACGGGTATATCACAATAAAAAAGCCCCGCCGCAGCACGCGTGTGATATCTTTCTCGTTTGATATAATTAGTGTACAAAAGAATATACACTTCTTTATTACTCTATAAAATTACAATTATAATACATGCTATAGAAGTATATTAGCTGGCTTTTATGGAGCCATCTTTATTTTAAAAGGCGACATGCTAAATTAAGTATACTTGAAGGCTTTTATGATGCATCGGTTTTTTTAATTGTGATCCTGACTATTGATGATAAAAAAATTTATATGAAGTTGTAAACATCCTTCCATTTTATTGTGAAATGTTGATTTCGCACACTAGATTTTGATATAATTTCACTCATTTCATTTCATTTTCCACTAAACACATGAATGAATGAAATTTAGAATCTAAATTCTTTTGGTCTGTCTACTAAACACGTTATAGAATAAAATCAGACAGGGATGGAGCCATGATCAAATATGACCAGATGCACAAAAAAATTTGAAAAGTAATACTAGAAACACATTTCGATGGACCGGGTGCATTTAAGATGACTTTAGGAAAAATCGATGTTTTTTTCAAAAATTAACACTATATCGAAAAAATCCATTGGGTGCCCGGGTACCCGCGGAAACCCCCTGGCTCTGTCCCTGAAATCAGACTTCCATTCTTTCATAGTCTTGAGAATTCTGTAAATCAAACGGGACCAAACTCTATAAGTAGGTAAAGATAAAGTCATGAAGTTCATGTAGAGCTTATGATGTTGTATCCAGTGACAGAGACGTATTTTTTGTCGAGTAATTCAAAACTAGAATTAGTATGTCTATATACAAGGTAGTGGGTTGAAAAGGAAAATTAATGTTAGATCAGATTAATATACCCCAAGATTTTCAATTTTACGTAGTAGTACTTTTTTTTTTTTTTTTTTTTTTTTTTTTTTTTAATAATCTTAGGGGATGTAGTGCGATATTCCTTTTCAACCGACTAAGTACTTAGTTCAAAAAAAAAAAAAAAAAAAAAAAAAAAACTAAGATTATTAAAAAAAAAAAAAAAAAAAAAAAAAAAAAATCTTGTTCAATACGTTGAGTTAAGATTTGTAGATGCTCTTTTATTATCATGTATATGTCCAACACTTTATTATGAAGTTTTTAGCTAATCAAATTAAAAATCAAGGTGCGTCATAAATATAGGTTGCAAGGTGACATGACATTTCACTAGTTACAATAGAGAAGGGAAATTGTTTGCCGTAAACATTTGTGTGAAATCGATAGATATTTATTGCTTGTCTTAATTGCATTTTGACGTGAAAGACGTTTATTTTTGGTATGTCAAAACGTGAATATTGACATTTGACTATTAGATGCAACAAATAAAGAAATTGTTTACAAACAGAAATACGAGAGATCTAATTTGGGTGTGACAAAATCATCTAACCTTGGATTGTTATAATCGCAGTTTAGCCTGATATTCTTTTTTGGAAACGTCAGCTTTTATTAAACACAGAATGATACAAATACCCACCAAAAGAAAAGATCAACAAGACAAATATTTTCTTTGTCTAAAAACAAAAACCTACCAAAAATTACGCTTCCAGCAAGAGAACTGAGTTTAAACTTTAGAGTTTAGACGTTTTTTATTGCTTGAACGAGTTTACGCACTTATTTTCTTTATCTAATACTAAAATTAATTAATTAAATTTAAATAACTCACAAATTTTCGTAATAATATGTTTTAAACTTTTATAGACCAAAGTTCAATTACCAATTATTTTTACGGTGTATATTTAGGGACTAATAAGATGAGTTATTTTACATACTAAGTTTTTGTTACAAACTGAGTGACAAATCCTTATCATCCATCTAGTTTGATCTAATGGTGGGGATTAACCTAAGATTTAATAGACAACCTAAGTCCATGTTTTTTTTATTGTCTTTTTGTCTTTCTTTTTATTCACTTTTATTTTTCTTTTTTCTTTTTTCTTTTTTTGTCTTTTTTTCCCTTCCTATTTACGTTTTTTTTTCTTGCATTTTTTTTTGCATTTTTCCTTCTTTTTGTCTTTTTTTTTTCTATTATTCAAAAAAAAAAAAGATTCACTTTGTTTTTTTTTCATGTTTTTTTTTTTTTTTTTTTTTTTTTTTTTTTTTTTTTTTAAGAAAATACACTTTTTATTTTAAATTTACGAGTAATTTTTTTAAATTCACATATTTTTTTAATTTAATTCACGTTTTTTCACTTTCTAACTTTTTCATCCGTTTTTTGACATATTTGTCCATTTTCATAAATATTCATTTATTTTCATACGTTTTCGTCCGTTTTCATACATATTCGTCCGTTTTCTTACGTTTTCGCACGTTTTCATACGTTTTCGTCTGTCTTCATACATATTCGTCCATTTTCTTACTTTTTCGTCTATTTTCATCCGTTTTTATACGTTTTACGACCGATACGTTTTCATCTGTTTTCGTCCGTTTTCATCCATTTTCATACGTTTCGTCCGTTTGTATACGTTTTCGTCCGTTTTCATATGTTTTCGTCAGTTTTCATACGTTTTCGACCGTTTTCATATGTTTTCGTCCATTTTTATATACTTTCGTCTGTTTTCAGATATTTTCGTCTGTTTTTCTACATATTTCTTCGTTTTTCTTACGTTATCGTCCATTTTTTTTACATCTTCATTTGTTTTTAAATGTTTTTGGCCATTTTCAGACATTTTTCATATGTTTTTGAATATCACAAGTGATATTCCTGAACATCACAAGTGATTTTCAACTAATATTTTGTAACATGAAAATCACAAGTGATATTCAGAATATCACTTGTAATATTCTGAATATCACAAGTGATATTCTGAATATCACAAGTGATATTCTGAATATCACAAGTGATATTGATATTCAGAATATCACAAGTGATATTCTGAATATCAAAAGTTATTTTCAACAAATGTTTTGTAACATGAAAATCACAAGTAATATTCTGAATATCACAAGTGATATTCAGAATATCACAAGTGATTTCACGTTTTTTTTTTCAATTCACGTTTTTATTACTTTCTTACGTTTTTGTCTGTATTCATAACTTTTAGGCCATTTTCGTTCGTTTAATGTCACAAGTGATATTCTGAATATAACAAGTTATTTTCAACAAATGTTTTGTAAACGTGAAAATCAGAAATGTTATTCTGAATATCACAAGTGATATTCATGATATAACAAGCAACATTTAGAAAATCAAAAGTGATATTCAGAATATCACAAGTGATTTTCAACTAATGTTTTGTAACATAAAAATTACAAGTGATATTCACAAAATTACAAGTGATATTCGTAATATCACAAGTGATTTTCACGTTTTTTTTAATTCACGTTTTTTTTGCACTTTCTTACGTTTTCGTCTGTTTTCGTTCGTTTTCATACGTTTTCGTCTGTTTTCATACGTTTATGAATATCATTCTTAATATCACAAGTGATATTGTGAATATCACCGGAAATCACTTGTGATATTAAGAATATCAATTGTGATATTCAGAAACGTATGAAAACGAACGAAAACATAACAAAACGAGCAAATACGCATGAAACTGTAAAAACACGCCTAAAAATGGACGAAAACATATGAAAAATTGATGAAAACAGATGAAAACGTATAAAAACTGCCCAAAAACATATAAAACTACTGAAAACAAACGCAAACATATGAAAACGGACAAAAATACATAAAGACAGACGAAAACATATAAAAACGGATGAAAACACATGAAAACAGACAAAAACGTTTGAAGACATATAAAAACTGCTGAAAACGGACAAAAACGTCTAAAGACAGACAAAACATCTGAGAACGTATATAAACATGTGAAAACAGACAAAAACAGACGAAAACGTAATAAAGTGAAAGAAACATGAATTTATTAAAAAAAAAATAAAGAATAAAAAAACTTAATTTAAAAAAACGTGATTAGGAAGGAAAAAAAAACTAGATTTATAGAATACGTTATTTAAAAAAAACAATAGAAAAAAAAAGTATCACGTGACTTATAAAAAACAAAAAAAAAAGGAAAAGAAAAAAGAAAAAGAGTAAATAAATAAATAAAAAAAGACAAAAAGACAAAGAAAAAGGAGAAAGAAAACATGGACTTTGGTTTTTATGAAAAATCTTAGGTTAATCCCCACCATTAGATCAAACTAGATGGATGGTGGAGATTTGTCCCTCAGTTTGTAGAAAAAACTTGATCCACAAAAGAACTTTTCACAAGGACTAATTTCTACTATTCATTTAATTAAATTTAATGATAGAGATTAAATTCACTTTTTACACTAACAAATGCATTTTTGTCCACTATAAAAATAAAATAAAATTAAACCTCCCTTTATACTTTTATTTTTCACATGCACGTACACGGTGTATTTCCTCAAAAGCAAGTGATATTTACACGGATAAAATTGCTTTGCACATAGAAATTTTAAGTACATGGACAATAATGTCCCTAAAATATTTCACCTTCTTTGTTTAACTATTGACTTTTCAAAACCCAAATCCACAGTAATACATATTGCATCATAAAGCTTATCTTCCCCTTTGTTGTCGTCACTGCCACCGGCACCACCGACATCAAACTATATATCCCGCACATTTTTTCACTTTCGGGTACAGAAAACGTTAAAAAGGTCGTATCTGATTTCTTAAAGTTAGTTTGTTTAAATTTTTTAATGTTGATCGATTTAAGGACTGTTAATTTTTTATTACCCAAAATATTATGATTGGTCATTGATTTTTCGTTCATTCATATTGTTCACTTGTACGTGTTAAAATGTGAAAAATCAGTAGCTTTTGTGATATCGTTAAAATGTTTCTTGTATCTTAATGCTATAAACTAGTTGTGGTTTCAAGATTTTCTTATACAGCTAATTGATATTTTACAACGACAACCTATTATAAGTTTGCATGAAATTAAACTTATCAAGAGCTAATTAAAACTATTCGTTTGCGGGTAATCTCATGTACCCTATTACTCGATGTGTTCATTTAATTTAGCGACTGCCGGAAAGTTAGTAGCTGTGAAGGTGGAAGATGGTAGGAAAGTTAGCAGTGACGGTAGCAAGTGGCACATGTGGAAGGGTTTCGAATGTCCGATGGCGGCTAGAACCATAGTTTTAACATTCAAGGATAACTTATATGATTTGGTCAAATTTAGCAAGGGCAAGATAGTCATTATACAACAGATTTCCATGTGTGAAGTAAAAGTATCCGTGTACAAATCAGCTCCCTTCCTCAAATCTTCTCCTTTTCCCTTAAATTCATAATCAACCAAACCAAACCATTCGTTAACCTTCAGTTAATCAAATTCATCATCAATAGTTGTTAGCCTTTAAAGTAAAGTCATATTTGGGAATTACAATAGTATCAATGCATAAGGACTAGTCTTGCTATACGGGTATAGATTAGTATGTATTGTTGTATAAATACCCTCCTAGTTACAACTAGGAGGGTTGGATGTCTCATTGTAATATCACAAGGTGTGTGTATTTCTCTTCTTTCTATCTCTAAAAACACACACATCTTTCCTTTCTTTCAAGCTAATAATAACATGTCTTTCGTTTATTTCGAGCATCCCCGACTCCCCGCGCCACATAAATCATCAATATTTTCAATACTACAATACACTAATTAGGGGAGAGCAAAATGTCATATTTAATCCCTAATTGGATTTGCTCATGGTGTTCTTCTACAAGGAAAAAAATGGCAGCTGAGAAGATTCATGAAGCTGAAAGGATTAATGAAGTTCAAAGACCATTGTAGAAACTAGAAGGGGGGGGGGGGTGTGAATAGTTTCACAGTTTAGAATTACATTTTAAAAACTTTTAGTTCCTTTATGTTGTTTTTGAAAAACCGTTTGATTCAAAGTCATGTGATATCTATGAACACAATAATAATGCGTAAAATAAGGAAGGTAAAGACTAGAAGTAAAGGAAGAAAACAACCAAACCGAGACACGGAGATTTATAGTGGTTCGGCACGAAGCTCACTCTTCGTCCTATTAACGAAGTGCATTCCCAAAATAGTGATCTGAAGGTATTATGACTCAAAGGAGCCATGACAGGATCAACAAGAAGATATTCATTGTTACGGAATTTTGGGAAAGAGTTCTTGACAAACCAATACAACCGTGTCAACAACATGCCATAAGGCAATGCCTTATCTTGTCGACTCTTGACATTAGCGATTCTCTTTGCCACAAAATAGGCAAGATTGTTTTGTTGCTCGGTGATGAGACAATACAACCTATGAGCACAACATGCCGGAAGGTACTCACGATTTTGAGGAAGACAAAAGGCATTTTCTCGAATGACTTCTACCCATCTGCGCAGATATGGATGCATTTCATCTACGCAAATTTTGAGTGGATCCAATTCATAGTCATGTGACTCACGAAACTCAATTTGTCCATCCTCCTTAAGAGATCCATAGACCTTTTGAGGAAGGCGAATGTGTTCTTTGATTTGGGAGGGAGTAGGTACGAACGTGAGGCATGGACCCGACATTTCTGGGTGATTTCTAAGAGATCTATGTGACCACCCTTCGGTGTAGGCATATTGCCCGTGACACGGAAGACCAAGTATTTGAGCAAATTGCTCAAGACTAAGGGATATGACAGTGTTTCCTATGATGAATTTGACAGAGAGAGTCAAATCATTGTTATAAACAATTTTGACTCACAAATCGAGGACAAATTTGCTCATTAATGTTGAGCAAACTGTCAAATCCTATGGACCTAAACATTGTGACAATGTGGTCATAGTTTGAGAAAGAAGACTCAACTACTCGTCCTTCGTGGAAGAAACAAAACTCAAGATTACAAAAGACTCTATTATGACTCAATGAAGTACTCGATTATAGTGAAATTGTAGGAATGTATTCTTCAGTGAGCTCATGATCATAATCAAACATGTGAAAGCCTTGATGAGACATGATAACCTATTAGACGAACACACTATGAATAATTTGTATATATCATTTATTTTGATATACTTGACTAATGTTAATGCATGGTTTGAAAAACATTTTTGATATGTATTAGCAATGTTTAATTGTGTTTTTGTTACGTTCCTAAATGCGATCTTTTACAAGAAATCAAATTGGGGATTATCACATGTTTTGACCCTTTTTCAAAATTCATTTAATTGGACAATTCCTACATCTAGGTAAGTTATAAGGGTTGTACATTGTTAAGTTCATTGTTAATTTCAAACAATTATATGAAAAATTGAAGATGCCCAATTTTAATTTCATGTTCAAGTAAACACTAGAATTGAATTATGGAGATATTTGATGAAATGACTTACAATAGATGTGTTAGGATCATACTTTTGTTTGTAGTCAAGTCTCGGTCATTGCCTTTTGTAATAGGTCGCTTTAGTATTTATTTCATTATGTTTCATGTTACAAGGCTTATGTGTTAAAGCCCTATGGGCTTGAAAGCCCACGAATTAGAGAGATAAGGGAGGAAGGGAGTGTTGCCCTAACTCCTCCCTTATAAATAGAAAGCTTATGTAAACATAATGTTTGTTGGTTATTTGATTATCTTAAGGAAACTCTTGTTCTCTCACCTTTCATATTGTCTCATAATCAACCATCTCTCATTCTCATCTTATTTCTTTCATTATCATACTTGTGTTAACATAAATGGTGACCTAACAAGTGGTATCATTCGCCAAATAGAGATTGAAGTGTTCTTTCTATAGTTAACGTGGGGTTTAGGTGCTTATTCTTCACACAAGTTCAACAAAAACCGTTTAATCCACTACATCATTACCTAATGATGCAACAACATCAAATCATTCCTCAACAACAACCATATCAAATGCCACAACAAAACACTCAGTTTTCCTCCAAACAACCTCACTGGTTTGACAGAATGTGTGAAGTTATTACAACTCAACAATCCCGACATGAGGCAGGATCACTTGAAACACCTCCAATGCTAACACCTGGGAACTATGTTCAATGGTCAAGTCGATTCTTACGATTTCTTGAATTAAAGAAACCTCATGGGAAATTCTTGAAGCAAGTGATAGTTGAAGGACCATTTGAGTGGCCAACAAGATTTGAAATTGGTGATCCAAATGCTGATCCTCCACGTCCTCCTGGTGATAGACCTCTTCCAGAATCTCAACTCACAGAAGAACAGAAATTACATCGTGAAGCTGATGAGTATGCAATGGCTTATATACTTCAAGGAATACCAAATCCAATTTATCGAAGTGTCGATGCTCAGAAAACAGCCAAAGCTATGTGGGAACATGTTCATCTCCTTATGGAAGGCACTCAATTGAACAAAGATGATATGGAATCCAAACTCTACATGGAATACACAGACATTACAATTGAACCAGGAGAGTCACTTGAATCCTACTATCATCGTTTCACAAATGTGGTCAATGATCTGGAACGTCACAAAATCACAGTACCAAGGATAGCAGTGAACTCCAAATTCGTCGGTAGTCTTGGTCCAGATTGGCACAAATATGTGACATTTGTTCGTCAAACAAAAAATCTACATGATGCTCCATATGGTTTGTTGTATGATTTTCTGAAACACCATGAACTTGAAGTTGAAAAAGGTCGAGCTCTACGAGGAGGATACACACCAACACCAACACCAAATTCTTTGGCTCTCGTAGCTCAATCTCCCTATGCTCCACCACCAATGTCAAATCATGCATATGTTCAAGAGCAGAACTACTTCAGTTATCCACAGTCTTCTACCTCGAACCAAATGGTCCCTTATGATTCATCTCCACAGAATGCTTCTACTCAACTGGTTCCATTAAACAACAATGATGCAGTGTATTACTCAAATTCCAATGACGATGACGATGATGACTTTAACACGTTGAATCAGGGACTTGATCTTATTGCTCGTGCTTTTAGCAAATTCTCTAACAAAACAAACAACCGTCAACGTTCATCTTCTAACACAAGGAATCAAGCTGTTGTCAATGATGGAAGAGTGGAAATTCAGAATCGTAGCTATGGTCGATCTGGTTCAGGAAGTTCTTCAGGAAACTTTGGGAATGGTCAGAGGTTTAGTAACAATGCGGGGTTCTGGAACAACTCAGGATCTTCTCAGCAAAGGTCTGAACCAGTTGCAACAAGGAACTCCAACTCAGGGAATGCAGTATGGTGCTACAATTGTAATGAACAAGGTCATATAGCGACAGCATGTCCCAAACCGAGAACTCGGGGCAGTAAGTTTCACAAGCAGGCATTACTCATGGCTCTTCAAGATGAAAAAGATCGATATTTCCCTGAACAAGATAACAACTTCATGGCAAATGTGTACAATGATGATGACATGGAAGATCTGGAAGCTAATGCAGCTATGATGCTTATGGCCAACATGCAGGAACTTCAGTTTAATGATTCAGGTCCAGTGTATGACACTGACGGCTTGTCTCAGGTACATGACCATAAAGCATGCCTAATACATGAAATAGCCTCACCCTCTGCTTCTGAATCAGATATGGCGCAAGTTGTTCCATCTACATCATCTTCATCTTCTCAAACAGATGAACAAATAAGCACAGTTGTCATATTCGATGATGACACAATTGTTTCATTTGATGATCCTATTGAGAATGATAAACATGATCAAATAGAACAACATGAACCATCATTTGATCCAGACCCTGACCTAATATTGTTATCTAAACAATTGGATGCACAACAATTGCAAATCATAAAATGAAACGAAAGAAACAAAGTTTTAAACGAACAAAATGCGTCACTTGCAAGAGATATTGAGTGTTATAAAATTCAGCTTTCAAATCAGGAAGACAAGATTAAAAATGCAAAAAAGTTTTGAAAAAGCTTTTCAAGATTCTTACAACAAAGAACAAGATCTTCAACGCAAAATGCAAGATTTAATTGAGTCAAACGGAAAGTTGATTTCGAAACTCGAAAGTGAAAAGTGTGAATTGAAAATGCAAGTTGAACGTCTTCAAACAGTACTTTCAAAAATAGAAACATCAAGTTGTAAAAAGGAGTTTTGTGAACATAAAATACGAAAAAGGAAGTATATAGATGACTTACTCGGTGATATTGTTGATCTTGAAAAACAACTCAAAGAATTTCGTAACATTGTTTACAAACACGGGAACTCTGTCACAACAATTCAGAAATTTACTTTAAAACCGAGACCCGATAAAGGATTTGCACTTGGCGATTACAATTCAATGTTTCTTCACACGGCATTCAAAGAAATTCCTAAAATTTACAGTATGGACCATTTGCTTGATAATACGATTGTGCGTGCTGTTGTTTTTGATACTGAGGAAGAAGAAGAACTTGAAGACGAGAGTCGATCAAAAATGAGTAATGTTCAATATTGGACACCATATGACTATTCAAAAGCTCCACCTCTTTCTAAATATTTTGTGACTCAAAAAGAATTACCTGAGAAATCATGGTATGTCATAGCGTCATATGTTTCATCCTCTAATGCGGCCCCTGTCCAAACTGTAGCACAAGTTAATGGTCCTTTACCATCATCCGGTGAACTTACACCTTTACCGAAAAATTGTCGTGTCTTAAATCATTTCAAAACTTTCATGGAAGACATCGAAATTTTGGAGGAAACAATTGAACACAATTCTGAAATAAAAATTGAAACTTTTTAATCCGCCTACGAGCGAGAAAAGAGAGATATTTTTCAAAAACAAATGTTGCCAATTGTCAAACACCTCCGTCTCTGTGCTACACGTTGGGATCAGGAACTTCAAAACGAGGTCAAAAACATGATAAACGTTTTCAATTCTACTGAAAATGAGATTTTGGTTCAAAAGCAAAGAAATAGAGTTTTAAAAAATGATGCTGATCGACTCTTGGAACAAGTTCTCAATGCTGATATTTTGTCTGTTATCATGAATGATCTCTATAAATCTGGTACTTCTATGCTTATGGATGATCTTTGTGTTGATAATAACTTGTTGAATGAGGAAATTGAGACACTTAAACAGGAAAATGATAAGTTGAGAATTACAAATGATGATGTGACAAAACAATTTTCAAAAGAAATTTGTCTACTCAAACAAAGGATTGAATGGTGTCAAGCTCAAAGTCTTGAAAGGGAATTGAAACTTCAAATCAAAATATCTCAAACTCTTGTCAACTCTACAAAAACAATGAGTCTTTCAAAAGTCTGTGTCTCAAATACGAGAAAGAAATTGCGGATTTAAAAATTGAAAACGCCGACTTGCAACAAAACCGCGATGACATCAGATATTGCAATGGTTTACTTGAGTCTGAAATTCAGGACAAAAATCACATCATCATCGATTTGAAAGAGAAAATTAAGCTACTTCAAAAAGGAAAAATGGTTGACACCACGGTGATAGCACCAGGATTGTATCAATTAGACAAAACTACTAAAGGAATATTGTTCAAACCACTAATGTTGATAACTCCACTTCTACAGGACTAGTCTCCACTAATAGCGTTAGCATACCCAAGCGTAAAAGTAAAAGGAAGAATAGGCTCTGGCAACGTAAAAGAGGATCACTAGAAGCTCAAGAAGTAGAAGATCAACTTAGGAATTTGAATAAAACTCATGTTGCATCAGATTTAGATTCTAATCTGGCAAATTGTAATCAAAATCTAAATGTAACGAATGATGAACCTTTGAATGTTTTGAATATTAATGCATCTTGTGTGTTTTGTCATAAAAGCGTTTCATCTGGTGATCATACAAAATGTATAGCTTATTCTCTATTTAATCGTCATAAGAAACGTAGGACAAGCATTCCTTTTAGGCCCACTACTGCCTCTAAGTCTATCTTAGGAAAGCCGTCTTCTACGGTTTCTAATGAAGTTGAAGTTACCCCCATATGTGCCGAGAACAACTCTAGGACTGAGCCAACTACTAGTGCATTTAACATTAAGAAATCAAGAACTAGTTGGAATTGGCAACGTTGGTTACAACACAAACCAGACTTTAAATGGATTCCTAAATTGTTGAATACATGTGTTACTAACCAACAGGAACCCGCACTTTCTTTGGCTTCCACCCTTACTTCTGTTCCATCCGTGTCTTCTTCTTGTGATGCAGGTGGTACAGATTGTTCTCTGGATTGTTGATAGCGGATGCACCCGACATATGACAGGCAATCTCAAACTGTTACACAACTTTGTCTCAAAGTTTATTGGTACTGTCAGATTCGGGAATGATCATTACGCTTTAATCATGGGATATGGTGACTATGTCAGTGGGAACATTGAAATCAGTCATGTTTATTATGTGGAAGGCCTTGGACACAACCTCTTCTCTGTTGGTCAGTTTTGTGATGGTGATCTAGAAGTCGCATTTCGTGAGAAAACCTGTTTCGTTCGTGACTTACAAGGAAACGATCTAATGTCTGGCTCACGTGGTTCTAACCTTTATACAATATCAATGTCAGATATGATTGCTACTTCTCCGATATGTCTTCTCTCCAAAGCAGAATCGACTAAATCTTGGTTATGGCACAAACGTCTTTCGCACTTGAATTTCAAAACTATGACTGACCTTGCTCGGTTCAAACTTGTTGATGGATTTCCAAGATTCCGATTTACCAAAGATCACTTATGTCCTGCCTGTGAACAAGGAAAAAGTACTCGGGCTCATTTTCCTTCAAAACCTGAGCACAGTACAAATCATGTCTTACAATTGCTGCATATGGATTTGTGTGGACCGATGCGTGTTCAAAGTATCAACGGTAAACACTATATTCTTGTAATTGTGGATGATTATTCCAGATGGACTTGGGTGTATTTTCTACGAAGTAAAGATCAGGCTCCTTCCATGATCATCACCTTTCTCACTAAAATTCAAGTTCAGCTACGCAATACGGTACGAATAGTCAGAACTGATAATGGAACTGAATTTAAGAATCAGACACTTCGGTCATACTTCGAGAAAGTGGGAATTGAACATCAAACATCTATTCCTAGAAGCCCAGAACAGAATGGAGTTGTTGAAAGACGCAGTAGGACGTTAGTGGAAGCTGCTAGAACTATGTTGATTAATGCTCAATTACCAGATTACTTGTGGGCGGAAGCTGTTTCAACTGCATGTTATACCCAAAACCGTTGCATGATCACAAAACGCCATCGCAAAACACCTTATCAAATTGTTCACAAAAGGAAACCGAACATCGATTAATTTCATGTATTTGGAGCACTTTGTTATCCGAAAAATGATCGTGATGATTTAGGTAAACTTAAAGCAAAGGCTGACATCGGAGTGTTCGTTGGATACTGTGAAAATTCCAAAGGTTTTCGGATATGGAATCGTCGTACAAGAGAAATTCAAGAAACCATTCACGCTAATTTTGATGAACTCACACAAATGGTTTCTGAGCAACACAACTTAGGATCCGAATTCAACCGTCTTAACTCTCCGGAATCTTCGGCTGAACCATTGCCACTCAATCGCAAAGAATTAGAAACCTTGTTTGCTCCACTATTTGATGACACAATTGAATACCGTCCTACTGAGGTCTCACCTAATTCCGCTGCTCAACCTGATAACATTCCAGTACCAGACTCACCTCAACAAACAACTACAAGTGTTGCGAGAGACGGTCCTCCAATTGTATCACCATCTACAGCTGAACAAACTGGTTCTACTTCCCACCATCCAGCTGAAGATCCAACACCACAATCAGTTCCACAATCCGCAGAGTATGATCCTGATGCGTTCTTTAACCCATTTGCACCGGCTCCTACAGTTCTTGATATAGCTGAGTCGTCAACACGCAATCTGGATCCTGCTAACATGCGAGATACTTATCAGCTACACCCTTCAACACACAAATGGACTCGAGACCATCCACTAGTTCATATTATTGGCCATCCAGACGCACCTGTCATGACAAGACAACGACTTCACACTGATGGAGAAACTTGTATCTATGCACTCATAGTCTGTCACGAAGAACCTAAGAACATTAAAGAAGCAATGACTTATGACAACTGGATTGAATCTATGCAAGAGGAATTTCAGCAATTCATAAGATTAGAAGTCTGGGAATTAGTTGAAAGACCTGACGGAGTCTTTGTCATCGGGTTAAAATGGATCTGGAAGAATAAGCTTGATGCAAAAGGCACTGTCATACGTAACAAATCACGTCTGGAAGCGAAAGGATACTCCCAACTAGAAGGACTTGATTTTGCTGAATCCTTTGCTCCAGACATGAAGCTGTTCGGATCTTTTTGGCCTATGCTGCACACAGGAACATGGTTGTTTACCAAATGGATGTGAAAACTGCATTTCTTAATGGAGAACTCCGTGAAGAGGTGTATGTGAGCCAACCTGACAGCTTCGTTGATCCTGAGCGTCCTAATCACGTTTACCGACTCAAAAAGGCACTCTACGGACTTAAGCAAGCCCCACGGGCGTGGTATGACAAACTGTCCACTTTCTTGCTGGCCAATAAATTTTCTAAAGGATCGGTGGATCCTACACTATTTACAAAAACCTACGGGGAGGACTTACTTGTTGTTCAAATATATGTCGATGACATTATTTTTGCCTCAACAAAAAGAAGTTACTCTAATGATTTTGCAAAATTAATGAAAGATAATTTTGAAATGTCCATGATGGGTGAACTTTCGTTCTTTCTAGGACTACAAGTTCATCAATCACCCCGTGGAATTTTTATAAATCAGTCCAAATATGCTCTTGAAATTTTAAAGAAACATGGAATGATGTCTTGTGATACTTATAATACACCAATGGGCTATACCACAAAACTAGATGCTGACTTACATGGGACTCTAGTTGACCCTACCAAATACCGAAGTATGATTGGGTCCCTCATGTATCTCACAGCTAGTAGACCTGATATAGTATTTGCAGTCTACATGTGCTCTCGCTATCAGTCCAAACCAACTAAAAAACACCTCAGTGAGGTCAAGAGAATCCTTCGATACATAAAGGGAACCATTAACTTGGGAATCTGGTATCCGAAGGATTCTGGTTTTGAACTAATTGCTTTTTCAGATGCTGACCATGCAGGATGTTTAGACACACGCAAAAGTACATCTGGTGGATTACAATTTCTCGGAGGCAAACTTGTGTCATGGCAATCAAAGAAGCAGGACTGCACATCACTGTCGTCAACAGAATCTGAATATGTAGCCATGTCTGCTTGTTGTGCTCAAGTCATTTGGATGAGATCACAACTTAAGGATTATGGCTACCTATTCAACAAGATTCCTATCTACTGTGATTCCAAAAGTGCAATTGCTATCTCCTGCAACACAGTACATCATTGCAAATCCAAACACATCGATCTCCGATATCACTTCATCAAAGAGCATGTGGAAAAGGGTACCGTTGAACTTTATTTTGTTGGGACTGAGTACCAATTGGCGGACTTACTTACCAAATTCTTGGCACCATCAAGGTTTGCTAGTCTAGTTCACCAAATTGGTATGCGGTGTTTGACTCCAGAGGATCTGGAAAAGTTTTTAAAACACAATTGATCGTCAAACATCAAAACTATCTTTGTAAATATTCACCTTTCAAAAAAAAAAAATGCAAGTATAAACCACCTCTTTCAACACTATTTTATAAAATGTCTTCAATTATTTAAAACAAGTGTTGAGGGGGAGGAAAAGTAATTTTTCAAATTTCTCAAAAATATATTAACTGTTATACTTGCATTTTACAAAAAATAAATACGTTTTTATCAAAAGTGTTGATTCAAAAAAAAAAAAAAAAAAAAAAAGTGTTTCGGGTTACTCTCCTTGACCAATACAATAAATTTTTCAGTATTTTTTGACTACGGTCTAAGGTCGAGGGGGAGTACCACATGTTGTTCTTATCGTAACTTGGTGTTGTTAACGAAAGTTATTTGAGTTAATGTATTTAGGCATTAGGAGTTAATGTTTCATGAGGTTAAGGGACCATTTGTGTCAGTTACCAAACTAGTTTTAACTCATGGTCAAAACTCATTTGACCCACACATTAACTGCACCTGCAAAATCATTTATCACATTCACCTACCAAGATCTACGATCCACAATCATTTGCATAATCTAATCATCAATCGTTTAATCTGTAAGTTGTTACATGCTTTGATCATGATTTCTAACAATGGTTTTTGATATTAACTTAATCCAACGGTTCAATAAGTCACAATCGATTAATTAGTCTTTAGGTTATGCGTAATCATGAACCCAGAAATTTGTGGTTGTAATTGTTAAATTGGTTAGTGGGAAATGATCCTTAGATGATTATGAACATGATTCTTAACTCCTATCGTACCCAGATTCACTCAATCGATTAGTTTGGAATTAGGGTTCATACGAATAATTTAGGGGTTCTTGATTTTGTGCTTTAGGTTTGAAATTGATGATGAGGATTGTGTTAATACATGCCTAGGAACTCATACATGTGGTTTAATTGCAACAATTACATCTCATGTTCATGAATCAAAGTTTTAGGGGTGAAACGCACTAGCAGTTTTAATCTTGTGATTCTGTGGTCAATTTGTGTTAAAATTCGGACCATATGTTCCTTAGGATGTTTTAATCACTTGCCCTAAACTTATTCTTACCCAGATTCATGATGGAATGTGTTTGTGATTATGTGTTCATGCATACCTACGCGTAACTCAGTGTTTAGGCATGTTTACGCATATAAAGTGCATATTAAAGTGTGTGGGAATGTATATTGATCAGTGGTAATGTTTTTACACTTTCAGGAATCAAACAACTCATATTACTAAAGGTGAATTTCGGGAAAATTACGTTCTTACGCGCAACTTGTTCATCCTACGCGTAAGATTGAATCTTACGCGTAAGATTCGACACGTGGACAAACATTGTCTTGGATAAGACAATGTTTACGCTTAATGATAATTCTTACGCATAAGTTTGGTTCTTACGCTTAAGTCTTGAACTTACGCATAAGTCAAAACCTACGCGTAAGTTATATCTTACGCCTAAGGTTAATCCTTTGCGTAATCTCATTTCCTACGCCTAAGATTTTATCCTACGCGTAAGATTGAGCCTACGCATAAGTTTTACCTTACGCATAACATATAAGCTTACGCGTAGCTTTTGCTCTTACGCCTAATTTCTATTCTTACGCTTAAGTCAGGTTACGCGTAAACTTAACCACTTACGCGTAAACTTGTCAAAATCAAGAATTTTCCTAAGTGTTGTAAAATTTCCAAAGTGTAACTTCTTGTAATGATAAACTCATGTTGTAACTTAATTGTTATAAGTTTCTACCATGTGATAAAACACAAGTTTGTCATATATCAAAAGTTTTCACACACACAAACACCCACTGATCAATGTATAATATGCAAACCAAGTAATATTATGTCTTTGCTAACAAAGTAAACCATTGCCATGTTTGTGTTTGTTTATGATCAATTCAGATGGCAGAACACAATGACATTCCTTACGGACCAGAACCTGAACCTAAACTTTCATGGGAAGAGACATTCCCAGATGATTACACCAGGAAGATTGGAAAGAACAACCTCTGAATCAACTTCAACAAAATCACTTGCAACGAGTCTTCATGTATTGTTGCAGTGGATGCTCTTCTATATCACCCCAACAAGCTGTTGTTCACCAAGTCTGCCTCAGTCTCCTGCTTCTACATCCACCAGTTTTGGCATACACTTCAGCTAGATCTTGGGGAGGCTTCCTTCACCTGTATGCTTCATAACCGTCAGGTCACTGTGGACATTGATACGCTTAGGAATGTACTTAGGTTACCTGAACTCGGCCCAGATGAAGTATATGATCAAGTTCCCACCGAAGAAGAGCTGATAGAGTGGTTACGGGATATTGGGTATGACGAATCAGAAGAAGTTATTACAAGACATTCTAGGGTCAACATTAGATATCTTCCACAACCATAGAGAGCCCTATACATTTTGATTGCCAAGTCCTTATCTGGCAGAGATACTGGACACGAACACCCAAAGCTCCAACACCTCAAACTTTTCTGGGCAGTGGCTAATGTGAAGAAAGTTGATTATGCCAGTATCATTTGGGAAGACCTTGTGTGGCACATTCAACACAAGACCACCAACATTCCATTTGTCCGCTTCACAAAACTACTCATCGAAAGCTTCCTTCGTGAGTATGATGATATCCCACAGAGACTTGATGACGAAGATAAGAACACGTTTAGAAATGAAGATACTCTCAAAGTCATCAAGAGACTTGATACCAGCACACGCAAGCAAGGAAAGAAACTTTCCGATTGTCTCTTGAATGACAAAGTGAAGCTTTGCAAGAACTTCAAGTACTACCTTCAAGCTCTTGAAGCAGACAAAGTTGGTTTCCTTGACGAAGTTGTTCTACCCTCCTGCATGCAAAAAAAGGGAAAGAAAGGCAGTAAGTGATGAGTGCTCAAACACTCATCATTTTTGTCGTATTTAACTGCCAAAACATCCGAAAACGCTCAGAAATGCATCAAAATACTTAAAATATCCCAGGGATTGTATTTTATACGTTTCTAATGCAAAATGAGCAAAAAAAAAAAAAATGAAAAACGAACAAAGTTTACACAATTGGCAGTTTTAGTCCCCCGACTTTCAAAAAGTTACAAAACTAGTCCCTACGCATTTGTTTTGAAAGAAAAGTCAACCTAAGGTGTTTAAAAGTCAAATATTATCAAAATTTATCCTTAGGTAAAAACTTTGGAAAATTTACACTTTTGGTCCCTGCAGTTTGGAATTTGGCGAAATCAGTCCCTGGGAATTTTAAATGTGAAAAATATCTTTTGAAGTCCTTGGATTATTGCAATATGGCAAAAGTGAACCTTGGAATACTTTGGATTGTTGGTAACTTTGGTCCTCATAAAAATCACAAAACTACAAATTTGGTCCTTGTGATTAAAACCAAACAAACGGACCTTTTGTATTAAATACAAACCAAAACCAACCCACTCCTAATCTAAACCAATCCAAACA
The DNA here is from genome assembly GCA_030686995.1 of Artemisia argyi. NCBI lineage: Eukaryota > Viridiplantae > Streptophyta > Magnoliopsida > Asterales > Asteraceae > Artemisia > Artemisia argyi. Next base: position 67,816,925 of record CM060708.1, read on the forward strand.
CAAAATAAAACCCAAGCCCAATGACCCCAAGCCCACCCCTTTCGGTTTAATATTTACACCCGGGTCAAAAATAGTCAACCCTCCACCCTCACCCTTTTTTACCCGCCATAACCAAACACACAACCCCCCCAATCACCTCTGCAACCCCAACAAGATTGTCCCCTCCACAAACTCCCCAACTTCCCTACCCAGCCACTCTACTTCCTCACCTCCCAAAGTCAACTCCCAACCATATTATTACCCCCACACCCTTATAACACCAACACAAACCCTAGGTCAGCTGAGGTGAAGAAGCAAGGTCAAATCAAGGGCTATGGATGTTTCCAATGGTATACAGACAAGCAGGGAACACACCAAAAGCAGGAGACAATAAGCACAAAAGTGAAAAAGAAGAAAAAGCACCCTGGTTCAAGTCTTCTTCATATTTTTTTTATTAGTATAAGTATGTTATCTGTAAGCCATGAAGGCTAGTTAGAAAAGTAGTCAAGTAGTTTTCTTAATGTAATTTGTAATTCAGTAACTAGTGTAGCCTTGTAAACCTTTTTAGTATTAATACAAGTATTCAGTTTCTTTAAAAATTCCAAGTTCATCATTTGTAGTTTCATCATTTCCTTGAACTCTCTTATAATTTACTCAAAGTTGTTATTGTTTTGAGGTCCCATAAACTTACCTCTGTTATCAGTAGTCAAAAAGAAAACAACAAAAAAAATAATATTAATAATAAGAAAAAGGAAAAATCACAAATGGAAGAGATGGATTGCTGATGCAGAAGAGAAAGGCATGGAATTGGACATGGTCTAGAGCCCAGTGGGGGTATATAGGTTTGGCTCTTATGATCTTGGTCTCACTTGGTTTCAAGTTGTGGACACTTGTAAGAAGAATTCTCATATAAATTTGTAGCACTTATTTAATTTCTATCCATCTATTGCTATCTGTTGTTGATTGGTGTTTATTAATGTTAATTTAAGTTAGTTTTAGTTAATCTAGTGTTTGCTTAGCTTCATTCTGTAATATGCTTGTTTTAATTGGTAATGCATTTTCATAAGTAGTGTTTGGAATAGCCTATTGATCTGTGTTGTTGTTGTTGATGCTAACTGACTTTTGTCTATCCATGTTCCTTAAGTCTAAACTAGCCAATTTTGACTGAAGAATTGGTCATTTTAACTCATAAAGTCAAAATCTGAGTTTCATCACATAAGCTTGTTCACTGATAGGATCAGAGGTGGTAAACCTATTTATTTTAACTTACAAGTTGATAATTTAGTGTAATTTAATCTCAGGTTAGTTTAAATCATCAATCTCAGTAGATTAGAGCTCAGCAAAACTCACCAAAGTCAAGATATTGTAATAGATAAAAAGTCAAAAAGTTCAATTTGGTCAGAAAATACAATTCTTGTGAGATTTTTATAGATTTTTGTGGGTGTTTTCAAGTTTTGAAAATTGTTGTGCTTAAACTCCACCACTTAGTCTTTTAAATCCTGCAATCATTACATTTTTTAGAAATTTTTTGAAGCTTGTGCAAGCTTGCCTTTGGACCTGCAGGGCATGAAACACTCCCTGCTCCCAGTTTCATCCCATTTTCCTTAGGCATTAAATTGTTCACTTGTGGACCATTCTGTTTGAGATTTGGTGTTTTGATGGCCACTTGGCTTGTCTTGTTGATGGTATATTTGTTTTTCCCTTAAAGTGCTTATAGGTTAGCTTAATTTTGCCCTCAAAGTTACCCCAGGTCTGCTCATAACTGCTGATACATCAGTAGTTATCTAAGCTTGTTGATTTTTGATCCCTAAGTGATTATTGTGGTTCTATCTTTGTTGAGTTTAGTTAAGTTAAGTTACCTATGCTTCCCTTAGCATAAGCTGATGTATTTGTTTATGGCATGTTAAGTTGATTTAAGCTTTTTCATCTACTGAGTATTCATAAGCTCAGGTTACTAGCTCTATTTCACAAGTCCTTCACAAGCTCATCCTTGAGCTTCAAAGCTCAAGCTTTTGCTTTCTGAGTAGCCTCCCAGAGTGGCTATTTGGATCACCCCCCTCCCAAGACCTTTGACCAGACTTGTGGGCCCCACCTTGGGCTGCAAGTGACCCCTTGGACCTGTTTGAGAATCAGTGTGAAGCTTAAGTGCTTATTTGTTGTTGTAAGCTGTTTCATTGTGCTTATCTGAGTCTAATTGATCATTTCTAGTTTATATTCAACTACCTTGGTTTGTTTGTTCATTTGGAAGCCCCATATCAGTCTATTCAAGAACCTTCAATTCCTAAATAAGCTAAAAAGCTCACTGTTTGACTTATTGTTGTGCACACTGCTTATTTTTGAGTCTTAGCAAAAGTCCCTTTACAAAAGTTGGTTAATATCAGTTGTAATATAGATTGGAAAAAGAAAAATTTGAAAAAGACAAAAAAAATTAGAAGTGATAGCTTCTATTTAAGCTATCTTGGCTTATTTTCTGCTTATTTATAAGCAACAATTGTTCTTAAATTTTTCTTAGGCTTCTGGTATCAAAATAGATTTTTAGGAATTTTTTCAGAATTTTCTGTAATCATTTAGTATTTTTTTATAATTTAGTTTAATTTAAATTAATTAATTAAATAGTTTTTAATTAGTAATAATTAATTAAAATTTAGGAAAAATAGTTTTTCTATTTCAAAATTAGTTTTATATTATTTTAGATTTTTCTAAATTTTATTTTCATTTTTCTAGTTAATTTTCATAATTATTTGTAATTTAGGATATTTTAGTTAATTAGAAAGTAATTAATAAATAGTAATTAATTAATAGTAATTAATTAAATAGTGTAAAAATTATTTTTCTTTTTCTAAAAATTTTCTTAAGTCATTAGGATTGTAAAAATATAAATTTCACGTTCGTAGGACTTTGTTTACTCCCGTTTCACTTTTTTATTTGCGCATTCGCGTTTATTTTAAACTGAAACGCACGTTTTTAGGTTAAATTACATTTTTAAGTCATCTGACCATCAGTAATTATTAGTTAAGTGTTTCTAAATCATTTTCCATCATTATCTCGTAGTATAACCATAATAATCAAATTCCTAACCTTTCTGATTAATCACCCGATCCTTTAAAACGATCACAAATACAATTGCACGCCTCGTCGGGACTTAACGACCCGGGGATTCCCTAAACTCCTTGGTTAGTTGGTTTTTGAAGTTTAACTTGGTTGACCATTATTTGGTGAACTTAGCTGACCGTTCAGAACCAATCAGTAAGACTGGGAGCTCCGGCAGTTCCACTCAGTCTAAGAAGAAGAAGGGTACTCTCAAGAGAAGGACTCCTGCCAAGAAGCCCGCATCCATTCCTGAACCTGGGTGGTTTCCCTCACCACAATCTCCTCCAAAACCGTCTGACTCTGAACAAACCGAATTCGACGAAGGTCCGGTTTACTGGGAGGCCTTTGCCAATATCATCGAGGATGTCAACCTTGATGACATTGACGACAAAGACTTGACCTTCGAAGATTGGGAGAAAAACATTGATGAGTTTGCCGATAATGCCAAACATCCATCATACCTCAATCAAAGACCATTCACTGAAGCTCAGGCAATTTTGGAAGAAGAAAGGATTAGGAGAGAGAAGATGAAGGAACCAGTGACTGCTGAACAAGAGTCTGTAGGCCTTTCAGTTGAAGAAGAAAATGAAAGGGCTCTCAATCTGGGTCTCCTCCACAGCCGAATTGATGCATTCAATGCTGATTTACCTCCACCTCCAGTGTTCTCTCAAACCACCAAAGCTGGCGGATCAAGCAGCATTCCTGAGCCTACCACAGGGATCAACACAGACTTGGTCGCTTACGACAATCCCTCAGTATCTCCCACAGACATTGAAATGACTAATGCTACAGCAATGGGAGAAAAAGAAGAGGAAGATCCCATGGATACTGATGCTCCACGATTAATGACTATGGAAGAGATGGAGCTCAGAGAAAGGGCTCAGGAAGAGGAATTGAAGAGAAAACAGGAAGCTGAAGAGGCTAGGCTTGAAGAGCTTGCCCAAGCCAAACTGGAAGAAACTATCCGAATGGAAGAGAGCAGGAAAGCTGAAGAGGCAGCCAAGCTGGCTGAAGAAAAGTTGAAAAGGGAAGAAGAAGCCAAGCTTGCTGAAGAACTACGGCTTAAGGCCGAAGCTGAAAGACTGGCTGAAGAACAAAGGTTGGAAGAAGAAGCAGCCAATGCAAAGAAAGTTGATCAACCCGAACCACAGAAAGGAGATGACAAAGACCTTACCACCATCATTGAATCCTCACAGTCATCACCTCCTGCATCCGAATCCACACATGACAAATCAATCAAGAAACCAAGCACCAAAGCCTCTGCTGCATCAAAGTTACTAAAGTCAGCATTCAGAAGAGTACATGAAAAGAAGAAAAACAGACTGGAAGATCAGGTTGCTACACTAGTAACCCAAGTTGCTGAATTGACGAAGCTGAATTCAAACGTCCAAGAGCTGCAAGATAAAGTTGATACTTTCTTAGCTAAAGACGTACAAGAGAACTTGGAAGCCACATTGGCTGCTCAAGCACAAGAGTACATGGCACAACACTTAGTTGCTGAGTTGAAAGATCTGCTGGCACCCATGAGAGATGAACTCACCAAGTTCGCAGAGCAAGCTGTCAAGAAAGTAATCCGATCGACAACATTTACTCTTCGAGCTGACAAGTCTACTGTTCCACTACCAGGACTATCTATGGACGAATTGGAAGGTCAACTCTTGGACAAGCTGGCAAGCAAATTCACATTGTCTCCTGAAGAAGCCAAAATCCTGGAAGCATTGAAAGACAAGATGAACAAAGAGACTTGCAGCACAGAGGCCGATAAACTGAAGCGTCAAAGAGATGATGAAGACAGGGATCCTAATTCTCAGGCAAAGAAACAGAAACAAGCCGAAGGACCCTCATCTCAATCTAAAACACCGGTCATCCCTCCAACAACAACAACTTCCTCACAACAACCGAAGGCATCAGGTTCTGCTCCCAAGGCACATGACCACTTTGAATACACCGGTGGTGACGAGATTCCTCAACCCGATGAAGTTCCAGAACCGTCCCCTAAGAAGAAGAAGAAAGATAGGAAAGGAAAGCATCATCAATCCAAACCGGACACCTCACCAAAAGGCACAGAACCAAAGAAACCGAAAACCGTCCTTAAATGGCTAGACCATGACGATAGTGCCGAATACTCCTGGTTTGAGAAGATGATCAATTCGCAACCACCTCTTGAAGACAATCATGAACCTCAAGATGGTCGAACGGTGGAATACGCTCAATTGATTCAGCAAAAGTTTAAGATGAAAAAGATGAATAAGAAAGAGCTGCGAAGAATCAAAAATGATGCTTTCAATCTTCTGAAAGATCGGTCTGCTAACTCAATCGAACTTGAGTATCATCTGGAAAATATTGCTCGAGCTATGTCAAGCAATATTGACTGGGTCAATCCTGAATCTTATGTCGATCCGGTCGCAAGGAAAACCGCACCCTATATTACTGATTGGTCCAAACCACTACCGATGATTGGGAAGCCTAAGGAACCAAAGATCCCGTACAAGTTCTTCTTCAACACAGACTTGGAATTTCTGAAACTTGGCAGCAAGAATGAGAAGAAGTACGTTACATCACTCGCCTTTCTCCCTGCAGCTCGATATCTCAACAATGCCATCGAAGAAGAAGCTTCAGCATTATTCGTTGACAAAGTTGTTGAATATGACCGGAACGCTCTTTACAGTATACATCATTGGCCAGACAACCGGGCACAATACTATCGCAGCAGCAGACTCAATCAGACAATGGGCGATGTGACAAGTGATTTGAAGATAGTCTCGATTCAGTTCATTTCGACTGTCACTCACTTTGGGTACCCCTTCCTCAGCAAAATCACATTGAAAAGACTTGATGAAAAGGAGTACGATATTTCCGAGTCAGACTTTCCACGACTACTTCTCAATGACATCGAAGACATGTACCTGCTCAAAGTTCAAGGAAAGATGTGTAACTTGCCTAAAGAGATGCAGCTTGCCTTTATCCAAGCTCTCCTAATCTTCATCAGGCAGATAGTCATTAGAGAAAGAGTATAAGATCTTCAATTGGGAGTGGAAAGTTATCAGAAGAAGCTCAATCTCACCAAACCCAACATGTTCGACATCCCCGACCTTCCACATCTACCTCAATACACCTTGATCAGGCAACCATTTGGGTTCACCTACCGCAGCATAAACGGTCGCAACTGCTTCATGGCTTACGAGGAAATACATAAGTTCTGTGATGAAACCTTGAAGTTCGTCAGAGATGGAATAAAAAGCAGATTGGATGACATTGCTCTGGGTAAATCTAAAAGGTGGAAAACCAATGAGGCCAGGGATGCTCGCAGATTCATCTTAAGGATTGAGAACAGATTGAAGCGCAGGGATCAGTTTCAAAGGTTGGAAGGTTATGTGGGAGGCAGACAGAAGTTTCCGGTGCTGACATTTCAGAGACCTGATTGGTAGAAAATTGTAAGAGTTTGATTTGATTTGTCAATTATATACTTCAATATGGCTTGTGTACGTATTACAGTGCACAACCCGTACTTGTAAAGAAAGGACCCTGAGGTACGCATCAGTGCCTCAATCCTAAATATAAGGAGCGAAGGCTTCTTACTTTTGAGTAGAATTAATCAAATGTTTATGAATTTTCATAATTCTGCTCAAAAGGACAAGTATTTCACCTCAATAAGACCTAATTACTTGTTGAGGGGGAGCACTTGTCAAAACAAAATACTTTGCTCAAAATCAAAAGTTCTTGGTGAATCTCCTCGTAAGACTCAAAAGGCATATTTTTAATCTAAAAGATTGTCAAAAACATCATTTTATATGCTATTTTTGAGGGGGAGAAAATGAAAAAGTGATTAAAATATACGAAGTCAAAGCTTAAAAATTGTATCATGTGCGAGCTAGACTCAGTATTGACCCAGGAATTGACGAGACAATAAAAGTTAATAATATCGAAAGGACCTATCCTCGACGGGTAATAACATCAAGTTAGTTATTAGAGCTAGTTGTCACCTAAAAGCTGACAATGTATCTCTTTAACTAACCACGTATGTGTGTCTCGAAAAGGATATGTCTTAGTAGAAATGTACCGTCTCGAGAAACTTTCTGTGGACTTGACCAGGCCGGGTAATAACTTCAAGCTAGTCTAACTAGTGATGTAAGCGTGTCTCGAATCGGTCTTGTTCACGGAAAGTGGATCAATTCAAAAGTGCTTGCTCCTCCCGCATGTGCAAATTTATTAAATACTTATGAGCACATGTGCAGGGGGAGCCCTTCAAAAGTGTACACAAAACTCTCAAAGTGTTAACCAAAATTATTCATCACAAACACTTTGAGAGATTTTCAATCAAAGGTTTCTTGGCTACTGTCGGAGTTATAAAGTGATTAAGATAGGAATATCCGTCCTATGATCCGCCAGAGCCGGAGGGATCTACCCAAGGACATCTCCCATAGTTAGAATTAGAAGTCATTAGGTATGATACGAAAAAGGAGAAAAGAATGAAAGGGAAAGAAGGAGTTGAAGAATTAAAAAGAAAAGTAAAGAAAAGGGTGAAAAGAAATAGCCCTCCATATGTTCAACCTTAGGGCAGACACCGGGTTCAATACGTATGCTACTGGTTGTTGCAAAAGACAACACCGGTATTGAAGACAAAGTCGTCATGGACCCAGTGACGCAATGCACTAAACCTTCTTAACCACTCAAGTTCTCTTAAAAGGACTTGTTTCATTCTCACGGGGAACCAGCGTAACCTATCAACCTATCTCTTAGAGACGGTTGATATTGAAGCTGGAGACCCCTCCCTAGTCTCCGCATAGGAAACCTAGGTGTGCACTTATAGAGTCTAGAGCCTTGAGATACATCAAAGATCTCTTAGGACCACTTAGTATTTCTACAACTGGTGTTCTACATCAATGGGCATCAGTTGTAAACTATCGAGTCCTTCGCAGATCTTAGCCATCTGCCGAGAACGTTTATGAGAGGAGTACTTATGTATTTCTCAATGATTGAACGGAAATCCTGCCAGGGTCAACATCAAACAGCCCTGACAGCAGGTCACTTCGGTAACCCCACAAGGGTTACGCTTAGTGTTTGCGGTGGTTCCATTACGGTCTATAGTCGTGGAGTGATCCCCAGCGACTCACCCAGTCATTGAGCTACTTAGTAGGTCTTGTAAGCTCCTTCGGGAGTATCTGATATGGGAACGGCCTGGATAAGGATTAGAAGGAGTCTTCACAATATGCTGTTGATGAGCTCTAATTCCTTTCTGTAAGTACCGGTTATTTATTGCTAACTGTTTACTCGCAGGTACCTCACTTCCATGATGGTAGATTCCAACATGCTCATACATACATCTTGATGCAAATGATGGCTCCCCCAAAGATCTTAGCACCACAAAGGTCAAATAAAGATTCTACGTCAATAAAGAAGAATCTACAAAGTATAAAGACTAAAGATCTCAGAGTATGAAAAGGAACTTCATGTACGTGAAAGTATAAGTCTGAAGATGTATGAGTATGTTGGAATGGCGGACAACCACCACAGACACAGGAGTGACGAATGGCAGACTACCTCGTGACACAATCACTACATCATCACCAAAGAACAAAGACAAAGAGCAAAGTACATTCATTATCATTCAACCATTTTGAAGACGTCTAGAGTTTTACATGTCACAAGTCAACGACAAAGACGAAGACGTCATGCAACCGTGATGACCGACCCTTAGGGGGAGATTGTTAGGATCATACTTTTGTATGTAGTCAAGTCTCGGTCATTGTCTTTTGTAATAGGTCGCTTTAGTATTTATTTCATTATGTTTCATGTTACAAGGCTTATGTGTTAAAGCCCTATGGGCTTGAAAGCCCACGAATTAGAGAGATAAGGGAGGAAGGGAGTGTTGCCCTAACTCCTCCCTTATAAATAGAAAGCTTATGTAAACATAATATTTGTTGGTTATTTGATTATCTTAAGGAAACTCTTGTTCTCTCACCTTTCATATTGTCTCATAATCAACCATCTCTCATTCTCATCTTATTTCTTTCATTATCATACTTGTGTTAACATAAATGGTGACCTAACAAGATGATTAGAAGAAATGATGGATTGACGATCTTTGAGTTTGAAACTTTGATTTTAGTTTTAGTGGATTAATTGAAGATTTGGGTGAGTTAAGCTTGGTTTCATCACTGCTACTACAATGTTGGGTGTTTGGTTTTGTTTTTTTGCAAATGAGAAAGGAAAAACGAGTTACCCTTGAAAACAAGTGACGGTCCTTTAATTATAAGGGATCATCGACAGGAGCGTCTCCTATTAGGGGACCGTCGCCAGTAAGGGGTTTTTGAGAGAGATAAAATTTTTGACTGGTTTTCAATTTTTAGTTTTAGAAAGAGTGTTTTGTTGAGGACTCTAAAAAACAAGAATTTAGATAACATGGAATTTTAGCCACGGAATATAGGAAACGGAGGAGACACAATACGCACGAGTAGTCTAAAGGAATGGGCATTGAGGAGAATCAAGACAGAATAAGTAGAAGAGACGACACGCTGAATGTGGAGTACGAATAGAGTCGAGATAGAAGAAATAGAAGAGATGTAGATGAGACAAGAGTCGAATACGAGACTTGCATCGAGTTATTTAGAAGTCAATCATATCTATGGCGAGTAGAGACAAGAATAAAAGTCATAGACGAGAAATAGAAAAGAGAAGATAAGTTAAGTACGTTAAGAGTGTGCATCATCTATAGTGATTGATTGACGTACATACATGGCTATTGATAATAGTTGTGGTAAGACCATTATCTCCAAAGAAATTTATAATGATCTCACGAAAGATAAGCATTTAGGCAAGTAGTCTAATTCTAAGAATTATCTATTACACTTATTATCACTAAATCATCATGTAGCACAAGAGCATGTAGCAAATAAGCACATAGCAGATAGGCATATAGCAATCCAGATAATCAAAGTTTTAAGAAAGCGTACCTTTGCTGCTAGCTATTCCTAAAGATGCATTACCGTGAGAGATGTTGTGCGTGATGTAAGATTTGAGTATTGATGAGACTTCACATGTACGACGAGAGTATGAATGTACATTAATATCCATTATTTGCTTCCCTCGTACATCTAAAGACATAACTTGCAAGAAAACTTAGTACCCAGTTTCTCATGGATCCGAGATGGTTAGTAATAAACATCCTTTGCATTTACATGCATAAGATGAGGATGTTGTTAGCAAGCAAGAATTCTCATTGATATATGTCTAGTTCACATTTTATAAAACCTTTTATTTGAAAACTGTTTTACTTAAGATCCATTAGTGTTAAACGAGATTTAAAAAAAAATTCCAAATAACAAATCTAGATTTGTCTAAGAGATTTCACAAATTTAATTTGTTTTGACTTGCTCGTTGATGACTCACATGAGTTAAAACCTAAGCCTGTTTTATCTACGGATGCCTTTTGACTATTTAGTAAATCTTTAAGAGATTGAGAACTCTTTTCAAATTTAGCTAGTATATTATCTCTTTCATTAAAGTTTTTCAATTTCCCTTTTATAATCTTGACACATTTTACATTCTAGATCAATTTCTATACCACTTTCAAATCTAGACATTTTATCTTCCAAAGTGATTTCTTTTTCAAAAGTACTTTCAAAAGATTTTAGTGATTCATTTTCTGAAAATGTTTTTAGACTTATGTTGCATAGATGTTTAAACTCATTTTTTAATTTTGAAAATTCTAGAATAAATGGGTCATAGCAAAAGTGTTCGATTTCATAGTGTACCTCACTTGAAGTGTCAACCTTTTGACATATTTCGTATTCGTATTACATGTTGTCTTCTTTATCCGTATCACTCTAAGATTCTTCAATGACTTCTCTTTGTAAATTCCTCATATAGTCCCTGATGGCATTACCTTCATTGAAAACACTTGAACTAGTAGCATTTGTATTTAATCTATCTAAATATCTATTCACTTATTCGTCTTCAGAAGTGACGAATTGTGATGTGTATGTTCAAGATCAATTCGGTTATCTTTGGCTTGACTATTCTCTTGATGAAAGTTTAAAATTTTCAAATGTCATTTGCCGTTTGACACAAAAATATTCTTTTATATTCATTTCTCGGCAAGGCTTTATAAATCATTATTTTGGCTTCAATATTTTTACAAAACTTTCTTTAGAAATAATTACTTTGATTTTCAAAATTTATTTCTGTTGGTTGAAAAACACCAATTGAAATGACGTGCCAAAGATCTTGATCTATTGATTTCACATAACTTTCAAATCTATTTTTCCATTCAATAAAATTATTGTTTTCGAAAAATGGTGGTTCTTTCTAAGAATGCCCTTCTAGATATCTTTCAGACTCTATAGATCGATTCAAGTCTTAAAGTACATTATACTTTAAGGTTCTTGGGTAACCTGCTCTGATACCAATTGTAGAAACTAGAAGGGGGGGGGGGGGTGTTGAATAGTTTCACCGTTTAGAATTATGTTTTAAAAACTTCTAGTTCTTTTATGTTCTTTTTGAAAAACCGTTTGATTCAAAGTTATGTGATATCTATGAACACAATAATAATGCGTAAAATAAGGAAAGTAAAGACTAGAAGTAAAGGAAGAAAACAACCAAACCGAGACACAGAGATTTATAGTGGTTCACAATCACTATGTAAACACACTCCCTTCAGGCAGAGAAAACCGTACACCAAAGCTTACACCAAGTTTAACGACACTAAGCGGAATGTCGGGTCCTAATCCTAGCTAGAACCAATCTACACAAAGCCTACGTGGCTACAAGAACAAGCACTCTTGTTCACTTGGATTTACACACAATCCATGTCTTCACACAGACGATCACCCCGTCCACTTGAATCTTCACCCGATCCAAGTCTTTACGAACCTTCACTCGGTCCAAGTCTTCACTTCACGGACTCACACCAAATCCAAGTCATCACACACCGACATACCAACTAACACAAATTCCTAATCTAGAACACCACTTCACGGAATACACTTTGTCCGTATTTATCTTAACACACCTAATCACAACTCACACACAAGTCGGATATACAAATTTACAATATATACAATGAGAGAGTTTGGGGGAAGAAGAAAATCGTAACACAAGTTACGTGTGTGTGATGACCAATCTATAACACATCATTTCTTTGATGAATACGAGCGTTCTTCTCTTGCACTTTGATATAGAGGGTAACGGGATCACTTATAAACACATATCGACACGTTATAGTGATCAAAGAAGGGAGGAAGAAAGACCAGAATGTTTTTGTGCAAAGAGGGTTGGTTTTTTTGAGAAAACAGTGTAGTATTTATAGGTACCAGGAGGAGCGGGGGACAGTTCCTTAAAGTTGGAAGGTCCTGTATATATAAGGGACCTTCGCCATGTTTATGGGACCGTCCTGACATACCCTCCTATTTTTGTCCTGATGTGGTGAAAGTTTATCTGGTGAAAAACGTATATGATTTGAGCAAGAAAACTAGCTATTGGGAGATTTGAAATTCAAATTTATTTTCTTTAATAAAACATTTCTTTTAAATTACAAAAATACTTTTGTAAAAATGTTTTGTCACATAAAAATGTGAGGTTTAGTGAAAAATAAATTCTTTTATCACTTAACTAATGTCAGTATTGTATTTGTTCATACCTGAAGGGATGTTTTAGTTGATACGTTGTTGAAACGATTTTTCTCGGTTAAAAACTTATCAAATGTAGTTTTACGTATCGTGTTTTCATATTTTGTGATTATCAAAATGCATAGAGACCGAATAATGCAAATGACATTTTTGACATTATTTGTATTAACAAAGACTTTATCCGAGATGATGCGCTTTATGTTTTGTACTTAATTTTAATTTTAGGGAACATTGTAAGCAACTCCCGTATGACATCACTTTAGGGAGAGATTGTTAGCCTTTAAAGTAAAGTCATATTCAGGAATTGCAATAGTATAAATGCGTAAAGACTAGTCTTGCCATACGGGGTATAGATTAGTATGTATTGTTGTATAAATACCCTTTCAGTTGCAACTAGGAGGGTTGGATGTCTCATTGTAATATCAAAAGGTGTGTGTATTTCTCTTCTTTCTCTCTCTAGAAACACACACATCTTCCATTTCTTTTAAGCTGATAATACCATGTCTTTCTTTTATTCCGAGCATCCCCAACCCCCAGAACCATATAAATCATCAATATTTTCGATCCTACAATTGGCATCAGAGTTAGGTTATTATTTTTTGTTGATTTTTGTGTGTTCGTATCTTATTTTGAAATTGTTTTTGTACCATTTTTTAACTGTCTAATTTTTTTTATCATATGTCATGGTAAACTGTTTCTTAAAAGTTTCTGTATCAATATTGGTCAAAAGTCATAAACTTTACATTCCAATAACTGTTTCTTAACAGTTTCTTGACTATTTTCTTTGTGACTTTTTGCACCAAATCAGTGAAAATTTTTTTTTGGTCATAAAGATTTATGGTCAGATCCAACTTTTCAGGGTTTTTTTTTTGTTTTTTTCGCAAATTTGCTCGTAAAAAATGAGGGTTTTTGTTGGGGATTAAAAGTCTTCATACTTAGTACTGTCAAGCCAAGAGTTAATACTACTCAAGACTACAACTGCCAGTAATAATCAGTTAGTACTGCCAGATTTGTATTGAATTATTATGTGTATATTCTATTTATTTAGAAATATACGTATAAGATTAATATTATAGAAGATTTGTAGTTATCTTGTAAAGGAATCCTTAGTGTATAAAAGGAGATCCTAGGTTATGGTGTTTAATACGTGTTTTTTTTTATATATAACTTCAAGATTGTAAACCCTAGTACCACACAGTGTACTCATATTATTGATAATAATATTGGAGCTTTTCAGTAATATCATTGCTCATACAGTTTAGTGTTTCATCAATATTCTTCTAAGTATTAAAGAGTAGATTTCGCATACTCTTCTAGCCCACGACTTGTCCCCAACTTCTGGAAATCAGCAAGAATCAAACCAATGATTCTTGCATCAACACGATACCCAAAACCTTCTATTATAACCCACGACTTTTCCCCAACTTCTGGAAATCAGCAACTCAATAATGGTGTAATAACAGGGGTGTTTGGCAACGGGTTTTATATGCAGAATTTGAGAGAATTATGGTTGATTCTCTAAGGGTATATGTTCTTAGGTACTGGAAACATGGTGATGAGGTTTTTAAATGGTGTTTTACCATTGGAGATCGTGGTTATGTTGGTGGTGGTGTAAAGGGTGTTTGGAATAAGGGTTTGTCAAGCCCTTAGTCACCATATTCCTTCTTCCAAGTGAAGTTCTTGGGAAGAGATGATTTGTAATGAGATGATATCTTATGCTCCGGTTTTGAGGTCTATTTATAGGCTAGGTATATATTCATCATCACCTTGGGCTTGCCATTTGTTTTTCTAGTCCAATGGATTGAGTACATTACTCAGTCATTAGAAGCCCAATAGCGATCCCGAGTTACGTAAGGTTATTTATATATCGTACATATGATAAACACGACATATAAAGGATATCTAAGTGTATATGTGTGTGACCCCATAGGCTCACATATGTTTAGCCATATAATTATTTATTATGACACGAGCGTACTCCAACAGCTCTCACTTGGGATGTCATAATAATGAAGTAATTATACAAGCAAAGGTTAGCGTCTAGCAACACGCCAGTGCCCCTAGAAATATGTGAGGATAGTTTCTTAAATGTCTCATTTAAATGGTTTATATGTCATCCATCCTTTTGTTACAAATACTATGTTGAACACTAGACATGGATCAAAGTCATTCTATTTTTTCAACTATTATGTTTCTCAATCTAGATATTGAACAAGATTACCAAGTGAATTAAGATTCATCTTAATCTCATTTGGGTACGTCCATACAAACATTTGTTCAATTTATCGAGGGTCCCAATAGTATCTAACTCCATGACATGTGGAGGAACAAATCCTATTTTGACTTCACGTGTCATTCATGCTTTTCACATCATTCCTGAAGATGGTTTTTATAACTACCTTATTCAGGACAGCGTTTAACCATATCAAAGAATGAAATTCCACACATGCAAGACCTACTTGCATCTCAAGTCTGAGGATAAGAGACATAACCATTTGCGAGATTCACTATTTACGCCGATCCATGCAGTGAATACTTGATTCGTTGTGTTTTTGTGCAAAACAATTTATCAAAATATCAACAAACGTGATGTCAATGTTATCGTGAGACAAAAAGACGTGGAGAAATACGAGTAAACCTTTTAGAAAAAAGATTACCTCGTAAACTCGTGAAAGTGATATTTCTTTGTGGGACCGGGAAGTGATTTCCTAGGTCTTGTCCCAACGAGGTGTGAATGGAAAGTTTTGTGAAAAGATCGAGATTAAAACCTTGTATGTTTGGTTGTGAAAGATTGTTTGGTTTTGTGGTACGTTAAATTAACGGAAATTGAAATTAAACAAACGAAAATGAAAATAACGCAACCTAAAAGAGAACAAAGGCAAATGGAAAACTAAGGGAATCCTAAAATGCTACGGGAAACACAATTAGGAAGCGGGGAACCCTAAAACGTAAGCTAGATTTAAAAACATAAAAGTTATTTAAATAAAACGCAAGTGTGCAAATTAAAACGTGAATTTTGAGCTACAAAAGTCCTACGGATATCCAACTAATTTTCTTACACACTAAATGACAAAAGGAAATTTTAGAAAAAAGAAAATTAATTTTTTAACAAAAATTCTATTTATTATGAATTAATTACTATTTTAACTAAATTAAATTGAAATAAATACTAAAGTAATCTAGAAAAATCCGAAACTTTTTTGGAAATTAAATTATACTAATTCTAACTTAAGAAAATTACTAGATCAAAAAAAGCTATCTCAAATAAGCTGTAATAAGCTCAAACAGTCAAATAAGCTAATAAGGTGTAAAGGAACAAAATATTATAAGAGATTTGATAAAAAAAAAAAAAAACAATTGACAAAGACCCTAGGGCGCAGATGGTTATATGTGGTGTTGTTGTGTCTGTGTGTTATGAGCCAAGGGACACAGGTTCGAATCCTGCCCTTGGCTTTTTTGCAAAGTATTTTTTAAAAAATTTTTCTTTTGCACAACCATTACTCTGCTAAAAATAACTAACTTCTAAAAAAGACAAACTTTTAAAAACTCAACAATAAGCTCAGTGCAAGCTTATTTTTTTTCCACATAACTCAAAATAAGCTTAAATGGATTCTAAGAAACTGAAAAGGCTATAATTAAGCTACACAATGAATACTTGAGGAATGAAAAAGCTAAAAAGTGTTGAGGTGGATCAAGTTAAGCTAAAACAACTGAAAATGCACCCTAGAATAAGCTAGAACACTAGAATAAGCAGATCCAAAAACTGAACCTACTCAGGTCCAAACAGGCTCCTAGCAGGCCTCTTATAGCTTATCCAATAAGCTCAAGGGACCAAGATAAGCTTGGAACCAACTACCTAGCTGGGAGGGCATGCTACAGAACCTAAGAACACCAAGTGGGGCCCACTAGTGAGGCCTGTGGGACCCAGGGAAGTTGGGCCAATGAAACAGATATGTTGGTGTAGGGGAGAATCTTCCCCTGCAGGTTAATTACTTTGGGCTAACAAATAAGCTACTTAGAAAAATCTCAAAAATAAGCTGATGTAGGGATTCTATAGATTAAGTGGAGGCTGCAACATGTAAAAATTTCAAAGCCTGAATCCAAGTACAAAAATCACAACAATTCTTGGAAAATTGAGGTTTTCTGCTCAAAGGTAAGTTTGACTTTTTTTCCAAATTTGATCTAGGTTGACTTTGATGAGTTTCTAAAGATCCTAGTTGATTAATTATGTTATACTAACCATAAATGAAACTAAATTAAGCAACTTAAACTAGTTCTAAACACAAATTTAAGATTTGGTGCTTCAAAACACCAACAGTTAAGTTGTTGGTGTGATTGGGCTTAATGTTGACTTTTTACTTTAAAAGTACCAAGGTAAGGTTTGAAATGGATTATATGGGTACTGAGAATGATGTCTAGGCCGCTTTACAAAGCAACTAACACATTTAACACTTAATACTGAGATCTAAGCTAAAGTACTCACTAATTATCACTAACAAAACAAATTTAAACAATAACTAAGAATATAAACTTAATGTGACAGGTTATAAAGGAAAACATGAAAAATCCTTACAAGTTCTTCCACAGTCTGCACAATGGGTCAACAAGGGCCAAACTCAGTAACCTAATACTCCCCATGGAGTACTAAACTAAATTCCTTCCATCCATGCTCTGCTTCAATACCCAATTCTTTCTTCTTCATTTTTTTTATATATATTCTTTTTTTCTTCTGATTTTCTCTTTTTTTTTTTTATATTTTCTTGAATCTTGCTGTTTTGAAGTTTTAAACAACTTTTAAGAGACTTATATAAACTTCTGAGATAGTTAGTAACAGAAATTAAGCTTTCACAATAATAAATAAAAATTACAGATTTAAATAGAAACTTGAAACTGAATTGATACTAGATTAAATTGCATAAAAAGTTTTACAAAGTGAAACTAAATTACTGAAATTTTAAGAAAAAAATACAAGAGAAAAGGATGCCTTGGAGGCTTACAAGTGATTTCCTATTTATACTAAGTCGAATTAGGGTTCCTCCCTTTCTTGTGCTTCTTTCTTGTGAGATAACAGCTGTAAATGACATCTTGTGACTTCGTGAATGAATCCCACTCGTCCAATTAAATTTTAAGTGATCCTGGCTATAGGTTCAATTTTGGCGCCAAAAGTATTTTTGGTGGTTTTGAGATTGCCAGGGTGTAAAGGGGTTAGGTATGGATTTGTGAGAAGCTTGGTGGGATTGAGAGTGGTGTGGGGAGCTTTTGAGGTGAAGGTTGAGTACTGCAGTGGTGGTGGTGGTGGTATAACCAGGGGTAAAAGGTAGGGTGGGGAAGAAAGGTTTGACCTGTTTCTGACTTCTATTGACCTATTAACTCTTTTGGTTTTAATATTAAACGTGGGTTTTGGTTTGTTGGGCTTGGGGGTAATTTGGGCCAAGGGTGGTGATGGATGGACTGGGTAAGTGTTTGGTTTGGATTGGTTTGTTATTTGGATTGGATTTGGATAATAAATACTTAGGCTTAAAATTCCAAGGACCATTCATGTAAAATCTACAAACTCAAGGGACTGAAATTGTAATTTCCCAAAATTACTCCTGAGGGTAATTCTTGCCAAGTATGAATAATCCAAGGGTAAGAATTGCAATATTTCACTTTTGGACCCTTAGGGACTAAAATTGTCAAATCTTGAAACTTGAGGGACCAAATTGCAATTTCTTCAATCTCTTTATCCAAGGGCCAGAAATGATACTTAGTGAACTCCAAGGGACAAAATTTGACTTTTCCTCCAAAATATTTCACCAGGGAACATTTCTGCTATTTTCTGAAACTTGGGGGACCAAAGTTGCCATTATTGAAACTTCAGGGACTAAACTTGTAAATTCTCAAAACTTTTTACCCAAAGATCATTTTTGATAACATTTGACTTTTAAAAGATTTGTGTTGACTTATCGTTCAAAATAAATGCTTAGGGACTTATTTTGTCAAGTTTTGAAAGTTGGGGGACTGAAATTGCCAATTATGCAAACTTTGTTTGTTTTTCATTTGTTTTCAATCATTTTGCATCTGAAACATATAAAAAATGACCTTTGGGATATTTTCTGTATTTTGATGCATTTCTGGGTGTTTTTAAACGTTTTTGCAGTTCAGATTGACAAAAAATGATGAGTATTTACACATTCATCAATACTCGTTGGTTGTGTCAGCCCAATGTTCATTACAATGAACAACATGTGAGTTTGGTGGAAACATCAATTAATATTCATTCTAAATAAATATCACCAACACGATCACATTTGCCTTAATTTGATGATACTCCCGTATCGTCAACTGACAATGGACAATTTAGAATAAATAATTTATTCATGGATTAAACATGCAAATATAGAATACAGTTGATATGAATGAAAACGACTATAACCATTACATCAATTCATTAATGATACAAACTGTTTAACATTCCAATTATTCAAATACTAAAAACAGATTTACATGAGACTATTAGCAGGTTGAAGCCCAATGTTCCTAGCATGCTCTACATGTTTTGGTACAAGACATTGGTTTTGTAAAAGGATCAGCTAAATTGTCATCTGTGTGAACTTTGAGAAGACAAATATCACCACTTTCGAAAACTTCTCGAATATAGTGAACATTCCGACGAAAGTGTTTGGCACCCTTAAGAACACCTGGTTCATTGGCTATGATA
Organism: Artemisia argyi; assembly: GCA_030686995.1. NCBI lineage: Eukaryota > Viridiplantae > Streptophyta > Magnoliopsida > Asterales > Asteraceae > Artemisia > Artemisia argyi. The sequence continues at coordinate 67,836,320 of CM060708.1, forward strand.
ATAGCACCGGAATTATCGCAGTACATATCCATAGGTCGTTCATTGCTAGGGACAACACCAAGCCCAGAAATGAATTTCCATATCCAAATCACCTCCATTGCAGCTTCAGAAGCAGCTATATATTCAGCTTCTGTAGAGGACATCGCAATTGTGCTTTGCTTGGCACTCTTCTAGTCAACAGCACCTCCATTCATAATGAAAACATATCCTGTTTGGGATTTGATGTTATCACGATCTGTCTCCCAGCTTGCATCAGTATAACAAGTAACACTGAGCTCACGTTTGACATCACCACCATAAACAAGAAACATATCTTTAGTATTCCGCAGATACTTCAATATGTTCTTAACAGTAGTCCAGTGACATTCTCCTGGATTCTGTTGAAATCTACTCGTTAGGTTCTTAGAGAACGCTACATCAGGTCTAGTGCCCCTAACCGCATACATGATGGATCCCACAGCCGAAGCATAAGGGATTCCCTTCATCCTCTTCACCTCGGCTGGTGTAGAGGGTCCTTGAGCCTTACTCAATTCCGTATTTGGTTGCATTGGAAGACTTCCACGTTTGGAATCTTGCATCCTAAATCGCTTCAGGATTTTGTCAATGTATGCACTTTGACACAAGCCGATTAACCACTTTGATCTATTGATAATGCTCAAATTGTGCATGTTTTTAGTGGCGTTATTCGTATATTTTTCGGTTATTTTTATATGGTTTTTTCACATAATCGTATCAAAGTATGTTTGCAAGCATTTGTAGCCAAAAACAGGAAAAAGGAAGAAAAAGTGAAGGAAATGAAGGATTTGTCATTCCCAATTCGAGATTCAATTCGTTCAAGCATTTCACAAAGAAGAATCCAAGTTTTCATCATTCCAAAGTTTGTTGACAAGGAATAATCAAGTTTGGACAAAGAACGAAGAGTCAAGTTAAAGATAAAGTTTTTGCTATCAGAAGTCATCCAACCGATCGGTATTCATCCAACCGACCAGTTAGAAGAAAACGTTACAACCAATAGATTGGTCATAAATCCAACCAACCGGTTAGACGCAGAGGTCTCATCCAACTGATCGGTCAGAGCCCGATACCGATCAGATGGTCAGCTCGTTAAAGTTTTGCAAAGAGTTTTCTATCTCATTCTACCCGATTTTAGGCCCTTCTTTCTGGTATTCTAGGTCCTTGTATTAACCTTGGAGGCCAATTTGCTGCATTGATGAGCCTAGGCTTGAGGAGTAGTATAAATAGTGGCTTTTCAATCTCATTTGACATATCACTCACTACACCATCAACATACAACAACAAAGCAATCATCAAGTAGTCCTTTACTAGTCTCAAAGTTCTCAAATTCGTTCATAAAAGTTCATGAATCACTGGAAGTCCAAAAAGTCAACATTCGAAGGTCAAACTTTCAAGAAGTCAACACCCATACTTAGGAAATCATTTCCTACTCATTTGTAATCTTATTCCAAACATTTGTAAGACTTTAATTATGATTTCTAATGTTCAATATTCTGAGTTTATGTTCATGTTTGCTATGAGTGGCTAGTAACCTTTTGCATTTGCTTAGATGATGTTAATTACTTAATGATTAGTCTATGATTGTGATAACATGTTTTAATTCAATTTCAAGTCAATTCTAAAACCCAATTAGACTAAAGTTTCATAGTGACATTTGTTGAGTCAAGTTTAACTAGTTGCTTATAATATCATTGGCCGAAAGGGTTGTTATCATTCAACTAGTTATAATCTTTTGTCTATGAAAGATTGTTTTTCACCATAATTATTCTTGACTAAACAAAGGAACTAAAGTGTAATTGTAATGAGAATAATTTTTGTTAATCAAATCGGATTGGTTGTAAACGCCTAATTGGTCAAATGTTTTAGTAGTTTATAATCAATTGTAACCTTGTTGTCTATGATTAGGTTACCTTTTGTATTGACCATTTCTTAAGAGTATTTGATTAAACAAGAAACTATTTTTCTGTTTAAGGTTGTTAACTCAACTTTATGAACCTTGAATTGATTGGTCCAAACCTAATGCTTGTTTTTATAAACTAAAATCTTGACGAAGGTTTAACTTGTAGAAACAATAGATTAGAACACCAACTAATTCTAATTACCAATATGTTAAGGAAGTTATCACAATCATGCTTTTCTTATGAGTAGCTGACTAGTCTAAGCAAGTGTAGTTTTTAATCATTTGAATTATCTTATAATCATTATCGCTAGTGTTAGAGATTTACTTTTTAAACTTACGCTTAGATTCACTCACAAATCACTGCGAACGATCCCGACTTACCAACCCAATCTTGCTATAACGGACGAGTTCACTTGCTCGTATGTGTTATTTCTAGATCCGGTAATCGTGTTTATAAATTTAAAACTTGTACATACCGTGAGCGCACATCAAGTTTTTGGCGCCGTTGTCGGGGATTTTGATTGTGTTTTCTGTAAGTTTTAAAGTTCCATCTCTTTCCTTGTTCGTTTTCTAAAAAAATAATAATAATAAAAAAAATAAAAAAAATCCGAGCCAAGTAACCGATCGGTCACTCTTCTAACCGATAGGTATTTCAAAATTGTTCAATCCAACCGATCGGTATTCATTCTAACCGATCGGTTCCTTTTTCCTGATTTCCCAAATTGTTTCCATTCTTTGCTCGTTTGTTCCAAAGTTTTCGAGATTCACTCGGTAATTGTATGAACACTCGATCAACCGGAGTAGAACCAATTTCACCACTTTCCAATCCCGAAAGTCTGATTTGTAGACCAAGAAGAAGAAGAACACCTTTTGTTCCACCAACCAACCGAGTACCAAGAGTACCAAACCCACTGTTTGATAATCTTTCTGAAGCCTTAGTTGTTTATAACCCATTCACCAATCAACCATTTCCAATGGCTGATGACCAACTCATGTGGGCCACAAACCGAACCGTAGCACCCACTCCTGGAGCTGCTATTGTTGCTGTTAACCTTGGTGACAACTTCACCGTGAAGGGACACCATCTTTCTATGATCAAAGACTGTCAATTCGTTGGCCGTTCGAGGGCCGATCCTCACAAACACATTGCCGAATTCATAGAAATTTGTGGCATGTTTCGATATGGCAACACCGATGTCAATGACATTAAACTCAAACCTTTCCCATCATCACTCGCCGGATATGCCAAAGTGTGGTATAACGAATTAACCCCAGGAATTATCAATACTTGGGAGGAGATGAGGCAAGCTTTTGTAAGCCGATTCTTTCCACTTGCCATGTTTGATCGTCTCATGGGAGAAATCCGTGCTTTCACACAAAACCCTAATGAATCTCTTGTCGAAGCTTGGCTTCGTATGAAAGATTTACTTGGTAGTTGTCATGGACATGGTTTAGGACGAGGAACCATTATCCAAATCTTCTACAATGGACATGATGAAACATCTCAAGGAATTCTTGATGCTGGAGGAATTTTTCTTTACAAAACTCCCAACGAGGCATATCAATTGCTCGTAGATCGAGTGATTCTTAAACTCGATTGGTCAAAAGATTCTAAAACCAAACCCTTACGAAAAATCGTTGCTTTTGCCGAAAGTTCCGATACTTCTAAACTCTTGGAGAAAATGGAAGCCTTAACTTCCAAAATCGACTCGCAATACAATGATATCAAAGGAGAAATGAAAGAAATGCGAGAAGGTTGCAACAACTGTGGAGGTAATCACACTTCATCCGAATGTGACGACCAACCCATGGTTGGACCCAATGAAGGGGAAGCCAATTATGTCCAAGGAGGATACCGTGGAGGCGGTTTTTGTGGTAATTATTACGGAAGAAATTCTGAAAGTTGGCAAGATCGCCAAAGGGATAACAACCGTGATTCTCAACGACGAGTAGATAATCCAACTCCACCAAATTCTGACAAAAAACCATAAAAAACTGATTTCGAAAAAATGATGCGAGATTTTGTGACTGCTCAAAGATCCACAAATGAATTTGTTAAAACCCAATTTTTCAATCTCAAAACCAAAGTTGAGCAAGGTCATAAATATCATCAAGCTTCTATTCAGGATCTTGAACAAAAATTTGGCAGACTCTCTGATCAATTTTCTTCATGACCACCTGAAACATTACCAAGCAATACCCAATCCAACCCAAAGCCAGAAATGAGCATATCAATGTTGTATTCACAAGAAGTGGTCTTTCTTATGATCCACCAGCCAATCCAAATGAAAAACAAATCATCAATGATGATGGTGAAGAAGAAGCTGAAGCAGAAAAGGAAGATATTCCTGAAACACCAACCAAAGAAACAACCCAACCACTCAAAGCATACACTCCAAAATTCCGTACCCACAAGCTCTTAGAAAAGAGAAAAATGAGGAGCGTTATAAAAAGTTTGTTGAGATGATCAAAGAAGTTAGACTCAATATACCCCTCGTTGATGCTCTAGCTGGAATGCCCAAATATGGGAAATTTTTTGAAAGAACTTCTTAATAACAGAAATAAGTTAGAGCAAATTTCTGCTACTTTCCTCAATGAAGAATGTTCAGCCATTATTGAAAACAAAGTTACACCAAAAATCGGAGATCCCGGAAGTTCTCTAATCCCATGCACGTTAGGAAACAACATCACATGCGATGCTTTAGCCGATCTCGGTGCAAGTATTAATTTGATGCCCTATTCGTTGTATTCTAAACTTTCCATCAATACTTTGAAACCTACAAAGATGAGTATTCGATTAGCCAACCACACATACCAATATCTTGTTGGGGTTGCTGAAAACATGCTCGTCCAAGTTGGTAAATTTGTTTTTCCTGAGGACTTTGTAATCTTAGAAATGGAGGAAGATAGACAAGTACCCTTAGTCTTAGGAAGACCTTTCCTAAACACCGCTAATGCCATAATCAAAGTTAAAGGTAAAGAACTCAATCTAGGAGTTGAAAAAGATAGAATTACCTTTCTAATCGACAAAGCAATGAAATATCCATATACCAGTGATGACACTTGTTTTAACATCGATGTAATCGATGGAGTCACTGAGGAAGAGTTGGATGCATTACTTGACAATTCTGATCCTTTCACAACAACTTCTGAGAAAATAAATGAAACGAATCTTGATAAAGAGTTCACTGAATTTATAGAAGTAAAATTTGAAGAAGATGATGAAGAAGTTGAGGAAGGAGAAATAGTTGAAGAGAATTTCGAAGAAATTACCATTAATGATCAAATGACGATGAAGACATCTCTTCAAGAACCACCCACCGATCTTGAGCTTAAACCACTTCTAAATAACCTTGAATATGCTTACTTGGAGGAGAATTCACTTCTTCCTGTAGTCATATCTTCGTTGCTCAAGGATGATCAAAAATAAAAACTAATTTCAGTTCTTAAGAAGCATAAACGCGCTTTTGCGTGGAAAACTTCTGATATCCCAGGAATTAGCCCTGAGTTCTGTAAACACAAAATCAATTTCAAAGAAGGTGTTAAACTTTTTGTTGAAAGACAACGTCAACTCAATCCCAACATGAAAGAAGTTGTCAAGAAAGAAATCATTAAACTTCTTGATGCTAGAATCATATACCCCATTGAAGATAGTCCTTGGTTGAGTCCTGTTCATTTTGTTCCCAAGAAAGGAGGAATGACTGTAGTGACCAACAAATGGAATGAATTAGTTCCTACTAACACGGTTACTGGATGGCGAGTATGTATTGATTATAGAAAATTGAACAAACCCACCAGGAAAGATCATTTTCCTCTTCCATTCTTGGATCAAATGCTTGAAAGATTAGCAGGCAACAAATACTTTTGTTTCCTTGATGGTTTTTCAGGTTATTTCCAAATTCCCATTGATCTTTCTGATCAAGAAAAGACCACATTCACATGTCCTTTTGGAACCTATGCTTGTCGGCGTATGCCTTTTGGTCTTTGTAATGCACCTGCCACTTTTCAAAGGTGTATGTGGAAGGATTCTGTATGAATTGTGCAAACACTTGAGATGTTAATCTCAGTAATGTGTTTAGGATATTTATGAATGAATGTGAGTTAGCACACGGAATTTACTAAAACACACTAAAGGAACAAAGGTGGTGAATAAGTAAAAGAGAATGAGCACAACAAGAATAACATAAAACGATTCAATATTATTGATGAAATAATACGGGTGATCTAAACTATCACCAGGATTACAAGTGTAACCTTGAAACTTTGATACGTGAAAGGGTTAAAGATAGAAGTTATGCATGGAAAGCTATGAAAGCTGTTATGAAGAGATATGCAAGTTCTATATGTAAGAAGGTGTCTTAAGGGTTCCTTTTATAGTATAAGGAGCCCTTATTACAAGTGGTCAAGTTGCTTAATATAATATACTAGAGGTTTATCTTATCCTAATATTACACCTTTCAAGGTAAAACACTCCATTATATCTACTGAGTCTTCTGTACTACTTCTGCTTAACGTATAACTTTGTACAAAGACTAATAATACAAGTAAATATCTCTAATTAAAATATAGCAACTTGTCATGAAAACTGGCAGGACCTTCTTTAACTAGCAGTACCTTCTTACCCAGAAGGTACTGTTAGTATATCTTCATCATCAGCAGAACTGAAGAGGCAGGCTTAACTATCATTAGCAGGCTCTTCAGACAGACTCTTTACTTTGTGCATTTTATTCCCAACAATCCTCCCCTAAACTTGTTATTCCCATATAAAATAACCAAGTTTCTTTGTGAATAAAATTCATACCTTGAGGATTTGAGGGAACTCTTCCAAAAACCTTATCTTTTTCTTCTAAGGCTTTCATACTGATCAAGTATGCTCTCCTTCAATCTTTTGACTGCATCAGTCTCTTCTTCACACAAAAGCTTATTAGAGATCAAGACTGATAATACTTCATAGCTTAAAGGATACTCTTTCTCTCCTAGCATAAAGAGCTCTATTCCACTCTGAGTGGAAAGATGATGAACATGACTCATGATGAAGTATTCCCATGTAATAGATAAATCATAGTAAGGAATTTTCCAATGAGTATCAGTTGGATTTGGATCATATAATCTGCTGAACTCCACCCATAGCTCTTGCTCCTTTGCATCTGGCTTATACTTGGTTTTCAGCTTCTCTTGAACTAATACCCATAATTCATCTAAATCCATTCTGCTACATGCTCTGAGTAGATTTTCAAAGTTCTTGAAAATCTCAACCTTGTTTCCAACTCTTGTTATCTTCCATGCTTTGCCAAACTTGTCATTGTAGATTTCCCAATCTATGACTAGATGCCTTGCATGTAAAGGTTCAGCAAAAATAATTTGTGGAACATGGACAACCATTTCTTTTGTCTGAACAGAAGGCAATTCTGCTTTCTCTGCTTGTTCCTTCTGATCATCTTTTCTTCCTTTGGAAGGTCTTTCTTGTGTATCCATGACAAAACTGGTTTTGTTTCTTCTGTAAGCCTCTAAGTATAGAAGCTTCAATTCATCAAAAGATTTACCTTTGAGTTGATGATCCTTCATGTTCACTTCTCTTTTCAGATATATCATGAAGAATTTCTTCTGATCTGCTTCAGAATGTGGCATTTTGAATCCTTTCTTCTGATTCTTCTGGATTTGCTGATAGACATCATCCAATGCCTCTTGATTGTATTTCTTGGTGATGAAATCATTGAGCTTGATTGTCATTTCATCTGAGCTAAGAGATTCATCACAAATCAGGGTATAAGCTTCACCTCTTACAATTGGGTCAATGGAGATGATGTATTGCAGCTGAGCATCAAACTTTTCTTGCAGCATTCTTGATTCTTCTTCAGCCCTCAATACTTCTTCTTCATGAAGCTTTTTGGACAACTCTTCATCTACAGCCAATTGTACTTGTTCTTTCTGCTTCATCTTTTTAGGCTTTGGTTCATCTTCAACCACTATTTTCTTGCCCTTGTCTTTTGGTGATGATACTGGACTTGGAGCAGCAGATTGTTCATCAGAAACAAGAAACCTCCCCTGAGGCTGTGATCCTCTCTTTCTTTTGTAAGATACTTGATCAGATCCTTTTAAATTCATAGCTAATAGCCTCTGAATCCCAGCAGGCTCTTGTTCTACTTCAGCAGTATCTTGCTTTGCTTCAGCAGTATCTGTAGCAGCAGTATCTTTCAAGCTAGCAAGCTCTTGTTCTTGAGTAGCAGGCTCTTCATCAATCACTGGAGTTCCTTCATGAAATTGAAATTGAATCTCTTCTTTATTTTCAGAACTACCCATCCTCCCCTTTTTGGAAGAGAGACCCAAACCCTCTGCATCTGAACTTAAGGAACTAGAAACAACCTACTGAGTAGACTTTTTACCCTTCAGCAACTTCACTTTCTACTCTAATTTCTCAACCCTCTTAACTAACTTGGTGTTGATCTCTGTAAAATGTTTGTTTTGACTTTCAAGAGAAGTTTGTAAGTACTGCACTTGCTCCTTTAATTCCCTGATAGTCTGAGCATCTACACTTTGTTGTGGATGAGATTGAGGTGGTGAGTTATGATGTGATAATGATGGTGATGTTGCAGATGGTGTTGGTGTTTGTTGATGAGATGGTATTGGTACTGGTGATGGTGGTGTGACTGATGGTGCTGTTGGTGTGGGTGATGGTACTGATGATGGATGTGGTGATGAATGATCAGGTTCTTCAGAATGTTGTGGTAACATTTCCTCAAAAAGTGGTACTTCTTCTCCTTGAAAACCAATTTTCATGTTTGAAAACACCTTGTGTGTAAGTTTGGGAGTCTTAAAAGGTTTGTTTGGGGGAAGTAACAAATGTTTGGATTTGTTTATGAGGCACTGAATGAACCTTGGGTACATTAAAAACTTTGTTTCACTGTCCACATTTTTAACCATTCCTTCAAAAATATATTTTGAAAAGTTGAATTTCTTGTTTGTTGCCAGGCAAATGAGAGCAGTAGCCATGTTACCACTAAATTGCTCCCATGAGGTTTTCTTTTGGCTTAAACAATGAAGGATGGTATGAATCAAAAATCTCCATTGAGGGGTAAAATGCTTTTTAAGAAATGTAAGCTTTGTAGAAGTTACATTATACCCCATTTTTGTCAAATTTTCAAATATTTTAGTATCAGGTAGTTGACTAATGCCATCTGAATCATCCAAACGAAGGTGTCTTCTAATGGATGATTCGGTAAAAGTCAATGTTCTACCATCCACTTTGACCATTAACTCTTGAATCCCATCCTCAAGAGTATTAAGTTTAGCAGTTTGCCAAAATTGTGAAATTTGAGATTCAAAAATAGTGGGATTCACGAGTAAAGCAAACCTGACATAAGAATTGTTTAGAAAATCCACTGCTTGATGAAAAGTTTCATTGTCATCAGACTTTTCCAAAAATGCTAATTGGTTGTGACGTTTGACAAAACTTAGATGAGCCATGGTGAAAGGTTTGATGAAAATTTTGATTTCGATGGTGGGATTTTATTGTTGTACTGGTAGAAGATGAAAGGTGAGTGTGAATTATGATAAGGATTGATTATGAGAGAAATGACTTTTGACCGACTATAAAAGTTATGGATAAGAAATTGAAGAGGCGGTCAAAAAAAGATCTTTTATTATAATAACTATATCCTTAATTCGAGGAAAACATGAATAATTCACAAAAATACCCTTTTAAAAACAACGGCTATAATTGAGCCTGACAGACTCAACGGCTATGTAGCAGTACCATTTTACTCTACCAGTACTAAAATTTGAACTACCAGTACCTTGTTTTGAAATAAAACTTGGCAGTCTCTTTGAAATTTTAGAAAATATCCCTTATAGTTTTTAGCAAACTACCAGCTATCAACGGATTTGATAAGTCTTTACCAAGAGCCGTTTGCTTTGGACTAGTCAATTCGTTTAAGTTTTTGAAACTGGGTGAACTGATTACCTTATAGTTTTTAGCAAACTATCAGCTATCAATGGATTTGATAAGTCTTTACCAAGAGCCGTTTGCTTTGGACTAGTCAGCTCTTAAAGTTTTGAACAACTTGGTGAACTGATTACCATTTCCATATCCTGATTGTGTTAGCAAGCTTTGAGTAACCTGAAATGGTTAGTTGTAAAACAAAAGAACAGAGTGCAAAGCACTTGTTTTATAGCATTGTTAACATTTAAACATCAAGATGAGCAAAAACAGAGCAAACTTTGAACTAAATTTTGTACTGACAGTACCTTATGAATAACTAGCAGTACCATGATTAGAGGCCAGAACTTGTTTATTTATATACAAAACACATGTTTTTCAAAGATTTATCATACCAATACCTGCTACCAGGTATTTAAACCTACCTAAATCGAAAGCTTTGGTGAGAAGGTCTGCAAAATTATTTTCAGAATCAATTTTGACAACTTGAATTAACCTTTTCTCATTGCAATCTCTTATGAAATGGTGTCTGATTTCAATGTGTTTTGTTTTTGAATGTTGAACTGGATTTTTGATGATACATATAGTACTGCTATTGTCAATGTAAATAATGGTGTTAAGAAAATTGTACCCATAGTCAAGCAATTGATTCTGGATCCAAAGAACTTGGCCACAACAACTTGCACTTGCAACATATTCTGCTTCAGTTGTAGAGTTGGCCACCATTGTTTGCTTCTTGCATTGCCATGATATGAGTCTGCAGCCAAGAAATTGACAACCACCAGTTGTGGATTTTCTGTCTAGGGTTGCACCAGCATAGTCACTATCTGAGTAAGCTACCAAATCAAAAGATGATTCCCTTGGATACCATAGACCCAACTTAGGCTGGCCCTTGAGGTATCTGAAGATTCTTTTGACTGCTGTGAGATGAGAAACTTTTGGATTGACTTGAAACCTTGCACATACACATACTGAGAACATGATATCTGGTCTTGATGAAGTAAGGTACAATAATGACCCAATCATTGATCTGTAGTTGTGCACATCAACATCTTCACCCTCAGCATCTTTGTGTAACCCCTTTTCTGGATCCATTGGTGTACTTGCAACCTTTGAACCTGCAAACCCAAATTTCCTTAGGATCTCTGCTACATACTTATCTTGGCTGATAAATATACCTTCATTAGATTGTTTCACTTGGAGACCCAAAAAGAAAGTAAGTTCCCCCATGGAACTCATTTCAAACTTACTATGCATAAGTTTTTCAAACTCTACACACAATTCCTGATTTGTAGATCCAAAGATAATGTCATCAACATAAATCTGCACCAGCAAGATGTCTTTCTTGGTTCTTTTGATGAACAAAGTTGGATCAATCTTGCCTCTTTGAAATCCATTTTCCAATAAATAGAAAGCCAATGTTTCATACCATGCTCTAGGAGCTTGGTGTAGACCATAAAGAGCTTTGGTAACCTTGTACACCTTGTCTGGATATTCTGCATCAATGAAGCCTGGAGGTTGAGAAACATACACCTCTTCTTCAATAGTACCATATAAAAAGGCACTTTTGACATCCATTTGGTAGACAGTGAATCCTATGAAAGAAGCATAGGCCAAGAATAGCCTAATTGCTTCAATTCTTGCAACTGGAGCAAAAACTTCTTCATAATCCACTCCTTCTTCTTGAGTATACCCTTGGGCCACCAATCTGGCTTTGTTTTTTTATCACTATTCCCCTTTCATCTTTCTTATTTCTGAAGACCCATTTGGTTCCAATTGCCCTGTAACCTTTGGGCAAATTAACCAGTACCCAAACCTTCTGCAGTTTGAATTGAAGTAGCTCTTCTTGCATTGCTTCAACCCAGCTTGAATCATCTAAGGCTTTTGTAATGTTTTTGGGTTCTACTTGAGAGAGAAAGCATGAAAACAGGCATATGTGGGCAACTTCATGGTTCTTTTCTTCATACACAGCTAGGACAAACCCATCATTGTCTGAAGATAAGACTTGAATTCTTGTTTTAACACCAGAATCAATGCTGCCAATCACATTTTCAATGGAGTGATCTTTGAGAATTCTTGGGTTGTGTGTTGTAGGAACATCATAGGAAATTGGAAGGTTTCCAATCCCTATATCTTCTAGTAAGGAATCATCTGATAGAACATTTAATGGTTCAGCTGGACCAATTTGTGAACTGGCAGTACCATCTGTTGAACTGGCAGTACCATCTTGTGAATTGACAGTACCATTTCCATTTTCAGAATTTTCTTGATTCCCTTGATCTTGAGTTCCATGATCATCTTCAACACCTTCATTTGTAGTATTTGAAGGCCCTCCATGACTTGAAGATGAATCCAATCCTGTCCAAATTGGCATCAAGATGTAATCTTGATCCTCAGATGCTTCATCATTGTCTTCAAAACCTGCATTATCATTAGTATTTGTACCTGTGACAGGCACATAATTCATAGATTCTGAAAGTTTATCAATGTCAAAACACCAATCTGGTCCAGTGCCTGCAACATTTGGTAGTTTCTCTTGGAACTCTATGTGCAGGTTTTCTTCCACTAGCCTAGTGCATTTATTATACACCCTATAGGCCTTACTTTGCAAAGAATACCCTATCATGTAGCCTTCATCAGCTTTTCCTTCAAACTTTCCTAGATGATCTTTGGTATTGAGAATAGTGACATGACATCCAAAAGGTCTCATAAAACTTAGAGATGGTGTTCTACCAAATAAAAGTTCATAATGAGTCTTTCTATGAGGTTTAATCACAAGAACCCTATTCTGTAAATAACAAGCAGTACCTACTGCTTCAGCCCAAAATGAAATAGGCAACTTAGAATCTACTAGCATTGTTCTAGCAGCCTCAATAAGTGTTCTATTTTTCCTTTCTGCTACTCCATTTTGCTGTAGGGTTCTAGCTACACTATATTCTCTTTTTATTCCTTTTTCTTTGCAAAATTCATCCATAACTCTATTCTTGAATTCTGTCCCATTGTCACATCTAATTACTTTTACTTTCTTATCAATTTGGTTTTCTATCCCTGTAATGTAGGACTTAAGGATCTCACTTGTTTCATCCTTAGTTCTTAAAAAGAAAACCCAAGAGAATTTGCTGTAATCATCAGTAACTACAAGACAATATCTTTTACCATTCAAGCTATTCACAGAAGTAGGACCAAAGAGGTCCATATGAAGCATGTATAAAGCTTGAGAAATTGAGTTATGGGTCTTGGGCTTTCAAGAAGCTCTATGTTGTTTGCCTTTTAGACAATCAACACAGGTTTGGTCATTTTGAAAAATCTTTTTGGGTAAACCTCTGACCAAATGATATTTTGCAATTGTATTGATTGTTTTGAAGTTTACATGACCAAGTCTTCTATGCCAAAGCATAGATTCATCCAATGAGGCTTTTGCTACTAGACAGGTTAAGCTCTCTTTAGGAACAATGTTCTTTAAATCAACAATGTACATATTGTTCTTTCTAGGGATTTTAAGAAGAATCTGACTTTCATCAGGGATTTTAAAATCAGGAGAAAATACAATGCATTCAGTGTCAGTAAAAAGAACTTTGTTCTTTGTGTCACACATTTGTGAGACACTTAAGAGATTAAACTGTAGTTCTTTCACAAAATACACATTTTCAAAATCTAAATTACTGGTTTTAATTGTACCTTTACCAGTAATCTTTCCTTTGATTCCTCCCCCAAAGGTAACATATCCTCCATCAAATGATTTGAAGTCTGTGAGGTAAGACATGTTGCCTGTCATGTGCCTTGAACATCCACTATCTACATATCCTTGATCTGCAATATCATTTGAATGTTCCTGCACATGTATACACATATTAGTTTCTTTGGGGTACCCAAGCCATGACTGACTTGGGTTTGCCTCGTGCATCAATGTAATCAAACCTTTTTAGGACTGTTGATGCACCATTTGGTTGGAGTGGTCTCCAAATCCAACATGCTGAGGACTTAACATCATTTTCATTTTTGACACATTTTGTGGTTTTTGGTCTGACAGTATCAAATTTGGCAGTACCATTTGGTCTAGCAGGACCATATGGTCTAGCAGAACCTTTTGGTTTTGGTTTCCGGTCTTGTGTTTTATCCACAAAATTCCTTTCAATATGACTTTTCACAACTTTTGGTGTATGTTTGAAAGTATTACTTGCACCCTTAGTAGTGAACTTTGGGTAAACAGGCTCATTTGTTCTAACAGTATGATTGACTTTTGGTGTGTTAGATTTCTCAGAATCTTTTCTGGGGTTTGTTTTACTTGTTTTAGACCTTGATGTACACCCAGAAACCCAATTGTTACAATAAGCATGAGTATGATTAAAACTACCACAGTAATAGCATGCCTTATTGTACAGAACAAAGTTATCACCAAGTTGATGTGACTTAAGATTGTTCCAATTTCTCTGACTACCTCTAGGTTTGCTATTACATTTAGCACAACATTCAACAGTCTTTAGAACAACTTTAGTCTTTGTGATACTTTCTACACTTTTAGGACTGATTGGTCCTACTTTGTTTCCTTTCTTAGAAACAGTCTCTTTTCTATTCTCATCAGATGTACAACCTTCAATAGTTGTAACATCTGAGCTCTTATCAGTGAGCACCTTTTCTTTGGAGAGAGAAGTATTACTTGTACTCTCAAAAGGTTCACTATTTTCTACAGGTTTTACTTTTTCTAGTGGTTTATTTGTGAGCTCATGTAGACCTGATTCAGCAAGATCTAAACCTGGGGGACAAGGAATTCCTCTGTAAGGAGGAGGACATGTGTTGTATCCAATCCCAGATTTGATTTTCTTGTTCATTTGGTTCTCAACTATACTTTTAGTACAAGCAGAAGCATTTTCTAATGTTGTAACAGTTAGTTGAATATTATCTTTTGCTTGTTTCACTTTAGCAAACTCAGTTCTTAACAGGTTTATTTCAGCATCTTTAAGAAATATGTCTCTATTAAGAATAGCTTTTGTGTCAGAAAAGGTGAGTTCATTTTCTCTAAAGTGAATTATCTGTTTCTCAAGTTTGGACATACCACACTTATGATTAACTAGGTCTTGATGAGTTTTTCTTTGTTCTTCTTTCAGCTCATCATAAAGTTTTCTTAAGATTTCTAGTTCTTTAAAAACTTCACAAGTAGCAGAACATTTAGTAATTTGTACCTCAGGATTGGAGAGAGCCATTAAAGCCATTTCATTTGAGGATGACTCTTCTTCACCCATAAAGCTCCAATCAAAACCCAGCCCATCAATGGCTACCATAGCTTTTGTTTCAGTGATGTCCACTTCCTTGCTCTTGTTCTCATTGTTTCCCCTGTTTTTGTTCTCAAAACCTCTTCCCTTATCACCCTGCTTCTTTGGTCTTCTACATTCTCTTGAGTAGTGACCCTTCATGTGGCAGTTGTAACACTCCACTTTAGATTTGTCATACCCAGCAGGTTCATTGCCATTGATGACAATCTTCTTTCCAGTCCTCATCAAATATTTCTTAGCCCTCATGCTAAGAAGTGAAAGCTGCCATTTTATGTCCATTTCTTCAAGATCATCATCACTGATCTCTTGAAGATCTTCAAAGGTCAATGTGGAACCATTGTGTTGTAATGTTAGGAAAGCACAACCAATTGTTTCATCTAAAATGGTTTTGGTACTGCTGGAAGTACTGGCAGTACCAAAATTTGTGTTGGCAGTACCTTCTTCTCCACCATCTTCATCAACTTTCTTGGTAGTACCATGAGATGACATAAATGCCATATTTCCTGAGCTTGAACTAGTAGACTTCTTTAGTTCATGCTCTACTATCTTGAAGTTGCTGTAAAGATCATTGAGACTCATGGAATCAATATCTGGTTTGTTTTTCCAGACAATGACATGCATTGCCCATTCAGAGGGTAGACTTCTAAGGAATTTGGAGTTTAAGTCTTCTTGAGATATTATCACTTCATGAATGGCTAACTGACTAGAAAGCTTTTGTAGTCTATTGAACATGTTGTCCAAAGACTCATTTGGTGTGGCTGAAAAGTTTTCAAACTGTTGTTTTAAAAGTGTTTTCTGGGTTTTCTTGGTGGCATCATTACCACCAAATCTAGCCACAATAGCTTGAAAAAGGGTTTTAGCACACTTGTATTTGTTAAAGACTAGAAGTTGGTCATTTGGAATAGACATGAGAAGCATACTCCTGGCTTTAAGATCATTTCTCTTTTGAATTCTTTCTTCAGCAGTTATTGGATTTACTTGCACAGTTGTGACAAGTGCATCATTTACTGTGGAGGTGGTGGTTGCTGGTTTAAATGAGTTTCCTTCTTCAATGATCTCCCAAAGTGCATAGTCTTGCACTTGGAAGTATTGTTCAACCCTTAGTCTCCACATTTCAAACTCATTCTGTTTGAGTAATGGAAGTTTTGCAGCTACATTGGTTTGAATGTGCTCAACATCCATTTTTGCTTTGTTCTTTCATGTCGTAAATATCAGCCTCGCTCTGATACCACTTGTGGAAGGATTCTGTATGAATTGTGCAAACACTTGAGATGTTAATCTCAGTAATGTGTTTAGGATATTTATGAATGAATGTGAGTTAGCACGCGGAATTTACTAAAACACACTAAAGGAACAAAGGTGGTGAATAAGTAAAAGAGAATGAGCACAACAAGAATAACACAAAACGATTCAATATTATTGATGAAATAATACGGGTGATCTAAACTATCACCAGGATTACAAGTGTAACCTTGAATCTTTGATACGTGAAAGGGTTAAAGATAGAAGTTATGCATGGAAAGCTATGAAAGCTGTTATGAAAAGATATGCAAGTTCTATATGTAAGAAGGTGTCTTAAGGGTTCCTTTTATAGTATAAGGAGCCCTTATTACAAGTGGTCAAGTTGCTTAATATAATATACTAGAGGTTTATCTTATCCTAATATTACACATTTCAAGGTAAAACACTCCATTATATCTACTGAGACTTCTGTACTACTTCTACTTAACGTATAACTTAGTACAAAGACTAATAATACAAGTAAATATCTCTAATTAAAATATAGCAACTTGTCGTGAAAACTGGCAGGACCTTCTTTAACTAGCAGTACCTTCTTACCCAGAAGGTACTGTTAGTATATCTTCATCATCAGCAGAACTGAAGAGGCAGGCTTAACTATCATTAGCAGGCTCTTCAGATAGACTCTTTACTTTGTGCATTTTATTCCCAACAGTGTATGATTGCTATATTCCAAGATATGCTTGAAACATCTATGAAAGTTTTCATGGATGATTTTTCAGTATTTGGAGATTCTTTTGAAGCCTGTCTTTCAAATCTAGACAAAATGCTTGAAAGATGTGAAGCTGCACATCTTGTTCTTAATTGGGAAAAATGTCATTTCATGGTAACCGAAGGAATTGTGCTAGGACACAAAATATCAAGTTCAAGAATGGAGTTTGATAAAGCAAAAATTGATGTTATCACCAAATTACCACCTCCAACTAATGTTAAAGCCGTTAGAAGTTTTTTTTAGGACGTGTCGGTTTCTACCGTCGTTTCATAAAGGATTTTTCCAAAATATCTCGTCCTAAGACAAAAATTCTTGAAAAAGATTATGTTTTTGATTTCAATGCAGATTGCATTAAAGCTTTTGAAACACTAAAGAGTCAATTGACCAGTGCTCCGATTATGGTTTCACCTAATTGGTCACTACCATTCGAACTTATGTGCGACGCAAGCGATTTTGCTGTTGGGGCAGTTTTAGGACAACGTGAAGGAAAACATTTTCGTCCTATATACTTTGCTAGCAAAACACTTAACAACGCCTAACAAAATTATACGGTTACGGAGAAAGAATTGTTAGCCGTAGTTTTTGCTTTTGACAAATTCAGATCTTATCTCGTGCTTTCCAAAACAGTCATTTTCACCAATCACTCAGCGCTCAAATATCTGTTTTCTAAACAAGATGCAAAACCACGTCTTATCCACTGGATTTTTCTACTCCAAGAATTCGATATCGAAATAAAAGATAAGAAATGAGCAGAAAATCTTGCTTCCGATCATTTGTCTTGTCTTGAGAACCCAAATTTGGAAGAATTAAAGGAAGACGAAATTGATGATTATTTCCCCAATGAAACTCTTATGACCATCGATAAAGTTGATGAAGAAGAAATACCGTGGTTTGCAGATTTTGCATATTATTTTGGTGGAAAGATTCTCAAGAAAGGATTAACTCATGCTCAAAGAAGTAAATTCTTTTAGGATTAAAAAAACTATTTTTGGGAAAAACCTTTCCTTCTCAAAATGTGTCCCGATGGAATGATCCGAAGATGTGTTTCTGGAGCAGAAACAAGAAAAATTCTTGATGAATGCCATCATGGCCCAACAGGGGGACATTACAGTCCTACCACCCCAGCTAAAAAAGTTTTTGATGCTGGATTCTATTGGCCAACAATTTTCAAAGAAGCTCATACTCTTGTTCAAAACTGCGATGCATGCCAAAAATCCGGTAGTCTTTCTCGTAGAGATGAAATGCCTTAGAAAAGCATTCAAGTCTGCGAAATATTCGATATTTGGGGAATCAATTTTATGGGACCATTTCCTAAATCTCATAAATACGAAAACATTCTCGTTGCAATCGATTATGTTTCCAAATGGGCTGAAGCTGAAGCCTTACCCACTAACAATGCACGAGTTGTTGTCAATTTTCTCAAAAAGCTTTTTGCTCGCTATGGAATCCCTAAAGCTTTAATAAGTGATAGAGGAACCCATTTCTGTAATAAACAAATGGAGAAAATCATGAAACGATATTGAGTTCATCATCGTTTTGCTACAGCATATCATCCACAAATCAGTGGACAAGTCGAAAATACTAATAGAGCATTAAAAAGAATACTCGAAAAAATGGTTAAAGACAATCCTTCCGTTTGGTCGAGAAAACTCGATGACGCTCTATGGGCCTTTCGTACGGCTTATAAAACTCCAATTGGCACAACACCATACAGACTCTTGTATGGAAAAACATGTCATTTGTCGTTCGAAATCGAACATCGTGCTTACTGGGCATTACGAAATTGTAACCCCGATCTGAAAGTAGCTGGAGAGAAAAGATTTTTGAAATTGCATGAACTCGACGAATTGAGGCTCCAAGCCTACGAAAACTCCAAGCTATACAAAGCCAGAACCAAAGCTTATTGTTATGACCAAGAAACACGTTCCGGAGGTCGCGGTTGATCGAAATACATCATTGTTTTAGAGAGAGAAAGTAGAGAGAGAAAGGTGAAGAAAAGGTGGTTTATTAAAATGACAAAGGTTTGGTTACACACACTATTTTCCCACACCCCTCATGGAGAGTCATGAGGGGTATTTATAGGCTCATTTCAACATTACTTTTCCTACTTGACAATAGTAGTCCCTGTAGTATCTAATCTAGTCCATTTCACATGTGTGACGTTATCTTTATAATATGAAAGCTTATAATAGCGAAGCTAACAATTATCATGACCGAAAGCTTAGAATTAGAAAAGAATTCAAGATTGGGGATAAGGTTCTGCTTTTCAATATGAAATACAAGTACAAAGCTCCTAAGCTCAAACCTAAATGGATGGGACCTTATATAGTGAAACATGGATTTCCATCTGGATATGTCGAACTCTACGACAAGCATGGTGGAAGTTTCATTGTTAATGGTCACCGCATTAAGTTGTATTATAATAAGGAGCAAATGAGAAAAATTTCTATTGAATATCCACCTGAATCTGAATACGAAGCTATCACATTCATGGCACCTCATATGGAAAATATACAATGGGCACATGAAAAAGGTTTTATCTATGATGCTCTTCCTAGAGCATGAGAAAAAGTCGTATTGGAAGATATAGATGAAACTGCAGAAGGGATTGTGGTAGAAAACGTATTGTTCGTACCAAAATATCCTAAGAGGAAAACCCAAACCGCATCAATGTAGTTCTTGCGAAATTTGAGTCAGGCTAATGACTCGTAAATAAAACAAGCGCTTCTCGGGAGGCAACCTGTGTGTTTGCTATTTTATTTTTAATTCTTAGTTTATTTTCAGTGATTATACCCCAAAGTTTAAATCACTTGGTTGAACTTAAGTGTGGGGGTGTTTCACTAATTTTAATAAAACATATAGTCTTGTGTTTGTTTGTTTTAAGATTGATACAGGAAAAGATGAAAAAACTTGAACACTTGGAATAAAGAATCACAAAGGAAAATACGGTTCATTTTCTTATTTCCCTATTTTCATACTTTGAAGTTCGTTTATCACATTGAGGACAATGCTTAACTTAAGTTGGGGGGGGGGTGAATAGGCAAATAAGAATATTCCATAAATTTCGAGTTTAATTTTAAATTTTGCTGCCCTTGTGATCTAGTTGTTTTCACGCTTTCAGTATAATATATTATAATACATGGATCCATCCACTGGTAAAAATGGTAACTTTTGAAATTTGAGATGTGTCCTGATTAATATTGCAATCTATTCTCGGATCGATAACATTAGCTAGCACATATTGTAACCCTTTCCACTAAATTGTGAGGATTTGAGACCATTTCTTATGAAGCATACATTATTTGATGCTTAAATCTTTTGTTATAAGTGTGCCGGTGATTTTATTTATTCTAGAACTTGTGCTTGTAAATCATTTCGAGACCGTTGTGAGATCACATTTCTTGTGTGATATAAGTATGCATATCTGATAAGAGGCAATTTTAGGATCTAACCCATATAGCCTTCCAATTTAATTTTTAGCTAGTTTCATTGACTAGTTAACCACCAACATAACCCTTTTTGTTAGCACTCATTTTTAATGCTAGATACCCCTAGTTACACCTTCTGAGCCTATCTTTTCTTTTGATTAAATCCAAAAAAAAAAAAAAAAATACAAAAAGATTTTACACTTTTTAGCCTAGCCTTACCCTTAGTCAAGTCTTAGTTGGTTGCTAGCTATATGACAAGTTGGATGTTATGTGGGAAATTCTGAAGTATAAAGAGTAGTAATTCCGGAAGAAGCGATCAAAGCAAAGTTGAGAATAAGTCATCAAAGTTGAATGGTGACAAGTGATTTTATGTTCATGTTATGTTCAAAAAAAAAAAGTATATATCGAATAAAATAGCCAATGAGCTATAGTATTGAGTATTGTTCGCTAAAGAATGGAGTTCTAAAGAAGTACATGATATTGGTTCAAGAATAGCTAGCAACATTCGGTTAGTAGACTTTGACTATTTTGTATATTCTTTATCATTTACACTCTATAAATGTATCCCATGTCCTATTCCTACCCTTGACTCAAGTAAAATTATCAAGTGTATGACATATAGTGACCATCTGATTTCTTGAGGAAATAACAAAGCGCCAGCGATATAAGGATATCCTTAGTGACCATCCGTTGTTTTGATACAAGAATTCGCGCCAGCGATCTATTTTGTTTTACATAAGATAGTTGAACGAAAGTCCTTATTATCCCTTTTTAGCCTTAAACCCAAATTAAAGCCCTCTTTGATATGAATACTTGGTGCTTACGCCTTGACGGAGTAGTTATGTTTCTTGTACAAGCCTATGGTAATATTTAAATCGTGACTGAGCAATGAGTGTGGTTTCTCTTATACTTCACCCAAAAATGAGTGTTTAGAGTTAATTATATCTTATTCCTTTTTCGTGAGGTGATTAGTAATGTTTATCTAGCAAGAAAATCATTCGGGTATTGTCAAACATCTCAATGTTTCAACCATTTAAGCTCAAAATGATGAATCTAACTTGTACTTGTACTTGGAAGATTTGCATCACATTTTCCCAAAACATATTTGAAGTACCATGTGGATGATATTTTATTTCTAGATTTGCTTGAGGGCAAGCAAAGTTCAAGTGTGGGGGATTTGATAACGCTCAAATTGTGCATGTTTTTAGTGGTGTTATTCGTATGTTTTTCGGTTATTTTTATATGCTTTTGTCACATAATCGTATCAAAGTATGTTTGCAAGCATTTGTAGCCAAAAACAGGAAAAAGGAAGAAAAAGTGAAGGAAATGAAGGATTTGTCATTCCCAACTCGAGATTCAATTTGTTCAAGTATTTCACAAAGTAGAATCCAAATTTTCATCATTCCAAAGTTTGTTGACAAGGAATAATCAAGTTTCGACAAAGAACGAAGAGTCAAGTTAAAGATAAAGTTTTTGTTGTCAGAAGTCATCCAACCGATCGGTATTCATCCAACCGACCGGTAAGGAGAAAATGTTACAACCAACCGATCGGTCATAAATCCAACCGACCGGTTAGAGGTAGAGGTCTCATCCAACCGATCGGTCAGAGCCCGATACCGATCGGTTGGTCAGATCATTAAAGTTTTTCAAAGAGTTTTCTATCTCATTCTACCCGATTCTAGGCCCTTCTTTCTGGTATTCTAGGTCCTTCTATTCACCTTGGAGGCTAAGTTGTTGCATTGATGAGCCTAGGCTTGAGGAGTAGTATAAATAGTGGCTTTGCAATCTCATTTGACATATCACTCACTACACCATCAACATACAACAACAAGGCAATCATCAAGTAGTCCTTTACTAGTCTCAAAGTTCTCAAATTCGTTCATAAAAGTTCAGGAATCATTGGAAGTCCAAAAAGTCAACATCCGGAGGTCAAACTTTCAAGAAGTCAACACCAATACTTAGGAAATCATTTCCTACTCATTTATAATCTTAATCTAAACATTTGTAAGACTTTAATTATGATTTATAATGTCCAATATTTTGAGTTTATGTTCATGTTTGCTATGAGTGGCTAGTAACCTTTTGCATTTGCTTTGATGATGTTAGTTACTTAATGATTGGTCTATGATTGTGATAACATGTTTTAAT
Organism: Artemisia argyi; assembly: GCA_030686995.1. Lineage (NCBI taxonomy): Eukaryota > Viridiplantae > Streptophyta > Magnoliopsida > Asterales > Asteraceae > Artemisia > Artemisia argyi. The sequence goes on from CM060708.1 coordinate 67,859,028, forward strand.
TCAATTTCAAGTCAATTCTAAAACCCAATTAGACTAAAGTTTCATAGTGACATTTGTTGAGTCAAGTTTAACTAGTTGCTTATAATATCATTGGCCGAAAGGGTTGTTATCATTCAACTAGTTATAATCTTTTGTCTATGAAAGATTGTTTTTCACCATAATTATTCTTGACTAAACAAAGGAACTAAGGTGTAATTGTAATGAGAATACTTTTTGTTAATCAAATCGGATTGGTTGTAAATGCCTAATTGGTTGAAAGTTTTAGTAGTTTATAATCAATTGTAACCTTGTTGTCTATGATTAGGTTACCTTTTGTATTGACCATTTCTTAAGAGTATTTGATTAAACAAGAAACTATTTTTGTGTTTAAGGTTGTTAACTCAACTTTATGAACCTTGAATTGATCTTGAATTGATTTGTCCAAATCTAATGCTTGTTTTTATACACTAAAATCTGGTCGAAGGTTTAACTTGTAGAAACAATAGATTAGAACATGATGAGTGCTCAAACACTCATCATTTTTGGTCAAATCTGAGCTGCAAAACATTTAAAAACAATAAAAAACGCATCAAAATACTGAAAATATTCCAGAGATTGTGTTTTATATGTTTCAGATGCAAAATGAGTAAAAACAGATGAAAAACGAACAAAGTTTGCATAATTAGCAGTTTCAGTCCCCCAACTTTCAAAACTTGTCAAAAACAGTCCCTAAGCATTTATTTTAAAAGATAAGTCAACCCAAGTCCTTTAAAAGTCAAATATTATCAAAAATGGTCTTTGGGTAAAATGTTTTGAGAATTTACAAGTTTAGTCCCTGGAGTTTCAATATTAGCAGATTTGGTCCTTGGGCGTTCAAAAAAAATGGAAATTATCAACAAAGGTCCTTGTACTATTCATTTATGGCAGAAATTACCCTTGGATTACACTTTGGAAAAATGACAAAATCAGTCCTCATTTTCAGCCAAATTACAAACACGGTCCTTGTGTAATATTACAACCAAATGGACCCTTTTGTTATTTATTACCCAATCCAAACCTTATATCTCCCAAAAACCCACAATCCTCTAGCCCAATCTGTTCTCCAGCCCACCTCACACCCTAATAATAAATCCTCCAGTCAAACCCCTTTGACCACTCTATATCCCACCTCTTCACGTGCCTTGCTGCTACTCCTGCCAAACCTGCACCATCATCACCCCTACCTTTTCCCACATTTTACTCACCTTCCCACACTCCTGTTCCCTATAACCCCCTCCTCATTTATTACTTCCACCAACCAAACCAACCCCACTAAAGCTGCCTATATCTGTTTTCCCGCCAAAACCCTTTTCAAGGGTTGTGATCAAATTAAGCTCATCCAACAACGCAGAAGGAAAGTGGGAAGTGTCCAAGAACCTTTTTGAAGATTATAAAGGTAGAAAGAAGCAGGAGTAAAAAAGGCAGCTAGTGAAGGTAGAAACAAATTTTTAGGAGTAGACTAATTTAGTAAGATTAAATTGTAATTCTTATCTTAAATTTCAGTGTTGTTGTCAGTTTCCAGCTTTGAAGTTGTAATCATTTGAAGTTTTAATAAAATGTCAGTTTTCATTTAAATAACTAGCAATTTAATTTTCAGAAATTTAATATCATAAAGTTGTTTCTATCTTTAATTTATTGCTTGCATAAGCTCATCCAAGCTCCTTGATAGCTTGTGATGAGTTTTGCTTCATTGATTCTGCTTAATTGGTTCTAGCAATTCATGGTCAACAAAAGTCAACGGAGCAGGGTTAATGAGATTTGGTGTACTCAGCAGTGGATTAGGGTTGTCTTGGAGTGGATTAAGTGTATATAAAGATAGGCTTGGATTGTGAATTACCCTATGTCAGTTAGGATTTGGAATCTGTAAGATCTTAATTTCATTTTTATTTCATTATTTCATTTCATAAGTTTTGGTTTACGTATGTGTTAGTGTATTTATTTGTTGTGGATTGCTCAAACTTGATCATGTTTTAGCCATATTTGATATAATTAAGCTTGTTTGATGTTCCTGCTCTTATTTAGCTTCCTTATGCCTCATTGATCATAAATCTGCAATTCTTTGTTTGAGTTTTTTATCATTGAGTATTGTGGTTAAGATAGCTTCATATATTGATATTGCATCTGTTGTGATAACTGGTTCAGTAGTATTGGTCTTAATCTGCAAGTGGTAGTGCAATCTCATAGTTTTAGGGGTGTTTGGTTAATCTTGGTCTTGTAAAATCTTGTTGTTTTCTTGCCATGTACTCTGCATTTTCAGACTTCACTAGGCTAATAACAGTTAGTTAAGTCTATAAATAGGGACCTTTATCATCAAAAGTCAAAAATCTTGGTTAATACTTGCTACTGCTTATCTGTTGTGAATTTGGACAATAAATCTTCAAATTCAGTCCATAGCTAGCTTAGGTTGTGCAATTTAACTTCATTTAGGCATAGTACAACATAATTAATCATATAGGTTAGTTAGAATTTCATTTTAGTCAAAGTAGGTTCAAACTCAAAACAGTCAAATTTACCATTTGTGTAGAAAACCAAATTCTCCAAGAATTTTTGTGAATTTTGTGTTCAGATTCAGGACTTGAAACTTCCACATGTTAGAGTCTACCACCTTAACTTTAGGAATCTAGCTTGGCTTAATTTTTAGATTTTTTTTAGATAGCTTATCACTGTCCAAAGTTGGACAGTTGGCCTTGTGACTGCCCTGCACCCAGCTTTTGCATTGTGACCCATTTTCCCTAAAGCCACACATTGCTCATTGTTCATGGCTGATCTTTGAATGTTTAATGTTTATTTCATGTTATCACACCTTTCTCCTTGCTTGTTGTTCATTGGTTAAGTTTAAATCCCCTAGTTCCTTTGAAAAACCATGACAATTTAGTATTTAAAGGGGTGTTTGGTATAACCTGAAAATCAGAGTTCTAGTGATTGTGATTAGTTAAATTCAGTTGAGACATAACACTTAGGGTTAATATAGTGTAATGCAAGTTTAAATTCAGTAGGTTATTAGGAAAAGTCAAAATTTGGCTTTAAACCTGATTATTTGCATGATCTGTTAAAATTTCTAGGTTGCATATTCTCCAAATAGGTTTAAAAGTTGTTTATCTAGCTAATTTTAGTTTCATTTTAGGTTAAAACATCTTTATAAGTAATTTAGATTCTTTAGAAATCCACTTTAGTCAACCTTTTTTAAAAAGTTGAAAAAGTCAAATAGCATAGTTTCAGAAAAAATCCAAAAATTCCAAGAATTTTCATGAATTTTGTGTTTGGAATTAGGCTTTGAGTTTTTCACAAGTTGATATCTACCAGCTGAACTTTTAGAATCCATTCCCAGCTTATTTTTAGGATTTTTTTCTTATTAGCCTTTTGCAGCCCCGAAGTATGCCATTTAGCATTCTTTCTTTCTAAATAGTACAATGTGCCTGAGCACTCGTTTTGGCTTGCGGCCAGGGCTTATCTGAGTTTTTTCAGTCGAGTTGAGTTTCTTTTAGTATATTACACCTTCCCTGAGCTTTTGGTGCAATTTGATGTAGAAGTGCTTATTCTAAGTGCTTATTTAAGCTTCTTATTGCCTTTCTAGCTTATTCCGTGGGCTTATTTTTGTTTTTATTGTTTAGTTGTGCATATTTAAGTTAGTTGAACTTTCCCTAAGCTTTTGGTGTGATTTGGTGCATATGTGCTTATTTGAAGTGCTTATTTAAAGTGCTTATTTGCCCAATTCAGCTTATTAGTGGGCTTATCTAACTTTTTATATTTTTCCTAGGCTTAGTATAATATTTTAGATTTTCCATAAAATTTCCAGATTTTTCCTAGCTCATTTAGTACTTTTCTTATTTAATATTAGTTTTTAAGTATTTTTAAATCATTTTAAATTCATAAAAATTAAATAAAAACCTAAAAAAAATTAGTTCTCAGTTTTAAAAAAAGTTTTAGGTTATTTTAGATTTTTCAAAAGTAAATCTGCATTTTTCTCATTTTATTTCATATTTCTTTTAACCCTTTAAAAGACCTCTTTGATAGTTTATCCTAGGTGCTTACGCCATGTGGCGGAGGTTTGATCCCTTCCCAAGCCTATGGTAATCTATTTTTCTATGACAGGTAGTGAGAGATGTTTTCCATTTTTTCCATATTGTGATTTATACTTTATTACACCCGAGAGATGTGAGTATCTAAACACTATTTGTGAGGTGCTAGTATATGACCTCCGTGATTGTCATTGGTCTTTAGTGGAACGATTATTTGTAGAAATTACTTTTATATTAGTGTTAAATGACCCCTAACATGTATTTTGATTAGAATAAAAGCGCATTTGCTTGAGGACAAGCAAATCTCAAGTGTAAGGGTATATGATGAGGCGAAAAATGATCCATTTTAGGGGGTCATTTAAGCCGGAATTGGAATTTATTTGATCAAATATTGCCCTAAATTGTTCCTTTTGTGATTTTAGGTACTTTGGGAGTGAATTCTGGAAAAGAAAACATTTTGGACGTTTTTGGAGCATAAAAGTGAAGAAAACGACAAAGTCTTAATTTTCCTTGCTGGGAATAGTACCTGACGGCATCAAGAAGGATTTGATGACGACGTCAGGAGCAAAATGGATGACGACCCAGAGAAAACGTGACGGCGTCAGAACATGGCCGTCAAGAGTAAATGTGGTGATGGCCTAGAACAAGTTTACACATGACGGCGTCAGATCTGGATCTAGGCAATCCGAGAAGATTTTTGGCGGCGAGATGACGGCGTCAGAACTTTCCTATTGACGCCATCACCTCATGAAATCTATATATACTTTTGTAATTTTCATTCATTAAGTGAGGAACTTGTGTGGAGAATTTTAGGGCCAAACTTAATAAACCCTAGCTCGTTTGTAACAGTATTTTCAAGGGTTTTCACCTCTTGAAACCCTTCATGTTCAATTGAGATAAGTATCCTTTCAATTCATTCAATATGTCTATGTGTTGTTTGAATATATCTTATGCTTGTCTTGATTTTAACATGCTAGGTTAGATCTTTTGTGTGTTTGCTTAGATGTAATGAAACCTAGATGTTGATTATAGGTTGATTGCTTGTTTATAGTTGTAATGGATGAATGATTTCAATGTTAGCCTTAAGAAAACTGGCAGATCTCCATTGTGTAACTTGCTTGAACGTCTTAAGAAAGATGGACCGATGTATACTAGGTTTTTATGGTTGTATTTAATACATGAAAGAATTCTAGTGATCCCATGTTAGGAGCTTCTTGCAGGCTCGACATAGGAGTGAAGTGATAAGGCAAAAAATGAACAGTTGTTAGGGGGTCATTTAAGCTGGAATTGGAATTTATTTGATCAAATATTGCCCTAAATCGTTCCTTTTGTGATTTTAGGTACTTTGGGAGTGAATTCTGGAAAAGGAAGCATTTTGGACATTTTTGGAGCATAAAAGTGATGAAAACGTCAAAGACTTAATTTTCCTTGCTGGGAACAGTACCTGACGGCGTCAAGAAGGAAAATATGACGGCGTCAGGAGCAAAATGCATGACGACCCAAAGAAAACATGACAACGTCAGAAGTAGGGTGTCAAGAGTTATTTTGGTGACGGCCTGGAAAGAGATTACACATGATAGCGTCAGCTCCAGATCTAGGCAGTCCGAGAACTTTATTGGCGGAAAGATGACGGCTGATGAGGCGAAAAATGAACCGCTTTTAGGGGGTCATTTAATCCGGAATTGGAATTTATTTGATCAAATATTGCCCTAAATCATTCCTTTTGTGATTTTAGGTACTTTGGTAGTGAATTCTGGAAAAGGAAGCATTTTGGACGTTTTTGGAGCATAAAAGTGATGAAAACGTCAAAGACTTAATTTTCCTTACTGGGAACAGTACCTGACGGCGTCAAGAAGGAAAATATGACGGTGTCAGGAGCAAAATGCATGACGACCCAGAGAAAACGTGACAGCGTCAGAAGTAGGGTGTCAAGAGTTATTTTGGTGACGGCCTGGAAAGAGATTACACATGATGGCGTCAACTCCAGATCTAGGCAGTCCGAGAATTTTATTGGCGGCGAGATGACGGCTGATGAGGCGAAAAATGAACCGTTTTTAGGGGGTCATTTAATCCGGAATTGGAATTTATTTGATCAAATATTGCCCTAAATCGTTCCTTTTGTGATTTTAGGTACTTTGGGAGTGAATTCTGGAAAAAGAAGCATTTTGGACGTTTTTGGAGCGTAAAAGTGAAGAAAACGACAAAGACTTAATTTTCCTTGCTGGGAACAGTACCTGACGGCGTCAAAAAGGAAAATATGACGGCGTCAGGAGCAAAATACATGACGACCCAGAGAAAACGTGACGGCGTCAGAAGTAGGGCGTCAAGAGTTATTTTGGTGACATCCTGGAAAGAGATTACACATGACGGCGTCAGCTCCAGATTTGGGCAGTCCGCGAACTTTATTGGCGGTGAGATGACGGCGTCAGAATTTTACTCTAGACGCCGTCAGCTCACAAAATCTATATATACTTTTCTATTTTTCATTCATTAAGAGAGGAACTTGTGTGGAGAATACTAGGGCCGAACCTAATAAACCCTAGGTTGTTTGTAACAGTATTTTCAAGGGTTTTCACCCCTTGAAACCCTTTATGTTCAAACTTTCAATTTATTCAATATGTCTATGTGTTGTTTGAATATATCTTATGCTTGTCTTAATTTAACATGCTAGGCTAGATCTATTGTGTGTTTGCTTAGATGTAATGAAACCTAGATGTTGATTATAGGTTGATTGCTTGTTTATTGTTGTAATGGATAAATGATTTCAATGTTAGGCTTAAGAAAACTGGCAGATCTCCATTGTGTAACTTGGTTGAACATCTTAGGAAACATGAACCGATGTATACTAGGTTTTTATGGTTGTATTTAATGCATGAGCGAATTCTAGTGATCCCATGTTAGGAGCTTCTTAGCCGGCTCGACATAGGAGTGAAGTAGGAGCTTATAGGATTGGGGAAGTAAGTACGCCACCCCATGAATGATATTAAGGAATACAATCCGTCATCCGCGCAACTGTAACAAGTAATTAACCTGTAAAAGATATCTAGGGAGTAGTGAAATCTAAGTAAACACAATTCTCCTACATATTGCTCACACCACTAGTTTAATTTAGTTTATTTTCATTTTTGTTATTTTATTTTGATTGCATCTGTAGTTATTGGGTAGTTAACTAGCAACTAATTCCGCCTACTCCTCTAAAAACTGAGATTTTAAATGCTTTTATAAAAATATAAAAAATACAAAAAGAATCATCCCTCACCTCTAGACCTCGTTTTTAGGCTTTCTAATCCTAGCGACACTATTCCTGAGTTGAATGATCAATCCCCCGGTACTTGTCACTATACTATACTACAACGATTAGGTACATTGCCTGGTGGGGGTTGTAAGCTTCTCGAGATCCCTCGAGAGGTAAAGCCTGGTGCAATTCCCACGCATCAAGTTTTTGGCGCCGCAGCCTGGGGAATAGGTATTGTCTTGGTTAGGATTTCTTCTTATTCGGTCTACTTGCTAGATTCCTTTCTAGTAAGATTTTTTTTTTTTTTTTTAGGTTTTCTTTAGTCTATCTCATTTCTTCGTGTCTTTGTTTGTAATCTTTACCATCCGACATCATGGAAGGTGGTAACATCTTTGAACCCATCAACCCACCACAACAAGACCACCCACAAAACCCACCATTAGCTAACCAACCTCTTAGGCCCTGAACCCTAGGAGAGTATTCCCGACCTAGCCACCAAGGCTATCGAAACACCATTGAGCTCACCGGAGCCAATGTGTCTCCCTTGCAATCCGACACCATCCGGTTGGTGCAAAGCGGATGTGCATTCCATGGACTTCATTCTGAAGATCCAAATCAACATCTCAAGGACTTCCTTAAAATCGTAGATTCTATAGACTTTGATGTCAAGTCGAGAGTCAACCCGATTACACCTATTCCAATTCTCTCTACGTGATCAAGCTAGTCAATGGCTTGAACATTTTCCCGCGGGATCCATCACCTCATGGGATGATCTTACAACTCGTTTCCTTGCCCAATTCTTCCCACCAGGGAAGACTGCGACGCTTAGAAATGACATCTTGATGTTTGAACAACGCCAGGGTGAAACTTTCTACAAAGCGTGGGCTCGTTTCAAGAATCTACTCCACAAAGTCCCTCATCATGGTATAAATCTTTGGTTATTAGTTCAGATCATCTATGACTATGTCGACTATCACATTAAACATACTATCAATAGAGCCGCAGGAGGTAGGTTGCGTGATAAGAACGCCGAGGAGTCTTGGGCAATTATTGAAGAGCTTGCCGCCGATTATCAAGAGTTATGGGAATCTAATCACACTGTAAAAGCGACCATCAACACAATCTCGACACCTGGAGGGACTAATCAAATCTCCGATGAACTCCTTTGCAAACTTGATGCAAAAGTTGACTATTTTGAGGAAAGGCAAAAGAGACCCTTAAGTCCTAGACAGGCTACTGTCAATTCTGTCTCGAAAATGATTTCAACGCTGTTATCCGAGTCACCCTCTAGAGAGAATGTTGAAACCTTTCAAAACTATGCCCCACCTTATTCTCCTCCTGAGAAACTTAGCCCGGAATTTGAAGCCAGAATGACGGAATATATGGCAACCCATTCTGAGCGGCCTGCTAGATTCGAGGAAGCAGTTTATAAACAAAAGGAGGAAATGCAAGAGAAAATGAATGAGATGATGAGCCTAATAGAGGAGTATGCCAACCAGAAAACCCCTGAAAGGATGTTACTGAGGAAAGAAAGCGTCATCCCCACTACCCGGTTTGTTAATTCCATCACAATTGTCCACACGGATAATGAGAAAGTAGAAACCCCTAGTGAACAAACCATAGAAGAACCGCCAAAATCCCAATCCTTAAGTTACTACCTGAAACATGATATAAACGAAAGCACTATAACAAATTGGATCAAGGGTGACGTGCGTAACCAATCCTCCAAACAGGGTTCAGAGAAGGAGGAAGAGGGAAAATATGAGTATGATACCTTACCTGGGGGACCGATATTCGAGAAACTATTGGTACAGAAAGTGGCTACTAAGCAAATGGCGTGTGGGAACTTTGAGATACCGGCCAGCATCGGGAATTTGAAATATCTAAACACTTTCGCCGACCAAGGATCGGAAGTAAACCTTATGCCTCTAACTATCTACACCCAACTAACGTCAAAAATGCCAGCCACCACTCGTGTTAGGCTATCCTTCCCTGGACACTCGTACGTGTACCCCCTGGGAATCGTTGAAGATGTGTTGATCAATGTCGCAGGATTCATGTATCCCGTTGATTCCATGATCATCGATGACAAAGGAGGCGGATGCATGCCAATAATCCTTGGGGCACCATTCCTTAGCACCACAAAAGCTGTCATTAGGTATGAAAATAGAAAAATCGAGCTTAAATCAGGAAAAAGGAAGATTAGCTTTCCCATGACCCCGCGATGTGCGCAAGAATGTTTGATGAGGAGAAGGCTCAAAAACGATATCGACACATCGCCTATTCATGTTCAGGAGAAAATACTTACATGGGAGACAAGAATCAAAAGCTACAAAGAGGCTAAAGTTGAAAGAAGCAAAAGCAAAAGCAAAAGCAAAAGCAATGAAGTTCATGTCGAGTTCGAACATAGTCAACCAACAAGGAACCATATACCATTCAAAAAAGGGGACCTAGTACTCTTAAGACACTTGGAGATAACGATACCTCCCGATAAACCAAGTCCCTGGTGGTATGGGCCATTCACAATTGAGGGCATAAGCCAAGATGGGATGGCTAACTTGAGTAGTAAAGGAGGAGGAGAGGTGATTGCAAGTATCGACAAACTGAGACACCACCACCACGATAGTAATGATCACAACTACATGGGGTACATCATCTCAAGGGATGAGGTCACGTAGTAACCCATGACCTTGAGTCTAGCTACAAGACTCGTAAATAAAGAAAAGCGCTTCTTGGGAGGCAACCCATGTTTTGTGTGATTTTTATTTTGTTTGATTGTTATTTGTTTCCGTATGCATGCTTTATTTGTGTTGTTGGTAGATCATGTTTCAAAAATAAAATGGTGAAAATACTTTATTTTGTTATTTGGCTTAGTCTTAACTTCATCCAAAGGTATTTCGCTAAAGATAAGTGTAAGGGGAAACCCCAAAGATGTTTTTAAAGAAACAAACTCGATCATGATTCTCCACAATATTAAATGAACATGTATATATATTCGTAATTGTTAGAGACAAATGCTTGTATCGATTCATAATGATGTTTTGCAGGATTTTCCAGGAAGTAGGACAAACTTTTTTCCAGAAATTTTCCGGAAACTTAACATAAGAATTTCTGCAGGTCACTTTTGACGGCGTCAGGAAGAAAATCCTGACGGCGTCACGTGTAAAATTCTGGAAATTTTACCAGTTTTGTTTTTCTAACGGAGTCTTAAAGTTTTTGTTAATTCTTTAGTTTTATAATCTCCAGGAAATCTGCAAACATCATTCCACAAGCATTATATCATACTTTGCTTTCTAGGATTTGTTAGCATATATAGATTGCCGCCGATTTTACGCGAGGTTGCCTTGTTTGTTTTCTCAGGTTTAACAGGTTATGTTTGACAAGAAGATGATTTATATTCTGGAAGGGAAGCTTTGATTGTTCATTTTCTTGGAGGAAGATCTAACCTTATTACCATACTATCCATACCGAGCGAATCAGGGAAGTATTTGATTTCATTCTTTTACCTATTTTACTTTTACAATCCTTACTTGAACATTGGGGACAATGTTCATCCTAAGTGTAAGGGGAGGTTAAATGATGATACCTTATAGATACACTTTCGCTTGAGTTTGTTTGCTTGATGGTAGGTGTGTAATAAAACTATGAGAAATACTTGTTAGTGTAATTTTAGCGCCAAATTTAAATTTTTTTTACAACATTTAGGAGTGAAACTTTAGCCTTAGCAAGCGTCTCATGGATAGGAGTCGTATGACTAGCACAAAACCGTACTATTCAGAAAAATTTTCCACCCAAATATGTGAGGTTCGCCTTTAGATTTGATAGGAAAAGCATTTACTATTAGTGCTTATGAGTGTACCGGTAGCATTTAGATTCTAGAACTTGCGTTAGTGATGCATCCCGAGACCGCTAGTGAGACTACATTCGTGTAGTAGGATTTACTACATGATAAGAGGCATTAGGATCACCCTTGTGTTAAACCCGTATCATAATTACTTGACCATTTAAGTCATATTACTTGGCTAGTAAAGTCAATTAATTTTTCCCACACCTTTAGCGTTGTACTCATTTTTAGTACACGAAACCCCTAGTACACCCCTCCGAGCCTATCTTTTCGTTTCTAACTTTAAGCATCTTACTTAAAGGAAGAATTTGTTACACCCCACTTAAATGTACACCCAAATCGCCTTAGCCTTCTGTGTATGCACTCATCTTTAGTGCATTATTGTTACATGTTTAAACCCTTAGTTAATTATATAATTGATTACATGGTTGCTAAGTCGAGTCATATCCTTGTACATATTGTTTTGGGACGATTGGGACTCATGGGTAAAGTATTTATTTTATGGAGTAATGGGGAAGAACATCATTTATTACCCCCATATGTGCGTTAATCTTAAAAAGTACTTCAAGTGTTTTGATTATCTTAATTCGAGTCATTAGATTAGTTTATTGTAAAGTATGTAAAAATTCAAGTATAAGAGGAATGTTCATTCCCTATGATGTATTATTTTGGATGGTAGGGTAAGAGTGTATGCAAAAAAATAATAATAATAATAAAATAAAAAAATAAAAAGAAAATCGAAAAAACTAAGAAAAAAAAAAAAAAAAAAAAAAAAGAAAAAAAAAAAAGGAAAAGAGAAAAAACATACGGACTACCATCCCGCTTCATTCTATGTTTATTTTATGTTTTTGTTATTTTCATTTATTAGCTTAAGTCGAGTCTAGTCTTGGCTTAGCAACGCTACATTGTACATGTAGTTAACCAAGATTATTAACTTGCCACCAGTAAAGACTGCGTATATCCAACAAACCCATGTATTCCATATCCCTACACCTAACGTTACAACCCTTTTAAAAGACCTCTTTCATAGTTTATCCTAGGTGCTTACGCCTTGTGGTGGAGGTTTGATCCTTTCCCAAGCCTATGGTAATCTATTTTGCTATGACAGGTAGTGAGAGATGTTTTCCATTTCCATAATGTGATATTACTTTATTACACCCGAGAGATGTGAGTATCTAAACACTATTTGTGAGGTGCTAGTGTATGACCTCCGTGCTTGTCTTTGGTCTTTAGTGGAACGATTATTTGTTGTTATTACTTTTATATTAGTGTTAAATGACCCCTAACTTGTATTTTGACTAGAATAAAAGCGCATTTGCTTGCGGACAAGCAAATCTCAAGTGTAAGGGTATATGATGAGGCGAAAAATGAACCATTTTTAGCGGGTCATTTAAGCCGGAATTGGAATTTATTTGATCAAATATTGCCCTAAATCATTCCTTTTGTGATTTTAGGTACTTTGGGAGTGAATTCTGGAAAAGGAAGCATTTTGGACGTTTTTGAAGCATAAAAGTGAAGAAAACGGCAAAGACTTAATTTTCCTTGCTGGGAACAGTACCTGACGGCATCAAGAAGGAAAATATGACGGCATCAGGAGGAAAATGCATGACGACCCAGAGAAAACGTGACGGAGTCAGAAGTAGGGTGTCAAGAGTTATTTTGGTGATGGCCAGGAAAGAGATTACACATGACGGCGTCAGCTCATGATCTAGGATGTCCGAGAACTTTATTGGCTGCGAGATGACGGCGTCTGAATTTTACTCTTGACGCCGTCACCTCACAAAATCTATATATACTTTTCTATTTTTCATTCATTAAGAGAGGAACTTGTGTGGAGAATACTAGGGCCGAACCTAATAAACCCTAGGTTGTTTGTAACAGTATTTTCAAGGGTTTTCACCCCTTGAAACCCTTCATGTTCAATTAAGATAAGTTTTCTTTCAATTCATTCAATATGTCTATGTGTTTTTTGAATATATCTTACGCTTGTCTTGATTTTAACATGCTAGGCTACATCTTTTGTGTGTTTTCTTAGATGTAATGAAACCAAGATGTTGATTATAGGTTGATTGCTTGTTTATAGTTGTAATGGATGAATGATTTCAATGTTAGGCTTAAGAAAACTGGCAGATCTCCATTGTGTAACTTGCTTGAACGTCTTAAGAAACATGAACCGATGTGTACTAGGTTTTAATGGTTGTATTTAATGCATGACCAAATTCTAGTGATCCCATGTTAAGAGCTTCTTAGCCGGCTCGACATAGGAGTGAAGTAGGAGCTTTTAGAATTGGAGAAGTAAGTACGCCACCCCATGAATGGTATTAAGGAATACAATCCGTCATCCACGCAACTATAACAAGCAATTAACCTGTAAAAGATATCTAGGGTGTAGTGAAATATAAGTGAACACCATTCTCCCACATATTGCTCACACCACTAGTTTAATTTAGTTTATTTTCATTTTTATTATTTTATTTTGATTGCATCTGTAGTTATTGGGTTAGTTGACTAGCAAATTCCGCCCACTCCTCTAAAAACCGAGATTTTAATTGCTTTTATAAAAATATAAAAAGTAGAAAAAGAATCATCCCTCACCTCTAGACCTAGTTTTTAGGCTTTCTAATCCTAGCGACACTATTCCTGAGTTGAACGATCAATCCCCCGGTACTTGTCACTATACTATACTACAACGATCAGGTACACTGCCTGGTAAGGGTTGTAAGCTTCTCGAGATCCCTCGAGAGGTAAAGCCTGGTGCAATTTCCACGCATCAACGGCGTCAGAAGTTTCCTCTTGACGCCGTCACCTCACAAAATCTATATATACTTTTCTATTTTTCATTCATTAGAAGAGGAACTTGTGTGGAGAATACTAGGGCCGAACCTAATAAACCCTAGGTCGTTTGTAACAGTATTTTCAAAGGTTTTCACCCCTTGAAACCCTTCATGTTCAATTAAGATAAGTTTTCTTTCAATCCATTCAATATGTCTATGTGTTGTTTGAATATATCTTACACTTGTCTTGATTTTAACATGCTAGGCTAGATCTCTTGTGTGTTTGCTTAGATGTAATGAAACCTAGATGTTGATTATAGGTTGATTGCTTGTTTATAGTTGTAATGGATGAATGATTTCAATGTTAGGCTTAAGAAAACTGGCAGATCTCCATTGTGAAACTTGCTTGAACGTCTTAAGAAACATGAACCGATGTGTACTAGGTTTTTATGGTTGTATTTAATGCATGAGCGAATTCTAGTGATCCCATGTTAGGAGCTTCTTAGCCGGCTCGACATAGGAGTGAAGTAGGAGCTTATAGGATTGGGGAAGTAAGTACGCCACCCCATGAATGATATTAAGGAATACAATCCGTCATCCACGTAACTGTAACAAGTAATTAACCTGTAAAAGATATCTAGGGAGTAGTGAAATCTAAGTAAACACAATTCTCCTACATATTGCTCACACCACTAGTTTAATTTAGTTTATTTTCATTTTTGTTATTTTATTTTGATTTCATCTGTAGTTATTGGGTTAGTTGATTAGCAACTAATTCCGCTCACTCCTCTAAAAACCGAAGTTTTAATTGCTTTTATAAAAATATAAAAAAAATACAAAAAGAATCATCCCTCACCTCTAGACCTAGTTTTTAGGCTTTCTAATCCTAGCGACACTATTCCTGAGTTGAACAATCAATCCCCCAGTACTTGTCACTATACTATACTACAAGGATCAGGTACACTGCCTGGTGGGGCTTGTAAGCTTCTCGAGATCCCTCGGGAGGTAAAGCCTGGTGCAATTCCCACGCATCAACTTTTTGGCGCCGCTGCCGAGGACTGTCTATATTTACATTTATTCCTAAACTTTCTCAAAAGAGTGCGGCGCTATCAAATTTTTGGCGCCACAGCCCGGGGAATAGTTATTGTCTAAGTGATGATTATAAGAAAGATGAGGCGACTATTAGATGGCTCGCCCTCGGTTATGTGAGCATAAGCGACACATGGTAACCCATGACCTTGAGTCTAGCTACAAGACTCGTAAATAAAGAAAAGCGCTTCTTGGGAGGCAACCCATGCTTTGTGTGATTTTTAATTGTTTGATTGTTATTTGTTTCTGTATGCATGCTTTATTTTTATTGTTGGTAGATCATGTTTCAAGAATAAAATGGTGAAAATACTTTATTTTGTCGTTTGGCTTAGTCTTAACTTCATCCAAAGGTATTTCGCAAAAGATAAGTGTAAGGGGAAACCCCAAATATGTTTTTAAGAAATAAAACCGATCATGATTCTCCACAATATTAAATGAACATGTATATTCGTATTTGTTAGAGTCAAATGCTTGTATCGAGTCATAATGATGTTTTGCAGGATTTTCCAGGAAGTAGGTCAAAGTTTTTCCAGAAATTTTCCGGAAACTTAACATAAGAATTTCTGCAGGTCACTTCTGACGGCGTTAGGAAGAAATTCCTGACAGCGTCACGTGTAAAATTCTGGAAATTTTACCAGTTTTGTTTTTCTAACGGAGTCTTAAAGTTTTTGTTGAATCTTTAGTTTTATAATCTCCAGGAAATCTGCAAACATCATTCTACAAGCATTATATCTTACTTTGTTTTCTAGGATTTATTAGCATATATAGATTTCCGCCGATTTTATGCAAGGTTGCCTTGTTTGTTTTCTTAGATTTAATAGGTTATGTTTGACAAGAAGATGATTTATATTCTGGAAGGGAAGCTTTGATTGTTCATTTTCTTAGAGGAAGATCTAACCTTATTACCATATTATCCATACCGAGCAAATCAGGGGAGTATTTGATTTCATTCTTTTTACCTATTTTACTTTTACATTCTTTACTTGAACATTGAAGACAATGTTCATCCTAAGTGTAAGGGGAGAGTAAAATGATGATACCTTATAGGATACACTTTCGCTTGAGTTTGTTTGTTTGATGGTAGGTGTGTAATAAAACTATGAGAAATACTTGTTAGTGTAATTTTAGCGCTAAATTTAAATTTTTTTACAACATTTAGGAGTGAAACTTTAGCCTTATCAAGCGTCTGATGGATAGGAGTCGTATGACTAGCACAAAACCGTACCATTCAGAAAAATTTCCCACCCAAATATGTGAGGTTCGCCTTTAGATTTGATAGGAAAAGCAT
This sequence comes from Artemisia argyi, assembly GCA_030686995.1. Taxonomy (NCBI): domain Eukaryota; kingdom Viridiplantae; phylum Streptophyta; class Magnoliopsida; order Asterales; family Asteraceae; genus Artemisia; species Artemisia argyi. Next base: position 67,875,295 of record CM060708.1, read on the forward strand.
TTACTATTAGTGCTTATGAGTGTACCGGTAGCATTTAGATTCTAGAACTTGCGTTAGTGATGCTGATGAGGCGAAAAATGAACCACTTTTAGGGGGTCATTTAAGCCCGGAATTGACTTTATTTGATCAAATATTGCCCTAAATCGTTCCTTTTGTGATTTTAGGTACTTTGGGAGTGAAATCTAGAAAAGGAAGCAATTTGGACGTTTTTAGAGCATAAAAGTGAAGAAAACGCCAAAGTCTTAATTTTCCTTGCTGGGAACAGTAGGTGACGGAGTCAAGAAGGAATCCTTGACGGCGTCAAGAGCAAATTTCCATGACGATCCAGTACAGATTTTACGGCATCACGAAGTAGGGCGTCAAGAGTAAAATTCATGACGGCCTGGAAATGCACAATACATGACGGCGTCAAAAGTAGATCAAGGTAGTCCGAGAAGAGTTTTGGCGGCGAGGTGACGGCATCACAAGATTGGTCTTGATGCCGTCAGACCCTATTTCCTATATATAGTTTTCTAATTTTCACATTAAAAAGTGAGAAGTTTTGGAGAAACCATAAGTACGAACTTGGTGCGAATTTTACAGGTTTTTCAAGGGTTCTAAGCCCTTGATACCTTTCATGTGTAATTGAGATAAGTATTCTTTTAATTCAATCAATATGTCTATGTGTTGGTTGTTTATATCTTGTTCTTGTCTTAATTCCATCATGCTAGGCTAGATCTATCTTGTGTTTGCTTGGATCTAATGAAACCTAGATGTTAATTATGTGTTGATTACTTGTTTATAATTATATTGGATGAATGAATTTGATGTTAGGCTTAAGAAAACTGGCAGATCTCCAAATGGTAACATGCTTGAACGTCTTAAGAAACATGAACCGATGTGCTCTAGGTCTTTATTGGTTGTATTTAATGCACGAGCCACTGTTTAGAATCCCTATGGTTGTGCTGGGCATGGTATAGGAGGAGATAAGAGCTCATAGAATTGGGGAGTTAAGTGCGCCACCCCATGAATGATATTAAGGAATACAATCCGTCATCCATGCAACTATAACAAGTAATTAACATGTAAAAGATGTCTAGGGAGTAGTGAAATCTAAGTAAACACATTTTCTCCACTTATTGCTCACAACCTTAGTATAATTTAGTTTATTTTCATTTCTAGTATTTTATTTTGATTGCATCTTTAGTATTGGGTTAGCTGACTAGCAACTAATTCTGCCCAAATCCTTCAAACCCGAGATTTTTACTTGCTTTCTAAAAAATATAAAAATATAAAAATAATCATCCTTCACCTTTAGAACTAGTATTTAGGTTTTCTAATCCTAGCGACACTATTCCTAGCTGAACGATCAATCCCCCGGTACTTGTCACTATACTATACTACAACGATCAGGTACACTGCCTGGTGGGGGTTGTAAGCTTCTCAAGATCCCTTGAGAGGTAAAGCCTGGTGCGATTCCCACTCATCAAGTTTTTGGCGCCGCAGCCCGGGGAATAGTTATTGTCTAGGTTAGAATTTCTTTTTATTAGGTCTACTTACTAGACTCCTTTCTAGTGAGATTTTATTTATATTTTTAGGTTTTCTTTAGTCTATCTTATTTCTTTGTGTCTTTGTTCGTAACCACCCGACATCATGGACAACGGGAACATCTTTGAACCCGTCATCCCACCACAACAAAACCCACCATTTGAACCCCTTAGGCCCCGAACCTTAGGAGAGTATTCCCGACCTAGCCACCAAGTCTACTGAAACACCATTGAGCTCACCGGAGCCAATGTGACCCCCTTGCGATCCGACACCATCCGGTTGGTGCAAAGCGGATGTGCATTCCATGGACTTCGTTCCGAAGATCCAAACAAACATCTTAAGGACTTCCTCAAAATCGTAGATTCCATAGACCTAGGTGTTGAAACTAGAGAGACAACCCGATTACGCCTATTCCAATTCTCTCTACGGGATCAAGCTAGTCAATGGCTTGAGCGTTTACCCGCGGGATCCATCACCACATGGGATGATCTCACCACTCGTTTCCTTGCTCAATCTTTCCCATCGGGGAGAACTACTAAGCTTAGAAATGACACCTTGATGTTCCAACAACGTCAAAATGAATCTCTTTATGAAGCATGGACTCGTTTCAAGGACTTACTCCAAAAAGTCCCTCATCATGGCATAGATCTTTGGCTCCAAGTCTAAATTTTTTATGACCATATCGACATCTCCACGAGGCGAGCCATTGACCAATCGGCCGGTGGTAAGCTACGTGATCTTAGTGTGGAACAATCATGGGAACTCATAGAAGATCTTGCTCTCTATGACAACGAAAGTTGGAATGATCCCCGTGACTTGAACAAAACGGTCAAGGCAATATCTTTGCCTTCGAACAATTCTAGCACTCCCGACCGTAGGATCATGGAACTTGAGGACCAAGTCAAGTTTCTCATGAAATCTTACGAAGCTCCTAAACCTTCAAGCCAAGTGAACAAAATCACTTCTTCATGCGGATTATGTAGTGGTCCCCACGACACTCGTGATTGTGTGGAACTTCCCAGAACAGCTTTTGCGCACTACGCATCCACGTGTACCGACGAAGCGGGAGATAAGTGGTACACTTTCAAGCCCGAGCCAAACACTTACAGTGATTCATACAACCCCTCTTGGAAAAATCACCCAAACCTTAGGTGGAAACAAAATCAACCCAATTCTTCTAATCCGCCTAATCGTTACCAACCAAACGGTCCACCCTCCAACCGTACTTTCAACAACAATCCTTCTAACAACTATGGTAGTACCAACAATCTTGAAGGATTGATGTCAAAGTTTATGGCATCTCAAGAAGCTCGCATAGCTAGGTTTGAAACCGAATTCAACCTACAAAAAACGGAGATGACCAACAAGATTGACAACTTGCTGAAAGCCCTCAACAACCAAGCGTTAGTCACACCTAGGAAGGACACTAGGGACACCAATAATGGAATCCAAATTAAGGACCCCTCATCATCCAAACATGTCCACTTTGTCAATGTTGTCACCCTTAAGCCAATAGATAAGGAGATAGAAGAGAGTGACAAGGATGAAGTTAGAGTAGAATCAGAGACTAAGAATGAGAGTAGGGAAGTTGAGGTTAATAGGGGAGAGGAATTAAAGGAGGTAGAGCCTATAGAAAAGTATTTTGATAAGTTGCCCACCAAGGAAGAACGAGAATAGCATAAGGATTTATTCGATAGTCCCGAGAGACCATATATCCTTGGCACCCCCTTATCAAAATGGGAGACCCCTCTAACATTAACATACCATGCAATATCGGGCACATGCATATATGGAAAGCTTACATCGACCCTAGATCCCCCGTGAACATCATGACTAGGACTTATTACAATTGGGTGATGGAGAAGCAACTTAATTTAAGGATGATACCCAATAAGAATCTGATAAGTAATTTTGCAGGAAGAGTGAAGGGATTGCATGTGATTATAGGGAATCTCACCTATGAGATCGATTTTATGATAGTTGAAGACACTCATCCGGTGATAGATGCTTGCCTAAGCCAAATAATATTTGGAAAACCATTTGTTGAGGCCACTAGGATGAGTTATGATCCGACTTTAGGGATAGTTAGGTTCAAGGAAGAAAATGATGAAGTTGCCTATCAAATGCCCTACAAGATTGAGCAATACCGCCATCTCTTTAATTTCGAAAAAGAACACAAGCAAGCAGCTTATTATAGGAATGAGGAGGATAGACGTAGAGGAGTAGAGTATGTAAAGAATAGGATGCTTGGTTTCTACAAAGAATGCTTGCAACTAGGTCCGGAATACAAAACTGGTTTAGAAGACGACCTAGAGAATGGAACCAACGATGAGGTCACATAATAACCCATGACCTTGAGTCTAGCTACAAGACTCGTAAATAAAGAAAAGCGCTTCTTGGGAGGCAACCCATGTTTTGTGTGTCTTTATTTGTTTGTTTGTTTGTTTGTTATTTGCTTCCATATGCATGCTTTATTTTTATTGTTGGTAGATCATGTTTCTAAACTAAATAGTGGAAATACTTTACTTTGTTGTTTTGGCCTAGTCTTAACTCCACCTAAAAGTATTTTTGCAAAAGATAAGTGTAAGGGGAAACCCCAAATATGTTTTTAAGAAACAAACCGATCATGATTCTCCACAATATTAAATGAACATGTATATTCGTATTTGTTAGAGTCAAATGCTTGTATTGAGTCATAATGAAGTTTTGCAGGATTTTCCAGGAAGTAGGACAAGTTTTTCCATAAATTTTCTGAAAACTTAACATAAGAATTTCTGCAGGTCACTTCTGACAGCGTCAAGAGTTAACTCTTGACGGCGTCAAGTGTAAAAATCTGGAAATTTTACCGGTTTTGTTTTTCTAACGGAGTCTTATGGTTTTTGTAAATTATTAAAGTTTTATAATCTCCAGGAAATCTGCAAACTTCATTCCACAAGCATTATATCTTATCTTGTTTTCTAGGATTTAGTAACTTATATAGGATGCCGCCGATTTTACGCGAGGTTGTTTTGTCTATTTTCTCAGGTTTTACAGGTTATGTATGACAAGAAGATGATTTATATTCTAGAAGGGAAGCTTTGATTGTTCATTTTCTTGGAGGATGATTTAACCTGGTCACCTTATTATCCATACCGAGCGAATCAGGGGAGTATTTGATTTCATTCTTTTTACTTTTTCACTTTTACATTCTTTACTTGAACATTGGGGACAATGTTCATCTTAAGTGTAAGGGGAGGGTAAAAAGATGATACCTTACATATGCACTTTCTCTTGAGTTTGTTTTGTTTGATGGTAGATGTGTAATAAAACTATGAGAAATACTTGTTAGTGTAATTTTAGCGCAAATTTAAAATTTTTTACAATATTTAGGAGTGAAACTTTAGCTGTAGCAAGCGTCTCATGGATAGGAGATTGTATGACTAGCACATAACCGTATATTCAGAAAAATTTTCCACCCAAATATGTGAGGTTCGCCTTTAGATTTGATAGGAAAAGCATTTACTATTAGTGCTTATGAGTGTACCGGTAGCATTTAGATTCTAGAACTTGCGTTAGTGATGCAACCCGAGACCGCTAGTGAGACTACATTCGTGTGGTAGGATTTACTACATGATAAGAGGAATTAGGATCACCCTTGTGTTAAACCCGTATTATAATTACTTGGCCATTTAAGTCATATTACTTGGCTAGTTAAGTCAACTAATTTCTCCCACACCCTTAGCGTTGTACTCATTTTTAGTACACGAAACCCCTGGTACACCCCTCCGAGCCTATCTTTTCGTTTCTAACTTTAAGCATTTTACTTAAAGGAAGAATTTGTTACACCCCACTTAAATGTACACCCAAATCGCCTTAGCCTTCCGTGTATACGCTCATTTTTAGTGCATTATTGTTATTTGTTAAACCCTAAGTTAACTATCTAATTGATTACATGGTTGTTAAGTCGAGTCATATCCTTGTACATATTATTTTGGGACGATTGGGACTCATGGGTAAAGTACTTATTTTATGGAGTAATGGGGAAGAACATCATATTATTACCCCCGTATGTGCGTTAATCTTAAAAGTACTCCAAGTGTTTTGATTATCTTAATTTGAGTCATTAGATTAGTTTATTGTAAAGTATGTAAAGATTCAAGTGTAAGGGGAATATTCATCCCCTATGATGTATTATTTTGGATGGTAGGGTAAAAGTGTATGCAAAAAAAAAAAAAAAAAAAAAAAAAAAAAAAAAAAAAAAAAAAAAAAAAATTGAAAAATCAAGAAAAAGAAAAAAAAAATAGAAAAAGAAAAAGAGAAAAAACATATGGAATACCATCCCTTTTTATTCTATGTTCATTTTATCTTTTTGGTTATTTTTCATTTGTTAGCTTAAGTCGAGTCTAGTCTTGGCTTAGCAACGCCATATTGTACATGTAATTAACCAAGATTGTTAACTCGCCACCAGTAAAAACTTCCTTTATCCAACAAAACCGTGTATTTCATATCCCTACACCTAACGTTACAACCCTTTAAAAGACCTCTTTGATAGTTTATCCTAGGTGCTTACACCATGTGGTGGAGGTTTGATCCTTTCCCAAGCCTATGGTAATCTATTTTGCTATGATAGGTAGTGAGAGATATCTTCCGTTTCCATATTGTAATTTTTACTTTATTACACCCGAGAGATGTGAGTATCTAAACACTATTTGTGAGGTGCTTGTGTATGACCTCCGTGCTTGTCTATTGGTCTTTAGTGGAACGATTATTTGTTGTAATTACTTTTATATTAGTGTTAAATGACCCCTAACTTGTATTTTGAGTAGAATAAAAGCGCATTTGCTTGAGGACAAGCAAATCTCAAGTGTAAGGGTATATGATGAGGCGAAAAATGAACCACTTTTAGGGGGTCATTTAAGCTCGGAATTGACTTTGTTTGATCAAATATTTCCCTAAATCGTTCCTTTTGTGATTTTAGGTATTTTGGGAGTGAAATCTGGAAAAGGAAGCAATTCGGACGTTTTTGTAGCATAAAAGTGAAGAAAACGCCAAAGTCTTAATTTTCCTTGCTGGGAACAGTAGGTGACGGCGTCAAGAAGGAATCCTTGACGGCGTCAAGAGCAAATTTCCATGACGATCCAATACAGATTTGACGGCGTCACGAAGTAGGGCGTCAAGAGTAAAATTCATGACGGCCTGGAAATGCACAATACATGACGGCGTCAAAAGTAGATCAAGGCAGTCCGAGAAGAGTTTTGGCGGCGAGGTGATGGCGTCACAAGATTGGTCTTGACGCCGTCAGACCCTATTTCCTATATATAGTTTTCTAATTTTCACATTAAAAAGAGAGAAGTTTTGGAGAAACCTTAAGTACGAACTTGGTGCGAATTTTACAGGTTTTTCAAGGGTTCTAAGCCCTTGATACCTTTCATGTGTAATTGAGATAAGTATTCTTTTAATTCAATCAATATGTCTATGTGTTGGTTGTCTATATCTTGTTCTTGTCTTAATTCCATCATGCTAGGCTAGATCTATCTTGTGTTTGCTTGGATCTAATGAAACCTAGATGTTAATTATGTGTTGATTACTTGTTTATAATTGTATTGAATGAATGAATTTGATGTTAGGCTTAAGAAAACTGGCAGATCTCCAAATGGTAACATGCTTGAATGCCTTAAGAAACATGAACTGATGTGCAATAGGTCTTTATTGGTTGTATTTAATGCATGAGCCACTGTTTATAATCCCTATGGTTGTGCTGGGCATGGTATAGGAGGAGTTAAGAGCTCATAGAATTGGGGAGTTAAGTGCGCCACCACCATGAATGATATTAAGGAATACAATCCGTCATCCATGCAACTATAACAAGTAATTAACGTGTAAAAGATGTCTAGGGAGTAGTGAAATCTAAGTAAACACATTTTCTCCACTTATTGCTCACAACCTTAGTATAATTTAGTTTATTTTCATTTCTAGTATTTTATTTTGATTGCATCTTTTGTATTGGGTTAGTTGACTAGCAACTAATTCCGCCCAAATCCTTCAAACCTGAGATTTTTACTTGTTTTCTAAAAAATATAAAAATAAAAAAATAATCATCCTTCACCTTTAGAACAAGTATTTAGGTTTTCTAATCCTAGCGACACTATTCCTAGCTGAACGATCAATCCCCCGGTACTTGTCACTATACTATACTACAACGAGGTACACTGCCTGGTGGGGGTCGTAAGCTTCTCAAGATCCCTTGAGAGGTAAAGCCTGGTGCGATTCCCACTCATCAGATGCATCCCGAGACCGCTAGTGAGACTACATTCGTGTAGTAGGATTTACTACATGATAAGTGGCATTAGGATCACCCTTTTGTTAAACCTGTATCATGATTATTTGACCATTTAAGTCATATTACTTGGCTAGTTAAGTTAATTAATTTTTCCCACACCCTTAGCGTTGTACTCATTTTTAGTACACGAAACCCCTAATACACCCCTTCGAACCTATCTTTTCGTTTCTAACTTTAAGCATCTTACTTAAAGGAAGAATTTGTTACACCCCAATTAAATGTTCAACCAAATCGCCTTTGCCTTGTGTGTGTGCACTTATCTTTAGTGAATTATTGTTATTTGTTTAAACCCTTAGATAATTATCTAATTGATTACATGGTTGCTAAGTTGAGTCATATCCTTGTACATATTGTTTTGGGACGATTGTGACTCATAGGTAAAGTACTTATGTTATGGATTAATGGGGAAGAACATCTTATTACCCCCATACGTACGTTAATCTAAAAAGTACTCCAAGTGTTTTGATTATCTTAATTTGAGTCATTAGATTAGTTTATTGTAAAGTATGTAAAATTCAAGTGTAAGGGGAATGTTCATTCCCTATGATGTATTATTTTGGATGGTAGGTTAAGAGTGTAAGCACAAAAAAAAAATAAAAAAAAAAATAAAAAAAAAATAGTAAAAGAAAAGTGAAAAAACATACGGACTACCATCCCGTTTCATTCTATGTTTATTTTATGTTTTTGTTATTTTCATTTATTAGCTTAAGTCGAGTCTAGTCTTGGCTTAGCAACGCCATATTGTACATGTAATTAACCAAGATTATTAGCTCGCCACCAGTAAAGATTGCCTATATCCAACAAAACCGTGTATTCATATCCACACGGAAGGCTAAGGCGATTTGGGTGTACATTTTAGTGGGGTGTAACAAATGCTTCCTTTAAGTAGGATTCTTAAAGTTAGAAACGAAAAGATAGGCTTGGAGGGGTGTACTAGGGGTTTCGTGTACTAAAAATGAGCACAACGCTAATGGTGTGGGAAAAATTAATTGACTTAACTAGCCAAGTAATATGACTTAAATGGTCAAGTAATTATGATACGGGTTTAACACAAGGGTGATCCTAATGCCTCTTATCATGTAGTAAATCCTACTACACGAATGTAGTCTCACTAGCGGTCTCGGGATGCATCACTAACGCAAGTTCTAGAATCTAAATAGTACCGGTACACTCATAAGCACTAATAATAAATGCTTTTCCTATCAAATCTAAAGGGGAACCTCACATATTTGGGTGGAAAATTTTTCTGAATGATACGGTTTTGTGCTAGTCATACAATCTCCTATCCATGAGACGCTTGCTATGGCTAAAGTTTCACTCCTAAATGTTGTAAAAAATTTTAAATTTGGCGCTAAAATTACACTAACAAGTATTTCTCTTAGTTTTTTACACACCTACCATCAAACAAATAAACTCAAGTGCAAGTGTATCCTATAAGGTATCATCATTTACGCTCCCCTTAGACTTAGGATGAACATTGTCCCCAATGTTCAATTAAAGAATGTAAAAGTGAAATAGGTAAAAGAATGAAATCAAATACTCCCCTGATTCGTTCGGTGTGGATAGTGTGTTAACAAGGTTAGATATTCCTCCAAGAAAATGAACATTCAAAACTTCCCTTCCAGAAAAATAAATCATCTTCTTGTCATATATAACATGTTAAACCTGAGAAAACAATCACAAAAACCCAAAGCATCAATCCGAACAAAGAAAACTCACAACTAGATGTAATTCCAGAATTAGGAATAAAAACAAAATAATTAAAGATAATACTTGTGGAATGAATGTTTGCAGATTTCCTGTAGTTTATAAAACTAAAGAATCAACAAAAACTTTAAGAATCCGGTATAAACAAAACTCGCAAAATTTTTCAGAATCTTTGTACCTGGCGCCGTCAGGTTATAACTCCTGACGCCGTCAGAAGTGCCTGCAGAAATCCTTATGTTAAGTTTCCGGAAAATTTCTGGAAAAACTTTGTCCTACTTCCTGGAAAATCCTGCAAAACATCATTATGACTCGATACAAGCATTTGACTCTAACAAATACGAATATACATGTTCATTTAATATTATGGAGAATCATGATCGAGTTTGTTTCTTAAAAACATATTTGGGGTTTACGCTTGCACTTATCTTTTGCGAAATACCTTTGGATGAAGTTAAGACTAAGCCAAACAACAAAATAAAGTATTTTCACCATTTTAGTTTTGAAACATGATCTACCAACAATAAAAATAAAGCATGCATACAGAAACAAATAACAATCAAACAAAATAAAAATCACACAAAGCATGGGTTGCCTCCTAAGAAGCGCTTTTCTTTATTTACGAGTCTTGTAGCTAGACTCAAGGTCATGGGTTACTACGTGACCTCATCGTTGGTTTCACTCTTTAGGTCATCTCCTATATTAGTTTTGTATTCCGGACCTAGTTGCAAGCATTCTTTGTAGAAACCAAGCATCCTATTCATCACATACTCTACTCCTCTACGTCTATCCTCATCATTCCTATAGTAAGCCACTTGTTTGTGTTCCTTTTCTATGTTCGATAGGAGGCGGTATTATTCAATCTTATAGGGCATTTGGTAGGCAATCTCATCATTCTCTTTCTTGAACCTAAGTATCCCTAGAGTCGGATCATAACTCATCTTAGTGGCCTCAACGAATGGTTTTCTGAATACTACTTGACTTAGGCAAGCATCTATCACCGGACGAGTATCCTCCACTATCATAAAATCGGTCTCATAAGTGAAATTTCCGACAATCACATGCAATCCTTTCACTCTACCTACAAAATTACTTAGCAAGTTCTTGTTGGCATCATCCTATAACCAAGTTCTTTCTTCATTACCCAATTATAATAAGTCCTAGTCATGATGTTTATAGGAGACCTAGGATCGATATAAGCTTTCCATACATGCATATGCCCAATGTTGCATGGTATGTTGATGTTAGAGGGATCTCCCATTTTAATAAGGGGTGAACCAAGGGTATATGGTGTCTTGGGATCATCGAATAAATCCTTGTGATATTCCCGTTCTTCCTTGGTGAGCAACTAATCAAAGTATTCTTCTACAGTCTCTACTTCCTCTAACTATTCTCCCTTATTAACCCCAACTTCCTTAATTTCATCCCTAGTCTTGGTTTCTACTCCAACTTCATCCTTGTCACTTTCTTCTATCTCCTTATCTATTGGCTTAATGGTGACAACATTGACAAAGTGGACGTGTTTGGATGATGAGGGGTCCTTAGTTTGGATTCCGCTATTGGCGTCCCTAGTGTCCTTCCTAGGTGTAGTTAACGCTTGGTTGTTGAGGGCTTTCAACAAGTTGTCAATCTTATTGGTCATCTCCGTTTGTTGTTGGTTGAATTCGGTTTCAAACTTAGCTATGCGAGCTTCTTGAGATGCCATAAACTTGTACATCAATCCTTCAAGATTGTTGGTACTACCATAGTTGTTAGAAGGATTGTTGTTGAAAGTACGATTGGAGGGTGGACCGTTTGGTTGGTAACGATTAGGCGGATTGGAGGAACTGTTTTGGTTTTGCTTCCACCTAAGGTTTGGGTGATTTTTCCAAGAAGGGTTGTAGGAATCACCGTAATGGTTTGGCCAGGTTTGAAAGTGTACCACTTATCTCCCACTTCGTCGGTACGCGAGGACGCCTAGTCCGCAAAAGCTGTTCCGGGGAGTTCTACGCAATCACGAGTGTCATGGGGACCACTACATAATTCGCATGAAGAAGTGATTTTGTTCACTTGGCTTTAAGGCTTAGGAGCTTCGTAAGATTTCATGAGAAACTTGACTTGGTTCTCAAGTTCCATGATCCTACGGTCGGGAGTGCTAGAATTGTTCGAAGGCAAATATATTGCCTTGACCGTTTTGTTCAAATCACGAGGATCCTTCCAACTTTCATTGTCATAGAGAGCAAGATCTTCTATGAGTTTCCATGATTCTTCCGCACTTAGATCACGTAGCTTGCCACCAGCCGATTGGTTAATGGTTCGCCTTGTGGAGAGATCGGTATGGTCATAGAAGATTTGGACTTGGAGCCAAAGATCTATGCCATAATGAGGGACTTTTTGGAGTAAGTCCTTGAAACGAGTCCATGCTTCATATAGAGTTTCACCTTGACATTGTTGGAACATCAAGATATCATTACTAAGCTTAGGAAAAATCGAGCAAGGAAACGAGTGGTGAGATCATCCCATGAGGTGATGGATCCCGTGGGTAATCGTTCAAGCCATTGACTAGCTTAATCACGTAGAGAGAATTGAAATAGGCGTAATCGGGTCAATTCTCTAGTTATAACATCAAGGTCTATGGAATCTACGATTTTAAGGAAGTTCTTGAGATGTTGATTTGGATCTTCGGAACGAAGTCCATGGAATGCACATCCGCTTTGCACCAACCGGATGGTGTCGGATCGCAAGAGAGATACATTGGCTCCTTGAGTGAGCTCAATAGTGTTTCGATAGCCTTGGTGGCTAGGTCGGGAATACTCTCCTAGGGTTCGGGACCTAAGAGGTTGGTTAGCTAGTTGTGGGTTTTGTGGGTGGTTTTGTTGTGGTGGGTTGATGCGTTCAAAGATGTTACCACATTCCATGATGTCGGATGATAAAGAGTTACGAACAAAAACACGAAGAAATAAGAGAGACTAAAGAAAACCTAAAAATAAAAATAAAGTCTTACTAGAAAGGAATCTAGCAAGCAGACCTAATTAAAAGAAATTTTAACCTAGACAATAACTACTCCCCGGGCTGCGGCGCCAAAAACTTGATGCGTGGGAATTGCACCAGGCTTTACCTCTCGAGGGATCTCGAGAAGCTTACAACCCCCACCAGGCAGTGTACCAGATCGTTGTAGTATAGTATAGTGACAAGTACCGGGGGATTAATCGTTCAACTCAGGAATAGTGTCGCTAGGATTAGAAAGCCTAAAAACTAGGTCTAGAGGTGAGGGATGATTCTTTTTGTATTTTTTATATTTTATAAAAGCAAATCAAAAATCTTAGGTTTTAGAAGAGTGGGCGGAATTAGTTGCTAGTCAACTAACCCAATAACTAAGATGCAATCAAAATAAAATAACAAAAATGAAAATAAAACTAATTAAACTTGTGGTGTGAACAATAAATGGGAGAATTGTGTTTACTTAGATTTCACTACTCCCTAGATATCTTTTACAGGTTAATTACTTGTTATAGTTGCGTGGATGACGGGTTATATTCCTTAATACCAATCATGGGGTGGCGTACTTACTTCCCCAATTCTATAAGCTCCTACTTCACTCCTATGTCGAGCCTGCAAGAAGCTCCTAACATGGGATCACTAGAATTCGCTCATGCATTAAATACAACCATAAAAACCTAGTACACATCGGTTCATGTTTCTTAAGACGTTCAAGCAAGTTACACAATGGAGATCTGCCAGTTTTCTTAAGCCTAACATTGAAATCATTCATCCATTACAACTATAAACAAGCAATCAACCAATAATCAACATCTTGGTTTCATTACATCTAAGAAAACACACAAAAGATGTAGCCTAGCATGTTAAAATCAAGACAAGCGTAAGATATATTCAAAAAACACATAGACATATTGAATGAATTGAAAGGATACTTATCTAAATTGAACATGAAGGGTTTCAAGAGGTGAAAACCCTTGAAAATACTGTTACAAACGAGCTAGGGTTTATTAAGTTCGGCCCTAAAATTCTCCACACAAGTTCCTCACTTAATGAATGAAAATTAGAAAAGTATATATAGATTTCATGAGGTGGCGGCGTTAAGAGGAAAGTTCTGATGCCGTCATCTCGCCGCCAAAAATCTTCTTGGATTGCCTAGATCCAGATCTGACTCCGTCATGTGCAATCTTGTTCTAGGCCGTCACCACATTTACTCTTGACGGCCATGTTCTGACGCCGTCACGTTTTCTCTGGGCCGTCATCCATTTTGCTCCTGACGCCGTCATCAAATCCTTCTTGACGTCATCAGGTACTGTTCCCAGCAATGAAAATTAAGACTTTGCCGTTTTCTTCACTTTTATGCTCCAAAAACGTCCAAAATGCTTCCTTTTCCAGAATTCACTCCCAAAGTACCTAAAATCACAAAAGGAACGATTTAGGGCAATATTTTATCAAATAAATTCCAATTCCGGCTTAAATGACCCCCTAAAAACGGATCATTTTTCGCCTCATCAAATAATTTTCTAAGTAATTTGGTTTTACGTTTCCATTAATATAGGTTATTTGAGTTGTTTTAACTTGTATTTGCTTAGCGTAATCATCTCAAACCCTTTCCTGTCCAAATTTACCCAATCACAAACCCGTTTTTATACCATCACACCTCGTCGGGACATAACGACCCAGGGAAACGCTTGTACTTCCACGGAGATTGACTCTAGGAAGTTTGACCTTGTTGACCACATCAGTGGTTGACTTTGGTTGACTACTTTTGCGTCAATCAAATTTTGGCGCCGCTGCCGGGGAGGTTGTGCGCATTATTCTAAACGGTTTTGCGTATTAGTGAATCGAGATAGACACTCATTGTATATTTACCCATCCTTGTTCATATTTCCTTATTATTATGATATAAAAAAAAAACGGTTCACGAAAACATTTTAAAATCAGTTTTCAACGAACACAAAAAACCCAAAAAGATTTTCTTTCTCATTTGTATATAAAATGTCTTTCCAAAAATCCAAAAATATTCATCTTTACCCTCCTACCTTTTTGATTCTTCATTCCTTACCCTCCCAAACCTTTTGATTCTTTCTATGTCTCATCCACACCATCTTATTTGCCAATGGTGTGGTAGTCCTTATAATGGTGGCAATTGCCTCAGTTGTGGCATGGAAGAGTTAGGAAACGGGTCTGTCTATAACCAAGATCCCTATTCCTACCATGACACGACTGATTTATTTCATCAGCTACCACACCATGAGACTCAGCAGTTTTACTGTTGTGAATACTGTGGTGGTTCACACTGCAGTTCTGATTGTCAATCGGGAAACACGCTTGTCTATGAGTAGTTTCCTGATAACGATTATAACTCTAGCACATACGACTCACAGCCATATCAGTTTTACTGTTGTGAGTATTGTGGAGGTCCGCACTTCAGCACCGATTGTCAAACAAGGAATCCATTTCCTTATAACAATTTTGACACATCGTATTATGACGAACCTCCACCTCAGCCAATTCCTCAAAGTCTTCTCCTTAATCTTTTGGATTTAGTGAAAGATTTGAAAGGAATTAAACATACCCCAGATAATCCAAACCAAAAATCGATGGAAGAATTGTTAGCTAAAGAACATCCTGCTAAAATAAATTCTCAAATTGCCATTGAAAACTGTTGGGATCATACTTTTGTATTTTAGTCAAGTCTCGGTGATTACCTTTTGTAATAGGTTGCTTAGTTATTTTATTCACTATGTTAATGTTACAAGGCTTAAGCATGTAAGCCCATGGGCCTAGAAAGCCCATGATTTGGATGAAAGAGGGAGGTAGGGAGTGTTGCCCTACTCCTCCCTTATATATATCATGCTTATGTAAACTTTACAATTGTTGGTTATTTGAATATCTTAGTGAAACTCTTGTTCTTACTTTTCTCTCATTTCTTATAATCAACCATCTCTCATTCTCATCTCATTTCTTTCATTATCATACTTGTGTTTACATAAATGGTGACCTAACAAGTGGTATCATTCACCTAATAGAGATTGAAGTGTTGTTCTTGGATTGTACGTGGGGTTTAAGGTGTTATTTTTCTTCTTTTTGCTTCTTTCTTTGTTTCTTACACTCAAATCTTGAAGCTTGGATAAGTTTTAAGGCTAATATAGTGTTTAAAAACTTAGATTTTGCATAAAGTTTTGATTTTTAAGGTCTTTTCTACACAAAATCTTCACTAGTAAGTGTTTTCTAAGCATTGGTGAAGTTATTTGATCAAAAGTACCTTATTTCTAAGCATTTTTCTTCAAAAATTTGAGATTTTTCAAGCTTCTGACCACCTTACGCGTAACTTTTGTGAATAGTACGATTCAAAAGCTGTAAACAGTACTTTTTGTCCTTTCAACGAGTAACTTTTGGTCAAAACCCTTTTCTTACGAGTAACATAGGTCAAAACCCTGTTCTTACGAGTAACTTTGGAAGTCTACGCCTAAATCCTACGCTTAAGTCTGTTTCCTATGCCTAAGTCCTACGCTGAAGACCCATCCTACGCATAAGATACCTTTTTCTACGCAGAAGTTCTATTCTTACGCATAAGAGTTCATCTTACGCGTAAGTTGCCAAAATCTACGCTTAAGTTTCATCTAAGGTCTTCTCATTGTGTTACGGTGACTCAGTACTTCCCTAGCTTGGACAAGTTAGTGGAATACTTCGACTTCGGTTAGCTTTCAAGCTTGGATAAGTTTGAAAGATTTGTTTGGTTGTTTAACCTTACGCATAAGTCTAAACTTACGCATAAGCCAAAGCTTACGCGTAAAGAGAAAACTTACGCATAAACTTATTGTTTACGCCTAAACTACTCTTTACGCATAACCTAAAGTTTACGTGTAAGATTATTGTTACGCGTAAGATTTCAACTTATCCCAGGAATTTTGAACTTAACCAAAGGAACGTGCATTTCAATCTTCTATAATGATCCATTACTACACAAGTGTTCAAAGATGTCTCAACCACCACATTACTACTTCTCTAATCCTCAGCAACAACATCAGCAGTATCAGCAACAACAATACCATCAGCAACAATCATATCAACAACCTTCACAATCACACTTTCATCAACAACAACCGTTTAATCAACAACCACAATATCTCATGATGCAACAACATCAAATCATTCCTCAACAACAACCATATCAAATGTCACAACACAACAATCAGTATTCCTCCAAACAACCTCACTAGTTTGATAGAATGTGTGAAGTTATAACAACTCAACAATCCAGACATGAGGCAGGATCACTTGAAACACCTCCAATGCTAACACCTGGGAACTATGTTCAATGGTCAAGTCGATTCTTACGATTTCTTGAACTAAAGAAACCTCATGGGAAATTCTTGAAACAAGTGATACTTTAAGGACCATTTGAGTGGCCAACAAGATTTGAAATTGGTGATCCTACTGCTGATCCTCCACGTCCTCCTGGTGATAGACCTCTTCCAGAATCTTCACTCACAAAAGAACAAAGATTACATCGTGAAGCTGATGAGTATGCAATGGCTTATATACTTCAAGGTATACCTAATCCAATTTATCGAAGTGTCGATGCTCAGAAAACAGCCAAAGCTATGTGGGAACATGTTCATCTCCTTATGGAAGGCACTCAATTGAACAAAGATGATATGGAATCCAAACTCTACATGGAATACACAGACATCACAATTGAACCAGGAGAGTCCCTTGAATCCTACTATCATCGTTTCACAAATGTGGTCAATGATCTGGAACGTCACAAAATCACAGTACCTAGAATAGCAGTGAACTCCAAATTCGTTGGTAGTCTTGGTCCTGATTGGCATAAATATGTGACATTTGTTCGACAAACCAAAAATCTTCATGATGCACCATATGGTTTGTTGTATGATTTTCTGAAACACCATGAACCTGAAGTGGAAAAAGATAGAGCTCTTCGAGGAGGATATTCACCATCATCAACACCAAATTCTTTGGCACTCGTAGCTCAATCTCCCTATGCTCCACCACCTATGTCAAATCATGCATATGTTCAAGAGCAAAACTACTTCGGTTATCCACAATCGTCTACCTCGAACCAAATGGTCCCTTATGATTCATCTCCACATAATACTTCTACTCAACTTGTTCCATTGAACAACAATGATGCAGTGTATTACTCCAACTCCAATGAAGATGACGATGATGACTTTAATACTTTGAATCAGGGACTTGCTCTTATTGCTCGTGCTTTCAGCAAATTCTCCAACAAAACAAACAACCGTCAACGTTCGTCTTCTAACACAAGAAATCAAGCTGTTGTCAATGATGGAAGAGTGGAAATTCAAAATCGTAACTATGGTAGATCTGGTTCAGGAAGTTCTTCAGGAAATTTTGGGAATGGTCAGAGGTTTAATAACAATAGGGGGTTCAGGAACAACTCAGGATCTTCTCAGCAAAGGTCTGAACCAGTTGCAATTAGGAACTCCAACTCAGGGAATGCAATATGGTGCTATAATTGTAATGAACAAGGTCATATAGCGACAGCATGTCCCAAACCGAGAACTCGGGGTAGTAAGTTTCACAAGCAGGCATTACTCATGGCTCTTCAAGATGAAAAAGATGGACATTTCCCTGAACAAGATAACAACTTCATGGCAAATGTGAACAATGATGATGACATGGAAGATCTGGAAGCCAATGCAGCTGTGATGCTTATGGCCAACATGCAGGAACTTCAGTTTAATGATTCAGGTCCAGTGTATGACACTGACGGCTTGTCTCAGGTACATGACCAAAAAGCATGCCTAATACATGAAATAGCCTCACCCTCTGCTTCTGAATCAGATATGGCGCAAGTTGTTCCATCTAAATCATCTTCATCTTCTCAAACAGATGAACAAATAAGCATAGTTGTCATATTTGATGATGACACAGCTGTTTCATTTGATGATCCTATTGAGAATGATAAACATGATCCTATAGAACAACATGAACCATCATTTGATCCAGACCCTGACCTAATATTGTTATCTAAACAACTTGATGCACAACAATTGCAAATCATAAAATGCAACGAGAAAAACAAAGTTTTAAAAGAGAAAAATGCGTCACTTGCAAGAGATATTGAGTGTTATAAAATTCAACTTTCAAATCAGGAAGACAAGATTAAACAAGCAAAAAGTTTTGAAAAAGCTTTTCAAGATTCTTATAACAAAGAGCAAGATCTTCAACACAAAATGCAAGATTTGATTGAGTCAAATGGAAAGTTGATTTCAAACAGTACTTTCAAAAACAGAAACAGAATTGTAAAATTGTAAAAACGATTTTTGTGAACATAAAATATGAAAAAGGAAGTATATAGATGACTTACTCGGTGAGATTGTTGATCTTGAAAAACAACTCAAAGAATTTCGTAACATTGTTTACAAACACGGGAACTCTGTCACAACAATACAGAAATTTTCTTTAAAACCGAGACCCGATAAAGGATTTGCACTTTGCGATTTCAAATCAATGTTTCTTCACACAGCATTCAAAGAAAATACTAAGATTTACAGTATGGACCACATGCTTGATAATACGATTGTGCGTGCTGTTGTTTTTTTATACTGAGGAAGAGGAAGAACTTGAAGACGAGAGTCGATCAAAAATGAGTTATGTTCAATATTGGACTCCATATGATTATTCACAAGCTCCACATATTTCTAAATCTTTTGTTCCTCAAAAGGAATTACCTGAGAAATCATGGTACGTCACAGAGTCATATGTTTCATCCTCTAATGCGGCCCCTGTCCAAACTGTAGCACAAGTTAATGGTCCTTTACCATCATCCGGTGACCTTACACCTTTGCCGAAAAGTTGTCGTGTCTTAAATTATTTCAAAACTTTTATGGAAGACATCGAAATTTTGGAGGAGACAATTGAACGTAATTCTGAAATAAAAATTGAAACTTTTCAATCCGCTTACGAGCGAGAAAAGAGAGATATTTTTCAAAAACAAATGTTGCCAATTGTCAAACACCTCCGTCTCTGTGCTACACGTTGGGATCAGGAACTTCAAAACGAGGTCAAAAATATGATAAACGTTTTCAACTCTACTGAAAATGAGATTTTGGTTCAAAAGCAAAGAAATAGAATTTTAAAGAATGATGCTGATCGACTCTTGGAACAAGTTCTCAATGCTGATATTTTGTCTGTTATCATGAATGATCTCTCTAAATCTGGTACTTCTATGCTTATGGATGATCTTTGTGTTGATAATAACTTGTTGAATGTGGAAATTGAGACACTGAAACATGATAATGATAAGCTGAGAATACAAAATGATGATGTGACAAAACAATTTTCTAACAATATTTGTCTACTCAAACAAAGGCTTGAATGGCGTCATGCTCAAAGTCTTGAAACGGAATTGAAACTTCAAAGTCAAAATATTTCAAACTCTTGTCAGCTTTGCAAAAACAATGAGTCTTTCAAAAGTCTGTGTCTCAAATACGAGAAAGAAATTGCGGATTTAAAAAGTGAAAATGTTGCATATCAACAAAACCACGAAGACATCAAATATTGCAATGGTGTACTTGAGTCAAATATTCAGGATAAGAATCACATCATCATAGATTTGAAAGAGAAAATCAAGATACTCCAAAAAGGAAAGTTTGTTGACACTACGGTGATAGCACCAGGATTGTATCAAATAGACAAAACTGCTAAAGGAAATGTTGTTCAAAATACTAATGTTGATAACTCCACTTCTACAGGACTAGTCTCCACTAATAGCGTTAGCAAACCCAAGCGAAAAAGTAAAAAAGAAGAATAGGCTTTGGCAACGTAAGAGAGGATCACTAGAAGCTCAAGAAGTAGAGGATCAACTTAGGAATTTGAATAAAACTCATGTTGCATCAGATTTAGATTCTAATCTGGCAAATTGTAATCAAAATCTAAATGTAACGAATGATGAACCTTTGAATGCTTTGAATATTAACGCATCTTGTGTGTTTTGTCGTAAAAGTGTATCATCTGGCCATCATACAAAATGTATAGCTAATTCTCTTCTGAATCGTCATAAGAAACGTAGGACACGCATTCCTCCTAGGCCCACTATTGCCTCTAAGTCTAACTTAGGAAGGCCGCCTTCTACGGTTTCTAATGAAGTTGAAGTTACCCCCATAAGTGCCGAGAACAAATCTAGGAATCAGCCAACTACTAGTGAATTCACCATTAAGAAAGCAAGAACTAGTTGGAATTGGCAACGTTGGTTACAACACAAACCAGACTTTAAATGGATTCCTAAATTGTTGAATACATGTGTTTCTAACCAACAGGAACCCGCACTTTCTTTGGGTTCCACCCTTACTTCTGTTCCATCCGTGTTGTCTTCTTGTGATGCAGGTGGTACAGATTGTTCTTTGGATTGTTGATAGCGGATGCACCCGACATATGACAGGCAATCTCAAACTGTTACACAACTTTGTTTCAAAGTTCATTGGCACTGTCAGATTCGGGAACGATCATTACGCTTTAATAATGGGATATGGTGACTATGTCAGTGGGAACATTGAAATCAGTCGTGTTTATTATGTGGAAGGCCTTGGACACAACCTTTTCTCTGTTGGTCAATTTTGTGATGGAGATCTAGAAGTTGCATTTCGTGAGAAAACTTGTTTTGTTCGTGACTTACAAGGAAACGATCTAATGTCTGGCTCACGTGGTTCTAACCTTTATACAATATCAATGTCAGATATGATTGCTACATCTCCGATATGTCTTCTCTCCAAAGCGGAATCGACTAAATCTTGGTTATGGCACAAACATCTTTCGCACTTGAATTTCAAAACCATGACTGACCTTGCTCGTTACAAACTTGTTGATGGATTTCCAAGATTCCGTTTTACCAAGGATCACTTATGTTCAGCCTGTGAACAAGGAAAAAGTACTCGGGCTTATTTTCCGTCAAAACCTGAGCACAATACGAATCATGTTTTACAATTGCTACATATGGATTTGTGTGGCCCGATGCGTATTCAAAGTATCAACGGTAAACGCTACATTCTTGTATTTGTGGATGATTACTCCAGATGAACTTGGGTTTATTTCTTACAAAGTAAAGATCAGGCTCCTTCAATGATCATCACCGTTCTCACTAAAATTCAAGTTCAGCTACGCAATACGGTACGTATAGTCAGAACTGACAATGGAACTGAATTTAAGAATCAGACACTTCGGTCATATTTCGAGAAAGTGGGAATTAAACATCAAACATCTATTCCTAGAAGCCCAGAACAGAATGGAGTTATTGAAAGACGCAACAGGACGTTAGTGGAAGCTGCTAGAACTATGTTGATTAATGCTCAATTACCGGATTACTTATGGGCGGAAGCTGTTTCAACCACATGTTATACCCAAAACCGTTGCATGATCACTAAACGCCATCGCAAAACACCTTATTAAATTGTTCACAAGAGAAAACCGAACATCGATTACTTTCATGTATTTGGAGCACTTTGTTATCCGAAAAATGATCGTGATGATTTAGGTAAACTTAAAGCAAAGGCTGACATCGGAGTGTTCGTTGGATACTGTGAAAATTCTAAAGGTTTTCGGATATGGAATCGTCGTACAAGAGAAATTCAAGAAACCATTCATGCTAATTTTGATGAACTCACACAAATGGCTTCTGAGCAACACAGCTTAGGACCCGAATTCAACCGTCTTAACTCTCCGGAATCTTCGGCTGAACCATTTCCACTCAACCACAAAGAATTGGAAACCTTGTTTGCTCCACTATTTGATGATACAATTGAATACCGTTCTACTGAGGTCTCACCTAATTCCGCTGCTCAACCTAATAACCTTCCAGTACCAAACTCACCTCAACAAACTACTACAACTGTTGAGAGAGACGGTCCTCCAATTGCATCACCATCTACAGCAGAACAAACTGTTTCTAACTCCCACCAATCAGCTAAAGATCCTACACCACAATCAGTTCCACAACCCGCAGTGCATGAGCCTGATGGGTTCTTTAACCCGTTTGCACCGGCTCCTACCTTTCCTGATATAGCTGAGTCGTCTACACGCAATTTGGATCCTGCTAACATGCGAGATACATATCAACTACACCCTTCAACACACAAATGGACTCGAGACCATCCACTAGTTCATATTATTGGCCATCCAGATGCACCTGTAATGACAAGACAACGACTTCACACTGATGGAGAAACTTGTATCTATGCACTCACAGTTTGTCACGAAGAACCTAAGAACATTAAAGAAGCAATGACTTATGACAACTGGATTGAATCTATGCAAGAGGAATTTCAGCAATTCATAAGATTAGAAGTCTGGGAATTAGTTGAAAGACCTGACGGAGTCTTTGTCATCGGGTTAAAATGGATCTGGAAGAATAAGCTAGATGCTGAAGGAACTGTCATACGTAACAAATCATGCCTGGTAGCGAAAGGATACTCCCAACTAGAAGGACTTGACTTTGCAGAATCCTTTGCTCCAGTGGCTAGACATGAAGCTGTTCGGATCTTTTTGGCCTACGCTGCACACAGGAACATGATTGTTTACCAAATGGATGTGAAAACCGCATTTCTTAATGGAGAACTCCATGAAGAAGTGTATGTAAGCCAACCAGACGGCTTCGTTGATCCTGAGCGTCCTAATCACATTTACCGACTCAAAAAGGCACTCTACGGACTTAAGCAAGCCCCCCGGGCGTGGTATGACAAACTGTCCACTTTCTTGCTGGCCAATAAATTTTCTAAAGGATCGGTGGATCCAACACTATTTACAAAAACCTACGGGGAGGACTTACTTGTTGTTCAAATATATGTCGATGACATTATTTTTGCCTCAACAAAAAGAAGTTACTCTAATGATTTTGCAAAATTAATGAAAGATAATTTTGAAATGTCCATGATGGGTGAACTTTCGTTCTTTCTAGGACTACAAGTTCATCAATCACCCCGTGGAATTTTTATAAATCAGTCCAAATATGCTTTTGAAATTTTAAAGAAACATGGAATGATGTCTTGTGATACTTATAATACACCAATGGGCTATACCACAAAACTAGATGCTGACTTTCATGGGACTCCAGTTGACCCTACCAAATACTGAAGTATGATTGGGTCACTCATGTATCTCACAGCTAGTAGACCTGATATAGTATTTGTTGTCTACATGTGCTCTCGCTATTAGTCTAAACCAACTGAAAAACACCTCAGTGAGGTCAAAAGAATCCTTTGATACATAAAGGGAACCATTAACTTGGGAATCTGGTATCCGAAGGATTCTGGTTTTGAACTAATTGCTTTTTCAGATGCTGATCATGCAGGATGTTTAGACACACGCAAAAGTACATCTGGTGGATTACAGTTTCTCGGAGATAAACTTGTGTCATGGCAATCTAAGAAGCAGGACTGCACATCACTGTCGTCAACAGAATCTGAATATGTAGCCATGTCTGCTTGTTGTGCTCAAGTCATCTGGATGAGATCACAACTTAAGGATTATGGCTACCTATTCAACAAGATTCCAATCTACTGTGATTCCAAAAGTGCAATTGCTATCTCCTGCAACACAGTACATCATTGCAAATCCAAACACATCGATCTCCGATATCACTTCATCAAAGAGCATGTTGAAAAGGGTACCGTTGAACTTTATTTTGTAGGGACTGAGTACCAATTGGCGGACTTACTTACCAAATCCTTAGAACCATCAAGGTTTGCTAGTCTAGTTCACCAAATTGGTATGCGATTTTTGACTCCAGATGATCTGGAAAAGTTTTTAAAACACAATTGATCGTCAAACATCAAAACTATCTTTGTAAATATTTTTCTCAAAAAAAAAAAAAAAAAATGCAAGTATAATTCACTCTTTTCAACACTAATTTTTTTGTAAAATGTCTTTAATTTTAAAAAAACAAGTGTTGAAGGGGAGGAAAAGTATTTTAAAATTTTCACAAAATATTAACTTTTATACTTGCATTTTACCTAAAAAATATTACGTTTTTATCTAAATAAGTGATGCTTCACAAGTGTTTCGGGATACTCTCCTTGACCAATATAATAAAATTTCAGTTTTTTTTTTTTTTTTTTTTTTTTTTTTTTTTTTTTTGACTACGGTCTAAGGTCGAGGGGGAGTACCACAAGTTGTTCTTGTCATAACTTGGTGTAATTAACGAAAGATAAATGAGTAAGTTAACTTGGGCATTATGAGTAAATGTTTCATGAGGTTAAGGGGCCAAAATTGCCAAACATTGAAACTTGTTTTAACTCTGGTCAAAACTCATTTGACCTCACATTTACTACCACCTGCAAAAAGTATTAACACTTTCACCTACTCAATCTAACGACTCACAATCATTCAACAAATCCGTGTATCAATCTTCTAATCTGTAAGTTGTAACAAGCTTTGATCATGATTTCTAACAAGGGTTTTAATTCTTAACTTAATCCAACGGCTTAATTTGTCTCAATCGATAAAATTGACCTAGGGTGTTGCGCTAAGATTAAACCCAGAAAATTGTTGTGTTATGATGAAATTTTTTTGTGGGAAATGATCCTTGGATGATAATAAACATGATACTATACTACAAACTTACCCAGAAACACTAAATCTATTAATTTGGATTTAGGGTTCATGCGAGCTTTTGGGGGTTCTTCATCGTGTGTGTTATTTTGTTAATTGATGATTGGGATTTTGTTGTTATATGCCTATGAACATATTATTATAGTTTAATTGTTTCAATTACTTGAAATTGGTCTTGAATCATAGACTTAGGGTTCGAACGCACAAGTAGTTTTAATCTCTTGAATTTGTGGATGAAAGTTGTTATAATTTGGTCCACATGTTCCTTAGGATGTAAGAAACACTTGCCCTAAGTTTATTTCAACCCAGAAACATGATTGAATCAGTTTGTGATTAAGTGTTTATAAGATCCTACGCGTAAAATAGGATTATGGCATATTTACGCATAAAAATGTGTGTATAAAGTGTGTTGGTCTTAATATTGATCAATGGTTATGTTTGTACACTTTCAGGAATCAAACAACTCAAAATTCTTAAGGTGATTTTCTGAAAAAGACGTGTTTACGCATAAGAAGGTCATCCTACGCGTAAGATTGAATCTTACGCGTAAGATTCGACACGTTGACAAACATTGTCTTGGATAAGACAATGTTTACGCATAAGATTATCTTACGCATAAGTCTTGATCTTACGCTTAAGACATGATCTTACGCGTAAGTCAAAACCTACGCACAAGTTATATCTTACGCCTTAGGTTCAATCCTTTGCCTAAGCTCTAATCTTACGCATAAGATATACTCCTATGCGTAAAATTAAGCCTACGCAAAAGATGGAACTTACGCGTAACATATAAAGTTATGCATAGACTTTGCACCTACGCCTAATATCATTTCTTACGCTTAATATAAGTTATGTGTAGGATTTTCCACTTACGCGTAACATTGTCCAATTTATGAAATTTTCTAAGTGTTGTAAAATTTCAAATGTGTAATCTCTTGTAATGATGAACTAATGTTGTAACTTAATTGTTAGAAGTTTCTACCATGTGATAATAACTCAAGTTTGTCATATAACAAAAAGTTTTCACACACACAAACACCCACTGATCAATTCATAATATGCACAATAATGTAACTGAAAGTCTGTGCTAACAATGTAAATCATTGCCATGTTTGTATTTGTTTATGATCAATTCAGATGGCAGAACAAAATGACATTCCTTATGGACCAGAACCTGAACCAAAACTCTCATGGGAAGAGACCTTTCCAGCTGATTACACCAGGAAGATAGGAAAGAACAACTTACGTATCAACTTCAACAAAATCACTTGCAACGAATCCTCATGTATTGTTGCAGTGGATGCTCTCCTATATCACCCCCAACAAGCTGTTGTTCACTAAGTCAGCTTCAGTCTCCTGCTTCTACATACACCAATTTTGGCATACACTTCAGCTAGACCTTGGGGAAGCTTCCTTCACTTGCATGCTTCATGACAGACAGGTCACTGTGGACATAGACACACTTAGGAATGTTCTTGGGTTACCCGAACTTGGCCCAGATGAAGTATATGATCAAGTACCCACCGAGGAAGAGCTGATAGAGTGGTTACGGGATATTGGCTATGATGAATCAGAAGAAGTTGTGACAAGACATTCTCGGGTCAACATCAGATTTCTTCCACAACCATGGAGAACCCTGTATATTCTGATTGCCAAATCCTTATCTGGCAGAGACACTGGCCATGAACACCCCAAGCTCCAACACCTCAAACTCTTCTGGGCAGTGGCAAACGTCAAGAAAGTAGATTATGCCAGCATTATCTGGGAAGACCTTGTGTGGCACATTCAACACAAGACCAACAACATCCCATTTGTCCGTTTCACAAAATTACTCATCGAAAGCTTCCTTCGTGAGTATGATGATATTCCTCAAAGACTTGATGATGAAGCCAAGCACACTTTCAGAAATGAGGAAACTCTCAGAATCATCAAGAGACTCGACACCAGTACACACAAGCAAGGAAAGAAATTTCCCGACTGTCTCTTGAACGAAAAAGTGAAGCTTTGCAAGAATTACAAGTACTACCTTCAAGCTCTTGAAGCAGACAAAGTTGGTTTCCTGGACGAAGTGGTTCTACCTTCGTGCATGCAGAAGAAAGGAAAGAAAGGTAGCAAGACTGGGAGCTCCAGCAGTTCTTCCAAGTCTACACATAAGAAAAAGGGTACACTCAAGCGAAGAACTCCTGTCAAGAAGCCCACATCCATTCCTGAACCTGGGTGGTTTCCCTCACCACCTTCTCCAAAACCGTCTAATTCTGAAACCGAGTCTGACGAAGGTCCAGTTTACAGGGAAGCCTTTGCCAATATCACCAAGAATGTCAATCTTGAAGATATTGATGATAAAGACTTGACATTTGAAGATTGGGAGAAGAACATTGATGAATTTGCTGACAATGCTGAATACCCAGCAGATCTCAATCAAAGACCTTTCACTGAAGCAGAAACAAAGTTGGAAGAAGAAAGGATCAGGAAAGAGAAGCTGAAGGAACCCATGACTGCTGAACAAGAGTCTGCTCAATCTAATATAGGTCTTTCAGTAGAAGAAGAAAATGAAAGAACTCTTAAGTTGGGTCTCCTCTATAGCAAGATAGATGCATTTAATGTTGATCTACCTCCACCTCCAGTGTTCTCTCATCCTACTGAAGCTGGCGGATTTAGCAGCATTCCTGATTCTGCTACAGGAATCAATACTGACTTGGTCGCCTACGACAATCCTTTGGTATCTCCCACAGACATAGAAATGACTAATGCTTCAGCAACGGGAGAAGAGGAAGAGGAAGATCCCATGGATACTGATGCTCCACAGTTGATGTCTATGGAAGAAATGGAGCTCAGAGAAAGGGTTCAAGAAGAAGAATTAAAGAAAAAACAAGAAGCTGAGGAGGCTAGACTTGAAGAGCTTGCACAAGCCAAACTGGAAGAGACAATCCGCATGGAAGAAAGCAGGAAGGCTGAAGAGGCAGCCAAGCTGGCAGAAGAAAAGTTAAAAAGAGAAGAAGAAGAAGCCAAGCTTGCAGAAGAATTAAGGCTTAAGGCCGAGGCTGACAAACTTGCTGAAGAACAAAGGTTGAAAGAGGAAGCAGCCAATGCAAAGAATGTTGAAGAATCTGAATCACAAAAAGGAGATGATAAGGACATTACTACCAACATAGAATCTTCACAATCATCACCTCCTGCATCCGAATCAACCCACGACAAATCAATCAAGAAACCAACAAGCACCAAAGCCTCTGTTGCATCCAAGTTGCTAAAGTCAGCATTTAGAAGAGTTCATGAAAATAAGAAAAGCAGATTGGAAGATCAGGTTGCATCTCTAGCAAGCCAAGTTGCTGAACTGACAAAGCTCAACACGAATGTCCAAGAGCTGCAAGAAAAGGTTGACACCTTCCTAGCTAAGGACGTGCAAGAGAACTTGGAAGCCACATTAGCTGCTCAAGCACACCAGTACATGGAACAACACTTAGTTGTTGAATTGAAAGAGCTGCTGGCACCTATAAGAGATGAACTCACCAAGTTCGCAGAGCAAGCAGTCAAGAAAGTGATCCGATCTACCAAGTTTACGCTTCGAGCTGACAAATCAACTGTTCCACTACCGGGGCTATCTATGGACGAATTAGAAGCCCAGCTCTTGGACAAACTGGCAAGCAAGTTCACATTATCACCTGAAGAAGCTAAAGTCCTGGAAGCTTTGAAACCCAAAATGACCAAAGAGACTTGCAGCACAGAGGCGGACAAACTGAAACGTCCAAGAGATGATAAAGATCAGGATCCTAATTCTCAGGCAAAGAAACATAAACAAGCCGAAGGACCCTCATCTCAACCAAAAGCACCGGTCATCCCTTCAACAACAACAACATCCTCACCACAACCCAAGGCATCTGGTTCCGCTCCCAAAGCACATGACCACTTTGAATACACAGGTGGTGACGAGATTCCTCGGCCCGATGAAGTTCCAGAACCATCTTCTAAGAAGAAGAAAGAAAGGAAACGAAAGCATCATCAACACAAACCGGACACCTCATCAAAAGGCACAGAACCCAAGAAACCAAAAACCGTCCTCAAATGGCTAGACCAAGACGATACTGCCGATTACTCCTGGTTTGAAAAGATGATTAATTCGCAACCGCCACTTGCAAACAATCAAGAACCTCAAGATGGTCGAATAGTGGAGTACGCTCAGTTTATTCAGCATAAGTTTCAGATGAAAAAGATGAATAAGAAAGAGCTGCGAAGAATCAAGAATGATGCATTCAATCTTCTGAAAGATCGGTCTGCTAACTCCATCGAACTTGAGTATCATCTGGAAAATATTGCTCGAGCTATGTCAAGCAATATTGACTGGATCAATCCTGAATCTTATGTCGATCCGGTCACAAGGAAAACTGCACCATACATAACTGACTGGTCCAAACCACTACCGATGATTGGGAAGCCTAAGGAACCAAAGATCCCTTACAAGTTCTTCTTCAACAATGACTTGGAATTTCTGCAACTCGGCAGCAAGATTGAGAAGAAGTACGTCAACTCACTTGCCTTTCTCCCTGCAGCTAGATATCTCAACAATGCCATCGAAGAAGAAGCCTCTGCCTTATTCATCGACAAAGTTGTTGACTATGACCGGAATGCACTCTATGGTATACATCATTGGCCAGATAACCGGGCACAGTATTATCGTAGCAGCAGACTCAATCAGATGATGGGTGATGTGGCAAGTGATTTGAAGATAGTC
Source organism: Artemisia argyi (assembly GCA_030686995.1). Taxonomy (NCBI): domain Eukaryota; kingdom Viridiplantae; phylum Streptophyta; class Magnoliopsida; order Asterales; family Asteraceae; genus Artemisia; species Artemisia argyi. The sequence goes on from CM060708.1 coordinate 67,905,150, forward strand.
TCGATTCAGTTCATTTCGACTGTCACTCACTTTGGGTACCCCTTCCTCAGCAAAATCACACTCAAAAAAGACTTGATGAAAAGGAGTACGATATTTCCGAGTCAGACTTTCCACGACTACTTCTCAACGACATTGAAGATATGTACCTGCTCAAAGTTCAAGGAAAGCTTTTCAACTTACCCAAAGAGATGCAGCTTGCCTTTATCACAGCTCTCCTAATCTACATTAGGCAGATAGTCATCAGAAAAAGAGTAGAAGATCTTCAACTGGGAGTGGAAAGTTATCAGAAGAAGCTGAATCTCACCAAACCAAATATGTTTGACATCCCCAACCTTCCACATCTACCTCAATACTCCTTGATCAGACATCCGGCATTTGGGTTCACCTACCACAGTGTAAACGGTCGCAACTGCTTCATGGCCTATAGAGAAATACATAAGTTCTGTGATGAAACCTTGAAATTCGTCAGAGATGGAATCAAAAGCAGATTGGATGACATAGCACTGGGTAAATCTAAAAGGTGGAATACCAATGAGGCCAAGGACGCTCACAGATTCATTACAAGGATTGAGAACCGGTTGAAGCGCAGGGATCAGTTCAGGAGATTGGAAAGTTATGTTGGAGGCAGACCAGGATTTCCGGTGTTGACATTTCAGAGACCTGAATAGTAGATTGTTGTAAGAATTTGATTTGATTTGTCAATATTATACTTCATTATGGCTTGTGCACGCATTACAATGCACAACCCGAACTTGTAAAGAAAGGACCCTGAGGTACGCATCAGTGCCTCAATCCTAAATATAAGGAGCGAAGGCTTCTTACTTTTGAGTAGAATTAATCAAATGTTTATGAATTTTCATAATCACTTGTTGAGGGGAAGCACTTGTCAAAACTAAATACTTTGTTCTAAATCAAAAGTTCTTGGTGAATCTCCCCGTAAGACTCAAAAGGCATATTTTAATCTAAAATATTGTCAAAAACATCATTTTATATGCTATTTTTGAGGGGGAGAAAATGAAAATGTGATTAAAATATAAGAAGTCAAAGCTTAAAAGTTGTATCATGTGCGAGCTAGACTCAGAATTGACCTAGGAATTGACGAGACAATTAAAGTTAGTAATATCGAAAAGACATATCCTCGACGGGTAATAACATCAAGTTAGTTACTAGAGCTAGTTGTCACCTAAAAGCTGACAATGGATCTCTTTAACTAACCATGTAAGCGTGTCTCGAAAAGGATTTGTCTTAGTAGAAATGTACCGTCTCGAGAAACTTTCTGTGGACTAGATCAGGCCGGGTAATAACTTCAAGCTAGTTTAACTAGTGATGTAAGCGTGTCTCGAATCGGTCTTGTTCACTAAAAGTGGATCAATTCAAAATGCTTACTCCTCCCGCATGTGCAAATTTATTAAATACTTATGAGCACATGTGCAGGGGGAGCCCTTCAAAAGTGTACACAAAACTCTCAAAGTACTAACCAAAACATTTGATTATCACTAACACTTTGAGAGATTTTCAATCAAAGGTTTCTTGGCTACTGTCGGAGTTATAAGGTGATTAAGATAGGAATAACCGTCCTATGATCCGCCAGAGCCGGAGGGATCTACCCAAGGACATCTCCCATAGTTAGAATTAGAAGTCCTTAGGTATGATACGAAAAAAGGAGAAAAGAATGAAAGGGAAAGAAGGAGTTGAAGAATTAAAAAGAAAAGTAAAGAAATGGGTGAAAAGAAATAGCCCTCCATATGTTCAACCTTAGGGCAGACACCGGGTTCAATACATATGCTACTGGTTGCTGCAAAAGACAACACCGGTATTGAAGACAAAGTCGTCATGGACCCAGTGACACAATGCGCTAAACCTTCTTAACCACTCAAGTTCTCTTAAAAGGACTTGTTTCATTCTCACGGGGAACCAGTGTAATCTATCGACTCATCTCTTAGAGATAGTTGATATTGAAGCAGGAGACCCCTCCCTAGTCTCCACATAGGAAACCTAAGTGTGCACTTATAGAGTCTAGAGCCTTGAGATACATCAAAGATCTCTTAGGAACACTTAGTATTTCTACAACTGGTGTTCTACATCAATGGACACCAGCTGTAAATTATTGAGTCCTTCGCAGATCTTAGCAATCTGCCGAGAACATTTATGAGAGAATTAAAAATGTATTTCTCAGTGATTGAACGGAAATCCTGCCAGGGTCAACATCAAACAGCCCGGACAGCAGGTCACTTCGGTAACCCCACAAGGGTTACGCTTAGTGTTTGCGGTGGTTCCATAGCGGTCTATAGCCGTGGAGTGATCCCCAGCGACTCACCCAGTCATTGAGCTACTTAGTAGGTCTCGTAAGCTCCTTCGGGAGTATCTGATATGGGAACGGCCTGGATAAGGATTAGAGGGAGTCTTCACAATATGCTGTTGATGAACTCTAATTCCTTATCTGTAAGTACCGGGTATTTATTGCTAACTATTTACTTGCAGGTACCTCACTTCCATGATGGTAGATTCCAACATGCTCATACATACATCTTGAAGCATAAGATAGCTCCCCCAAAGATCTGAGCACCAAAAAGTTCAAAGAAAGATTCTACGTCAATTAAGAAGAATCTACAAAGTATAAAGACTTAAAGATCTCAGAATATGAAAAGGAACTTCGTGTACGTGAAAGTCAAAAGATGTATGAGTATGTTGGAATGGCGGACAACCACCACAGACACAGGAGTGACGAACGGCAGACTACTTCATGACATAATCATTACATCATCACCATAAGAACAAAGATATAGAGCAAAGTACATTCATTATCATTCAACCATTTTGAAGACGTCTAGAGTTTTACATGTCACAAGTCAACGACAAAGATGAAGACGTCAAGCAACCGTGATGACCGACCCTTAGGGGGAGATTGTTGGGATCATACTTTTGTATTTTAGTCAAGTCTCGGTCATTACCTTTTGTAATAGGTTGCTTAGTTATTTTATTCACTATGTTAATGTTACAAGGCTTAAGCATGTAAGCCCATGGGCCTAGAAAGCCCATGATTTGGATGAAAGAGGGAGGTAGGGAGTGTTGCCCTACTCCTCCCTTATATATATCATGCTTATGTAAACTTTACAATTGTTGGTTATTTGAATATCTTAGTGAAACTCTTGTTCTTACTTTTCTCTCATTTCTTATAATCAACCATCTCTCATTCTCATCTCATTTCTTTCATTATCATACTTGTGTTTACATAAATGGTGACCTAACAAAAACTCTATTAGGGAATCAATTGCAAAAGAAAAAGCAGCCAGATCGAGCTCTCGATTCCGTTTCATTCCTGATGACAGTGATGATGAAGATACACTTGATATCCTTGAATTTTATAAAGATTCATCAGGTTTATCAGATGAAATTCCATCATTTGAGATTCCATCTCAATCTGCTGTTATATCACCCGAGGTTCTGACTCACTCTTTGAGCATGGGGGACAAGCATATTGACACTGTTCCTGAAAAGGAATCGGACGAATTTATAAAGTCTAGTGTTGAGGACCTTGTCCCAATCCCAAGAGAGTCACAGGGAATTCTTGATAATATATGTGATATCCCTCCTCCTCTTATCTTCCCAACTGATCATGTTGAGATGTTCTCCGATTCTACTGGTGATGATTCGTTGTCTTGCGGAGACATCATTTATATGGAAGAATTACCTTCTAAGCTAGTTAGCTTAGAAGAAGAGAATGATGAGATTGACAATGAAATCAAGGATGAAGCACTTCGTGCAACATTATTGAATGTCAATCTTCTCATTTCTAAAATCGAGGCTTTCAAACAGAAACCTATTTCATCTCCTATCCCCATTAAGGATAGTGACATTTTTTCCGATGATTCTATACCGGAATTTGAAGCCTTCACCTTTGATCATATGGGAGAGAAGATTAGTGGCAGTACCACTTATCATTCTCAAATTTCTCTCCCCGAGTATGATTCATACACCTTTGAGGAGGAGTTCTCCCGTGAACTCACTCATATCATATCTCCACCGGAGTATGATAACTTTTACTTTGATCTAGACAAAGATGATCTTTGTGTTCTGGAGGGAAATATTCTTAACCTTGTGAATTTGGTTGATATCAAAATCCTAACCCTCCCTCCCATAATATGTCTAGATTATATGAGCTTTAATGATGAGATTCATGATACACCAATTATGAATTCTCTTACTAATGATGATGAGTCAATCTTGATTGTTATCAAGATTATCCTTCCATTCTTCACCTACCGGGTGACTTTTCCTGTTCTTCACTCCTTCGGGAATGAAGACATTATCTTTGACCCCGGCATCACCGCCTATAGTTTATACTATTTGAAGCTGGGATTATATCTCATCGGTGTGGAACTTTCACGTGCTTCAAATGTTTGTCTAAACATCTTGAATAAAAGTCCGATGGAGATTGTCTCTTCCACATCTTGCTTCCCCAAGAACAAATGAATTCAGGGTCGAGTCAAGCTAGCGACTCGGTAAACAAAAACAGTAGCATGCATATGGGGTTTTCACCCTAAGTGTGGGGGAGTGCCCCGACCGTTGTTACCATGTATATATATCAATAAATAAAACAAAGTGAAAAATGGTGTTTCCACATTTAGCTTGTAATATTGCCCTTTTACGTTCAAAGAGTCGGCATAATCGCCGGGACTTTAAATATTGAGGACAATATTCAATTCTAAGTGTGGGGGGGAAATTCTAGCGAATTTGATCACATTTTACCTTCTAGTACCCCTGTTTTTGGTAAAAATTTTAAAAAATTTTCACTTGAGCTTCAAAATTTTTTGTGGTTATCAGTCCGCCATGTCTAAACGACAAAATGATTGGCTAATCCAGGAGCAAACGGCTCTTGGTAAAGATAACTCAAATCTGTTGACGGCTTACAATTTGCCCAAAATTGTATGGTATCTCAACTCGCCATATCCTAAAAAGTGAAAGAGTTGGCTAGCCCGCAAGATTATGGCTTACGGTAAAGGCAGTGGAAAGCCATAATTGGTAATCAGCTCACCAAGATGTAGACTGTGTCCATCAAGAGCTGGCTAGTGCAGAAGCAAACGGCTTCTGGTAAAGACAAATCAAAACCGTTGAAAGCTGGTGGTTTGCTCAAAATCACATGGTTATCGGTGTACCATGGTTCTTACTTGAACTGAAACATTTGGCTACTCCAGAAGTAATGGCTTTTGGTAAAGAGATTCAAATCAATTAAGTTTTCTAAAAAGATTGCTAGCGACTAGCAATAGTTTAGTGTGGGGGATTGATGAGTGCTCAAACACTCATTATTTTTGGTCAAATCTGAGCTGCGAAACATTTAAAAACAATTAAAAACGCAACAAAATACTAAAAATATTCCAGGGATTGTGTTTTATATGTTTCAGATGCAAAAATGAGTAAAAATAGATGAAAAATGAACAAAGTTTGCATAATTGGCAGTTTCAGTCCTCCAACTTTCAAAACTTGTCAAAAACAGTCCCTAAGCATTTATTTTGAAAGATAAGTCAACCCAAGTCCTTTAAAAGTCAAATATTATCAAAAATGGTCTTTGGGTAAAAAGTTTTGAGAATTTACAAGTTTAGTCCCTGGAGTTCAAAATTGGCAGATTTGGTCCCTGGGAGTTCAAAAAATGGAAATTATCAACAAAGGTCCTTGTACTATTCATTTATGGCATAAATTACCCTTGGATTACACTTTGGAAAAATGACAAAATCAGTCCTCATTTTCAGCCAAATTACAAACATGGTCCTTGTGTAATATTACAACCAAATGGACCCTTTTGTTATTTATTACCCAATCCAAACCTTATATCTCCCAAAAACCCACAATCCCCTAGCCCAATCTATTCTCCAGCCTACCTCACACCCTAATAATAAACCCTCCAGTCAAACCCCTTTGACCACTCCATCTCCCACTTCTTCACGTGTCCTGCTGCTACTCCTGCCAAACCTACACCATCATCACCCCTACCTTTTCCCACATTTTACTCACCTTCCTACACTCCTGTTCCCTACAACCCCCCTCCTCATTTATTACTTCCACCAACCAAACCAACCCCACTAAAACTGCCTATATCTGTTTTTCCGCCAAAACCCTTTTCAAGGGTTGTGATCAAATTAAGCTCATCCAACGACTCAGAAGAAAAGTGGGAAGTGTCCAAGAACCTTTTTGAAGATTATAAATGGAGAAAGAAGCAAGAGTAAAAAAGGCAGCTAGTTAAGGTAGAAATAGATTTTTAGGAGTAGACTAATTTAGTAAGATTAAATTGTAATTCTTATCTTAAATTTCAGTGTTGTTGTTAGTTTCCAGCTTTGAAGTTGTAATCATTTGAAGTTTTAATAAAATGTCAGTTTTCATTTAAATAACTAGCAATTTAATTTCCAGAAATTTAATATCATAAAGTTGTTACTATCTTTAATTTATTGCTTGCATAAGCTCATCCAAGCTCCTTGATATCTTGTGATGAGTTTTGCTTCATTGATTCTGCTTAATTGGTTCTAGCAATTCATGGTCAACAAAAGTCAACAGAGCAGGGTTAATGAGATTTGGTGTACTCAGCAGTGGATTAGGGTTGTCTTGGAGTGGATTAAGTCTATCTAAAGATAGGCTTGGATTGTGAATTACCCTATGCCAGTTAGGATTTGGAATATGTAAGATCTTAATTTCACTTTTATTTCATTATTTCATTTCATAAGTTTTGGTTTAGGTCTGTGTTAGTGTAGTTATTTGTTGTGGATTGCTCAAACTTGATCATGTTTTAGCCATATTTGATATAATTAAGCTTGTTTGATGTTCCTGCTCTTATTTAGCTTCCTTATGCCTCATTGATCATAAATCTGCAATTCTTTGTTTGAGTTGTTTATCATTGAGTATTGTGGTTAAGATAGCTTCATATATTGATATTGCATCTGTTGTGATAACTGGTTCAGTAGTATTGGTCTTATTCTGCAAGTGGTAGTGCAATCTCATAGTTTTAGGGGTGTTTGGTTAATCTTGGTCTTGTATAATCTTGTTGTTTTCTTGCCATGTACTCTGCATTTTCAGACTTCACTAGGCTAATAACAGTTAGTTAAGTCTATAAATAGGGACCTTTATCATCAAAAGTCAAAAATCTTGGTTAATACTTGCTACTGCTTATCTGTTGTGAATTTGGACAACAAATCTTCAAATTCAGTCCATAGCTAGCTTAGGTTGTGCAATTTAACTTCATTTAGGCATAGTACAACATAATTAATCATCTAGGTTAGTTATAATTTCATTTTAGTCAAAGTAGGTTCAAACTCAAAACAGTCAAATTTACCATTTGTGTAGAAAACCAAATTTTCCAAGAATTTTTGTGAATTTTGTGTTCAGATTCAGGACTTGAAACTTCTACATGTTAGAGTCTACCACCTTAACTTTAGGAATCTAGGTTGGCTTAATTTTTAGATTTTTTTTAGATAGCTTATCACTGTCCAAAGTTGGACAGTTGGCCTTGTGACTGCCCTGCACCCAGCTTTTGCATTATGACCCATTTTCCCTAAAGCCACACATTGCTCATTGTTCATGGCTGATCTTTGAATGTTTAATGTTTATTTCATGTTATCACACCTTTCTCCTTGCTTGTTCTTCATTGGTTAAGTTTAAATCCCCTAGTTCCTTTGAAAAACCATGACAATTTAGTATTTAAAGGGGTGTTTGGTATAACCTGAAAATCAGAGTTCTAGTGATTGTGATTAGTTAAATTCAGTTGAGACATAACACTTACGGTTAATAAAGTGTAATGCAAGTTTAAATTCAGTAGGTTATTAGGAAAAGTCAAAATTTGGCTTTAAACCTGATTATTTGCATGATCTGTTAAAATTTCTAGGTTGCATATTCTCCAAATAGGTTTAAAAGTTGTTTATCTAGCTAATTTTAGTTTCAATTTAGGTTAAAACATCTTCATAAGTAATTTAGATTCTTTAGAAATCTACTTTAGTCAACCTTTTTTAAAAAGTTGAAAAAGTCAAATAGCATAGTTTCAGAAAAAATCCAAAAATTCCAAGAATTTTCATGAATTTTGTGTTTGGTATTAGGCTTTGAGATTCTCACAAGTTGATATCTACCAGCTGAACTTTTAGAATCCATTCTCAGCTTATTTTTAGGATTTTTTTTTCTTATTAGCCTTTTGCAGCCCCGAAGTATGCCATTTAGCCTTCTTTCTTTCTAAATAGTACAATGTGCCTGAGCACTCGTTTTGGCTTGCGGCCAGGGCTTATCTGAGTTTTTTCAGTGGAGTTGAGTTTGTTTTAGTATATTACAACTTCCTTGAGCTTTTGGTGCAATTTGATGTAGAAGTGCTTATTCTAAGTGCTTATTTAAGCTGCTTATTGCCTTTCTAGCTTTATCTGTGGGCTTATTTTTGTTTTTATTGTTTAGTTGTGCATATTTAAGTTAGTTGAACCTTCCCTAAGCTTTTGGTGTGATTTGGTGCATATGTGCTTATTTGAAGTGCTTATTTAAAGTGCTTATTTGCCCAATTCACCTTATTAGTGGGCTTATCTAACTTTTTATATTTTTCCTAGGCTTAGTATAATATTTTAGATTTTCCATAAAATTTCCAGATTTTTCCTAGCTCATTTAGTATTTTTCTTATTTAATATTAGGTTTTAAGTATTTTTAAATCATTTTAAATTCATAAAAATTAAATAAAAACCCAAAAAAAATTTGTTGTCAGTTTTAAAAATAGTTTTAGGTTATTTTAGATTTTTCAAAACTAAATTTGCATTTTTCTCATTTTATTTCATATTTCTTTTCATTTTTATTATTTTTTAAATCTTTAAAAATAGTTTTTAATTAATAATAAATACATAAAAAGTCTAAAAAATATTTTTATTTTTCCTAAACTTTTCTTTTACCATTAGGATCATAGAATAGTAATTTTCATGTCCGCAGGATTAGTGTAGCACAAAATTCACTTTTTATTTTGGGCACTCGCGTTTATTTTGGCTTAAACGGCGCGTTTTTAATTTTAAATACGTTTCTAAGTAATTTGGTATTACGTATCCATTAATATAGGTTATTTGAGTTGTTTTAACTTGTATTTACTTAGCGTAATCATCTCAAACCCTTTCCTGTCCAAATTTACCCGATCACAAACCCGTTTTTATACCATCACACCTCGTCGGGACATAACGACCCGGGGAAACCCCTGTACTTCCACGGAGATTGACTCTAGGAAGTTTGACCTTGTTGACCACATCCGTGGTTGACTTTGATTGACTATTTTTGCATCAATTAGAACACCAACAAATTCTAATTACCAACATGTTAAGGAAGTTATCACAATCATGCTTTTCTTATAAGTAGTTAACTAGTCTAAGCAAGTGTAGTTTTTAATCATTTGAATTATCTTATAATCATTATCGCTAGTGTTAGAGATTTACTTTTTAAACTTACGCTTAGATTCACTCACAAATCCCTGCTAACGATCACGACTTACCAACCCAATCTTGCTACAACAGACGAGTTCACTTGCTCGTATGTGTTATTTTTTTATCTGGTAATCGTGTTTATAAATTTAAAACTTGTACACACCGTGAGCACACATCATCTATCTCGGTAGATCTTGACTCCAAGTATGTACGATACTTCTGCTAAATCTTTCATAGCAAAGCACTTTCCAAGCCAGGATTTTACATCTTGTACCATTGAAATGATGTTTCCTATGAGTAATATGTTATCGCCATATAAGATTAGGAATACGACTATACTTCCACTAGGTTTCATGTATACACATGGCTCATCGAGATTTTCAGCGAAACCAATCTTCTGGATTTCCTCATCAAATCTCTTGTTCCAGCTTCTAGATGCTTGCTTCAATCCATAAATAGATCTTTGAAGTATGCATTGATGAGACGAAAAGTGTACCGCTTTTAGGGGGTCATTTAATCCCAAAGTCGAGATTATTTGATCAAATATTGCCCTAAATAGTTCCTTTTGTCATTTTAGGCACCTTGGAGAAGAAATCTGGAAAAGGAAGCATTTTGGACGTTTTTGGAGCGAAAAGTGAAGAAAATGGCAAAGTCTCCAAATCAAGCTGGAAACAGTGCTTGACGGCGTCACTCATTGGAGGTGACGGCATCACGTTATGGCAAAGAGGTGGATAAAAATTATAACGAGACGCGCCACAATGTTTTTGGGATTTTATACTTGACGGCGTCACCAAGGCCGTCAAGAGTAAATTACATGTGACGGCCATGAGAACACATGACGGCGTCAGATCCGGATCTAGGCAATACGAGAGTTTTTATGGCGGCAAGTTGACGGCGTCAGGATTTACATGTGACGCCGTCAGACTCAAAAATCTATATATAGTTTTCTAGTTTTCATTTGTTAAAAGGAGGAGAACTTTGGGATAGTTTTGGAGAAACCCTAGCACGATTTTTACCTTACTTTTAAGGGTTTCAAACCCTTGTTTCATCCATGTTTAATTGAAGATAAGTTTTCCAATAATCATTCAATATTTCTATGTGTTGTTTGATTCTATCTTATGCTTATCTTTACTTTAACATGCTAGGCTAGGTTTTCTTTGTGTTTGCTTAGATGTAATGAAACTTAGTTATTGATTATTGATTGGTTGTTTGTTTATAATTGTTGTGGATGATTGATTTCTATGTTAGGCTTAAGAAAACTGGCAGACTTCCAATTGGTAACATGCTTGAACGTCTTAAGAAACATGATCGGATGTTCTCTAAGATTAATTGGTTGTATTTAATGCATAAGTAACTACTAAAGAGGCCATGTTAGCAGCTAGTAGTCGGCTCGACATAGGAAGAGGTAGAAGCTTATAGAGTTAGGGAAGATCGTACACGGCCCTACGAATGGTATTAAGGAATATAACCCGTCATCCATGCAATTGTAACAAACTAATTAACTAGTAAAAGATAGCTAGGGAGTAGTGAAGTCTAAGTAAACACATTTCTCTTATTATTGTTTTTCACCATATTTACTTTCGTGTCATTTTATTTTATTTCTATTGCATTTGTAGTTATTTTGTTCAGTTGATTAGCAACTAATTCCGCCCATTCTTCCAAAACCCGAGATTTTTACTTGCTTTCCACAAAATATAAAAATACAAAAAGAATCCCCCGGTACTTGCCACTAATTGAGTTTTAACCCTAGCGAACATTATTCTTTGAGTTGAACGATCAATCCCCCGGTACTTGCCACTACACTATACTACATCGATCAGGTACACTGCCTGGTGGGGATTGCAAGCTTCTCAAGATCCCTTGAGAGGTAAAACCTTTTGAAAGGTTGCAAAACCACGCATCAAGTTTTTGGCGTCGCAGCCCGGGGAATAGTTATTGTCTAGGTTGAAATTTCTTTTTATTAGGTCTACTTGCTAGATTCCTTTCTAGTAAGATTTTTATTTTTATTTTTATAGGTCTTGTTTAGTCTATCTTTTTCTTTGTTTCCTTTGTTCGTAACCATTACCATCCGCCATCATGGAAGGTGGTAATCTCTTTGACTCCATCAACCCACTACAACAAAACCATCAACAAAACCCACCACAACCAAATCAACCTCCTAGACCCCGAACTTTAGGAGAGTACTCCCGTCCTAGCCACCAAGGCTATCGAAACACCATTGAGCTCACTCAAGGAGCCAACGGGTTTCCCTTGCGATCCGGCACTATCCGGTAGGTGCAAAACGGATGTGCATTCCATGGACTTCGTTCCGAAGATCCTAATCAACATGGATTTCCTCAAAATTGTAGATTCCATAGATCTTGATGTTGAAACTCGAGAGACGACCCGATTGTGTCTTTTCCAATTCTCTCTATGTGACCAAGCTAGTCAATGGCTTAAGCGTTTACCCCCGGGATCCATCACCTCTTGGGATGATCTCACCACTCATTTCCTTGCTCAACTTTTCCCACCGGGGAGAACTACCAAGCTTAGAAATGACATCTTGATGTTCCAACAATGTCAAGGTGAAACTCTCTATGAAGCATGGACTCGTTTCAAGTACTTACTCCAAAAAGTCCCTCATCATGGCGTAGATCTTTGGCCCCAAGTCCAAATTTTCTATGACCACATCAATCTCTCCACGAGGCAAACCATTGACCAAGCGGCCGGTGGCAAGCTACTTGATTGAAGTACGGAAGAATCATTGGAACTCATAGAAGATCTTGCTCTCTATGACAACGAAAGTTTGAATGATCCACGTGATTTAAACAAAGCAGCCAAGCCAATATCTTTGCCTTCGAAAAATTCAAGCACTCCCGACCGTAGGATCATGGAACTTGAAGACCAAGTCAAGTTTCTCATTAAATCGAACGAACTTTCTATACATGTACACTTTGATATACTTTCGACCAAAAAAAAAAAAAAAAAAAAAAAAAAAAAAAAAAAAAAAAAAAAAAAAAACCATTTTTCACGTTTTTTTTCCGTGGCTGAAAAAATCACATGTGATATGTAATATATCAAAATGGCTATCTATAGAAAGATAATTAAATGCTCGTCGTAATGGTATATTTCTTTTCGCTTAACGATTAACGGTTTTGATGAAATGAAAAGTGTACCACTTTTAGGGGGTCATTTAAGCTCAAAGTTGAGATTATTTGATCAAATATTTCCCTAAATCGTTCCTTTTGTCATTTTAGATACTTTGGGGAAGAAATCTGGGGAAAAATCATTTTAGACGTTTTTGGAGCGAAAAGTGAAGAAAACGGCAAAGTCTCCAAATCAAGCTGGAAACAGTGCTTGACGGCGTCACATATTGCATGTGACGGCGTCACGTTATGGCAAAAAGGTGGATATGAAGTTTACATGAGACGTGCCAGAATGTTTTTGGGATTTAACAGATGACAACGTCACCAAGGCTGTCAAGAACAAATTACATGTGACGGACAAGAGTTTATTAACACATGACGGCGTCAAATTTAAACCAGATGGCCATCTAGTGTACGTTTGACGCCGTCACGTGTTAATGGAGGCAGTCCATCACGTGTTAACTGTCACAACTTGCGCGCAGTAGCTGTTATTGTTTTGGCCATAACTTTTGCATACGAACTCGGATTTAGGTGATTCAAAAGCCCACGATTAGAGGACGAAGAGATCTACAATTTGGTAAAGAAAGTTTGGTCTTGACGCCGTCATGATATGGGCTGACGCCGTCAAGACGGGCCGGGCTAAAAAGTGCCTATAAATACAACCTTATAACTTCATTATTTGTAAGCCCCTAACCCTAGGTCCGATTTTAGGGTTAGGGTAGGTGTTTTTCCAGCAACTTAGAGGGTCTTAATCAATCCATAAATATCTTGTATTGATTTGTTGATTCTATCTTAATTATGTCTTTCATTGTTATTGTTGATTGTTCTCCATTCATCATGCTTGGCTTATTCACCTTGTGTCTAGTTATGATTGTGTGAAACTTGTATATATTGATTAGATCTTATTGATTTCTTTGTTGATGTTTGTGTCTATCTTCATCAATTAAGGTGTGACAACTTCAATAGGTCTAGTTGATTTATTTTATAATTCTTGGTTCCTATTGTTTCTTGTTTTGATTGAATGTTTATCGATGTTAGGCTTAAGAAAACTGGCAGACTTCTAATTCGTAGCATGCTTGAACGTCTTAAGAAACATGAATCGGATGTGTACTACGATTTTAATGGTTGTATTTAATGCATGAGTGACTACTAAGGAGGCTATGTTAGGAGCTAGTTGTCAGCTTGACATAGAAAGAGGTAGAAGCTTATAGAGTTGGGGAAGATCGTACACGGCCCCATGAATGGTATTAAGGACTACAACCCGTCAATTAAAACAAGGATGTGACAATTCAATAGATAGAATTGGATAGCTAGCAAGGAGTAATATATCATAGGTAGATACGCTTCACTTCCCTCGTCGAATCCTAGTTTATTTTCCTACACATTAGTTTAAATAGTAGCCTTTGGGTTAGTTGATTAGCAACTAATTCCGCCCACAAATTTTGATTCGCCTCAAATGGTCAGACGATTATTGGTCAACCACTTGTGAATGGTCAATTATAATAGTCAAACAGCTGAGGCAAATGCTTCCGTGGAATATAGTGTTTCCCCGGGTCGTAATGTCCCAACGAGGTGTGTGATGGTTTATTTAAAAACGAATCTGTGATCGAGTGAATGTGAACAGGGATATGAATAAAAGTGTGTGTGTGTGATTACACTAAGATTTTATAACTTAAATAAACTATTAGAATGATTACGTAAAACCTAGATATCTAAAACGTATAAACGTACACCAAATTAAAAATCAGACGCGACTGCGTACTGAGAAAAAGGTGAGTTTTAAGAAAAATAAACTACAAGGGTTAAAAATGAAAATTCTATAAACTTATACTTAAAATAAAATTAAATTAAAAAGAAAACTATTTTTTAGATTATTTTATTATTTATTATTAATTATTTAATTAAAAACTTATTTAACTATTTAATTAAAACTAATTTAATTAAAACTAAAAATAATAAACACCACAAATTAAACTAAAAATTTATAAAAATAATTTCTAAAACTTAAAATGAACTTGATGAAAGTATAAAAAATAAAAATAAATATTTTTGTCTTTTTATGAATTTTCTATTAATTAAAAACTATTTATATTAATTAAACTAATTAAACTATTTTGAATTACTAATAATACTAAATCAACTTAGAAAATTATGAAAAAATTCCTAAAATTATATTATGACTTATAAAAGCTATAAAAAATATAAAAACTAGGTGTTGCTTTATATAAATTAATTATGCTATTTATAACTTACTTATTGATTAATTATTAATAAAACTATTATTAATTATAATAAATACTAAATGACAAAACAAAAATCTGAGAAAATTATTAAAAATACTTTAACCTAAAAGGAAATTAATAAAAATATAAAAACACAACTTACTTAATAAAAATCTAAAAATGAAAATTAAAATTAATTTAAATTAAATAGAAACTATCACTTATTTTTATGTTGTCTTTTCTGGATTTTTCTTTTACAAAACTATATTATACTTAAAAATAAACAACTTTAGTAAAAACAACTAATTTATAAGCTATTAATAAGCTGTGTGTAAGCTTATTAGTGTGACAGTTGACCACAGTTGACCAAACAAGCAAATAAGCTCAACTGAGCTTATGTGGGACCCACTATGGATGAAACTAGTTCCAATAAGTTGTGTGAACTAGTGTAAGCAAGATTCAACTGAATAAGCTCACAAGATAAGCAGTAAAGCTCAAATAAGCACTTCCAAATTCCAAATGTCACTCAGAATTAGGATAGACTTTGAGGCTTATTTCAGGTGAGGTCCAGTGGTCACTAGGTCAAACAAGTGGTCAATTCTAAGAGTCTAATAGGAGGGGGGTTCAATGGAACAAGATTTGAGGTCTGGGGCCCACTGTGGTGGTCACAAATCACCACCAAAGTGGTGGTGATGGACTGTGTATCTGGTGCAGAGGAAGGGGTCTTCCCTGCAAGTGTCTTTGAGGGTGAGTGGGGCCCAGGGTAAAAATCCTAAAAATATAAGCTCAGTGGGAACTTAAAGATGAGCTGGTAGATTATTACTACAACCAATTTCAGATTCTAAAGCCTGATACACAATTCTACAAAATTCCTTGAAGTTTTGAGAAAATCTGAGAAGCTGTCAATTTGACTTTTGATGAAACTTAGAACCTTGACTTTTTTGGATTTCCACTAGATCCTATGAGCTTATTAAGCTACAATAAGCTATGATAAAACTATCCTAAGCTAAAAATGTGAGTTATGATCTAGTGTGGGGGGTTTGAGACTTAACTGTCCATACAGTAGACAGATAAGTGGGATTTGTGGTGAGTTTTGACTTTCTGTCTAATACCTACTAGGTTTATTGGTTCAAAAGTGCTAAACTATGCTAATTAAACATAAACAGCAAACAACTACAACTATAACACACTGGGTCACAGAGTAACTACTTGATCCAAACATACCTTAATATAACAGATTTGAAAACTTTCCAAAGTAAATAGCTAAACTAACATACAATCTTAACTAATAATCTTATATTAAGCTAAATTAAACCTAAACAAACAGGAATGAACAACCCTAACAACAATTATCACAAAATCCAAGATTATAAAATGAATCAGTCCATAACTTACTTGGCATCCAAGCTTAGTATACAACTGAGAACCAGTATCCAAACTACAACCTAGTGTCCCCCATAGGACTCTAAACCATGATCCATAACCATTTTTGTTACCTTGCTTCCACAGCTTCTTCTTCCTTTCCTTTTTTATTTTTCAACTATTTTTTCTATTTTTTTTAGTATTTTTCTTTTTCACTGAGTATTGCTAATTTATAGCTTCTAAAAGATTAACAAGCCTTGTCAAGGCTTATATAAACTCAGAGAAGCCACTAAAACACTTTAATAACAACAAATTCAACACTTTAATATTTTTGAAATTTAATGAAATACATAAACTGAGAAGTGAACTAAAACTTGAAATTGAGATGGAATAAAGTTTAAATTATATTAATATAACAGAATACAAGCTTTTGAAATTGAAAATTACAATTAATTTGGAGTTTACACTAACTACGATTACACTACTCCTATTTTACACTAATACTCTTCCATCTCTGCATCTTTTCCCTTTTGTAGACACTTTCAGGGTTTGTGGGACCCACCTTGACATTTCCCACCACTCCTTAGCCCTTGGATTGGTCTGATTGATCTTGGCCGTTTAAAATGGTAACTTGGCGCCAAAGTAGTATTTGCTACTGTAGTTAACGTGGGGAGGGTTTTAAGGGATTAATGGGTGTTGGAATGTTGTGGAGGTGGAGGGGAGTGGGTAGAACAGCTGGGGTGGTGAGGTGGAGGCAATACCAGGGTGGTTTGGGTTGCAGAGGTAGAGGTGGTGGTTTGGGAGGGAAGTGGTAAAGGTGGAGTGGTGTTTGACTTGGGCGTTGACCCGGTTTATATTAAAGTGTGGATTGGGCTAGGAGTTGGGCTGGGTAAATAAAAAGGGTAGAGGTGGGCTGTTGGTGTGTGTTGGGTTTGTTTGTTTGGTTATTTATTTTATAGGGTCCGTTTGGATTTGTAACTTAAAAACACAAGGACCAAATGTGTAATTTATTGAAAGTTGAGGGGCTGTTGTGGCCTTTTTCCAAATTTATCACAAGGGCCTATGTAACACCCCGCCTCTTCGGAGCATTAAACCCTCTAATTTACCTTATATCAGCGGAAGCGTCTACTCTTAGTCAAGCCTCAATTAATATCTTGATTCCTAAAAGCAGCTCATCTGGGTGGAAAATTTTAAAAGAGTTTTGGGTCAGCCAAAGGCCTAGTGAGATTTCATGGTTTTCACGTACAAAACAATTCATATAAAATCAAACACTTTTTCAATAATAACGAACTTGTAAAACAATCATGCAATTTCTTCAAATATCATATAAGTACTATTCAGTTACAACGCATTCTTATTTGATTTAAATATCAACAATTTATGTAAACCAATGATTCAACTTATAACATGATTTACAGTTTCAACAATTTATATTTTTTTACCCGTTCGGTTCAACGGTTCCAACAATTCATATTTGTACCGTTCGGTTCAACGGTTCCAACAATTCATATTTTTACCCGTTCGGTTCAACGGTACCAACTTTTTATATTTCATAGTTCAATTTTCACAATTTAAACGGTTCACAATTCATGATCCAACATTTATATATCTCATCATATAAATATAGCAAATTCACAACTTTCGCATATTATCAAACAATCAATACATATAGCAAATAATGATCATTTAAACAATTTTGCATGATAGTGTTTTCATTAAAAGTGCAATCCAATTTAAAAAAAAACACATGAAAACTCACCTCGTAATATCGATCTTAGCTTTCACTTCCTGTTCAAATAAGTGTCCTGCAACCCAACCAAATAATTCTATAACTTAAGTGTCCATCATAGATGAACGTAACACTCTAATCGATTGGCTGAGTTCGTCAAATGTGAACAACTCATAATATTAGTTTATCTTTTACCTCATTATTATTTCAAAGTCCTACTATATAAGACCTACAGTTTAGTACAAAAGAACCATTCAAGGTAGTCTTTGGTAAACCACCATTATAATATGAAACTTCTAACGTAACTCACTTAGCCAAATTAATAAGACCTTTTTATTTATTTTAGATTCTTCTTCTCACTAACACACATAAAAATAATTAATAAAAACATCTTTATATTATTCTATGAACCAAAAGTAAGATTTATCAAATGTTGACTTCATGTCCATCGTTAACACTTTTTTTTTTTTTAATTTCACAAAGCCATTTAAAGTATCTCAATATTCATTATTATAGAAACTAATCCTTGGATATATGATTATTTTGAAACTCAATTTCAGACAATAAAAGTGGTAAATCGTTTGACACCAAGACACCAAAGAGCACCAAGACCCGACTTTCAAAACGATGATCGTTTGGATATCAAAATACGTTAACATCACTCGAAACTCGGCCAATCGTACTCTACATACTTACAGTTCCAACAACAACATAGTTCATATGCTAAACGAAATTTACCTTACAATGAAATACACTTTCACTCGAGCACCTAGAATGGAACTCTTCGGTTTGTCTGCGCCGTTCTTAGTTTTTTTTTTTTTATTTTAGGGTTTTGAACATACTATCTAATGAAACTGTGGTAAATAGTTTTATCAATGGACTCGGCCCATGACTCGCGAAACGGACGTAATAATATCATACCCACGTCTATGACTTTTTCTTCTTTCTACTGTTTCTTGTCCGTCAAGTTTATGTAGTTCTATATTATTGACCCTCATACTTTATTTCCTTTCACTCTATAACATTTCATGTTTTATAAGTTTCAAAATAACATGTCTATATAACTCATTAAAAATTCAGGTTATTACAGCCTAACTTGCCAAGTATAGATAATACAAGGGCCACTTTTGATATTTTTCACTTTTTAATTACCGGGGACTATTTTTGCCAAACCTTCAAACTTGAGGGTATGTAAATTCACCAAACTTCACACCAAGGACCATTCCTGCAAAATATTAGTAATACAAGGACCAAAATTGATTTTCTCAAAGTTTTAAACATCCCAGGGACCATTTATGTCAATATCCAAAGTATAGGGACTAAACTTGTAATTTTATGAAACTTTGCACCAAAGGACTAAATATGTAATTTTATGATTAAAAAGGACCTTTGATGACTTTTTCATGTTTTTAGAATAACCAGGGACTAGTTTTGCCAATTTATGAAACTTGAGGGACTGAAACTGCCAATTATGCAAACTTTGTACGTTTTTCATCTGTTTTTGCATATTTTGCATTTGAAACATATAAAACACACTTCTAAGATATTTTAAGTATTTTGATGCATATTTGAGTGTTTTTTGATGTTTTGGCAGTTCAGATTGGTATAAAATGATGAGTATTTAGACACTCATCAATCCCCCACACTAAACTATTGCTAGTCCCTAGCAATCTTTTGAGAAAAACTTAATGGATTTGAAAAACTCTTTACCAAAAGCCATCACTTCTGGAGTAGCCAGGTGTAAGAACTGTGGCACACCTGATAACCATGTGATTTTGAGTAAACACCAGCTGTCAACGGATTTGATTAGTCTTTAACAAAAGCCGTTTGCTTCTGGACTAGCCAACTCTTGATGGAATAGTCAACATCTTGGTGAGCTGATTACCAATTATGGATTTTCCACGGCCTTTACCACAAGCCATAATCTTGCGGGCTAGCCAACTCATTCGCTTTATGGGATATGGGGAGTTGAGGAACCATACAATTTTTGGCAAATTGCAAGCCATAAACGGGTTTGAGTTATATTTACCAAGAACCGTTTGCTCTTGGATTAGCCAATCCTTATGTGGGTTAGACATGGCGGACTGATAACCATTTATTGCGTTCTAAGTGAGAAAAAATTTTAAAATTTTGGCTAAAATGGGGGTTCTTGATGGAACATGTGTTTAAATTCGTTAGAATAACGAATCTCCCCCCACACTTAGAACTGAATATTGTCCTCAATATTCAAAGTACCGGGAGTTAAACCAATACTTAGAACGTAAGAAAGAAAATATTCCATAGCCTTTATTTAAGTTTATGTACACACATTTTTTTTAGAGGATATATATATATATATATATATATATATATATATATATATATATATATATATATATATATATATATACAACATGTGGGTTAGTATCTCCCACACTTAGGGTGAAAACCCTAAGTGAATGCTACTGTTTTTATTTACCGAGTCGCTAGCTTGACTCGACCCCGAATTCATTTGTCCATGGGGAAGCATGATGTGGAAGAGACAATCTGCATCGGACTTTCATTCAAGATGTTTGGATAGACATTTGAAGCACGTGAAAGTTCCACTCCGATGAGATATACAGAGAGACCCTAGCTCGTAAATTTATAAATGAGAATGCCGGGGTCAAAGATAATGTCCTCACTCCCAAAAGAGTGAAGAACAGGAGAAGCCACGGGATATATGAAGAAAAGAAAGAAAATCATGATGAAAATCATAACTAACTCCTCATCTTCAATAGGAGAATTCATTGTTTCATGAATCTCCTCTTTTAAGCTCATTTGATCAAGACATATTATAGGTATATCTAGATCAAAATAGAATTTATCATACTCTGGTGGAGATATGATATGAGTGAGTTCACCGGAGAACTCCTCAAAGGTGAATGATTCGTATTCGGGATTGATTTGAGTGAGTTCACTAGGGAACTCTTCAAAAGTAAATGATTCATAAACGGAAAGAGAATTATAAGAATGAGAAGTGGTGATACCACTTATCTTCTCTTCCGTTTGATCAAAATGGAACGTTTGCAATTCCGGAATAGAATCATTGATCAAAATCTCACTATCCTTGACGGAGATAGGAGATGAAATAGGCTCTTCATTAAAAGCCTCGATTCTAGAAATGAGAAGATTAGCATTTAGTAAAGTAAGACGAAGAGCTTCATCTTGGATTATTTCTTCATCATTCTCTTCTTCTGAGTTGACAAGCTCAGAGGGTAATTCCCCCACATAACTTATGTCTCCACAAGATAAAGAATAGTTCTCATCCGAATCAGAGAACATCTCAATATGATCATTTGGAAAGACAAGAGGGGGAGGGATATCACACATATGTTCAAGAATTCCCTGTGACTCACTTGGGATTGAGACAAGGTTCTCAACAATAGACTTTTTGAATTCGTCAGATTCCTTTGCAGGAATTGTGTCAAGATGCTCGTCCCCCATGTTCAGAGAGTGAGTGGGAACCTCGGGTGTGATAACAGTAGACTCAGGGAGATGAGAAGGACTAGCAGTAATGGATTCTACAAGTTCCATTATTTCTACTGCTGGTGATTCAGTTATATTCATTTCTCCCTGTATTTCTACTGAAGTAGCTTCAACTGAAGTTGAATCAAAAGGTTCCTCAGACACCTTTGGGATTGGAACAAGGTCAGTTATTTCCTTAAGAGGAGTTACTTTGAATTGCTTGTCCCCCATTATTAAGATATCTGAAGGGTCATTTGAGTTTTTGTCTTCAATTGGTTCATCCTCGTCACTTATATCCTCAAGATGTAATGAGTTAACAAGAGGTTTTTGTTTCTTAAGAATCTGATCCGTAAGACTGTTTATTCCATCTTGAATGGTTTTGTTGAATTGATTTTGAGCTAAAATCATTTTAATCAATTCAGCTTTAGCTAACTCGTCCTGAGGAAGTGGTTGAGGGTTTGTGTACTGTGAAGGCTGGTTAAAACCAAATTCATGATTGTTACAAGGAACCTATTCATAGACAAACTGATTCTTAGTTTGACAATCAGAGCCGTAGTGAAGGCCTCCACAATAATCACAACAGTTGAACTGATGTGGCTATGAGTCGTATGTGTTTAAGTCATAATTGTTATCAGGGACCTGCTCATAGACAAGCGTGTTTCCTGATTGACAATCAGAACTGTAATGTGAACCACCACAATACTCACAAACAGTTAAACTGCTGAGTCTCATGGTATGGAAGCTGGTGGAATGAATCAGTCATATCAGGGTAGGAATAGGGATTCTGGTTATAGACACACCCGTTTCCTGACTCTACCATGCCACAACTGGGGCAATTACCACCATTATAAGAACTACCACACCATTGACAGACAAGAGGGTGAGAATAAGACATAGAAAGAATCAAAGGTTTTAGGGGGTGAGAAATGAAGAATCAAATAGGTAGGAATGTAAAGGTGAATATTTTTGGTGTTTTTGAAAATTTTTGTAGTACTAATAAGAAGGAAAATATTTTTGGGTTTTTGTGTTCGTTGAAAACTGATTTTAAAAAGTTTTCGGGAACTGTTTTGGTTTTATATGATAATAATATGAATAAGGATGGGTAAATATACAATGAGGGTGTATTCAGGTTCACTAATACGCAAAATCGTTTAGAATAAGCGCACAACCTCCCCGGCAGCGGCGCCAAATTTTGATTCGCCTCAAATGGTCAGACGATTATTGGTCAACCACTTGTGAATGGTCAATTATAATAGTCAAATAGCTGAGGCAAATGCTTCCGTGGAATACAGCGTTTCCCCGGGTCGTAATGTCCCAACGAGGTGTGCGATGGTTTATTTAAAAACGAATCTGTGATTGAGTGAATGTGAACAGGGATATGAATAAAAGTGTGTGTGTGTGTGATTACACTAAGGTTTTATAACATAAATAAACTATTAGAATGATTACGTAAAACCTAGATATCTAAAACGTATAAACGTACACCAAATTAAAAATCAGACGCGACTGCGTACTGTGAAAAAGGTGAGTTTTAAGAAAAATAAACTACAAGGGTTAAAAATGAAAATTCTAAAAACTTATACTTAAAATAAAATTAAATTAAAAAGAAAAATATTTTTTAGATTATTTTATTATTTATTATTAATTATTTAATTAAAAACTTATTTAACTATTTAATTAAAACTAATTTAATTAAAACTAAAAATGATAAACACCACAAATTAAACTAAAAATTTATAAAAATAATTTCTAAAACTTAAAATGAACTTGAAGAAAGTATAAAAAATAAAAATAAATATTTTTGTCTTTTTATGAATTTTCTATTAATTAAAAACTATTTATATTAATTAAACTAATTAAACTATTTTGAATTACTAATAATACTAAATCAACTTAGAAAATTATGAAAAAATTCCTAAAATTATATTATGACTTATAAAAGCTATAAAAAATATAAAAACTAGGTGTGGCTTTATAAAAATTAATTATGCTATTTATAACTTACTTATTGATTAATTATTAATAAAACAATTATTAATTATAATAAATACTAAATGACAAAACAAAAATCTGAGAAAATTATTAAAAATAGTTTAACCTAAAAGGAAATTAATAAAAATATAAAAACACAACTTACTTAATAAAAATCTAAAAATGAAAATTAAAATTAATTTAAATTAAATAGAAACTATCACTTATTTTTATGTTGTCTTTTCCGGATTTTTCTTTTACAAAACTATATTATACTTAAAAATAAACAACTTTAGTAAAAACAACTAATTTATAAGCTATTAATAAGCTGTGTGTAAGCTTATTAGTGTGACAGTTGACCATAGTTGACCAAACAAGCAAATAAGCTCAACTGAGCTTATGTGGGACCCACTATGGATGAAACTAGTTCCAATAAGTTGTGTGAACTAGTGTAAGCAAGATTCAACTGAATAAGCTCACAAGATAAGCAGTAAAGCTCAAATAAGCACTTCCAAATTCCAAATGTCACTCAGAATTGGGACAGACTTTGAGGCTTATTTCAGGTGGGGTCCAGTGGTCACTAGGTCAAACAAGTGGTCAATTCTAAGAGTCTAATAGGAGGGGGGTTCAATGGAACAAGATTTGAGGTCTGGGGCCCACTGTGGTGGTCACAAATCACCACCAAAGTGGTGGTGATGGACTGTGTATCTGGTGCAGGGGAAGGGGTCTTCCCTGCAAGTGTCTTTGAGGGTGAGTGGGGCCCAGGGTAAAAATCCTAAAAATATAAGCTCAGTGGGAACTTAAAGATGAGCTGGTAGATTATTACTACAACCAATTTCAGATTCTAAAGCCTGATACACAATTCTACAAAATTCCTTGAAGTTTTGAGAAAATCTGAGAAGCTGTCAATTTGACTTTTGATGAAACTTAGAACCTTGACTTTTTTGGATTTCCACTAGATCCTATGAGCTTATTAAGCTATAATAAGCTATGATAAAACTATCCTAAGCTAAAAATGTGAGTTATGATCTAGTGTGGGGGGTTTGAGACTTAATTGTCCATACAGTAGACAGATAAGTGGGATTTGTGGTGAGTTTTGACTTTCTGTCTAATACCTACTAGGTTTATTGGTTCAAAAGTGCTAACTAATTAAACATGAAACAGAACACAACTACAACTATAACACACTGGGTCACAGAGTAACTACTTGATCCAAACATACCTTAATATAACAGATTTGAAGACTTTCCAAAGTAAATAGCTAAACTAACATACAATCTTAACTAATAATCTTATATTAAGCTAAATTAAACCTAAACAAACAGGAATGAACAACCCTAACAACAATTATCACAAAATCCAAGATTATAAAATGAATCAGTCCATAACTTACTTGGCATCCAAGCTTAGTATACAACTGAGAACCAGTATCCAAACCACAACCTAGTGTCCCCCATAGGACTCTAAACCATGATCCATAACCATTTTTGTTACCTTGCTTCCACAGCTTCTTCTTCCTTTCCTTTTTTATTTTTCAACTATTTTTTCTATTTTTTTTAGTATTTTTCTTTTTCACTGAGTATTGCTAATTTATAGCTTCTAAAAGATTAACAAGCTTTGTCAAGGCTTATATAAACTCAGAGAAGCCACTAAAACACTTTAATAACAACAAATTCAACACTTTAATATTTTTGAAATTTAATGAAATACATAAACTGAGAAGTGAACTAAAACTTGAAATTGAGATGGAATAAAGTTTAAATTATATTAATATAACAGAATACAAGCTTTTGAAATTGAAAATTACAATTAATTTGGAGTTTACACTAACTACGATTACACTACTCCTATTTTACACTAATACTCTTCCATCTCTGCATCTTTTCCCTTTTGTAGACACTTTCAGGGTTTGTGGGACCCACCTTGACATTTCCCACCACTCCTTAGCCCTTGGATTGGTCTGATTGATCTTGGCCGTTTAAAATGGTAACTTGGCGCCAAAGTAGTATTTGCTACTGTAGTTAACGTGGGGAGGGTTTTAAGGGATTAATGGGTGTTGGAATGTTGTGGAGGTGGAGGGGAGTGGGTAGAACAGCTGGGGTGGTGAGGTGGAGGCAATACCAGGGTGGTTTGGGTTACAGAGGTGGAGGTGGTGGTTTGGGAGGGAAGTGGTAAAGGTGGAGTGGTGTTTGACTTGGGCGTTGACCCGGTTTATATTAAAGGGTGGATTGGGCTAGGAGTTGGGCTGGGTAAATAAAAAGGGTAGGGGTGGGCTGTTGGTGTGTGTTGGGTTTGTTTGTTTGGTTATTTATTTAATAGGGACCGTTTGGATTTGTAACTTAAAAACACAGGACCAAATGTGTAATTTATTGAAAGTTTAGGGGCTGTTGTGGCCTTTTTCCAAATTTATCACAAGGGCCTAATTTGCCAAGTATAGATAATACAAGGGCCACTTTTGATATTTTTCACTTTTTAATTTCCGGGGACTATTTTTGCCAAACCTTCAAACTTGAGGGACCAATTATGTAAATTCACAAAACTTCACACCAAGGACCATTCCTACAAAATATTAGTAATACAAGGACCAAAATTGATTTTCTCAAAGTTTTAAACATCCCAGGGACCATTTATGTCAATATCCAAAGTATAGGGACTAAACTTGTAATTTTATGAAACTTTGCACCAAAGGACTAAATATGTAATTTTATGATTAAAAAGGACCTTTGATGACTTTTTCATGGTTTTAGAATAACCAGGGACTAGTTTTGCCAATTTATGAAACTTGAGGGACTGAAACTGCCAATTATGCAAACTTTGTACGTTTTTCATCTGTTTTTGCATATTTTGCATTTGAAACATATAAAACACACTTCTAAGATATTTTAAGTATTTTGATGCATATTTGAGTGTTTTTGGATGTTTTGGCAGTTCAGATTGGTATAAAATGATGAGTATTTAGACACTCATCAGCCCCTTCTTCCAAAACCCGAGATTTTTACTTGCTTTCTATAAAACATAAAAATAAAAAAAGAATCATCCCTCACCTCTAGACCTACTTAGATTAATTTCAATCCTAATGAACACCATTATTTGAGTTGAACGAGCAATCCCCCGGTACTTGCCACTACACTATACTACATCGGTCAGGTACACTGCCTGGAGGGGATTGCAAGCTTCTCAAGATCCCTTGATGTAGGACCTTAGAACAACCTAAATCACTATTGAATCAAGCCTAAACCTAGAGAGAGAAAGTAAGTAGAGAGAGAGAGAGTGGGAACTCTAGTGTGTGGAATAATAACTTTGTTAACACTAAATGAATCACTAAGAGAACCAACCTCACAAATGAGGTTTATAAGAGTATTTATACTCATAGTCTAGGGCTTCTCTAATCTTTTACATTATTACACTAATGGCCCTTAGAGTTTTGCAAAACATGAATACTAAGCCTAAACTTCATCATAATGATATTCTAAAGCAACCTATAACAATATGTTAATGACCGACACTTTTTATAAATAAAATACGATGCTAACAATCTCCCCCTAAGTGTTGGTCATTGAAGGTTGCGCGACGTCATCATCTTTGTCTTCATACTTTAACTTTCATAGCTCTTGACGTCTTTAAGAATCACTAGATGAAACATAGTTCCAGTTCATCATGGTTCATTGTTGTTGAAGTGATCCGATGATGTCATCTGCCTTTTGTCACTTCTGTGTTTGTGGTGGTTGTCTGCCATTCCAACATGCTCATACGTCTTAAGTCTTTGTGATACATGCATTTGTTGTTTCCGTTCTTTCACTTAGATCTTTGTCACTTTACTTTGTAGATTCTTCTTTTTGGCGTAGAATCTTTCTTGACTGTTGCTATCCTTTGATCTTTGTGAGAACTTTCCTTTGACTTTGTGATGCATGTATGAGCATGTGGAATCTTTCGCCATGGAGATGATGTAAAGCTGCAGGTAAACAGTTAGCAATAAACAACTGGTACTTACAGATAAGGAATTAGAGATCGTCAACAGCATAGTGTGAAGACTCCTTCTAACCCTTACCATGGCCGTTCCCATATCAGATACTCCCGAAAGAGCTTACGAGACCTACTAAGTAGCTCAATGACTGGGTGAGTCGCTGGGGATCACTCCACGACTGTAGACCGTTTGAAACCACCGCGAACACTAAGCGTAACCCATAAAGAATTACCGAAGTGACCTGCTGTCAGGGCTGCTTGATGTTGACCCTGGCAGGAATTTCCGTTCAATCATTGAGAATATACATAAGTAATTCCTCTCATAAACGTTCTCGGCAGATTGCTAAGATCTGCGTAGGACTCTAAGGTTTACATCTGGTGTCCTTGATGATGAACAACCAGTGTAGAAATATCATGTGTTCCTATGAGATCTTTTGATGAATCTCGGGGCTCTAGACTCGATAAGTGCACATTTGGTTTCCTATGTGGAGATTAGGGAGAGGTCTTCTGCTTCAATATCAACCATCTCTAAGAGACAGGTCGATAGATTATGCCGGTTCCCCGTGAGAATGAAACAAGCTCTTTTACGAGAACTTGAGTGGCTAGAAGGTTTAGTACAGTGCGTCACTGGGTCCATGATGTCTTTATCTTCAATACCGGTGTCACCTTAGTAACAACCAGTAGCATATGAATTGAACCCGGTGTCTGCCCTAAGGTTGAACATATAGAGGGCTATTTCTTTTCACCCTTTTTCATAACTTTTCTTTTTAATTCTTCAACCCCTTCTTTCTCCTTTCTCATTTTCTCCTTTTTTCAATCATACCTAAGGACTTCTAATTCTAATATATTGGAATTGTCCTTGGGTAGATCCCTCCGGCTCTGGCGGATCATAGGACGGTTTTCCCTAACCTTAGTCACCTTATAACTCCATGAATCCTATAATTGCCATGAAACCTTTGATTGAAAATCTCTCAAAGTGTTTATGAATATAAACACATTTTTGTTGACACTTTGAGAGTTTTTGTTTCTTTTGAAGGACTCCCCCTTCACATGTGCTCATGGATTTTTAAGAAATTTGCACATGCGTGAGGAGTTTGCACTTTTTGAATTGATCCACTTTCAGTGAACATGACCGATTCAAGACACGCTTACATCACTAGTTAGACTGGCTTGAAGTTATTACCCGTCCAGGACAAGTCTTTTCGATTACTGACATTTTAAGCTTCGTCAATTCATTGGTACATTCTGAGTCGAGCTCTTCTGAGATTCAGTCACAAACTTTAAACATCTTTGATCACTTTTTAGTCATGTCTTCTCCCCCTCAAAAATAGCATATCGTGATATTTTTGATATCAACAGATTAAGAAAAAGCTTTTAGGAGAGAAAGACAGATTTGTTGTTGCATGAATTCGGAACTATTTTGTTTTTGTACTCCCCCTTAATGATAGCATATTTAAAAATCAATTAAGGGTTTTGAGGGAGTTATCTTGAGCACTCATTTTGAGAGATTTTGAGAAATCTTTTGAACAATATTGAAGAAGTGCTCAAGAATTCTGTTTGAAAACGAGTTTTTTGTTTGAAGTCTTTTTCTTTTGTTTAGACTCGAACTTTTTGAAAAAGATTTCGTCCTTGAAAATACGAGTCCTTGATTTGAAATAATCAGAAGTCATCGTTTAAGTCCGGGTTTCGTACTGATGTATACGAAAGCCATTGTAAAGAAACTTTTGAGAAACGACATATTTTAGAAAAACATTAAAAAGAACTCCCGTTCAAGCATCTGTACATGTCCGTATCATTGTTGAATGACATTTCTAGAAACGTACAGAATATTGATATATACGAGAGACATGTCGTGAGAAGAATATTTTTGAATTTTTTGATTTTATATTGTTTTTGTATTTTTTTTGAAATTTTATATTTTTGTATTTTGTTTTTGTTTTTATAAAAGAAATGGAAAATCAAAAATAGAATATTGAAAGAATGATTTTATAGAATTTACAGAATTTGAACCCTCTGAAGAACTGGGTTCTGAGATAGTTGAAGCACCTGCAACCAAAGACGAAGAGGTTTCACAAATAACAGTGTTAGAGGTACATGAATCATCACTCTGCGGGTGTTGACTTTCAACGGTTGGTGTGGTTTCTACTTCCTTATCCTGAAGATTATCACTATTATTTGTCTTGGTGCAACTATCAAAAATCTTTCCTGTGGGAATCCATCTAAGACCAACTGTTTTAAAAACTTTCCCGGTAGGAATCCACCTAAAATGTTTCAAACACGGTTCAAAAACCAAATGTTTTGAATTTCAAAACATTTGTTATTATTTGTTATTAGAATTTCAAATGTTTTGAGTTTTAAAATTCGATGGTTTTTAAGTGATTATGTTATTAGGGTGGTGAAGTAAAATCTTTTGCAAGGTTGCAAAATCAAGCATCAAGTTTTTGGCGCCGCAGCCCGGGGAATAGTTATTGCTTAGGTTGAATTTTATTTTTATTAGCCCTCCTCACAAGATTCCTATCAAGTGAGATTTTTTCTTTTTATTTTCTAGCTTTCTCGTAGTCTATCTTTTCTTTGTGATTTTGTTTGTAATATGCTTCAAATGGACTTTTCACTTAGACTTCTAAGATTGCAAGATAAGGTTGAGTGGCTAGAACACCAAGAAGTTCAAAATATCTCATTTAGAGACACCTATGAATCATATGAGCCTTCACCTAGGATAGATTCTTATGAATAATCTCCATGTTTAGGATCTCGTTTTAGTGAGGCCAATAGGAAAAGCGACCTAGTTTTCCAAGGAATTATGGAGAGAGCCGTAGCAACAAACCATAAGTTGGATGAAGCACTAGGTTTGCTGTTATCACTACCTAAGAAAACAATTGAGGAGGATTTAGCCGAGCATGATCACATTGATCAAAAAGACCTAGGTTTTATGACTAATGACTTTGAATCTCAAGGAACACATGATGAATCCTTTAGGCAAATTGAACATAAGATTATTGAGGAAGATCCTTATGATTCGGACATAGAAGTTGAGATGTCTAGAGAAGCACGTGAGATACTTAGGAGATTTTGACACGTGGAATGATGAGGTTCTACCAAAACCCATGATGAGGATATAGGTCATCTTGACACGTAGAATGATGAGGTCAATAACATAAGCCCACAAAATACTCAACCATCATTTGAGGCACACACACCGCCCGTGACTTACCCGGAAGAAGCAGAAGAAACTTTAGGAATTCCGATGGAGGTAGAACCCTTTGACCAAGCACCACTTGAGGATATAGGTTTGAATACTTGTAGTGATAACCTTACTCTTAATTCTAGGGAATTTCCTAGTATTGATGGACCGAAACCTCAACCCTTACACAACTTTCCATCCTTAGATATATTTCTAGGAGACAAAAGAGGAACCGACCCACCCATCAACCAATATTATCCGGATAGTTTTAGGATGAAGGAATCCATTCACTCACCCCCTTCACCTCATGTGGCATATTTCCACCCTAAGGGTGTGTATCGCTACTTCCACCCGCACTTAATCCTAAGTGTACGGAAAACCTCCCCTATTTCTTTTAAATAATGGTAGAGTCAGGCTCGTGACTCGAACAAAAACAAGCGCTTCTTGGGAGGCAACCCAACCCATGTTTTTAATTGTTTGATGTTTTTACTTTATTTTTTTGTTTGTGTCATATATGCTTAATCATAATTGTCTAATTTTCATGTTTCGAATAATTTGTGAAAATGCTTTATTTTGTTTTTAAACTCGTCTTAATTGCATATAAAAGTATTTTACAAAAAGATAAGTGTAGGGAAGTTTTTATTTTGTTAAAAAGACCGAATTTCGAACATGAAAAATTCATAATTCATGATTAGCATATATTCTATCTTATTTGTGTGTCAATACTTGTGGATATGTTTTATGAGTTCCTATTTGTAATTCATTCCACAAGTATCCTATCCTTTAATTGTTTTGTTTTTATTTCTAAGTCTGGAATTACATCTAGTTGTGGTTTTTCTTTGTTCGGTTTGATGCTTTGGTTTTTATGTTTGTTGATTACAGGTTAAACTGGACAAGAAGATGATTTATATTTCTGGAGGGAAGCTTTCGACGTTCATTTTCTTGGAGGAGCATCTAACCATGTTACCACATTATCCACACCGAACGAATCAGGGGAGTATTTGTTTCATTCTTTTACCTTCATTACTTTTACATCATTTTTATTGAACATTGGGGACAATATTCAGCCTAAGTGTAAGGGGAGGGTAAATGATGATACCTTAGAGAATACAATAGCACTTGAGTTTTTTTTGTTCAATAGTAGGTGTGTAATAAAACTAAGAGAAATACTTGTTAGGGCAATTTTAGCTCCAAATTTAAAAAAATTTACGACATTTAAGAGTGAAGCTTTAATCTTAATGAGCGTCTCATGGATAGGAGTTGTATGACTAGCACAAAAACCGTACCACTCAAAATTTTCCACCCCAAATATGTGAGGTTCGCCTCTAGATTATTTAGGAAAAGATGCTTATGAGTGTACCGGTAGTACTTAGATTCCAGAACTTGCGTTAGTGATGCATCCCGAGACCGCTAGTGAGACTACGTTCGTGTAGTTAGGATTTACTACATGATAAGAGGTATTAGGATAACCCTTGTGTTAAATCCGTATTATAATTACTTGACCAATGAAGTCATAATTACTTGACTAGTAAAGTCAATTAATTTTTCCCACACCTTTGCGTTATACTCATTTTTAGTACACGATACCCCTAGTACACCCCTCCGAGCCTATCTTTTTCGTTTTTAACTTTGAGCATTTTACTTAAAGGAAGAATTTGTTTACAATCCACCCCAAATATACACCCAAATCGTCTTGGCCTTCCTTGTATGCACTCATCTTTAGTGCATTATTGTTACATGTTTAAACCCTTAGTTAATTATCTAATTGATTACATGGTTGCTAAGTCGAGTCATATCTTATACATATTGTTTTGGGACGATTGGGACTCATGGGTAAAGTACTATTGTTATGGAGTATTGGGGAAGAACATCATTTATTACCCTCCATATGTGCATTAATCTTAAAAAGTACTCCAAGTATTTTGATTATCTTAATTCGAGTCATTAGAATAGTTGATTGTAAAGTATGTAAAAGTTCAAGTGTAAGGGGAATGCAAATCCCCTATGATGTATTATTTTTGATGGTAGGGTAAGAGTGTATGAAAAAAAAAATTGAAAAATCAAGAAAAGAAAAAAAATAGAAAAAGAAAAAGAAAAAACATATGGACTACCATCCCGTTTCCTTTTATATTTATTTTATATTTTTGTCAGTTTATGATTAGCTTAAGTCGAGTCGAGTCTTGGCTTAGCAACGCCACATTGTACATGTAATTGACCAAGATAATTAACTCGCCACCAATAAAGATTGCTTTTATCCAACAAAACCGTGTTTATCATATCCCTACATCTCACGTTATAACCCTTTTAAAAGACCTCTTTGATAGTTTATCCTAGGTGCTTACGCCAAGTGGTGGAGATTTGATCCTTTCTTAAGCCTATAGTAATCTATTTGCTATGACAGGTAGTGAGAGATATTTTCCATTTTCATATTGTGATATATACTTTTATTACACCCGAGAGATGTGAGTATCTAAACACTATTTGTGAGGTGCTAGTAAATAATTCCGTGCTTGTTTTGGTTGAACTGGAACGATTATTTGTTGCAATTACTTTTTTATTAGTGTTAAATGACTCCTAGCTTGTATTTTGATTAGAATAAAAGCGCATTTGCTTGAGGACAAGCAAATCTCAAGTGTAAGGGTATTTGATGAGACGAAAAGTGTAGCACTTTTAGGGGGTCATTTAAGCCCAAAGTCGAGATTATTTGATCAAATATTGCCATAAATCGTTCCTTTTGTCATTTTAGGTACTTTGGAGAAGAAATCTGGAAAAAGAAGCATTTTGAAGCAAAAACTGAAGAAAACGGAAAAGTCTCCAAATCAAGCTGGAAACAGTGCTTGACGGCGTCACGTATTGCATGTGACGGCGTCACATTGTGGCAAAAGGTGGATATGAAGTTTACACGAGACGCGCCAGAATATTTTTGGGATTTAACACATGACGGCATCACCAAGGCCGTCAAAAGAAAATTACATGTGACGACCAAGAGTTGATTAACACATGACGGCGTCAAATTTAAACCAGATGGCCATCTAGTGTCGTCTGACGCCGTCAGGTGTTAATGGAGGCAGGCCATCAAGTGTTAACTGTCACAACTTGCGCGCGCGGTAGCTATTATTGTTTTGGCTATAACTTTTACATACGAACTCAGATTTAGGTGATTCAAAACCCATGCAACGAGGACGAAGAGATCTACAATTTGGTAAAGAAAGTTTGGTCTTGACGCCTTCATGGTACTGGCTGACGCCGTCAAGACGGGCCGGGCTGAAAAGTGCCTATATATACAACCTTATAACTTCATTATTTGTAAGCCCCCAACCCTAGGTCCGATTTTAGGGTTAAGGTAGGTGTTTTTCCAGCAACTTAGAGGGTCTTAATCACTCCATAAATATCTTGTATTGGTTTGTTGATTCTATCTTAATTATGTATTTCATTGTTATTGTTGATTGTTCTCCATTCATCATGCTTGGCTAATTCACCTTGTGTCTACTTATGATTGTATGAAACTTGTATATAATGGATTAGATCTTATTGATTTCTTTTTTGATGTTTGTGTCTATCTTCATCAATTAGGTGTGACAACTTCAATAGGTCTAGTTGATTTAGTTTATAATTCTTGGTTACTATTGTTTCTTGTTTCGATTGAATGTTTATCGATGTTAGGCTTAAGAAAACTGGAAGACTTCTAATTGGTAACATGCTTGAACGTCTTAAGAAACATGAATCGGATGTGTACTACGATTTTAATGGTTGTATTTAATGCATGAGTGACTACTAAGGAGGCCATGTTAGGAGCTAGTTGTCAGCTCGACAAAGGAAGAGGTAGAAACTTATAGAGTTGGGGAAGATCGTACACGGCCCCACGAATGGTATTAAGGAATACAACCAGTCAATTAAAACAAGGATGTGACAATTCAATAGGTAGAATTAGATAGCTAGCAAGGAGTAATATATCATAGGCAGATACGCTTCACTTCCCACGTAGAATCCTAGTTTATTTTCCAATACATTAGTTTAAATAGTAGCCTTTGGGTTTGTTGATTATCAACTAATTCCGCCCCTTCTTCCAAAACCCGAGATTTTCACTTTCTTTCCATAAAACATAAAAATACAAAAAGAATCATCCCTCACCTCTAGCCCTAGTTAGATTAATTTCAATCCTAACGAACACTATTTTTTGAGTTGAACGACCAATTCCCCGGTACTTGCAAGTACACTATACTACATCGGTCAGGTACACTGCCTGGTGAGGATTGCAAGCTTCTCAAGATCCCTTGAGAAGTAAAACCTTTTGCAAAGTTGCAAAACCACGCATCAGGTTTGAAAGATATTAATATTTGAAAAAAATAATAAAAGTGGGTTTTTTAAATTGTTGAGATTTATCTCATCCATTAGATTAAATAAAGATTGAGGAAGATGGAGGGTGAAGATTATGTAAATAAAGTTTGGTCCTCAAATGATCTTAATTCAACAATAAAATTTATAGTTAAGTTCCAAAGTTAAAAAATAAGGGTGCTACTAAATACACCAAATCTCTTTCCATTTATTGTTAATTGTCCTCAAATTTCACAATCTTGTATGTCCATGCATCTTCACTTATTTTATATTTTATATTTAATTTTTATTTTTATTTCTTCAAATGCATTTCTATTTTTTATTTGAACTCTCAGATACAAATTTATATTTCCACACAATTGAATGTTATATTTTCTTTTGCACCAAAGTTCAAATGACACGTATATCTATCTTTTAAATTTATAAAACCAATTAATTATTAGAATATTTATCTCACGTTAATAATACAATGGATGAATGTAACTTTTGTTTTGTAAATTTTTATTTTTGCATAGTAAAGCATGTCCGGGTATATATGAGAAGTTGTTATGTGTAGCACCGAGTTTGCACTCTAGGATACTGCACTTTTCGTTTATTTTTCAGTTTTAATTATTTTCTATTTGACAAACTCTCAATGTTTACTGCTGCAGCATTGTGAATTTGAGAGGGATGCTAGCTAATAAGGCCTTTAGGCCTAACCCGTTTGTTTAGCTGTTAGGTTTCCTATATGTTTTATATTTAACAATATTGGCGACGGCCGGCCGCGTTGCGGCCTGGCGGTGATTTTTTGCTTGCTGTATTTATTGAGTAGTTTATGGTAGCATCGCATTCTTTAATGTTAATGGTTTAAGGTGTCTACATGGTATGTAAAGGTATTATCTCATGTCACATTCGTTTTGCTTTTGTAGTTATATTTAAGTTGTATACATGATATATAATAGAATGGCGCCGGCTGGCTACGTTGCTGTTTGGCGGTTTTTTTGTCGTATTTGTAAATGCTTTTAAGATTTAGAAGCATAAGAATAATTGAGTAAAACAGTAATACATTTACTTTGATTTCAAACACTACAACAAAAAGTTATACATTTACATGGAGAAAAATAGTTATACATTTACATGTAGACGGTGTTCACTTCTTATGTGAATTTCATGTTTACTTCGTACCTGGGTTGCAAAATCCATGCTGAACCTAAACTTTTCTTTTCCTTGTTGATTCTCCACTCAAGACGTGGTCAACTTTTTATGGCAGTCACGATAAAAAAATATGTAGCAGCAGCCTAAAAACAAAAACATTTGTCAAAAGATTTAAACACAGAAGTAACAACAAAGTTAACAATCTATAAAGAAGTCAACCTGAACATATAACAGTGAAAAGTCAAGGGTCTGAACTTGTACTTCTTGGGCATACAGATTAGCATATGTGCTAAATACCCCTTAACTGGGGTTTGGATTTACAACATGGTGAATTTCACTCTAAGAAATTCTAGAGGAAAATAAATCAGGTAAAAGATAGAATAACAGATTGACCTAGATTTCGGTTTTCCTTGAATGGGTGAAATGATTTTTTTTAGCTAAAATGGAAACGAGTCATATGATTTGAAAATCAAACAATACTTTAAGATTTTTTATACAAAAAAACGCATAATAAGGTGATATCATAAAGTAAAGAATGACACAATTGAAAACAGGGGCAGGACAATAACAAAGCAGGAATGCCACGTTCCACATTTCGTAGGACACAAACAACCTACCTTAGCTGTTGCACCTTCATAAGGTGATACATATGCAGCGCATAAAAGCGAAGCTCAGATCTGCACTTCCTTAGGCGGCTTCACATACCCGTCATGGCTGCACCCATGTAACGTTTGTAGTTACCCTGCCAATATACCAGAATGCGTGAGCCACCAGCACGGGAAAGATAATTAGCAAAAACATTCATCATCGCTTCTGAAAGCAAGATTAACCATGGTTGTAATGGCGCACACCAATACAAAGACCAGCGGAGAGCATATATTGAAGTGCAATCAACCTTGTTGGTTGAATGGATGTCAGATAGCTGATAGGTGACTTGGCAATCCCGAGGCTGACATGCCATTCAATCAACAAAGATGGATTGCCACAGCAAATAAAAGAAAAAGGGGACGCCAAAGAAACTGGTCCTATAAGGCGAAAGCTAACATGTTAGGTGAGTCAGTAGTGCGTGTCATTCGCTCTGAGGTCAATGGTGAAGCCATCGTTCAACAGGTCCGTGTGTGCATAAGACACTAACTGTACGCAATGAATCTGTCACCTTTATATTTTGAACGTGAAAAACGACAACTCACATTAAGGCCAGCAACCTGAAACGTACATACGAGAGTGAATAAGCCAGTCCATAACTAAGCACATAGGAACATGGTTTAAGAATTACCTAGAAGCCAGGCAACGGAACGAAATCGCAGATGGGCACCATACGTGGGTACGACATAACCTGCAATTAGAATGATAGCAATACCAATGAGGAACAACTCGACTGTAAATGATAAGTTCAAAACTGGGTGTTGATATTTTTCAAATGCGCATAAGCTCAAAAGGTCAGCAAGCACACTAAAGGAAAGACCTTAAATAAAGAAAATGCAGCAAAAGAAACGGGTCAGTCTACCTTGAAACGCAAACAGACGGCGACCACTATGATGCAGCGTATTATTGTTTAGCACCTCCAACAAATTTACACTCGTTAGATGATTGAGGCCGGGCAGTCATCTCCAAAGGCTGATCGATACTTGTATGTAAAGGCGGTGACCCATGGTCTGCTGCAATTTCCAATAGCAATAGGCAGCCGGTATAAAATATGCACAACAACTGACATTGTAACAGTTTTATAATGAACCACCTATTGCTATTGAAAAATGTATAGGCTAAAGACACATCGGGTTCAGCCAGTGCACTTTAGCATCGGGTGAAAACCGCACCTGCAAAACTCAGAATATGACCCATCGAAAGCAAGCAGAGTCCGAGGAAACAAAGGGAAAAAATGTTTAAGTCACAACTACATGACAAATCTGTTAACGAACGCTATTTTTATCTAGTCTTTATATCATAATCAACTATTTAAATCAATAAGGAGGTGTTTGTTTAAGCTTATATGTGGCTTATGACCTTATTTGTGTTTTGACTTATATTTCATATGCCTAAATCTTATGGCTTATTTTCAGATGTATGCCCTTATATAAGCATGATTTAGATAAGGTCATAACGTTACATATAAGCTTCAACAGACGGCCCCTAAACCTGAATGCAATAGCATATAAAATTTCCTAAAAAAAAGCATACCTAGAAGTTAGCACACCATCTTCATCTCATTTTAAGAACCCTCTTTGGTATTTGGTACACTTGTAGCTGCCTGGCGAAAACAATCATAGGCGTGATTGATGTCATTGTCTTCTACAAACAAAACAATGTATCAAAAAGAAATATCGGAGGGATTATTTTCTAGGTTTATCATTTTTTTAAGATTTTTAATAGCCGTTAAAGCTCATTTTTTTAGGCGTTGGAATTCCATAAGCCGAAGCTCATGATCTCATAAGGCAAAAAAAATTAGCTTCACAGGGTTTTCAGAATCTCAATAAGGCAGTGAATTGCAAAAAGGAATAGTAGGGGGTGTCTGGATTATTACCTTCTTTTATTTACAGGCCTATTAGCTTATTGCCATTTCAGCTTTAACATACTCGCTGATCCGCAGCCCTAATTATAGTTGTGTACAAAAAGGGAGTCCTAACATGTATCGAGCAAAGGTCACTCACCATTGATACATGCAAACACTGATAGCACGACAGCCTTCATTTCATCCTCGCACACGATTCCAATACACCGGAATCCTGAATAAAACCGGCAATTAACACCAACATCAGAAAGATCCATAGTTTTTATAAATACAAACAACTAAACTACTGTCTGTATATATATCCGATATCATGTATATACTTTATGTGTATACTAAATAAAAACATGAGATTCTGAAATCACTTTTTCATAATACCTAATCTTCCATCCTACATCTAGTTAAAAAAACAAATATAATCCAAACAACGCAAGCAAAAAAAAATCATAAAAGCTGGAAAAATAGTTACCTTAATTAGCCCTTTGGCTTTTCCTTGTGATTATTTGAGTGCCGGCCACCACCGCCTGCACCGCCGTACCGGAACAAACATTTTGTCAGCTAATCTGAAAAGGGTATGAGATTCAATCAGATCCTTCAAAAATGCTAAAAATGGTTGACAAAATCAATCAAGAAACAATCTTTATGGAAATAAAAATACCCAGGTACATAAAACAAAAAAATATAGCATATGTTAAAATCTCAACATGAAATTGTAGATCGGTTAGCCTTCTTCTTCGTCAACCCACTGTTCTTATTGTTATGTTGTTCTAGGTTCTTCTTCCAATGATCTAATACAGTAAATACATATATTGATTGTTAATGTATATATAAGCACAAAATGATTAACAAAATATATTGATTAACCTGATTTTGGAGTTCAAGAGCAGATCTAAAAATCTGTCATGCTTCTTGATTAAGCTGGGATTCTGTTTGCGGACCATGTGTGGAAGGTTAGGGTTGCCGTGTGTTTATACCAAGCAATTTGGGCCATCGCTGGGCAAACAGGAGAGGGAAAGCTGGGCTCCAGGAGCCCACATGGTTTTGGCGGGAAACCAACCCAGCAAAACGACGTCGTTTTCTTTGTGTTTTAATATATATTGATAATGTATTTTTATTGTAACATTAGAGCTGAATCTGATAATATAATTTTCGGTATTCTTGATTTCTATACTTATAAGTTAACACGTGCATTACGTGTTTGATAATGTGATCGAATGAAAAAAGTAACTTACGAGCTCTTCCATGATCTTTAGTACAATTAAATATTGTTATTGCAATGGACCAACTTACATATTCATTTTTTATTTAATAACGTAAACGTGTAAACTTACACTCATGAATTTCACATAATATTACAAATCAATCTTTTATATAAACACTATTCAACGGTTTTAATTTAACTTCCGTAATTTCACGAGTGAATAAACTAGTATGGTAAATATATCATGCCAAATAAGTAACAAATTAGATATAAAAGAAGCGAACTATTTTACATAATTAAATTATATAATTTGAGAAAATGTTTAAAAGAAGTCAAACGAAACATAATGCCTTCAAAGGCTAAAAAATGTGTAGAATGACAAATGTCAATCATCATTACACCACATAAGATTTGTGCTTAATCTCCCACCGCAAAGCGCGGACACAACCTCGTTATTACTATTTCTAAAATGAGCTGTATCATGTCCCATTATGTTTTCGCTATATTATGAAACATCTTGAAATAACGAAACGGGAGTACATTTAAAAAGAATAATAACCCGTCATGTTATTTTCTTTCTAATTCTACAACAACAACAACAACAATAATAATATATTATAATTTAATATGTTAAATAATTTAAAAGTTATTGCGTTTTAGTTTATTTCAATAAATATTACCGGAGTATTTATTACATTTAATTATTATTATTATTATTATTTTTATTTTTTTTATTTTTATTATTATTATTTTTTAATAATAATAATAATATTAATAATAATAATAGACTTTTGATGATATAAAAAAATGAATTACAGGAAATTGTAAGCATCTTTCCCAATGTTATAAATGACGTGAGGCGTGGCGTGGCGGCAAGGCCACG
This sequence comes from Artemisia argyi, assembly GCA_030686995.1. NCBI lineage: Eukaryota > Viridiplantae > Streptophyta > Magnoliopsida > Asterales > Asteraceae > Artemisia > Artemisia argyi. The sequence continues at coordinate 67,945,661 of CM060708.1, forward strand.
CCTCAAGCCTTACGCGCCATGGCGAAGCCATGGTGTTTTTTGCGGCGTGACTAAGGCGGCGAAAAAATATTTATATATTTATCATTTATGTTATAATATCATAATTTATATGCATATCGAGTTTACAAAAGGTGAGTTTACAAAAGGTGAGCTTACAAAAAGTGATATGCATAAGAAATAAAGTGAAAATTTAAACTATATTTAGAAATTACTAGGCCAAAAATTTAAGCCCACATCATCCCCTTCTAAAAATGACGTCACGCAATACGATAAGGCGCGCCTTGGCACGCCTTTTCGCGCCTTATTCCACGCCTTTTCACAAGACGCCTAGACTTCAAGCCTTGGTCCATTTCGTGGCGCCGAGGCCACGCCTCGCGCCTTGGCGACGCCTTGGCAGCGCCTTATCGCGCCTTTCAGAACACTGATCTTTCCATTTTACTTTGGAATGTTGATTTCACATACATGACATTTTGATAGAATTTCACTATATTCATTTATTTCTAGCAAACACATGAAAGAATGAAATTCAGAATCTCAGTTCTTTGATCTGTTAACCAAACACGCTATAGAATAAAATCAAACTTCAATTCTTTCGATCAGAATCCTGAGTATTTTGCGAATCAAACGGGCCTAACTCTGTAAATAGGTTAACATAAAGTCATGAAGTTCGTTTAGAGCTTGTGATGTTGTACCCTGTGACAGAGCCAGATATTTTGTCGAGTAATTCAAAACTAGAGTCAGTACGTCTGTATACAATAGTGGGTTAAAAAGGAAAATTAATGTTAAATCGCGTTAATATACCCCAAGGTTATAAAGAGATTATTGTTCAATTTTAGTACTTTGTCTACGATATTAGTGGGTAGGAAGGAATATCACACTACATTCCCTAAGATTATTTAAAAAAAAAAAAAAAAAAAAAAAAAAAAAAAAAAAAAAATCTTGTTCAGTAGGTTGAGTTAAACCCGCCGTCGTTAGTATTTGTAGATGCTCTTTTATCATGTATATGTGCAATACTTTATTATGAAGTTTTTAGCTTAAAAATCTAGGTCCGTCAGAAATATAGGTTGCAAGGTGACATTTCACTAGTTGCAATAAAGAAGGGAAATTGTTTGCCGTAAACATTTGTGTGAAATCGATAGATATTTATTGCTTGTCTTAATTGCATTTTGACGTGAAAGATGTTTATTTTTGGTAAGTCGAGTTTTAGTCTAAATAAGCTAAGCGCGTTTAATACTATACGGCTGGACTTCGAATAAAAGTGAATAAACTTTTACAAAGTGGCTTACCTCATTTAAAAATTTTAACATTTTTTTAGAATTCAAGCTAATTAAGATGCTCATATAAAAGATTAAGCTTGATCAGCTCATTTATTAACCCAAGCTCGATATCAAAAACTCGTTTACAATTATAAAATTTATTCAAAAGCTTAAACTAATGTTTATGAAAGTTATGATAAACACTACTTTACATTGAAAAATGAAAATGTAAGAGTGTATATGCTCATACTTATATTTTTTTATACGAGACGTAAACTCTATATGGGAAAGGAAATCGTTATTTGTTTTATAGTAACCCATTCCTTTTCATGTTTCTTATCTTTTTCAACGTGAGATACTTTTTCATGTAGTTTCTTTAATTAGACAAGATGCCTATTCAGATGATCATTTTACTACCAAAAAAAAGAAAAAGAAAAGAAAAGAAAAAAAAAAAAAAAAAAAAGGAAGGTATAATGACATGTAAAATCATATAACTGTGTACAGTTTGGCATTGCATGCTATTCAGTGCAATACATATGTTGCATAGCGGTACACTCATGTTAAGTTTTATGATAAATAATCATCGAGGAGTCTTTTTTATGAGAGAGGATACATGATTAATATGGTTAATTTGTAGACGGAGATTCTTAATATGTGTACTACAAACGGGGACAATACATACACTTTGTCTACTGTTAATTTGTCATGCATGGCGTTGTTTGCATATTCTTGGATATGGTATCGATCGATTCAAAGGAAAAGAATGCTAGGGCCATCCTAATTATCAAAATAAGTTAAATTTCTAGGTTTGATCTATATAGTGTTATTGTGGTTTATCGTAATTGTTTGTCATGCATGATACTCTCCATTAAAATATGAATGAAAAATAATAATAATAATAATAATAATAATAATAATAATAATAATAATAATAATAATAAATCTACTTGATGTTTATATTTCGGCAATAATTAATTAGCATATTTAATTTTATGCCTAATAAAGATTATCATACACTTGACAAGATTATGAGAATGGTGGCAGTCATGCTTCCGAAATCACTCATACCTCTTAAATCCACCAATAATATCATTCCACCTCATTCATACTTTTTTTATACCTCTCAACCATTTTTTAGTGGCAACCATGCCTTTTTCATACCTTCCAACTATTTTTTTTATTTTTTTTTATAAATTATATTAAACAATTTAATAAAAACATAATATTTCATTAATAACTAAAAGAAAATTACGTAATACTTAAAAAATAATTAAAAGAAAATTACATTATTCTTTAAAAAAAGAAAATAACTAATCATCGAGATATGTTAAGTTTTGAGCCTCTACGTGGTCCATAAGATCATATAGGAGTCGGTAATGAATTTGTTCGTCGATTAACTCCGGTAATACACTATCGTCAAATTATTAATTTTCAACCCGGTGTCCCTTTTTTTGTTTCGGTGTGCCCTAGGCGTTATATCCGCCTCTCTCTTTTCTTTTCTTTTATCTCTTTGAGATATAATATGTCTCTGGTTCTTTTGAGACTTGGAGACTGCTTCTGCTGGTTCTTCTTGATGGTTGACCGCCGATAAATGGCTTTGGTTAACCTCCTTTTTCACGGATGGGGTGTTCTTGTTTCGAACACCGGTTAATCTTGATAGGATTCTTTCCTCCGTGTATGATGTGAATCAAGATGATGATTCAAAAGAAAAAAAATGAAAAGGGTTTGTTGATTCTGGATACAACAGGTGTGTTTGTTCTTTTTGTGAATCAAATTATTAATTCCTTTTCTTTGATGACCCTCGTGTTGGTATGGATTTGTTCAACAATAAATTCCAACGGTAACAATTTGGCTTCGAAAACACCAAACCGCGGAAGCAATGTTTGCCGTTGGACCATTGCCGTTGGCCATGCCAGCGAGGTGGCGGCGGTGTTCACCGCTGGCATGGGCATGCCGTTGGTGATGCCGCTGTCCACTGCCACCCTCCTGAGAAGAAATAAATTATGCAATACATGCTTTCAACAATAATTAAATTTTGCACAATAGTAAGCACATAAATTAGGCATCATAATCATTTCCTATAATTTAATGTAACATAATATTACTTAATTTAAATAGGGTTTTTCTAACATGTGCCCTTAGGCACATGATAAGAAGTGGGCCCTCATGTCCTTTTTCGTTAGTTCTTGTCATTTGTCAAATAAAAAAATTTTTTTTTTTTTTTGTCATTTTTGTGAATCCCTGAGTAAAAAGGATATACAAACCCACTTCTTATTATGTGCCTTTATATGCCTAAAGGCACATGTTAGAAAAACTCATTTAAATAATATTTAAATTTTTAAGCGTGCTTCACAATTTGTTTATATCTTTTATATGTTAACTTGAGTAAGGTACTCTTTGAAATGTCTTCACAACTCTAATATGTCATTATCATGGTTAGTTTACATAGCTTTCTTTACATCTCAATATACGTGCAGCGAATTGGGCACCAACAATCGTGATGATGTACTACAATATGGCATTGCTCTGTTAGATCGTTATCTTTCTAATCGTACAAATTTAAACGCTATTAAATATACACAAACGTCGTCATAAAAATAAGGTATCCGAGCAACATATAGGTATTGCACTTGTTTACTTAGGGTGATGGCAACACTCTCGGTATGGAGCTCGGCATGTGAGGCATGGCTCGGCATGATCAATGCCACTCATTCGGTATGGATGTTGCGGAAAGCCATTCGGTAAACTTCACCGATTTGGTATTGTCTTTTCCATTGTGTGGAAAACTAGAAGGGGGGTTGAATAGTTTACCGCTTTTTAAATCCTTATTAACTTGAATACCTTTAAAACATTTACGTTTGCTTAAAGATATAAACACAATGTTATATGTTTGATTCTTTGAAAAGCTTTTCATGTGAATAACAATTCTAACTTTACTAGTTTCATACTTTGAAAAGCTTTGCTTGTGATGATCCTAACTTTACTTGTTTAGTTCTTTGAAAAGCTTTACTTTTGTTTGAAGATATAAACACATCTTTACTTGTTTATTTCTTTGAAAAGCTTTATATGTAACTAGCTATTTTAACTAAAGAACAACATGTAATAAGTAAAGATAAAGAAACAAACGATCAAACCACAACACGATTGTTTATCGTGGTTCGGCTACAAGGACTCTTTTTCCTTGCCCTACATCCACGCCCCGAGTTTCCAACTCGAGAGTTATAAGCACTAATCAACAAGCTCCTTTCACCGGCGGAGAAAACCTTTACAACGTCGCTTACACTTTTACCGACACTAAGTTAGATGTCGAGTTCTTTTACAAGGGTACAACCACTCCCTTTCGTCGCTTACACTTTTACCGACACTAAGCTAGATGTCGAGTTCTTTACCAAGGGTACAACAACTCCCATTAGTTCTTTTACAAGGGTACAACAACTCCCGACACACTATGTATTTTGAGGCCTAAAATACTAACCGATCACTTCTATACAAGATACACATGAAGTATAAACTACCAAAGTCTATACACACCAAAGCTAACAAGTCTTGCAACTTTGAGTTGAAACTTGTAACTTCTTAGATGAATATGTGAACTCCTTTGCTACATAAGAGAATCACACAAGTTAGTAGCTACTGAGTATAATGAGAGAATATGTGTAAAATATGTCTCTAAGTGATGAGGGATTTCTTGCAAGTCCTTTGGTATTTATACCAAAGAAAGTCAGTAGTCTGGCGGACACGGCGGTACCCTCAGAAGGGGTCCGCCCGTGTTCCTCCAGGGGTCCGCCAGAACTGTTCAACCAAACTTACAATAAATCACTCCAAAACAAACAATGTCACATCTACTAAATACTAGTCAACATGCATTGCACCAAACATGGAATACTTCCAAAGTGTGTAAGAACTTCATGGATAGTTAAACACATAAACAAGCAATATCACATCTACTAATTACTAGTCAACATGCATTGTACCAAACATGGAATACTTCCAAAGTGTGTAAGAACTTCATGGATAGTCAAACACATAAACAAGCAATGTCACATCTACTAAATACTAGTCAACATGCATTGTATCAAACATGGAATACTTCCAAAGTGTGTAAGAACTTCATGGATAGTCAAACACATAAACTTACCATAAATGCACATTGATGAGATGTGACACTTTCTTATTAAAGAAATACTTTCTCATTAAGGAAATAAAAACCATGTTAAGTTTAAAAAGAAATGTAAAGACTAGTTATACAAGACTTAAACAAAAATGATGTTTTACTACAATCTAAAGTTTGTACTTTGTCATTAACAAAACTTAGCAAAGATCGTTAAAATATAAATAACGTTTTTAGGCGATATTTGTATTAACAATCTCCCCATTTTTGTTGATGACAAAACATAAACTTTATTTATAAGCAAAACACTAGTTTTAGTGTTAAGTCTTATAAAGTTAGTATAAAAACTTGTTTTTGCTAAAAAGATGTGATATGCAAAAAAAAAAAAAAAAAAAAAAAAAAAGTTTTTGAAACAAATTTATATATAAATTCTCCCCCTTTTTGTCGAAACAAAAAGAAGAGTAGCGAGGCGGAAGTATGCACTTGCTCCCCCTTGGACGATACTCCCCCTAAATGGAGTGCCAAGAGAGGAGACATGGATTTTGAACCTACAAGAAAAAAGTTAATTGTCGCACAAGACAAGTCATGAAAGCATTTCATGTCTAGAACACAACTAAGAGTTGTGAAGTGGAATAATGCAACACTCATGCTCCCCCTTGAATATTACTCCCCTAAATGGAGTATCAAGGAAGGAAAACATGGATAATGATCCTACAAAAAGAAAGGTTAGTTCCTAAAACACAAGATATATGTATGCTACCATAGCAAGGTATAGTTCCCTTATTATACCTAAATGGTCAACAAACAATGCAAACCTTGTACTAGAATGAAATTCATTTCATGTAAAAGTTTGACTCTTAAAAAGACAAGAAATTTGGATGACAACATCCTACCTAAAAAAACAAAAAATAAACTAAGAGCATAAAAAGCTACAAGGAAATCATCATTTTCCTTAATGAGAAACATTTTCCAAAAACAAGGCTAAGGTTGTTTAAGGATGAAAATGTGTGTTGAGGGTTGTAACGGGCTTTATTTTGAAGGTTGAGAGGGTGACACGGGTTTTGGTTTGTTGGTTTAAATGGAAAACATTTTCCAAAAGAAACGGTTTTGTTTCATTTTGGAGACTCTAAACTTGAGACGTTCCACAATGTGGTTTAGGATAAACCTCATTGCATTGTTTAGGGGATTATGGGTCTCTTTATAGATAAGGTGAGACATCAATGGTTTTGGATGGTGATATTCTTGTTGTGGTGTTTGGTTGTGGTTAAAAGACTCATTTTGTTCAAGCAATGACCTTGGTTTTTCATTTGTGAAAGGTGGTGATTTCGTTGGTCTTGATGGAAGATCGTTGAGATGCTTCTATTTTCTTATACGAAGAAAATAGAGATTCAAAATGTTGGGAAGGTTCATGTGGTGGTGGTAGTTGAACAAAGTGACGAAGGCTTGGTTCTTCGAAAGGATTACCAAGAAGGTTTTTGTGAATGGGTTGAAACACAAATGATTGTAGGTGTGTATGACCTTGATCATTTGGAAAAATTTAGGATTTAGCATAACGGTAGGCCAAACTCTCAAGCAATGACGGTGGATGAGGTGCATCATCCAATGACTCATTTGGTTGAAATGTTGGTTGTTGTTGGGTTTCCATTTCGTCAATGGTGTTAAAAAGTTACAATGATGGAGGGCTTGATGGTTTAGGTGATAGGTTTTAAAAAGTTTCCAATAGTGGATGTGGTGATATTGGTGGTGTATGGAAAAGTTCCATTGGTGTAAGTTTTGAAGTAGCAAGATTAAGCAAATCTTGAATAGTGATCACATTGGTATTGAAATGTGTTGAGGTAGTGATGTTAAGGAAATCTTGGATAGAGTGAAGAAATGTTAAGCGAAGCATCACTTGAAGAGCTTGACTTGACGGTTTTGTTGAAGCAACAAGGTTTGACACTAATTCTAGTGGTTTTTGAAAAGGATTTTGATGGTTATGGTGTGATTTGAATTGTTGCAAAACTTTCAAATTTATAAGGTTGAAAAGGTGTTGAAATGGGTGTTTGGATTTGATGTTCTACCATTCAAAGAATGAGGTTTCAAATGATTTTCATGACCATGTCACATCATTTGATGTTAATTCAATGGAATAGGGTGGAGTGAAAGATCAACATATGCACTCAATGCTTTGTGATCATGGGATGTGATTTGGTTGAAAATGTTTCAATGGTTGAAGGATCCTTTAAAAGGGTTCCTTGGGTTAGTTATGTTTGAATTTGAATTTTTGGAGGGAAGTGGCTTCCTAATTGTTTTAGTGAGTGAGAATTGTTCTAATATGGTTATTGGAGTTAATGGAAGATGTTTCTCAATTAGGATAATGGTTTGACACTTTACAAGTTTTGGACTTAAGAAAAATGACAAAAATTTTCTGCAGGTGACTGACGGAACCCTCACAATACACAGGCGGAACCCTATTTTGGGTTCCGTCTGGTCCGTTGGGCCATTTCTGGGTTTCCCAGAAATTACACTGGCGGACCACAATTTTGGGTACCGCCAGATCCGCCAGGGCTGAAAAAATTGGCAGTCCGCGATTTTAACCCGCGAGACGATTTTCAAATTTTTCGAAAACTCCTAAAATCAAAAAGATACTGCATATCTAGTTAGGCAATGCAAGAATTGAACATGTAAACACACATATCATAGGACTTTGACCTTGAGGTCGAGAATTTCACTATACTTAGTGAAAATTTCATAAACATGAAAATTTGACAACTTGCCAAATGTTGTCTTCCTGCATCATTGTTAGTTCCTACAAGTTCCAAATAGTACCAAATATCTTACCAATACACAAATACATAACACATAATGTTTAAATGACCAAATCGTTCAAATAGCACCTAGTACCAAACACTCCTACACACCCGCTCTCATAGACGGTCAATCTTCTTCTTGAGCATTTCAAGAAATCTCTCGATGTTTTTGAACATCCCCTTTGTTTGCTTGAACTCCGCCGACTCATTTGGAATATCCAAAAGTTGGAAAATGTATTCTAGATGTGGGAGCCTATAGTTGGGCAAAGCCTAGAATTGGAAAATGTTTACCTTGGGCTTTGTAGATTATCCTATCACTTAGTGGGACAAAAGCGCGTGGAATAAGAGAGCAGTCTAGGTGAAGACTTCTAGGAGTTGATGGAATGGGAGAGATGAACCTAAAGAGACGGGTCAAGAGCATTCCATATGACATAGACGTTGTGCCTTGCACGGGAATGTTGGTCATTTTCTTGATCATGAGTAGGCAAGGTTGAAGGGTTGTCTAACGGACAAGGAGTAGAACATGTAGCGAAGGCAAACATTGATGTGATCCCGATTTCCTATGGTGCTAATTACATTGACTCTAAGGAGTTCTTCCCATTCCTTGAATTGGGGCTTGAGTTCAATTTCATTCCATATGGGTCCTTGATGACCTCATTTCCAGTTCTAGTTCTTCTAGTGTTGGTGGTCCTAATGAAGAGGTGGTCACGAAGTTCATCTTTGGACACAAGAGGGGTATCATAGGGATAGATGCGGTCAAAGAGTGTGTCAAGAGTTGAGAGGAAGTGCAAGTCGGAGTAGATGCAAGTACCATGGTTTGGGACACCTAGGATTTGAGCAAACTCCTCGAGGGTGAAGGAGTATTGATGACTACTAGCCCTAAAGTTAATAGACAAGCGACCATACTCATCCTTGGAGAGGGTAATGGATTCATAGAATTCTAAAATAAACCTAGAACTAATAGGCTCGTCGATTTCTAAGAGACACTCAAAGTTGATTGTGGCAAATTCCGTGTAGAGGTTTATACCTTCTAAGAAGGATGGATCAATGGTTCTACCCTTATGGACATATTGTTTTTCTAAGGCTTTGAAGACAACGATTTGAGTTTGAGTAAGACCTTTGGTTTTGTGGTGTTTGGGTAGGTACTTGATGGTGTCCTTGTGGTCGTAGTGAGTTGGAGGAGGCATGATGATTCCTAGAAAATCAAAATTTCTCATTTTAGTCTAAGTGAACGACTATTGTAATGTGTATATGAAAACAATGTGGAGGTGCGGTTAACTTGACTCATTTTGATGCTTAAAAATGTTTTATAATGCAAGTGATGTTTTAATGACGTTTTTCATTTGTTTTAACAATGTGGTGAACGGTGGTAAAGTATGGTTGACGACCGAGAGTGGATATGTGAAATGAGGTGGTGATTGCTTGACAACACTTAAAGCTTGGATATCTTCTTTGTGTTTTTCACTTGCTAGAAAGTGGAAGAGACGCATTTTATAATGAAATTCACTTGACTTTTGATGACATAGACAAATATGTTAATGAGAGTATGGATATGACAATAGCCTTTTGTTTCAAAGAGCGACACAAAGGTGAACATAGGTTTATGTATCATGAAAGGTGGTTTAATCTTAATAGGTTAGGTTATGGTGGGGATGACACACTTGTTTGGTTACATTGTGGAATCTTCTTGTGAAGATGACTAGGTGGAGTTATTGGTGAAGATGATATTGACTCTTGGTTTCTTTGAGGGCATGGAAATGGTGGATGACTCGATATTGATAGGACAAAGGATAACTCGGTTTCTCATTTCACATTGGTTGTTTGAGGTTTTAGTGATGAACGGTTATGAGGAAGATGCTTGAAGTTTTACTCATTTAGTGAATCTCATGGGCTGAGATATATCACAAGGTGAATGTGATGAGATGATGGTGAAAGAACAAGTGAATGATTAAGTTAAGAGGGTGTTTGGTTTAGAAATTAAAAATAAAGCATCCTGTGGCTTTGGCGGACCAGGCGGAACCAAAAAGTGGGTTCCGCCCGTATGGTCTGAGGGTACCGTGGGAGCTGCAGGAAAAATTCAAAAAGGATTGTCTTGATTTTTGTGGTTTTATCATAATGTTCAAAACTAAGGTTTTAGGTCTTATGAGTCTTTGACTAAGCCTAGGGATGATGAATGCTTCTCATTCAAGAGGTTTTGTGAAAATGTTGATAGAATGGTTAACGTATACGACTTTCTTAGTTAAGATGTTCCTCAATGAACATTTTTACCAATGCGATGATGACGGATCACAATATGTCAATTAATAACATAATGGATTGGGTTGTTGCTGAAGTCGATGCTTCCTTTGTTGAAGGGATAACAATGTTGATGAGATGAATTCCGTTGTTGACACGAATTTGATTGTTCAAGCGGAGCTTGTTGATGTGCTTCTCCATCCGATACTAATTTGAGAATCTTACGCGTTTTGGAGAATCATTGGGTAAGTAGGTATAAAAGTGCAAGTACCACTTGTGCTTTTCTTATCAACTTATTACCGACATAATTCCATTTGGCATACACTATGGTTTCTATTCCCGTTCTTTTGGGAGACCATAATTCTAGTTGTGTAGTACCTTATGATGTATCCAAATAGGCTCAACTAAAGAGTTGTTTTAGGATCTTCTTTAACACGAGCACATAGACAAAAGCTAAACATAATGTTGAATCTAATTGTTATGAGAACAAGTAGTCTTCCAAACATTTCTCTACGTTTAGTTTTACCTACGGATTTACTAATCTCATTCTTGATAAGTCATCAATAACTTAACCATTGAGAATAAGAGAGTAACTAGGAATGTCTTTAAGTTAAAATCTCTTGCTTTTGGAGCTTGCTTTTATTATCAAAAAGACTTTCAAATATTAACACTTATAATCATATGATTTCTTCTAAACATTTATTTTGTTTCACTAGTTGTTTTACTTTAAATTTTAAAAACTGTTTTTGTTGAATTTGTTTAGACACAACTATGACCTATAAATCAAGTTTTATAACTTATGTCAATTTTACTTGACTTAATGTTTGACTCATGGTGAGAAGATGTTATTTTGTACTTTTATTCTTAATGTTTTACACAACATACTTGTCTTGCCATCATTGAACTTTCGACTAAGTTATCATCTACCAAAGATGATATCATAGAAGGAGGAGATCACTCGTTAAATGTCATATTCAACGACTCCTCGACTCTTTGGGTTTTCTTACTTAAGACACTATGAACTCTATTTATTTTGAAAAAGTCCAAGAGGTACAACATCATGAGACTATGTGTCACATTTGATGTGTAAATCCTAGATGTTGAAAACTCATTTTCTTTCACACATCCTAATATATGCTAATGTGATTTATTTCACTTTGTGTGTTTTACGTGAGATTATCATAAAGGAGTGATTGAAGAAAAACACAATTAAAGACTCAAAGTATGGTGCTTGAGAAAATTGTTTAACAAAGGTTTGTTTTGCAAGCATCACAAAAGTGTTAGACATTTTAACACTTAAGAAATTCTTAGTTAGCTCACTTGTAAGCAAGAGTTGAGTGAGACATACTCAAGAGTTTTTCGTGTTTATCTCTTGATGGTTAAAGAACCAAAACACCTTATATCTCCTACTAGTACTAAAGACTAAATTCCTTGTTGCATAGAATCTAACCTTAGTTATTTACAAATAGCAGGTAGACACTCTAGAGTATTACAAATAACACATATTTGAACACATAATGCTAGAAACAAGATACAATCAAAGTCAAGTTGAAGTAATGCGTACCTTTTAAATTGCATAGAGATGCTATCAAGCGGATAAGCATTACGCGTAAAAACTTGGTTTGACGACACGCTTTGAAACTCAATAACTCATGTATCCAAGAAGGTTAGATAATCATATAAAGGCATAGAGAATGATAGTCTTAATCTTTTTATCATGAGTTTCTATTAGAGATTGAATTATCTCTAAATTTCTCTTCTATGTTTGACAAGTTTTACTTGCTTTGTTTTGTTAGTTAATGGTGCTTTTGAGTTAAATCCTAATCCGGTTTTATCTTTAAACAACCTTTGACTCCTCAACAACTTTCAAGAGATTTTGAGCTTTCATCAAATTTAACTAATATTTTTCCTCTCTCATATTGCTTTTTAATCTCATGTTTGTAATCTAGACATAATTAACATTCTAGATCAATTTCAACATTACTCACAATTCTAGACATTTTATCTTCTAACGAGATTTCCTTTTCAAAAATATTCTTAAAAGATTTTGAAGACTCATTGTTAAAGATAGTTTTCAGGTCAATGTTGCATAAACGTTTAGACTCATTTTCTAGTTTAGAAAACTCTAGGATAAATTTGTCAAAGCAAAAGTGTTTGGTTATAAAATGTACCTTGCTTGATGTTTTATCTAGTTGAGAATCACAAACCGGATGGTTGGCTTCATCTTTATCCGTGTTATTCCATGAATCGTAAGCAAGACCACAAAGAGCTCGATATGAGTAATCATCTTCACTTACACATTCATTTAAAACATTTAAACTAGTAGTACATGTATTTATCACAACTAAATGTCTATCTATTAATATTTCTAAGACTTCTAATTCATATGTGAGATCAAATTGATCATCTTTGACCTGACATATTTCTTGATGAAAGTTTAACATATTTTTCCAAATATCATTAGCCGTTTGACAAAAATACATTCTTTCATATTTGGTACTAAAGCTTTATAAATCATTGTTTTAGCTTTAGTATTTTTATCAAGTTTAAGATAGTTATCTTGGTTTTCAAAAACTTGTTTTCTTTGGTTTGAAATCACCAAAAGAAATAATATGCCAAAGATCTTGATCAATTGATTTCACATAGTTTTCAGAATTACTTTTCCATTCAAGTAAGTTTTCTTTTTCAAATAGCGGTGGGTTTTGAATAGGTTGCCTTTCTTTGAGATTTTCAAAATCCATGGATCGATCCAAGTTTTAAAATACATTCTATTTTAAAGATCTTGAGTAACGTAGCTCCTGATGCCAATTGTGGAAAACTAGAAGGGGGTTGAATAGTTTACCGCTTTTTAAATCCTTATTAACTTGAATACCTTTAAAAACATTTACGTTTGCTTAAAGATATAAACACAATGTTATATGTTTGATTCTTTGAAAAGCTTTTCATGTGAATAACAATTCTAACTTTACTAGTTTCATACTTTGAAAAGCTTTGCTTGTGATGATCCTAACTTTACTTGTTTAGTTCTTTGAAAAGCTTTACTTTTGTTTGAAGATATAAACACATCTTTACTTGTTTAGTTCTTTGAAAAGCTTTATATGTAACTAGCTATTTTAACTAAAGAACAACATGTAATAAGCAAAGATAAAGAAAGAAACGATCAAACCACAACACGATTGTTTATCGTGGTTCGGCTACAAGGACTCTTTTTCCTTGCCCTACATCCACGCCCCGAGTTTCCAACTCGAGAGTTATAAGCACTAATCAACAAGCTCCTTTCACCGGCGGAGAAAACCTTTACAACGTCGCTTACACTTTTACCGACACTAAGCTAGATGTCGAGTTCTTTTACAAGGGTACAACCACTCCCTTTCGTCGCTTACACTTTTACCGATACTAAGCTAGATGTCGAGTTCTTTACCAAGGGTACAACCACTCCCGTTAGTTCTTTTACAAGGGTACAACAACTCCCGACACACTATGTATTTTGATCGGTTAGTATTTTATGCCTCAAAATACTAACCGATCACTTCTATACAAGATACACATGAAGTATAAACTACCAAAGTCCATACACACCAAAGCTAACAAGTCTTGCAACTTTGAGTTGAAACTTGTAACTTCTTAGATGAATATGTGAACTCCTTTGCTACATAAGAGAATCACACAAGTTAGTAGCTACTGAGTATAATGAGAGAATATGTGTTAAATATGACTCTAAGTGATGAGGGATTTCTTGCAAGTCCTTTGGTATTTATACCAAAGAAAGTCAGTAGTCTGGCGGACACGGCGGTACCCTCAGAAGGGGTCCGCCTGTGTTCCTCCAGGGGTCCGCCAGAACTGTTCAACCAAACTTACAATAAATCACTCCAAAACAAACAATGTCACATCTACTAAATACTAGTCAACATGCATTGCACCAAACATGGAATACTTCCAAAGTGTGTAAGAACTTCATGGATAGTTAAACACATAAACAAGCAATGTCACATCTACTAATTACTAGTCAACATGCATTGTACCAAACATGGAATACTTTCAAAGTGTGTAAGAACTTCATGGATAGTCAAACACATAAACAAGCAATGTCACATCTACTAAATACTAGTCAACATGCATTATATCAAACATGGAATACTTCCAAAGTGTGTAAGAACTTCATGGATAGTCAAACACGTAAACTTACCATAAATGCACATTGATGAGATGTGACACTTTCTTATTAAAGAAATACTTTCTCATTAAGGAAATAAAAACCATGTTAAGTTTAAAAAGAAATGTAAAGACTAGTTATACAAGACTTAAACTAAAATGATGTTTTACTACAATCTAAAGTTTGTACGTTGTCATTAACAAAACTTAGCAAAAATCGTTAAAATATAAATAACGTTTTTAGGCGATATTTGTATTAACACATTGAACATTTCGAACGTTGGCAATTAGATGCCATAGCCGTTTGTAACATTTTTCAAAAAAAAAAAAAAAAAAATCACTTTAAATATTCAAACTCACATCTTAATTTATTCACAAATTCACTTTTCCACTACTTCCACTTCCATATCTTTCAATCATATAAAAAGAATGGATCCAAGTAAATCAAAACGTGGTTCAAACTCATCCAAAGGTCGTGGACGCGGCTCTCGATCACAACCCGTTCGTCCGAAGGTTCAATCACAACCAACTCGTCCACAAGTTCCACCTCAACCATACTATCTCCAACATCCACATCAACCCTACTATCCCCAACCACCACCGTTGAATCCACCATCAAAACAACGCCGATATCATAACCAACCACCACCGATGAATCCAATCCATTATAATGTAGCAATGACAAGTGAATTCGACCCATTCAATGACTTCCGTGATGGTCCATCAAGACGTGAATCAAGTGTCGAACGAGAACTACCGCTATACGATTACGAGATGATGAAATTGATGTTGTTCCCGAAACCCAATTTCAAAATACAATCGGTAATATTTTTTTAAAATCGTTAAATAATTTTTTTAAATAACCATATGTTTTTTTTTTAAATCGTATGTTTTTTTAAATCGTTAAATATTTTTTTTTAAATACTATGTTTTTTTTAAATCGTTAAATATTTTTTTTAAATCGTGAAATGTTTTTTATAACCGTATGTTCTTTTTTAAATCGTTAAATATTTTTTATTTATTAAGTGAAGAAGAAAATGATGATGATGTTCAAGAAGTTCAAGAAATAAAAAATTCGACTAAAGCGGAAAAAAAAATTGGTCGACGGACGAAGAGGTCGCTTTGGCAAAAGCGTGGGTTCATATCTCGACATGTCCAAAAGTCGGGAATCAACAAAAGTTTGAAAGCTTTTGAAAAAGAATTCTAGAGCATTTCAAGGAAAACGTAGCAAATACTAATAGAACACACCATAGCTTGAACACAAAGTGGAAAAATATGAATGCCGAAATGAATACTTTTAACAGGCTATTCATCCAACTAGTAATTTTTAAACTATATACTTTTTATACTTTGTATTTGATATAGTTGTATTAATTTATACTTGTTACTTTTATAATTGTAGAACCGTGCTCGTGAGAGTGGGTATGGCGATATTGACTTGATGAAAAATGCCATGACCGGGTATTAAAAGAAAATTAAAGGCAAGACTTTTAGTCATATTGAAGCATGGGAGATTGTTAGGACAGACAAATGGTTGGAACAACCAAGTGTGGGTCAAACATCTTTGTCTAATTCCGAGAAACGAAGAAAGTCTTTGGAATCTAGCAATGACAATGTTGAAACTATTCTTCCGGATCTGAATGACGACACAACTCCTACACGGAAAAATGGGGCAAAAAGACCGATACCGAATCGTCCACAAATAATAGTGTTGCTGCGACCTTCGAAACTTATGCGGCAAAGAAATCACAACTAATGGAGGAGGCGGTAGAGAAAAAACGTGCAAAGGATGAGTTGGCCGAAAAGTTGATGGCGGCACAACTACGTGGTGTTGAAGAAAATGCTTTTTTTACGAGCGATGAAGTTCTACAACAACCCACACGATCACATAGTTGATCCGGCTATGCGAGAGATTACTCTTGCCAAAAAATGTGTGTACGCAGCGAAATATGAATGGTATTGCAATTTTTTGATATAATTATGTTTTTTTTTCCTAAGTTTGTGATTTTCTTTGAATTATTAATGAAATATAAGGTTTTTTATTAAATTGTTTAATATAATTATGAATATAAAAAATAAAAATAGTTTTTATTTGCATCATGATTGCACTAAAAAATGAAGGTGAGATATGGTGAATTATGAAATGTATTGGCTTGATTTGATTAGTTAATAATAAATTATGATAAGATATGGTGAGGCATGACTGACACCCGTCCAATTTTGACAAGGGCCGGTTCAGTTGCCGAAAGGCAAAATATCAACCGTTTTCGGGTAAAAGCTTTTTCTAAAGAAATGTGAAACAGACATGTAAACCAATAAAAAAATGTAGAAAGGGATGATAGACGAGACTGGTGGGTGTCGAGGCCAGATCTCAAGTTAAAATAAGGCCAAAAGAGTGGGTGCATGCGGCTTATTTGGGGCAGTGTGAAGATGGTGTCATCTTCCGACAATACCCACCTCTGGTTTATGTCCTTTGGCTACCACTTTTACAGCACTCATCCAATCACATATTCATCTTAGTTGAGTAAAATATTCCAACCACATATTCTTATTAGTTGAGTAAAATATTTTACTTTGATATCGTATACGAAACAGGCAACCACGGATATGTATAAAAAAAACTGAAATCGATATTTGATAAATGGGTATTTTCGGATTTGATTTTTTCTTTTCGGCCTGTTGCGGTTTCGAAATAAACGGCTTGGCTAGATTTTTCGGTTTCTCGAACTTTTATATACCCTGATTAACGACATATGCATCTCTAAAGATACAAATATTACCATTTCATTGTAGATCGTAAATTGTAGATATAATACAATTATGAGATTAGTATTACCGAATGTATCCCGTTACAAACTCAGAGAGGAAAGAAACAGGGTTTCAAAGGGAACGTTTGGTAGCAAGTATTATTTTATTATTACTAAAACATACATTTATCAGGAAGTGCTTCCTAAAATACTGTAGCAAAAAGCTACAGTGTTTTATACTCACATCGCTACAGTAGAATGTACAGTAGATAACGGTCATTAAGTACTTAACGGCCGTTAAATACTAACGACCGTTAACTTTGATTTTTTATAAAATTCTGCCTGCAATCGGTCCTTCGTCTTACAGTTTCGTTACAAATTTGTCTTTACGTTCGTTGCAAATTTATTCCTTATAACTAACAGTCGTTAAGTGCACTAACTACTTTGGCAAAAAATCCTGCGGCAACGCGTGGGTGATCCACCTCGTACATTACATTTATCAGGAAAACACACTCACATCCAGACAGTGAAATGTACAGTAATTAACGGTTGTTAAGTATTTAACGGCCCTTAAGTATTTAACGGCCGTTAAGTATTTAATGGTCGTTAAGTAGTAACGACCGTTAACATTTTTTTTTAAATTCCGCCTGCAATTGGTCATTCGTCTTACAGTTTCGTTGCAAATTTAGTCCTTATAACTAACGGTCATTAAAGACCGTTAACATTTTTTTTTTTTTTTTTTTTTTTGCAAGTGCCTGCAATTGGTCCTTCATCTTAGAGGTTCATTGCAAATTTAGCCCTTATAACTAATGGTCGTTAACTGCAATAACTACTTCTTTGGCAAAACATCCCGCAGCAACGCGCGGGTGATCTACCTCGTAAATAACATTTACCAGGAGTCGTTAAAGCACAACAAATCCCTTTAAGTCACTGTAGCGCTACAGTGCGCCACACTCACATCCAAACAGTGAAATCTACAGTAATTTGTTTTAATGTAGTGTTAATTTTATTTAAAAAGCATGATTTTTTTTTAAATACATTTTAAATGCACCCAGTACATCGAAATATGTTTCTCGTATTATTTAGTTAGTACACTTACAAATAAAAAATAAGCATAAAATTTAGTTAAATCGCGATATGACAAGGAAAATTAAAGCCCAAAAAAAAATGAAGCATGTTTGTTAAATTAAAGCACAAAAAAGATGAGCGTGTATGTAAGTGTTTTTTTGCTATAAAAGATAGTAGAATCCATGATCAGAAGGTAATATGTACATTGATTTATCGTTTTAATAAATTCTTCATTTTCATTTACTTTGTAATGCTATTATATTACGGTTCAAAAATTCTTGTGCATCTGGTCATATTGGTCATGATTTTATCTCTGACTTTAATTACCTTTAACTTTATTTATTTAATTTTTAACTTAATTACCTTTTATCATATGGGAAAAACAGAAGATTAATTAACTGATTTAAGTACATTGATATGAACACAAATCCCATTTTGTGTTGAAAATTAAACCCCAAGTACTAAATGTTACGGGATTAACACCGACAATTTTGCTCAAGAATTTACGGTCATTGATTGTACCTTTGCAAATATAAAAATATATTTATATTGTAAATTTAATAAAGTAAACATGTCGACTTAAAGGAAGGTAGGCTGAAACAAAAAGGGAGGCAACATAAAGGAAAACGTACGTTATATTAGTTACATGCCTAAGACAAATAAACATTTCAGTACATTCTTTTTTTAAAGTTCTATGATATAAAACAATTTAATAATATAAAAACTCTAGACACAACAAATAATTACTCATTTACTCGTGTGAGTTAGTAATGTAATTCATATTTTAATCTTATTTCTAGAAAATTAAACTTCAAGGACTGATAATGTATTGGTGTGCTTTTGTAGTTTGAGAGTTTTATGGAAAGTTGTTAAAAAATTAGTCTCAACTAGTTTACAGAAAAAGCTCTTAAACTACAAAGACACACCAACATGGTTTTTTAATTAGTCTCAACTGATCATATTAGGGTTTAATTGTTGAATTGAGATTCAGTAGATTGTTTACGGGTGAAATTAAGTTTTTCTACATGGTATCAAAGTAGGTTTTATAAATTTGTTTTGATATGTTAAAAAAAAAAAACAAGGTTTTTTAATTTTTAGGGGTTTTTGATTTTTCGATGTTTGTATTAACCTTTGTTAATCAATAGATCTGGTATTGTTTTTGTCAATTCTTAAGTTTTAAAGAAAGGGGCATTTCACATCTCCCGTCGTTAAAATCAGAAATTTCATATTTACTCAAAACATACTTTAAAAATGTTGTTATTTGGGTATATATGAAATTAATCATGAAAAGCGGAGATGATATGAAATTCATCCTTAAAGAAAACGCCCAATTTTTCGTAAAAACGAATGTTTGGTAAATTTTGGGGCTTGCAATTTAAAGCAATTAAACATTTATATGATGAAACTAAATGAAAATCCAAACTTCATTTTATGTTTTAAAATGATTTAGAACTCAAATTGAAAAAAATAAAAAATAATAATGAAAGTGTGACGTTATCGATGCAAGAGAACGAAAAGAAGGTATGTGAAAATGAAAATGACATGTGTTAGACTCGAAGACGTTTTTGCACTTTTTAAAATAGCGGGTTTTTCTCACTTTCAATAGGATCACAACTCAGAATTAGGATAAAAAAACAAGCATAAGACTTGGGGGCAATCTCGACATGACACGAACCTGACGCGAAGTTAAACAAGTTTGGGTTGAAGTTAAATAGGTTTGGGCTAAAAACATATCAACCCGTCGAACATGTTTAAACGGGCCGTGTTTGGGTCGAGTAATCATTAAACATGTCAACTTGTAAACCCGTTTAAGTATTTAAGCCTCCAAAAATAAAGTAAATAACTTGAATTTCATGTTGTATTTGGGTTTAAACTTCTTTTGTTATATACTCCGTATCTAATATGACATGGATTATAATTCTAACTTTGATATTATTGCAATTGTCGTGTAGTTATTTATATCTTATTTCATCATTTTTTAATTATTATATCATTATTAAACTTAAACCGTTGAATCAAAAAATTACCAACCTTCTTCCTCGCATGACCTATTTATTTACTTAAAAAGGTTAAACGGGTCATAAATATGTTACACGTGTTATGCAAGATTATATTAGAGTTGAATTTATTGACACGATTAATAAACGGATTGTATTTGAGTAAAAATTATACCAACACGCTAACCGTAAACTAAAATATGTTAACGCGAACACAGCTCGATTGTCACCCACTCACCCTATATGAAACTAAAGAAAATCTAACTTTATGGCTTACTTGTTTTATATTATGCTTGACCATAATAAACCCTAAGACAAAGCTAACTCTATGACTTAATTGTTACTATATGTTTGACCATATTTTATACTAATATTGCTCAATAAATAGTCAAAGTAATTAGCCATCACAAGTCGTCAAACAGTAGTATTGTTAATACAGCTTAAGAATACATTTTAGAGTTTGGTTTATTGTTTTGATCTTGAGTAAAACAAAGAATAATTAACTTTCCAAAATAGTGAAAGAAAACGTGTTTGAATAAAAATAAAAGAGAGAACAAGTGTATCTAAAATAAACGAGGAGAACACATGTAACGATTTTACGAGGCTATGAACTTAAATATAAAATGACTGTTATATTTTATTTTATTTTCTAATACAATATCCAAACATAAAAATGAGTTGATGTTAAATTCATTTGTAAATTGAAGTACAAGATTATCAAGTTTCATATAGATTTTGTTTGGATTTAAAATTTTTTCACTCAAGTTAAGACCATACTGTTGAAGTAAAAATCCACAGCTACTCCAATGCTGAAATAAAAATCTGCAGCTACTCCAAACAGGCAAAAAGGTCCTCCGGATGACTCAAGATCTAGTCCTTCGGATAATTTAGGATTTGGTCTTTCGGTTACCTGTACTAGAAAAGCATGTGTTAGCCTCGTCTTGGGTTTTATCCCAAGACAAAGCTTCGGCATCAGAGTACGTTTTTGGTATGAGAGAATATGTGTGTGAGTAAAAGTGAATGAGAGAAGTTACCCTAAGTGATAAATCTTCCTGTTTATATAGGTGGACATTTCTTGTCCATATCTGATGGTCACATGTGATGACTGTGACGTTTTTGGGCGGCAACTGCGACATTCCCTTCTTTGGGCCCTGTTCAAATCAGTCCCGCCGTTTTGAGTAATATTCCATACTCCTTTTGTCAAGTATGATTCCGGAGCTTGGAGTTTGTTCCTATCGTTAGGCCGAAGTGATTCAGTGAGGGTCGTTCGGTAGCTATGTCATTCGTTCGGTGTGGGCCATTCGACCATGTACGCCAACATGTCCGGCCCTCTAGTATCATATTATTTGTTGTATTAATGATCTAATACTTGAGTTGCTGTCATCTTTTTTCTTATTTTGAAGCGTATAGGCCATTACACCTTATGGATCGGACATTATGTACATGGTGACAAAGTTCATAATTGTTTCAGTTTTATGGAGCGCCACCTTTTTCACCTTGGGATTTAGGATTTTGACACGTATACGCGTATACTTCATCGTGTGGTGTAGAATGTGTCGCGTCAGCGTCTGACACGACACGACATTTTGTACTGTCAGTTTTTTCCCTATACATAGTCCTTCCCCCTTTCATTTTCACCACTGTAAATTTTTCATAGAACGACTTATATCTTTCGTCTACTCTTGGCAGTACGTTTCGGCCTTTATCTTGCCTTTCTATTTTCCAGCTTGGATGTATTACCTTCCCCACATTTTTCATCATGTCGGCATCACCTATATTAGAACATACGGAAAATGCTCCAGAAACAGAAAACGAGACAGTCAAACCTAAGTTTGATGTACCTATTTATACTTCAAAGATGGACAAGGAATCTTTAATTTGGGCGGTGGACCGGTTTGGTGTGCCGAAGGATTTACATCTGAGACTTCCGTCGAAGGATCTAACCATGAATAATCTCTCGGCTGACGCCATTGGTTTACACTTAGAATATTTTCTGGAAGGGGGTCTTAGTGTGCCCTTTTCATCTTTCCTTTTAAGTGTAATTAAGTTGTGGAAAAACTAAAAGGGGGTTGAATAATTTTTACCATTTTTATACCTTTTTAATAAATGTTTGATTTGGTTGTGTAATGTGAAATCAACACGACAAACAATATATATAAACAATAAACAATAAGTAAATGCGGAATGTAAAGGAAAGATCAAACCAATAGACACGGTGATATAAAGTGGTTTGGCACGAAGCTCTCTTCCACGCCTTACTCCACTCCCCGAGTACACAACTCGAGAGTTCACAAGCACTATATCAACAAGCTCCTTTGTGGCTGAGAAAACCTTACAACGCCGCTTCATTTCTTTACCGATACTAAGCTGGATATCGAGTTTTTCCAAAGGCAAGACCAACCTTATCACTCAATATATTTTAAGGCCTAAAATACTAACCGAACTCACTAAGATGTTGTATGATGATGACTGCCCAAGTTGGCAGACGATGGTGAAGTATAATGACACACAAATGATTACAAAGTTATACAACTAAGTATATGATGAGACACTACTAACTACCACACTTGGAAGCTTGGAAAGTTCTTGTGTTCTTCACTTGAAATCAAAGTGGAAATCGTTGGATCACTTTGAATGTGTTATATGTCAGTTGGAATAATCAAGTAGTGTTATTATGATGTTAGAAGATGAAAGAATTGATGTTAGTGAGCTTAGAATGGATGAGATTCATTAATTGAAAATGGTAGAGTAAGTGTGTATTTATACTAAAATATTCTGCCACAAAATCTCCTTTCGTTGGATCCGTGGATCCGTAAAATACGGATCCGCCCATGTTAAATACGGATCCGCGGAGCGTATTTTGTGCAGTCTTTTGTCTAATGAATTATAGATTACATTTACTAAAACTAATTAAAGATTTTGATCTTCTAGACTTTCTTGGGCATTGATGTGTAAGGAAAGCTTTAAATTTATAATACTAGTTTCACTGATTTTAATAAACCAAACACGCGGGTAAAGTATAACCCACGTATGTAGTATAATATTATAGGCAAGACCAGGTCGTATCCACAGGGACTTAGTTCGTTCAATAAGCGGTAGATGATTAGATTAAGCAAAACAATATTTCAATGAATAGCAAAACAAGGTAATGATGTAAATCCAATAATAAGGAAATGATATTGCTTGGATAGCTTATATAATTAAGTGATAATGCTTATGCTAGATTTCAGTTAGATAATGATAAGGGCCATAACTTACAACTAGCCATTTTCATCAAAAGAGCAAGTTCACAAGTAGTTAGGTTCAATACAAGATTTGTGTTTATCTAATCAAGTGATTTCTCGCAGGCTTAGTATTATATCCAAAGTCTAGATTATTACCGATTCTCCTGAGCGGATTTCTCAAACCAAAGGCTAAAAATGCATTGACAAGCTTTAAAAATTGCATATAACAAGTTGGTTCTTTCGACCTTATCCAACAAGTTATACTCAATCAGTAGTGATAAATAAACGTAGCAAGACTTAAGATATAATAGATCACAACATAAACATGAAATTGATAGAGATCAAAGCATAATCATAACATCAATTTATTATATTTACTAGTCCAAGCGATCACAAGAGGTTTAGCCTCTCATGACTAATGAGTACATGATCACAGAAGTAATAAAAAAGCAAGTAAGAGACATACGGATTTGGAATGATCAATGAATTACACAAGTATCACAAGCAACCTAAAATTCTATAACCAAAGTCTATAGTAACCACTGCTTCTCTGCCTTGATACGTCTGGTACTTCTACACTTCTTTTGGACAGACTTAGTAATAATTCTTGGAGAGTGGAGAGGCTCAAATGCATGCAATGGGGTTTTTTATATAGCTTTCTGATAGGCAAAGTACGACATACTTTGATTGCAAGTGCGGCACACTTGGTTATTATCTTCACGCCAAAGTTTCAAAAATGCAAAGGAAGTACGGCGCACTTATAACTTAAAACCGGCGTACTTTTATTAATAAATGCCTATGACTTTTCTTGACCGATTAGGCAAATGTGGCGCACTTGTAAGAGAAACCGGCGCACTTTGTAGTGTGTCTTGGACTTATTTGTGGACTTTATTTGACGCGAGCTTTATTTGCTGAAATACTTGTATTCTTTTGCGTCTCTTGCTTAAGACTATCTTCAAGTGAACCTGCACATATTCCATGCTATTAAGGATCAAAATTTCACAAGAAATGATAATAAAATATATAATAGTACGCCCGTAAATATGTATAAATAATGCGTCATCAAATTCCTCCACACTTAGCTATGGATTGCCCTTAAGCAATCAAAGCGAGAAAATTCATTTGTTGTAAATGTGGAGATATATAAATCAGATTTTAGAATCATAGCTAAAAGGGCACCGACACTTAACTTAAATACCTCACGAAGGGATATATATTTTTAAATTCACACTAATCACTCGATAGGGTTGAGATCACTCAATTTGCACAAACACGATTAAATTAGCTACCATAGGCTTGCATAAGACACAAAGACAACTCTAAAAAGGCATAAGCACCAAACAATGATATCAATGAGGACTTTTCGAGTTGGCTATGGGTTTAGAGGGTATGGATAAGACATGGGATATATTTTCTCTGGTTTAGATGTATTTATAAAGCGATAAACCAATATCCTGCTGTGTTGATACAAATAATATTCTAAAAATCTTATTTATATCTTTCGATAACTCTACGTTTTGATGATAAGAAAATTTAAAAACACTTTACATCAAAATTAATGTAAACAAGTTTTTATTCGAAATATATTTCTACGTAAATCACTCTAGGTAAGAAGAAACAAATTTACAACTTGACAAATGATCAAAGAAGTGAATTTGTGTTTCAAACATCATATTTTTAATTATAAAAAATTGTTTTAATTGGAAAAATAAGTTTAAAAATCATAACAGCTATTCCCCTCCCCCTCAAAACAGCTCCAAACTTTCCCAAATAAACTTTCACCACTGATAATGCTCTAATTATACATATTTATCCCCTCGAATATATATTATATATCTATTATATTATAAAGAATACTGTGTATTTGTGAAAGATTTGGTATTAATCTGGTTGCAGGATTGATCGAGAGAAGAAACTAAAAACATAACTTAGAAGGACGATAAAGAAACAACGATAGTAAAAGGAAGGACTTGAAATGAAAATACATCATAACAGACCCAAGTACGCCGGTTTTAGGACCATGTGCGGCGTACTTGCTTGGCGGGTAAAAAAGTTTGAATCTACACGAAGTACGACGTACTTCCTATGAAGTACGGCGCACTTATCTTATCAGTTACAAGACAGAAGTTATTGATTGAATTCATTTTATGGCCGATCACTTGCCTCATTTAACCACTTCTGGAGTTAACTAGGTCAAGTGAGCCTATAAATAGTGACCTACGAGTTAGGGAAAAGCAGCAACGAAAGGGGGGAAACTCTAGGAGAAAGATAGGAAGATTACTAGTGATTTTGATGAACTCACACCAAGTTCACCATATCAAGGTTGTGCTCGTGATCCAAGTACTGTCACAGAGGCTAGGAGAAGGAGTTGAGTCGAGTTTTCTCTTTGGAAACTAGCATTTCATTCGTTGTAATCAATTTGATAAAATTCTATATTTTATATTATGAAGTTTATGAAATCTATGTTGAATGAAGTTTATGGAAACTAGTATTTCATTCTTTGTAATCTCTTTGGAAACTAATATTCCATACTCCTTTTGTCAAGTATATATATATATATATATATATATATATATATATGGTTCCGGAGCTTGGAGTTTGTTCCTGTCGTTAGGCCGAAGTGATTCAGCGAGGGTCGTTCAGTAGCTATGTCATTCGTTCGGCGTGGGCCATTCGACCATGTACGCCAACACATACCGGCATACATTTTTTTTAGTATTTAATGAATTTATAAATCTAATTTATAACTCATGAACTATAAATTTTGCCCAAAATATAAGGGGTGGTCAATAAAATCGAAACAAAACCTAAAAACAGCCCAAAAACTGAACCGCTTCAAAAACACATTATGGTTTTACTTTTATGCATAAAATTCGTAAAAAAATATCTCTTTAACTAGCATTATAACAAAATCACAAGGTTTATTTGTGGAAGGACTATACAAACACTTGGGATGTTAGTCTTAATAATGTGTTTGAGGTATTTATGAATGAATGTGATTTAGTACGCGG
Source organism: Artemisia argyi (assembly GCA_030686995.1). Lineage (NCBI taxonomy): Eukaryota > Viridiplantae > Streptophyta > Magnoliopsida > Asterales > Asteraceae > Artemisia > Artemisia argyi. Next base: position 67,972,251 of record CM060708.1, read on the forward strand.
AATTTACTAAAACACACTAAAGGAACAAAGGTGGTGAATAAGTAAACGTGAATAATTTATAGTGATGAACACAACATGAATAACACAAAACGATTCAATATTATTTATGAAATGATACGGGTGATCTAAACTATCACCAGGATTACAAATGTAACCTTGAATCTTTGATACGTGAAAAGGATTTAATGATGGAAGTTATGCATGCAGTGATTGATATCTAAAAAGGTGACTAAGGGTTCCTTTTATAGTATAAGGAGCCCTTATTACAAGTTGTCAAGTTGTTTAATATAATATACTTAGAGACTTATCTTATCCTAATATTACACCTTTCAAGGTAAAACACTCCATATTATCTACTGAGACCTCTGTACTACTTCTACTAAACGTGTAACTTTGTATAAAGACTAATAATACAACTAAATATCTCTAAATAAAATATAACAACTTGTCATTTAAACTGGCAGGACCTTCATCAACTAGCAGTACCTTCTCACCCAGAAGGTACTGTTAGTATATCTTCAACTTCAACAAAACAAAGAAGCAGGCTTAACTTATCATTTGGCAGGCTCTTCTGGCAGACTCTTTAACTTGAGCATTTTATTCCCAACAATCCTCCCCTAAACTTGTTATTCCTTATTTAAAATAACCAAGTTTCTTGTGAATAAAATTCATACCTTGAGGATCTGAGGGAACTCTTCCAAAAACCTTATCATATATTCCTCCTTAGGCTTTCATACTGATCAAATATGCTTTCCTTCAATCTTTTGACTGCATCAGTTTCTTCTTCATATAGTAGCTTATTGGAGATCATGACTGATAATACTTCATAGCTTAAAGGAAACTCCTTCTCACCTAGCATAAAGAGTTCTATTCCACTCTGAGTGGAAAGATGATGAACATGGCTCATGCTGAAATATTCATATGAAATAGATAAATCATAGTAAGGGAATTTCCAATGTGTATCAGTAGGATTTGGATCATATAATCTGCTGAACTCCACCCATAGCTCTTGCTCCTTTGCATCAGGTTTATACTTGGTTTTCAGCTTCTCTTGAACTAAGTCCCACAATTCATCTAGATCCATTCTGCTACATGCTCTAAGCAGATTTTCAAAATTCTTGAATATTTCAACCTTATTTCCAACTCTTGTTATCTTTCATGCTTTACCAAATTTGTCATTGTAGATTTCCCAATCTATGATTGGATGCCTTGCATGTAAAGGTTCAGCAAAGACAACTTGTGGAACATATACAACCATTTCTCTTGACTGAACAGGAGGCAAGTCTGGTTTCTCTTTTTGGGCTGCTTGATCCTTCTGATCATCTCTTCTTCTTTTGGAAGGCCTTTCTGGTGAATCCATGAGGAGACTGGTTTTGTTTCTTTTGTAAACCTCTAAGTATAGAAGCTTCAATTCATCAAATGATTTAGTTTTGAGTTGATGATCCTTCATGTTCACTTCTCTTTTCAGATATAACTTGAAAAAATGCTTCTGATCTGCCTCAGAATGAGGCATTTTGAACCCTTTCTCCTTATTCTTCTGGATCTGCTGATAGACATCATCCAATGCCTCTTGATTGTATTTCTTAGTGATGAAATCATTGAGCTTGATTGTCATTTCATCTGAGCTAAGAGACTCATCACACACCAGAGTATAAGCTTCACCCCTTACAATTGGATCAATGGAAATGATATATTGCAGCTGAGCATCAAATTTTTCTTGTAATATTCTTGTCTCTTCTTCAGCACTCATAACCTCTTCTTCATGAAGCTGTTTGGACAACTTATCATCTACAGCCATTTGTACTTGTTCTTTCTTATTCAGCTTTTTAGGCTCTGTTTCATCTTCAAACACAATTTTCTTGCCCTTGTCTTTTGGTGATGATTCTAGACTTGGAGCAGCAGATTGTTCATCAGAAACAAGAAACCTCCCCTGAGGCTGTGATCCCCTTTTTCTTTTGTAGAACATTTGATCAGAACCTTTTAAATTCATAGCCAATAGCCTCTGAATCCCAGCAGGCTCTTGCTCTGCTTCAGCAGTCTCTTTTGTACTAACAGGCTCTTTTTCTCCACTAGCAGGCTCTTCATCAATCACTTGGGTTCCTTCATGAAATTGAAACTGAATCTCTTCTTCACTCTTAGAACTACCCATCCTCCCCTTTTTGGAAGAGAGACTGTAACACCCCCAAAAGTCGTTATTAACAGCGGAAGACTTAACATGTCAGCGGAAGACTTTCGGGGTATTACTTCGAGGATCTTTGTCACAATCATAGTGGATATCACAAAGTGAAGTATTAAAGATTTATTTTATTTCAAAATACCAAATATCAGGAATACAAAACATTATTAAGTTAAGAACGTGTTTTATTCTGAAGGAAAGTAAGTAGTTTATTATGGTTCTTGTCATGCTTTTGCCCACTCCGTGCCATCCAGATCCGTCTTGTTTAGTTACCTGAGATAAACATGCTAAAGTCAACATAAAGTTGAGTGATATTCATAGGTTTGAATTTAAGAGTTTGAATCACAAGTTAAGAATGTATTGTAATCACATACAATCAATATGTAAAAAAAATCAGTGTTCCTGTTATTGCCTTAAGCTCATGATACTCAACGATTAACAGCCAATCATAAATGTGAATTATGATGGTAAGTAATAGGCCCCCAAAGATAGGTATTTGTCGATAACCTATTTATAAGAACAATAAAGTGCGCCTGGTGTTTTCTCCAACAACCAAACGAGGATTGTTAATCACTAATAGTACTATCCACAATTATTTACGTTCACCCTTCAGGTGATTAAGGTTCATGATAGAGGGACTTCTGACAATAGTAACTTAAGCAAATAACATTGGCCTGACGGTATTTCAATACCCGGTATAAAAGACTTGTGATCGAGTTTTAAGCATGTATCTCCCCACGGGAAAATAGTTAAAGGGTGGGCTATGAAATCACCTTAGTAGTACAGTGGTATCGTAGTCTCAACAAAGCAAGGAAACGGCTTCACACAACACAACCTAAAAGATAATGCAAGTTTCAGTTAATAGTCTAAATCTGGTTTTATCGCGAATGTTTGTCATGTTTTCAATATATATCGAAGTATAAAATGGTAAGTCATGATAAAAGTTAATAATCATATCATATAGTTAACTTTTATTTATTACGACGAGGATTATATATATAACGTATATATAATTAAAAATTTCAAAGTTTTATATCAATTATCATAATATTTATATAAAACCTTATAAATGTAATAAGAAATATTTATTTCAGTAAAGTCCTTCAAGTTTCACAAGTTTTACAAATTTGACCCTGACGGTATAACATTTTCACCGTTAGTCCAATATATACATATTTTACATTTTTGGTCCAATATATAACAATATTTACCTTTTATGACTCCAAGTTTCAGTATTTACAGTTTATACCCTTTAGAAAAATAGTTTTTATACTTTTCACCTAAGTTTACAATTTTGGCAATTCTAGTCCCTACTTCTCGTACATTTGCAAAAATGGTCCAAGTTTTACCAATTTCAAAACTTAACATTTTTATTAGTTCATTAAGCTCAAAATATTTAGAAAAGTTTAGTTTGATAGCTTATTAGCTTATAATTAGCTTATTTTTATGTTTGGGCCTTAACGAGCTAAAATCAAAGTCCATTAACGTTTAACGATCCACTAAGCTTTCAAAACCTTTGGGCCTGAGTTTGTACTTATATTTTGAGTATAAAAACACTGGAGAAAAGCTTGTGGCATCAGCTTATTTGAAAAGCTTATTGGACCTAAACGGCCCAAGTGCTTATTTTTGTTCAAAATACTAGTTGGTAAGTCGATTCACTTTAGCTCTAGCAAACGGCTTATACGAGCTTATAAGGTTGGATAAAAAGTGTTTTCTAATTGTCTACTAGGTCGTTAGTGAGGTCGAGTAATAAAAACAACATGTTATTAATCTAGATTCGAAGAAAAAGGGTCAAAGTAAACGTATCAACTCATGACTGAAAGCAGTCCAATGATTTAGAAAATATTCTAAGTGTTGGGTTTGTGAATCGAAGGGTCAAGTGACCTTTTAAACGTGTCTAAATAAATATGTAAACGATATTATTAGCTTCGAATCTTTATTATACGTGATTGCTAGCATGGTCAAAAATGAAAAGAAAGGAAAACATATACATGTTACGTTTATATTTTTACGATAAAATTAGGCAAAGTAAATGTGTAAAGACTAAAATTTCGAAATGAAAATATAACCAAGGGAACTCCGTGTCTCACCTCACCACTTGGGGTGGAGTTCTCGTACGTATGGTTCGAAATGGGTACGTGAGATCAAGGTACTATGGTTCACTCCTAGCAAGGTTCACAACGAGCTATGGTGGTACTCCTTGGATCACTTCTATGCTTCGTTCTTGTTCCAAACTTCTTGTCCCAAACTTGACACTAGTACTTCATGAATATGTAGCTATGGTATGTTTTAGGGTGTGGTTTCAACTGAGCTTGCATGGTGAGGTTTATATAGGAAGTTTTGAGGGCATGATAAGTGTTAAGGTAACATGGGAGGGGTTCGTTGGTTTGTAAACGTGTGTAGCACCTTCCTTATTGCCCAATCGATCATTAGCCATCAAGGAGAATGTGTCATACAATCTACTATACATTCCTGACATGAACATAGATAGTATTGTTGTCATTGGGGATCATGGGGGGTTTGTGAAGAGTTTGTGATACGTTTTGGTTTTATGTGTCACATGGTTTTGGGAGTTTACTTGAGACAGATTCGAAGCAGTAAACGAGTGAATGAGTGAATAATATTTATCATTCACGAATCTATGTAAGGTGGTAAAACAAGTTAAGTGATAATATACATATGTTGTGTGTCGAATTTGAAAGAAACTAGGGGTGTTCTTGGCTTCGTTCGCGACTGGAAACAAAGAAAGAAAGAAAAAAAAAAATAACAAGTGTTCGTTTGGGCTTATAAGCCTGTTGGGCTTGTGTTTGGTTTCGGTCCAGCAGAGAAAAAAAAAAAAAAAAAAAAAAAAAAAAAAAAAGAAAAATGAAAAAGGGGTCCGTTTGGTATTAGTGCTAGAAAGTGGGGCCCATTTAAGATGTGGTGTCCACATAGAAATTTAGGGAGTCGGGATAAGTTAAAGTAACGATAGTGAGCAATCTCGGGAATTTTCGTAGGATTTGGAATATATAAATATTGTACGTAAAAAGGTGTCGTATAATATATAATTATTAATATATACGTTTAATAATTATCATTACAAATGTTAAAATGTATTCGCGATAATTTAGACTATCTAGGTTTGTGTGCAAGCGATGTCTCTAAGCAAATAATATATCACAACATTCCGTTTGTGATTCACATAATAAGTCATATAAAAAAAAAATTTTGTCACACGTAATAATGGGAAATTAAATAGTGCAAGTGTTTACTAACCGTTGGGAAAAATTACGAGATGCTACAGTACATACATCTTACAGTGAATTCCGTCCCGGAATTCGAGTTTAGGAGGGTTGCCAAGGGTGTCTAAGAGAAGAGGTGTGGGTACTTGGTGCGAAACTGGTCCTCGCGTTCCCAAGTATACTCTGGTCCTCGTTTAGAGTCCCATCGAACTTTTATGATAGGGATACGGTTTTGTTTTTGTTGTTTGACTTCTCTATCCATGATTTCTACTGGTTCCTCGGTAAAAACGAGTTTGTCATCAAGTTGTAATTCTTTCAATGGAATGACCAAAGATTCATCGGATAAACACTTCTTGAGATTTGACACATGGAAAGTGTTGTGAATTCTACTAAGTTCCTCGGGTAGTTCAAGTTTATATGCCATGGGTCCAATTCTTTCTAAGATTTTGAACGGACCGATGTATCTTGGGTTTAACTTTCCCCTCTTTCCGAATCGTATCATTCCTCTCCATGGTGATACTTTTAACATAACTTTATCTCCAATCTGAAATTCCATGGGTTTTCTTTTTAGGTCGGCGTAACTTTTCTGTCGGTCTCTAGCGGTTTGTAAACGTTGTTTGATTTTGATGATTTTCTCGGTTGTCTCATGAACTAGATCCGGTCCTGTGAGTTGTATTTCTCCGACTTCTGCCCAGCAAACGGGTGATCTACACTTTCTACCGTAAAGTGCTTCGAATGGTGCTGCCTTGATACTGGTATGATAACTGTTGTTATATGAGAATTCTGCCAACGGTAAGTGTTTGTCCCAACCTTTTCCGAAGTCTATAACACAAGCGCGTAGCATATCTTCTAAGGTTTGTATAGTTCTCTCGCTTTGACCATCAGTTTGGGGGTGATAGGCTGTGCTCATATCCAGCTTTGTTCCTAAAGCTTTTTGCAATGATTTCCAAAAATGAGACGTGAAACGACTGTCACGATCTGATATAATGGAAATCGGCACTCCATGTCGTGACACAATTTCCTTCAGATATACCTGAGCAAGCGTGTTCATTTCATCAGTTTCTTTGATTGGTAGGAAATGAGCTGACTTGGTGAGACGATCGACGATAACCCATATCGTATCGTAGCCAGTAGAGGTTTTGGGAAGTTTGGTGATGAAGTCCATTGTAATATGTTCCCATTTCCATATGGGGAGTTCGGGTTGGGTGAGTAATCCGGAGGGTTTCTGGTATTCTGCTTTTACTCTTGAACATGTTAGACATTTACTGACGTACTCAGCGATGTCGGCTTTCATGTTCGGCCACCAATATAGTTTCTTAAGATCTTGGTACATCTTGTCGGAACCCGGGTGAATGGAGTATTTTGACTTGTGAGACTCATGCATGATAAGGTCACGAATACCTCCGAAGAGAGGAATCCAGCTTCTTTCCTTGAAACAAAGCATTCCATCTGATCTTTTCACAAATCCGTTTTCATTTTCCGGCATACCAAAAATCTTTTCAATTGGTCGATTTTCTTTCTTGAGAGCTTTGCTCTGGGCGATAATGATTTGTGTTGGGAGGGGTGAACAAATAGTCATGCCTAACGATCTAACCCTGAGAGGTTTTAGTCTTTCTTTTCGGCTTAATGCATCTGCTACTACATTAGCCTTTCCTGGGTGATAACGGATTTCACAATCATAATCACTAAGCAATTCTAACCAACGGCGTTGTCTCATGTTTAAATCCTTTTGATCTAGGATATGTTGGAGACTTTTGTGATCTGTAAACACGATACACTTAGTGCCGTATAGATAGTGTCTCCATAACTTGAGAGCGAATACTATTGCTCCTAGTTCTAGATCATGGGTTGTGTAATTTTCCTCATGTTTCTTCAGTTGACGTGAGGCATAAGCTATTACCTTATCTCGTTGTATCAAAACTGCACCTAAACCATGGTACGAAGCATCACAATATAGCACGAAATCTTTGTTTCCTTCGGGCAATGCTAGTATTGGAGCTTCACAAAGCTTTTGTTTTAATAGTTGGAAGGCTGATTCTGCTTCTTGTCCCCAAACGTACTTTTCGTTCTTTTGGGTCAACTTGGTCAATGGTTTTGAGATTTTAGAGAAACCATCAATAAATCTCCGGTAGTAACCTGCAAGACCTAAAAATTGACGTACTTCTGTGGGAGTTGTAGGTGATGACCATTCTTTAACTGCCTCTATTTTTGCAGGATCCACGTGTATTCCTTGACTATTGATTACGTGTCCCAAAAATTGCACCGTGGGAATCCAAAAGTCACATTTTGAGAATTTTGCGTACAACTTTTCCTTCCTAAGTAACTCTAGGATTGTTCTCAAATGATTGGCATGTTCCTCTTTGTTACGAGAGTAGATCAGAATGTCGTCAATGAACACTATCACGAATTTGTCCAAATATGGCTTGCATACTCGGTTCATTAGGTCCATAAACACAGCGGGTGCGTTCGTTAGACCAAATGGCATTACTTGAAATTCATAGTGTCCATAACGGGTTCTGAAGGCTGTCTTGGGAATATCCTCTTCCCGAACTCTCAATTGATGGTATCCCGACCTTAGATCAATCTTCGAGTATACACTCGATCCTTGTAATTGATCAAACAAATCGTCTATTCTAGGTAAAGGATATCGGTTCTTTATAGTGAGTTTGTTTAACTCTCGGTAATCTATGCACATTCGGAATGATCCGTCTTTCTTTTTAACAAATAGAACTGGGGCTCCCCAAGGTGATGAACTTGGTCTAATGAAACCTTTATCGGATAATTCCTTTAGTTGTTCCGATAGTTCCTCCATTTCGGAAGGTGCCAACCTGTAAGGTGCTTTTGCTACTGGTGCCGCTCCAGGCACTAGTTCAATTTGAAACTCTACTTGACGAGTCGGTGGAAGACCGGGTAGATCTTCAGGAAATACTTCGGGGAATTCCTTAACAATAGGTACATCTTTAAGTTGTTTCTTGGTTAACTTACTTTCCGTCACCTGAACCATGAATACATGACATCCTTCGTTCATGTATTTTATCATTCTGAGGCATGAGATGATTCCGTATCGGTTTTTATTCTTGTCGCCATGGATAACGAGGGTTTCATTCTTAAAAGGAATGTGTATGGCTTTCTCGTCACAATGAATCTTAGCTTGATGTTTGGATAACCAATCCATTCCGATGATAGCATCAAAACTACCGAGTTGGACAGGCATCAGGTCAATAGGAAAGGATTCTCCTACGAGGGTTATGGTACAATCTTTTAAAACCGAGTTGGTGCTAATTAAGTTCCCATTGGCCATTTCTATCTCGTATGTGGTGTTTAGCTTAGAAGGGTTAGAGTTAATGAAAGGGGCAAACGTATCTGACACGAAGCTCTTATCTGCTCCAGAATCAAATAATACTCTAGCATTATGATGATTTAATAAGAACGTACCCGTGACAACGTCGGGGTTTTGTGGTTCATTTTCATTTCCCATCACGTATGCTCTTGCTCGTGCAGTGTTCTGACCATTTCCCTTTGGACAGCGGTTCTTGAAGTGTCCGGTTTCTCCGCATGAGTAACATGTTGGTGCTATTGGTTGTAGGTTGCTGCCGGTAGCAGGGGTCCTACAATCTTTTGTGGCATGACCTATCCTTTGGCATTTATGGCATTTCACCGTACAAGCACCATTGTGATGAAGCTTGCATCGGTGGCACTGTGGCTTAATACCTTGATATCCATTGCCATTGGTTGCCGTAAATATCTTAGGAGGTTCTTGTCGTTGGTTCTGTTGTTGACGATGTGGGTTCTTGTTCTGGTGTTGTTGTTGGTTGATCCTGTTGTAGTTGTTGTTGTTGTGGTGATGGTTGTTGTTGCGATGGCCGTTGTGGTAGTGATTGTGGTTTTGGTGGTGGGTGGTTCTCCTGTCATCGAGTTTTCTTTTGAATTCGTTGCACTTGATTTCGCGGTCTAGGAGTTTTTGTGCTAACTCCATTGCGACTTCTAGTGATGGTGGGTTGGATGCTGTGACGTTTCCTTCGATATTCCGGGGAAGACCTTCAATATACTTCTCCAGAGTTTTCTCTAAATCTGGTACGATAGAAGGACATAATGCCATCAGCTCGTGGAATCTCCTGTTGTAAGCCCTAAGATCGATTCCTTTGACTGCAAGGACGTGGAATTCGTCTTCCAGTTTTCTTATTTCGGATCGAGGACAGTACTTCTTTAGGATCTTGGCTTTGAATTCCGTCCAGGAGAGTTGGTATGCCGCTTCTGTACCTAAAGTTTGAGTTGTAGCGGTCCACCATGACAAGGCGTCATCCATTAAAGTTCCGGTGGCAAATGTGACCCTGTTGTTTTCTGAGCATCCACTCCTTTGGAATACCGTTTCGCATCTCTCGAACCAATGGGCGAGTTTCGTTATCCCTTCAGTACCCATGAAGTAAGTTGGCTGACAAGCCATAAAGTCTTTATAGGTACATTGGCGAGGTGCGGGAGCAACATTTCTTGCCGGTTGTGCATTAGCATTTGCTTGTTCGGCTAAGGCTGCATTGATTCCATTGGTGATTGCTTGTTGGATCTCTTCCGGGGTCATGGTTGCTGCTGAGGTAGTGGTCGTGGTTCTCTTAGGTGCCATATTCCTAAAATGAGAATATATTTTCAGAATTTTCATAATAACCATCTTGTGTTAGACTATTTAGTAACATCAATAGGTTCAAAGTTATAATAGTGTCACATATATCACGATGCAATATACGATATCATAACACTTATGAAAATAAAGCAAACATAACATCATTGATTAGATTGTCGTTTTACATCACTTATTCATTCTTGTTGACATATCTTCTAGGACATTCAAATACAAGTTATTACTGTGATGTGGGTGAGACTACGTCGACAATCTATGGCATTCTAGGGTTTTCCTTGGTTATCATCAAGACGACGTTCTAGTTCCTGAATTTTGGCGGCCATGGTTTCTATGATTTGGTCTCGGTCTCTCTCCCTAGCTTGTGTTTCTTGTTGTGCACGTCGCAGAGACATGACTTGGGCTCTTGTGGTGTCGAGGGCTTGATCGATGTCACACATGATGTCCCTGTTTACGGTGTTAGCAGAGCAAAGTAATCCGATGAATTCCATAGCTTCACCGAATTGGGTACTTAGTTGTTCAATTATGGTTCCCGTCTCTAGGTGTCCCATCACAAGTTGTTCGATCTCAGCTGACATGACTTCTATTAGTTCATTAGGGATGTTGTTCACCAAGGTGGCTATGGCGTCTAACCTGTCTTCATGTCTTACTAACCTAGCTGCCAAGAGTGGTATGGTATGGTGAATGGGTTCTCCAGTGACTGGAAGGATCTTAGATGCAGCAAATGATGATCTTTCACCAAGTTCTCTGTTGGTGGGAGTACCTTCTTGAGATCTCCAATACTTAAGGATTGGTAGTAGAAATGACCATTTGCGAGCATTGACCCGCTTACGAGCCTTATGGTTGGTTCTTGCATAATAGTAAGGATCTGAGGAGGTAGGACGAATCTGGTAATTCCTTGGTTGATAAGGTAGAGGAGCACTGGAAGTTTTCACAGGTGGTGAACTGTTGATTGTCACTGGTACAGTAGTGGTCTGCTGATAAAATATACTAGGTAGTATCACTGGTTCTGCAGTTGGAGCAACTTCCTTTTTCCATTTAGTATCATTCCAGATGTCTTTTTCTTCAGCATATGAAAGAGCTTTTCCAGCTGTGGCTGGTTCATAAGGCTGGAATGGAGAAGTTTGCTTACTGTGTCTGATTGGACCAGATGATGCTTGGGGTGAAGTAGAGGATTGCTGACTTTCCTTATTCTTATCTGTTGTAGGTGACACAGTCATTGGAGCAAGAGTTGGTACCATAGGTGTAGAGCTCTCAGTTTCCGAATCCGATAATAACACAATGAAGTTGGGTTTGGAAGACATGGTACTGTAATAATCCCGATTAGTAAACATAGTTATTAGCATAATCATAACATGTAAGCATATATCAAGTTATATAAGTAAGAAATAATGAGAATTAATTTTTCTACCAGATGTTGGATTGTAGGCACGGAGGGCATGAAGTGGTATTTTGTAAAAATGGTCCAGTTAAAGTGTAGTTATAGTCCAATGTTTAAAAACATCTGGTTCTCTATAACCGTGGCTCTGAATACCAATCTATAACACCCCCAAAAGTCGTTATTAACAGCGGAAGACTTAACATGTCAGCGGAAGACTTTCGGGGTATTACTTCGAGGATCTTTGTCACAATCATAGTGGATATCACAAAGTGAAGTATTAAAGATTTATTTTATTTCAAAATACCAAATATCAGGAATACAAAACATTATTAAGTTAAGAACGTGTTTTATTCTGAAGGAAAGTAAGTAGTTTATTATGGTTCTTGTCATGCTTTTGCCCACTCCGTGCCATCCAGATCCGTCTTGTTTAGTTACCTGAGATAAACATGCTAAAGTCAACATAAAGTTGAGTGATATTCATAGGTTTGAATTTAAGAGTTTGAATCACAAGTTAAGAATGTATTGTAATCACATACAATCAATATGTAAAAAAAATCAGTGTTCCTGTTATTGCCTTAAGCTCATGATACTCAACGATTAACAGCCAATCATAAATGTGAATTATGATGGTAAGTAATAGGCCCCCAAAGATAGGTATTTGTCGATAACCTATTTATAAGAACAATAAAGTGCGCCTGGTGTTTTCTCCAACAACCAAACGAGGATTGTTAATCACTAATAGTACTATCCACAATTATTTACGTTCACCCTTCAGGTGATTAAGGTTCATGATAGAGGGACTTCTGACAATAGTAACTTAAGCAAATAACATTGGCCTGACGGTATTTCAATACCCGGTATAAAAGACTTGTGATCGAGTTTTAAGCATGTATCTCCCCACGGGAAAATAGTTAAAGGGTGGGCTATGAAATCACCTTAGTAGTACAGTGGTATCGTAGTCTCAACAAAGCAAGGAAACGGCTTCACACAACACAACCTAAAAGATAATGCAAGTTTCAGTTAATAGTCTAAATCTGGTTTTATCGCGAATGTTTGTCATGTTTTCAATATATATCGAAGTATAAAATGGTAAGTCATGATAAAAGTTAATAATCATATCATATAGTTAACTTTTATTTATTACGACGAGGATTATATATATAACGTATATATAATTAAAAATTTCAAAGTTTTATATCAATTATCATAATATTTATATAAAACCTTATAAATGTAATAAGAAATATTTATTTCAGTAAAGTCCTTCAAGTTTCACAAGTTTTACAAATTTGACCCTGACGGTATAACATTTTCACCGTTAGTCCAATATATACATATTTTACATTTTTGGTCCAATATATAACAATATTTACCTTTTATGACTCCAAGTTTCAGTATTTACAGTTTATACCCTTTAGAAAAATAGTTTTTATACTTTTCACCTAAGTTTACAATTTTGGCAATTCTAGTCCCTACTTCTCGTACATTTGCAAAAATGGTCCAAGTTTTACCAATTTCAAAACTTAACATTTTTATTAGTTCATTAAGCTCAAAATATTTAGAAAAGTTTAGTTTGATAGCTTATTAGCTTATAATTAGCTTATTTTTATGTTTGGGCCTTAACGAGCTAAAATCAAAGTCCATTAACGTTTAACGATCCACTAAGCTTTCAAAACCTTTGGGCCTGAGTTTGTACTTATATTTTGAGTATAAAAACACTGGAGAAAAGCTTGTGGCATCAGCTTATTTGAAAAGCTTATTGGACCTAAACGGCCCAAGTGCTTATTTTTGTTCAAAATACTAGTTGGTAAGTCGATTCACTTTGGCTCTAGCAAACGGCTTATACGAGCTTATAAGGTTGGATAAAAAGTGTTTTCTAATTGTCTACTAGGTCGTTAGTGAGGTCGAGTAATAAAAACAACATGTTATTAATCTAGATTCGAAGAAAAAGGGTCAAAGTAAACGTATCAACTCATGACTGAAAGCAGTCCAATGATTTAGAAAATATTCTAAGTGTTGGGTTTGTGAATCGAAGGGTCAAGTGACCTTTTAAACGTGTCTAAATAAATATGTAAACGATATTATTAGCTTCGAATCTTTATTATACGTGATTGCTAGCATGGTCAAAAATGAAAAGAAAGGAAAACATATACATGTTACGTTTATATTTTTACGATAAAATTAGGCAAAGTAAATGTGTAAAGACTAAAATTTCGAAATGAAAATATAACCAAGGGAACTCCGTGTCTCACCTCACCACTTGGGGTGGAGTTCTCGTACGTATGGTTCGAAATGGGTACGTGAGATCAAGGTACTATGGTTCACTCCTAGCAAGGTTCACAACGAGCTATGGTGGTACTCCTTGGATCACTTCTATGCTTCGTTCTTGTTCCAAACTTCTTGTCCCAAACTTGACACTAGTACTTCATGAATATGTAGCTATGGTATGTTTTAGGGTGTGGTTTCAACTGAGCTTGCATGGTGAGGTTTATATAGGAAGTTTTGAGGGCATGATAAGTGTTAAGGTAACATGGGAGGGGTTCGTTGGTTTGTAAACGTGTGTAGCACCTTCCTTATTGCCCAATCGATCATTAGCCATCAAGGAGAATGTGTCATACAATCTACTATACATTCCTGACATGAACATAGATAGTATTGTTGTCATTGGGGATCATGGGGGGTTTGTGAAGAGTTTGTGATACGTTTTGGTTTTATGTGTCACATGGTTTTGGGAGTTTACTTGAGACAGATTCGAAGCAGTAAACGAGTGAATGAGTGAATAATATTTATCATTCACGAATCTATGTAAGGTGGTAAAACAAGTTAAGTGATAATATACATATGTTGTGTGTCGAATTTGAAAGAAACTAGGGGTGTTCTTGGCTTCGTTCGCGACTGGAAACAAAGAAAGAAAGAAAAAAAAAATAACAAGTGTTCGTTTGGGCTTATAAGCCTGTTGGGCTTGTGTTTGGTTTCGGTCCAGCAGAGAAAAAAAAAAAAAAAAAAAAAAAAAAAAAAAAAAAAGAAAAATGAAAAAGGGGTCCGTTTGGTATTAGTGCTAGAAAGTGGGGCCCATTTAAGATGTGGTGTCCACATAGAAATTTAGGGAGTCGGGATAAGTTAAAGTAACGATAGTGAGCAATCTCGGGAATTTTCGTAGGATTTGGAATATATAAATATTGTACGTAAAAAGGTGTCGTATAATATATAATTATTAATATATACGTTTAATAATTATCATTACAAATGTTAAAATGTATTCGCGATAATTTAGACTATCTAGGTTTGTGTGCAAGCGATGTCTCTAAGCAAATAATATATCACAACATTCCGTTTGTGATTCACATAATAAGTCATATAAAAAAAAAATTTTGTCACACGTAATAATGGGAAATTAAATAGTGCAAGTGTTTACTAACCGTTGGGAAAAATTACGAGATGCTACAGAGACCCAAACCTTCTGCTTCTGAACTTGAAGAACTAGAAGCAACCAACTAAGAAGTCCTTTTACCTTTCAACAACTTCACCTTTAACTCCAATTTCTCAACTCTCTTAACCAGCTTGGTGTTAATCTCTGTAAAGTGTTTATTTTGTCTTTCAAGAGTAGTTTGCAAGAGCTGCACTTGCTCCTTTAGCTCCTTTACAGTCTGAGCATCTACACTTTGATGTGGAGGAGAGTGGGGTGGTGAGTTTTGATGTGATAATGATGGTGATGTTGCAGATGGTATTTGTGATGGTTGGTGAGATGGTGATGGTACTGGTGATGGTGGTGTGACTGATGGTATTGGTGATGGTGGAGTGACTGATGGTACTGGTGATGGGTTTGGTGATGAATGATCAGATGATGTGGATGGTTCTTCAGTATGTTGTGGTAACATTTCCTCAAATAGTGGTACTTCTTCTCCTTAAAAACCAATTTTCATATTTGAAAACACCTTGTGGGTATGTTTTGGAGTTTTAAAAGGTTTGTTTGGGGGAAGTAACAAATGTTTGGATTTGTTGATGAGGCACTGAATAAACCTGGGGTACATTAAAAACTTTGTTTCACTATCCACATTTTTAACCAATCCTTCAAAAATGTATTTTGAAAAGTTGAATTTCTTGTTTGTTGCCAAGCAAATGAGAGCTGCAGCCATGTTACCACTAAACTGCTCCCATGAGGTTTTCTTTTGGCTTAAACAATGAAGGATGGTATGGATCAAAAATCTCCATTGAGGGGTAAAATGCTTTTTAAGAAATGTAAGCTTTGTAGAAGTCACATTATTCCCCATTTTTGTCAAATTTTCAAAGATTTTAGTATTAGGCAATTGACTAATACCATCTGAATCATCCAAATGAAGATGTCTTCGAATGGAAGATTCGGTAAAAGTCAGGGTTCTGCCATCCACTTTGACCTTTAACTCTTGAATCCCATTCCTAAGAGTTTTAACTCTAGCCGTTTGCCAAAATTGTAAAATTTGAGATTAAAAATAGTGGGATTCACGAGTAATGCAAACCTGATATAAGAATTGTTTAGAAAATCCACTGCTTGATGAAAAGATTCATTTTCCTCAGACTTTTCCAAAAATGCGAATTGGTTGTGACGTTTAACAAAACTTAGATGAGCCATGGTGAAAGTTTTGGGAAAAACTTGATTATGATGGTGGGATTTTATTGTTGTACTGGTAGAAGATGAAAGGTGAGTGTAAATTGTGATAAGGATTGATTAAAGATATTATGAGAAAATTACTTTTGACCGACTATTAAAGATTTAGATAAGTAATTGAAGAGGCGGTCAAAAAGATCTTTTATTATAATAACCATACCCTTAAATCGAGGAAAACATGAGGAATTTACAAAAATACCCTTCAAACAACGGCTATATTTTAAACTGACAGACTCAACAGTTATGTAGCAGTACCATTTTACTCTACCAGTACTAATATTTGAACTACCAGTACCTTGTATTTAGAAATATAACTTGGCTGTATCTTTAAAATTTTATTAAAAATGCCTTATAGTTTTTAGCAAACTATCAGCTATCAACGGATTTGATAAGTCTTTACCAATAGCCGTTTGCTTTTGGACTAGCCAGCTCTTTTAAGTTTGGAAAACTTGGTGAACTGATTACCTTATAGTTTTTAGCAAACTATCATCTATCAACGTATTTGAGAAGTCTTTACCAATAGCTGTTTGCTTTGGACTAGCCAGCTCTTTAGTTTGTAAAACTTGGTGAACTGATTACCATTTCCACATCATGATTTTTGTTATCAACCTTGAGTAACCTGAAATTTGTTAGTTGTAGACCAAAAGAACAGAGTACAGAGCACTTGTTTTATAGCATTATCAACATTTTAAGCATCAAGATGAACAAAAACAGAGCAAACTTTATACTAGCAGTACCATTATGAACTGACAGTACCTTATGATTAACTATCAGTACCATGTTTAAAGGCCAAAACTTGTTATTTTATGTACAAAAACACATGATTTTCAAAGGTTTATCATACCAATACCTGCTACCAAGTATTTAAATCTACCTAAATCAAAAGCTTTGGTGAGAAGGTCTGCAAAATTCTTTTCAGAATCAATTCTGACAACTTGTATTAACCTTTTCTCATTGCAATCTCTTATGAAATGGTGTCTGATTTCAATGTGTTTTGTTTTTGAATGTTGAACTGGATTTTTAATGATACAAATAGTACTGCTATTGTCAATGTAAATAATGGTGTTAAGAAAATTGTACCCATAGTCAAGTAATTGATTTTGGATCCAAAGAACTTGGCCACAACAACTTGCACTTGCAACATATTCTGCTTCAGTTGTAGAATTAGCCACCATTGTTTGCTTCTTGCATTGCCATGATATGAGTCTGTAGCCAAGAAATTGACATCCACCAGTTGTGGATTTTCTGTCTAGGGTTGCACCAGCATAGTCACTATCTGAATAAGCTACCAATTCAAAAGATGATTCCCTTGGATACCATAGACCCAACCTAGGTTGACCTTTGAGGTATCTAAAGATCCTTTTGACTGCTGTGAGATGAGAAACTTTTGGATTTACTTAAAACCTTGCACATACACACACTGAGAACATGATATCTGGTCTTGATGATGTAAGGTACATCAAGGACCCAATCATTGATCTGTAATTGTGCACATCAACATCTTCACCCTCAGCATCTTTGAGTAACCCCTTTTCTGGATCCATTGGTGTACTTGCAACCTTTGAATCTGCAAACCCAAATTTCCTTAAAATCTCTGCTACATACTTATCTTGGCTGATAAATATGCCTTCATTTGATTGTTTCACTTGGAGACCTAGAAAGAAAGTAAGTTCCCCCATGGAACTCATTTCAAACTTATTATGCATAAGTTTTTCAAACTCCACACACAACTCCTTTTTTGTGGATCCAAAGATAATGTCATCAACATAAATATGCACCATCAAGATGTCTTTCTTGGTTCTTTTGATGAACAAAGTTGGATCAATCTTGCCTCTTTGAAATCCATTTTCCAATAAATAGAAAGCCAATGTTTCATACCATGACCTAGGAGCTTGGTGTAGACCATAAAGAGCCTTGGTAACCTTGTACACCTTGTCTAGATATTCTGCGTTAATGAAGCCTGGAGGTTGAGAAACATACACCTCTTCTTCAATAGTACCATATAAAAAGACACTTTTGACATCCATTTGGTAAACAGTGGAGCCTATGAAAGAAGCATAGGCCAAGAATAGTCTAATTGCTTCAATTCTTGCAACAGGAGTAAAAACTTCATCATAATCCACTCCATCTTCTTGAGTATACCCTTGGGCCACCAATCTTGCTTTGTTTTTTTATCACTATTCCCCTTTCATCTTTCTTATTCCTGAATACCCATTTGGTTCCAATTGCCCTGTAACCTTTGGGCAAATCAACCAGTATCCAAACTTTCTGAAGTTTGAATTGAAGTAGCTCTTCTTGCATTGCTTCAACCCAGCTTGAATCATCTAAGGCCTTTGTAATGTTTTTGGGTTCAACGTGTGAGAGAAAGCATGAAAACAGGCATATGTGGGCAACTTCATGGTTCTTTTATTCATAGACAGCTAAGACAAACCCATCTTGGTCTGAAGATAAGACTTGAGTTCTTGTTTTAACACCAGAATCAATGCTGCCAATCACATTATCAATGGAGTGATCCTTGAGAATTCTTGTGTTGTGTGTTGTAGGAACATTATAGGTAATTGGAAGATTGCCAATCCCTACATCTTCTGGTAAGGAATCATTTGATAGAACATTTAATGGTTCAGCATGACCAACTTGTGAACTGGCAGTACCATTTGGTGAACTAGCAGTACCATTTTCATTTGCAGAATTTTCTTGATTCCCTTGACCTTGAGTTCCAAGATCATCTTCAATACCTTCATTTGTTGTATTTGAAGGCTCTCCATGACTTGAAGATGAATCCAATCCTTTCCAAATTGGCATTAAGATGTAATCTTGATCATCAGTTGTTTCAACATTGTCTTTAAAACCTGCATTATCATTAGTATTTGTACCTGTGACAGGCACATAATTCATAGATTCTGAAAGCTTATCAATGTCAAAACACCAATCTGGTTCAATGCCTGCAACATTAGGTAGTTTCTCTTGAAACTCTATGTGCAGATTTTCTTCCATTAGCCTAGTGCAACTATTATACACCCTATAGGCCTTACTTTGCAAAGAATACCCTATCATGTAGCCTTCATCAGCTTTTCCTTCAAACTTTCTTAGATGATCTTTGGTATTGAGAATAGTGACATGACATCCAAAAGGTCTCATAAAACTTAGAGATGGTGTTCTACCAAACAAAAGTTCATAAGGAGTCTTTCTATGAGGTTTAATCACAAGAACCCTGTTCTGCACATAACAAGCAGTACCTACAGCTTCAGCCCAAAATGAAATAGGCAACTTAGAGTCTACTAACATTGTTCTAGCAGCCTCTATAAGAGTTCTATTTTTCCTTTTTGCTACTCCATTTTGCTGTGGGGTTCTAGCTACACTATATTCTCTTTTTATTACTTTTTCTTTGCAAAATTCATCCATAACTTTATTCTTGAATTTTGTCCCATTGTCACATCTAATTACTTTCACTTTCTTATCAATTTGGTTTTCTATCCCTGTAATATAGGACTTAAGGATCTCACTAGTTTTATCCTTAGTTCTCAAAAAGAAAACCCAAGAAAATCTGTTGTAATCATCAGTAACTACAAGACAATATTTTTTACCATTCAAGCTATTCACAGATGTAGGACCAAAGAGGACCATATGAAGCATGTATAAAGCTTGAGAAATTGAGTTATGGGACTTGGGCTTACAAGAGGCTCTATGTTGTTTGCCTTTTAGACAATCAACACAGGTTTGGTCATTTTGAAAAATATTTTTGGGTAAACCTCTAACCAAATCATATTTTGCAATTGTATTGATTGTTTTAAAGTTTACATGACCAAGCCTTCTATGCCAAAGCATAGATTCATCCAATGAGGCTTTTGCTACTAGACAGGTTAAACTCTCTTTAGGAACAATGTTCTTTAAATCAACAATGTACATATTATTCTTTATTGGGATTTTAAGAAGTATCTGACTTTCATCAGGAATTTTAAAATCAGGAGAAAGAATAATGCATTCAGTGTCAGTAAAAAGAACATTGTTCTTTGTGTCACACATTTGTGAGACACTTAGGAGATTAAACTGAAGTTCTTTCACAAAGTACACATTTTCAAAATCTAATTTACTGGTTTTAATTGTACCTTTACCAGTAATCTTTCCTTTGATTCCTCCCCCAAAGGTAACATATCCTCCATCAAGTGATTTGAAGTCTGTGGGGTAAGACATGTTGCTTGTCATGTGCCTTGAACATCCACTATCTACATATCCTTGATCAGCAATATCATTTGAATGTTCCTGCACATGTATACACATATTAGTTTCCTTGGGGTACCCAAGCCATGACTGACTTGGGTTTGCCTAGTGCATCAATGTAATCAAACCTCTTTAGGACTGTTGATGCACCATTTGAAATCGTGTAGGATCGTGGTAGGATCGCACGTAAGATCGTAAGATTGACACGCGATCCGAGTTCATTTTTTTTTATCTTTTAAGTCCATCTCACTTGCTTAGGCCAAAAAAACAAACATGTGTTTTACTAATGTCTAATGAGTAAACCACTATTGTTTCATTTTCTAAATAGATTATAGTTTATACATAGTTTTCTACTTTTATAAATAGATTATAGTCAAAAAGTATTCAATAGTTTAATTTACTTTACGTCACTGTGATTAAACTAATCAAATGGTATGTTTTGGAATGCCACTTATGAAATGTTTGTTTTCTTAAAATCATGTTGATGGCTCATATGTTTTTAGACATTTATGACCTATGTTATGTAATATTATTCTACTAAATCGTTAATGTAATGATTGAAACTTGATTTTTTTTGTGTTTTACTATTACTTTGGTGTTTGAAATTTAAACTTTGTCATTTTTAAGAGGATGTTATATGAATTTATCTTTGATGGTGAGTAGAAATGTAAAACAGTTTGACTCGTATATCATTTGTTTATAAAATATGACAAATTGGTAGGATCGTAGGATCGTGATCCGATCCTACGATATCGATCTTGCAAAGACAAAAACGATCCTGCCCAGGATCGCGATCTTGACAGCCTTGGTTGGCAGTACCTTCTTCTCTACCATCTTTTTCTTCATCAACTTTCTTGGAAGTACCATGAGATGACACAAAGGCCATATTTCCTGAGCTTGAACTAGTAGACTTCTTTAGTTCATGCTCTACTATTTTGAAGTTGCTGTAAAGATCATTAAGACTCATGGAATCAATATCTGGTTTGTTTTTCCAGACAATGACATGCATGGCCCATTCAGAGGGTAGACTTCTAAGGAATTTGGAGTTTAAGTCTTCTTGAGATATTATCACCTCATGAATGGCTAACTGACTGGAAAGCTTTTGTAGTCTATTGAACATGCTGTTCAAAGACTCATTTGTTGTGGCTGAAAAGTTTTCAAACTGTTGTTTTAAAAGTATTTTCTGAGTTTTCTTGGTGGCATCATTACCACCATATCTAGCCACAATAGCTTGAAAGAGGGTTTTAGCACATTTGTACTTGTTAAAGATTAGGAGCTGGTCATTTGGAATGGACATGAGAAGCATACTCCTGGCTTTAAGATCATTTCTCTTTTGGATTCTTTCTTCTGTGGTTGTTGGGTTTACTTGCACAGTTGTGACAAGTGCATCGTTTACTGTGGAGGTGGTGGTTATTGGTTTGAATGAGTTTCCTTCTTCAATAATCTCCCAAAGTGCATAGTCTTGCACTTGGAAGTATTGCTCAACCCTCAATCTCCACATCTCAAACTCATTCTGTTTGAGTAATGGAAGTTTTGCAGCCACATTGGTTTGAATGTGCTCAACATCCATTTTTGCTTTGTTCTTTTATGTCGTAAATATCAGCCTTGCTCTGATACCACTTGTGGAAGGATTATACAAACACTTGGGATGTTAGTCTTAATAATGTGTTTGGGATATTTATGAATGAATGTGATTTAGTACGCGAAATTTACTAAAACACACTAAAGGAACAAAGGTGGTGAATAAGTAAACGTGAATAATTTATAGTGATGAACACAACATGAATAACACAAAACGATTCAATATTATTTATGAAATAATATGGGTGATCTAAACTATCACCAGGATTACAAATGTAACCTTGAATCTTTGATACGTGAAAAGGATTTAATGATGGTAGTTATGCATGTAGTGATTGATATCTAAGATGGTGACTAAGGGTTCCTTTTATAGTATAAGGAGCCCTTATTACAAGTTGTCAAGTTGCTTAATATAATATACTTAGAGACTTATCTTATCCTAATATTACACCTTTCAAGTTAAAACACTCCATATTATCTACTGAGACCTCTGTACTACTTCTACTGAACGTGTAACTTTGTACAAAGACTAATAATATAACTAAATATCTCTAAATAAAATATAACAACTTGTCATTTAAACTGGCAGGACCTTCATCAACTAGCAGTACCTTCTCACCCAGAAGGTACTGTTAGTATATCTTCAACTTCAACAAAACAAAGAAGGAGGCTTAACTTATCATTTGGCAGACTCTTCTGGCAGACTCTTTAACTTGAGCATTTTATTCCCAACATTATTTCTCTTTGTGTCCATAACAGTTACACAAAAATAGTGTTTCTTCCATCTTTATATATGTCGTCTATTTTGTTTTCTCGTCTTTCGATGTGAAAATGAACTTATATACATTTAATTTTGGTTCGGATAATAATTTACGAAATCAAGGTTGTACGATTAGAGAAACTTGACCTTAAATAAAAAAAAATCAAAATAAAAAAAAAAATCGAAAAACCGAACCCATAAAAACCAAAATCCGAAAAAGATTTCAGTTCATGTTTTGAAAAATGTAAAACTAACCTTTTGTTTGTCATTTGGTGTAAAGCCAAAAAGGCAAAAAACGTCATATACTCATCCTTACAAATTGTTGTTTATACTGTTATAAATAAGAAGATTACTTAAAATAAGAAGTAATAAGAAGAACTATAATCATAAATTCGAGATGCACTGACTTAAATTAGATGCATCTTTATAATCTTAGATGCATTATAATGCACTATAGTGTGTTTTTTAGCTTTTAATCAGATGCATATATGTATATTAGATGCAGTTCATAATTTCTCCTGTTTTTTGTTTCTCTACACGTGCCAAAATCATGAAAATCGATTTGCGCCATCTATACATCAAATTAACTTTCGAAACTCAAGATGTTGCATCTATATGAATAGAAATGCATCTAATGCAAGTCGTTGCATCTCAAATGCGTGGTTTTGGTCACTTCTCACCACTTCTTATTTTATTTTACTTCTCACTAGATCCCTACTCTATGTTTCACCATATAAGATTGCATAAGAAAATTCAAAGTCTACGGTGGTGTTTGTTTTTTAAAAAGTGCCTCTTAATAGCCTCTTAATCTGACTCGTTCAGACGCAGTCAGACATTTGGATCATTAAGTACGTTTGTTTTTTTCTTCTCGTTCAAAGGTAGTTAGAGGTTCAAAACCTCTTAACCAACAAGATGTGTAGGGGATGTCTTGTTGCCACTTAATGTCTTTTAATGTTTATGTGTCGTAAGAATAAAATTGCATCATATTCATATCATTCAGATACTTTTTTACAAAGAAACAAACAATATTATTTCATTCAAATTCAGACATTTACACCTCAGATTTAGATTCAGATTCAGATGTGTGAATTAAATTCAGATTCAGAGCCTCTTAATAAACAAACAGCACCTATGACTTAATTCTTATATGTTATGTTTTATTATATAAATTACCAAAGAAAAAATCAAAGTATTTTTCCATTACAAGGTTTTCAAAATACTATTTATTAATGAGAAAAGTTCAATATATCCAAAATATTCTCTAAACATCCAATGAAACAATCCTAACTATCCAATTTTTTGATTAAAAAAATCACATTTTTTTAAAATTTAAATATCTCGTAAATTATTAATCGTTACGTGAAAATAATCATTCCATTACGATGAGAATTAAATCATCTATCTATAGAGGGACACTTTTATATACTTTATGAACTTTTTTTTTGTCATTTTTTTTGTAAATTTTAAAATTTACATCTGAAAAAAATCACATATGATTTAATAAAATTTCATGTGATTTTATGAAATCACATGTGATTTTTGAAATCACTATAAAATCATGTGTGCTTTTTGAAATCACTATAAAATCATGTGTGATTTATAAAATCACACGTGATTCCTAATACAAATCAGATGTGATTTTTGCAGACACAAATTTTAACACCAAAACAAAATTTAAAAAAAAAGGTTCGTCGAAAGTATATCGAAGTGTTCGTCTACCGAAAGATAAAAAAATTTCTCGTCACGATAGTGTATTTTTCGTCACTTAACGATTTACCATTTACAAGATATTTCATTTAAAAAAATGGTGAAAAATAGATTTTTTATTAATTTTGATAAAAAAAAATATACGGCTAGTATTAGTTCATTAAATCTATGCAAAATATAAGATTTATATTGATCTAAACTTATTTGTGATACCTTACCATAGCTTTAGTAGTTTGTTTCAAAATTGTTTGTTTGATATTAAGTATTGTGAAGAACAAGCAGATTTGCTCTCGCCGTATTGCGGCGGGTCGTTTTTATCAAATTCTTTTTTTAGTGTACATATATATATATATATATATATATATATATATATATATATGTGTGTGTGTGTGTGTGTGTGTGTGTGTGTGTGTGTGTGTGTGTGTAACTGTTTTGAGTATGTCAATTTTTATTTGATTTTATTTTTGGTTTTCTTTTGTGTGTCCTTTTTGTTTGGACTTGTAATAGTTAGTTGCTGTTGTGTACAACTTAGTGATTGTTGAATTATTGTGGTTGAGTTTAAGGCAGTGAAGAGGCAGAGGTAAGCGTTATCCAAAGTTGATGACATTGTATGAAAAGAAAATTGAATATTAATAAGCAGTCACACATATAACAGAAGCAACTGAATCACCTGTTGGGCTAAAGTTTCTTAAAAGAAAGAATCCAACAAAAAAAAATAAAAAATAAAATTAAGGCACGGCGCTTAACATTGTGTGCCATAATATATATATATATATATATATATATATATATATATATATATATATATATAGAATAACTAACTTTCCAAAATAATATGATCGAGAGAATACTTTTGAATGAGATATATGAGTATTAAAAAAATAATAAAAAAGAGTTACTTAAATCGTCATTTAGTTTGTTAGGTATAACCGATTTAGTCTTAGAGAATTTTTTCCCACAATCCACTCTATGTGGTTTTGACCCATAAACAGTTTTGACCACTATTTCTGTAAGTTTGGCCATAAAATGCATGATTGGAAAGGTGATATGACAAAAACACTATTTTCGTAAACGTCTTCTTCTCGACTCATATTCATCACCTCAAATGCATGATTGGCAGTCTCTTCCAGCATCTGGCAACCTCTTCAAATTTCGGCAACCTCAAGGTAATTTCTAACGTATATTCAAAAGTACTAGAACGGTACTCACGCAATGCGGCGGCGGATACCGTGTGATTATCTTTTCCGTTATTTGGTTACACCTTTAGTTGTTTAGTTGTTTTCATGCTTTATAAATAAAGATATTAGAGATGGTTAAATCAAATAATTTTAGTTTAAACATCCAACCGCTTCCTAACAAACTTTCTAACCAACTTGCTTACTAACAAATTAATTTTGAAATCTTTCTATAATAAGCAAGAAAAAAACTTGAATTTTAATCATTTCTAATTATATAATAGTCTCAAATGCATTATAATATAGTATAGATAATAAGAAACCATTTACATTTTATCAAACTATAATCAAAGTTTAAAACAATACATACATCAATAAAAAAATCAAACGCCATTCATTTAAATCACACGCACAAACATTTGTACAGATTTAAACATGCAACAGAGATCATCAATTGAAACATGTTCTCCAAAAAAGTCAAACAAGAAAGTCAAAAAACTATTTAACCAACCAATTTGCAACCATAACCAAATTTAATCAAGATGTTAACCCTTCAACCAAGGCTGCCAGGATCACGTGTAAACTCGTAAGATCGTACGAGTTGTGCTCGCTAGCTAAAATTGTGTAGGATCGTCATAGGATCGCATCTGAGGTATGATCGTAAGATCGCGTGTCGACCCGATTTTACCTAGGCCCAAATCCATTTTAGTTTTTTCTAATCTTTTAGGCTTTTAGCCAATCTTTTTGCTTAAGTCCAAAGAAAATATACAAGTAGCAACAAGTCAATAACTCGTAATGTCTCATTTACCCCAAATCAAATTCCAAAAGATAACTATAGAAGTTTTCTTTTCATCTCATCACTTGATTGAAGTTCTTGTATTTTAACAGCCAATAGGTAATTTCGTAATTATTTTTTGTTCTTGATTTTATCCATATATTTTTATTAGTTAGAGTTTACACTTGTCACTTAATAGTTAATTTTTTTTGAACGGCAAAAGATATATATATATATATATATATATATATATATATATATATATATATATATATATATATATATATATATATATATATATATATATATATATATATATATATATATAACCGTAGAGGGGGTGAATACGGTTTCTTCGGCTTTTAGAACGTTTAAAAACTTTAAGCCATGAAGACAACCAAGTGGTCTAAGTAAGAATAACCACAAAGACAATCACAACCAGAGTATATAAAGCAAGTAGAGAGACACCACAATATATACTGGTTCGAGATGGGGGGTTTATACTATCCGTACGTCCAGTTGCAAATCCACGACACCGATACTATTACACTAGTATAATCCTTTCGGTGGAATACAAACCGTTACAATTCACTCCACCAATATTCAACAATATTGATGCTCACAAAGAAGGAGTTACTTCTTAAACGGTTTTCCGACCTCGAAAACCACCCTAAAGAATCTCGTGATTCGACTTATACCTTGGTCACCAAGACCACAACCAAAACTTCCACCCGGAAGTATCAAACCCCAACTAGATCCCCAATGATCTAGGCTTGGTCACAAAGACACAAGACTTCCCTTACAAACAATAGAATGAATAAAATATTGTTTGTTCAATCAAGCCCTGACCTAACCTAGTGACTCGATTCTAGTAGAAAGGGTATAAGAAAAAGACCCTCAACACAATCACAAGAGTGGATTAGGTTCTTGTGATTCTTCCCTTATGAAGAAATGTGTTCTTCCAAAGATGTTAGTGTTTTTTACTAAGAACACAAGAGAGATAAAGAGATTAGAGAGAAAGAAGAATGGCAAGGGTTGAGAAATACAAGAGGCAATGCATGGTATTTATAGGCAAAACCCAAACTTGGGAAAATTTTACCGAGCCCAACGCGTCACCCACGCGTCAACGCGTGGGTAGCGCGCTAGGCGTCTGTAAAGATTTCCCCAAAACTCTGGGTGTTGACCTTATAAATACCTTACCTTGCTAAACCCCCAATTGTACTTCACACAAAACCTTAACATTAATCAATCTAATGTTTACAACTCAAATAGCCAATTTGGAAAATTTTTTTGTGAAGTGTTTATGAGAAAAACAAATTACTAAGGGTAGAAAAGTAGAAAGGGTAATTTGGTAGGGGTAGAAATGGTATTCCTCTCATGGCATAAGTGAGAAGAGAATATGCCATGGTATATTCCTCTATAGGGAAGAGTGAGGAGGGTAAGGTTAAGAAGTAACCATGGTTAGGTTAAAGGTGTAGAGAATAAACCATGGTTAGGTTAAAAGGTGTATCCAAGAGAATGTTCCATCCTTGGTGTAGTAAAGAGTTAACCATGGTTGGGTTTATAAAGAAGTGTATAGAGAATTGATGACGTATAGTCTGCACTCGGGTCACGAACCCGACCAATGGACACTACTAATACCTAAGCCCATTACGCGTGGGCTATCAGGATCAAGATTTGGGCTTACAAAAGCCCAAATTTGAATCTACTATTTACGATTTTGATATAGGATCTCTTATTTATTGGATAAGGATCAAAGGACCGCATTAATAGGGATACGCCGAAGAGTAAGGAACACGAAACCAACAAGGATTCCGTGTGTATATAAAGGGCATCTCGGCCCTCATTAAGGTATCATCTAATAACCCTAACTCTTAATTAAAACCCTAAACCGATTACTTACCACTAGTACAATAACTACTATTGGTCACGCCAAAAATGTGTGACAATATGCATATAGTCACACACGTTTTTTTCGTCGTGTGTCACTAAAAGTCCCGCCACCGTAGGTGGCATATGGTCACATTGTTGAGTTTGTGGCCTTTTCCATCGAAAAGAGTTACCAAAACCCCGAATATGTGTGACAAATTAGGCACCCATTTTATTGGATTAGTCATTATGAGTGACCGTAAACACTTTATACTCACAAGAA
This sequence comes from Artemisia argyi, assembly GCA_030686995.1. NCBI lineage: Eukaryota > Viridiplantae > Streptophyta > Magnoliopsida > Asterales > Asteraceae > Artemisia > Artemisia argyi. The sequence goes on from CM060708.1 coordinate 68,000,672, forward strand.
TATTTTTTGAGAGTAACTATTGTTCATCCTTTGGCCACACACACACACACACACACACACACACACACACACACACACACACACACATATATATATATATATATATATATATATATATATATATAATATGTGACATTTGAGATGATTTATTCAAGTAATGTGTATTATGTGTGACTATTTCTCGTCCTGTGGCTACATGAATATATAATAAATGTGATGTTTGTGATTATTTAGTCACACAACATGTATTGTTTTTTTTTTGAGTTAGTCACATACAATTTTAAAAAAAAGTGGCCAAAAATGTTAATAAGTGTGACCATATGTTGTTTAAAGTGAAGAAATGTGTATTTTGTGTGACTATTGTTCATCCAATAGTCACATTAATTTTTTGTTTGTGTGGCATTTTGTAATATTTAGTCACACAAAATATCTTTGTTTTGGGTATTTAGTCACATACAATTAAGCATAAAGTGGCCAAAAATGTTAATAAGTGTAACCGTATGTTGTTTAAAGTGAAGAAATATTTATTTTGTGTTACTATTGATCATCCAATTGCTACATGAATTTTTTTTTGTGTGACATTTTGTAATATTTAGTCACACAACTAATTAAGCAAACAGTGACCAAACATGTTAATAATTGTGACTGTATGCATCTTTTAGTCACATTTAAAAAATCAATATATATCAAAACAAATTCAAATACAATAAAACTGGAATGTATATAACTCAACAGTATTAACTTATAACTAGCAGTTGTAACTAATACGCTAGCAGTATTAACTTCAAGCATACTTAATCTCTGAGCAGTAGTAACTTTTGTACATAGTAGGGTATCTCCAAACAATAATTTGGTTTTGAGAATATCCATGGGTGCTCACGAGTTCATTCACATTCTTTGACCATACGAGATTGCATACCTGCCAATGTAACAGAGTAAAAATCCTGTCGAGAAGTATGAAAACAAATATAAATGAGCATATGTTATCCGGATTCAATTGTTGTTTGAAGTACAGTTAAAATGGCTACAACAAAAAGTTACCTCTTAACTTATCACAAAAAGTTACCAAATATTGATTTATTAACTACGTTGTAAAGACAAATGTTGATGCATATACTAAACCAAAAACATCAGCACTATGAGAGAATTTTAAGTTTTCTTTCTAAATTATATAATCATTCATCAATATATTTTCGTGCTACTGTTCTAATAGTTCTTGACTAGTTTTAAGTTCTCCTTTCGTTTCATAATCATATTCCATCTATTACCTAACAATATAATACACAATGGTCAACATTAACTATGCTTTTGTTAGATGAAGAGGACCAATAAGGGGTATGAAATATATTATACAGGCCTAAACTTCTAATACATAAGGTTTCATGATCAAAAATTAACATGAGGTTGCCAGTTTTAAGAATACTTCAAAAAACCACTATCTGTAAAGCTGCATTATGTACGGTGGCAGCAATAATCATACTTGGATCCTTGGTATTATTAAGAAATAAGTAAAATCCATAGAACTAAAGTTTACCTTCCCTGCTAGTGTCTACACAGCTTGTGACCAAGCAAAAGTCTCTGAACAATAGTATCCTTGTCCCCTAATTTACAACTCATATAAATTTGACAAGGATAAACTAATAAGACCAGCCCAATATTCTTAAACATTACAATATGCGATATTCTTTTGCCAACGTGGTAGGTATAGATCAAACTTACAATATTTAATGTCTTCGGAACACAAAAAACTACTTGTATATCAGCATGGTTTCTAATATACTTGACAGCATCAGGACCTACATACAGATCAAGCAGAGCCTATTTACTCTGGGTTTATAATATACTACTAATTAGTATAAAAGAATATGCACCGAAAGGATAAGTCCACAAACCTTTGCCTTCCATATGCCCTTATACTCTGGGTTTGGAATAGTTAGGACGGTCCACTCACCATCTTCCTATTCATCCCAATCTTCTGGCTGGAGTTTTTATTTATTGTTGTCAGAAATTAATCCCAGAATGCTTTACAAATCAAAAACCGAATGCTGAAAATAAAGACCAACCTTCTTGGCATATGGGTCTGGGATCTCCTTTTCGATGTCATCATAACCCTGGTAACCAAATAATAATAATCAGTTCTGGATCCCAATATAGATATAAAAAGAGTAACAGAACGTGGTGCTATATTACCTCAGGTTTCTTGTCTTCAGGGTCAGCAATGAACTCCTTGTCATCCCAATCTTCTGGCTGTCATCAAATTGAAATCAATTAGAAGGGACTTGGGCTATATTACCTCAGGTTTCTTGATTTGAATATACCTTCTTCGCCTCGGGGTCTTTAATCTGCTTTGCGGGGAGAAGATCCCAGTCAGAGTACAAGCTTCCGGTTTGCTTTTTGACGTTATCAATGAGGATAGTGTAGGTAGCATCAGGGCGGAGGATGAAGATATAAACGTGTGAAAGCTGGTCAGTTCACAAGGGACGTCCTTCTTGATCAATTTGTTTTCTCCGTTGTATGTCAAGATGGCGTGAACCTTCTTTGTGGCGTACCCACAGATATCAGGTCCAAACATGATGCTGCAGTAAACAACAAGAACATTAAAACCAATGCGTAATAAGAAAACTTAACAAACAAACAATCGAGTAATGCGTGCATGTTTGAATAAACAACCTGTATGGGGTATCACCACCGAATTTCGTTTGGTCAATGTCACCACTAACCAATTTCATGTATCCACCACCACAGTCAAGCTTCTGCTCATGCTTAACAGAGAATTGGAAAACTAGAGTCTTGTCCTTGTTGCTGAATTCAGGGTACTCAGCAGAAATGGCGCAAAACCTATAGTCTTCACTGGTCTGAATACCTATTAACGCAATGGCAAAAAAAATATATGTTAGCTGCTTGTAAACTCATAACAATCAATAGTGCGTCAAAAACGAAATAAGCGAAAATCATATACCTTTATCATTGGTATCTCCATTCCATTGACCGGAAGTATAATTCCATTCCCCAGCCATGTTCTCATCTCTCTTCCAGTCCGATTTAACCCATCGACTTTCCCATCCATCTGTAGCCAAAAAAATTACAACATTAATTAAACTGAAACCCGCGTAAATATATTATTTGTTCTATATAACCACATAACAAATAATGCTTGTGGAAATGATAAATTTACGACTAGATCAGTTTATGAACCGCTGAAACTATCTGAACATGCTGTAGACTAATTAACTATCACTTCACGCGCGTTTGTCATTACATAAATCCACTCATTACAAGAATCACCAACTAAAGTCATAACAAACAAAGGGACTGATGATTATGCATAACATCAATCATCACAATTACATACATGCATTGAAAAACAACACCTATATGAATGTAACTAAATTCCACATGCTAAATGCTCTTAAACTATAAATCCATTTCTTAATATCTTTTATATCCTAAAACAGCCTAAAGTCGAACTATCGAGAAACCGTCAACGTCTAAATAAACCTGCTGATATTCTAAATTCAACCACTAACAAAACATTTCGATCCGATGTCGATTCAAATTGAATACAATCACAATTAATATCAATTAACCTCATTCATCAACCAAAAATTAACATATCATTCCAAATTCAACTACTAACTAAAAAACAACACTTCGATCTATCTACATACAAATTAAAACTACACTAAATCCGATCTTAAATCAACATTTTATAAAACAATCATTTCAATCAAAATAACACATATATAATTAAACATATGACATCTGGGCTTGCAACCAAAGTGTACCACAAAAATCTTCAGTAATAACTTACACCAAGTCATTACTATCTTAATATATTTCACCCAAAAGGTTGCTACAACAGTAAAAACGTCCAGGAAACTTTGAGTTAAATTCTCAATAGTTTGGTTAAGTGTGTGGAGTTGTTTATTGTATTTGGTAGTCGATTGGAGGCGTGTGGTTGCTATAGTTCCACGATTTTAGTTCTTGTAATTCTCAAGCTAGGTACATCTTGTTACTTATAATGAACACTTGTTACTTTGAATAATGAATGTTTTGTTTACTATTTGTGTTTTAATATAATTGTTATGGAGTGATTTGGTTTATACTTGTGTGAATGATGTAGTTAGTCATGAAGTATTCTTTATTTTAAAAAGGTGATGCATGAAAACTTTTCTTAATTTATGAGTTTGTTGGTATAATATCTAATCTTGCTTAATTTGTTGATAAAAACATCTTTGGGGAATATTGGCCGAAAGGGTTTTCTAAATGTTTTTATTCCAAAAAGTTAGTGCACGAATTAGTATGGAATATGGTGTGTGATGAGCATCATGTTTACTCTATAAAATGGATTTGAGAAGATTTCATCACGAAATTAGGCCGAAAGGATTCTTAGGAATTCATAAGTAAAGAATTGCTTTTAAACAACATTGTGTTAATGGAATTATTATTCTAGTTATCATAGGCCGAAAGGAAGTAACTAGATGATTGAATTCTAGTAATGGTTTAACATGATAAACACCATTGATTGTTAGTCATTCATATAAAAGTTGTGCATCATAACAAGTTTACACCAAGCTTGAATACTCCAATTGATTGACTGTGGCATTTCACACAAGTATATGTTTTAGTTATATCGTTTCTTAAATATTTAAATTTTCGATAATAAGGATTGACAACCCTTGTTTACAAACTTATTTTTATATAAAACTTTGATCCGTAAATCCCTTGGGACGATCTCGACTTACCCACCTTTACTAAAACGGATGAGTATACTTGGTCGTAAGTGTTAAATAGTTAATCGGATAAGCGTGTTTATAAATTTTAAAACTTGTACACACAAATAGCACATCATTACCCCTTAATTGCTCATATTTTCTACTCATATGTAGGATATATACTCTTATTTGTTTATATTCCGGTTTTAGGGTAAAGATGAGCAAAAGAACGAAGAAACGCGGAAATGGAAGGACATAAATGAAAATACATGAAAAATGTGGATTCTGCACTAACTACGTCATAGAGGTTCATCTACCTACGCCTTAGCAAAGATTTATGATGACTACAGCGTAGCTCATTCCATGACTACGTCGTAGAGATTTTCTAAAGGGCACTACAGAGTAGCAACTCTTTACCTACGGCGTAGACCCTAATTTGAGGCAGTAAAGAACTCACTAGGCCAAAGAGAAAGTTACGGCGTAGTAACCCAAGCAACTACGCTGTAGAAGCATCCAACGAAGAAATCATGCCCATAGCACTTGATTAAGCTACGGCGTAGTCCAGATTTACAAAGGCTACGGCATAGCAACTCAATCAGCTACGCTGTAGCAAAGTCGGGCCTATAAATACCAGCCCTAATTCCAAAGTTATTCATTCACTCTTCACCACACAGAAGTGGGGAGAAACTCAGGAAGCAGGAGGAACAAAGTTCTAGCCACATAGAAGTCATTTCCAAGGGAGGACTCACACACCAATCATAAGTTTATCATTTCCTTTGTCTTGTATTCGATTCATGTTTACATTTGTATTAATCCAACATTGTTTTACTGCAACCATGAACATGAGTGGCTAAAAACCTCTTGGTGTTAGCCTAGTTATGAAATTGTTATTGTTATGATTTAGTTTTCTACGCATCTATTGTCTATTGTTTGTATACTTTCATGGCGAGTCTTGGGACACTCTAGTTCTGGTAGTGTTGAGCATTAGTAGTTCCTTGGAGGCTTGGGAATTAACCCTAGGAACCAGTCCGATAGGGATGTGACTTGGTGATACCAATATTACCATACATGTATGAATTAACCCTAGGACCACCTACCGATGCGATACACTTAAAGGAGTTAGAGGGGTGTAAGATCTGACCATGCCGCATCTCGCTAGATTTGTCCATGTTAATAGAGGTTCTTAATTACTCTTACATCTTCGTAGGTTCACGCCGCCCGATGAACCTTTGACTTTACAATAGTCGGGGATAGGACAAGGTGTAGGTTAGATTCAAGTGATTTAACCCTCTGATCTTGAATGAGTTTAACCCCAAGACGATATGATAGGATGCACTTATAGAAAACTAATCATAAATAATAACAAGAGTAGTAATTAGGTTAGCACTATCTCTCTTTATTGATTTCTTTCTATTTACTTATTTGCTTTATCATTTACTTTTCCTAGTTATTAATCTTTCAAATCGTAAAACCCCTTTTATACGTGACACTAAACTTATATAATTTCCACACTCATAGCTCTTGGGACGAACTCGGCTTTACCATCTAGCTATACCTCACACGACCGGGTACACTTCCCAATAGTGCAATAGGTAGACCTTAGGTAAACGAGACACTTTATAAATATTAAAACCTGGTCGGTAAAACCTGCATCATGTTTTTGGCGCCGCTGCTGGGGAGCTATTAGTAATTTATTTGAGTTTTTAATTTTTTAGTTTTATTTTTATTTTATTTTTTCTTCAGCACTCACGATCATTTTCTAGTTTCAGGTACCATGGGACAAGTTGACATTGACACCCTCACGCTTGAAGAGTACTTGGCTCTTACACGAGAAGAGCAAGGGCCTGGTTTGGTTAGGCCGGCTATTGCGTTTAGTTCTAAATCAAGAATCAATTCATAAGGGAACTGCGAAAAGACCCATTTTCAGGGAGCAAGACGGAAGATGCTCACGAGCACATTGACAATGTTCTTTACATTGTTAGTTTGTTCAACATTCTGGGAGTATCTCATGATGCGATAATGCTCAGAGTGTTCCCGATGACATTAACCGGAGCAACCAAGAAATGGAATTATAGGTTACCAGCAGGAATGGTTAACACTTGGGCCCTCCTAAAGAAGCATTTCATCCAACGATATTGCTCTCCTTCTAAGATGGCAAAGCAGCTTAAAGATATTCACAACTTCAAGCAAGATGGAGATGAAACATTGTACCAAGCTTGGGATAGGTACAACGATCTTTTATACAAGTGCCCGACTCATGATCTCAACAAGCAACAAATTGTAAACATTTTCTACAAGGAGATCAATATCTCCAACCTCTAAATGCTAGATTCTCAGGGACCAATCCCTGGAATGACCCTTGCTCAAGCCTTAAAGGCTATTGAAGATATGGCGGACCACTCTCAAAACTGGCACGAAGGTGGAAGTAGTAGAAGCATTACTGGGAACTCAGATGGAATTACCCTGATCACCAACAAAATCGAAAGCTTGGGCGTGACATGAAGAATCTCAAGGAGAATGTTCACGCTATTCAAGTTTGTTGCGAGATTTATGAAGGACCACATTTGTCTAAAGATTTCCCTTTGAATGAGGGTGATGGGAAAACTGAAGAAGTGAAATATGGGGAAGGTAGACCATTCCAAGGTAACAGTTATCGTAAAGGGCCATCTGGGTACAATCGGCCACGTTATGGAGAAAGAAGATCAAACCTTGAAGAAACGATCAATAAATATCTTGAAGATTCAAGGAAGAGACAAGGAGAGCAAGATGAATGGTTAAACAACTTTCAAGAAGCCACTAACAAAAGCTTGGCTAACCATGATGAATCTCTCAAGAATCTTGAAGTAAGGATTGAGTATTTGGCCAATAACATCCACAAGAATAACATAATCAAAGAAAATAAGAAAACTACTAGAGCATGTAAGGCAGTTTTCACAGAAGATGTTGATAGAAACTTAGGTAAGGACATTCTTTCGCAAGAAAACATCGAGGCTAATGAGAAGATATTGCCAATTACCCAAAAAGGAGGATAGTTCAAAAAGCTTCGTGGTGCCATGGACGATTGGTAACTCTAACTTATTTGCATTAGTCAACCTGGGGTCTAGTATCAACATCATGCCATTATCCTTGTTGCTATCCTTAAACTAACGAGCCTCAGGAAGACTAGTTTAATGGTCGAAATGGCTGACACTACTAAGATGAGTCCAATCGGGATAGTGGACAATGTCATCATTAAGATCAACAAATTTTTATTCCATGCGGACTTTGTAGTCATAGACATGGCTAACATTCCCAAGGAGGACCTAATTTTAGGAAGACCTTTCCTCGCTACCGTACACACCAAAATTGATGTGTTTAAAAAGGAAATATCATCTAGAGTATACGACGAGAGGATCACGTTTAATATGAATATGTTCCTATCGATTTTGAATAAGGAAGAAGCTAGTTCATGCAAAGCTAATCAAGTAGGAGATGAAATCTCCCCGATACTTCAAATCTCTGATGCTGTGTTCTCCTATACAACCCCATTGTGCTCTAAGTATGAGGAAGAAGTTAACTCATATCCGGATGATGAATCTTTTTGGGATGACACTGATGAAGAGGATGAAAGATTAGAAACAGGGGATGAGGAAGGAGGACCGGTAACTGTTGCAGCAAAACTTCACTGTTCCGAACCTTCAACAACTATAGTTGAAAGGTCGAAAATAACTCTTCCTACTTGTAACCCCCTTGTCAAGTATTGCAATGGAGGGGGAATGTTTTAGATTAGGAGATTAAAGAAGGAAGCTAAGGTTTGGTGGTGTTTTGAAGATGAGCGAATCATTAATAAAACATGGTTTCAAGTCCATTTCATGAACTTCAATTTAAATGAAACGGTGGAGTGGACGGTTCACTATTGTATACCTGCTATGATGACATATCAAGGAACAACCCAAGCTTGGCCTACTTGTGACCCCTTTAAAGAAGAATGTGATGGGGGAGGATTCCCGAAATCAATCTAGCCAAACGTAGCGAATGGGCATGTTTTAATGTGCACAAGAGAAGTCTAGTAGGCTACCATGGGATATCATTCCAAAATTAGGTTAAGGTTAAATTCGGGGATAGACAATTAAATAAGCAACTGGAGATGCAATATCGTGACGAATGGGTCAAGGCTAACTTTTTAGTCGAAGATCAGCTTAGCATGACACCATATATAGCTCCTAATGTTTGGGACCATCCATCAACCTCTTGGAACAAAGGAAAGGGCAAGCATGCCCGAGCACCCACTTGAAGGCGTGGCAATGAATCTAACTTAAAGACTCGATAATATACAAAAGTTCTCTTTCGGGAGACAACCCGAATTATCCTTTTCCTTTATTTTGTTGGTTTGGTGTGCTTTGTATTGATAATTTGCAGGTCTTAGAGGAAGCTTTGCATTGGGGAACTAATTTTTGGACTTTTGCACCAAGAAAAATCCCCCAGGACTTAGCTACGGCGTAACTCCTACCATGACTACGCCGTAGCAACCCCCAAGTGTCATTCTGGAAACTTTTTGCAACTATGGCGTAGCAACTCATTTCAGCTACGCTGTAGCTACCATCTGAATCTTAAAAGCTTTTTATTTTTACAAATCATTACTTAAACTTGTATTTTTTTAAATGAACTTTGTGGGTGTGTTCCCTGTAAACCCTCACGAGACTTTACTCGTCCACTTGGGACACCAAGTGGTTTAAAAGGCTTGTTGCATACACTAAATGCAACCGTGATTCCTACAAAAGTGAGTTAGGCTTTTATTTTTATTTTTATTTTTTAGGTTTTATACTTTTGGTAGTTGTGTGATTTCAGGGAATTGAAGTTTGCTCATTAGGCGAAGAGAATGCACATTTTTCAACATGGTCCTTCTATCATTTTCAAGAGCGAAATTCAGGGAAGTTCTCGTTCTAATTCTACCTTTCCTCTTTATATTTATTTTATGTACAAAATAGACTTTGTAAAATTTAAGTGGGGGGACGGGAGTAGAATTATTTACTTGAACTTTATGTTGCCCTCATTTTTTCTAGTTTATTTTGAAAAAATTGTGCCAATTTTAAACTTTCGACATGTTTTTTCGATCCTAACTAGAATAGACCTTAGCCGAGCACATTAACCCTTAATACCATGGTGAGGTTTAGCCTATTTCAGTTCCCCTGTTTTACCCCAAATCCACCTAAATTATGAGTGTGCCGGTAGTTTGTAAACTTTAGAACTTGGCCTATACATCATTTTGAAACCATAGACGAGTAGTGTATTGAGATTTCTTGATACATTTGGAAGAAACTTTTTAAGAAGGCAATATTTTAGGATTATCACCCAAATAACCTTTATGTGTGTATCGATTAGTCACATTGACTATTCGACCCCCGTGTTAAACCCTTTGCTGCACTCACCTTTAGTGCAAGATACCCCTAGATACACCCTTTTGAGCCTATCCTTTCGTTTCTTACCCATAGTATTGTTTCAATACACCTATACACCTTAGCCTACCATGTAGTCTTAGTTTATGGTTGGGAAGTTGCCACTTGGTTCAAGCCAAGAGATTCATGAATCACACCTACGTTGAAGACAAATACTTGAAGATCATGAGAAACCCACTATTGTACATGTTTAGTTCATCCCAAGTGGGGGGATATATTTATTTCTTGTATTAGTTATTAAAAAAATGTGAATTTCCGTATGTAGATATGTTATCTTTGGTGCAACCTTGTATAGTACCGTATTATGAGCTTTGAAAGAATCAGTATCGAAGAGGCTACTTCGGTCATATTTGATGAATGAAGTTGTTGGTTCTTAATCACCAACATGAAGATAAAGTATGGTGCCCATCATGACGTCCGCTAATGGCACGCGATTGTTACATGATCTAATTTTTGTGTTTTGAAGCTTGGACTTTGGATGAACAGCAAGTGGTAGCAACTCGGTTATAGGCTAAGACTATTTGCTTTCTTTTTCCTTTTACACCATTATTGTGCATCCCATGTCTTATCCTACCCTTTTAGTTGTGAATCATGCTTAGGTGAAGGATTTGAGCAGTCATTGGTGTCTTGCCCGGCGTTTCGGTTATGTACCATTGCCTTTGTCGCCTTCGCCGTATTATGTTAGTAACAACACTACACCCAAAAGGCAATCATATGTGTTCACCCAATATTGTCTTTAAAAATTGTTTCGACCTTAGCTCTAGTGGTAGAGATTTGTGTAACTGCCAAGCCTATGATAGAATACATTCTATGACTGTGCGTTGAGTGATCACCCCGAAATTAACACTTAGATTAGGAGAGAGAGATGAGTGTTTGTTCCACTTCGTGAGGTGTTCAGCTTTGAATATTCTAGCATAGGAAGTTTTTAGACTCGTATTTTCTAGTTTTTTGGGAAATATCTTTTTTAAAATTATTCTAATAAGGTCTACTTGAGGGCAAGTAGAGTTCAAGTGGAGGGATATTTGATAACGTCAAATTTACCCATGATTTAAGTGTTAATTTCCCCCTTAATTCCTCATATTTTCTATTCATATGTAGGATATATACTCTTATTTGTTTATATTATGGTTTCAGGGTAAAGATGAGCAAAAGAACGAAGAAACGCTGAAATGGAAGGACTTAAGTGAAAATACATGAAAAATGTGGATTCTGCACTAACTACGGCATAGAGGTTCATCTATCTACATCGTAGCAAAGATTTATGATGACTACGGCGTAGCTCACTCCATGACTATGGCGTAGAGATTTGCTAAAGGGCACTACGGAGTAGCAACTCTCCACCTACGGCGTAGACCCTAATTTGAGGCAATAAAAAACTCACGAGGCCAAAGAGAAAGTTACGACATAGTAACCCTAGCAACTACGCCATAGAAGCATCCAACGAAGAAACTACGCCCGTAGCACTTGATCAAGCTACGACGTAGTCCAGATTTACAAAGGCTACGATGTAGCAACTTAATCAGCTAAGCTGTAGCAAAGTCGGGCCTATAAATACCAACCCTAATTCCGAAGTTATTCATTCATTCTTCACCACACAGAAGTGGGGAGAAACTCAGGAAGCAGGAGGAACGAAGTTCTAGCCACATAGAAGTCATTTCCAAGGGAGGATTCACATACCAATCATAAGTTTGTCGTTTCCTTTTTCTTGTATTCGATTCATGTTTACATTTGTATTAATCCAACATTGTTTTACTGCAACTATGAACATGAGTGGCTAAACACCTCTTGGTGTTAGCCTAGTTATGAAATTGTTATTGTTATGATTTAGTTTTCTACGCATCTATTGTCTATTGTTTGTATACTTTCATGGCGAGTCTTGGGACACGCTAGTTCTGGTAGTGTTGAGCATTAGTAGTTCCTTGGAGGCTTGGGAATTAACCCTAGGAACTAGGCCTATAGGGATGTGACTTGGTGATACCAATATTACCATACATGTATGAATTAACCCTAGGACCACCTACCGATGCGATACACTTAAAGGAGTTAGAGGGGGTGTAAGATCTGACCATGCCGCATCTTGCTAGATTTGTCCATGTTAATAGAGGTTCTTAATTACTCTTACATCTTTGTAGGTTCACGCCGCCCGATGAACCTTTGACTTTACAATAGTCGGGGATAGGACAAGGTGTAGGTTAGATTCAAGTGATTTAACCCTCTGATCTTGAATGAATATAACCCCAAGATGATATGATAGGATGCACTTATAGAAAACTAATCATAAATGATAACAAGAGTAGTAATTAGGTTAGCACTATCTCTCTTTATTGATTTCTTTCTATTTACTTATTTGCTTTGTCATTTACTTTTCCTAGTTATTAATCTTTCAAATCGTAAAACCCCTTTTATACGTGACACTAAACTTAGATAATTTCCACACTCATAGCTCTTGGGATGACCTCGACTTTACCATCTAGCTATACCTCACACGACCGGGTACACTTCCCGATAGTGCATTAGGTAGACCTTAGGTAAACGAGACACTTTATAAATATTAAAACCTGGTCGGTAAAACCTGCATCACTAACAAAATCATAAATATCCTTCTTAATAATATCCCAGTATTTTTTCACAAACGCAAAAGAAAAACCATCTGGATCGGGAGCTACTACCACAATCCCAAACCGCAGTCTTGATCTCATCAAGAGAGATATGAGACTCTAAGGCATCACGATCATTGGAGCTAAGACCATTCGAATGAGATAAAGGAGGGAAGACCACTTGCGAATCATCCGCCTGAAATTTGACTTCCAGTTAGCTTAAATTAAATATAAGTAAATGTTTCTAATTAATTCTGATATGTAATGCTCATTCACATCATTTTCAAGAGGATATTATACGAATTTATCTTTGGCGTTGAATATAAATGTAAAACAGTTTGACTCGTTTATCCTTTGTTTACAAAATATGATAAATTGGTAGGATCATAGGATCTCGATCTTACAAAGACAAAAACGATCTCAGGTGGGATCGCAATCTTGACAGCCTTGCCTTCAACACCCAATTAACACAACCCCTAATTCACTTTCAAAAAAAACTATTTAATTAAAATCCTTCGAAAACCCATGATCTCGAATTTAACGAACATAGACTTCAAAAAGTAAACCCATCTAACATCCACTATATTGTAGAAACCAATATAAAACTGAAAATTGTATTATGTACTCGAAAACACGAAACGTTAAATAAGCTACAAAACAAGAAAACCCTTGAAGATAAATAAGCTTAAAACAGAAGATAAATGAGCTTAAACCAACAGTCTAAGCCTTTATTAAACTAACATTCCCCCTCAAACTCAAATGCTACATTGAGTGTTTGACAAGAAAACTCCGAAATCAGACGGACATATGCAGACAGACATATGCAGATTCAACAGAGAGGTCCGAACAAAGGTAGACGAATTTAGGTAGACAGATATAGATTCATGCAGAGAGATCTGAACAGAGGTAGACAAAGAGCAGATTCAGGCAGACAGACGTAGCAGACAGACATATGCAGACAAAACCAGGCAGAACCAGATGTAAAACCACGTGAGAATGAGGAGAAACCAAAACATGTTAATGATGCCGAGATGATATACATAACTACTCAAGACATAATCAGATTAGTTAATACCGTTGCACCACCATCATCAACACCAACACCGACCCAATTTCCAATTCATTACCAATACCGATACCAAACATAACCAATCGAACCCAGAACCCGAACAAAGAACAACAAATCAAAACTTGCAGCAAGTCCATAATTCCATATTTAAAACCCATACTTCCAAGTGAAATCATTTTCATAACACCATGCTAATTTATTCTATTAGGCCCTACTGACTTAATTTACCAATCAAAATTAAGCAACTAACATTCCCTTTGAGATTAATACATATTGACGGCAAAGATATACCGAACAAATTAACCCAAACTGTCAAAGATGAATACACAAACTTACGGTAAATATAAATAGCAAACGGTGGACCAAGTGATCGAACAAACTTTTTTTTTCTTTTTCTTCTTCTTCATCTTCGACCTAGCTTTTGATTGAAAGCGTATATTGAATGATGATTGATTTTATTGATTCTCCAAAGTAACATTACATCGTACATAGATAACCATATACCGACTATTCTAGATTATGGGCTAGAGCCCATTACAATAGACACAATACAGGCTAGGCTAACACTCCCCCGGAGTCGCAACGGGAGGACACCGAATGCTGAGGCTGGGGCGAAATTCTTCAAACAGTGCAGACGGTAAGCATTTCGTGGAAATATCTGCATATTGGTAGCGTGAGGAAACATGGAGAACCCGAACCTGACCAGTGGCTACCAAGTCACGAACAAAATGAATATCAATCTCTATGTGCTTCGTTCGCTGATGCTGAACCGGATTACATGATAAGTAGACTGCACTAACATTGTCACAATAGACTAGCGTAGCGAAAGATAAAGGTGTGTGCAGCTCACGAAGTAAATTCCGTAACCAACAAGTTTCAGCAACAGCATTTTCAGCCCCACGGTATTCTGCTTCGGTACTAGAACTAGATAGAGTTGGTTGTCTCTTAGATGACAAAGATAAAAGGTTGTTGCAAAGGAAAACACAGTAGCCGGAAGTGGATCTCCAAGTAGTGGGGCAACCAGCCCAATCCACATCAGAATATGTTACCAAAGATGATTGATTTTATTGATTCTCCAAAGTAACAATACATCGTACATATATAACCATATATCGACTATTCTAGATTATGGGCTAGAGCCCATTACAATGGACACGATACGGGCTAGGCTAACATTGATACCATGTAGAAACCAATATAAAACTGAAAATTGTATTTTAAACTCGAAAATACGAAACATTAAATAGGCTACAAAACAAGAAACCCCTAGAAGATAAATGGGCTTAAACCAACGGGCCAAAGCCTTTATTAAACTAACATATATATATATATATATATATATATATATATATATATATATATATATATATATATATATATATATATATATATATATATATATATATATATATATATATATATATATATATATATGAAAGGATAAAATACCCTTACATATACATGTCATTGGAACAACTTCACGCTCATATCAACAGAGTTAGTGGTCAAGGGACTTAATCTATTAAACCCGACAAACAAACAACTACATTAGTAATTAACTTTAGAAAAATGAGTAAAAGATTCTTATATTACATGTAACTAGATAAGTTTTTGAAATACGAATACAAAATTTTATTGATAAAAACTGTAATGATTGATAATTTCTCAAATAATTTGCATTTAAAAAAAAATGGTTTTACTAATGACAACTCTAAGGTTAACATGTTTATTTTTACTACAATTAATTGTAATAATTTGAATTATCCAATCACAATCAATTGTTTGTTTTGGTTCCATATATTTCGGGATTGTGCCAATTTTTTTTATTTTTTTATTTATTTATTTATTTTTTTTTTTATCAGAATTGTCAACAATCATAATCATTCATTCATGACTACGTAATAAAATACATTTTGTTAACCACTCCTTTTAGGGCTCTTGTTAACAAAACACTTAAAATAAATATTTATTTTAAGACAGAAAAAGTATTAGAGTATTATATGTAAAAGGGCTATGACATATCTCTTTCTCTTGTATCTCCTACGGATCCACGGTGCAAAGAAAAATGCAATATCATTGTGTGAAATTTTTTTTGTCTAATCAAATAAATTATTATTTTTTACTCTTTTCGTCAAAAAATATAAGTCTAATTTGACTTTTTGAAGCGAACTTTAACTTTAAATATTTTTGTTTGTGTTATATGAAAATTGATGCAAAATATATAAATGAATTATATTTTAAATATATTTTTATTTGATATAATTTATTTCAAATGTTATATAATATAATTAAAATATTTTAAGTTAAAGTTCAATTTAAAAAATTAAATTAAACTTATATTTTGAGACGAATAAAGTATAATTATTATATTGGACAAAGAATCTTTTCTTTACACATATGCTTCATGTGTAATTCCCTTCCTTAATGGTTATTATGAACTCAAAAATATATACTCCGTATATTTTAATTTATTAGATTACACGAAGGTTACACACTTTTGTGCATCTATATATATGCCAACCCTCACACACCCTTTTTTCTTGGAGTTGAGAACATCAACAAGCTAGGTTTTCACCTTCTTTGCTCCCTACCTTTTAGCCTCCATTTCAATGGCGGTTCACACTAAAAACCTGCAACAACAAGAGAACAACGAGTCATTTGACCCAAGTGCCCCTCCTCCATTTAAGGTGGCTGACATTAGAGCTGCTATACCTAGCCATTGCTGGGTCAAGAATCCATGGAGGTCATTAAGCTATGTTCTAAGGGACATTTTGGTCGTTTCATTATTGGTTTTCATGGCTGTTTATTTCCAAACAAGTTCTTGGGTTTGGCCTATTTACTGGGCTGCACAAGGCACGATGTTTTGGGCAATCTTTGTTCTTGGACATGATTGGTACAGATTACTGTGCATTCTTATATGTCCTTTTTTTGCATTGATAGGCTTGTAATTTGTGCTATAAAGGTTATACTTCTAGTACCATATTGGATCTGAAAAATCTTTGTTTTCTGTGTTTTCAGTGGTCATGGGAGCTTTTCAGACAACCCTAATCTCAATAGCATTGTGGGCCATATCTTACATTCTTCTATCCTCGTACCCTATCATGGGTGGTAAGTTTTTGAAATTACTAGTGCTGAATTTTTATTTTATATACTACAGTACTAATTTTTTGGTTTTTTGTAATGTAGGAGAATAAGCCATAGAACACATCATCAAAACCATGGGCATGTCGAAAATGATGAATCATGGGTTCCGGTAAATATAGTTTTATAAGGAGTTATTCTATAACATTTCATCGATTCGATGCTGATTATTTTTATTCACTTGGTAACTAATTATATTATTATATTCTTTAGCTGACAGAAAAGACTTACAAGACTTTGGATGCCTCTACAAAGATGCTCAGATTCAAAGTCCCATTTCCCTTATTCGCGTACCCATTATATTTGGTATTCTTTCGGCCTAGGATGCTTACTTTACTTGTACTTAAAATTTTGAAATGCATCTAGTATTTTGCTAACATTAATTTATACTTATTTCGTAACAACAGTGGTATAGAAGCCCAGGGAAATCAGGGTCACATTTCAACCCATATAGTGACATGTTTGCCCCAAATGAAAGGCGTTATATTGTGACATCTACTATATGTTGGACTCTAATGGTGGTCAATCTAATCTTTTTATCAACTGTCATTGGCCCAGCCCTATTGTTCAAGCTCTATGGCATTCCTTATATGGTGAGTTTTTTTGTCCATTTTTTTAAAAGACAAATAACTGTAACATCTGATACTTTAGTCCTTACGCATGTCTAAACCTTTCGGGTGATGACAACTTACATACCTTTAGATTTTAAGGGTATGGTATTCATTTAACTTATTGTGTAACGGATTTTTAATCGATAGATATTTGTGATGTGGTTGGATGCGGTTACTTATCTACATCATCATGGGCACGAGCAAAAGCTTCCATGGTATCGTGGCAAGGTAGGGTCAATTAGTTCGCATATCACACATTGTGACATTGATGGATACATTATTGGTTATACTAAAACTTAACACATCACTTGGATTTTGTGGTTTTAAATAGGAATGGAGTTATTTGAGGGGAGGGTTAACTACCGTTGACAGGGATTACGGAATATTTAACAACATCCATCACGACATTGGGACTCATGTCATCCATCATCTTTTCCCACAAATCCCACATTATCATCTGATTGAAGCGGTAAACATCTTTGTCAAAGTTTTATTCTAGCTATTATTGTTGGTCAGTATTAGTGAAAAAAAATTGTTAACGGTTATTTAACGTGTTATGCAGACAAAAGCAGCAAAGTCCGTGCTCGGGAATTACTACCGAGAGCCTAAAAAGTCTGGTTTAATACCCGTTCACTTGATAGATAACTTGGTTAAAAGCATCAGCCAAGACCACTATGTAAGCGACGTTGGTGACGTACTTTACTACCAAACTGATTACCGAATGATGGGGAAGAAGATGGACTAATGGGACGCTAATTCAAGATTTCAAGGGAAAATTCTCTAAAGAAAATAAAACAAAATTAGTTGTTGTATTGATTTATTTTGTGTTGTGACTGTTGTCATATCAAGGATCATGAAACAGATGTAAGCTGATTTTAATGATATTAATATCATACTTATTCAACTTTATTATGTCATTGGCCCATATCTAACGCATCAAAATGAACACGAAGTACGTTTAGCTAGTTTTTAACAGCCTGTAAAATGGGTACAAACATGTTGTTTGTATAAGCAATGAGAGAGTACAACATTGATTATGTTTAATGTTCACCTTTAATCTAAATTGTACTATATCTCTAGCGACCCTTAAAGCCTCTTGGCTAGGTCAAGTTGTGACATGGGTTCGGAAAAAGGAAAAATGGAGATTTTGTTTCTCTGGCTTTTGGCATAGTAGGCCGCTAGTGGGGGCACACACGACGAGCTATTAGCTCATTGGGTAGAGCGTGTTCCTTAATGTGTCGTTGTGCCTGAGTGACCGTGTTAGGACGTATTTTCTTTTACCAAAGTTTACTTTTTCTTGATGTAAAACATGACACATGGAATTAGTTGAAACAAACCAAATGTTGGATGTAAATCTGGAGATTGAACAATAACACATGAACCACTTTTGTAACTTACTCAATATGTAATTCAATTGTAAGATCGACAAATCTGGCGTTTTGTACTTTGGCCCATTTTTAGTGGACAACGTTTCATAGAATCCAATTGTTGTAATGTTTTGGACCACCCATTTATTATTCACACAATTGGTCCCCAACAAAATTTGCTAAACGATATTCCCAAGGCCAATAAATGATTTGGTTAAATTCGATTTTGATTGTGACAGCAACTTGCACTATTATTTGGTTTAACTGTAACCGAAACTCAATAAAAATTGACACCGGTGAGGCCAATGCTAACGATATCTATAAATATTGTGGTCACACCCAGCCATATCAACGGTCGCATGAGCTTTCTCTCTTTAAGGCTATATACCCAGACATAATTTGCTAATAAGGGATCACAACCAAAATCAAAACCAAAACCAAAACAAAAAACATACCTCACAAAAACTAATAAAAAAAAATACATACACAAAAGAGAATGAAGCTTTCGGTTGCACGACCAACCATAACTTTGAAAAGGTTAGAGTAATCGATCACCAATTCAGTTAAGCTAATAGGGAGAACTCGATTGGTTGAGAGGTAGCATTGGCATTAATTTCAACTACATCTTTTTGGTTTCATAATTTTATTCGCTATACATAAAAATTGGGCTACTTGATTGAAAGAGCTGGAAACATGTCTATTGTCGATAACACATCAAGCGGTCTCATAGTAACATTTAGTATATGGTGCTTCATCAAGTTATACATTTGAGTGTGCAAATAAAAAATAAAAGCGTGCCAATCAATTCTCATTCGCATGTTGTTACATGTCTCCCACAATTGAACTAATCTAAAATTTAAATGAAACCTTGTTCGATCGGTGTTGATATACACACCATTTTATTTGATAAATACACCATCATGTATAAGCTATATAATACAGCGCAAAACACTGTAATGCACAAAATGTGGTGTGTGCATAAAAAGGAGAGGTGTATGTATCAACCCCTTTTTTAATACAAGTTTTTACATTATATATTTATTCCAAGACGAAAGATTTGCTCAACAGGGCTTAATATCTAAGATGAGTGCGAGTGTGACGGGTCTTTGGCTTTCTTTGGTGGCAGGTTGAGGTTGCTCGAATATTGATCTCTTGGAATATGTAAGATATGATATATGCTAAATGTTTCGGTTGGGTCTAGTTCGCCATCTACATCAATAAACAAGTTTATTCTGATATAAGAAACCAATACCGAAAATATTAGATACAATGTATGCTCATGGGTTTAGACTAATGAATCAGCATCAAAATTTATAGAATAATTCTACATCCACTCATAATTTACACAAAAAAATCCACTCGCTGACGTGTCAGCGAGTTGATTGGTTGGTTTTTTGTGGGCCACAAAAAACCAACCAATCAACTCGCTGACACGTCAGCGAGTGGATTTTTTTGTGTAAATTGTGAGTGAGTGTTGCACACCTCAAATTTATAATGCAGAAGCAAAGCAAAACGACCACTGCTCACGGGTATACTCGGTTTAAGTTTACGTTTATAACAATTTGAACTAGCACCACAAAACCAACATCAAAAAAATTAAATTGACCTGTTTCGTCAATAAAAATGTAAGTTTGCACCAATTTGAGCATTCACAAATCACGTATCGGACATTTGAATGTACCGGAATAAATTTGATGGCTCGTAAGAAGTCAATTATTTTTGTAGACTAGTCATTCAACTTAAAAGACTAGCTTTATGATAAAGCTAAAATTATTGGCTTTTATAAGTACACGATATTTATGACAACTAGAAGCTTTCTTTAACTTATTGTCAATAGCTCATACTTATGACCATCTAATTATTTAGAAGCTTCTGTCGATTTCCAGCCACCAGAGACACTTTGATGGTAACAATCTAAACTCTAAAGATTCGATCATCAATAACAGCCAAAAGTTGGCATCGAACTACCAACCACCTAATGATGGTTATAATAACTTTGCTTTTTAAGTAGCTAGTCCTAACTGCTATGGGCGCAAAAAGAGCATATACATAAATTCTGAAATAATAATAATAATAATAATAATAATTAAAAAAAAAAAAAAAAAAAAAAAAAAAAAAAAAGCCTCGGCAGATTAAAAAGTTAACTATGACTCGATACGAAACTGACATGACACAACAAAGTGGCAATCGACTCATGAGGAATATTATGGGCTCAATAATTACATAACAAGTTGGGCTGATTAGGGGTAGCTCAGCACCCAGTAGTCACCCTACGAGCTGCGCTCCTGTTATGAACTAATGTGTAAGAAGACATCAATTTACAATATACAACTGCAAGCACAACACAGAACAACATGAGTTAATTTGGTAAAATTGTGGAATATGATATAACCAGCCAAAACAAGGCTGTTTTAGATGCTAAAACTAGCATTTTATACATAATAATTACAACAAAACATACCTAAAGATATATCAACCAACTATGATTCTTGAAGGAAGACAAGCACATAATGCATCATCTTCAATCGTAGTCCCTTGAACCGCAACTAGCTTCACCATTGTTTCACTAACACTACCACCCTGCTTCTCCCTAGAGTCCATAAAACCACTATAAAGTACACTGTTAATCCACTTCTCAACACCACCCGCTCGGTCTGATAACCAACAGGATGCAAGTATTTGCAGCATCACTTCATTCTCAATCTCTAACACAACATTCGTTCCAAATGAATTTTTAAAGCACTTGCTGATTTCTTTCAAAACAGTTTCTGAATGAGAATCGAAGTCAAACGGCTCAAATACCACTTTCTCATCCATTTGCTCTAGAAACTCTTCCAACCACACCTCTTTAGTGTCGGAAACAGTGTCGCTTTCACTCTCTTCAGCTTCCTCCAATGGAAGATTCAAGTCAAAACAGGATTTGATTTTTTTGACTTGAGGTAATAATATCTCGAATTCGCCAATTTCAGTGAACTTTCTTTTATTAGACATGTCAGGGTTTCTCAATACTGATTCTTTAGGCAAAAGTAATAAGCTCGAGTTTCCAGGTTCGGATCTTTCAGTTGAGATTCTCAATTGCGAGGCTTTGGCATTCAGGACTCTTTCCTCAGAATACGTCAAGAAATCATCCTCGTCAGCTTCTTTACTTGTGGTGGTCACAAATATTGCATCGGTGATGCGGATTTCTCTACCACGGGCATCTGACAATTTTCCTGATTTGATGGCCCGGGATAAGTTATCTTTAGTTACGAAATCTGCCTTATCTATGTGTTCTAGAAATACTACCGTCTGGGGTCTCTTCGTCAACTCCTCAGCAATATAATTCATGATGGTTTTTCCCCTAAATGATGGATCAGAAAGGTTCACACCTTGATGATCGAAAATTGACCCCCGATGACGTATCTGATTTTCAAAGTTCAAATCTATAGAGATCAAGCTTTCTCGGCTGCCAAAAACGACCTCAGCAAGTGCGGTGGTGAGTTTCTTCTTGCCCACAATGTCTGATCCAGAAAACATAAGCCATACATGGCGCCTTCCATATGCAGTTCTAATTCTTGATATTGTTTGACTGACGACACTAATTGCATCATTTTGATATCCAACTTTCTCACTAAGGGCTTTGTAAAGTTGCTTATAATCTTTTTCACAAGATTTTCCTATTTCAGTAGAAGCACACTTACTCATTTCATCAGCCTCATGGCGTTTAGGGTCTCGATCAGGCGACACATAAATGGTTCCGAGGCCCAAATCTGTGGTAATGGAAGTTGGTGGTGAGGATGAAGTGGCAAAAAAGTCGACAGGTGGTGATGGATTTCTACATTTGTTGTCTTGATTTGAATCTTTGCTACTGACTTGATTTGAATCTGATATGTGCGGATTGGGCTGGAAGTGCTGGGGAAATTGAAAGGTGGGTCTAATTACTAAACTATTTTGTTGTAATGGCACATTGTGATGAAGACGGTGGCAGATATCGCTCCACTTCCTCTGGAGCCCCTCGACCTGGGCATTAAATACACCACCATGATCTTTAGCCTGCACTGAAAAGATGGGCTATAGGTTGAAACATGCCTTTATCGTTGATGTTTATTAATAACGATGATGCTCAAGATATAATAGTGACTATGATTATGATGACAGTGATATTAATACTGTAACTGGTAATGCTGGTATAGGATAATTAGACTATAACGTGTTTTCTAAGCAAATTAAAGTCATTAGAGGATGCATACTTCAAATTCAACTATCAAAAGAAAACATAACCGGCCTCACTAGAATTGATATCAGCTGAAATGACGAAATGTTATTATCTTCTATAAACACATATAAAATCTCTAAGCTTTCCCTTTAGCATAAAGTTTAACCGATAAAAATTCACTTAAGGGGGACTAGGGGTCAAATTGCATACCATTCAGATATCCAAAAAGCATTTAGTGTAGACCTTCTGGCATGGTTTTAATAACCACGCACATTATTAGAGGGTACTGAATTGGGCTAAAAATGACCAAGATGGTTAATTTGCTTAATTTCTGATAAAAAACAATCAACCACCGCCTAACGGCTCAGTGTAGTTTAGTATCTCAATCATCAGTTAGGATACAACTAATTCTTTAGATAAAAACGTTTTTCTCTATTATTGACTTCTGAACCTTGTTGAGCCTTGGAGCCATAAGATTGATAAAGATCTTTTCTTTTCTTTTTTTTTCCATTTGTGTTTTACCTTTCCAAATGACTTGCTTTGCGTATGTGTGAGTGTGAGTGTGAGTGAGTCTATCCCTACGGGTGCAACTTCCCAGCATTTATGTTTAATCTCATGTACCATAAGTACATGATTCCGCCACCCTCCTTCATGGTGAACTTGAATTCACACATGCAACCAGTGAAACAGAGATGCTTTTGTTTTTGTCAAAGAATTCGATTTCAGGACTTGCTAGTTGATCGTCATCAATTGAGCTACATATATGCTAACACTAAACAGTCACTCTGCACAATCCAATTACGGTATCTTCCTAGTTCCTATGGACTAACAGTCTTGTATTGTGATTGGTAGTCTTGAGTAAAAGTAAAACTTCCTTCTTGTCAGTCACCAAGCCCAGTCTCTTATCAGCCTCTATGATGAAGTTGTGCACACATCATTGTCCACCAACGCTTTTGTTTGCTGGTTATTGAGTTAAGCTCCAAGAAACACGAGTCCCTCTGTCTTTGGCTCCTTGCGCGTATCGTAACGCTATTGAGGAGCTAAATTGCCCTGGTCTTTCCCTCCACCTCATCTATTTGTACTTGTATGGTTTAATATCTTCTTGAAATTGAGCAGCATAAAACTGGATCTTTTGGGGCAATCCTTGAAATAGTGTGATTTGCTGCACACATAGCAATTGCCCACGTCTGATGCATGTTCATGTGTGGGGGGTTTGTAGTGCATATCTCCTCCTTTCTTGTAGCCAACTTGAGAATCGTTGTCCACCTCTTTCATGACAGCTCCTTGTGCTCGAAATCCACAACTCAAGGGACTCTACGTCGGGTATTATGGATGTGAGGTCTTTCTTGTTTTGTTGATGATTAAAAATTTTTAACAGAATTTTAGGATCTCAGGCATCAAGGTGAACATGGCTCCACTTACGGTACATCCTAGGCTACTACCACTAAGTGTACTTGAGAGTATTCAAGTAACTACATTTTTGGTAAATCATTTATGTTATCTAACGCAAAGAAAATCGTTAAAATAACAACGAAACTATGAAGTATGGATGTTCCTATATTGAAACGTTATTGCAAATCCAATAGTAAGAGATTTAAAGCAAAAAAGATTCTGAAGAAAGCACATACCTCTATTACACTGTTTCCTTTGGTTGTATCGGTTTCAGGAACTTGCAACCAAGAAGCTACACCTGCTGACTGTTGATCAGAAACAGATACCGTTCTGCCTCCCTTCAAAATGATTGAAACTTCATGCTCATATTTCTCATTGCAAAGATCACACCGAGTCATTGATTGATCGGTTTTGCTTGATGCATTATCCAACTCGGATGGTACAGGAAAGAAGCCACCAAATGGTACAAATGACCCCATAAAGCTGTAATTATCATGAGCATCGGACTGTGAGATAATGAACAATGATAGTCAGAAATTACTATGATCTTTATATTTAGTCATCGTCGATGTGTTTAAGGGGTGTTTGGATGGTTACAACTCTTAAATTTGCTAATTGCTTTCTAAAACAAGTTGTAATCAATTAGTAGTTTCAAGCTGTTTATTCAAACAGCTTGTTTCGCTCAAAAATAGCCAGATAAGCAGTTTAAATAAACAAGCCCAAAATACCATCAAAACTGTTTATGTGTTGTATCAAAACCCTATAAGCGGATAAGCAGTTCTGATACAGGGTTGTTTGGGATTGTTTAGTTTGTACAACTTACCTGCTTTTAATATAAGCAGGTACCGACCAGCTTAGTTTTAAGTGCTTATTTACATCAATATAAGCAGAACAGCAGTTTCATCCAAAAAATTGGAACTTCTTATCTTCTTTATAACTAAGCACATAAGCACTCCAATAAGTTATCCCAAACACCCCTTAGGCATGTAATCCATGTGCAAACATCATATGCAATATTAAAGTAAGTGTCATCGAGTTTATAGTTTATTAAATACCATGCTTGTGCAATAAAAAAATAAACTCACCTAGATTTCAAGTGTGATCCACTAGTATCCAATTTTGATGAAGTAATCGGAACCAAATTCAAATCCCAATCTTTCTCCAACCCGGGAAACTTGGCCAAAATCTTCATATAAACCTCATAACTCCCAACTGATCCAATCAACCACAACTTCCCACCACAAACTTGAACTAAACCACTCAACCGCGAAACAACATATTCCATTAACCCCCCTTCATTAAACACCTTCAAATCACCAAAATCCACAATCACACCACAACTTTCGCAACTCACAACCTTATCTCTCACTTCCTTAAACTTCAAATCCATCAACTCCTCACTCAAATTCCCTAAACCGAACTCGCTAATATCCTTATCTATATCAACAACACACAACCCGCGTAATTCTTCATCCAAGAAACCATCTTTACCGCTGTTTATACATTCTTTAAACCCTTTCACAACGTTTTCGGCACAAACACCTATTAACAATGGGTTTCTTGATTCTTTCTTAACTAAAACCTGACTTATTCTTTTGTAATCTTGTTCCCCTTGATCAACCGCAAAAGGGAAATTAAACCCGATTCGATTAGTACTGCCAGTACCAGTACTATTCGAATCGGGTAAATTACATAAAAATAAAGGTGGGAACTTTAACAAAGGTGATGGGTGCAATATAGCTATCTTTATATCACAACTCCTAAAACCAGCATCACCAAACACTCTACTAACTATTGGGTCATCAAGAATTGACAATATAAAATGCTTAAGCTCAACTTTAACACAAGATAATGAAGATTGTGAACCGTACAACTGTTGATGCATTTGGTACAAGTGAAAAGTCTCAGGGTGTCTTCTTTGGTTAGCTTGTGATCTTTTGATAGCTGCCATTAAGGAATTCGATACTGGCGGCTCCTCGTCTACCGGTTTATGTTTCGAAGAAGTCATACGGTCTAGTGACACGCTCACACAGAGCTCCAGTGCGCGAAACTGGAGCTTGGGTGGGTACGATGAGCTCCGTGCGCGCGCGCACGCGTCACGGAGCGTGGAAGTTCGGAGAGCAAGTAGGGAGGAGACGGCGTGGAGGGAGGTTGTTTGTGAGTGGCTGCGGCGGCGCGCGACTGCTACTGCGTCATCTAATGCGCGCGCCGCTTCGTCTGTTAAGCATTGGCGCGCTGTGCTTACCGGCGTTGGCATGCCGGTTAGCAAACAAAATAAAATATAGTATAATATAATATAATAGAATACAATACAACAGTATAATATAATACTGTTACACTTTTGTGTTATAGAATATTTTTTGCTAGAGAAGTGAATAAAAAAATGATGAGCAAGTTCTAGCTCAATGGTTTGTGCAATTATTTATTAGGATATGAAGTGAAGGGTGTGACAAAAATGAAATGAAATTTTGAAGTAGGGTCATGGATGCATCACACACATGGTAGTGATGAGAATAGATTCTTGAAAGAAAGATTAGAAAGATCTTTGGGGATTTGGATTTATATTGCAGAATAGTAGTGTCTTTTAAGCAGTGTGAGTGTCTGTGATAGAGAAAGATGCCGTGTCCACTTGATAAACAAATGGGCCAAAGTTCAGCATCAATGGAGGTCAATGTCATTGTCACGCTTTTTGGAGAGAAAGAAAGTTGTTTTTTCCTATTTCAACAACCGATTTGAGTTAATTACGTAATTAGGTGCCATAATGGTGGGTTTGTAAAGTAGTATGCGATTAGATTTTTGAAAAAGAATGTAGTGCGATATATAGCATAGCTATATAGGTCAACTTTCTAGCATCTAGTTTGACTTTGTCTTATAAGTCGTGTATGATCATTTTAAATAATGTAACTTTAAGGTTTGAAATTAGTAACGTGTTTGCTCAAGATTTGGATAAAAACTTAATATAATTACAAAGAAGGTTTTTCATAAAAAAGATTATTGATCCTTGATTTGCAATCGACAGACTAGGTCAAATAATCATAGTACACTAGTTAAAATCATATGGGCAAACCGTTCTATTTCCTAATAAACATCATATCATCAAAATCAAATTTCTTAGATGCGTTATAACTAAAACTTTATTCTCTCTCTCTAACTTTACTTTCTCTCTCTAAAAAACAAACAAATTAAACTTTGATTTCACAATTTATTATTGAAAATAAATCATGCTTCTGATCAAAGATGCGAACAATGATTTAACGACAGCCGAATCTTCAATCGGTGATTTTACAAACAAAAATGGTGTTAAACAATAGCGGAAATATTATCATAGTACACGATTATAATTCATTTTGCTCATTAAAATTAACAACAACAAGAAGCAGCGTGAGGAATAAGGATAAATATTCAAATTTTAACGACAAAATAGACAATCATATACGTAATGATAGGCGAATGAAGATGAACAATGATCGTCTCTCAAAAACTTGAAATTCATAGGTAACAATCTTTTTAACCTAGAGTTGCTTTGTTAATTTATATTCTATCAAATTGTTCATCTGATTTATTGTACATGTTTAGTGCATTAAAATGGCTAAATGTGCATCAATTCTCATAAATTGTAGAAAATGTGATATGTTTGGGTAAATCTGAGTTTTATGAAATAATATTGTTTTGTGCACTAAAAAATATGTTAGATGTGCGATAGTTTTCGTAGAAAGTTAGTAAAAGTGTGATAAAGTTTAGATAATCATAAGGTGTGTGAAATAACACTCGTTTATGCACTAAAAAGTGGTCGAAATATGCATTGACTTTTGTATTAAGTTAGTAAAAGTGTGATACATATAGTTAATTGTGAGTTGTGTGGAAGAACACTATTTTGTGCACTAAAAATGGTCGATATATGCATTAATTTTTTTAGGAAGTTAGTAAAAGTGCAATACACATGGATAATCAGGAGTTGCATGAAATAACACTCTTTTGTGCATGTTAATACAAATAATGTCAAAAACGTCATTTGCATTATTCGACCTATGTATGTTTTGATGAACACAAAATGTAAAAACACGTTACGTAAAAGTATACTTGATAAGATTTTAATCAAAAGTTTGTTTCGACTACAACATCACTTAAGGTATGAACAAACACGGTACCAATTTAGTTAAGTGATCAAAGAAGTTATTTTGTTTTTAAACCTCACATTTTTATATGACAAAAAAAATTTATACAAAGTATTTTTGTATTTATAAAGAAATATTTTAATAAGAAAATTAAATTTGAATTTGAAATCTCCAACATCTATTTTTCCCGCCTAAATCAGTTAAATTTTTACCAGATAAATATTTTACCACATCAGGACAAAAACAGGAGCGTCTTGAGGGACGGTCCCTTATATATAGGGGACCATCCATGTTTAAGGGACCGTCCCCCGCTCCTCCTGGCGCCTATAAATACTGCACTATTCTGAGCAGAAAAAAAAAAGACATCTTTGCACAAAAACCTTCTGTTATTTTAATCTCCCTTCTTGATCACAATAACTTGTTGACATGTGTTTATAAGTGATCCCGCTACCTTCTACCTCAAAGTGCAAGAGAAGAACACTCATATTCTCCAAGAAACGAAGTGTTACAAATTAGGCATCACGCACACATAACTTGTGTTACGATTCTCTTCTTCATCTAAACTCTCTTAATCCTCCTTCTTGTATATTTGTATATTCGACTTGTGCATGAGTCGAGATTAGTTATGTTAGTGTAGATTTGGACGTGGTGTAGATCCATGTTGTAGTGTGTGAAGATAGGGATGAAGTGAAAGTCCATGAAGTGGTGTGTAAGTAGATTTGGACGGTGTGTACGTCCGTGAATTGTTAGGTGTTGATTTGGATGGTGTGTACATCCGTGATGTGTGTGTAGATTAGTTCTAGCTAGGATTGGAACTCGACATTCCGCTTAGTGTCGGAAATTGGTGTAAACGAAGATGTATGGTATTCTCCGCCTGAAGTGTTGGTCCCTTTTACTTGGTTATCAATAACTAAATAGCTAATGTAACCAAGATATATGACTTTTAACTCAGATGTGTATATGATTAACAATAAAGCAACGTAAAGATAAGAGACAATATTTTTCAACGCTTAATTCTTTATTAGAAGTTAATAAAAAAGAATCGTACCCAAGTGTTTGCGGAATAACACTTGAGATTGAAAATGACAAGTGTAGTATTGACTCCTCTCTAAACTCAAAACAATGTTTGAGTGACAACTGAGGTCCCACTGAGCTATCTCAGGGGCTATGTTGTTCTTAGGAGGAGTAAAAGTGGTTTGTGAATGCTTTGCATTAATTGCACAAACTTGTCAACTTTTACTCCTCACTTATGTTGCCTATTTATACACAAATATGAACAACTCTAATATACAATGGATCTAAGCGTTCCTTAATAAAATCTTGATAGATTTTATTCTCTGGCAAGGGAAACTTCTTTGGGTTAAGTCCAAAAGGTGCTTTCTGATGACAGACTGGATTTAACCATTTGTGGAAAGTTTGACCTTAAATTGATAAAGCACTTTAATGAAACAATTCAAACTTTCCCGCCCAGTCCCGCCAAATCTTCAGTCTTTAAGTCATCAGTCTTCAGTACCATGATTATTGTTGAGGAGTCTTGGGGTTCAGTGAGTTATTGTCATCCTCACTGAACCCATCACCTTCTTCTTGGCTTAGATCACACTCACTGAGTTCCGCCTCAATGAATGGAGAACCTTTCTTCTTAGGCTCGATCTAAGCATCCTGAAGATGACTCACCGAGTTACTGTTCACTCAGTGACTTGTTTACACTTAGGTGATTTTACATTCAAATCCTTGTTAGAAGAAGATTGGGGAATTCAGTGACCCAACATGAAGGGAGTTTGTTGACATAGTGATTGTGAACTATCGAGTGTGATACTCTAGGAGTGGAGTAGGGCAAAGATTGAGCGTCATAGCCAAACCACTATAAATCTATGTGTCTTGGTTTGGTTGTGTTAATACAAATAAACCTTAAAATCGTTTATTTATATTTTACGATCTTCTAATGTTTTGTCGATAACAAACGTAAAATCATTTTAACAAGATAAGTAAAATACGTAATGTTTTGAGCCAATAGTTTACTAATGCATTTCACTAAACAAACCTTAAACATATTTAGTTAAACAAGTTTACATAAAGCCAAAACCATTTTATAAAAACACTTAAGTAAAATAGTTACTTACATTTTTATAAAATGCATGTTACTTGTAAATTAATTAGGAAAATACTTGGACTATCCATGACCCAAAAACCAAGCCCATAAACCATGGAGCGTGACCCATAACCCATGACCCATTACATGACATCATCTATAACATCCAAAATAGGTAAAACCCATGATCCATGACCTAAAGCCCATAATCCAAAATGTCTTTGACATCATTCTTGACATCGTTTGACCCATGGACCTTGACCCATAACCCAAAACCCAAAATTGTAGCCCAAAATCCAAACTGGTACTACCAGATAGCCGGATCCCTTTAGGAAGGGATCCATCGGATCCAGGTGAACAGTGCTCAGTTTTGCCTATAGATAGTGAGTCATTCTCTCTTGTTTCTCACCCCACTTAGATATATCTTCTCTCTACATTCTAAGTTCTCTAACCTCATATCCAATGATCTTTCTATGTAGTCTCTCTTTGTGATTCTCTAGGTTCCTTCCATAAGGCGAGATCACGCTCTCTCGAAGACTTGTAAGCTCGTGATATGAGTTGCTTGTATTCTTCTCTTCCAAGATCATAGAAGTGAATCTTGTTCTTTCTTCTTCTCAAAAGGGTTTTGTAGATGTGTTGAGTCGTTAGGTGTAAAAAGACGTTGGATCCTTTAGTCATGTTGTGCTAGGTGTGTTGAGTCGTTAGTCCAAGGATCTTTCTATGTAGTCTCTTTTGTGATTCTCTAGGTTCCTTCCATAAGGCGAGATCACGCCCTCTCAAAGACTTGCAAGCTCGTGATATGAGTTGCTTGTATCCTTCTCTTCTAAGATTACAAAAGTGAATCTTGTTATTTCTTCTTCTCAATAGGGTGTTGTAGATGTGTTGAGTCGTTAGGTGTAAAAGGATGTTGGATCCTTTAGTCATGTTGTGCTAGGTGTGTTGGTTTAGTCCGCCGTGATAAGAGCCCGGTATCTAGCCTTGTACTGGATAAAGTGTAGGCGATGAAGGTTTAGCTTTACCTCGTGGAAAAGCCCGATATCTAGCTTTGTACCAGATAAAGTGTAAGCGGCGTTTTGAAGGCTTCTTCGCCAAGTGAAAGGAGTTTGTGTTGTGAAGTGTTTACGAACTCTCGAGTAGGTGACTCGGGGAGTGGAGTAGGGCAAGGAAGGTTTCCTTGCATCCGAACCATTACAAATACTTGTGTTGTAGTTGTGTCTCTCTATATCTTTCTCGTAGCTTAGATTTATATGCTTTTATATTATCAATATCCAACACGACAAAACTAGATTGACATAATTCAGTCTATAAGTTTTAAAAAGAAGTTTAAATCGGTAAAACTATTAACCCCCCCCCCTCTAGTTTTCTACAATTCGTATCAGAGCTTCGTTACCAAGTTTCTTAGAGTATATTGTACTTTAAAAACTTGATATGATCCGTGTATGTTTTGAAAACTACAACAAAGGAAAATCTCTTGTAAAAATTGACATCTAACTCATATTTTACGAAAATAACAAAAAACTTCCAAAATTGGATATTGATAAAAACTATTATTTTTAATCATACCTCTTCTTATAAATCTTCATGATAGGAAGCTCGTTAAAAACACGTGAAGTATTGCTTATCTAGAAATGCTCTCTTCTCCAAGATTACATAGCAAAGGTATGCCTTCCTTCATTAAAATATGTTGATTTGTATGGCACACAATTACTTGCTATACTTGTAGTTACATGATTTATTTTCATACACTTATTTTCTTCAAAAAGAATTCACGTCAAAGCATAAATCTTTTAAATCCAAATCACAATTTTCAAAGGAGTTTTCTTCACTAGTCTCTCAAACCATAAGGAATTGTATTCCATTATCCTCGTTATTCTCGAAACTCATTCACAACCAACATTAAATAACACAAGGAAAACTTTTTCATCGTTTCAATCACACTCGTAATAATCCTCTAATGTTCTCTAAATCATCCTCAATTCACTCATCGACACAAGAATAAAATGTTCTTTCATCACAAAGTCATCCACGACATTTATTCTTTCCCGTATATCTCTCTCTTCTTCTAATCATTAAAGTTGAACATAACTACTTGTTCGTTATGATTCCTTAGCTAACTCCAATATAAGTTTTGTCTAAATCCTACCTCTTATAGTTAAACTCTTCCTCATCGCTTAGGAACACTAGTTATAATCAACGTTAAACCAAGTTAATTAAAATAATTAAAACACCAAACATTACTTGTGTCAAAAATATACTGTCATCCCGGATCCCTTCATTTTAACGTGCTGGATCCCTTCTCAAATGGATCCGGTAGAATCGGCACATCAGATGACAGCCTATGTAGTTCAAACATAAACAAACAATCTTCTTTCCCTCTTATTACAACAAAATCGATCAAAATCAAAACCCTCTCACTTTAGGGTTCCATCTTCCTCAAATTCAAACCTCCTAATTGTCTTTGTTAGTAATTACATCTTCTCTTTTAATCTTTTGCTTCTAAATTAATTCTAGGGCTAGATTATCAAGAACTAATTCAAATGGGTATAATCAAACCATTTAAATGTTTTCTAATTAAAAGAGTTCATTGAATTAGTGTAAATTAATCAAACAATTGTTTTGACATAATTGTTAATAAAATAAAACCTTCAGCATAAAAACCCGTTTGATTAAATGTTGATAACAAAGTTAACCAAACTACTCACACGACTCTTCCATAAAAGCTTATTTTGTTTGATCTTGTATAGGTTTCAAAAATGCGACATACATATGATTTTGATCAGCATCTAACCAACTACTACATTCCAAACATTTCAACTGAACCTTACACACCCCTAGATGTCATTTTGAGTTTCAAAAATCTTGAGTCACGATATCTTCACGAAGGTAGGAATGTCAACCCCAACTTGACCTTTTATAAAGAAGTTAAGAGAGCCTTTCGAGCCATAGGTTTGAATCACTACTCACCATCAACGAACCAATCTGTTCACGTTTTGTATTATAATTCAATGTTGCAAAAATCGTGAATCGGTCCCGAGGCGGTCGGGGGCCGAGTTGCGATTTTTTCCCGATTAATCGGCCGACTCGGCCGATTAATCGGCCGATTACCTTGTAATTTTCTACAAGTTCCAGGGCCGAGGCCGATTAATCGGCCGCCTCAACCGATTTTTGCAACACTGTTATAATTAGTTCGTAATATTAGTCTCGGACGTAACAAGGATCAATCTATTTCCCTTTGATTTTGCATACAAAACTACAAATTCCTCTTTCCCCTTGAACAATTTGCTCAAATTCTTGGACTTCGAAATCATGGGCAATATGCCTATACAGAAAAATTTGCTTATGACTCTCTCAAACAAGAAGAGCATGGGTCATACCCTACATACATTCCTTCCCCAAGAGAAAATCAGTGTTCTCTGTGACTCAACACGACACCCCAACAAAATACGTATGATTGAACTTCACTATTTCCTACAACCAATGGCACTCATCTTACAAGAGAATGTTCTAAGTCTAGCCAAAGATCATGAGTACTTACCTGCCTGTTGTGCTCACATGCTCTAATGCGTTCGAAATCAACAACCTTACAATTTTGCTTACTTCTTCGTTAAGCAAATCATACATCTCAAAGATAAAAAGAAACAAACTAATACCTTATGGAATGTTTCTAACTTGATTCTATCGCTGCTTCATGAATAATCACCCATATCTTCATCCTCAATACTCACTTTTCTACAAATTAATGGAACCCATTAGTCAGTCACATTTAACAGCATACCTCATTCCCGAATCATCCACCTATCATGAACCATCTAATGATTCAGCAAGTGAAGACGAGGAATGAAGAAAAACAAATCAAAAACATTCTTAAGTGAATAGAGTACCTATGAAAGGTAGTGAATTGGTAGAACATGATCTTGTCATATCTATATTATATTTTGTAACTAAGATAATTTAAATGTTCTTTTTAACTTTCTTGAAATACTTATAGTATGAAGATACTATCATTGTTATATTAGTCGTATGATTATTGCTTGAATCACTGGAAACTAAATATGACATATGAGCAAAATTCTACAAGCCCACTATGAAAGAATTAGTCTTAGAAGCAGGATACCTTAGTTATATCTAGTCGGATCCCTTTTAGAAAGGATCCGGAGGATCTGGGTACTCTCAACTCCTGAGAGTCTTGTACCAGCTGACCAGGCCAAAGATCTATAATCTTGAGGTAAGAGACCCTGAATGCCAATCAGAACACCAACATCTTTCTTGAGATCTTTAACTATCTTTTTTTATCAAAGAGGGATCAAAATCCTGAATGTTTTTGGAAAGATTTTTGGTAAAGTCTTTAACATTGTTGGTGGCATTAACCATCTTGTTAAATAGGGTCATGATGAGAGGAACTTAATTTCTGATAAAGTCATACATTTTCACTTGAAGGGGGGAAACAATTTGTTCCTGAAAATTATGGGGTTGATTATTAGACTTTGTTATAGCTTTAAGGGATTGTTCAGCAACATCAAAGAACTTTCTTGTTTCATTATGCATCTTCTTGACTCTATGATGCAAAACTAAATGTACAACAGATGCTTTAAAATGCCTTTGTTTAGCTGCTTCTTCAGTGACTCCAATGATAAAATCAGCCAAGCACTCTAGATTCCTGACAAGAACTTTATGAGTGATTGGATTGACAATGTAGAAACTAGAAGGGGGGGTTGAATAGTTTCACCTCTTCTTTTAAACTTTCTAAAGCGTTTCGCCGTTTTAGGTCCGGTTAATTTACATTTACAAACTTGTTGAATTCTACTAGTTGTGTGATATCAATTTAGCTACTAGCAAATATAAATAAACAAGTAATATAAAGAGTAAGGAAAGAACACAACCAAAGAGACGCGGCGATTTATCGTGGTTCGGCACGAAGCTCACTCCTCCGTCCTACTCCACTCCCCGAGTACCACACTCGAGAGTTATTAATCACTATATCAACACACTCCTTCAGGCGGAGCAATCCGCACACAATGTTTAACGACACTAAGCGGAATGTCGAGTTCTAATCCTAGCTAGAACCAATATACAACAAGGCCCACGTGGCCACATGAACAAGCACTCTTGTCCTAATTAGATCGACACATGATTCGTGTGAAAACCAATTATATAATATATAGTATAGTATCGAAGTGATCGGCGTAAAATACGGATCACCCGAGTCGTTTCCCAGTGAAGGCGAATGGAATCGAGAATATCGATTCGTGAAACCGTGAATTGAAAAGTGAGAAAGTGAAAATAGCAATCAAATTATACAAGTAATAACAAACAAAGATGAAATATGCAAAGAGTACAAGCTAATTATGCACCAAAGTTAAAAACGGAAATTCAACCGCAAAATTTAAAACGTAACGTATATTGAAAAATGATCCTACAAACTTGAAAATATTTTCTAAAAATCTTAAACTAATAAAATGAATTTCCGAAAAAAGAAAAATATTTTTTTGACTTTTCTTTTATTTTCTATGAATTAAAATTGATTTTTGGAATTTAAAATGAATTAAAAATAAGGAAAAATAGAAAAATGAAGTGGAAAATTGAAAATTAAATTCTAAAAATTCTAAAATATTATAAAAGATTTTCTAAAAATATTTTTGTATTTTTCACAATTTTTTTTGATTTTTTTATTGATTTTTGGTATTTAAAAATGAATAAAATCAAAGAGAAATTAAGAAAAATAGTAAAAATGCTTAGAAAAATCTGGAAAAATTCCAGAAAATCAAAAATATTAAAAAGAACTCAGAATAAAAATTTGAAGTTAAAATGAAAGGTTTAAGTGCTTATTTAGATTAAAACAGCTTATCACAAGTGCTTTTTAATAAGCACTTGTGATACAATCTTAATGAAACTTGATACACAGATGTAATATGAACTAATAAGCACTGTGAGACTAGAATCAGAACTGAAATAGCACAGGAACATAAACAAAGAGCAATAAGCAGTTAATAATAAGCTCAATTAATAAGCAAATGCAAGCAAGTACACTTCAGAAGCTAAGGGATTATAAAGCACACTCAAACAACCTCTAATAAACTCAAAAATAGAATTCAAACTCAGAAATGACACATCAAATGTACACATGCAGTTCTAGTGTAAATACAGCAAAGTACACTAAAAATGCCTAAGTTGCAGACAGCAAATAAGTCATCTAATGAGCAGTAAAATGGAAATTAAATGGAGCAAAAGGACTAATTCCAACTAAATAACACTAAAACTACAAAAGCCCCATCACAAAATGACCAATTGAATACTAATTAGACACAAGTTCAGCAAACTTAACACATAAGGGACTGCAGTCTAATTAGCATATGCTGACTTTTGTATTTTCAAACTAACTTTGACCAAGTTGAATTTAGAAAGCTTAAATCCTACAGTATAGGTAAATAGAAACTAATGAATCACTAGCTACACTATATCAAACACATTAAACTACGAACCTAAGGTTCACAGTTTCAATTGAACACTTAAACTAGCAGATTTGAAATTAACTAGCTCTTGTTGACTTTTAACAAATTAACTATCAAAGTTGTGCAGAATTAAGTCTAACTATACCTAAGGTAACCTAATCATGCAGAAATAACAACTAAAAAAAACAACAACAGCTTCTGATAATACTAGATCCAAACACTCTCTATTTATGCAAATTACCTATATCTAGCTTATATAAATATGAAATTACCTAATCCACACTCTACTAAATCACTGAATCAGTATCCAACTCATATCAACAACTGCAATCAACAATAGCAAACAGATATCAACAACCTCTGATCCACACAAAGACAGGTATGCAACAATCACTTAAATGGAGCAGTAAACTACACAATTCAGAGATCAATTAGTGCACAGAACTTGAAAGGTGCAACAATGCAGCAATAATTCTCAATGGAATATTAACTCAATTTCAAGCCAAATCAATCTCAGATCCACAATTATCAAAGTTACTTAGTCCAATTCAGATTCAAACAAGTCACTAGTTCAAAATGAACTATCAATCTTACATGTATCAACTTGAATCCTAAATCACAGTTACACTTAATGAGATACAACAGATGATCAATCTCACAATTAAAGTAAAAAAAACAATCACTACTAGAAGTTGTACCAACCTCAGAATCAATCAAACAGTAATTATCAATCTAGCTATCAAATGAACTCAATCTCAATTCTATTACCTCTATAACAGCAATTCTAAACAATGAAACAGTTAATCTAATGACAGATCCAACTATAACGTATGAGCAAATGAAACTTGAAATGTCACTTACAAAGTTATGTCCACCTCAGCAAGAACAGATGTGGATTCCCTTAGCTTGCCTATCTTTAACATAGGCAGGTCCTTCCATCTTTGACCATACTTATCCACAATACACCACAGGTACACTTGATGAAGATCTGATTCTTGACTTATAATGAATTTGGACTCAAATCGCTTCACTAAAAGCTAATAAGCTCAAATGAAGTGTATAAAAACAAAATAAACTCTACTGGAAGCTATACTAAACTATTTGTAAACAATTTTTTTTTTCTGATTTTATTTTCAATTTCTGATAAAATTATATTGAAGAAATTTATATAAAGTAATTAAATTAAGCTAATTGTAATTAAAATAAGCAGAATAAAAGCTAAATTTAAAGAGAATAAGCTAAAGTAATTGTATAATAAGCTGATATGAACTAAAAATAAGCAATTCTTATTAAAAATTCAAAGTAAAATTACATTGACTAATCTATAATACATTTAAAAGAAAATTCGACAGCATTTTATTACACTAAAAATTACATACCCTAATGCTAAAATGATGCTCTATTTATAACTGAGGAGTGAATGGTTGGGGTCAGAATCCATGCTGGCAATCCACAACTCTTTGTGTTTCTTCTCCTCTCTTCACAGCCATCTGATCAATTTTGTGTTACTTTGATCTCATAACAGCCCTTGGATCATAAATTATGAGGTGGCTTGACCAATGACAAGCAGCCACATGTCTCATGCGTGTGTATAATCTCTGTCCGTGTCAGACCCTTCTAGAAGGCTAATCCAATGATTGGAATAACGCATCTTGTCCAATGGAGCACTGCCATGTGTCCACTCGTGCAAATATACTCCTTCTGATATCTCCTGAGCACGTGACTGGTCTTCTAGTTGATCCAATCATTGGTAATTATTGGTTAATTATAGTGAGTTGTTGTAATTTTTATGAGGTAAAAATTAGGGTTCATAGGATTTGGTTCTGGGAATTTTGGGGGAAAAGAAAAGGGCTCGTTTGTTTATTTGTTGTAAGGTTTGACCCGTTTATTGACCATTGACCGATTTATATATAT
Source organism: Artemisia argyi (assembly GCA_030686995.1). Lineage (NCBI taxonomy): Eukaryota > Viridiplantae > Streptophyta > Magnoliopsida > Asterales > Asteraceae > Artemisia > Artemisia argyi. The sequence continues at coordinate 68,039,761 of CM060708.1, forward strand.
TGACCAAAGCTTGGATCAGGTTTTGGAAACATGTCAATGGGCCTTTGGATTTGGGCTTTTGTGATATGGACTACAACATGGGCCAATATTAGAAAGTGTTTTTTCAGATTTTGGTAATATGAAATCCAAGGACTAATTGTGTAGTTTCCTGAAACTTCAAGGGCTGAATTTGACTTTCTTCAAAAGTGTAATCCAAGGACTATTTTTGCCAATTCTGAATAGATGAAGGACTGAAATCGACTTTTTTAGATCCCAGCATTGACTTTTTACCATCTTCCACTCTCGTGCCCGTTTTTCTGGTTTTTGTTTGATTTTTTGTCATTTTGTGATAAATCCGTACCTGCATGTTCACAACATCAAAACACATGTTTCTTTGGCATTTTGTTAGCAAAATAGTCTATTTGGGTCGGTATTTGGCTATAAAATAGTGAGTGAATAAGCACTTACCAAAATCCCCCAGACTAAGATATTGTCTTGTCCTCACGCAATGTGATCAATTCACGCTTTTGGGATAAATAATTTCAAAACTCTTTTTACTAACTTTGAAAAGTAGCAAGGAGGTTCGAAAGAAGTAATAAAATCATTTATTCCCGAAAACGTTCCGTTTTCCAAAATTTTCCTTTTATTCCTTTATTCAACTTACACTTCTATTTTTGTACTTTTCATACTCTATTCTTGTGACGGTTTATTGAACTTTCATTATTTTGCAATAATTTTTAGGGTCAACGAGTAGAAACACTTTTCATAGAAAAGTGACCGTACGGATAAAAATCGTCATCCATGATTTTTCACGAGTCCCCAAACTAAGCGTACAAACGAGATCACAGCTTATCTACAAATTAGATGCTAACACTACTCATAACAATTACTTGTGGAAACTCCTTACTCCCATATCCTAGGTTTGTATCTCAATATTTTATTTTGTTGAGAAATGAATTGCTTCATATATTCTCGTTTCAATAATTTTTAGTCCGATAGTGATACCTAAGTTAAAACGATAAGTAGTTATCCATTTTCTCTTAAGAACCACTGCAATAGAAATTCGATCCACATCAAGGAATTTTTGGTACATACAACATCATAGATATAAGTTGTGGAGTACTACACGTGCACCTCATGTAAATGATTACTAATCAAACATATGCACCTCTTAAGAAAACAAAGAACTAAATATTATTCAAACCGAAATACCACTAATTAACCTAGAACATCTATTATATCTATTGGTGACGTTTCTGATGGGAGTAAAAAGCCACAAGTACCTCTCATGAGCTCTAAAGAGAACCAACTACTCCACGTTTAGCATCTAACTTCTAAATTAACTCTACATTTCTCGCTCTTCACAATTTAAGATTCTAAATAATGAAACCAGCGAATACTTAGCCGATAATCAGCCACGCATATATAAAGTCAATTACGGAAACTTGCAAATTCTAGAAAAAGAATTCGCGTTTTCTAGCTCCTGATGTAAAAGACTAGCGAAAGCGTTTAAGTTGCGCATGTATAAAGTCAAGTACGGGAATTTGCAAATTCTTAAGAAAGAATTCGCATTTTATAGCTCCTGGTGTACAAAACTAGTACAAGCTTATGTGATCATCATTGGTTAAGGGAACAAGCTAGGGCTCAACACGCCCGGTCAAGTCAAAATATTTATTCCTACTCTCGCCAGCAAGAAAGTCAACAAGGTGTCAAAACACTTATTCAAACTTTATTATATTTTTGTACAACTTTTTAAACTTTTGCTCATTTTTTGTGCTTTTTCATGATTTTTTCTCAAAAATTTTGAAATTTTTCAATTTTTTCAATTTTTTTTGGGTGGAAAAACGGAGTTGCAAGAGTGCACGACATGTGAAAAATGCAAGGTTAAAATCGAATCGAAGATTCACCCTCCCTCAGACTAGAATGAAACATTGTCCTCAATGTTTTACGGGTTAAGATAATCCTAACAAAATTCTAGGCCGTTGATTAATTATGCCAAAGAAAACGTTAGTCGATAAGATTCACGGATATAGGATTTCCAAGTAGCACCGATGAATGAAACTCGAGCGGAGAGAAGATAACGAGCACGAGAGTCATCATAAATTGCGGACAATCCTAACAAACATCACAAACAACCACGAAACACAAGAGTAGAAGAGGCACCCCCTCCTCACGTTATTTGTTAGAAAATAGAAAATAAGAAGATGAAACTGGATAAGCATGGGTTGCCACCCACGAAGCGCTTTGTTTTTGATTTCCGAGTCACGTAGCTTGACTCGATCCCCAAATTTAATCGTCCTTGGGGAAAGTTTGGAGATCCGGGACTACCATGGTTGGTACATCCCCTCCAAAATAGTGTTTCAATCGGTGACCATTCACCTTAAAGTTGGGACCATCGTGTTGAGCTAACTCAATGGTACCATAAGGGAAAACTTGGGTTATTGTGAATGGTCCAGACCAACGGGTTTTAAGCTTACCCGAGAATATCTTTAAACGAGAGTTAAAAAGTAGCACTTGATCACCAACGTTAAAAACGCGGTCTTTGATCTTGGCATCATGGATTCTTTTTGTTTTCTCTTTATATATCAAATAATTCTCGTAAGCTTGATCACGGAGTTCGACTAACTCATTCAATTGAACTTTTCTGTAATCACCCGCGGTTTTTAAATCAAAGTTGGCATGTTTTAAGGCCCAGTAGGCCTTGTGCTCTAGTTCAATGGGCAAATGACAAGCTTTCCCGTAAACCAGCTTATAAGGTGTACACCCAATGGGAGTTTTGTAAGCGGTCCAGAAAGCCCAAAGTGCATCTTCTAATTTGTCGGCCCAAGAGGCACGGTGCTCTCCTACTGTCCTTTCTAGTATACGTTTTAAACCACGATTGGAGACCTCAACTTGACCACTCGTTTGTGGATGATAAGCCGTGGAAAGACGATGTGTGACACCATATTTAAGCATAACTTTGGCAAATTGATCATTGCAAAAATGGGTCCCACGTTCGCTTATGATGGCTCGAGGTGCACCAAATTGGGCAAAAAGACTTTTCAAAAACTTAACAACAACTCGGGCGTTATTGGTGGGGAGCGCCTTCGCTTTAACCCATTTAGATAAGTAATCGACGGCCACGAGAATGTACTTGTTTCCTCTAGACGACGGGAATGGCCCCATGAAATCGATGCCCCAAACGTCAAAAATTTCACAAACTTGAATCGCATTTTGCGGCATTTCATCCTTTTGAGAAATTTTCCCTTGACGTTGGCAAGAATCACATGTTTTCACCAATTCATGGGCATCCCGATATATCGTCGGCCAATAAAAGCTGGAATCGAACACTTTCTTTGCGGTGAAGTTGGCACCATGATGTCCACCCGTGGGTCCACTATGACATGCCTTAAGAATTTCAACGGCTTCCGTGCCATGAGCACACCGCCGGATCACTTGATCCGTACAGACTTTGAACAAGTAGGGGTCGTCCCCAAAATAATGTTGGACATCTTTAAAGAATTTCTTCTTTTGCTGGGACGACATCCCTTTCCTAATGAATTTCCCCGCATGGTAATTCGCAAAATCGGTGAACCATGGGGTACTTTGGTCAAGTTTAGTCACACTCCCAAGTGTCTCGAGAGGAAAAGTTTCCGTGATTTCCTTATTCTCGAGAACACTTTGATGTGGGTTCTCAAGTCGTGAAAGGTGATCAGCAGCAAGATTCTCAGCTCCTTTCTTGTCTCGTATTTCGACATCAAATTCTTGGAGCAAAAGAACCCATCGCATTAAGCGTGGCTTAGCTTCTTGCTTTGCCATTAAGTACTTTAGGGCTGAGTGGTCCGTATACACTATGCATTTTTAAGCAACAAATACGGTCTAAATTTCTCAACAGCATAGACAACAGCTAACATCTCTTTTTTGGTAGTTGTGTAGTGATGTTGGGCGTCATTCATGGTCTTGCTTGCATAGTGTATAGGTTGAAAGTACTTGTTCTTACGTTGCCCCAAAACTGCACCAATGGCATAATCACTTGCATCACACATTAGCTCAAATGGTAAGTTCCAATCGGGGGCAACTAAGATTGGTGCCTCCGTTAACTTCTTCTTTAAAACATTAAGTGCATCGATGCATTTATTCGTGAAGTTAAACGGAGCATCTTTCTCTAAAAGGTGGGTCAGAGGCCGGGCTATTTTGGGGAAGTCTTGAATAAAACGTCGGTAAAAGCCAGCATGACCAAGGAAACTTCGGATTCCTTTGACGGTCGTCGGGTGAGGTAACTTAGCAATAACATCGACTTTTGCACGATCCACCTCAATCCCAGATTTGGATATTTTATGGCCGAGGACTATACCCTCTTTAACCATGAAGTGGCACTTCTCCCAATTTAGAACTAAATTAGTGTTTTCACACCGAATTAGCATATTTTCCAAATGGGAGAGGCAAGAGTCAAAAGAATTTCCATAGACGGAGAAGTCGTCCATGAACACTTCCATGGTTTTTTCAATCATATCGGAGAAAATGGCCATCATACACCGTTGAAATGTGCCTGGAGCGTTACATAAGCCAAAGAGCATTCTACGATAGGCAAACGTTCCATACGGGCAAGTAAAAGTGGTCATTTCTTGATCCTGGGGATCAATGGGAATTTGAAAGTACCTAGAAAAGCCATCCAGAAAACAATAGAACTCATTTCCCGCTAAACGTTCAAGCATTTGGTCCATAAAAGGGAGCGGGAAATGGTCTTTACGTGTCGCATCATTCAACTTGCGATAGTCGATACAAACTCTCCATCCGGTCACAAGTCGAGTCGGTATAAGCTCATTATCGTCATTCTTCACAACAGTGATTCCGCCCTTCTTTGGCACACAATGAACCGGGCTAACCAATGAACTATCCGAAATCGGATAAATCATTCCAGCGTCAAGGAGTTTTATAACTTCCTTTTTGATCACTTCATGGATTTGTGGATTAACCCGTCGTTGTTGTTGGACGGAAGCTTTGTGATTATCTTCAAGAAGAATCTTATGAGTACAAAATCGAGGGTCAATTCCCTTAATGTCGGATATTTGCCAAGCAATCGCACTTTTATGCTTCCGAAGCACATCTAAGAGTCGTGTCTTCTCCTCATCTTTTAGGCCTTTTTATATTATAACCGGTAATTTATCATTTTTTTCCAAGTATGCGTATTCGAGATGAGGAGGCAAATCCTTGAGATCGAGCTCCGGAGGATTCTCTATTGAAGGGTTAACTTCTTTTACATCTGCCATTTTTAAGTCCACCGGAGGGGAAGAAACAATCGGTTTTTCGTTTAACAATTTTTCAATTAATAAAATGTCCCCCTCCGGATCAAAGTTATTATTATCAATTTCCGGTGAAAATGATTCATTTGAAAGACAAGCATTAATTTCTTCCCAAGCGAGATCACTTCCCTCAAACGGAGTGAGGGAAGGAGAAGAATCGGAGACGATTGGTTCAAAAGAAGGAGTGGGATTGCCACTCGAAGCATTTTCGGTAAAACCAAGAAATTCTTGAGCATACTCCTCCGTAGTTTCATCAATAACATCGATACGGTTGACGGAAGAAACATCGTAATCGGAGGAGTATCTCGCGGTTTGATCAAGGTTAAAGTGACGGCTTCATTTCCAACACGTAAAGTAATCTCCTCGTCATAAACATCAATTAACGCACGACCGGTCCTTAGGAATCCTCTCCCGAGAATGAGAGGAACCCGTGGATCGGCATCGAAATCAACAACCACAAAATCCGCAGGGAAATGAAATTTCCCAACATTGACAAAAATATCCTCAGCTATGCCAATTGGACGAGACGTAGATCGTTCGGCAAGCTCGAGGGTCATAAGCGTAGGTGTCAAGTTATGAAGAGACAACTTTTTTCATATCGACATTGGCATAAGGTTAATGCTAGCACCAAGATCGGCCAAGGCGAAGCATTGAACCATACCCGGAAAATTGCACGGTATAAGAAACTTGCCAGGGTCTTCAAGCTTTTCTGGTAGCTTTTTAAGAAAAACCGCTGAGCAATTCTCGTTCATTTGAGTCCTTAACATTTCAAAAAGCTTTTCTTTATTATTCAAAAGACCTTTTAGCATCGAATCAAATTTGGGCATCAAAAGTTTAGCATCCGCGAGACTTATATCAAAGTGTAACTCTTGAAAAATCTGATAAAATTTCTCCATTTGGTTTTTATCCTTCTCGCGGTGCTTTTGTTCGTTTAAACGATATGGATATGGCAACTTTGTGTTTAACCGGTGTTTCCTTTTCATTATCATTAACAACCTTTTCCTTTCCTTTAGACGTCGGGACCACCGGAGGTTGGATGTCTTCGGTCCTTCCATTATTAATAGGAATTTCCGTATCCGTTGTCACCTTGGGTTCACGGGCGACTACCTTGGGAGGTAGAGAAGAAGAGGTAGTCGGAGCCGTTGGTCCATCATAAGTAACACCACTCCTTGTTATGATCGCTTTTGCATCGCCCCTCGGGTTAGCGATCGTGTTGCTTGACAATGTTCCAGAGCCCGAGGGTCGATCATTTAAACGCTTGTTAATATCGTTGATTTGAGTCGCAAACAATCTCGTTGTTTCATCTAGTTTAGCAATTAAAGCTTGTTGACTCTGAATCAATTGTTTAATCAACTCTTCCGTAGGCGACGGATTTGGAACAATAGCTTGATTTTGATTATTGAAATTTTGCCCACGGTTTCGAAAATTTCCATTGTTCTGATTTCCGTGATTACTATTCTGAAAATTCTCATTGTTTTAAAAATTGTTCCCTTGAGGCGGGCCTTGGTGGTAATTTCCCCGGTTTTGATTTTGTTGAAAATTATGATTTTGCCCTTGAAAACCATTATTTCCGCGGTTGTGATTTTGATTGTTATTGAATTGATGATTACGGTTTTGCACATTGTTATTCGGATTTACTTGATTAGGTTGATTAAACCCGAGTGGTCCATGATAATCTCTCGAACGGTAGCTGAGGAGATTACAGTCTCCTTGAAGAGGTGGGTAATCGTTGCCACCCATATTCGCAGCATACACGTTCTCTTGAGCAAAAGAGCCGGTCGTCGGACACTCATAATATGGGTGTGGACGACCACAAGTAATACAACCTTGATTAACAACATTGACTTGTTGACTTGATTTTTCCATAGATATTGCATCAACTTTCTTTGTTAAAGCCACAATCATATTTACCAATTCATCATTATTTTTACCATTGTTAGACACTTGTGGTTTATTTCTTGACATTCTAACACGAGCCTTATTTTCGATTATCATGAAAGCATCATGCGTGTTCCTAGCCAACAAGTTACCACCCGCAATAGAGTTAAGCGAATCTTGGTCAGCATGACATAACCCATTATAAAACGTATCAATCTGCTGAAGGTCGGTGAACCCATGTATCGGACATTTCTCCTTCAAATCTTTGAACCGGTCCCAAGCTTCACTAAATGACTCATCAAAAGCTTGTTGGAACCAAAAGATTTGAGAACGTAGTTTAGAAGTTTTAGAGGGAGGATAGAAGTAATTCACAAACTTGGAAGCCAAGTCCGGGCTGCTCCTTTTAAGGAGAAAGGAAATAACTTCAATTTCACCACATCGTGAGGAACTTGGTTCATTTTTATGGTCTCAGCGATGTCGGTGAAATTTCTGATGTGAGCATAGGGGTCTTCGTGATCGAACCCGTGAAAGGATATACCCGTGATCAAATTGAGTAATCCGTGATTGATCTCAAAGTTGGCATTGATGTCCGGAATCACAATAGCTCTCCTCACACCATTGAATGGTGATTGGAGTTGTTCTTCCATCGGACGTGGATCAAATGCCGGTTGTTGTCCCACCGGCGGGATAACATTGTGTTGCGGACCACCCATCGGCGGGGGTCCGTTGTGTTCGTTTTGGTTCATCTCCTCGTCGTCAAGGAAATGAACCCGACTCGTATGTCGTAAAACCCGCTCGGGGTTAGAGAACGGAGACGTAAGACTCTCAAAAGAAGAACGGGTGTGCATACACCACAAGCAAAAAGAAATGAAAAAGAAAAGAGAAAAGAAAATCTTTTTGTTTTTTATATTTTTCACAACAACTTTTTATTTCTTTTGTTTTTCTTTTTATTAAAACGTAATATTAATTGAAAACCGTTTCTTTCAAAACCATGCACGACGGGACAGGAGAGAAGAATGGATCTCTCTTCAGCTAGCAATTTAATGTCTTAGCTATCCATATTTCTCGCTTATTCGGTTGTAGTAATTGAAATAATCCGATAAACAACTAATTTTACGTTTTTGTTATATTGTGAGACTTTTTTGGTTTACAACGCCCTTCCTTTCGGTCGAGTCGAGGCTGTAACTTTTATTATGTTTTTGGTATTTTGTAAACACTTTAGGAAAAGTGTTTTGAATTTTTCAATTTTTATAGAGATATATATACAAAGTAGAGGAAGGCTTAACAAAACACGATTTTTCAAAATGTTATTCAAAAATTCACTTCGGCCTTCCCCGGCAGTGGCGCCAAAAATTTTGATTCGTGTGAAAACCAATTATATAATATATAGTATAGTATCAAAGATCCGCGTAAAATACGGATCACCCGAGTCGTTTCCCAGTGAAGGCGAATGGAATCGAGAATATCGATTCGTGAAACAGTGAATTGAAAAGTGAGAAAGTGAAAATAGCAATCAAATTATACAAGTAATAACAAACAAAGATGAAATATGCAAAGAGTACAAGCTAATTATGCACCATAGTTAAAAACGTAAAAACGGAAATGCAACCGCAAAATTTAAAACGTAACGTATATTGAAAAATGATCATACAAACTTGAAAATATTTTCTAAAAATCTTAAACTAATAAAATGAATTTCCAGAAAAAGAAAAATATTTTTTTTGACTTTTCTTTTATTTTCTATGAATTAAAATTGATTTTTGGAATTTAAAATGAATTAAAAATAAGGAAAAATAGAAAAATGAAGTGGAAAATTGAAAATTAAATTCTAAAAATTCTAAAATATTATAAAAGATTTTCTAAAAATATTTTTGTATTTTTCACAACTTTTTCTGATTTTTTTATTGATTTTTGGTATTTAAAAATGATTTAAAAATGAATAAAATCAAAGAGAAATTAAGAAAAATAGTAAAAGTGCTTAGAAAAATCTGGAAAAATTCCAGAAAATCGAAAATATTAAAAAGAACTCAGAATAAAAATTTGAAGTTAAAATGAAAGGTTTAAGTGCTTATTTAGATTAAAACAACTTATCACAAGTGCTTTTTAATAAGCACTTGTGATACAATCTTAATGAAACTTGATACACAGATGTAATATGAACTAATAAGCACTGTGAGACTAGAATCAGAACTGAAATAGCACAGGAACATAAACAAAGAGCAATAAGCAGTTAATAATAAGCTCAATTAATAAGCAAATGCAAGCAAGTACACTTCAGAAGCTAAGGGATTATAAAGCACACTCAAACAACCTCTAATAAACTCAAAAATAGAATTCAAACTCAGAAATGACACATCAAATGTACACATGCAGTTCTAGTGTAAATACAGCAAAGTACACTAAAAATGCCTAAGTTGCAGACAGCAAATAAGTCATCTAATGAGCAGTAAAATGGAAATTAAATGGAGCAAAAGGACTAATTCCAACTAAATAACACTAAAACTACAAAAGCCCCATCACAAAATGACCAATTGAATACTAATTAGACACAAGTTCAGCAAACTTAACACATAAGGGACTGCAGTCTAATTAGCATATGCTGACTTTTGTATTTTCAAACTAACTTTGACCAAGTTGAATTTAGAAAGCTTAAATCCTACAGTATAGGTAAATAGAAACTAATGAATCACTAGCTACACTATATCAAACACATTAAACTACGAACCTAAGGTTCACAGTTTCAATTGAACACTTAAACTAGCAGATTTGAAATTAACTAGCTCTTGTTGACTTTTAACAAATTAACTATCAAAGTTGTGCAGAATTAAGTCTAACTATACCTAAGGTAACCTAATCATGCAGAAATAACAACTAAAAAAAACAACAACAGCTTCTGATAATACTAGATCCAAACACTCTCTATTTATGCAAATTAACTATATCTAGCTTATATAAATCTGAAATTACCTAATCCACACTCTACTAAATCACTGAATCAGTATCCAACTCATATCAACAACTGCAATCAACAATAGCAAACAGATATCAACAACCTCTGATCCACACAAAGGCAGGTATGCAACATTCACTTAAATGGAGCAGTAAACTACACAATTCAGAGATCAATTAGCGCACAGAACTTGAAAGGTGCAACAATGCAGCAATAATTCTCAATGGAATAGTAACTCAGTTTCAAGCCAAATCAATCTCAGATCCACAATTATCAAAGTTACTTAGTCCAATTCAGATTCAAACAACTCACTAGTTCAAAATGAACTATCAGTCTTACATGTATCAACTTGAATCCAAAATCACAGTTACACTTAATGAGATACAACAGATGATCAATCTCACAATTAAAGTAAAAAAAAACAATCACTACTAGAAGTTGTACCAACCTCAGAATCAATCAAACAGTAATTATCAATCTAGCTATCAAATGAACTCAATCTCAATTCTATTACCTCTATAACAGCAATTCTAAACAATGAAACAGTTAATCTAATGACAGATCCAACTATAACATATGAGCAAATGAAACTTGAAATATCACATACAAAGTTATGTCTACCTCAGCAAGAACAGAGGTGGATTCACTTAGCTTGCCTATCTTTAAGATAGGCAGGTCCTTCCATCTTTGACCATACTTATCCACAATACACCACAGGTACACTTGATGAAGATCTGATTCTTGACTTATAATGAATTTGGACTCAAATCGCTTCACTAAAAGCTAATAAGCTCAAATGAAGTGTATAAAAATAAAATAAGCTCTACTGGAAGCTATACTAAACTATTTGTAAACAATTTTTTTTTTTTTTATATATTTTCTGATTTTTTTTTAATTTCTGATAAAAGTATAAAGAAGAAATTTATTTAAAGTAATTGAATTAAGCTAATTGTAATTAAAAATAAGCAGAATAAAAGCTAAATTTAAAGAGAATAAGCTAAAGTAATTGGATAATAAGCTTATATGAACTGAAAATAAGCAATTCTTATTAAAAATTCAAAGTAAAATTACATTGACTAATCTATAATACATTTAAAAGAAAATTCAACAGCAGTTTATTACACTAAAAATTACATACCCTAATGCTAAAATGATGCTCTATTTATAACTGAGGAGTGAAGGGTTGGGGTCAGAATTCATGCTGGCAATCTACAACTCTTTGTGTTTCTTCTCCTCTCTTCACAGCCATCTGATCAATTTTGTGTTACTTTGATCTCATAACAGCCCTTGGATCATAAATTATGAGGTGGCTTGACCAATGACAAGCAGCCACATGTCCCATGCGTGTGTATAATCTCTGTCTGTGTCAGACCCTTCTAGAAGGCGAATCCAATGCTTGGAATGACGCATCTTGTCCAATGGAGCATTACCATGTGTCCACTCGTGCAAATATACTCCTTCTGATATCTCCTGAGCACGTGACAGGTCTTCTAGATGATCCAATCATTGGTAATTATTGGTTAATTATAGTGAGTTGTGGTAATTTTTATGAGGTAAAAATTAGGGTTCATAGGATTTGGTTCTAGGAATTTTGGGGGAAAAGAAAAGGGCTCGTTTGTTTATTTGTTGTAAGGTTTGACCCGTTTATTGACCATTGACCGATTTATATATATTGACCAAAGCTTGGATCAGGTTTTGGAAACATGTCAATGGGCCTTTGGATTTGGGCTTTTGTGATATGGACTACAACATGGGCCAATATTAGAAAGTGTTTTTTCAGATTTTGGTAATATGAAATCCAAGGACTAATTGTGTAGTTTCTTGAAACTTCAAGGGCTGAATTTGACTTTCTTCAAAAGTGTAATCCAAGGACTATTTTTGCCAATTCTAAATAGATGAAGGACTGAAATTGACTTTTTTAGATCCCAGCATTGACTTTTTACCATCTTCCACTCTCGTGCCCGTTTTTCTGGTTTTTGTTTGATTTTTCGTCATTTTGTGATAAATCCGTACCTGCATGTTCACAACATCAAAAAACATGTTTCTTTGGCATTTTGTTAGCAAAATAGTCTATTTGGGTCGGTATTTGGCCATAAAATAGTGAGTGAATAAGCACTCACCAACACACGATCTAAGCCTTCAGGTGAACGAGCACTCCCGTTCACTAGATTCTTCACATAAAGATACACTTGGATCTTCACCTGATCCAAGTCTTCACACACGACACACTTGGATCCTTTTCCGATCCAAGCCTTCACACAAAGACTCAACTAAGTCTTAACCTAACCACTTAGGACATCACTCTCATCACAACAAATACAAGAGCTAATCTAGTTACAAGATTTCTTGGATCTTCATTTTCTCCAAGTTCACACACATATATCTCCATCCTCGACTCACACACAAGTCGGAAATATTATAATGTTTACAAAACCTATAACCGTAACACTTGTTACGTTTGTGTGTGGACACCTATAACATCTCGAATCTTCATCTACGTCGAGAGTTCTTCTCTTGCACTTTGGGAAGAGACATTGACTTTAACTTATCGAATCTTCATCTACGTCGAGAGTTCTTCTCTTACACTTTGCGGAAGAGGAAATCACTTATAAACATATACCGACATGTTATAGTGATCAATGACAAAAGAAAAATAAAACAGAAAGTTTTTGTATGTGCGGAAGCCTGTTTTCTGAAAGGGAACAATTCAGTATTTATAGACGAATGGAAAGAGGTGGACGATCCCTTAAATGCTGGACGATCCTTTATCAATAAGGGACCACCGTCCACTTTATGGGACCGTCCCGAAAGACGCTCCCATTTTTTTCCTGACGTGTTGAAAACTTATCTAGTGTAAGCTGAACTGAATTGGGGGGAAAAGTAGCTGTTATAAGTTTGAATTTGAATATATTTTCTTAATAAGACATTTTTTAAAAACACAAAAATACTTTTGTGAAAATGTTTTGTAAAACTTAAAAATGTAAGTTTAGGAGAAAATAAAACTCTTTGATCACTCAAATAATGACGGTATAAAGTTTGTTCATACCTGAAGTGACGTTGTAGTAGCTACGTGGAAGAAACGAGCTTCCTCGATTAAAAACTTATAAACCGTAACTTTACGTAACATGTCTTTATATTTTGTGATTATCAGAACACGAGAAGACCGAATAATGCGAATAATATTTTTGACATTATTTGTATTAACAATCTCCCCATTTTTGATGATTACAAAATATAAACTCATTTTAAGTAAAATTATGCGTTGATAAGTTTTTAATGAGTTTTCCCATTACTTCTCCCCGTTTTTGTAGAATCAAAAAGGTGTCGTTTGTTGGGTTTTGAGATTCTACTTCTCAGAATATAACTAAGTGTCAAACTGCTGCTGATGAGAATCTGCTATTAAGTATAATGAATCTGCTGCTAGTGTTATCAAACTGCTGCTGGGTGAATCTGCTGCTGAAGAATCTGCTGCTTAAGAGATAAACTTGTATACACGGGTGGATAATTATGGAATAGATAGTGTATATATCTTATACGATTAGGAAGATCTTATCTTGTGTAGAAATTTATTGTAAACCTAATAGGACTCCTTGGTCTATAAGAGGAGGTACCTAGGGTTAGAGTATGTACGTATTATTTTATTCTCGTTTCACTTCAAGGTTGTAAAACCCTAGCATTATTGAGTGCTCGTATAAGTAATATATTGAAGTGTTGAAAGTCTTTAATATTGTTCTTCTTAAGTTAAGCTTTAATATTCCGCGTTATAGCTTAAGTGTTTATTCAAGTCAACTTCTATAATATCGTTTGCTCAACTGGGATCAACACCGTTGTCGGTGAGGAGAGGAGACACAAGCATCCATGAAAGGGCATCATTGTAGAAATCAACGATAAACAAGCTCCCCCTAGCCAAGTGCTCCCCATAAATGAGGGCACCGCGGAATCGAGCTATGGTGATGTGCTATAAAACCAAGTTAGAAGTAAAGCACATACATAAATATATATAGAAGAATATGGAGAAATAAGATGAATGTAAATGTGAAATCAAGTAGGTAGAACATGAATCAGATAGACAATCAAAGAAAAAGTCTAAATTTTGACTCCTATTGGGGACGGTATTGTAAATAGGGGACGGTCCCTTAATGATTATGGGACCGCCGGTCCAATAAGGGACCGCCACCAGAAGGTGACTAGGTTGGCAGATGTGTTGTGATTTTAGTAACTTCCCATTTTTAAGGTTGAATAATTTTAGTCCATTTTCAATTCAACCATGATTCATATCACAACATGTTAACATAATCTAAAAACATGATCATTCATTCATTTCATGCATAAAGGTACACAAAGGCAACCATAATCATTACATTGATTAAGACATCATTGAACTACATCAATAGTTATCAACTAATGCAACAAACTATCTCCCAAAGCATGCTTGACCCAAAACATAGCTTCCACTTGATTATTCTTAACTAGACATTTTGAAGATATCTAGTTAGATGGTGGAGAGGATGATGGTGAGGATGAAGGTGGAGCCGAAGGTGGCATGGTGGAAATGGGAGTTGGTTGCTCATTTTGTTGAGCAAAAAGAAACTCAATGTGTCCAAACATGGTTTGGAGTTCATCTCTTAGAGTAGAGATGGGATGAAAGTTGTGATAACAACATGCACATCCCATGGTGTGGTTGTTGACAAAGTAGTAAGGAACGGGATTGCCAAGGTTTAGAGATAATGGTGGAGTGGGAGGAGTGTTTTCCAAAGGCCCGTTTGGTGATGTGGTGGTATGATTTGGTGATTTTATTGCAAGGTGATGTGAGTTTCTTGGTGGAGAGCTAAAAGAGATAAGAGATGATGGTTGATTACTCAAAAATGAAGTATAAGCACCCGAGCTAAATTGGGTGAGCAAAGGTGACAAGTTTTTGATGAATGATGAGAAAGGTGATGTGGTTGGCTTTGAGCTAGATGATGGCTTTGATGAAGAGTAGGATGTTCCATTTGTGGATGGTGTTTTGAGTGGTGCACTTGGTGCTTGAGGTGATGATGGTGGTGACTTTGGAGAGGGAGTTGTGTCACAAAGATTGAGATCAATGAAGTTGGTTTGTGGTGGATTGATTTTGATCTCAGGCCTTTTGTTTGGTAGATGCGAATTGAGTGAGGTTATGAGTCCTTTGTTTGATTTGGGCAAGGAAGTGGAAGATGATGCCATTGTAGGTGATGAAGATGAAATGAGAAGTGATTGTAATGAGGTTGGAGAAGAAGAGAGGTGATTAAATAATCAAGCACGGTTATGATTTTGGCAAAGCATGCATTAGGAAATATTGAGCACTTCAAGTTGTTTATCTAAACATGGTAAAGTGGTGATAATCATGCAATAGGTTTAGGATTGCAGGAAAGAAGAAAATAGCGCAAAAATCCGTGATCCTAGAGGGACGGTCTGTTAAATCCCAGACAGTCCCTTATCACTAGAGGACTGCCAGGTCAATAAAGGACCGTCGGCAGTGAGTTCACAGGATTTTGCCCAGTTTCTCAATTCTGCAACCATCATATACAATTTATTCCCATTTGTCACAGAACTGCATAAACATAAGTTTAACAATAAAAAATATCATAAATCAACTAAACATCTCATAATCTCATCCAAATCCAAACATAATCAACAGTTAAACATGTCTTAAGGGTTTGCACAAATAAAAATAAACATAGTTGTATCAAGTACATTACACATAATCATGAAATGAGTTCACTTCAAATAAAATTTACTACTTCTCCTTTTTCTTGAGGAGATTCTTGATTGACTTTAATCCTTTCCTTTGATCATCCCAAATTTGAGTTAGAAGAGTGACCACCGATGGGTCTTGGGAGTTAAGATTTTGAGGGATTTGAGGAAGGGCATTCAAGAGGTTTTGGGATGAAGAAGATGCATTAGCATTGGAACTACAATGTGTTCATCATCATCTATGTGATGAGAGGATGAATCACCGGAGGATGACTCGGGAAACAAGGTCCTTTTTGACCCTGAATCAGACCTTGTCTTACGCTCAATATAAGTAGTGAGCGGGAACATGACACGATCATAGATAAGGTACTTTTCCAATTTGAGTTCCGGAAATTCATCTATGATATGATTGAACAAACGGGTTAAAAGCATACCATAGGGTAGATTTAACTTTTTATTTTTGGTAACAAACTCCATTCTCCTGACCATGTAAAATGCTAGATTGCAGGGTGTCGATGAGACAACATAATAAATCATGTGACCGAGACACGCGGGAAGATGATCCCTATTACCACCTAGGCAAAAGGCGTTTTCACGTATGATCTCCTCAAAGACCTTAAGGTGATTTTCAATTTCTTTTGTAAGGATTTGGTTTTCTTCATTGGGAATTTTCTTACCCCTGTGAGTGCGGGTAAGAGAAGAGGTTCGTGATTTTTGAATGACAGTTTTAATTTCATTTGGAGTGGGGGGAATAGTTGCATATTTCCCACGTCTGGTGGTGCTACTGACAAGAGCATCAAGGCTCCATTCGTCAGTGAATGAGCATTGCCCCGTGGTAGGAATACCAAGGATGTGACCAAAATCAGGAAGTGAATAAGAAAAGAATTTTTATTGAAAAACAAATTCAATGTAGAGTTCATTCATGGACTCAGCTCTCAACCTAAACTGACGGTAGAATTCTAGGACAAAGCGAGGAACAACTAACTCATTAATTTTGTAAAGACATTCTAGTTTGGCAGAACTTAACATGGCTTCAAGGTAGTGAAAGTCCTCAAAGTCTGGGTAAATAACTCGACCTTCATGGATACAACATTTTTCAAAACGTTGGAAGTTATAGCAAATAGGTAGAGGGTAGTCGGTGGAAACAATGGGTATGTACTTGCGTGTTTTTGTGTGATCAACCCAGTTTGGTTTAGGCATGTTTTTTCCTATATAAGAAAAATAAAATATAGTAAATATTGAGTAGACTACTTTATGATTTTCATGCTTATCCCAAACACCCCCATACACCATAATACATTTTAATTATGAGATTTTTGATTCATTTCGTTGCATGGTTATGAAAACATTTCTGACATGTATTAACAATGCATAACTACGTTTTTGTTACGTGATTAAACAAGATTAATAACATCAAATTTGAATTAAGGATTACCTCATTTTTGACCCATTTTCAAAATTTACAAATTGTATTAATTCGTATGTTAATTTGCATGTTATTAGAGCTACATTGTTTAAATTTGGTTTCAATTGTAGTTAATTTTGCAAAGAAATGAGAATCCCCAATTTTTAATTTTACGTTCATATGAACCCTAATAATTTAATTCGAGATAATTGAATGAAATTAACTTACAATGGAGTGATTAGTAAGTATTGGTGATTGATGATCTTGAATTTGTAAACCTTGAATCAATTTGATTATAAGTGAGTTAGATTTTGGGGTATAAGGTTGATTTTCGTCAGTTCTGAAACAAAAGGAGTGTTTGGTTTTGTTTTGAGTGTTATGCAGTAAGAAAACGGGGCGTATGCAGAAAATGCTGGACGGTCCTTTATCGATAAGGGACCGTTAGTCGATAAAGGACCGTGGTCAGTAGGTGTGAGATTTTTGCCGGTTTTTGGTGTTTTGGTCATTATAAAAATTCTTTGGTTTTAAATCGTTTTAAAACATGACCCTTTGCATTTTAAGACACGAAATAGACTCAATACGCACGAGTAGGCTAAGGAATGGGTATGGAGTAGAATTGAGACAGAAGAAAAGAAAAAGACTCGATACGCTTGAATAAAGAGTGGATTTTGAGTAGAAACAGAAGAAAAGAGAGAGAGAGACGTTAAATGAGATTCAAGGACGAGACTATCATCGAGGAAGGCTAGAAGTCAATCATGTAAGTTTCAAGGAAAGTCATAGACGAGAACTAGAGAAAGGATAAAGTGTGAAATAAGTATGCATCGTCTATAGTGATTGATTGACGAAAAGTTTGATATTAATAATGGTTGTGGTAAGCCCACTATTTTTCCAAATAGTTTGCTTGAATCCAAAGAAGGATAAGCACTTAGACATAACGTCTAAATAACACAAAGCATCTAGCATGTATTAGCACACAAATATCATCTAGCATGAAAGTGAGTAACAACTAATCACATAATCACATAATCATATAGCAAATACTCAAATAGCAAGCATAATAGTCAAGGTTGTAAGAAAACTTACCTTAGCCTCTAACTATCCTTAATAACACATATCCAAGACATGTGAAGTATGTGACGCAAGACTTGATGACACTCACTTGGTGAAACAACTACTTGATTGGTTCTACATACAAGGCACACATTGTCTTGTCCGCTAGCAATCTCTTTACACATTAAAAACTGCATAATGTCTGCTTCATCGGCATCACTTCAAGACTTGAAGATTAGTGCATCAACTAGATTGCTTGTGTGATCCTTGTCAGTGACATTTCCTACAATAAAGACATTCAAAATAGTAGTACATGATTCTACTTAAATTAAGTGTTTTCCTAATAGCACATTTTCATCATTGATGAGTGCTCAAACACTCATCATTTTTGGTCTAATCTGAACTGCAAAACATACAAAAACACTCAAAAATGCATCAAAATACCAAAAATATTTCAAAATTGTGTTTTATATGTTTTAGATGCAAAATGAGCAAAAACAGATGAAAAACGTACAAAGTTTGCAAAATTGGCAGTTTCAGTCCCCCAACTTTCATAAAATTACAAAACTAGTCCCTGATAATTCAAAATATGGAAAATTATCACCAAAGGTCCTTTTTAAATCATAAGTTGTCATATTTAGTCCTTTGGTGAAAATTTGGAAAAGTTTTGGAAATTTACAGTTTGGTCCCTGGAGTTACAGATTTTGGCAGATTCAGTCCCTGGTGGGATGTTTTTGAAAGGAAAATTATTTTTTGTCCTTGGAAAATCAAAATTTGTCACTTTTAATCCCTGGATAAAAATTGTGAGGAAATTACATGTTTGGTCCCTGGAGTTTTGAAAATTGACAATTTTGGTCCCTAGGAAATTTAATATCGAAAAATCACATTTTTTTGACCTTGGGTAAATAAAAGATGGCAATTTTTATCCTTATGGTTACTTTGGAGCAGTTGCAATTTCAGTCCTTGGGTTTTCATCAAATTACATCATTGGTCCTTATATTACACACTAAACCACATGGACCATTTTTATTTTTATTACCCAAAACCATTCCCTGGTCCATGAACATTCCCAAGCCCACCAAACCAGCCCAAATACCCCACCCTTTATAATATTACCTGGGCGTTGACCTCAGTCAAACCCCCCCAACACCACCACTGTACATTCCCATCCTCACCTCCCCGTTTTTCTGCAACCTTGCTCCCCCCTCCTCCCACTTTTCCACCAACTCACCAATTATCAATAACTCTTCTCACCAACCCAACCTTTCCCTCCCCCTCATTAATAACTTCACCAAACATCACTAAAGCCTGCCTAAGTCAATTTTCCCGCCAAATAATATTTAAACGGCTGAGATGATGGGAAGCCAATCGAATGGCTGTGATTGAAGTGGGAAAGATAGTGTGACACTCCAGGGGTCTATAAAAGTAAAAAGAAAATGAAGAATGAGAGGAAATTAGTGTAGCAGTAGTATAGTTAGGTTTAGCTAATGTAAAATTAGTGTAATCTTGTCTTTTTAATTATAATTATAGCTTGTATTATGTTATTTTTAAGTTAATGTAATTTTTCAATCTTCAAGTGTAAGATTTATATCAATTTCAGTGTTAATGAGATTTCAAAGGTTTTAGTGAAATTTTTGTTCAAAGCCTTTTTGTTGTTTGATACCTTTGTATAAGCTCAGTTCAGCTTGCTTAAAAGCTTTATTAAGTGTGTATAGGTATTGGAATCTGTTTAGTTAATCACTACTAAAAAACACCAAAAAAATAAAATAAATAAATAGTAAGGAAATAAAAAAATCACTGTGGAGAAGAAGATAGAAGCAAGGAGTGCTGTGGACTTTGATTGTTATGGTTTAGATGCCTAGTGGTAGGCTTTAGGTTGCTCTTTGGGACTTTGATCACTGGATTCAGATTGCAAGACATAGTAAGCACCTTTCAATTTTTTTTTTTTTTTTTTTTTTTTCTTGCATTCAATATTAATGTATCTCATTTGTTGCTCAATCTAGTTCATCTAGGTTTAATTAATGTTAGTTTGAGTTCATTGTGTAATTTCATGGTTTAAATTATCACACAGCTTCACAAAATCCCATTTTCAGTTTATTTGGGAGTGTCTAGATCAGCACTGTGCTGCATATTCTAGTTGTTGTTTTGTTGTTGTTTTAGTGTACACATACTACATTAGGTGTATTTAGGTTTAGCAAACTTTAAAATCCAAGTTTTAAACTACCAAAGTCAAAAATCACATCCAAGATCTCATAACTGTCCACTGTTGGGTTTTTGCATAAAAATACTTTGCATACTAGTTCAAAAGTGGTCTTTGTAGTTAATTTCATTCTTACATTAGCTTATAATCACATTTACAGCTTACTAGAAGCTTTCAAAACTCAAAAAGGTCAAGGTTCAAGTTTTTAGCAAAAAGTCAATGTGCATGTTTCAGGATTTTACAAATATTGCATGATTTAATTAGAATTGTGTATGGGGTCTTAGGCTGTGAAACTAGTTTCCTTAGATAGCCTATCAGCTCAACTTTATGTTCCAACCTCTGTTACATTTTTAGGAATTTTCTACTGGGCCCCACAAGTGCCCAAACACACCTGCAGGGGGGGTGAATCCCCTTCATCAGCAGTACAGCCATCCACCACCACCACTTTGGTGGTGGCTACAGCCCTCATCAGTGGGCCCCAGGCTTTAAATTTTGGTTCTTTGAACTCCCTAGGTGGGGGGCTCTCCATTGCAACCAAGATTGTGCCCCCAATCACCCTGAGGTGCCCCCTAGACAGTCACCAAGTTTGTCCATTTTTTCTGTTTTGAGCAAGGTTCTCATTTAGCTTATTCAGCTTATTTGGCTTATCCTGAGGTCTAAATTTGTTCCATCCAACTTATTTTGGTCCCTTTAACTTATTGGTAGCTTATTTTACCATTGTTGGCCCCCCTAGCTGCCTACGTCACTTTTTTACCTTGACAGTTGACCAAAGTCAACTGTCTCACTAATAAGCTCTCAAACAGCTTATTATTAAGTTTTAAAAAGTTTGTTTTTACAAAAGTTTTTCATTTTTAGATATAAAACAAGTTTCTAAAAGAAAAATCCAGAAAAATCAATTTAAAATTAAGTGATAGTTTCTATTTAATGTAATTTAATTTTAATTTTTATTTTTAAATTTTTATTAAGTACTTGTCATTTTTATATTTTTATTAATTACCTCTTATATTAAAGTATTTATAGTAATTTTCTCAGATTTTTATTTTATCATTTAGTATTTATTAGAATTAATCTAGATTTATTAATAATTAATTAATAAGTAAGTTTTAAATAGGATAATTAGTTTTTATTAAGTAAAACCTAGTTTTTATATTTTTATAGCTTTTATATGTTATAAAATAATTTTAGAAATTTTATTAGAATTTTTACTGTTCATTTTCTATTTTTCTTAATTTAAAATAGTTTAATTAGTAATTAATTAATATAAAAATCACAAAAAGACAAAAATACATATTTTTATTTTTAAAACTTATTTTTAGTTATTTTATAATTTTAGGAATTTTATTTTCACCTTTTTAGTATTTAAATAATATTATATTGTGTTTAAGTTACTTAAATATTAATAATTAGTAATTAATTAGTGTTAAAATTTATTTTCTTTTTCTAAAAATTTTCTTTTACCTTTTAGTTTGTAAAAAAGTCATTTTCACCCCCTGGGGGTTTTCAGATTTCAGTTTTTACGTTTTATTTTGTACGTTCGCGTTATTTCAAACGTGAACGTACGCGTTTTTAGATTTCAAGCATTTTTAGGTGTCTAACTTTCACGTAATCATCTTTATAGCTTGTTTAAGCTATTTCTTCGTATATTCCTTAGTTCAAATAACTCAAACCCTTTTCCTGTCCAAATTCACCCGATCACGAAACCGTTTGTTAACCATCCACACCTCGTCGGGACATAACGACCCGGGGAAACACTATATTCCGCGGAGCATTGACTCTAGGCTGTTTGACCATCTTGACCACATCTGTGATTGAATTTGGTTGACGGTTTAGCATCAATCAAATTTTGGCACCGCTGCCGGGGAGGTGTACGCGCTATTCTAAACGGTTTTTCTGATTAGTGATTTTGGAATTCGTTCCATTGTACATTTATCCATCCTTTGTTCATATTTTCTTATTCACAAAACAAAACCGTTCCCGAAAACATTTTAAATCAAGTTTTAAACGAACGCAAAAACACAAAAACATTTTCTTTCTCATTTGTACAAAATGTATTTCCAAAAACCCAAAAATATTCATCTTTACCCTCCTACCCTTTTGATTCTCCATTCCTCACCCTCTATACACATTTGATTCTTTCTATGTCTCATCCACACTTTCTGATTTGCCAGTGGTGTGGTAATCCTTATAATGGTGGCAATTGCCCCAGCTGTGGCATGGTAGAGTCGGGAAACGGGTCTGTCTATAACCAGAATCCTTATTCTTACCATGACACGACTGATTCATTCCATCAGTTACCACACCATGAGACTCAGCAGTTTTACTGTTGTGAGTACTGTGGTGGTTCACACTACAGTTATGATTGTCAATTGGGAAACATGCTTGTCTATGAGCAGTCTCCTGATAGCAATTGTAATTCTAGCACATACAACCCACAGCCACATCAGTTTTACTGTTGTGATTACTGTGGAGGTCCACACTCTAGCTCAGATTGTCAAACAAGGAATCCATTTCCTTGTAACAATTACGACTATTCGTTTTCAGACCCACCTCCACAGTACCATATGATTCACACAACTCCTCTTGTTACTGGGCAAGACCTTTTAATAGAGGCTCTTGAGATATTGAAAGAACTTAAGGAGGAGTTGGCTACTTCATCATTTCAAAGCTCTCGTGAGAAATCTATAGCAGAATTACTTGCGGAAGAATGAGCAGCTAGAAACGAATTGAGCAAGGAAGAATTGCTAGTCTTAGAACAAGCAGCTAAAACACGTGCCATATTTCGCCGTGTTGCTCTTCTCGACAATGATGATGATGATGATGAAGTTACCCTTGATTTTTATAAATTTTGTACGGGTTCATCAAATTCATCATTTGTGATTCCTTCCATTGAAAATCAGGGAGAAAATAATGAGACGGAGAAATTACTAGCAGAAGATCAAATGGAACTCATACAATCCATGAATGCTAGCTCCTCTCATCTCCCTCAGTCTATTGTTATCACACCCGAAGTTCACACTCACTCTCTGATCATGGGGGACGAGCATCTTGACATTATTCCTGATAAGGAATTGGACGAATTAATAAAGTCTAGTGTTGAGATCCTTATCCCAATCCCGAGAGAGTCACAGGGAACTTTGGATCATGTATGTGATATTCCTTCATCTATTGAGTGTCCTAAAGATCAATTTGAGACTTTCTCCGATTGTAGCGATGATTGTACATCTTATGGAGACATCGAGTATGTTGAGGCGTCAGTTCCACATTCTGATGCTGATCATCTTCTTGAGGAGTTCGCTGATGAACTTGCTCACATCAATCTACTTTCATTGGAAAGTGATGATGGTCTCCTTGATTTCCAAGCCGATCTGGGAGAAATTGAAAGTCTCCTATATCATGATCCGTCACTCACTTCTGGTCCCAGCAGTCCAATAGAGAATGTTAATCTCTTTGTTCCCGAAACATTCAATACGACTCTCACCAATCCTCTATTTGAATTCGAATCTGAATTCACTATGATTTCTAACAATCCAATCTTTGACGAGGATTGTGATGAGTCCACAATGGAACATGAATTCACAGATTCACATCTTGTGAATAATTCTCTTCATGAGGAGTTCTCCGGTGAACACACTCATCATATCATGACTCCTCCGGAGTTTCATAGCCCGGGGGGAGATGCACTCAATCTTGAGGATTTGAAAATTCCCACCCACCCTCCCGGGTTGTTTACGAGCTTACCCTTTGAAATCCAAACTCAGGCTACGGAGCCTGCTCTCGAGGAAGAAGATCAAATCATGATTTTCATCATGGTTTTCTTCCTTTTCTTCACCTACAGGGTGACTTCTCTTGTTCTTCACTCCTTCGGGAATGAAGACACCATCTTTGATCCCTGCATTTTCATGTATCATTATCTTGAGCCGGATACTTATCTCATCGGTGTGGAACTTTCACGTGCTTCAAATGTTTGTCCAAACATCTTGAATGAAAGTCCGATTGAGATTGTTTCTTCCACATCATGCTTCCCCAAGGACAAATGAATTCGGGGTCGAGTCAAGCTAGCGACTCGGTAAACAAAAACAGTAGCATGCTTATAGGGTTTTCACCCTAAGTGTGGGGAAGTCACCCATGCCATGGTTACAAATGAAGTGAAAATACAAACTGGTGTTTCCACGTTTAGCTTGTAATGTTGCCCTTTTACGTTCAAAATGTCGGCATAATAGCCGGGACTTTGAATATTGAGGACAATATTCATACTAAGTGTGTGTGTGGGGGGGGGGGGGGGTATTCTCTATTCTAGCGAATTTTATCACATTTTACTATATAATACCCCTGTTTTAGCCAAAATTTCAAAAATTTAAAAAAAAAAATTCACTGGTGCTTCAAAATTTTTGTGGTAATCAGTCCGCCTTGTCTAACTGACAAAAGGGATTGGCTAGTCCAGGAGCAAACGGCTCTTGGTAAAGACATCTCAAATCCGTTTACGGCTTGCAATTTGCCCAAAATTGTATGGTTCCTCAAATCCCCAAAAGCAAATGAGTTGGGTAGCCCACAAGATTATGGCTTGTGGTAAAGGCAGTGGAAAATCCATAATTGGTAATCAGCTCACCAAGATGTTGACTAGGTCCATCAAGAGTTGGCTAGTCCAGAAGCAAACGGCTTCTGGTAAAGACTAATCAAATCCGTTGACAGCTGGTGGTTTGCTCAAAATCACACGGTTATCAGGTGTGCCACAGTTCTTACACCTGGCTACTCCAGAAGTGATGGCTATTGGTAAAGAGTTTAAAATCCATCAAGTTTTCAAAACAGTTATTGCTAGGGACTAGCAATAGTTTAGTGTG
Source organism: Artemisia argyi (assembly GCA_030686995.1). Taxonomy (NCBI): domain Eukaryota; kingdom Viridiplantae; phylum Streptophyta; class Magnoliopsida; order Asterales; family Asteraceae; genus Artemisia; species Artemisia argyi. Next base: position 68,065,055 of record CM060708.1, read on the forward strand.
GGGGATTGATGAGTGCTCAAACACTCATCAATCATCTTTTGCTCGAACATTTCCTTGATGCAAGTTTAAATCATTTTACCATATTTCGTTTGCCAATTGACACAAAATTGTTTTATCAAAATCAATTTTCGGCAAAGATTCATAAATCAATATTTTTGCTTCAATAATTCGCAAAAGTTTCTCATGAAAAGTTGATTAGCGAAACTTCCTTTCATTAATTGTAAATCAGCAATTGAAATGACATGCCAAAGATTATGATCTATAGATTTCACATAACTTTCAAATTCATTTTTCCAAATAACAAAATTTTCATTTTTGAAAAATGGTGGCTCATTCAAAGAACTCCCTTCTAGATATCTTTTTGATTCCATAGATCGATTCAAGTTTTAAAGTACAATACACTCTAAAGATCTTGATAAACGAAACTCTGATAGCAATTATAGAAACTAGAAGAGGGGTTGAATAGTTTCACCGCTTCTTTTAAACTTTCTAAAGCGTTTCGCCGTTTTAGGTCCGGTTAATTTACATTTGCAAACTTGTTGAATTCTACTAGTTTTGTGTTATCAATTTAGCTACTAGCAAATATAAATAAACAAGTAATATAAAGAGTAAGGAAAGAACAAAACCAAAGAGACGCGGCGATTTATAGTGGTTCGGCACGAAGCTCACTCCTCCATCTTACTCTACTCCCCGAGTACCACGCTCGAGAGTTATCAATCACTATATCAACACAGTCCTTCAGGTGGAGCAATCCGTACACAAGCTTACACAAGGTTTAACGACACTAGGCGGAATGTCGAGTTCTAATCCTAGCTAGAACCAATCTACACCAAGGCCCACGTGGTCACACGAACAAGCACTCTTGTCCTACTTAGATCGACACACGATCTAAGCCTTCAGGTGAACGAGCACTCCCTTTCACTAGATTCTTCATATTAAGACACACTTGGATCTTCACCGAATCCAAGTCTTCACACACGACACACTTGGATCCTTTCCCGGTCCAAGCCTTCACACACGACACACTTGGATCCTTTCCCGATCCAAGCCTTCATACAAAGACTCAACTAAGTCTTAACCTAACCACTTAGGACATCACTCTCCTCACAACAAATACAAGAGCTAATCTAGTTACAAGACTTCTTGGATCTTCATCTTCTCTAGGTTCACACACATATATCTCCATCCTCGACTCACACACAAGTCAGAAATATTACAATGTTTACAAAACCTATAACCGTAACACTTGTTACGTTTGTGTGTGGACACCTTTAACATCTTGAATCTTCATCTACGTCGAGAGTTCTTCTATTGCACTTTGGGAAGAGGCATTGACTTTAACTTCTCAAATCTTCATCTACGTCAAGAGTTCTTCTCTTGCACTTTGCGGAAGAGGAAATCACTTATAAACATATACCGACATGTTATAGTGATCAAAGACAAAAGAAAAATAAAACAGAAAGTTTTTGTGTGTGTGAAAGCCTGTTTTCTGAAAGGGAACAATTCAGTATTTATGGACGGTCCCTTAAATGCTGGACGGTCCTTTATCAATAAGGGACCGCAACCACTTTAAGGGACCATCTCGACAGACACTCCCATTTTTGTCCTGACGTGGTGAAAACTTATCTAGTGTAAGCTGAAATGAATTGGGGGAAAAAGTTGTTGTTATAAGGTTGAATTTGAATATATATTTTCTTAATAAAACATTTCTTTAAAAACACAAAAATACTTTTGTGAAAATGTTTTGTCAAACTTAAAAATGTAAGTTTAGGAGAAAATAAAACTCTTTGATCACTCAACTAATGACGGTATAAAGTTTGTTCATACCTGAAGTGACATTGTAGTAGCTACGTGGAAGAAATGAGCTTCCTCGATTAAAAACTTATAAACCGTAACTTTACGTAACATGTCTTTATATTTTGTGATTATCAAAACACGAGAAGACCAAATAATGCGAATAACATTTTTGACATTATTTGTATTAACTGACAACATCATGGATGTAGGTAGAAGTTCCTAGTTGTGAAGGTTTAGGATGTGGAGAAGGTGGAGCATTAGAACAATGTTGAGTTTGAGGTTCCTTAGGAGAAGATGGAATTTTAGTATCATCATCAATGCCATCATCATCCTCTTATAATATGAAATGTTCTTCTTCCTCGCTGAACTTTAGAATTAGTTCACTTGTATCATCATCAGACTCATCCGTAACAACATGAAAGTCAGCAAAAGAAATAATATGCTCCTTAGACCTTGGCTGTTGAACAATGAAACCTTCTTGGGAGCTTGCTAGTTATGATTGTAGAAGGGTCCTCGTCTCATCAGGTTTGTTCTGACCATCTGAGGGTATAGGATCATGAGTTCCTCCCTCGGATCCGAGTTGTGATGTACTCATATCATTTTCAGGATGTGAATGGGTATAGGTCCCCTTCTATAAGGAGTAATGTTGCTCCCTGAGGGTATAGGACCATTTCTCCCTCGGAAAAAAGTTGTCATGTATGAGTGTCCTCATTGGGATGTGAAATGTTGATTGTTGCCGTCCCATATGGCTTGTTCTGACCAATTAAGGAAGCAGTGGGGGGTTTGTCCTAGGATACTTGATGAGGCGAAAAATGAACCGTTTTTAGGGGGTCATTTAAGCCCGAAATTGAATTTATTTGATCAAATATTGCCCTAAATCGTTCCTTTTGTGATTTTAGGTACTTTGGGAATGGATTCTGGAAAAGGAAGCATTATCGATGTTTTTGAAGCATAAAAGTGAAGAAAACGGCAAAGACTTAATTTTCCATGCTGAGAACAGTACTTGACGACGTCAAGAAGAAAATTGTGACGGCGTCTGGAGTAAAATCCATGACGACCCAGAGAAAACCTGAAGGCGTCAAGAGAAGGGCGTCAAGAGTAATCTTTGTGACGGCCTGCAAAAGGAGTACACGTGACGACGTCAAACCCAGATCTAGGCAGTCTGAGAATTTATTTGGCGGCGAGATGACGGCGTCAGACATTCGCTCTTGACGCCGTCACCTCACAAAATTTATATATACTTTTCTATTTTTCATTCATTAAGAGAGGAACTTGTGTGGAGAATACTAGGGTCGAACCTAATAAACCCTAGGTCATTTGTAACAGTATTTTCAAGGGTTTTCACCCCTTGAAACCTTTCATGTTCAATTAAGATAAGTCCTCTTTCAATTCATTCAATATGTCTATGTGTTGTTTGAATATATCTTATGCTTGTCTTGATTTTAACATGCTAGGCTAGATCTTTCATGTGTTTTCTTATATGTAATGAAACCTAGATGTTGATTATAGGTTGATTGCTTATTTATAGTTGTAATGGATGAATGATTTCAATGTTAGGCTTAAGAAAACTGGCAGATCTCCATTGTGTAACATGCTTGAATGTCTTAGGAAACATGAACCGATGTGTACTAGGTTTTATTGGTTGTATTTAATGCATGAGCAAATTCTAATGATCCCTTGTTAGGAGCTTCTTAGCCGGCTCGACATAGGAGTGAAGTAGACGCTTATAGGATTGGGGAAGTAAGTACGCCACCCCATGAATGGTATTAAGGAATACAATCCGTCATCCACGCAACTGTAACAAGTAATTAACATGTAAAAGATATCTAGGGAGTAGTGAAATCTAAGTAAACACAATTCTCCCATATATTGTTCACACCTCTATCTTAATTTAGTTTATTTTCATTTTTAGTATTTTATTTTGATTGCATCTTAGTAATTGGGTTAGTTGACTAGCAACTAATTCTGCCCAACTCCTTCAAAACAGAGATTTTTAATTGCTTTTATAAAAACTATAAAAATACAAAAAGAATCATCCCTCATCTCTAGACCTAGTCTTTAGGTTTTCTAATCCTAGCGACACTATTCCTAGCTGAACGATCAATCCCCTGGTACTTGTCACTATACTATAGTACAACGATCAGGTACAATGCCTGGTGGGGGTTGTAAGCTTCTCGAGATCCCTCGAGAGGTAAAGCCTGGTGCGATCCCTACGCATCAAGTTTTTGGCGCCGCTGCCGGGGAATAGTTATTGTCTAGGTTAGGATTTCTTTTTATTAGGTCTACTTGTTAGATTCCTTTCTAGTAAGATTTTATTTTTATTTTTAGGTTCTCTTTAGTCTATCTTATTTCTTCGTGCCTTTATTCGTAATCTCCACCAATCGCCATTATGGCAACCGACGAATTCTCTAACCTTAGAATCACCAGGAGTCGTAGTTCCACTAGAGACCTTATTTTGCCTTATGCAGAACCCGATAGAGAAATGCGTAGGCTAAGACGATCTCACTCAACACCTGAACCATCTAGCATAGCCATCAATTTTGATGCACCCCTTTCCGAAGAAAATTCGGAAAATCACTTTACAACTCCTAGCTCCCAATCCAACAACGAGATAAGTACCCCCGCAACTCCCATTCCTAAGAGCCTTAAGGACTACTCCTCCCCAAATCCTCGTGGTTTCTCAAACGCCATTGTATACCCAAACGAACACACCAATGAGGTATTGCATGCGACCGATGTTTGGCTTGTCCAAAGTGTGTGCAAGTTTTGTGGACTAGATGATGATGGCCCAATTCAACACATCAAGGACTTCTTGAAAATAGTAGACACCATCCATATGGATGGGGCTACTAGAGACACGTCCTGATTACGATTCTTCCCCTTCACCCTCTACGAAAAAGCCCAAGAGTGGTACGATAAACTTCCTTCTGAATCTATTTTCACATGTGAACAACTCATATCCAAGTTCTATGAGAAGTTCTTTCCAGCTGGAAAAACTTAAGCATTTAGAGAAAGGATCCTACGCTTCCGAAAAAGGAAGGAAGAACCCTTCCATAAATCGTGGATTACATTCAAGGATTTAATAAGACAAGTTCCCCATCACGGCATCGAACTTTGGCTTTTGGTCCAAATCTTCTACGACAATGTCTCCTCAAATGATCGGAAAGAAATCAACAATTCTAGAAAAGGGAGATTAGCCAATCTGTGTGCCGAGGAAGGATGGGATAGGATTGAGGAATATGCTCAAGACCAGGATGACACTTGGGATGAACCTGAGTCAACTGTCAGCACGTCTGAAATCACTTCAACATCTTCAGATCGGTTAAGAAAAATTCACAAAAGAATGGAATACCTAGCTGGGTCGCAATTACCTAAACGACTTTCAAATCCTTATTTGATCTGCGACTACTGTGAGGGCCCGCATGAGGTAGAGGAATGCGGAGGAGAAACCACGACTGAACATGCGTGCTTGTCAGGAGGTGACATCTATGCTGATCTCTCCCTTTTGCCTTTTTACCAAAACGATGATTACACCCTCTGGGGAAATCTGGTAAAGAGAAAAGAAGCAGAGGAAGGCCCTGAATTTGAAATCAGGAGCACTTTTGAAGATGACCTTGGTCACTTCACTCAAGAAAAAGGCTTACAATTAAAAGGTCTGGATGAACTAGTTGATGAGCAATAGAATGACATCGGAGAATGGTTCAACAAGCTCAACTCCACCCTCGATAACCTAGAAATGCCGTCATTAAGCCAAAAAGACCCCATGCTCGCGATAACCACTCGAGCTGGAACAACAACCAAGGACCCCCTTACCCGAACTCGCACCCTATCACCCCCGATCCAAACAAACCTCGCGAAGAGGAAGGGGATGTGAGCAGCGAAGCTCCCGAACAACCTCCCTTAGCGATCCCCTCCCCATCAACCCCACCTAACCAACCTGTGAGAATCTCATTCCCATCCCGACTAAAAAACCAGAAAATTGAGAATGATAATAAGAGATTCTTGTCATATCTAAAAGACTCAGTAGGCACCATACCCCTCCTTGATGCTTGTTATCACATGCCAAAGTATAGCGCATACTTTAAAAAATTACTCGCCAACCGAAAGAAACTCGAGGGTCTTGTAACCCTGGGGGAAGAATGTTCGGTGGTGACCCATCGAGGGCTTCCAAAAAAGGTAGACGATCCAGGAAACTTCACCTTGCCTTGTTCCATAGGATCTCTATCAATAAAGAATGCTCTTGCCGATTTGGGGGCGAGTATCAACCTCATGCCTCACACTATATTCCTTAAACTAGGATACTCTGGATTGAATCCTACCCGTATGAACATCCAACTAGCCGATAGATCAGTCAAATACCCCGTAGGGATTTGCGAAAATGTGCTAGTCAAGGTTGGGAAATTCAAATTCCCGGTTGACTTTGTAATCTTGGAGATGGAGGAGGATGACTTGGTACCCATCATCTTAGGGAGACCATTTCTTGCTACCGCTCGTGCAGTCATTGATGTTCATGACGGCAAGTTAACCTTACGAGTAGGAACTGATAACTTAACCTTCGACATTAAGGACACTATGGATCTCTCTCTCGAAGCAGCTAACTGGCTCTATTTAATTGGAGAGGTCGATGAACTCACGAATGTCATTGATGACTGTGTTGATGAACAGATCGAGGAAGGCTGGTTACGGGATGAGAGTTTTCTCCCCTTGTTTGAGGTAAAAAAGATGGAGGATGTTGGTGCAGTCTCCTTCTACCCTAGATAGGAGGCCACTGAGCATCTCGAACTCCGAAAACCCGAAAACAAGCTTAAGCCTTCTATTATTGAACCCCCTGAGCTAGATCTTAAGGAACTTCCTAACCATTTAGAGTACGCCTTCCTTCAGGGAGAGGACCAACTGCTGGTAATCATAAACTCCTCCCTCGAACATGAACAAAAAGGTAAGCTCTTAGAGGTCTTAAAGAAATATAAGGGAGTGCTTGCATGGAGTGTAGCCGACATTAAGGGGATTGACTCAACTTTTTGCACACATAATATTCTCATGGAAGAGGATTATAAACCTACCGTGCAACCCCAGAGGCAGGTGAATCCCAACATTAAGGAAGTTGTGAAGAAAGAAGTCATCAAGCTTCTGGATGCAGGATTGATCTACCCAATCTCTGATAGCCCGTGGGTTAGTCCTGTGCAGGTTGTACCAAAGAAGGGAGGGATGACTGTGGTTAAGAACGACAAGGGTGAGATGGTACCCCAGAGAACGGTTACGGGCTGGCGGGTATGCATCGATTATAGAAAGCTCAATGATGCCACGAGGAAAGATCACTTCCCCTTACCATTCATTGACCAAATGTTAGAGAGATTGTCTGGGCACGAGTACTATTGTTTCTTGGATGGGTTCTCAGGATATTTTTAAATCCCCATAGCACCTAAGGACCAAGAAAAGACCACGTTTACTTGCCCTTATGGAACGTTCGCCTACAAAAGAATGCCTTTTGGGCTGTGCAATGCCCCCGCCACTTTTCAGCGATGCATGACCTCAATCTTTCACGAACTTATGGAAGACAGCATGGAAGTTTTCATGGATGACTTTTCGGTCTTCGGGAACTCCTTCGACCGCTGTCTTGCTAATTTAGAAAAAATGCTTAAACGCTGTGAGGAAACCAACTTGGTGTTAAACTGGAAAAGTGTCATTTCATGGTGAAAGAAGGGATTGTGTTAGGACATAAGATCTCAGGGAATGGGATAGAGGTGGACCAAGCTAAAGTTGAAGCTATATCTAAGTTACCATATCCCACGACTGTTAAAGCAATACGCAGCTTCTTGGGGCACGCCGGGTTTTATCGGAGATTCATCAAAGACTTCTCCAAAATAGCTCGGCCAATGACTCAATTGCTAATGAAGGATGCTCCTTTCAATTTCTCTCAAGAATGCAAGGATGCATTCGATCTCTTGAAAAAAGAGCTCGCACAAGCTCCAATCATGATTACACCCAACTAGGAGCTACCATTTGAAATCATGTGCGACGCTAGCGATTTCGCTGTCGGGGCTGTATTGGGCCAACGGCCTGACAATTTATTCCAGCCTATTTACTACGCTAGCAAAACCATGAATTCCGCTCAAGAGAATTACTCTACCACTGAAAAAGAATTGTTAGCTGTGGCGTTCGCATTCGACAAATTTCGGCAATATCTTGTCCTTTCAAAGACAGTCGTTTTCACTGATCACTCGGCTCTTCGATATCTTTTTGCTAAGCAAGATGCTAAGCCACGTCTAATTCGGTGGATCTTGTTGTTACAAGAATTTGATGTTGAGATTCGTGATAAGAGGGGGGCAGAAAATCTGGCCGCAGATCATCTATCTCGTCTTGAAAATCCCTTGGATGAGCACGATAGAAGTGAGATTCGGGATTCATTTCCTGACGAACAACTCATGTCAATAACTGATTCGGAGCCTTGGTACGCCGATTTTGCCAACTATCTCGCAAGCAGACTCGTTCCAGAACACCTGACTAGATACGAAAGGAAAAGGTTCTTTTCTCAGTTAAAATACTACTTCTGGGATGAACCATTTTTATTCCGAAGGTGTCCTGACCAAATAATCAGACGTTGTATTTCGGAGAGCGAGACAGTAAAGATTATGTGGGAATGTCACTCTGGTCCCTCTGGAGGGCATCATGGGATAAGCAACACCGCCCGAAAGATTTTCGACGCGGGATTCTATTGGCCCACAATTTTCCGTGATGTCAAAGAAATGGTACAAGCATGCGATGCATGTCAAAGAGCCGGGAACATATCACATATGGATGAAGCACCTCAGGATTTTATACAAGTATGTGAGGTTTTTGATGTCTGGGGAATTGACTTCATGGGACCCTTTCCATCTTCAGGAGGGAATGAATACATTTTAGTTTCCATCGATTATGTTTCAAAATGGGTAGAGGCACAAGCCCTTAGGACCAACGATGCCAGGGTGGTCATTCATTTCCTGAAAAAGCTTTTCGCTAGATTCGGGATTCCTAAAGCCCTCATCAGTGATAGGGTAACCCACTTTTGCAATGCGCAAATGGAGAAGGTCATGAGGTGGTATGGGGTGTCCCATCGATTTTCCACCGCCTATCATCTACAGACCAATGGCCAGGTCGAAAACACAAACAGGGCTATTAAAAGAATACTAGAAAAAACGGTTAGTCAGAATAGAAAAGACTGGTCATTTAAACTCGACGAGGCCTTATGGGCATTCCGAACCGCCTACAAGACACCTATTGGAACGACCCCGTTTCGCATGGTGTATGGTAAGGCATGTCACCTGCCGGTAGAATTAGAACATAAGGCTTATTGGGCGCTTAAGGCATGTAATTTAGATTATACAATTGCTGGAACTAATAGGTTCTTGCAATTACACGAGCTTGATGAGCTTAGATTAGAAGCTTATGAGTCCTCCATTACATATAAAGAAAGGGCAAAAAGATGGCATGACCAAAGAATTAAGAAACCCAAGGAATTTTCAGAAGGGGACAAAGTCCTATTGTACAACTCTCGGTTAAGGTTATTTCCAGGAAAACTCAAGTCTAGATGGTATGGACCATTTACGGTGAAAAGTTCCTCTAAAACTGGAGCTGTTGTGTTACTAGACGATGAAGGTAGAGAATTTACTGTCAACATACAACGTGTAAAACATTGTCAAGAAAATGGTAATGAAATGATTAGTGAGGAGGATGTAACGTTTGATGATGAGGTCACGTAGTAACCCATGACCTTGAGTCTAGCTACAAGACTCGTAAATAAAGAAAAGCGCTTCTTGGAAGGAAATCCATGTTTTGTGTGATTTTTATTTTGTTTGTTTGCTATTTGCTTCCGTATGCATGCTTTATTTTTATTGTTGGTAGATCATGTTTCAAAACTAAAATGATGAAAATATTTTACTTTGTTGTTTGGCTTAGTCTTAACTTCATCCAAAGGTATTTCGCAAAAGATAAGTGTAAGGGGAAACCCCAAATATGTTTTTAAGAAACAAAAATTGATCATGATTCTCCACAATATTAAGTGAACATGTATATTCGTATATGTTAGAGTCAAATGCTTGTATCGAGTCATAATGATGTTTTGCAGGATTTTCCAGGAAGTAGGACCAAGTTTTTCCAGAAATTTTCCGGAAACTTATCATAAGAATTTCTGCAGATCACTTCTGACGGCGTCACGAGTTTACTCTTGACGGCGTCACGTGTAAAATTCTAGAAATTTTACCAGTTTTGTTTTTCTAACGGAGTCTTAAAGTTTTTGTTAAATCTTTAGTTTTATAATCTCCAGGAAATCTGCAAACATCATTCCACAAGCATTATATCTTATTTTGTTTTCTAGGATTTGTTAGCATATATAGATTGCCGCCGATTTTATGCGAGGTTGCCTTGTCTGTTTTCTCAGGTTTTACAGGTTATGTATGACAAGAAGATGGTTTATATTCTGGAAGGGAAGCTTTGATGGTTCATTTTCTTAGAGGAAGATCTAACCTGGCCACCTTATTATCCATACCGAGCGAATCAGGGGAGTATTTGATTTCATTCTTTTTACTTATTTCACATTCACATTCTTTACTTGAACATTGGGGACAATGTTCATCCTAAGTGTAAGGGGAGGGTAAAATAATGATACCTTACAGATACACTTTCGCTTGAGTTTGTTTCTTTGATAGTAGATGTGTAATAAAACTATGAGAAATACTTGTTAGTGCAATTTTAGCGCCAAATTTAAATTTTTTTACAACATTTAGGAGTGAAATTTTAGCCATAGCAAGCGTCTCAAGGATAGGAGATTGTATGACTAGCACAAAACCGTACTATTCAGAAAAATTTTCCACCCAAATATGTGAGGTTCGCCTTTAGATTTGATAGGAAAAGCATTTACTATTAGTGCTTATGAGTGTACCGGTAGCATCTAGATTCTAGAACTTGCGTTAGTGATGCATCCCGAGACCGCTAGTGAGACTACATTTGTGTAGTAGGATTTACTACATGATAAGAGGCATTAGGATCACCCTTGTGTTAAACCCGTATCATAATTACTTGACCATTTAAGTCATATTACTTGGCTAGTTAAGTCAACTAATTTTTCCCACACCTTAGCGTTGTACTCATTTTTAGTACACGAAACCCCTAGTACACCCCTCCGAGCCTATTTTTTCGTTTCTAACTTTAAGTATCTTACTTAAAGGAAGAATTTATTACACCCCACTTAAATGTACACCCAAATCGCCTTAGCCTTCCGTGTATGCACTCATCTTTAGTGCATTATTGTTATTTGTTAAACCCTAAGTTAATTATCTAATTGATTACATGGTTGCTATGTCGAGTCATATCCTTGTACATATTGTTTTGGGACGATTGGGACTCGTGGGTAAAGTACTTATTTTATGGAGTAATGGGGAAGAACATCATTTATTACCCCCATATGTACGTTAATCTTAAAAGTACTCCAAGTGTTTTGATTATCTTAATTCGAGTCATTAGATTAGTTTATTGTAAAGTATGTAAAAACTCAAGTGTAAGGGGAATTTTCATTCCCTATGATGTATTATTTTGGATGGTAGGGTAAGAGTGTATGCACAAAAAAAAAAAAAAAAAAAAAAAAAAAAAAAAAAAAAAAAAAAAACGGACTACTATCCCTTTTCATTCTATGTTCATTTTTTTTTTGTTATTTTTCATTTATTAGCTTAAGTCGAGTCTAGTCTTGGCTTAGCAACGCCATATTGTACATGTAATTAACCAAGATTGTTAACTCGCCACCAGTAAAGACTGCCTATATCCAACAAAACCGTGTATTCCATATCCCTACACCTAACGTTACAACCCTTTAAAAGACCTCTTTGATAGTTTATCCTAGGTGCTTACGCCATGTGGTGGAGGTTTGATCCTTTCCCAAGCCTATGGTTATATATTTTGCTATGACAGGTAGTGAGAGATGTTTTCCATTTCCATATTGTGATATATACTTTATTACACCCGAGAGATGTGAGTATCTAAACACCATTTGTGAGGTGCTAGTGTATGACCTTCGTGCTTGTCTTTGGTCTTTTGTAGAACGATTAATTGTTGTAATTACTTTTATATTAGTGTTAAATGACCCCTAACTTGTATTTTGACTAGAATAAAAGCGCATTTGCTTGAGGACAAGCAAATCTCAAGTGTAAGGGTATATGATGAGGCGAAAAATGACCGTTTTTAGGGGGTCATTTAAGCCCGGAATTTAATTTATTTGATCAAATATTGCCATAAATTGTTCCTTTTGTGATTTTAGGTACTTTGGGAGTGAATTCTGGAAAAGGAAGCATTTTAGACGTTTTTGAAGCATAAAAGTGAAGAAAACGGCAAAGACTTAATTTTCCATGCTGAGAACAGTACCTGACGGTGTCAAGAAGGAAATTGTGACGGCGTCAGGAGTAAAATCCATGACGACCCAGAGAAAACCTGAAGGCGTCAAGAGAAGGGCGTCAAGAGTAATCTTTGTGACGGCCTGCAAAAGGAGTACACGTGACGGTGTCAAACCCAGATCTAGGCAGTCCGAGAATTTATTTGGCGGCGAGATGACGGCGTAAGACATTTGCTCTTGACGCCGTCACCTCACAAAATCTATATATACTTTTCTATTTTTCATTCATTAAGAGAGGAACTTGTGTGGAGAATACTAGGGTCGAGCCTAATAAACTCTAAGTCGTTTGTAACAGTATTTTCAAGGGTTTTCACCCCTTGAAACCTTTCATGTTCAATTAAGATAAGTCCTCTTTCAATTCATTCAATATGTCTATGTGTTGTTTGAATATATCTTATGCTTGTCTTGATTTTAACATGCTAGGCTAGATCTTTCATGTGTTTGCTTAGATGTAATGAAACCTAGATGTTGATTATAGGTTGATTGCTTGTTTATAGTTGTAATGGATGAATGATTTCAATGTTAGGCTTAAGAAAACTGGCAGATCTCCATTGTGTAACTTGCTTGAACATCTTAAGAAACATGAACCGATGTGTACTAGGTTTTAATGGTTATATTTAATACATAAGCAAATTCTAGTGATCTCATGTTAAGAGCTTCTTAGCCGGCTCGACATAGGAGTGAAGTAGGCGCTTATAGGATTGGGGAAGTAAGTACGCCACCCCATGAATGGCATTAAGGAATACAATCCGTCATCCACGCAACTGTAACAAGTAATTGACCTGTAAAAGATATCTAGGGAGTATTGAAATCTAAGTAAACACAATTCTCCCATATATTGTTCACACCTCTATCTTAATTTAGTTTATTTTCATTTTTAGTATTTTATTTTGATTGCATCTTAGTAATTGGGTTAGTTGACTAGCAACTAATTCCGCCCAACTCCTTCAAAACCGAGATTTTTAATTGCTTTTATAAAAACTATAAAAATACAAAAAGAATCATCCCTCATCTCTAGACCTAGTCTTTAGGTTTTCTAATCCTAGCGATACTATTCCTAGCTGAACGATCAATCCCCCGGTATTTGTCACTATACTATACTACAACGATCAGGTACACTGCCTGGTGGGGGTTGTAAGCTTCTCGAGAGGTAAAGCCTAGTGCGATCCCTACGCATCAATACTGGTTGTGATTTGCCAAAACCCTTTGATGACGCTTCTTGTGCTGGTTGGGGTCTTGGTGGGAGAGTCATATTTTTAAGGTCCTTCTATGTAAACTTACCCTTTCCAGGTTCAGGTTTTTGTAAAGAAGATTGGGAAGACTGTGAGTTTTGTGTAGTCACTTTCTTTCTCTTCTTTGACTTTTTTGTCACCACTACTTTAGTTTCAGGTGGTGACTTAGGAGCCTATTCAATCTAGGATTGATATATGGTGTTAACACCACATAGGTTGAAGGGTTGGCAAAGTGATAAGCTTTCTTACTTAAGACATCATGGGGTAAACCTTGAGGAACACCCTCTATGTCAGGTTGAGTATACTCATCCCCAAGTGAGTGCTCTATGAGAAGAAAGATAAACCGAGAATATGCTACATTCTTAGACTGGGATTCTCTGAGAGCTTACTTACAAGATCAGCAAAGATGATGTTCCCTATGTTTATTTTTATACCAGTGAGCAAAGAAAAAGCTATCATTTGTTGATGTTGGTTTAACTGGTCAAATCTTGATTTGTTTCCACCTAGAACCTTGGTGACAAAACCAAAAAGTATTCCTCATGTGACATGGAAGAAGTTTGTAAAAAGATGAGTCTTTTTCACCAGTTCCGAGGGTGCTAAATTAAATCTTGAAGATGATGGGTTTAATAAAGCAACTTCATACTCAACTACATAAGTGGTAACGAAAATTGTACTTTCCATATATAAATCAGTTTGCCAACTACTACCTCCGTCCCATAAAAACTGTCCAGTTTGACTTTTCAGGATCAAACTGGTTCAACTTTGACCTTATCTATTTTTGTGAGTATTATATAATATTTTATGAAAAATATATGAATGGATTGAGTTTTAAGTGTGTTTTTCATTGGTATAATTTTTCATCAAGTATGATATAACACATAAAAAATATTTATGGTAAAAGTTGAACCAGTTTGACTCTGAAAAGTCAAACTGGACAGTTTTTATGGGACGGAGGGAGTATAAAATTACGAAGCATCTACAAAATACTAGCTAGCTTAAATTTTCTTATATGAACCGTTAGTTATTCAGTACATTTGGATATATTCACCATCAATGCTTCTTTCACAACAATGTGATTACTTCTATCACATCTTTTCACTATATAAACCATATTCTACTCATACCCATGAATCTATCAATGAAAAAATGTCCTCTATCGACTTTATAGGGAAGCTTTTGTTCTAGTACACGAAGGTCAATGATAGAGTTCGGAGACAACATCTGAGTTCAAGGACGGTGTTATGAGCTCTCATTGAAATCCGATGTTGTTATATTGTGAGTGGAATATATTTCAATTAAACCAATTTTCAGAAATGTGATATGAGACTCCCATTTTCTACGGATTACATTCATGTAGCTATATATTCTTCTAGACCTCAGAGTGGAGGAGTATATGGGTTGATTGTATTTACTGTCAAAAGATTCACAAGTAACTCATTCCCCATATTATTAACCTTATTTGGTGAAAAATTGTGAAACTCTCGTGTTGAATAGAAATACTGATGCTAATGTCAAATATGTGTTATTTCTTACACAATATAGTGACATAATATTTGACAGCAACTTTGCCACTGTTCTTTAGCATTTTACGGCTAGATGACTTTTTACTGATATGAAGTAGTTTCATGCTTAGGACAATTTCATGATGTTTTCTATCTTCTTAAGACAATAGCATGGCAATTCTATTGCCAGAGTAAACAAATCTCGGACATTTGACTGTTTTTTTTTTCTTTTTCTAGATGTGTATTGTAAAATTCAATTTATTATTTTAATGACATTTAATAAATCTATGAATTGATTACATTTGTCATTGCGAATTTTCAATATCATACTTATCACGTTTTACATAGATTGTACAACCTTAATTCTTACAACGGCATAGATTTATCATAAGGAATTGGATGAAGCAGACTATATATGTATTGAAACCATGAAGATGTCAAGTCACAAACATAACTATTTCGAATATGTGGTTAAGAGTTACTTAAATTCCCAAAGACGCGTCTTGTTTTCACAAGATGAATCATGCTGGATGTGGAAAACTAGAAGTGAGGGTTTGAATAGCTTTTACCTTTCTAAAATTTAAGTTTCGATAAATTTATATTCGAGTAACGATACATATGCAATTAGTGTAAATGCAAGACAATAAGTAATAAAGGACAATAAATAAAGTGCAAGATAATAAGTGAGAGATGGAAAGATCAAACCACAACATGAGGATTTACATTGGTTCGGCCATGAAACTCCTCTTCACCTTACTGCACTCCCTAAATACCCAACTCTAGAATTCACTGCACTATGTTAACAAGCTCCCTTTAGGAGGAGAAAACCGTACAACGTTGCTTACTATATTTTCCGACACTAAGATAAATGTCGAGTTCTTGTTGAGGTAGAACCAACCTTTCACACTCGTATTTTCAGGACTAAAATACTAACCAGAACACACTCGTATTTTTAGGACTAAAGTACTAACCGGATGTCTCTATGGTGTATGATAAGTGGTTATAAACAAAGTGTATGATGGAAAACTATGATGATGTAACAAATGTTACAAATGCATGAACTAACACTACAACACTTGAATCTTGACGATTTCTTGTTTCTCTTGCACCTAAAATGGATAGTTCTTGGATCACTTAAAATGGATTTAAACAAGTGAAATAATCAAAGAAAGAAAGGTTTAATGGTGGGAAAGTATGTAGAAAAAATATTGGCAATAGGTGATTTTTAAGTGTGGAAATAAGCCGTTATATATAGGCAAACCAAGAGCTGGACGCTCCTTCACGGCTCCATGATTCCCTTATTAATAAGGGAGCTGTAGCCCTTTAAGGGAGTCATCCCCTTTCAAATTCCATCTCTTGTTTGTTTTTGTGAAGACTTGCAAATCTTAACAAAATATTTACTGAATCTTGCATAATTTTGCAAGATTATATTTCTAGAAGCCTTATTAATAAGGGAGTCATGGCCCTTCAAGGGAGTCATCCCTTGTCAAATTCCATCCCTTGTTTGTCTTTTGTGAAGATTTGCAAATGTTAACAAAATATTTACTGAATCTTGAATAATCTTACAAGATTATATTTCTAGAAGCCTAATTCAAATTTATATTTAATTAAAACATTTTTTACTTATTTGTAAATCAACTTTTGGAAAAATGTTGTGTGCACGTTAAAATGTAATGTGTTAAAATGTAAGGTGTATGAAAAAAAATATTTCTTTGATCATCATCAACCAAGTTCAATATCAATTATTCATAACTTAAGTGATTTTGTGCCACAAATGTAAATATAAGATTAATAACTTGTTTACCACTTTTACGTAAAATATTTTTATATTTTGTTAAAACAAAGAGAAATCAAAAAATATAAATAACATTTTTACTCATTATTTGTATTAACACTTGACTTTAATGTAATTTACGTCTCATTATTGCGCCAAAGTATATGAATTAACCAAAGTGTATTAACGAAGTCTGAGTTTGTAATCTTTGGTAGTGACAAAGACTCCGCTTTAAAAACTTTTAATATTTTATATGAAACTGCCGGTTTAACTTTTGAGATGAGATTTTAGTCAAACTAAGCTAATCCATAACACAGATTTTTCAGTAGCTGTAAACAAGGAATATGAAATCGTAATAATTCGCAATTCACTTGCAAATTCTGTCACAACACACATATTTAATCACGGTATATGAAAGAATGTCGTTTGCCTTGACAAAACCATCACAATTTTCTATTTCAGCCTTATATTTAACAATATGCTACAAAAATGTGCCAGGTACAATATAAGTGTCATCCCTTACAGTATTGTTGAAAGTATTATGAACTTTTGTCTAACTTGTTGACTTTCTATATGTCGATATTTGAACACCAACTTGTTCGAGAAAATGTAAAGTTGAAATGATGATTCATTTAGTGGGACTAGTTGTTTCTTGTCAATGGTTTATCATAATCAAATTGGTCTGGGAAGAATTGGAAATCGAATGTCACCTATAGTGTAAGAAAAAAGAAGATGGCATATATTCAAAAGGGAAAATTCTCTATTCACCCCAAAAGTACAAGGGTACTTGCTCTTAGTACTTCACAAAATTTTTTTTTTCTTCAAATACCCCAAAGGCGGTGGTCGCTCAATTCAATTTGGGCGGAATACATAAACATGTGACACTTGTCTCTATTAGTGTCCCCACCATGTACCTTGAAAGTACATGGTACCATTTTATCTATTTTGTCTTTTTGTCAAAAAATATAGTCTTTTTTTATTGTTTTTATAGTACATACATTTTGGGCGAATAGGTCCCCCTTGACTTTATGTTTGGGCGACTGGTTAGGTATGTAGTACATATGTATTTTAATATATTATGTGTACTTGTATAATACACATAAATAGTAATATACACTTAAATACAAGTATATAAGTAAATACTACTAATATACACTTAACCTTGGGCGACTTATATTATTTTTCGGGCGACTGGATCCCACTATTTTTATATTATTATTTAATACATATATTTTGGGCGACTGGGCCCCACCATTACATAAATTTGGGCGACCTAATATCTTGATAGTACAATTTTAAATTATTTTAGTATATTAGTATAGTTTTTATATTTATTCCAAAATTTAATACTTTTTTTTTTTTACTTATTTTCATTCTAAATCTTACCAAACACACCACACTTTATCCCCTTTCTCTCTCAATCATTCTTTCTACAACTCAGTCGAATCTACATACCCTTTGTAAATTCAAATCTACAACAATGACAGATCTACTTATTCGAAGATTCAAAGATAATCGGCTGTAGTTGCAGATCTGCTGAAAACCCTAATGCTAGCAAGTAGACACATATCGGCTGTAGTTGCAGATCTACTTTTTCGAATTAGGGATTCGATTTAGCTTAATTAAAAAATGGTTTGGGGTAGGGTAAGTAATAATCTAATCGACTTAGGGTTACGCTAATTTAGGGTTTGGGTAAGCAATTATAAAAAAGTTGGATTTAAGTTTATTGATGCCTTTCGTGGCTATATTGTGTCAATTTCTGTCAGTGTTTTATTGATGCCATTCAGTGTAAATTGGATTTATGTTTATTTATGTCTATAGGTTATTGCTGTTTTTTGAAGTGTAAATTGCTTACTGCCTTACCATATAAGGACAGATTTAGGTTATTTGTGACTATCTGTTAGTGTAAATTTGTATGTTTGTTGTTGCTTTTGTGAGTTTTTGTAAATTGATTTATATCTTGTCCATATCTGTTAGTGTAAATTGGTGGATTTAGGTTTATTTGATGCCTATGGTTTATTTGATGTTTTTCAGAGATGATAGATCTCTTTTTAATATACCTAAGTATGATTAAAATATTTTTGGAGATGTTAGGTGCCTAAAGTTTTTAGAAAGAATTGTCAAGTTTTGTTGCTTTGCAAACCTTTGTGTTTGTCTTTGTGATGATGATCTAAGTAGTAGCTGGTTCCGGTGGTAACCGGCTTTTCTATGGGAACCTTAGATGGTAACAAGGCCGGGGGAGCTTGAACCATAGATGGTCAGTTGACTTAACCCGGTAGAGTTGTGCTCAGATATCGGGCCTTGGACTATATACATCCTGCTTATACACGGCGGGAAATAGTTTGTACTCCCGATCAGGTTCAAACTACTCGGGCAACTGTTTTGGCTACTTACTTATGATTGTCATTGCGAAGATTTGAATACATTGGTAGTGCGCACATACTTGTAAATTCTTTTTAAAAACTTTTAACTTAGTTGGTAAATAACATAAGGAATAGTTAATCGGCAAATGCTTGTGAAGGCAAAGTGATCATTAGGAGAAAACTTTTCACCGACTTGGTAAATAACATAAGGAATAGGTAAATAACATAAGGAATAGTTAATCGGCAAATGCTTATTGATAAACCTTTCTTATTATTCTAGTAATCTTTGTTGATTGTCGTTAGCACCTGTGATTTTTGGCTCATTTTAGCTTATTATGTCATTGTACAAGCTTATGTTTCAGTCTCATGGTCTAAACATCCAACTTGCTTCAAAAATCACATTCATAGTCTAATAAAGGGGTGTTTGGTTAAACCTGTCCAAGTGTACTAGAGGTTGTTTCTGTGGTTATTGTTTGTTTGTGCAAGTCACATTAGGTTCTGTTGTAACACTCAAGTCATAAAAACCAAGGCTCTTTTGATTGAAAGTCAAATTCCATTATAAAATTTCTTATGTTGTTCACTGTTAAGTAGTTTATAAGCATAAGCATTCAAATGTGTTCATTAGGCGTTAAGATTACTTGGATCAGTTGTATTTCAACTTATTTTGTCATAATCAATCAGTAAAATAGCTTAGAAATCCATCAAAGTGAAACAAGAACAAAAATTGAAAAAAGCCAAAATTGCCTTTTGTGAAATCTGTCCAAGTATACTAGAGGTTGTTTCTGTGGTTATTGTTTGTTTGTGCAAGTCACATTAGGTTCTGTTGTAACACTCAAGTCATAAAAACCAAGGCTCTTTTGATTGAAAGTCAAATTCCATTGTAAAATTTCTTATGTTGTTCACTGTTAAGTAGTTTATAAGCATAAGCATTCAAATGTGTTCATTAGGCGTTAAGATTACTTGGATCAGTTGTATTTCAACTTATTTTGTCATAATCAATCAGTAAAATAGCTTAGAAATCCATCGAAGTGAAACAAGAACAAAAATTGAAAAAAGTCAAAATTGCCTTTTGTGAAATCTGTCCAAGTGTACTAGAGGTTGTTTCTGTGGTTATTGTTTGTTTGTGCAAGTCACATTAGGTTCTGTTGTAACACTCAAGTCATAAAAACCAAGGCTCTTTTGATTGAAAGTCAAATTCCATTGTAAAATTTCTCATGTTGTTCACTGTTAAGTAGTTTATCAGCATAAGCATTCAAATGTGTTCACTAGGTGTTAAGATTACTTGGATCAGCTGTATTTCAACTTATTTTGTCATGATTAATCAGTAAAATAGCTTAGAAATCCATCAAAGTGAAACAAGAACAAAAATTGAAAAAAGTCAAAATTACCTTTTGTGAAAATCCATTTATTGGAGGAATTTTATAGAATTTTGTGTTAAGATTTAAGGTTTGAAATTTCTTAGTTGTAAAGTATATCAGCTGAACTATTGAATCCCATGCATGGCTTATTTTTGTGAATTTTTCACAAGCTTGTACACAAGCTCAAAGTGAGCTGCAGGGGAAGGTGCTCCCCTGTGCACTTCACTCAGCCCCATTGACCCAACTTTAGTGGACCCCGCAGGCCTAACCAGTAGGCCCCATACCCTGCTTTTTGGCTTAATAGAAAGCCAATAAGCCAGACTCTTAGGATTTGGGCTTATTTTGTAGTTTAGGGCTTATTTAATAGGGCTGCAGTGCCTTTTTGTTTGTCCTATTCCCTGACCAAAGCTGATAACTCAGTTTTTAGAAAGAATTGTCAAGTTTTGTTGCTTTGCAAACCTTTGTGTTTGTCTTTGTGATGACGATCTAAGTAGTAGTTGGTTCCGGTGGTAACCGGCTTTTCTATGGGAACCTTAGATGGTAACAAGGCCGGGGGAGCTTGAACCATAGATGGTCGGTTGACTTAACCCGGTAGAGTTGTGCTCAGATATCGGGCCTCGGACTATATACATCCTGCTTATACCCGGCGGGAAATAGTTTGTACTCCCGATCAGGTTCAAACTACTCGGGCAACTGTTTTGGCTACTTTACTTATGATTGTTATTGCGAAGCTTTGAATACATTGGTAGTGCGCAAATACTTGTAAATTCTTTTTAAAAACTTGTAACTTAGTTGGTAAATAACATAAGGAATAGTTAATCGGCAAATGCTTGTGAAGGCAAAGTGATCGTTAGGAGAAAACTTTTCACCGACTTAGAAATCCATCAAAGTCAAACAAGAGCAAAAATTGAAAAAAGTCAAAATTGCCTTTTGTGAAAATCCATTTCTTGAAGGAATTTTATAGAATTTTGTGTTAAGATATAAGGTTTGAAATTTCTTAGTTGTAAAGTATATCAGCTGAACTATTGAATCCCATGCATGGCTTATTTTTGTGAATTTTTCACAAGCTTTTACACAAGCTCAAAGTGAGCTGCAGGGGAAGGTGCTCCCCTGTGCACTTCATTCAGTCCCATTGACCCAACTTTAGTGGACCCCACAGGCCTAACCAGTAGGCCCCATACCCTGCTTTTTGGCTTAATAGAAAGCCAATAAGCCAGACTCTTAGGATTTGAGCTTATTTTGTAGTTTAGTGCTTATTTAATAGGGCTGAAGTGCCCTTTTGTTTGTCCCATTCCCTGACCAAAGCTGATAACTCAGCTTTTGGACCCAAAGTCCAACCCCCCTCCTGATCTCAATTGTGGGACCCAGAGGGTGAACCTTAGCTTTTTAGACAGCTTATCACCTCAACTTATTGGCTCAAATCTATGTTTGGACTTCCAGAGTCCCTAGTGGACCCCACAGGCCCTCAAAGGTGACCCTTTGGACCTGTTGTGGACTGTTTGGTGTTTGGATTGCTTATTGCTTATTTGGTGCTTATTTCTTGTGCTTATTGGTTCCATCTGTCTTATTTCACCGACTTGGTACTTTTTTTTGTTACATATTTAGTAATTAGGTATAACCTATTTTGCGTTTTCTAAGCTGTTTTTATTTGTTTTTTTCTTAAAGGATTATGAAGGCAAATTGATCGTTAGGAGTAAATTGAATTACCTTTCTTTAATTAGGGAAAAGCTTAATGAAAAGAGAAGGATTTTATTTAGGACCTCTTGTTTTGGAAGATGGTTGGATCTTTCATTTTTTGACCATGAACCACACATGTTAGATTATATATTTCAAAAACAGTGTTATGTAGATGATGCACACTATGACATGCCCCTCATATATAATGTGGATGGTCGTAAATTACATTTTGGTTGTCCCGAGTTTTGTTTAATAACAGGGTTTCGTTTTGGAAAATGGGTTAGCTCACAGGATTTTAGTAAAGGGGATATAAAATTTAAGATGAGGGTATTTCCCAAAAAAATGGGGATAAAACTTTCAAACTTAGATCTTCTAGGTCTCGTTGAGGATGAAGAGCAATTCTGTAAGTTTTCTGATGAGGATGCAGTCCATGTGTGTCTACTTTTAATGCTAGATGTAATTTTTATGGGTCGGTTGCTGGCTGACGAAGTGGATGATAAACTACTTCGTTTGGTTGAAGACCTAGAAGCATGGAATTCGTTTCCATGGGGGGAGCACATTTGGAGGCAATTATACAACCAGATACTGAATGTCGTTGACAGACACAAGTGGCAACATCTTAAAGGACTAGAAGGATCACCGAAATTTGTTGCAACGTATACGGTTGGAGGATTTGTATGGGCTTTCAAGGTTATTCCTCTATTTTTTTTAATGCAAAACAACTAGTTTTGATTGTTTCAGTACGAGGATGAGGCTAACGCAATCTTTAATTTTATAGATATGGATTCTTGAGTCGTTTGAAAGAAGCAACCGTTGGTGGAATAAAGTTGAAGATGTGATACCTAGAGGTGTAGCTTGGTCAATGAAAGGGTTATTCACAAAATCGGAATTTGGATTGCTATTTGGCAAGGTAAAAACACTATCATATTTGTTAATATTTATTTTATTTTCTGTTGTTAGGACATCTTATTTATTTGGCCAGTTCTTAAATGTGCCTCTGTTTTATGTAGGAATCGGAGATAAATTTCGACTTGAAGCCAACAATATCAAATCTGTTGAATATTTCAAGGGGTACATACCAAGGACTCGTAAACCGAGAGAACTACATGATTACGATGTTTTCCTTCAGAAGTTTGCTGCTTCTCGGAAACGTGGTAGGACGGAACAAAAGCATTTACCTTTAGTACCTAGGGTGTATACCTCTGATCTTATTACAGAGATAAGCCTTAAGGATTCAGTAATTCAAAAGCTGAATACTCTTGTTTACAAACTTGAATCTATTATTAAGGTGATTTTCTATACAGCATGATAAATAATGCATGTCCGATTCATATATATTAAGGTGAATATGTAAATTTAACTTATATTGAAATTACTTTGTAGGTTCTTGCGTGCGAAAGGACTTGCGGATATCGGGTAAACATCTTTCTGCCAATACATTTTTTGCAGAATGTAAATTCAAATATTGATTGTAATTAACAAGTAATCTTTATCTTAATGTACAGGCGAAATTGGACTTCAGTGAATCTTTCTCTCATATAAACCATGAAACACGAGAAAAATTGTAAGCTGAATTCTTTGAATTGGTTGACTCCCTTATTTCTGCCAGTCGGTCAGAGACAAAAGATTGTGAATCTGATGATGATATTGTACAGGTATTGTCTTTTTACAAAGAATAAAAACACTAAGATAATGTATCGTAGAAAGATTTTGAACACAAGATTTATTGTTACAGGAGTATCTTTTGGAAGAGGAATTAAGCCTGAGGAAGCAACAGGAAGAAATGTGGAAGATAGAAGAACTAAAGCGTTTGGAAAAGGTTTTTTACAATGCTTTGATAGAGGAGACGAAACGGTGCCTCGAAAGGGAAGAGCAATTGAAGATTGCAAAGGAGAAGAAGGAAAGCTTTTTCCGTTTTCATAATTCAGAACATTGGAAGAGAGCAAAGGCAGATATGCAAGCTGATAAGAGGAGTAAAAAGGAACGTTCTGAGTATAAATACTATTGGTCTGAAGAATTTAGTGAAGCGGTAAAAAAAAAAAGAACACCTCCTTTCGGCTGTCGTCATCAACCAGATATGTCTGATGAACTAGAACATGTTCAACCTTGGGTGGAGGTATAAAAATAAATTTTCCATAATTTGTTATTTACGTGTAATAATAATGCCCTTTTTATTTAAAACAGAAAATATATTTATAAGGTATAAGGTATAATTAAAATGAAAATTTCTGTGTGAAAAAGATGAAAAAAAATATTAAATAGCAGCTATCACTTTTGTAAACACACAAAATAACCTACTGCACTTTGGCTGAATTACAAAAATTAGCACTTTGCAAGCCTGTGGGGCCCACTAGGTTGAATGGAGCCCAAAACTTAAGGTTGATCCAATAAGCTTAGCTTATTGGCAAATAAAAAAAGCCAAAAGTTAAATGGACCAACTTAATCCTACTTGCAGACCTAATAAATAAGTCTTGGTCCTTAAAGTTTGGGTTATTGGCTTTCCTAATATAGTTACAATGTTTAGGCAAAATCTTTCTCGTTTGAACAGTTCTATCGACAGCGTTAATTTTTCTGATGACTACGACGAATTTCTTGGTAAGCCGGGTCCCCTTCGTTGTACATTTCCTTGGTCCAAAGAACCAGTACGTGTTGATCGGAGGTTCTGGGAGAGCTTAGTTTGTTTAGATCCGCCTAAAAAAGGCTGGCTAATGGATGAGGTGAATGTCTTGTAATGGTTTATTTACAGATATCTTTAATATACAGTGTTACATTTATCCTATGTCACATTAACATGTTTTTTGTTCTTTTAACAGCACATAGAGCTTTGGGTCGAATACATGTTGCATTTCAGACCCAATGAAGCTGATTGGGCTATGGTAACGGCATACTTTGTTCAGCTGATCTTACAGGACTCCGTCCCTGTTTGGTATGCTAATGGAGATAAGTACAAAATCCACTGGGCCGATGTGGAGCAGGTATTACTTGTATTACTTGTATTCATCCAGTGGTCAACTTTTGAGCCTTATATAATTTTTTTATTTTTGCTTTTTTATCTTCACAGGTTTTTATGCCTATCAACGAAAAAGATAAACATTGGTTTGTTGCACATTTCCATATCAAGACAGGGGTCGTAACTTTTTACGATAGCGGTGGAAAGCATGAACCTGAGTTGCGTCCTTGGTATATAAATATGCGCGCATATCTAGAGGTAAAACTATATAAATGTAACTTTTTACATTTCGTATTTCTTATATGTTTAAAATGAAATACCTAGTCAAGTCTTTAATGTATATAAAATGGTTGTACACAAGGCAACCAACTTATTAAATGTTCTATAAGTCAACAACTTAAAGTCTAGTACAATGTAGAGTTAATTCTTAGTAAAAGGGTTGGTCTTTGAAATTAATGCAAACCTTGTATTTAAACTCTTCTTCTACACACACAATATACCAACCCTCCAGTCTTCTACACACACAGTATACCAACCATTGTATTTAAACCATCCAATGTCTGACCAAATACCAATTGAAGTTCAAATGGACATTGTGCGCAGGCTTCCTGTCAAACGCATACTTCAATGCCGTAGTGTCCCAAAGACTTGGAAGTCTGCTATCGACACTTTATATTTCACTGTTAAATCCGGTGTTCGGCATGCCAATCATTTCCCGTATGTTTTACAATACCGTCAAGGTTTTAAAGGTTACATGCATTATGTGTGTCAGAATTTTGGTTTCACACTTGTTCCTACAAACCTATCCTTTTCTGACTTGAAACCAATCGGTTGGTCACACGGCGTTTGGGCTTTTTCTTATGGGCTAATTCTCCCACACTACATGGCCTTTGTTTGGAACCCATCTATCAGAAGATCTGTTGGGACTCTCATTCTTTATCTTACCACTGCACAAGCCTATGAAAAGCGTCTGTTGGCTTTTGGAATTCGACCTGACAACCTGGACCCAACTATTCTGAAAATTTCTTACCCATTCGATCCTGAATATCTATGGTGTGTGTTAGTTTTCTCCTTCAACTCTAAACAATGGAAGATTTTAGAAACTGAGTGTTTGCCTCGTCAATCAATCCGACTGAAAAAGTCAGGTCAAGCTGTGGTTGATGGCCATATCTTCTGGTGTGCTTATGAAAGTTTGCTTAGTAATGATGGTAGCGAGCACAAGAGATATATGATGGCGTCTTTTAACTTGGTCACACACCGTTTCCATGTTTTAGACATACAAGCTCAGTTGTTAGTCCGACTTCCTGTACCGTTCTATGTTTCTAACCTTAGGGATAATGTAGTGGTTTCGGGAAACTTAAATTTAGAGGTCCAATTTGTTTTCTGTATATGGATATTAGAGGTGGTTGGTGGATCCATAGAATCCTTTGAGTGTCTCATTAGCCTTCCTACTCCTTTTCCATTGAAATTAATTGGATTTGACAACACGAACAACCCGATACTTGAAGTGCATAACCCGGATGGGTATGTTATGTATCTTGTCGTCTACAATGTTTCTTCTGGGACCTTTCTGTATGTTGGTGCTGAGGGAAATTGTGAATCCTTTTTCATCAATCCCAACTGCGAGTCACTTATTCTGCAAACTCATCAAGATAAGGATGCGTATTAGATTGTTGCATGTAGTGTCCCATTTGTGTGCCATGTTGTAGTTGGTGTTTCTCACCTTTTAATTATGTTGGAATGTTGTTTAGTATATCGGTTGTTATCTCGTTAATGCTTATCTTTTGTACTCCGTTAATGTATCTAAATGAAACATTTTATGTTTGTTATTGTGCGTATATTATTTATGTTATGCAATATTTTATCGTCATGTTCTGTGTGTGTGTGTTTTTTTTTTATTTTTTTATTTTGTAACTGGTGTGAATCCATGTACAGGCTGGACTTCCGGTTGTACTAGAACAAGCCAACGTCTTCGAGATGAAGGGTATAGACCCTACGACATATGCCATCACATTCAAGAATGCAGAAAATGTTCCATCTCAAGGAGGCCTTTTTGGAGACTGCGGTATTTGGACTTGCATTTTCTTATATCGACTAGCACATGGGAAGTCGTTGGATGTTGATAATCATGTTCAGACCGCGCTAGCATACCATGAACATATGGTGAGGTTCTTTTACCAGCACCGGGTGTATAGTTGGTAGTCTTGTTAGTTGTGTATTGTAAATGTAGTTTTAAATGTGTATTCTAAATGAAGTTTTAAGTATGATCCCAACTAGTAATTGTATTTTCATAATAATTTTTATTTTTATTTCTCTTCAAGTATGTATGTTGTGAAACATTGAAAAATTCATGCTTCTTCTTTCGGGCCGACAAATTAAATAGTAAGGCCATTCTTTAACTTTATAATGTGTTTCGTTGGTTAATTTTTCCAAGCATGTTTATCGCTGACTTTAACGTGAATTTTTTTATCGATTGTAGACTTACACGATTCTAGACAATCAATTGCCAATGGTTTGATGGGGATACGAAGATTGTCGACAATCAATTGGTCAGGTACACTTATTTATATTTTGTATTCAATTACATTATACATAGTATATTAGTATAGATAGTCACCCAACAAATTGTTTAGTCGCCCTAAATTATTCCTCATGAACCTGCCCTTGTACTTGGGCTTTCATTATCTTGTACTTGATCATTGAATTCTGTCATAGCTAGAGCATAAATCAACTCTTAAAACTCTTAGTTAAGTCTTAAAAAATTAATTTATAGGACAAATTAAGTACATTTGACATACAGTGGGTTGGTTTGTAAATTTAATGATCAAACTCTTATGTTCTATTATAATGCAATGCATGCAAATATCATATTACATTATACATAGTATATTAGTATAAGTAGTCACCCAACAAATTGTTTAGTCGCCTTAAATTATCACTCATAAACCTGCCCTTGTACTTGGGCTTTCATTATCTTGTACTTGATCATTGAATTGTCATAATTATGCATAAGTCAACTCTTAAAACTCTTAGTTAAGTCTTAAAAAATTAATTTATAGGACAAATTAAGTACATTTGACATACAGTGGGTTGGTTTGTAAATTTAATGATCAAACTCTTATGTTCTATTATAATGCAATGCATGAAAATATCATATTACATTATACATAGTATATTAGTATAAGTAGTCGCCCAACAAATTGTTTAGTCGCCCTAAATTATCACTCATAAACCTGCCCTTGTACTTGGGCATTCATAATCTTGTACTTGATCATTGAATTGTCATAATTATGCATAAGTCAACTCTTAGTTAAGTCTTAAAAAATTAATTTTTCAGACAAATTAAGTACATTTGACATACAATGGGTTGGTTTGTAAAATTAATGATCCAACTCTTATGTTCTATTTATATTCCAAAATTTGTATGCTACTTTACACCCAAACTGATCATCAACTTTACACCTAAAGTGATCATCAACTTACATCAAAGAATAAAAAAATTTGTTTATAAATGTCTGAAAATATACCAATTGAAGTCCAAATGGACATTGTTCGTAGGCTATCTCTGCGTTCTGTTGCGCAATGCCGAACTGTATGCAAGATGTGGAGATCTCGCATTGACACAATGCATTTCACTGTCCGGTTTGGGGTTCGCATGGGATCAACTTTCTCCTACTTTATAATCTTTGAGCGTAGGTTTAGAGGGTACGCCTGTCTTGTAGACCATGATTTCGCTATGACACCAATTGTATCGAATATAAGCTTTTCAGGCTTGACACCCCTAGGTTGGTCCCACGGAGTATGTAGTTTTTCGTTTGGACCAATTGTCCGTCATTTCTTGGGGTTTCTTTGGAACCCATCTCTCCACAAATCATTGGGAGCGTATGTCCCCTATTATACCTTGGCTCAAGAGTACGAAAAGCGTTTATTGGGTTTTGGGGTCCGTCCTGACAATCTTGACCCAATCATTCTAAAAATAGCATTCTCAATTGATTCAAATGATCCTTGGTCTGTTCAAATGTTCACGCTGTCATCTAGAGCTTGGCGGGTTTTAGAAAATGAATTTTTGCTTCCTAGACATTTCAGGATTAAAAAAGCTAGTCAAGCAAACATTGGTCGTCACATATACTGGTGTGGGTATGAAAAGTTCCATTCTGATAATGCAACCTCCTACAAGAGCTATGTTATTGTCTCTTTTGACATGCTCAGCCTCCGCTTCAGGAGTATCAAAATTCCTGACCAGTTACTCGGTCAAATCCTCTTGCCATTCTATGTGACAAGCCTAGGTGATAACCTAGTCGTTACTGGCAATATACAAACTGATGACAACTGTGTCTTTTGTATTTGGGTGTTATCAGTAGATGGTGGAACAATATCAGCAGTTAGCAATCTACTATCCATTCCTTCACCCATTCCATTGAAATTGATTGGATTTCATGACAACATTGACCCGATTGTCGAGGTTCCCAGCCAGGAAGGTTCGTCTGCAACGCTTTTCCTATACAGGCTGGCAACCGGGGAATTTCATAGCATCGGAATTGAGGGAGATGCAGGATCCTTTTTCATCAAACCCTTTTGTGAGTCACTAATTCTTCAAAACCATGCTGATAGGACAAAGTACTACGAAGAACTTGTATATCCAGGTCTTGTTGATACGAGACTCAATCTGGGTGGTCATTGAAGGTCAATTGAGTGGTGCTTTTGTGGATGTCAGCCCTGTAGTTAGTTGCTGGGCGCTTGGGAGGGTTGTAGCGAATTTATGTGCTTTTGTTGTGGATGTCAGTCATGTATTAAATTAATAGGTGTAGGTTATTAGTTGATGTATGGTTTGACCCGTGTCTTAATGTTGTTGTAGTAGTTGATGTATTTTTGTGATCGATCATGGTGTAGGTTATTACTTGATAGTCGATTTAGTTGAAGTCTTTTTATGATCGATCATGTTTAAACGCTAGTTTGTTTAAACTTTTGTATAATTAATTATGTATGTTGAAATGAATTTAAATTTATGTCACTGATAGGTGTTTATTATGTTGAAATGAATTTAATTAATAGACACTTATATATATTATGCTGAAATATCAGAATACATAATACATATTAGACAAAATAAGTTCTTGTCAACATAAACACAGAGTACAAATAGCATTAAGTTCTAAAACACATAACTAGATGAAACATAAACTAGAAATCATCCAAGTGATGCGGATTATATGATTCCGGGTAAGCGTTTAGGTTAATGGCAGAAGAAGATGAGGCACCGGCCCAGACCGCGTCACCCTCATAAAGGTTGGTACATTCTTCATCCATCCAGTCTAAGTCATCCCAATCCTCGTATATTCTTCCATTTTGAAAATACTCCTCGTCAAAATCCGTATTCAGCTGGGCTGTAACTTGTGTCTCGTTACCTGTATTCGGATCAACTGTCACTTGACTTTGATTTGATGAATTACGCTTACGACCTCCTCTAGAATCAAAAACTGCTTTGCCGTTATCTGATCTAGGCAACGGTTGCATACAAGCTTCACGCGTGTGGGATTTGCAGCCACACCTGCCACACTGTTTAACTTTCGGCTCCTCATTTTTTGAGGGGATGCGGTCTTTGTTCTTTGGTCTTCCAGATTGTCGTTTTACCATGAGTGGAGGCTTAAGCTTTGGCAAGTTACCTGGATCATGCCAATTTGGCTCATCAGGCAATGGAAATACCATTTCATGATATGTTCCTTTGAGGTTGGTTTTAGTAAACCATGCTAACGCCCATTGGTTACAGTTAGTCAAACCTTCTACTCTACACACGGCACACACATGACCACATGGTATACCTGAAAGTTGCCATTGCCTGCAAATGGAAATTAATGAAATGTCATTCATGTAGAAATATATTGTTGCTTAATAAAAAAAAGGTTTGTTGTACAAACCTGCAACTGCAATCCCTTTTTAGAAAATCAACTATATGAGAATTATAAGGGTCTGTTACTTGGTACACGGCACACATGGCTATGCCTTTAACTTCCCAATTTTCACTTTTGTACATCCTTTTTTTCAGCTTCTTAGCGGCCCATTCTGTAAGTTCAAATTCTGGTGCGTCTAAACAATTGAGTAGAAAAAATAAATATTGTAAGTGTTAGACACTAAAAGTTAGTGACGAAATATAATCATTAAGTTTTTACCTATATATTTTTCGCGACGTTCACAATACCAATCTTGTAAAAGCCTTCTGTAATATTCCATGAGCATCGTTATTGGAACTCTTCTAACTAGTCTATTTAGAGCATTGATTGATTTTGCACTGTTTGAAGTCAAGTAGTTGTATCTATTTGCTGGGCAATATGCTCTTGACCATTTTTCAAACCCTGCTTCTTCAAGTTTTTTTACCGCCTGAGGCCTTTTAGCACGTAGCTCTGATATAGTTCTTTGAAAGACTTCAATTCTATAAGCTTTGCATGCCTTCCAGAATAAATACCTCACTAGTTCGCCTTTTAAATTGCAATTCATCATCAAGTGCCGACAACAATTACCGTGAAAGTTTTCTGGGAAAACTATATTACAAGCTTGAATTATAGATTGATGCCTATCAGAAATGATAGCCAAACCAGGAACAACACCGATACACTCTTTCAACTTCCTCATAAACAATGTCCATGATTCACCCGTCTCTCCCTGACACACACCAGTAGCAATTGGAATAATCTGGTTGTTACCGTCCATACCAACAGCAAGCAAGTTGGTTCCTTTATATTTACCTTTTAGATGCGCTGCATCAATTATTAGCAATGGCCGCATGAAGGCTATAAAGCTCCTAATCTGATTGAGTAACCATATATTAGTATAAGCTTACAATAAAATTTCTAGAAGTATATGAAAATTTATATGAAAATTAGTAATAGAAACGAGGCTTACCGCAACACCAAATGCTATGAATACCAACTTAAATCTTCCCGCGGCATTAGTTTCAATGTGTTTGACCATTCCAGGATTTGCCAACTTTAAGTTATGGCAATAATAAGGCAACTGCTCAAACGAATCTTCTGGTTTCCCATTCAACAACTCAAATGATAAGTTCCTTCCACCCCAAACGCGTTTGTAAGAAACATCTATTTTCCAATCAACCCTAAGGTCAGTTTGTATGTCCCTGACCCTATATACCCTGCTATGATCTTTCATTTTCTCGTACAGTAACTGACTTAGTAATTTCATGGTAGCATTACGATGATTAGGTCAAAATTCGGTCTGTGAACATGTGTGAACGTCATGTACTATTGATACATAGAATTGTGCACCCAAGTTCACTTTCCGTGTGTATATTCTCCATGGGCAAGCTTCTTTTGTGCACCGAACGCTGTACCTTGTTGGTTCAGATTTAATAACCACGTATTCAAACCTTTCTATAAGTGATTTTTTTCCCGATGTTAAACATGCAATCTGCCTTATTAACAAATTCCCTATACTTATAAAAGCTTGTATCATTCTTACATGCGTTTATACTTCTGTCAATGCATTTGTCACTGAATTTGGGGCTTTGGGAGGGAGGGGCATATGTTTAAAGGAATTTTTTTGCCATATAGGAAGCGAATCATTTTGGTTGTGAAAGGAATATGCTTCAACCTTTGGGGTGGGATGATTAAAAGGTTCGGGTAACAAAGGAATATTAAGATCAATTGATAAATTATTAGAAGCATAAGATGATTTTACCTCTGAAGGTCGGTCTTTTGTTGATATGAATTGTTTCTGAACTAGGTCTTTGTTACCGCAAACATCATGTATGAAGTATTGGACGTAATCATCATCCACAATGTCCAATGACATTGTTCCATCTTTGTAAAACAACCTGATGTCAGCATTTCCTTTCCCTTTTGCGGCGTCCACCTTTTTCTTTACATACTCAAGTAGATTGTTGTAACTGATGTCCTTAGGTAGTTTAACAGCATGCTTTACACATGGATGTACTAGGATTACCTTAAACTTACCACTTTCCTCATCATCCATATTTTAATTTGTTGGTTTTTTCAGCTTCTTAGCATGAATAATAACCTATTGTAATAAACCCACAATTACATTGATATCGAATTAAACACTTAATTAGTTTCTATCAACCACCAGTTGTACTTCTACATTTAAATTGTTGTACTTACATGGAATTTATTAATATATTCGCCCAAAGACCATAACATAAAGTCTAGAGTGGTCGCCCAAAAAAAGTTTAAGTTGGATAATGCATACACATTTATTGTGGATTTATTGATTTGAACCTCCATTTGTACTTCTACATGCAATTTGGACAACTTTTCAAAGCATAAAATAAACTTTTGTGTAAATTTTATATATACACATGTCTAAATGTAAACATATATATTATGATAATGTTTATACCTCTAAAAGTCACTGACTATAATTTTAATTTAATTTTGTATGTAGAGACGAAAACAGACCCTTATAATGTTTACGCGGATGCATGAACGACAAAAAACACAAGACGCGGAAACGGAAGACTTTGGGAGTTACCGTTATGAAACAAACTGGGATGTGCTACTTAAAAGAATGAAAGTATCGTTTGTAAAATTTCTTGCACTTGTATCATGTTGTTAAATTTCCTGCACTTGGAACATGTTTTAAAATTTCCAGAACTTGTAACATGTTTTTAAATTTCCATAACTTGTAATGCATTATTGCGAATATGTTGTTTTGATGCACTAATGGTTTGTTGTAGGCTGTTGTAAAATTACAAGCATTGTAAAGTGTAGACCACATTTTCTTGTTTTAAAAACTTGTTTATTAATTTGATTCTATTCACTCGTGTAATGGTTAGCCAAAGAAAAGTTAATTTACCCAACAACCTGTTGTACTAGTTCATTTAGTGCCTTATACCATCACATGTACTTGTGTATTTATATTGATGTCCAATATAAATATGTAAACACTATATCCACATTGTTGTAACTTGTAAAACATCAGATTCTCTCAATACATAATTCGCAAGAAATAATATCAAACAATGGCTCGCGAAGACTTCTCCCAACAATTCCCAACTCACCGCGACTTCTCGCAACAATTCCCATCTCACCATGACTTCTCTCAGCAATTCCCAAGTCACCATGACTTTTCCCACCAATTTTCAAGCTCCAGCATTATACCGAATGAACCGCAGAACACTCCACCAGAAGACATCTTTCCGGTATTCATACCGGATAATGAACCGGTGCCCAATCTAGCTGTTGTCCAACAACAACCTGATCAACAGGTCAACAATCCACCGGTTGCAAACCAACCCATTTGGAGAGGGTTGACTGATGAAGAACTGTTTCAGGAAGATATGCAAGAATTGTTACGTGTTGAAGCAGAGGAAGCAGAAGCGAGAAGAGCTTTTGAAGAGTACTGGAGAGGTAAAGAGGCTCGGAGAGCCCGTCGTTGTATATGGCGAATGGAAAATGGATTGCCCCGTGTACCTACCAGTGAGGACGATTCGAGTGACTCTTATTCGAGTAACGACGGTAATGTGTCTGATGATTCGTTTTTTTAATTTGTGTTTGTCATATTATGTTTTCTGTGATATGTATCTTTTGGGTATTATTCACGGCTACTAGTTATGTTTTTTAGTTTCTGGTGTTCTTTTTATATTAATGCTATAAGTATGTTTGCAACTACATATTGTGTTGTGCTTCTTATATAAATTTCATATTGTGATATGAATATGTTTTCAGCTACATATGGTGGTTGACATGAATCTATAAGTATGTTTGACCTACATACATATCATTTGACCCAAGATTTGCTAAACTAAAATATAAGTTTACTTATGCAAAAGCAGTTACGAAGTTACACTACATTGGTTTGTTCAGTACACTACATCTAAATATTACATTAAGATGTCCATACACTTCATCATACACTTAATCTAAGCTAGACCTGCACATACTTAGAAGCTATACATCATACTGTTCATGTTAATTTTTGGTTTCGGAATATAGAATCTTGTACTTCCACAAGTATTCCGCCATTCGTTCACGATAAGCTAGACCTGCAGTTAAAGGTTTGTTTACCTTTAATGGCATATTATGACACAAACGATAAAGGTTTATACAAACCCATATTCCGCAGTCACCATATGAACATCCTTGTGTGGGGACATCCTTTCCACGTTTCCAAGTTAACATATAACCATCTGCCTGTATGCCTTTTGACTCCAACACACCCAAGTCTTTAAGATACTTTGTCAAATACTTTTCAAATGCACTTGGCATGGTGATATTCCACCAGTCTCGTTTTCTTGTAAATTTTGGAAGCGAGTCAAAGACTGTCACAACACCAGTACATATTACAAGCTCACCTGTCGCCCAATGCACTCCAGGTTCATTTATTGGAAAAAGTACCTGCATTTTACCGAAAAGTAAATTTTATACACAACAACAATAAAGTTCCAAATAAAACTAACTATGGATTAGCTAAGGATAAGTTATGATGACCTTTTCGACATCCGTCCAAGGCAGTGGATACTTTGTACCGTCTGCCCAAAAGGGTCGTAGCATATTGCCCATTACAGCAGGACAGAAAAATGCACCGGCCATAGCCCAATCGGAATCTTGTTGTCGGAATGTCCACATCAAGTCAACCCATAGGTCTATATGCTATTGTTTGAATACAGTTGTATCTAAGTTAAGGTAACCATAGACAAACAAATTTATAATTGAAAACTATCAATCAATTCTTATACGTACCTCGTCCCTTAGCCATCCAAGGCTACAATCATCCATGGCCAATAAACACTTCTAGAAACGGACATTAGCAACCGTGTCTTCAGGACCCCATGGAGAGATGAACTTAATGTTCATCTTTGTTTCAACAAAGTTTTTAATCGCAACTGGCACGTTCACCTCTTTTCTCTTCGCATTGGGACCTCTTTCCAAGTTCTGAAATAAATGATAAATGTGTAGTTAAAGAAGAATGATTTTCTCACTTTCAAACTTTAATCGTAAGAGGAAAAGCGAGAAAGAGATCTTAAAAATTTTACCTACCTCAACAAATGGTTGCAACGGTGGTAGTTCCAAATGTTGGTCAAAATCTGGGGCGACAGGAGGGGATAATTTTTGATATTTGTTTCTGAATGTACGACTTCGCAAAACTCTAGGAGTAGTGTCCGGAAGTTTGGTATAAGGGGAGTTGTTATATTTTCCTGTTTTCCTCTTTCGTTTATTGGCATTGAAAATGGATCTTACATTATTGACAAGTACAACGTTCACGTCAACCGTGAACGTATTTGGTACCTGTACAAAATTAATCTCATAAAAGAATCGTATACCTAAAATAAGCTAAATCAACTAAATAAGCTAGAGGAATAAGCCAACAATCAACAATAAGCACTTATTCATGCTACCCAGACCAAAAACAGGCCAAAAGGGGTACCTTGCAGGCCTTGTGGGGCCCAGTTGGGTGATTGGAGATCCAAAGTAAGAGCTGATTTGCAAAGCTAGCTTATTGGGGTTTCCAAAAACCTAAGGCTCATGCCCTGGGTCCCACAAATAAGCACTATGGGTGCCTTTGAAGTTGGGCTTATATACAGACTTACTCAGTATGCATGTTGGGATCAGGCTAACTTAAAGGCTTAAATAAGCTATGAACTAATAAGATGAGATCCTAACTAAGACCTAAACTGAGAAGCCCTTCTAATAAGCTATCTAGAAAACTAAATTTCTAAAGGTGGGGTCCAATAATAAGCCTAGGAGAGGCCTTGGAAGTTGGGTCAATTACCCTGGTGCATGGCATGTACTTGCCCTGCAGGCTTGTTTTAGCCACCAATTAAGCACTTAACTAAACTTCAAAAAATAAGCCAAATGGTTTTTTGAAAAGATTAGCTAATAGACTTTAACTAGTAAAAAGAACAAGGATTAATTTTGATCTCAAAATTCAAGAAAATTCTTTGAAATTTTGGTTTTCTGCCTAAGCATGCAGATTTGACTTTCAACTTTTATGAACAACTTTGACTTTTGTGAGATTTGAGTGAGTCTCAGTGATTGAATAAGGTGTATTAAGGTGTAATAAAACTGATTTAGGCTTCCCTACAAACATATGAATTGATTTGAGAGTTGTGCTAAACCAAAACTTTAACAGTGAACAAGCTAGAGTAAATTAAATTTGATTTTCATTTTTGCACAAAAGAACACTG
This sequence comes from Artemisia argyi, assembly GCA_030686995.1. Taxonomy (NCBI): domain Eukaryota; kingdom Viridiplantae; phylum Streptophyta; class Magnoliopsida; order Asterales; family Asteraceae; genus Artemisia; species Artemisia argyi. The sequence continues at coordinate 68,102,276 of CM060708.1, forward strand.
AGTTTTATGGTCTAATTGAACTAGTATTACCTAAATGAACATGTAGAGACTACAATTACCAACCCTAGTAACCTCTGAGTCCACAAACTCAGCAAATCCAAACAACACTTATCAATAACTTAATTTTGATTTCTAAAACAAAATGAAACTCATGACCATGAAACTGCTTTATATATGCGTATTATCACTTACTAAGCTGAGATAAGCACAGAAACACCAATGTTCACAGCAATAACTCGAGAGTTAATACTATGCTACTTTTGGCATTCAAATGAACAAATTGCTGAGCACAAAGAAACTAGTGATCAAACAAGTAAATTTAGGCAACCACTTAACTAAATTACACTAAACAAGCATAAAATCACAGAAAGAAGCAACTAATAAGCCAATGAACAGTGTAATGAAATATGTTATCTACACTTAAGTTGCTTCTCTGATCCAAACACCCCTTTTTACAAGTACTTCAGTGATTTTCAAAGACTTCTAAAAATTTAGACCATACAATCAGTTCACTAGGTTGTAATATAGACAATAAATAAAATTTAAATTTAGATAATTATAGAATACCTAAAGGTCATCGTTTTCGGCATCCACGTCAATGCAGATAGCTACATCAACGTCCACAGCAAGTTCTTGTGTTTTTTCACCCTCGCCGGAATTGTCTTCTTTTGCTGCCTTTGACAAGTCGACCGACGGTTGTTGTTGTTGTATATGACCCACTTCGTTACCAAATCCTTCTATTGTTTCAGACACCGAATCCTGAGGAAATTCTGGTCTAACATTGGTTTCTTCATCGTCCTTTTCTGACAACTCTTGTTGTATTTCAGTTTCTTCATCGTGCACAACATTATCCATCAAATCCTTAAATAACAAAAAGTATAAATATTTAGTAGACAATACAATTATAACGTAAAAATTAGTTATTTTTTAACACTAAAATAAGTTTTAAAGTTAATATGAACGTACAACATCAGGTGTCAGATTGATCCCGTCATCATAAAATTCAGAGAATTCATCATTCAAATTTGGTAAGGAACCACAATCGAAACTATTTGGATGGTCAACTTCAATAAAATGATCAACTGGATCAGATTGCACGGGGCAAATGCCTTTCACAACTTGAGTCATAGGACCTGTGTAGCCTTCCGTGTCCGTATAAAAGAAGTTATTACCCTCTGGTTCAACAATAGTGGCAGTCATAGGAGTAGCAGCATGCAAATCAGGGCAAACATCCTTATTGTCACCACCTATATTTTCTACATTGTCTTCTTTCCCACATAAGGTCGACTCTTCTGCCTTTTGCTCATCGGGTTCAACAACACTGTCATTGAGTGGGCTAACATCCTGCAAAATAAACGAAAATACAAAATGGATGACGTTAACAACGTAAAAAATACAATTTCAAATGGACTTAATTATAAATGTTGTATTCATACCATATTGCGACAACCTATATCTTCTGCGTTGTCTTTTTTCCCCGAAAAGGTCGACTCTTCTGGTTTGTGTATTTGTAAGACGTTCTCGATCTCCTGGATTCTTTTCTTAACACCGTCTAGTTCACGATATAATTCTTTAACATCCACCTCTCCAACACGTTCTTCTATCAATACAACTAATGACTTAATTCCATCAACCTCGTTTTGAATATGATCCATATTGTAATTTTCTTGAACACCACCAGCGTCCAAATCAGTGTTACACTCTAGATAACCAACCGAAGTTTCCTTCACATTCTCTTCTTGTTCACAAGATAACCCACACCCTCCTGCCCCATAGCAGGATACACCCGGTCCATCACCATGTTGATTTGGTCCTCCACTTGGATCATCACCATACAACACACTGCCATCACTATACAACACATCTGGAGCTTCATTACATATGTTTTCATCATGTTCAATTCCTTCATCAACAACTTTAACTGGTTTAGTCAACAAAGGTGTTGCAACCACAACTTGCAATTGTAGCCCTCTAATATAATCCATGCTACGCGTGTACCACAAACAGAACCCCTCATCATTTCTTAGAACAAACTTCTCCAATGGCTTAAAGCCCTAAAAAAACAACAAGGGTTACAGAAACAAATTATTCAAAACTATATAAACCACAATTACAAAAATACAAAAAATATACACAGTTTACTTACAGGATCAAATAGAATAGGGTAATGTTTTTTTTCAAAATTACTAAATTTAGACCAGGCTAAACCACGGGGGGTCTTTGTATGGTCTTTGCACCAGAACTGCACGCTGTTAGGGAAAGTTTCCAAAATCCATATCTGAAATAATCATCAAAGTGATCTAAACTTAGCCACGAAATATAAGTTTACAAATGTTTAATTACATATTACTTCTCAATGACAATCTAACTTTTCAAAATGGTTAACCTAGTATTTGCTAACCTATTATAACGTATGATATCTAACTTCTCAACATGGCATCTTAGAAATATATAATCATATTATAGAATAAAGATGTTACCTTAAGGGCCCATACAAAGCCATACAGATTGTATGTTTGATCTTTATTTGGTGAATTTTTTTCTTGAGCCGATTTTTTAGGTGATTTACCCGCCTTCTTTCCAGGCTTCTTTGCTTCACCTTCGTTATGCCTCTTTACAACATTTAGAGTCCTTTTATACAAATGTATCCACGTATACTCACCCCATTGATACAAATTCCAAACATCAAAATCCTCAATCATTCTCATAAGATGGTCCGGAATGTAGTACCTTGGTTCCCGACCTATGAATACACAAGTGGCCATAACTAACAAACACACCCTAACAGCATCCTCATCACTTAATTCATCCCACACTTTACCAGGCTTCATCAATGCCAGAAGCTCGTCACCCTTTATTTTCTTACTCTTACGGGATTTGTTTTCTGGAAACAATCGATCAAATAATGGGCTATGTTTTAAACCTTTAACAAGGGAACCTATATTAGTTTCTTCTTTCGCAATAGGGGCAAAAACAAACCCAGTTATGAGACAAAATTCTTCACATCCAAATTCAAGCACATTATCTCCTATTTTAAATATAAGGGAAGGTGATGAGGCGAAAAATGATCCGTTTTTAGGGGGTCATTTAAGCCCGAATCCGACTTTATTTGATCAAATATTGCCCTAAATCGTTCCTTTTGTGATTTTAGGTGTTTGGAGAGTGAATTCTGGAAAAGAAGCTATTTTGGACGTTTTTGGAGCATAAAAGTGAAGAAAACGGCTAAGTACCAAATTTCCATGCTGAAAATACAAGGTGACGGCGTCAAGACCATCAGCTTGACGGCGTCAGACATGAAGAATTAAATATCGAAGGTGGTGACGATGTCAGAAGGACTCGTGACGGCGTCAAAGTGGCAAAATTAATATACCGTGGGTGGTGACGGCGTCACATAGGCCGTCATAAGTGGATCAAGGCCGTCCGAGGAAGTATATGGCGGCGAGGTGACGGCGTCAGAAGTTACTCTTGACGCCGTCAGACTGTTTTTCCTATATATAGTTTTCTAGTTTTTTCATTAAAAAGAGAGAAGTTTTGGTGAAACCCTAAAGACGATTTTGGTGCCTCTTTTACAGGTTTTTCAAGGGTTCTAAACCCTTGAGACCTTGCATTGTAATTGAGATAAGTGTACTTTCAATTCAATCAATATGTCTATGTGTTGGTTGTTTATCTCTTGTTCTTGTATCAATTCTACTATGCTAGGCTAGATCTCTCTTGTGTTTGCTTAGATCTAATGAAACCTAGATGTTGATTATGTGTTGATTACTTGTCTATTCTTGTTTTGAATGAATGATTTATATGTTAGGCTTAAGAAAACTGGCAGATCTCCAAATGGTAACATGCTTGAACGTCTTAAGAAACATGAACCGAGGCGTACTAGGTCTTTATTGGTTGTATTTAATACATGAGCCAGTGTTTACAATCCCTATAGTTGTGCTGGGTCATGGTGTAGGAGGAGATAAGAGCTCATAGAGTTGGGGAGTTATGTATGCCACCCCACGAATGGTATTAAGGAATACAATCCGTCATTCATACAAGTGTAACAAGTAATTAACATGTAAAAGATATCTAGGGAGTAGTGAAGTCTAAGTAAACACAATTTCTCCAATTACTGCTCACAACTTTAGTATAATTTAGTTCAATTTCATTTTCATTATTTTAATAGCTTTGGGTTAGTTGAATAGCAACTAATTCCGCCCACTCCTTCAAAACCCGAGATTTTACTTGCTTTCATAAAAATATAAAAATACAAAAATAATCATCTCTCACCTCTAGAACTATTAATTAGGTTTTCTAATCCTAGCGACACTATTCCTAAGCTGACGATCAATCCCCCGGTACTTGTCACTATACTATACTACAACGATCAGGTACACTGCCTGGCGGGGGTTGTAAGCTTCTCGAGATCCCTCGTGAGGTAAAGCAAGGTGCGATTCCCACGCATCAAGTTTTTGGCGCCGCAGCCCGGGGAATAGTTATTGTCTAGGTTAGGATTTCTTTTTATTAGGTCTACTTGCTAGATTCCTTTCTAGTAAGATTTTTATTTTTATTTTTAGGTCTTCTTTAGTCTATCTTATTTCTTCGTGCCTTTGTTCGTAACTCTTTACCATCCGACATCATGGAAGGTGGTAACATCTTTGAACCCATCATCCCACCACAACAAAACCCACCATTAGAACCCCTTAGGCCCCGAACCTTAGGAGAGTATTCCCGACCTAGCCACCAAGGCTACCGAAACACCATTGAGCTCACCGGAGCCAATGTGACCCCCTTGCGATCCGACACCATCCGGTTGGTGCAAAGCGGATGTGCATTCCATGGACTTCTTTCCGAAGATCCAAACCAACACCTTAAGGACTTCCTCAAAATCGTAGATTCCATAGACCTAGGTGTTGAAACTAGAGAGACTACCCGTTTACGCCTATTCCAATTCTCTCTACGGGATCAAGCTAGTCAATGGCTTGAGCGTTTACCCGCGGGATCCATCACCACATGGGATGATCTCACCACTCGTTTCCTTGCTCAATTTTTCCCACCGGGGAGAACTACTAAACTTAGGAATGACATCTTGATGTTTCAACAACGTCAAAATGAATCTCTTTATGAAGCATGGACTCGTTTCAAGGACTTACTCCAAAAAGTCCCTCATCATGGCATAGATCTTTGGCTCCAAGTCCAAATCTTCTATGACCATATCGACATCTCCACGAGGCGAACCATTGACCAATCGGCCGGTGGTAAGCTACGTGATCTTAGTGCGGAACAATCATGGGAACTCATAGAAGATCTTGCTCTCTATGACAATGAAAGTTGGAATGATCCCCGTGATTTGAACAAAACGGTCAAGGCAATATCTTTGCCTTCGAACAATTCAAGCACTCCCGACCGTAGGATCATGGAACTTGAGGACCAAGTCAAGTTTCTCATGAAATCTTACGAAGCTCCGAAGCATTCAAGCCAAGTGAACAAAATCACTTCTTCATGCGAATTATGTAGTGGTCCCCATGACACTCGTGATTGTGTGGAACTCCCCGGAACAGCTTTTGCGGACTACGCATCCACGCGTACCGACGAAGCGGGAGATAAGTGGTACACTTTCAAGCCCGAGCCAAACACATACGGTGATTCATATAACCCCTCATGGAAAAATCACCCAAACCTTAGGTGGAAGCAAAATCAACCCAATTCTTCCAATCCGCCTAATCGTTACCAATCAAACGGTCCCCCATCCAACCGTACCTTCAACAACAATCCTTCTAACAACTATGGTAGTACCAACAATCTTGAAGGATTGATGTCGAAATTTATGGCATCTCAAGAAGCTCGCATAGCTAGGTTTGAAACCGAATTCAACCAACAACAAACGGAGATGACCAACAAGATCGACAACTTGTTGAAAGCCCTCAACAACCAAACATTAGCCACACCTAGGAAGGACACTAGGGACACCAATAGTGGAATCCAAGTTAAGGACCCCTCATCATCCAAACATGTCCACTTTGTCAATGTTGTCACCATTAAGCCGATAGATAGGGAGATAGAGGAGAGTGACAAAGATGAAGTTAGAGTAGAAGCCAATAGTGAGGATGAGAGTAGGGAAGTTGAGGTTAATAAGGATGAGGAATTAGAGGAGGTAGAACCTATAGAGGAGTATTTTGATAAGTTGCCAACCAAGGAAGAACGGGAATACCATAAGGATTTATTCGATAGTCCCGAGACAACATATATCTTTGGCGACCCCCTGATCAAAATGGGAGACCCCTCTAACATTAACATCCCATGCAATATTGGGCACATGCATGTATGGAAAGCTTACATAGACCTTAGATCCCCCGTGAACATCATGTCTAGGACTTATTACAATTAGGTGATGAAGAAGCAACTCAATTTTAGGATGATGCCCGGTAAAAGTTGGATAAGTAATTTTGCAGGAAGAGTTAAGGGAGTACATGTGATTATAGGGAATCTCACCTATGAGATTGATTTTATGATAGTGGAAGACACTCGTCCCGTGATAGATGCTTGCCTAAGCCAAATTATATTCGGGAAGCCTTTTGTTGAAGTCACTAGGATGAGTTATGATCCGACTTTAGGGATAGTTAGGTTCAAGAAAGACAATGATGAGGTTGCTTATCAAATGCCCTACAAGATTGAGCAATACCGCCTTCTCTCTAATTTCGAAAAGGAACGTAAGCAAGCGGCTTATTATAGGAATGATGAGGATAGACGTAGAGGAGTAGAGTATGTTAGAAATAGGATGCTTGGTTTCTACAAAGAATGCTTGCAACTAGGTCCGGAATACAAAACTGGTTTAGAAGACGACCTAGAGAGTGGAACCAATGATGAGATCACGTAGTAACCCACGACTTTGAGTCTAGCTACAAGACTCGTAAATAAAGAAAAGCGCTTCTTGGGAGGCAACCCATGTTTTGTGTGATTTTATTTGTTTGATTGTTATTTGCTTCCGTATGCATGTTTTATTTTTATTGTTGGTTGATCATGCTTCTAAAATAAAACGTGAAAATACTTTATTATGTTGTTTGGCCTAGTCTTAACTTCAACCTAAAGGTATTTTTGCAAAAGATAAGTGTAAGGGGAAACCCTAAATATGTTTTTAAGAAACAAACCGATCATGATTCTCCACAATATTAAATGAACATGTATATTCGTATTTGTTAGAGTCAAATGCTTGTATTGAGTCATAATGAAGTTTTGCAGGATTTTCCAGGAAGTAGGACAAAGTTTTTCCAGAAATTTTTCGGAAACTTAACATAAGAATTTCTGCAGGTCCATTCTGACGGCGTCAGGGTATTGCTCTTGACGGCGTCAGGAGTTAAAATCTGGAAATTTTACCGGTTTTGTTTTTCTAACGGAGTCTTATAGTTTTTGTGAATTATTAAGTTTTATAATCTCCAGGAAATCTGCAAACTTCATTCCACAAGCATTATATCTTACTTTGTTTTCTAGGATTTAGTAACTTGTATAGGATGCCGCCGATTTTACGCGAGGTTGCCTTGTCTACTTTTGTCAGGATTTACAGGTTATTTATGACAAGAAGATGATTTATATTCTGGAAGGGAAGCTTTGATTGTTCGTTTTCTTGGAAGAAGATTTAACCTGGCCAACTAAAATCCATACCGAGCGAATCAGGGGAGTATTTGATTTCATTCTCTTTACTTTGTTAACTTTTACATTCTTTACTTGAACATTGGGGACAATGTTCATCTTAAGTGTAAGAGGAGGGTAAAAAGATGATACCTTACATATGCACTTTCGCTTGAGTTTGTTTTGTTTGATAGTAGATGAGTAATAAAACTACGAGAAATACTTGTTAGTGTAATTTTAGCGCCAAATTTAAAATTTTTTACAACATTTAGGAGTGAAACTTTAGCCATAGCAAGCGTCTCATGGATAGGAGATTGTATGACTAGCACATAACCGTATATTCAGAAAAATTTTCCACCCAAAAATGTGAGGTTCGCCTTTAGATTTGATAGGAAAAGCATTCATTATTGGTGCTTATGAGTGTACCGGTAGCATTTAGATTCTAGAACTTGCGTTAGTGATGCATCCCGAGACCGCTAGTGAGACTACATTCTGGTAGGATTTACTACATGATAAGAGGCATTAGGATCACCCTTGTGTTAAACCCGTATTACAATTACTTGACCATTTAAGTCATATTACTTGGCTAGTTAAGTCAACTAATTTTTCCCACACCCTTAGCGTTGTACTCATTTTTAGTACACGATACCCCTAGTACACCCCTCCGAGCCTATCTTTTCGTTTCTAACTTTAAGCATTTTACTTAAAGGAAGAATTTGTTACACCCCACTTAAATGTACACCCAAATCGCCTTAGCCTTCCGTGTATGCGCTCATTTTTAGTGCATTATTGTTATTTGTTAAACCCTAAGTTAACTTTCTAATTGATTACATGGTTGCTAAGTCGAGTCATATCCTTGTACATATTGTTTTGGGACGATTGGGACTCATGGGTAAGTACTTAATTTATGGAGTAATGGGAAGAACATCACTTATTACCCCCATATGTACGTTAATCTTAAAAGTGCTCCAAGTGTTTTAATTTTCTTAATTCGAGTCATTAGATTAGTTAATTGTAAAGTATGTAAAGATTCAAGTGTAAGGGGAATACTCAAACCCTTATGATGTATTATTTTGGATGGTAGGGTAAGAGTGTATGCAAAAAAAAAAAAAAAAAAAAAAAAAAAAAAAAAAAAAAAAAAAATCGAAAAAATTAAGAAAAAATAAAAAAAATAAAAAAAAATAGAAAAGAAAAAGAGAAAAAACATACGGACTACCATCCCGTTTTCATTCTATGTTTATTTTATATTTTTGTTATTTTTCATTTATTAGCTTAAGTCGAGTCTAGTCTTGGCTTAACAACACCAACTTGTACATGTAATTAACTAAGATTGTTAACTCGCCACCAGTAAAACTTCCTTTATCCAACAAAACCGTGTAATTCATATCCCTACACCTAACGTTATAACCCTTTAAAAAGACCTCTTTGATAGTTTATCCTAGGTGCTTACGCCATGTGGTGGAGGTTTGATCCTTTCCCAAGCCTATGGTAATCTATTTTGCTATGACAGGTAGTGAGAGATATCTTCCATTTCCATAATGTTATATTACTTTATTACACCCGAGAGATGTGAGTATCTAAACACTATTTGTGAGGTGCTTGTGTATGACCTCCGTGCTTGTCTATTGGTCTTTAGTGGAACGATTATTTGTTGTAATTACTTTTATATTAGTGTTAAATGACCCCTAACTTGTCTTTTGAGTAGAATAAAAGCTCATTTGCTTGAGGACAAGCAAATCTCAAGTGTAAGGGTATATGATGAGGCGAAAAATGATCCATTTTTAGGGGGTCATTTAAGCCCGAATCCGACTTTATTTGATCAAATATTGCCCTAAATCGTTCCTTTTGTGATTTTAGGTGTTTGGAGAGTGAATTCTGGAAAAGAAGCTATTTTGGACATTTTTGGAGCATAAAAGTGAAGAAAACGGCTAAGTACCAAATTTCCATGCTGAAAATACAAGGTGACGGCGTCAAGACCATCAGCTTGACGGCGTCAGACATGAAGAATTAAATATCGAAGGTGGTGACGGCGTCAGAAGGACTCGTGACGACATCAAAGTGGCAAAATTAATATACCGTGGGTGGTGACGGCGTCACATAGGCCGTCATAAGTGGATCAAGGCCGTCCGAGGAAGTATATGGCGGCGAGGTGACGGCGTCAGAAGTTACTCTTGACGCCGTCAGACTGTTTTTCCTATATATAGTTTTCTAGTTTTTTCATTAAAAAGAGAGAAGTTTTGGTGAAACCCTAAAGACGATTTTGGTGCCTCTTTTACAGGTTTTTCAAGGGTTCTAAACCCTTGAGACCTTGCATTGTAATTGAGATAAGTGTACTTTCAATTCAATCAATATGTCTATGTGTTGGTTGTTTATCTCTTGTTCTTGTATCAATTCTACTATGCTAGGCTAGATCTCTCTTGTGTTTGCTTAGATCTAATGAAACCTAGATGTTGATTATGTGTTGATTACTTGTCTATTCTTGTTTTGAATGAATGATTTATATGTTAGGCTTAAGAAAACTGGCAGATCTCCAAATGGTAACATGCTTGAACGTCTTAAGAAACATGAACCGAGGCGTACTAGGTCTTTATTGGTTGTATTTAATACATGAGCCAGTGTTTACAATCCCTATAGTTGTGCTGGGTCATGGTGTAGGAGGAGATAAGAGCTCATAGAGTTGGGGAGTTATGTATGCCACCCCACGAATGGTATTAAGGAATACAATCCGTCATTCATACAAGTGTAACAAGTAATTAACATGTAAAAGATATCTAGGGAGTAGTGAAGTCTAAGTAAACACAATTTCTCCAATTACTGCTCACAACTTTAGTATAATTTAGTTCAATTTCATTTTCATTATTTTAATAGCTTTGGGTTAGTTGAATAGCAACTAATTCCGCCCACTCCTTCAAAACCCGAGATTTTACTTGCTTTCATAAAAATATAAAAATACAAAAATAATCATCTCTCACCTCTAGAACTATTAATTAGGTTTTCTAATCCTAGCGACACTATTCCTAAGCTGAACGATCAATCCCCCGGTACTTGTCACTATACTATACTACAACGATCAGGTACACTGCCTGGTGGAGGTTGTAAGCTTCTCGAGATCCCTCGAGAGGTAAAGCAAGGTGCGATTCCCACGCATCAGAAGGGCAATCTTCTCTTTCATTAGCATGAATCTCGCGTTGATAAAAATAATTTAACAAATGTACATCAGCAGCAAAGGGGGGGGGGATGTCTAACCATGGCCCAAATACAGTACTCCTAAACAAGGTGGTTCTATTTGTATTCAACAGACCTCTAACCATATTTATACACTCTAATCTAGACCTGACAGTTACCTTTGCATCGGAATGAATAGTAGATGTCGATGTACTACATGAATCCATTGATCAAATTAGGGTTTCAATGCCTCCCCGAAATAATGATATTCTTTGATTGTGTGTTCCAATGGAGATAAACGTTTAGGGTTTATGATTTCAATGATTGTTTGAATGTAGAAGATGATACATGGGGGGTTATGTTTTCGAAGGAACGGTTTTGGGTTTGAATGTGTGTGTGTTGATATATATGTGTATTTTCATTAAAAGTGTGTGTTTGTTTTAAAAACTAAAAGTGTGTATTTGTCTATTTATGTGTATTTTCAATAAAAGTGTGTATTGGTGTATAAGATAAAAGTGTATAAAAAAAAGTTTGTACTACACACCTAATCAGTCGCCCAAAATTAAAGTCAAGTGGGACCCATTCGCCCAAGTTATTTGTACTATAAATCATTAAAAAAAGACCATACTTTTTTATAAAAAGACAAAAAGTTTTAAGTCGCCCAAGTTATGTGGGTCTATTCGCCCAAGAATTGCATATGGTACCATGTACCATAAAAGTACATTGTGGAGACATCACTAGGGACAAGTGTCATATGTTCACTTATTCCGCCCAAATATTTCAGGCGACTTACGCTTCTAGGGTATTTGAAGAAAAAAAAAAGAAAAAAATTGTGGGGTACTATGGGTGAGTCACTTGTACTTGTGGGGTGAAATGGGAATTTTCCCTATTCAAAAGTACCATATTTCTATATAGTTGATATTTGAAATGATGTTGTTTAGTTATGGAAAACATATGTGAGAGGCTACAATTATGATGTTGGCAAAATTACATTATGATGATTTATAAAGGCTGCCAAATAATTTATAGTGTGACACATAACTTGCAACTTGTAATTAGTCAAGATGTATGTATCTAACCTACTAAACCTTGAGTGGCCTCTGATATTACTTGTTACACCCTTGGCTTCAAATTTCGTTTAATCATACAAGATAAAAGCACAGAATTAAAAGTTATTAGTTGCTCATAAGCAACATTGAACTTTCCTAAAGTTCAGGGAAAACAATATGTTTTTAATGTGACGTGGCATATTACTTCTCTCACTTTTCTATCTAATTTTTCCTCTCACTTTTCTATCTAATTTTTTCATAGATTCAATTCATATATGAATGATAAGAAAAATTAAAACAAGAAAGATGAAAAAACCTACACATTTTAGATGCACAATTAAAACTTTAAAATACGATAATTTCTTTTTTAAATGTAAAAATATCAATTCTATCCTTGTTCTTATTATTTCTCCTTGCCCTTTGAAACACATTAACATAAACAAGTCTTTAAGAAGCAATTAATATTTCATGGGTTTAATTAATTATATGAATAAGCCTAAAAATTCTAACAAAAATCATGTATATGTTTCTTCTAATCACATTAACAGTCCACGGAATTTCCAATTGATTTCAATGAAAACCATCCAAAAATCAAAGATGCTCGTGGAAAATTAGTTAATAGATGGTTTTAACTTGCATAAGATTTGGCTTATTAATGATAAGAATTAAACAAAAGGTGATATGTACATCACTAAAAGTGGTATGCACACCACTAATTCTGTATTTTGATGTTATACTGTGTGCATTATCAGTGTAATTTACTGATGTACACATCATTTTTAATGATGTGCATATCACCTCCCCAAGCAATATCAATCAATCAGTCAACTAGCAAGAACATTATTTCGGTAAATGAGTACAATCAACAACGGTGAAAAATACAATTAGAACGGATTATGATTTACCTTGATCAATGAGGGTATAACTGACCTTTCATACTTAAAATATATTTATCATGTACTGTTTTTGTTTTAAATATGTAAAAATCAATATTTGAATATATATATATAGTGTATCTTTATTTTCAGAACCCTGTTAAGTGCGGGAGCTGCGAGAACTCTAATTTTGCATTAGAAAACATGCATGTTCATATAAAACATGTATGTTTTCTTACATACACTTTAATACACATACATGCATAACATACATGTTCATATAAAAACCTGTTAAGTGCAACAAATCAATGCAAAATGATTTTATTTTTAGAACTCTATTAAGTGCGGGAACTGCGAGAACTCCAATTATGCATTAGAAAACATGCATGTTCATATAAAACATGTATGTTTTCTTACATACACCCTAATACGCATGCTTGCGTATTAGGGTGTATGTAAGAAAACATACATGTTTTATATGAACATGCATGTTTTCTAATGCAAAATTAGAGTTCTCGCAGTTCTCGCACTTAATAGGGTTCTGAAAATAAAGCTCCCATATATATATATATATATATATATATATATATATATATAAAATATTTGTATGTGTTTAAAAAGACATATATAATTATGAGTTTTGATAGGATATATGTGCAATTATAAGCTTTTAAAATGATATATATGCTTAAAAAATATTGAAGATTAAAAAAGAGTACGTAATCACAACATGACCGATATAAGTAAAATTTTCAAGAGTTAATTATAGAAAAGTTATAATTTTATTTATATCAAATTATCAAGAATGAAAATTATAGAAAAGCAAAAAGGGAAGAAAGTCGTTTGAGAGATACACTATTGCATTCATGCTTATTATCTATTTATTGTTGGTATTGTTTGCTTTCTATACATTTTTAATTGCTTCTTTTGACTTTTTGTACTTGACAAAATCAAGAATAAGGTGATGATGAGAAAGAATTTTAGGATGTTGTTCATTAAACTTTCTTTCTTCTATTTTTTTTTTTTTTTTTTTCATATTTAATGTCGTTCAAAAAAAAAAAAAAAAAAAAAGCTTTCTTATACCTATAAAAACCTACACAAATGTAATGGGCATCAACACGTGTCACCCATGTCATGTTAACATTCACGCGTGATCGATAGACGACTACAAGTAGTTTAATATGAGTAATTAAGAAAACTTAAGGTGCGTTTAGTTGGAGAGAAATTCTCCATTTCTTCAAGAAATTTTTTATAAGAAAATGAAAAAACTGAAAACGCGTTTAATTGCACTTTTTTTCAACAATTTAAAAAAAAATGAAATTCTCATTTTCTAAATTTTAACTAAGAAATTGAAAAACCCATTCTATCATTCTTACTTTTTTCTTTCTTATTTTTTTTTTTCTCAACTCCCAAAAAACATATACACCATTCTACCGCTAATCTCTCGTGTTATCCTCCACCGCCGACCGTCGCCGCCACCACCACCGCCCGCCGCCGCCGCCACCATCGCAATTTGAGATAATCTTATTACCATTTAAAAAAAAGAAAAATATAACTCCAACTAAACGTGTTTTCAAAATTTTCAACTCTTCTCTAAAGAAGAAAAACTATCATTTTCTCAAAAAATTTAGAGATGAAAAAATTGAGAATTTTTCATCAACTAAACAGCCCTTTAATTTCAACATTGTTTAACCTTGTTCTAAACTCTAATGTTATTAAACTGTTAATCTTAGCTCAAGCATTGTATGAAACTCCGCACGTCTTTTTGATGTACTATTTAGCAAATCGTAAGAATATTTTTGAGTCGATCCGTAAGCTTAAATATATCAAAAAGATATGTACCACAACTAATAGAACACTTGAATGTCTTGAAATATCCATAGACTTTGAATCTTAAAATCTCAATACAACACACAAGTACTTTCTCTGTATTAAAATTATTGTTAAAAAAAATTACAAAGTTTAATAAAAATGAGACAACTATAATTTAAAAAAACTATTCATATAGAATAATCTCTCAGTAAATTCTCTTTTTATTATTTAAAATAAAAAATAAACAATTTTAAACTCGACTACTAGGTATTAAGAAAATCCAATCATATTAAAACACGAAGAAGTTGTCAAAAAGTCGCTTTAACCCTCGTACTTGCTTGTAATAATTTACTGAAATTATGAAAAATGGGGCCATATGAATTATTATGAAAAGAGAAAATAATGTCACATCATACCCTTTTCTCCTCTTTTATTATGTAACGATATCGCTGGGTTCCATTGGCTGATAACGCACTTCTTCTTTTTTTATATAAATTTCCTGTTTTACCCTTTGTGGGTCCCATTTCAAAAAGATATTTGCCTGTGACACCTTTCGACTTTTCTTCATCTTCCAACATTCGGTGGTCACAATTGCATTTTCCACCTGTACCATTTATTATTGTCTTATTCACCCCTTCATTAAACACTATTTGCTTTTTTTTTTCTTCGGATCCAAAGTTTTCACTGCACATAAAGCTCTTGGTACTTTGTATGAAATGCTATTAAAGTTGTATGAGTTGCTACACTAGGACAAAATTACAGTTCAAAACTATCTCAATAAACAGGTTAAGGTTGGGACGAGGACCGTAACAGCCGAACAATGCATAAAAAGAATGATAACTAGCAATTCAAATAATACGATTCTTCAAAAGCAACGTTTCATTAAGCAATATCAAACGCAACATAACTTCAAAACATACTAACATCATAATAAGAAGGAAGACCTTATTTAGAAAATAAAGTTAAGTAAACAAAAAATGAGTTCTAAACCGCACAAAATTGGAAGTGTTCAAAATAAACCCCTAAAACAAAAGTTGATACAGTGTTGCAATGCAATTACACTATGTGGTCTACTTGCACTGTAACACCTCCCCCCCCCCCCCCCCCCCCGAAAAGTAGTCATCATTGAAATCACTTATAAGGATAAAATTTAGCAACAATGAAGGTAGCCAACACGTTATAATGACCCGATAAGTTAAGCATTGTTCACAAATAAAAGTGGCACGTAAAACTTTCAGCAAAAAAAACCCGTCATCCTTGAATTTTTGATCACGCATATTACCTTTCAGCAACCACATCATGTAGTATGGACGTGAATGATCTTTGGTTTTCAAATATAGCTTCTCAACCATGTATGTAGAGACCACATTCCACAAGTTTAATGTATCAATCTTGTGATGTTTAGAGGTTGGAAGCACACATGATGCGTTTGTTTGTAATAGTCTATATTGTGCTTTACCATATTGCCTGAACCTCAATGTTTTTTGGTTAATATATGTACCAGGGTAATAATTTTTTACCCAGAAAACAATCACATACTTTCCCTTTTTTCGTACACTTGGTGTTGAAAATGGCGTTTCATCATCACATATTGTCAACCACACGGACTTATAAACATTAAAAATGTGTCATATCATTAAGGGCTAAACTTGATCTTCAAAAAAGATTCACTAACTTCAAATGTTACTTCTTCATTACATTTTCTTCCTCATCAACATCAGTAATGTAAATAAACAACTTTTTCTGCCAAAAAGTTTCAAATAGGATTATCTCGGTAGTCATCATGATATATCTTGTATTTTCAAAAAAATAATTCTTCTCTTCCTCCTCACGTATGTCTCAGACGATAGGTTCAGGTTCAGTTTTGTCTGTCTCAAAGGGTAATCCTAGTGGTAATCACTAAAACCACGATACCATGTGACCTTACCGATGCACTAAGGACTCGAAACTTGCATCCTAAGCCTACATTAGAAACCATGATAGGTTGAAGGTGCCTAACCAACTAACTCAGGTATATCAACTCGTAACATGAGACTACAAAATAAGTCTTTCTGAATCCCTCCGCGATAATATCCACGATCACAAACATACATGAATGGGTTTCCTAATCTAGGATTTTCCATGTTGGTTCAGATCTGGTCTTCCTCTGTTAGCATTCAAATTTTTGGATTCGTTGCTTCGAGCTTACAATCTTCACTTCACGTAGATCCAATTCATTGGCTACTTTTGCGAGTCTACAAACAAGATGTCTTTCATGATTTTGTTCGACCGTTAGTGCCATAGCTTCAATCCAAATACAATATTTTTTTAATTTACACTAGCATTTCCTACAACTCACCTGTAACACCCCCATTTTTCACTGATCGTAGCGGATAAATTGTTTGGGGTATTACTTCATAGAATCACATATACAATAATAGAAAACGACTCGAAAAGAGACGTTTTGGAAATTCAGTTATCATTCATAATTATCAGAGTTTTAATTATAAAATGTATACTTTTATTTTTGTTGAGGTCCCAAAAATCTAAGAGTTAGGTTTTGTTTGAATGATAACCTTGAAAAGTCCTCCGAGTTCAACAGCGGATAAATTGTTTGGGGTATTACTTCATAGAATCACAGATACAATAATAGAAAACGACTCGAAAAGAGACGTTTTAGAAATTTAGTTATCATTCATAATTATCAGAGTTTTAATTATAAAAGGTATACTTTTATTTTTGTTGAGGTCCCAAAAATCTAAGAGTTAGGTTGTGTTTGAATGATAACCTTGAAAAGTCCTCCGAGTTCAGTACCTCCTTCTCCCATGGATCCATAGAAGTAATATACCTAGAATACATGCTTAAAAAGTCAACACAAGGTGTTGAGTGAGATTCATAGGTTTAGGGGTTAGTGAATACAAGTTCCCTGGGTTCAGTTGTTACACCCATCTGGGAAAATGAAGGTTTTGTGATAATTGTGATGCATGCACAATTATCAGGAGTTGAGTATGTTGCACTAAGCTCATGAATCACACCTTAACAATCCGGGTCATGTGGGCTGCAGACCAAACATGAGGGGATAGAAGGATAACTTGCCAAAGTTATTCCTTGAGTGGATTCAAATATAGTACTTATTGGTACCACCTAGTGGGGTGTTAATACCAATGGGAGTTGTCAAACTCCAATAGATCTATCAACTATATTCGTGTTCGCGTGGGTAAAATATCCCAAATGATTAGATTCATGAATTTTGGTTATGTAGTGGTGGCAGTTAGTTTACTCATGCAAACAACCAAAGAAAAAGACTTGTATTCGGTTTTAAGTAAAGCATTTAGAATGTATCGCCCTCACAAGGTTTGTAAAGCATTTAGAGTGAAAGCATTTTTAAAAAAAGTATGAGGCTATGAAAATTCACCTAGGTTTAGAGTAATCTAAGTGATGCAAATAGTGGCTCGGAAACTAGACCGCCTTACTCACGTATCCTAGTGTGTTGTTGGTTTTGGATGTATGTCAAGCTTTAGTTATCATGTTTATGTTTATTGTTTTTAGGTTTGTTAATGTTTTATATATAACATAACACCGTTCAGACCATTGTAATTCAGAAGTATATGACTCCTCACATGAAGCTCCCTACTATTGTATTATATTATCAACATAATACTATTCAGGCCATCATAATTCAGAAGTTAATACTCCTCGCATAAAGGTCCCTATTATTGAGTTATGTTGTTATTAGGGTTTAGCTATAATCATATCACCGTTCGGGCCATCATATCTCAGAAGTATATGCAATAATCGTTCGAGGAGTCAGGGCACTTTAATTCGTAAACCCAACAAACTCGTCAAAACAAAATATCCACATAGTACTCCTCGCATGAAGCTCCCTAGTATTGTGTTATGCTTCTAACTTTGTTTAGGTTTTATACTTATATGATATTTTCACTTTTTACCCTTATAGTATATATATTTACGTTTTCTACCCTAAATTTATATTACTTATATTACTTATACTAATAACTATCTATACTTGACACACCTAGTCCCTAGACTTCTATATTTTAAGTAACTAACCTTTAGACTCTTAAGTTTTCTATATTTACCATTTTAGACCTTTATCTTTATAGTATTTACGTTTTTAGTCCTTTTTAGTTTATACTTATTTTAATATCTATCCTAGGGTTTTAATATTATGAAAAACTAGTCCTTACACTTATAACTTCTAGGAAATGTCAAAAACAGTCCCTAGACTTTCTAATTTCACGAATTTATGATATATACCCTTATGCATGTAAAGTTTTGCAAAACTAGTACTAATATGCATTTAACTTATATTTTATATGGAAGGATTCTTTGTGTAAACACTTGGGATGTTAATCTCAATGATGTGTTTGGGATATTTATGAATGAATGTGATTTAGCACGCGAAATTTACTAAAACACACTAAAGGAACAAAGGTGGTGAATAAGTAAACGTGAATGATTTTAGAGTGATGAACACAACATGAATAACACAAAACGATTCAATATTATTGATGAGATAATACGGGTGATCTAAACTATCACCAGGATTACAAGTGTAACCTTGAATCTTTGATACGTGAAAAAGGATTTTAAAGGTGGAAGTTATGCATGTAGTGATTGATCTAGTTGTCAAGTATGCTTACTTGTTGTGCATGTGATCTCACAAAACTCTTATCTAAGAAGGTGACTTAAGGGTTCCTTTTATAGCATAAGGAGCCCTTATTACAAGTTGTCAAGTTGTCTAATATAATATATTAGAGACTTATCTTATCCTAATATTACACCTTTCAAGGCAAAACACTCCATTGTATCTACTAAGACTTCTGTACTACTTCTACTTAACGTATAACTTTGTACAAAGACTAATAATACAACTAAATATCTCTAAATAAAATATAACAACTTATCGTTAATACTGGCAGGACCTTCTTTAACTAGCAGGACCTTCTTACCCAGAAGGTACTGTTAGTGTATCTTCAACATCAACAAAACAGAAGAGGCAGGCTTAACTATCATCTAGCAGGCTCTTCTGGCAGACTCTTTAACTTGTGCATTTTATTCCCAACAATCCTCCCCTAAACTTGTTATTCCCTTTTTAAAATAACCAAGTTTCTTGTGAATAAAATTCATACATTGAGGATTTGAGGGAACTCTTCCAAAAACTTTATCTATTTCTCCTTAGGCTTTCATACTGATCCAATATGCTTTCCTTCAATCTTTTGACTGCATCAGTTTCTTCTTCACACAATAGCTTGTTGGAGATCAAGATGGATAATACTTCATAGCTTAAAGGATACTCCTTCTCACCTAGCATAAAGAGTTCTATTCCACTCTGAGTGGAAAGATAATGAACATGACTCTTGCTGAAGTATTCCCATGTAACAGATAAATCATAGTAAGGAAATTTCCAATGTGTATCAGAAGGATTTGGATCATACAATCTGCTGAACTTCACACATAGCTCTTGCTCCTTTGCATCAGGTTTATACTTGGTTTTCAGCTTCTCTTGAACTAATACCCACAATTCATCTAAATCCATTTTGTTACATGCTCTTAGTAGATTTTCAAAGTTCTTGAAAATCTCAACCTTGTTTCCAACTCTTGTTATCTTCCATGCTTTGCCAAACTTGTCATTGTAGATTTCCCAATCTATGACTGGATGCCTTGCATGTAAAGGTTTAGCAAAAACAATTTGTGGAACATGGACAACCATTTCTCTTGACTGAACAGGAGGCAAGTCTGCTTTCTCTGCTTGTTCCTTCTGATCATCTTTTCTTCCTTTGGAAGGCCTTTCTTGTGTATCCATGAGAAAACTGGTTTTGTTTCTTCTGTAAGCCTCTAAGTATAGAAGCTTCAATTCATCAAAAGATTTACCTTTGAGTTGATAATCCTTCATGTTCACTTCTCTTTTCAGATATATCTTGAAGAATTTCTTCTGATCTGCCTCAGAATGAGGCATTTTAAATCCTTTCTTCTGATTCTTCTGGATCTGCTGATATACATCATCCAATGCCTCTTAATTGTATTTCTTAGTGATGAAATCATTGAGCTTGATTGTCATTCCATCTGAGCTAAGAGACTCATCACACACCAGAGTATAAGCTTCACCCCTTACAATTTGATCAATGGAAATGATGTATTGCACCTGAGCATCAAACTTTTCTTGCAGCATTCTTGATTCTTCTTCAGCCCCCATAACTTCTTCTACATGAAGCTGTTTGGACAACTTTTCATCCACAGCTATCTGAACTTGTTCACTCTTCTTCAACTTTTTAGGCTTTGGTTCATCTTCAAACAAAATTTTCTTGCCCTTGTCTTTTGGAGATGATTCTAGACTTGGAGCAGCAGATTGTTCATCAGGAACAAGAAACCTCCCCTGAGGCTGTGATCCCCTCTTTCTTTTGTAAAACATTTGATCAAAACCTTTTAACTTCATAGCCAATAGCCTCTGAATTCCAGCAGGCTCTTGCTCTGCTTCAGCAGTATCTTGCTATGCTTCAGTAGTATCTTTTGCACTAACAGGCTCTTTTTCTTGAATAGCAGGCTCTGTTTCTTGAATAGCAGGCTCTTCATCAATCACTTGAGTCTCTTCATGAAATTGAAATTGAATCTCTTCTTCATCCTTAGAACTACCAATCCTCCCCTTTTTGGAAGAGAGACCCAAACCCTCTGCATCTGAGCTTGAAGAACTAGAAACAACCAACTGAGATGTTCTTTTATCCTTCAACAATTTCACCTTCAACTCTAATTTCTCAACCCTCTTAACTAACTTGGTGTTGATCTCTGTAAAATGTTTGTTTTGACTTTCAAGAGTAGTTTGCAAGTGCTGCACTTGCTCTTTTAATTCCCTTACAGTCTGAGCATCTACACTTTGTTGTGGAGGAGATTGGGGTGGTGAGTCATGATGTGAAAATGATGGAGATGTTGCAGATGGTGTTTGTGTTGGTTGGTGAGATGGTAATGGTACTGGTGATGGTGGTGTGACTGATGGTACTGGTGGTGTGAGTGATGGTACTGGTGATGGGTGTGGTGGTGAATGATCAGATGATGTGGATGGTTCTTCAGAATGTTGTGGTAACATTTCCTCAAAAAGTGGTACTTCTTCTGCTTGAAAACCAATTTTCATGTTTGAAAACACCTTGTGTGTAAGTTTGGGAGTTTTAAAAGGTTTGTTTGGGGGAAGTAACAAATGTTTGGATTTGTTGATGAGGCACTGAATAAACCTTGGGTACATCAAAAACTTTGTTTCACTGTCCACATTTTTAACCAATCCTTCAAAAATATATTTTGAAAAGTTGAATTTCTTGTTTGTTGCCAGGAAAATGAGAGCTGCAGCCATGTTACCACTAAACTGCTCCCATGAGGTTTTCTTTTGGCTTAAACAATGAAGGATGGTATGAATCAAAAATCTCCATTGAGGGGTAAAATGCTTTTTAAGAAATGTAAGCTTTGTAGAAGTTACATTATACCCCATTTTTGTCAAATTTTCAAAGATTTTAGTATCAGGCAGTTGACTAATGCCATCTGAATCATCCAAATGAAGATGTCTTCTAATGGATGATTCGGTAAAAGTCAAGGTTCTACCATCCACTTTGACCATTAACTCTTGAATCCCATCCCTAAGAGTGTTAACTTTAGCAGTTTGCCAAAATTGTGAAATTTGAGATTCAAAAATAGTGGGATTCACAAGTAAAGCAAACCTGACATAAGAATTGTTTAGAAAATCCACTGCTTGATGAAAAGATTCATTGTCATCAGACTTTTCCAAAAATGCTAGCTGGTTGTGACGTTTGACAAAACTTAGACGAGCCATGGTGAAAGGTTTGATGAAAAATTTGATTAGGATGGAGGGATTTTATTGTTGTACTGGTAGAAGATGAAAGGTGAGTGTGAATTATGATAAGGATTGATTATGAGAAAAATTACTTTTGATCGACTATTAAAGATATGGATAAGTAATTGAAGAGGCGGTCAAAAAGATCTTTTAATATAATAACTATATCCTTAATTCGAGGAAAACATGAGTAATTCACAAAAATACCCTTTAAAACAACGACTATATTTTTAACCTGACAGACTCAACGGCTATGTAGCAGTACCATTTTACTCTACCAGTACTAAAATTTGAACTACCAGTACCTTGTATTTAGAAATATAACTTGGCAGTCTCTTTGAAATTTTAGTAAAAATCCCTTATAGTTTTTAGCAAACTATCAGCTATCAACGGATTTGATATGTCTTTACCAATAGTCGTTTGCTTTTGGACTAGTCAGCTCTTTAAGTTTTTGAAACTGGGTGAACTGATTACCTTATAGTTTTTAGCAAACTATCAGCTATCAACGGATTTGAGAAGTCTTTACCAAGAGCCGTTTGCTTTGGACTAGCCAGCTCTTAAGTTTTGAAAAACTTGGTGAACTGATTACCATTTCCACATCCTGATTTTGTTAGCAATCTTGAGTAACCTGAAATGGTTAGTTGTAGACCAAAAGAATAGAGTGCAAAGCACTTGTTTTATAGCATTGTTAACATTTAAGCATCAAGATGAACAAAAATAGAGCAAACTTTGAACTAGCAGTACCAATTATGTACTGACAGTACCTTATGACTAACTAGCAGTACCAAATTTAGAGGCCAGAACTTGTTTATTTATATACAAAAACACATGTTTTTCAAAGATTTATCATACCAATACCTGCTACAAGGTATTTAAACCTACCTAAATCAAAAGCTTTGGTGAGAAGGTCTGCAAAATTCTTTTCAGAATCAGTTTTGACAACTTGAATTAACCTTTTCTCATTGCAATCTCTTATGAAATGGTGTCTGATTTCAATGTGTTTTGTTTTTGAATGTTGAACTGGATTTTTAATGATACAAATAGTACTGCTATTGTCAATGCAAATAATGGTGTTAAGAAAATTGTACCCATAGTCAAGCAATTGATTCTGGATCCAAAGAACTTGGCCACAACAACTTGCACTTGCAACATATTCTGCTTCAGTTGTAGAATTGGCCACCATTGTTTGCTTCTTGCATTGCCATGATATGAGTCTGCAGCCAAGAAATTGACATCCACCAGTTGTGGATTTTCTGTCTAGGGTTGCACCAGCATAGTCACTATCTGAATAAGCTACCAAATCAAAAGATGATTCCCTTGGATACCATAGACCCAACTTAGGTTGACCTTTGAGGTATCTGAAGATCCTTTTTACTGCTGTGAGATGAGAAACTTTTGGATTTACTTGAAACCTTGCACATACACATACTGAGAACATGATATCTGGTCTTGATGATGTAAGGTACATCAAGGACCCAATCATTGATCTGTAATTGTGCACATCAACATCTTCACCCTCAGCATCTTTGAGTAACCCCTTTTCTGGATCCATTGGTGTACTTGCAACCTTTGAATCTGCAAACCCAAACTTCCTTAGGATCTCTGCTACATACTTAACTTGGCTGATAAATATGCCTACATTTGATTGTTTCACTTGAAGACCCAAAAAGAAAGTAAGTTCCCCCATGGAATTCATTTCAAACTTATTATGCATAAGTTTTTCAAACTCTACACACAACTCCTGATTTATGGATCCAAAGATAATGTCATCAACATAAATCTGTACCAGCAAGATGTCTTTCTTGGTTCTTTTGATGAACAAAGTTGGATCAATCTTGCCTCTTTGAAATCCATTTTCCAGTAAATAGAAAGCCAATGTTTTATACCATGCCCTGGGAGCTTGGTGTAGACCATAAAGAGCTTTGGTAACCTTGTACACCTTATCTGGATATTCTGCATCAATGAAGCCTAGAGGTTGAGAAACATACACCTCTTCTTCAATAGTACCATATAGAAAGGCACTTTTGACATCCATTTGGTAGAAAGTGAAACCTATGAAAGAAGCATAGGCCAAGAATAGCCTAATTGCTTCAATTCTTGCAACTGGAGCAAAAACTTCTTCATAATCCACTCCTTCTTCCTGAGTATACCCTTGGGCCACCAATCTGGCTTTGTTTTTTTATCACTATTCCCCTTTCATCTTTCTTATTTCTAAAAACCCATTTGGTTCCAATTGCCCTGTAACCTTTGGGCAAATCAACCAGTACCCAAACCTTCTGAAGTTTGAACTGAAGAAGCTCTTCTTGCATTGCTTCAACCCAGCTTGAATCATCTAAGGATTTTGTAATGTTTTTGGGTTCTACTTGTGAGAGAAAGCATGAAAACAGGCATATGTGGGCAACTTCATGGTTCTTTTCTTCATACACAGCTAGGACAAACCCATCTTTGTCTGAAGATAAGACTTGAGTTCTTGTTTTAGCCCCAGAATTAATGCTGCCAATCACATTATCAATGAAGTGATCTTTGAGAATCCTTGTGTTGTGTGTTGTAGGAACATCATAGGAAATTGGAAGGTTTCCAATTCCTACATATTCTGGTAAGGAATCATCTGATAGAACATTTAATGGTTCAGGAGGACCAATTTATGAACTGGCAGTACCATCTGTTGAACTGGCAGTACCATCTTGTGAATTGGCAGTACCATTTTCATTTTCAGAATTTTCTTGATTCCTTTGAGCTTGAGTTCCATGATCATCTTCAACACCTTCATTTGTTGTATTTGAAGGCTCTTCATGACTTGAAGATGAATCCAAATCTTTCCAAATTGGCATCAATATGTAATCTTGATCCTCAGTTGTTTCAACATTGTCTTCAAAACCTGCATTATCATTAGTATTTGTACCTGTGACAGGCACATAATTCATAGATTCTGAAAGCTTATCAATGTCAAAACACCAATATGGTCCAATGCCTGCAACATTTGGTAGTTTCTCTTGAAACTCTATGTGCAGATTTTCTTCCACTAGCCTAGTGCATCTATTATACACCCTATAGGCCTTACTTTGCAAAGAATACCCTATCATGTAGCCTTCATCAGCTTTTCCTTCAAACTTTCCTAGATGATCTTTGGTATTGAGAATAGTGACATGACATCCAAAAGGTCTCATAAAACTTAAAGATGGTGTTCTACCAAATAAAAGTTCATAGGGAGTCTTTCTATGAGGTTTAATCACAAGAACCCTGTTCTGTACATAACAAGCAGTACCTACAGCTTCAGCCCAAAATGAAATAGGTAACTTAGAGTCTACTAACATTGTTCTAGCAGCCTCTATAAGAGTTCTATTTTTCCTTTCTGCTACTCCATTTTGCTGTGGGGTTCTAGCTACACTATATTCTCTTTTTATTCCTTTTTCTTTGCAAAATTCATCCATAACTCTATTCTTGAATTCTGTCCCATTGTCACATCTAATTACTTTTACTTTCTTATCTATTTGGTTTTCTATTCCTGTAATATAGGACTTAAGGATTTCACTTGTTTCATCCTTAGTTCTCAAAAAGAAAACCCAAGAAAATCTGCTGTAATCATCAGTAACTACAAGACAATATTTTTTTACCATTCAAGCTATTCACAGATGTAGGACCAAAGAGGTCCATATGAAGCATGTATAAAGCTTGAGAAATTGAGTTATGGGTCTTGGGCTTACAAGAAGCTCTATGTTGTTTGCCTTTTAGACAATCAACACAGGTTTGGTCATTTTGAAAAATCTTTTTGGGTAAACCTCTAACCAAATCATATTTTGCAATTGTATTGATTGTTTTAAAGTTTACATGACCAAGTCTTCTATGCCAAAGCATAGATTCATCCAATGAGGCTTTTGCTACTAGACAGGTTAAACTCTCTTTAGGAACAATGTTCTTTAAATCAACAATGTACATATTGTTCTTTCTAGGGATTTTAAGAAGAATCTGACTTTCATAAAGAATTTTAAAATCAGGAGAAAGTACAATGCATTCAGTGTCAGTAAAAAGAACATTGTTCTTTGTGTCACACATTTGTGAGACACTTAAGAGATTAAACTGTATTTCTTTCACAAAGTACACATTTTCAAAATCTAATTTACTGGTTTTAATTGTACCTTTACCAGTAATCTTTCCTTTGGTTCCTCCCCCAAAGGTAACATATCCTCCATCAAATGATTTGAAGTCTGTGAGGTAAGACATGTTGCCTGTCATGTGCCTTGAACATCCACTATCTACATATCCTTGATCAGCAATATCATTTGAATGTTCCTGTACATGTATACACATATTAGTTTCCTTGGGGTACCCAAGCCATGACTGACTTGGGTTTTCCTCGTGCATCAATGTAATCAAACCTTTTTAGGACTGTTGATGCACCATTTGATTGGAGTGGTCTCTAAATCCAACATGCTGCGGACTTAACAGCATTCTCATTTTTAACACATTTTGTAGTTTTTGGTCTGACAGTACCATTTTTAGCAGTACCATTTGGTCTAGCAGGACCTTTTTGGTTTTGATCTCCAATTTTGTGTTTTAACCACATAATCCCTTTCAATGAGACTTTTCACAACTCTTGGTGTATGTTTGAAAGTATTACTTGCACCCTTAGTAGTGAATTTTGGGTAAACAGGCTCATTTGGTCTAACATTATGATTGACTTTTGGTGTGTTAGATTTCACAGAACCCTTTCTAGGTTTTGTTTTATTTGTTTTAGACTTTGATGTACTCCCAGAAACCCAATTGTTACAATAAGCATGAGTATGATTAAAACTACCACAGTAATAGCATACTTTATTGTACATAACAAAATTATCACCAAGTTGGTGTGACTTAAGATTGTTCCAATTTCTCTGACTACCTCTAGGTTTGCTACTACATTTAGCACAACATTCAACTATTTTTAGAACAACTTTAGTCTTTGTTATACTCTCTACACTTTTAGGATTGGTTGGTCCTACTTTGTTTCCTTTCTTAGAAACAGTCTCTTTTCCATTCTCATCAGATGTCCAACCTTCAATAGATGTATCATCTGAGCTCTTATCAGTGAGCACCTTTTCTTTGGAGAGTGAAGTATCACTTGCACTCTCAAAAGGTTCACTATTTTCTACAGGTTTTACTTTTTCTAGTGGTTTATGAGTGAGTTCATGTAAACCTGATTCAGCAAGATTTATACCTGGGGGATAGGGAATTCCTCTGTAAGGAGGTGGGCATGTGTTGTATCCAATCCCATATTTGATTTTCTTGTTCATTTGGTTTTCAACTATACTTTTAGTACATGCAGAAGCATTTTCTAAAGTTGTAACAGTTAGTTGAATATTATATTTTGCTTGTTTCACTTTAGCAAACTCAGTTCTTAACAGATTTATCAGCATCTTTTAAGAATATATCTCTATTAAGAATAGCTTTTGTGTCAGAAAAGGTGAGTTCATTTTCTCTAAAGTGAATTATCTGTTTCTCAAGTTTGGCCATACCACACTTATGATTAACTAGGTCTTGATGAGTTTTTCTTTCTTCTACTTTCAGTTCATCATAAAGTTTTCTTAAGATTTCTAATTCTTTAAAAACTTCACAAGTAGCAGAACATTTAGTAATTTGTACCTCAGGATTGGAGAGAGCCATTAAAGCCATTTCATTTGAAGATGACTCTTCTTCACCCATAAAGCTCCAATCAAAACCCAGCCCATCAATAGCTACCATAGCTTTTGTTTCAGTGATGTCCACTTCCTTGCTCTTGTTCTCATTGTTTCCCCTGTTCTTGTTCTCAAAACCTCTTCCCTTTTCACCCTGCTTCTTTGGTCTCCTACAATCTCTTGAGTAGTGACCCTTCATGTGGCAGTTGTAGCATTCCACTTTAGACTTGTCATACCCAGCAGGTTCATTGCCATTGATGACAATCTTCTTTCCAGTCCTCATCAAATATTTCTTAGCCCTCATGCTAAGAAGTGAAAGCTGCCATTTTATGTCCATTTCTTCAAGATCATCATCACTGATCTCTTGAAGATCTTCAAAGGTCAATATGGAGCCATTGTGTTGTGATGTTAAGAAAGCACAACCAATTGTTTCATCTAAAATGGTTTTGGTACTGCTAGAAATACTGGCAGTACCAAAATTTATGTTGGCAGTACCTTCTTCTCTACCATCCTTTTCTTCATCAACTTTCTTGGAAGTACCATGAGATGACACAAAGGCCATATTTCCTGAGCTTGAACTAGTAGACTTCTTGAGTTCATGTTCTACTATTTTGAAGTTGCTGTAAAGATCATTGAGACTCATGGAATCAATATCTGGTTTGTTTTCCAGACAATGACATGCATGGCCCATTCAGAGGGTAAACTTCTAAGGAATTTGGAGTTTAAGTCTTCTTGAGATATTATCACCTCATGAATGGCTAACTGACTAGAAAGCTTTTGTAGTCTATTGAACATGCTATCCAAAGACTCATTTGTTGTGGCTGAAAAGTTTTCAAACTGTTGTTTTAAAAGTGTTTTCTGAGTTTTCTTAGTGGCATCATTACCACCAAATCTAGCCACAATAGCTTGAAAAAGGGTTTTAGCACATTTGTACTTGTTAAAGATTAAGAACTGGTCATTTGGAATAGACATGAGAAGCATACTCCTGGCTTTAAGATCATTTCTCTTTTGGATTCTTTCTTCTGCGGTTGTTGGGTTTACTTGAACAGTTGTGACAAGTGCATCGTTTACTGTGGAGGTGGTGGTTATTGGTTTGAATGAGTTTCCTTCTTCAATAATCTCCCAAAGTGCATAGTCTTGCACTTGAAAGTATTGCTCAACCCTCAATCTCCACATCTCAAACTCATTCTGTTTGAGTAATGGAAGTTTTGCAGCCACATTGGTTTGAATGTGCTCAACATCCATTTTTGCTTTGTTCTTTTATGTCTTAAATATCAGCCTTGCTCTGATACCACTTGTGGAAGGATTCTTTGTGTAAACACTTAGGATGTTAATCTCAATGATGTGTTTG
Organism: Artemisia argyi; assembly: GCA_030686995.1. Classification (NCBI taxonomy): domain Eukaryota; kingdom Viridiplantae; phylum Streptophyta; class Magnoliopsida; order Asterales; family Asteraceae; genus Artemisia; species Artemisia argyi. The sequence goes on from CM060708.1 coordinate 68,131,615, forward strand.
GGATATTTATGAATGAATGTGATTTAGCACGCGGAATTTACTAAAACACACTAAAGGAACAAAGGTGGTGAATAAGTAAACGTGAATGATTTTAGAGTGATGAACACAACATGAATAACACAAAACGATTCAATATTATTGATGAGATAATACGGGTGATCTAAACTATCACCAGGATTACAAGTGTAACCTTGAATCTTTGATACGTGAAAAAGGATTTTAAAGGTGGAAGTTATGCATGTAGTGATTGATCTAGTTGTCAAGTATGCTTACTTGTTGTGCATGTGATCTCACAAAACTCTTATCTAAGAAGGTGACTTAAGGGTTCCTTTTATAGCATAAGGAGCCCTTATTACAAGTTGTCAAATTGTCTAATATAATATATTAGAGACTTATCTTATCCTAATATTACACCTTTCAAGGTAAAACACTCCATTGTATCTGCTGAGACTTCTGTACTACTTCTACTTAACGTATAACTTTGTACAAAGACTAATAATACAACTAAATATCTCTAAATAAAATATAAAAACTTGTCGTTAATACTGGCAGGACCTTCTTTAACTAGCAGTACCTTCTTACCCAGAAGGTACTGTTAGTGTATCTTCAACATCAACAAAACTGAAGAGGCAGGCTTAACTATCATCTAGCAGGCTCTTCTGGCAGACTCTTTAACTTGTGCATTTTATTCCCAACATTTTATCTAGCAACTAAGTTTTTTAGCTTATGTTTTACTTATTTTAACTTATCTAGTTTATTTATAACTAGTGTATGACTTAAAGAAGTAACTTATGGCATGCATGCAAGTATACGACTCAATTTAGGGTTTTAAAATGAAATCTAACTAGTTCTAGCATTTAAGGCTTAGTCAAGGTATCCTATGGGTACTAAGGCAACCTAAATTTATCCTAAGGCTAAACTAAAGCAAAATAAACTAAAATGTAAGTCTTACTTGGCTAGGGGAGGATTTACGTGGGTTTAGGGTTTTCTAGGGCTCGCTCGACTTCAAACCACAACACAACACAACCAAAGCTTAGCTACTCATTTCCTAGGGCTTCTAAGGCTCTTAAACTATAGAAATGTGAAGTATAGAAGGGAAGGAGAGGTGTGAAGAAGAATGGAGGGGAGAAGGGGGTATTTATACCCGCGTAGAGGCAGTTTGGAGTGAAAACGGGGCGTAGGTGTCGAGTAGGGGGAGGGGTGAGAAAGAAAGGATATAGGGGGTTGTGGCAAGTCTAGTGGTGACAAAGAGAAGCTAGGAGGTAGCTAGGGGGCGGAGATAGGCTGGTTGTGGTGGTGGAGAGCCGAGAGAGGCGGTTTGGTGGTAATAGCTTACAAGGAGGTGATGCACCTCCTTGCTTGGGTGCTTGGAGGTGCTTGTAAGCTGCTTAGGGTGTTTAGTGATGGTTTAGGGGTGGATTAGTGGTGGATTAGTGGAGGTTTAGGGGTGGTTTAGGGTAGATTAGTGGTGGATTAGACAAGTAGGTGGTGCACCTACTTGTGTGGGTTCTTAGAGGTGTTAGGGTGTGTGATTGGGTATGACTAAGGTGTTATGGTGCTAGGTTGAGGTGCTTGAGGTGCTTATGTTTAGGTTTTACTTGTTTTAGTTAAGTTTAGACCTAGTTCTACTTATTAAGTGTTTAAGGTTTTACCTAAGGTTTTGTGCCTAAGTTAAGTTCCTAAGAGTGTCTAGTGACTAATCCTAAGTCCTAAATTGTTTATTCTAAAAGAGGGTAACTTATGGAAAAGGTTTGGGAAGGTTTGACCTAGTTTTATAACCTAAATGACCTAAGTGTGTTTAGTGAGAGACTAGGGTTTATCCTATGGTTTAGTGCCTAGATTAGTGTCCTATGAGTGTCTAATAACTATTACTAAGTTCTAAGAGGCTTATACCAAGTGGTAGTGACCTATGGTGAAGTTTTGGGATGGTTTAGACCTAATTCTAGTTAATTATGACCTAATTATGGTTTTGGGCTTATGAGGTTTGTGTCTAAGTTATAATGGGTTTATTCTATAGCCTAATGGTCCTAATATATCCTAATATTCCTAACAAAACTCATACTTAAGCCTTGGACACATTCATACTAGTTATACTAAGCATATAGGTTCAAATAAGCACATAATCCTACTTAAGTTTTAGTTAGTGTTTATTAGGGTTTTGTGTTATGTTTAGTGTTTTAGATTGGTGAATTACTTATTATGGTGTTGTTATGATTTTATGCTTGACATACCTGGGGTTTATAGGATGTGAGTTTTGAGTTATTTGGCTTGTGTAGATACGTAAGCAGGTCTAGTGAGTCATGCAAGTAATAATGCATATAAAAAGCAAAAATTTACTTGTGAAATACCTACTATAGGTATTTGTAATGGGAATGATAGTAATGGGTGTTTGTGGGTTGTTATAGACTTACCCCCTTAGAGAAAATATCATCCCGAGATTTAGACGATTATAGGAGTAGGGGAGAGAGTAAATCGAGAAAATAGAGGAAGAAGAGGATTATCTTCTGATACCAAGGAAAATGTTGTGAAAAGAAGGAAGATTTTGCACAAGCGGAGTAGGAATTGCTTGTGCAGATAGCAGATACTTAGGTTTTATATATTATTATTTGCAAATAAAGGCGTCCCAATATTTGAAAACAAGAGCGTATAAATTCTTAACCTATTTGATTTATAACTTTCTCATTAAAATGTAGGAACATCCTAATTCATTTTAAGAGGATAGTAATCATAAAACATCCTTAAGTAGTATCGGTGGAAAATGAAGAGAGTTTTACCATATTTAAGGATATATGGTAAGGGAATATTTTAGAGACAAGTTCCAACCGAGATGACAACTAGTTGTCATCAAGGTGGAGACAAATTCTAGATACGGTAGAGGAATATTCTAGTCAAGGTAGAGACAAGTTCTAGTCATGATAGAGACAAGTTCTAGTAATGATAGAGACAAGTTCTAAAGTTCTCCGGTTTAGCAACTTGTCACATGTTAAGACTAGAATGACGGACGTAGAACATCTCATTTTTTTGCAATTTCTTGCAAAGCGAGATTTAATATCATAGTCGAACATAATGAGGATTAAAGTTCGATGTAGATATTCTTACAAGTTCTAACTAATGAAAACTTGTGGTATGACGAGAAATACAAGTTCTAGTAAATAGAACATTGCAGGATGAGGTAGGGAGAGATTATAGAGAGAAGAAAATAGAGTGTAAAATGATGAAGAAATAACAATGAAGGGAAATGGAGTGAAGGATTTATTGGAGTGGAGTGGAGTGAAAAAGGAAAAAGGATGAAATGTCAAATTAGGGGAAAATGGAAAAGGAAAAGGAGTTTGGAGTTGGTGGAGTGGAAAAAGTATAGGAGTGGGGAAAATGGAAAAGTATGGTTTTAATTTGTGGAGTGGGGAAAAATGGGATTTTAAACGGAAGAGTAGGAAAAATTGGGAGGAAAATATTTAAACGGTAGAAAGAGAGAAATGAAAAGATGAGATTAAATGGAAGAGTAAGAGTATAGGATACCTGAAGAAGAATATCCTAACGGAGTTTTAGATTTACTAGATTTCTTCCCAGAGTTTTGTTTTCCCCCTAAGGTTCTTTTAGTTTTACCTAACTAATCCTAATTTCTAAAGGTGAGGTGTTTGGTTCCATTTAGGTAGAGGGTTCTAAAGAGGGATTAGGTTTAAGTGTTTTCTTTCCTAAGGGTTGACTAGGTATATCCTTATTTTTAGGTGTAGTTTCAGCTTTTCTCTTTTGTTTTAGGTTATCTATTATTACCATTATTACTATTATTATGAGTATTACTACTCCTAGGAATTTGAAACCAGCTAGGGCACTATCCATAGTATCTCCTAAGTGAAGTTTCCTAATGGGTATTCTAAAAATTGTCAAATCCTAAGGTATAATCTAAAATCCTCAAGTGTATAGGTATGGGTATCCTAAGGGCCAGGTATGGGTAATCTATGACCTAAATCTACTTATTCCTATGTGGTAGAAGTTTGCTAATGTGTCTATCCGAAACTAGGGGACTAAAGGCTTAGGGTGAGGGTTATCTAATCCTAGGTTTTTCCTAATCTATATTCTAATCCTAATGTTTTTCTACTAAATCTTACCCTATTGGGGTATTTTTCTATCTATTGGGGTAGGGGTTTTGGTTTCTAGCCTAAAAATTCCTAAAATTTCCTAATTTTCCTCAAGGGTTTCTTATCCTAATAATCTAAGGTTTTCTATTCCTAAGTTTATGTCTTCTAGGGTTATCCTAATGTTATTTCTAACCTCAAGTATAGGAATCCTAATTAAGGTTTTGGGGTTTACTAAAGGGGATTGGGGAAAGCTAGCTCGGGAATCATAGTAATCTAGGGGAATAAAGGGTAGGAATATGCTTATATATGAAGATCATATTTTGCATATGGGATAGTTAGGGGTAGAATCTCTAACTAGAACGAAGATAGCTTAAGAAAGCTAAGGAAAAAAGTGAAGGCTTAGAGATCGGAGGAGAAAGGATTCAGATCTCTATGGTGAAGAATGAGAAGTCTCACCATTGGTAAAGGAAAAGTGTTTTGAAAAGGTTAGGGTAAGGGAAATTTAAAACAGTTTAGAGATTCTATGGGTAAAGGTTAAGGGTAGGTTATAACAAGTACCTAACTTGTTATGTTTTATGGGTTATACCTAATTTTTCTAAGGGTTTACTATTGGGTTAAGGTGTCCTAAGGTGAAAGGCATTCTTAAGTCTAGTTATCTAATCTATCCTAATTGAGGGGTACTAGATAGTTTCTAAATCCTAACCTGTTTTATTTACTTTCTATTCTACTTATCCTATAGGCACTAACTATTCTAAGGCATATCTCCTAAGGTTATTAATTTACTTAGGGTTTCCTAAAGTTTCCTAAGTTCCTAATTCCATGAGTTAGTGTTTTCTAAGTTTTCCTCATCATTATCTATTATCTTTTCTAAAGTGCAAATCCTAAAGCGGGAAAAGGCTATTTTATGGTGATGTTTCATTTGGTTTTTCTGTATTTTAGCTATTTTAAAACGGTTTTCTTGTAAAGTTTTTCTTAAACTACTATAGTCAGGTTGATTATCTAAGTCATTATTATGACCTTTTTCTATCTTCTCAAGGAGATCAAGAAAAATTTCGTCTAAGTTATTTAAAATCTCCTCTAATTGGTTTTCCTCATCTTCTAGAGTTAACCTAGAGGGTTTTTCTCCAATTTCATCTTTCCATGATGAAATGGGAGGGTTTATTAAGTAAGGGGTAGGGTTTAAGGTATAGGGTTGCCTAAGGTCATATCTAGGGGTATAGGTAGGGATAGGGTGTTTAGGTATATATGGTTCTCTCGGAAGAAAGAAACCATGGGGTTCTGTTCTAGAGGTAGGAAAAGTGGATGTATAATAGGGTCTAGGGGAGGTAAGGGTGATGTCTTAGTATAGAAATCTCTTATGTGTTTTAAATGAGGGTTATCTAAAGAAGGGGTATATCCTAAGGGTGAAGGTTTATCTAAACTATTCCTATAATCTTCTAAGTTATAGAGTTTAGGGGAATAATCTAGTACATTCGGAGAGGAAAGATCATTCTCCGGATGTAGACTAGATGAGACAGGGGTAGAGTAGTGGGGAGTAGACATAACTATATAATAAAGAAAATACTGTAAATTATTTAGCAGTTAAGCAGGCAATTATTATACTTACCTTAGCACGTATGGTTATGGAGGATGGTAGAGGTACTGAGGACTTTCTAGGGTTTAGGAAAAATAGTTGTAGTTTAGGTTTTGACCTTGTTCTCTGCAACTGAAGCTCTGATGCCAATCTGTAACACCCCCATTTTTTACTGATTGCAGCGGATAAAGTGTTTGGGGTATTACTTCATAGAATCACAGATACAGTAATAGAAAACGACTCGAAAAGAGACGTTTTGAAAATTTAGTTATCATTCATAATTATCAGAGTTTTAATTATAAAAGATATACTTTTATTTTTGTTGAGGTCCCAAAAATCTAAGAGTTAGGTTGTGTTTGAATGATAACCATGAAAAGTCCTCCGAGTTCAGTACCTCCTTCTCCCATGGATCCATAGAAGTAATATACCTAGAATACATGGTTAAAAAGTCAACACTAGGTGTTGAGTGAGAATCATAGGTTTAGGGGTTAGTGAATACAAGTTCCATGGGTTCAGTTGTTACACCCATATGGGAAAATGTAGGTTTTGTGATAATTGCGATGCATGCACAATTATCAGGAGTTGAGTATGTTGCACTAAGCTCATGAATCACACCTTAACAATCCGGGTCATGTGGGCTGCAGACCCAACATGAGGGGATAGAAGGATAACTTGCCAAAGTTATTCCTTGAGTGGATTCAAATATAGTACTTATTGGTACCACCTAGTGGGGTGTTAATACCAATGGGAGTTGTCAAACTCTAATAGATCTATCAACTATATTCGCGTACGCGTGGGTAAAATATCCCAAATGATTAGATTCATGAATTTTGGTTATGTAGTGGTGGCAGTTAGTTTACTCATGCAAACAACCAAAGAAAAAGACTTGTATTCGGTTTTAAGTAAAGCATTTAGCATGTATCCCCCTCATAGGGTTTGTAAAGCATTTAGAGTGAAAGCATTTTTAAAAAAAGTATGAGGCTATGAAAACTCACCTAGGTTTAAAGTAATCTAAGTGATGCAAATAGTGACTCGGAAACTCGACCGCCTTACTTACGTATCCTAGTGTGTTGTTGGTTTTGGATGTATGTCAAGCTTTAGTTATCATGTTTATGTTTATTTTTTTTAGGTTTTGTTAATACAAATATCGCCTAAAAACGTTATTTATATTTTACGATCTTTGCTAAGTTTTGTTAACGACAAAATGTAAACTTTAGTTTCTAAGTAAATCATAATCTTAGTTTTAAAAGACTTGCATAACTAAATATTTGTTACATTTTACATTTCATAAAACGCAACAATTTTTTTTTCTTTAAATAGAAATGTCACATCATATTTATGGCAAGTTTTGTCAATATACATTTATAGAAAGAAAGTGTGTTTGACTAACTATATGTTTGCATGCACAAGTTTTGTGTTTGACTAGGTGTAATGAGATGTGACATTGTTTGGTTTGCAAGATTTATTGCAAAACCAACTGCAAGCCTGGCGGAACCCTGGGGGTACACGGGCGGAACCCATCTGAGGGTTCTGCCGTATCCGCCAGACCTGCAGAAGGTTTTGCTATAAATACTAAGCTACAAGTTTGATTTTTGGCTTATCACTCTACATCATATTTTCACACACATTCATTCATTCTTTCATCTAACCCTTTAACATCTCATATGTGAAGTTTCTTTTTGTGGTAAAGAGGTTCACGAGTTCATAAAAAGTTACAAGTATTCAACACAACGTTGCAAGACTTGTTAGCTTAGCATTGTGTAGACTTGTGTAGTTTACACTTCATTTGATTGTGTATTTTCAGTAGTGATCAGTTAGTATTTTAGTCCTCAAAATACAAAGTGTGACGGGAGTTGTTGTACCCTTGTAAAAGAACTAACGGGAGTGGTTGTACCCTTGTAAAAGAACTCGACATCTAGCTTAGTGTCGGTAAACGTGTATAAGCGACGTGTAAGGTTTTTTTCGCCGGTGAAAGGAGCTTGTTGACTAGTGAAAGAAACTCTCGAGCTGGATACTCGGGACGTGGACGTAGGGCAAGGAAAAAGAGTCCTTTTCTCCGAACCACGATAAATACTCGTGTTGTGGTTTGATTGTTTCTTTCTTTATACTTGCATGTTATATATTGTGTTTGTGTATATATCTTTGATCAAACGGAAAGTTTCTAAAGATAATTAAACAAGTTAAAAAGATTTTAAATGGTAAACAATTCAAGCCCCCTTCTAGTTTTCCACAATTGGCATCAAGAGCTACGTTACTCAAGCTTTTAAAATATATTGTTTGAAACGATCCATGGATTTTGAAAATTACAAAGAAAGGCGATCTATGCAAAGACCACCACTTTTTGAAGCAAATGGTTTTATATATTGGAAAAACCGTTTTGAAACTTACGTGAAATCTAAAGATATAGATTTGTGGTATATAAACATTGATGGTGATAATATAGCTTCTAATACTAAAGATGATGATCAAAAGAAATTGATTGCTAAAAATAATGAAGCTAAAATGATGCTTTACAATGCTTTACCTAAGAAAGAATATGAAAGAGTCTTTATGTGTAAAACCGCCAAAGATATTTGGCAATCTTTAATAGTCACTCATCAAGGAAACTCACAAGTCAAGGATAACAAAATTGATCTTCTTGTTCAACAATATGAAAAATTTGTTATTCCCGAATATGAGATTATTGATAATGCATTTGCTAGGTTTAACACTATTATTACTTCACTTAAAGCACTTGATGAATCTTTTTGTAGTAAGAATTTTGTCAGGAAATTCCTTAGAGCACTCCATCCGAAGTAGAGAGCAAAAGTGTTGGCAATTGAAGAATCCAAAGATCTTTCAAGCATGTCACTTGACGAGATAATTGGAATCCTCAAAGTTCATGAAATGGTAATGGAAAAAGATTCGGAATTAGTTAGAAGCAAGAAAGAAAAAGTTAAGTCCATTGCCTTGAAAACTAGAGTCCAATCAAGTGATGATGAAGAATCTACTTCGGATAGTGATGATGAGGAATATGCTATGGCCGTTAGAGACTTCAAGAAGTTCTTTCGTAGACGATGGAAGTTTGTAAGGAAACCTAAAGATGACAAGAAAACCTTTCGAAAAGATCGTGATGATAGGAAAGGAAAGGTTGAAAGGAAATGCTATAGGTGTGGAGACACAAGTCATCTAGTAGGAGAATGTCCAAAACCACCCAAGAGCAAGCCTCAACAAGCTTTTGTGGGTGGTGCTTTGAGTAACTATGAAAGAGATGACGATGAGCCAAAGAATGATGATATTGCTCTCATGGCTCACGACTCAAATGAGGTATGCCTCAATGTTTGTTTGGAACCGGATGAATGGATTAAAGATGGCGGTTGTTCAAGGCACATGACGGGTAACAAAAGCCTCTTCACTAGTTATCACAAATGTGATGGAGGTAATGTTACGTTTGGTAGTAAAGCTAAGAGCAAAATCATCGGAAAAGGTACAATCTCTCATGACTCCCTTTTTATAGATGATGTAGCTCATGCTGATAACTTAGGTTTTAATCTTCTTAGTATTAGTCAACTTTGTCGTAATAAGTATAATATCCTTTTTAGTGAAAACGGAAGTAAAATACTTAAAGATGGTATAACCATAGCCAAAGGTGTTCTTAAGAACAACGTATACGTCATGAAGATGGATCCAACATCTAGAGACAAACTTTGTCTTACTTCATTAGATGAATCTTCAACTTTATGGCATAGACGTTTAGGACACGCTAACATGAGACTAATTCAAAACCTCTCCTCCAAAGACTTAGTTCGAAACCTACCTAAGTTGAAATATGACCAACACTTTTGTGATGCTTGCAAAGTCGGTAAACAAGTCCATAGTAGCCATAAGGCTAAAAACTTGGTTTCTACATCTAGGTGTCGAGAACTTTTGCATATGGATTTATTTGGTCCATCCGCTATACAAAGTTATGGAGGTAACTTCTACACTTTGGTCATAGTTGATGATTACTCAAGATATACTTGGACAAAAATTTTGAAAAGTAAAAATGAAGCTTTTGATAAATTTGAGATTCTAAGTAAGAAAATTCAAAATCAAGTAGGGTCTAATATTGTGTCTATTAGAACGGATCACGGTCGTGAATTTGATAATGAATTTCAATTTGGAAACTTTATGATATTAATGGTATTACTCATAACTTTTCGGCTCCACATACCCCTCAATCTAATGGTGTAGTAGAACGTAAAAACCGGACATTGCAAGAGATGAGTAGAACAATGCTTAATGAACAAAACATTCCACAAAAGTTTTGGTGTAATGCCGTTGACACATCAACGTACATTTTAAATCGAGTCTTAATTATACCATTTTTGAATAAAACTCCTTATGAACTATATAAAGGTAAAAAGCCTATATTAGGATACTTTAGAGTGTTTGGGAGTAAATGTTTCATTCTTAACACCAAGGATTATCTCACCAAATTTGACCCAAAGTCTTATGAAGGTGTATTTCTTGGATATTCATAAAATAGTAAAGCTTACATTGTTTTGAACAAAGAAACCTTAAGAGTCGAGGAATCGTTGAACGTAACATTTGACGAGAGTCCACCTCCCTCTAAGACATCACCTTTGGTAGATGATGACTTAGTTGAAAGCCAAGCAATAGAGAAAGTTTCCTCCGAAGACATCACCGGTTCAACACGTTCGTACCAAACATATTGGAATCCGTCATCATTTCCTTCGTGACAACATTCAAAAAGGAAATATCTCAATTGAGAAAGTTTCCTCCGAAGACAACATAGCCGACATTCTCACAAAACCTCTTAAATGAGAACCCTTTAACCTTCTTAGGCTAGGCTTAGGACTCATGGAACCTACATTGTAGTTCTAGACATTAGACAAAAATCACAAAAATCAAAACAAATCCAAAACGCTTTTTCTCAGCAGAGTCGGCGGAACCCTCAAACACAACGGACGGAACCCAATTTAAGGGTCGGCCGTATCCGCCAACCTGCAAAACCAATTTTTTTTTGTTTATATTAAACCAAACACCCATTATCTCATACCACCACTTCCAAACTGCTACTATTCACTTTACCATCCATCCATACCTGTGATTTCTTGGTCTTCTTTTCACTCACATTGCAAATCAATCATCATTGTAAGTATTCTAAACTTGATTACAATCCTGATCTGGGTCTAAGAATTCTATTTTTGCACAAAAACAAAAACTTGGGGTTATGCATTAACTTGAGAAACTCATGCATGAAATTAGGTGTTTAACAAAACTAATCATGTTCCCCATAGTTAGGAATTGCATTCTTACTAAGTGTAAACATGTTTGCTAAAACACCCCATATCAAATTCTTCCAAAAATTTCTCACAAATAGGACAAATATTTTTTCGTCTCACATTGTGAATACAAAATCAAAATGTTATGTTTAAAACATCACTTGCATAATGTCTCTTGAATGCTAAAGGGAATACATAACCAATATGTACTTTCAGGTACATTCAAACGTAGCTATATTGAACTAGGAGCGCTTGGGTTATCTTTTGTTTTATAACAAAACTTGCATTATAAAACGTTTTTGAAGCATCAAAATGGGTCAAGATAACCGCACCTCCACATTGTTTTTATATAGGCACACACTAGAACACCCACATTATAATAGTCGTTTACTTAGACTAAAATGTGAAATTTTGTTTTTCTAGGAATCATCATGCCTCCTCTAACCCACTACGACCATAAGGACACCATTAAGTACCTACCCAAACACCATAAAACCAAAGGCCTTACCCCAACTCAAGTCAATGTTTTCAAAGCCTTAGAAAAACATTATGTCCATGAGGGTAGAACCATTGACCCGTCCTTCCTAGAAGGCATAAACCACTACACGGAATTTGCAACAATCAACTTGGAGTGTCTCTTAGAAATCGATGAGCCTATTTGTCCTAGGTTCATTTTGGAATTCTATGCATCCGTCGTCCTCTCCACGGATGATTATGGTCAAATGTCTATTAACTTTAGGGCTAGTAGTCATCAATACTCCTTCACTCTCGAGGAGTTTGCTCAAATCCCAGGTGTCCCAAACCGTGGTACTTGCATCTACTCCGACTTGCACTCCCTCTCAACTCTTGACACACTCTTTGACCGCATCCATCCCTATGACACCCCTCTTGTGTCAAAAGATGTACTTCGTGACCACCTCTTTGTTAGGACAACCAACACTAGGAGAACCCGTTCGGGAAATGAGGTTGATAAAGACCCATATGGAATGGAAATGAATGAACTCAAGCCCCAATTCAAGAAATGGGAGGAAGTCCTTAGAGCAAATGTCATTAGCACCATAGGAAACCGAGATCATATAAATCTTTGCCTTTGCTACATGCTCTACTCTTTGTCCGTTAGGCAACCCTTCAACCTTGCCTACTACATGGCCAAGAGAATGGCTGACATTCCCGTGCATGGCACAACGGCTATGCCGTATGGAATGCTCTTGACCCGTCTCTTTAGGTTCATCTCTTCCATTCCACCAACTCCAAACGGTCTTCGTCTTGACTACTCTCTCATTCCACACACCTTTGTCCCACTTAGTGATAAGAGAGTTTACAAAGCCCAAGGAAAACGTCCTCATCCTCCTACCTCCTCATCATCTTCCTCAATGAGTGAAGATGACACTTTGCCCAACTCTAGGCTCCCACCTCTACAATACCTCTCACAACTTCCAGATATTCCAAATGAGTCGGCAGAGTTCAAGCAAACAAAGGGGATGTTTAAGAATCTTGGAAGATTCCTTGGAAAGCTCAAGAACAAGATTGACCGTCAATGAGTGCGGGTGTGTAGGAGTGTTTGGCACTAGGTGCTATTTGAACAATTTGGTCTTTTAAACAATGTTGGTCATGTATTTGTGGGTTGGTACAATTTGTGATACTACTTGGAACATGTATTAACTTACTATGATGCAGGTGGACAACATTTGGCACGTTGTCAAATTTTCATGATTATAAATTTTTCACTAAGTATAGTGAAATTCGCTAGCCCCCGGTCAAAGTCCTATGGTATGCGTGTTTACATGTCCATTTTTTGAATGGACTAACCAGATATGCATTATATTTTTGATTTTAGGAGTTTTCGAAAAATTTGAAAATCATCTCGCGGGTAAAAATCGCGGACTGTATAGTTTTTCAGGTCTGGCGGATCTGGCAGCACCCTATAATAGGTTCCGCCAGTGTAATTTCTGGGCAACCCAGAAATGGCCCAACGGACCGGACGGAACCCCCTCATACGGGTTCCGCCAGTGTATTCTGAAGGTTCCGCCAGATTTCTTGTAGATTTTTTTTTTTTTTAGTTTTCAACATTTCAACATCCAATCAACAAAATAGAATCCTTTTAGATAGAAACCAATTTCCTGCAATTTGTTTAGCACAATAGGGTACTTCTCATTCCTTATAACTCAAACAAAACCATTTCCTGCCAAATTTCAAAAATAGCCATAACCACCTCAAGGAACCTTCACACATAAAGGAAGGAACCCTTCCAAAGGTTCCTTGAAATCCCTGAGACATATCCTTCAACAAATTTGCCAAAACCACTAAGCATTTAGTGCAAATCTTGTCTTCTCACTTCACCATTTTCATTGGATTGACTTCCATGATATGACAACCCACAATTAGTCTTCCAAATCACTAGGAACCTCCATTTTTGTATGGCCTAACATCAAATCCAAACACTCCTTCCAACACTCCTTCATCACTATAAATTGAACCATCCTGAAACACTATCAAATCATACCTTCCTCATCACAATTTCTGATCTTTAAACCATTTTAACCATGATTAAGTCAACTATCACCTCTCAACCATCAAGACCCGTCCGGAAAACCGCCCGGATAAGTGTCAAACCACTTTGGTCTAATCAATCCATCAACCTAAGCTCCTCATCCTCGGATGAATTCACCTCACCAATCAAAAATGAACATTTTCTAAACCTTGCATCTCCATCTCCATCACCCAATGAACCCAATGAGCTCACTCCACCACAAAAAAAATCACCCATTGACCCAACTCCACCAAGTGCTCCAACCCAACCAACCAAAACTCCATCACCATCACCTTTACCAAAACTTGAACCTATGGAGTTATTTGGGTCTCCTCCAACCTCACTACATCCTTTTGTCCAAGATCTCAATGATCTTCCACCAAGACCAACTCAACCACCACCTTTTGCAAATGAAACACCAAGGTCATTTCTTGACTAAAATGAGAATTTTAACCACAACCAACCACCACAACAAGAGTACCACCAACCCAAACCATTGTTGTTTCACCCTATCTACCATGACAACCATGGTCCTCTTTATGGAGAACCAAATTTTGAAAACCATGATCACCCAACTCCACCACATTCTCAAGCCCAACCCTTTGAGTCTTTCTTTCCTTCCTATGAAGAAATTCAAAGCATGGTCGAGAATCACCTCCATCAAGCAATGGAATTTCAAACCACCTTGCTTGACTCTATACCAAACCCATCCTCCACCCAAGAACGAAAAACCAACCCATCCTCAAACCAAGAAACCAACTACAACCCATTTCCACCCAATCATCCCCATGTTTTTCTCACATTGTGAGCGAATGTTGAAAATGGGTGAAAGCATCAAATTGTTGCTTCACAAATTCCAAGATTAAACCCGTTTTGCATTCCAACATGTCTTAGAACGTTTGGATGCTCTTTCCCACCCAAACAAATCCTATACAACATTTGGAGGCCTTTTTGCCCCATTTAGGAAAGTAGGATTTGATTTTCTTTTATTTTCTTGGTTATTTTTAGTTTTTTTTAGAAGTAGGAGGATCTTTCCCATTTCTTGTCTTTGACTTTTAAAAGTCAAATTTTACTTGAAATGACATCTTTTTCTACTTACTTACTTGCATTATTGGTTGATCATTTTTAAGTTGTTATTGTGGTTGCATTATGTGTGGTAACTACAAGCGTGATTATATATATCACCAACTACCCATTTTTTGTAGGATCAAAATCCATGTTTCCCATCTTGGCACTCCTTTTAGGGGGAGTATCGACCAAGGGGGAGCACGTACATTATTCCTCTTCGCTACTCTACTTTTTGTTTTGACAAAAAGGGGGAGAAATATATTAAACCTTTAAACTTAATATGATTTTCATCACTTAAGTAAAACAAGTTTAATATAAATTTTTTTTTAAGTCTTAAACACTAAGATTTTGTGAGTTACTTAAAAAAAAGTTTATGTTTTGTCATCAACAAAAAAAGGGAGATTGTTAATACAAATATTGCCTAAAAACGTTATTTATATTTTACGATCTTTGCTAAGTTTTGTTAACGACAAAATGTAAATTTTAGTTTCTAAGTAAATCATAATCTTAGTTTTAAAAGACTTGCATAACTAAATATTTGCTACATTTTACATTTCATAAAACACAACACTTTTTATTTCTTTAAATAGAAATGTCACATCACATTTATGGCAAGTTTTGTCAATATACATTTATGGAAAGAAAGTGTGTTTGACTAACTATATGTTTGCTTGCACAAGTTTTGTGTTTGACTAGGTGTAATGAGATGTGACATTGTTTGGTTTGCAAGATTTATTGCAAAACCAACTGCAAGCCTGGCGGAACCCTGCCGTATCCGCCAGACTTGCAGAAGGTTTTGCTATAAATACTAAGCCACAAGTTTGATTTTTGGCTTATCACTCTACATCATATTTTCACGCACATTCATTCATTCTTTCTTCTAACCCTTTAACATCTCATATGTGAAGTTTCTTTTTGTAGCAAAGAGGTTCATGAGTTCATAAAAAGTTACAAATATTAAACACAATATTGCAAGACTTGTTAGCTTAGCATTGTGTAGACTTGTGTAGTTTACACTTCATTTGATTGTGTATTTTCAGTAGTGATCGGTTAGTATTTTAGACCTCAAAATACAAAGTGTGACGGGAGTTGTTGTACCCTTGTAAAAGAACTAACGGGAGTGGTTGTACCCTTGTAAAAGAACTCGACATCCAGCTTAGTGTCGGTAAACGTGTATAAGCGACTTGTAAGGTTTTCTCCGCCGGTGAAAGGAGCTTGTTGACTAGTGAAAGAAACTCTCGAGTTGGATACTCGGGGCATGGACTTAGGGCAAGGAAAAATAGTCCTTGTAGCCGAACCACGATAAATACTCGTGTTGTGGTTTGATCGTTTCTTTCTTTATACTTGCATGTTATATATTGTGTTTATGTATATATCTTTGATCAAACGAAAAGTTTCTAAAGATAATTAAACAAGTTAAAAAGATTTTAAACGGTAAACTATTCAACCTCCCTTCTAGTTTTCCACAGGTTTGTTAATGTTTTATATATAACATAACACCGTTCAGGCCATTGTAATTCAGAAGTATATGACTCCTCACATGATGCTCCCTACTATTGTATTATGTTATCAACATAATACCGTTCGGGCCATCATAATTCAGAAGTTAATACTCCTCACACAAAGCTCCCTATTATTGAGTTATGTAGTTATTAGGGTTTAGTAATAATCATATCACTGTTCAGGCCATCATATCTCAAAAGTATATGCAATAATCGTTTGAGCAGTCAGGGCACTTTAATTCGTAAACCCAACAAACTCGTCAAAACGAAATATCCACATAGTACTCCTCGCATGAAGCTACCTAGTATTGTGTTATGCTTATAACTTTGTTTAGGTTTTATACATATATGATATTTTCACTTTTTACCCTTATAGTATATATACTTACGTTTTCTACCCTAAATTTATATTACTTATATTACTTATACTAATACTATCTATACTTGACACAACTAGTCCCTAGACTTCTATATTTTAAGTAACTAACCTTTAGAATCTTAAGTTTTCTATATTTACCATTTTAGACCTTTAACTTTATAATATTTATGTTTTTAGTCTTTTTTAGTTTATACTTATTTTAATATCTATCCTAGGGTTTTAATATTATGAAAAACTAGTCCTTACACTTATAACTTCTAGGAAATGTCAAAAACAGTCCCTAGACTTTATAATTTCAGGAATTTATGATATATACCCTTATACATGTAAAGTTTTGCAAAACTAGTCCTAATATGCATGTAACTTATATTTTATCTAGCAACTAAGTTTTCTAGCTTATGTTTTACTTATTTTAACTTATCTAGGTTATTTATAACTAGTGTATGACTTAAAGAAGTTACTTATAGCATGCATGCAAGTATACGACCCAATTTAGGGTTTTAAATTAAAATCTAACTAAACATTCAAGGCTTAGGCAAGGTATCTTATGGGTTCTAAGGCAACCTAAATCTATCCTAAGGCTAAACAAAAGCTAAATAAATTAAAATGCAAGACTTACTTGGCTAAGGCAGGGTTTACGTGGGTTTAGGGTCTTATAGGGCTCGCTCAACTTCAAACCACAACACAACACAACTAAAGCTTAGCTACTTGTTATAATCAAGAAACACGTTCGGGAGGTCGCGGTTGATGGAAATACATCATGGTTCTAGAGAGATAAAGTAGAGAGAGAAAGGTGGAGAAAAGGTTTTGTATTATAAAAGAATAAATGAAACAACACACACACACTTTCCCACACCCCTCATGGAGAGTCATGAGGGGTATTTATAGGCTCATTACATCACATGTTTGCCTATATTACAATAATAGTCCCTAAAGTACTATTTGTATAATATCTAGTCCATTTCTTTATGTGTGACGTTATCTTTTATAAAATAGCAAGGCTAACAATCTCCCTCCAAGATATCGTCACACATGAATGGATACAATGAGACGTATAAACACATAAACATGTAAATTACAACAATAGTAAAATATGTTGACGTTGTTGAAGCGCATAGTCTCTGTAGTCTAGATATTGAGGCAGACTTGAAGTTCTCTCTTTCGACGATCTCGGCGTATGATCTTTGACACTGACGGCAAAGGTCTTTGTAGCTCTGAACTTCAACTGTAATGGTCTAGTTAGGTTATTACTCCCTCCTAACTAGTGAGCCTTTATTCTTTTTCTTCTGCTCCTTCCTGAACTGACAACTCTCTTCTCATCTCGCAGCGGATAAGGTAGATACTAATGAGTTTGCACCGTGGTTGTCGTTCTGGGAGAATCATAGCATAACTCACATAGTATTTCACAGAAGGTTGGTAATACGCTCCGATGTACACATCATTAGTACTTCTTCGGTTCTAGTGTAAGCACAATTCCCTCGAAAAACCAACGTACTAGAGATGAAACACTACTTCTTTTGGCATGTTCTTCTCCCTCCTGATGGTTGCGATGTATCGAAATCATCATACTATTGTGTGTACATGCCAAAATTACCCGTACTTTACATTTCTGATGCAATATAGATAGACCATGAAAGCATAATTTGTGAGAATATGCTGATGGGATATGACTCTCTTTATTCTACAATCTCTTCTCTTCTCTTCAACCTTTAAGCGACCTCTTCAAATTCCAACCAGCTAGTAAATGACCACTGTATGGAGAGAACCCAATATAACCAATCTGAGAATGAAGTAAACATCTCATAGATATGTGACTTAATCTTGTACGAAGGAGTGACTAAGAACCTATACTGAGCACTACAATGTAACCCCTTTAAGCATAGGTAGTGCCATATACCCAAACCAACAAACAGTATATGAAATATCCACCTCTTGGAATCTCCACAACTTCATGTGACACTGAGTACTACAACGTAACTCCTTAAAGTGATAGCTATAACCCGTGAGTACTACAATGTAACTCCTTACATCAGGTATAACTAGATAATCCAAATCTTAATCACTATCTCTACCAGTGTTTGCCCAAACAAGTATCTCCGAAAGTCATGCATCCATCCACCCCTAGACTTTGAGATAAATAAGTATACATGCCCTTGAAATGAACTTGAAACCCAGATATGCAATATCGTACAAAAACTCCGTAGCCGCAAAAATCTGATACTAGCCGTTGTCGTTTGATCGTGATTCTTGATCAGGATCGTTTAAGCAATCCGTGGTGTGTTTTGGTGAAGCTTGAAATTCTATTTCGGGTGATTCGTAGTGATTTCGTATTTTCCCTCCAAAAATAAAATTGGAAAATTTTCTCGCCCATAATTTGGAAATCACTATGAAAAATAATACGAAGGTTACCTGAAAATTTTGAGTATTAAAAATTTTTACGCCAAATTTTGTCGAAAAAATTTGAATTTTGGCCAAAAAATTTGAATTTTGGGCCAAAATTTTCAACGTTATACCAAACTTTGAATTTCGCGTAAAAATTGAACGTTTAGTCTCCTCACAAAAATAAATTTTACTCAAATTTTCCCGCCAAAAAACTCAATAAACGATAAGGTGAAGGCCTAACTCGGCAGAAATGGCTAACTCGCCAAAATAACGTAACTCACTAAGAAGAGACCTAACTCGCTAAGATGTATCCCAAACTCGGTAAAACCAAAATCCTAACTCGATAGGAATTTTCTAACTCGCAAGAAAAAATTCTAACTCGCAAAAAAACAAGTCTAACTCGCCAGAAAAATCCTAACTCGATAATCAGTTCTCAAACTCGATACCCTAACTCGGTATACCACTCCTAACTCGATAAAGTCAATTCCTAACTCTATAAAAAATTTTGTAGCTCGAAAATTTTTTTTTCTAACTCGACAAAATGTTGATGAACAGTACCAGATCCGAGATTTTTCACCCAAAAACACCACGATTCGCCCCCGGTTAGCTCTGATACCACTTGTTATAACCAAGAAACACGTTCGGGAGGTCGCGGTTGATGGAAATACATCATGGTTCTAGAGAGAGAAAGTAGAGAGAGAAAGGTGGAGAAAAGGTTTTGTATTATAAAAGAATAAATGAAACAACACACACACACACTTTCCCACACCCCTCATGGAGAGTCATGAGGGGTATTTATAGGCTCATTACATCACATGTTTGCCTATATTACAATAATAGTCCCTAAAGTACTATTTGTATAATATCTAGTCCATTTCTTTATGTGTGACGTTATCTTTTATAAAATAGCAAGGCTAACACTACTCATTTCCTAGGGCTTCTAAGGGTCTTAAACTACAGAAATGTGAAGTATAGAAGGGAAGGAGAGGTGTGAAGAAGAATGGAGGGGAGGAGGGGGTATTTATACCCGCGTAGAGGCGGTTTGGAGTGAAAACGGGGTGTAGGTGTCGAGCCGAGGGAGGGGTGAGCAAGCAAGGCTAGAGGAGGGTTGTGGCAATTCTAGTGGTGATGAAGAGAAACTAGGAGGTAGCTAGGGGTGGAGCTAGGCCGGCTGTGGTGGTGGAGAGCCGAGAGAGGCGGTTTGGTGGTAGTAGCTTACAAGGAGGTGATACACCTCCTTGCTTGGGTGCTTGGAGGTGCTTGTAAGCTGCTTAGGGTGTTCAGTGATGGTTTTGGGTGTTTATGGGTGGATTAGTGGTGGATTAGTGGAAGTTTAGGGGTGGTTTAGGGTGGATTAGTGGTGGATTAGACAAGTAGGTTATGCACCTACTTGTGTGGGTTCTCAGAGGTGTTAGGGTGTGTGATTGGGTATGACTAAGGTATTAGAGTGCTAGGTTGAGGTGCTTGAGGTGCTCATGTTTAGGTTTTACTTGTTTTAGTTAAGTTTAGACCTAGTTCTACTTATTAAGTGTTTAAGGTTTTACCTAAGGTTTTGTGCCTAAGTTAAGTTTTTAAGAGTGTCTAGTGACTAATCCTAAGTCCTAAATGGTTTATTCTAAAAGAGGGTAACTTATGGAAAAGGTTTGGGAAGGTTTGACCTAGTTTTGTAACCTAAATGACCTAAGTGTGTTTAGTGAGAGACTAGGGTTTATCCTATGGTTTAGTGCCTAGATTAGTGTCCTATGAGTGTCTAATAACTATTCCTAAGTTCTAAGAGGCTTATACTAAGTGGTAGTGACCTATGGGGAAGTTTTGGGATGGTTTAGACCTAATTCTAGTTAATTATGACCTAATTATGGTTTTGGGCTTATGGGGTTTGTATCTAAAGTCTAAAGGGTTTATTCTATAGCCTAATGGTCCTAATTTATCCTAATATTCCTAAGGAAACTCATACTTAAGCCTTGGACACATTTATACTAGTTATAATCAGCATATAGTTTCAAATAAGCACATAATCCTACTTAAGTTTTAGTTAGTGTTTATTAGGGTTTTGTGTTATGTTTAGTGTTTTAGATTGGTGAATTACTTATTATGGTGGTGCTATGATTTTATGCTTGACATACCTGGGGTTTATAGGATTTGAGTGTTGAGTTATTTGGCTTGTGTAGATACGTGAGCAGGTAAAGTGAGTCATGCAAGTAACAATGCATATAAAAAGCAAAAATTTACCTGTGAAATACCTACTATATGTATTTGTAATGGGAATGATAGTAATGGGTGTTTGTGGATTGTTATATCACCGTACCACCATTCTATCTGATTATATTGCTGAACGAGATTAACATAAGGTTCCTATATATATCGTATAAGTCGTGAAGGTCATGGCCATTTTAATGCTTTATATGAGTGATGGCCCATAAATGGTTATGTTGGGATTCGCTGATAAGAGTTTCCCCTTCGATTGTTAGATCTTCCATTAGCTCATCGTAACTTTATGGTTGAAATTAAGTTTTAGGGTTGTAGTTCCCTAAAGTCGTTCTAATCAATATTATGAACTCATACTTTGGTAACCTTTAGTATCTTGTTACTTGTTTGTTTTTATTTGTTCCTAATAATTTTCTTTTGAGTAGTGTGTGGAAAACTAGAAGGGGGGTTGAATAGTTTTACGTCTTTTTAATTCGTTATAAAAAGATAGTTTTAGTGTTTTCTTAGTTTTTAAAATTTAGATTCGATAATATATGATCTCACGTCTTGCACAATACAAACAACTATCAATAAATAAGATATAGCAATGATAAGTAAAGAAATAAATGAGAGATGGAAGGATCGAACTGCGAGACAAGAGATTTATAGTGGTTCGGCTACAAGGACACCTTCCTTGCCCTACTCCACTCCCCGAGCACGTAACTCGAGAGTTTTCATCACTATATCAACAAGCTCCCTTATGGCGGAGAAAACCTTACACACCAATTTACACACCACAACTTCTTCACAACTAAATCACAACTTCTATACAACTTCTTCACACCAAACTACTTCACAACTAACTACTTCACGCCTATCTTCTTCACACCAATTTTCTTCACAACTAACAACTTCACACCTAGCTTCTTCACTACAATCTAATTCCTAACTTTTCTTCTTCACACCAAACAAATAACTAATCACACAATTAATATACCTAGCACAACTATCTACAATCAAATATTCACAACAATCTTCACAAAGAATTATGTAAATAATCTTGATGATGCACCAACAACTTGGATGTGGAGGTCACAACAAGTTGTAATACTTCTTGTCTTGGAGGATAGAAGTATTCTTCTCTTGCACTTGAGAGGATGATCTTTGAATCACTTTGAAACAAAGAATTATGTATTTATGATCAAAGGATTAGGAGAATAGAAATGGGGATCTAGAACAGAAAGTTTAGGAGTGCAAAAGGTGAGAAAATTTTGTGGGATGAACCAGTATTTATAGGGAGAAAATTTACTGTTCTGGAGCGTGCCAGTCCCCTTAATTAGGGGGCGGTCCCCTTAATGATTAAGGGGGCCGCCTAGTATAATTAAGGGGGCCGCCCTCCTGAACGTTGGATTTTCTTGTCCTTTTGTGAGGAAAATTTTTCGGGATTAGATTTGCCATTTTTGGTTAAAAATTTGAATTCATATATTTATAATGAATTAAACATATTCTTTTAATTCCAAAAGTAATTTTGTAAAAGATATAGAATGTTTAATACATTTTATAAAAATTCTAGTGATTAGAAAAATTTCCTTTGATCGTGAAATGCAATAAACACTTTGTTTATTCATACCTTAAGTGATATGGATGCAAAGACAAATATTAAGCACTAAAAACTTGTTTACGTCTTAAGTTTTAGATTAATGAGTTTATGCTTTGTAATTATCAAAACATAAAGATATTGTTAATATGCTAACAATGTTTTTAGACATCATTTATGTCAACAATCTCTCCCTTTTTGATGATTACAAAACCTTAAACTCATTTGGTCTGAAAAATTGTTTCTAGACAAGTATTATTAGAGTTTAACATTCTCTTTTCCCCCTTTTTGTAAAATCAAAAAGGTTAGGCCGAGTAAGCTTCGTGAAAGAAGATTAAACGGGTAGAATGCTCCCCCTTGATGTATGCTCCCCCTCATTTGAGAGCACCAAGGGAATGAGCTATGGAAATCTTGGCTACACAAAATATTTGAAGAGAACAAGACACATATACATGCAAAGCAATAATTATGCAAATAAAAATAGATTCATTCAAGCATCATAGAAATGATTAGTATTACATCATTCAATATGCTTAAAGCATATTGATTACAATAAAACAAAAGAAAAGACATAGTCCTATATTGCCTAAGAGAGCACTTGGACTTGCTTGCAACCCATGGTTGGTTGTTTTATTTGCTTGAAGGAGAACATAAGCATAAAGCTTAGTTGTTAAATGGAGAGGGATATGGAGTGGGATATGGAGCAAAAGAGGTGGATCTTACTATGTTGAATCGTGTTAAGGGTGGTATGGGATGAGGACGAGTGAGGAGATATTCAATCCAAGAAATATCTTCACTCAAGTATAGGATTTGTTTTTGAAGGAAGATGCAACAAGGGCAATAGTGAGTGTGGTTTGTAACTTGATCCAAGTTAAGAGAGTGAGGTAGGAAATTGTTGTAGGGTGATGATGGAGGTTGCCCTTTGTTGCGTTGTGCAAGATGCATGACATTGAGATCACTAAGATCATGGATTTGGGATATTTCATCATGGAACTTTTGCTTTTCCGTGGCAATGCAGAGAGAGTCATTGTGTTGATATGGATGAATTGGGTTTGTGTAGTTGGAATTGTAGTTGGATGGTTGATCAAACTTGTATGGATCATTATAAATCGTTAGAGGATGAGATGAGTGGTTTGGCATGAAGGAAGATATTTGGCCAATGTTGTATGGTTTGTAAAGAGGATCAAATGAATGTCCTTGTGAATTTGGTGTAAAGTTTGGGAAGTAAGTGGTTGGAGGTGTTGAGTGATTTCCAACTTCATTGGTTATGATGGATTTGTTTCGAGGGCTTTTTCTTCGCCAAACGGGTTTTTCCGTCATTCTTGCAAGCCTTGAGGCTTTTGGTTTTGGTTTGTTTGGAGAAGTCATGAAGGGATGAATGGAGAGTGTGGAAGATTTGGGATATTTATAGTGTAATATTTGTGTGTTTATGGATGGATAAAGTTTGTTTGGGAGATTAGGACAAAATGTGTTGGTGAAAAATGAGAAATGTAGGTTGAAATGGGCTAAAAAGCAGAAAAGATTCTGTAAACCCGACCATCAGATGGCCGATCCCCTTAGTTAGGGGGCGGTCCCCTTAATGATTAAGGGGGCCGCCTTACAAAATTAAGGGGGCCGCCCATCTGGTGATTTCTAGATTGCCAGAATTGGGTTTTTGGCAGAAAATTTGAAAAAAGGTTGTGTTTTTGGATTTGGATTCAAGCAAGTTCAATTCCTTTAGGGAATATAGCATCTAATCTAATCAAGATATAGCATGCATGCAAAAACACATAAGCAAAATAGGAAATAACCAACACATAATAAGCAAAAGGAGACAAGTAAAGGCAAGAGCGCTTAAACTTCCTAAGGCACCTATCTTAGATCAAAGGCAAAGGCAACTAGTGAGTCAAGCATCTAGTGATGAAACAAGATGACAATGTTATGAGTGATTATGTCCTAGTGTGTGCCTATATGCAACAAATGTGGAGTTGTGATTATTTCGACTTCTAAATGAAAAGGAAATTCTTAAGAAACAATCCAAAATCTCCTTGATTCAATTTTTGCTCAATCATGAATGTCAAAGATATATATTAGATTATATACCTTGGCAATTTATGTGAGAGTTTATGCATGATTTTGGAAGACAATGTTTTTAGCGTTAGTCAACAATGCAAGAAAAATGATGTTCATGTGATTCCTAGATGTGAGAATAATTTTTAAAGAAAATTGATTGGGTTTTACAAAAGAGTTTATGCAAAGAAAATAAACTTTCCCAATCTTTAATTTTGTGCGAAATAGATTCCTAGACTCATAAATGGAGAAGTGGAAGAAAAGAAAATCAAAAAAATTTGTCTAAATGCAATAAAATTTAGTCAACTTGTTCTACCATTCCTAATCCTAAACGCAAGTGATTGAATAATTCACGCTTAAGGGATTTAGTGAATATATCCGCTATGTTATCTTCCGATGCAACCTTTTCTATAGATATGTTCCCTTTTTGTACATTATCCCTAAGAAAGTGGTGGCGTATTTCTATATGTTTAGTCCTCAAGTGTTGCACTGGATTTTTACTTAAATCTATCGCACCTTTGTTATCGCACATAATGGGAACGTTTTCTAACCTAATGCCATAGTCTATAAGAGCTTGTTTCATCCATAGTGCTTGTTGACATGCCTTTCCAGCGCTTACATATTCGGCTTCGGTGGTAGAAATAGCAAGAGCGGTTTTCTTCTTCGAAAACCAAGATGTTAGACAACATCCCATAAATGTGTAAATACCGCTAGTGCTTTTTCTATCTACGTAGTCTCCTGCATGATCCGAATTCGCATAGACGATGGTTTCTATGCCGGATCCCTTAGGATACCATAATCCTAATTGTATAGTGCCTTTAATGTATCGGAAGATACGCTTAACCGCTTCTAGGTGAGAGGTTTTGGGATCCTCTTGAAAACGGGCACAAAGGCAGACACTAAACATGATATCGAGTCTACTTGCCGTCAAGTATAGTAAACTACCTATCATTCCTCTATACTTGGTGTTATCTACGGATTCACCTTCATCATCCTTTGTGAGCTTTACTTCCGTAGACATGGGAGTTTTCATGGGTTTTGAGTCTTCTATGCCAAATTTCTTAAGCATTTCCTTAATGTATTTAGATTGGTTAAAGAATATTCCATCTTCTAATTGTTTTATTTGTAATCCTAGGAAGAAGTTAAGTTCACCCATCATACTCATCTCAAACTCATCATGCATGATTTTGGCAAATTCATCACACATGTCTTGACAAGTCGATCCAAATATAATGTCATCAACATATATTTGAACAATGATGAGATTTGGGTCTTTCCTTTTAGTGAAAAGAGTGTTATGAACCATTCCCATGGAATAATCATGTTTAATAAGGAAAGCTTTTAATCGATCATACCAAGCTTTGGGAGCTTGTTTGAGTCCATACAAAGCTTTCTTTAACTTATAAACATAATCAGGTTTTGCGAAATCAATGAATCCTGGAGGTTGTGCCACATATACCTCCTCATTGATAAAACCGTTAAGGAATGCACTTTTCACGTCCATTTGGAATAACTTAAACTCTAGGGCGCATGCATAGGCAAGTAGTATCCTAATTAATTCTAATCTAGCTACGGGGGCATAAGTTTCGTCATAATCAATTCCTTCTTGTTGATTATAACCTTGGGTAACTAACCTAGCTTTATTCCTAGTAACTACTCAATTTTCATCTAATTTATTCCTATATACCCATTTAGTTCCTATGATGGTCATATTCATTGGATTTGGGACTAATTCTCAAACATTATTTGCCTTAAATTGATTTAATTCTTCTTGCATAGCTATAACCCAACTTTCATCTTTTAAAGCCTCATTAATATTCTTAGGTTCTATTGCTGAGAGGAAACAAAAGAAATTATTTTTATCTTGAGCTTGTGACCTAAGGGTTCTTTGGTTAAGATGTCCTATTATATTATTTAGTGGATGTGACCTAGATTCTTTAACATTTACAATTTTGTTATTCCCTAAGTTAATGTCTTCATTATCATTTCCTATGGTTTTTGTTTTACTAACCTCAATAGCTTCTTCTTCAACTAAGTCATCATCTTCTAAAGGCAAAGTTTTGGGAGGTGGTGGTGTTTCATCAAATGTTACATTTAGTGATTCTTCTACTTTCATGGTGTGTTTGTTGAGTATTATATATGCTTTACTATTTTGTGAGTATCCTAAAAATATTCCTTCATATGATTTTGGATCAAACTTAGTGAGGTAATCCTTAGTGTTTAGAATATAGCATTTACTTCCAAATACCCTAAAGTAGCTTAAGTTTGGTTTTCTACCTCTTAGTAACTCATAAGGAGTTTTTCCTAGAATTCTCCTAATTGATACCCTATTTAAAATATATGTCGATGTATCTACGGCATGACACCAAAATTTTTGGGGGATAGATTGTTCATTTAACATTGCTCTACTCATTCCTTGTAGTGACCTATTTTTTCTTTCTACTACGCCATTTGATTGAGGAGTACGAGGAGCGGAGAAATTGTGAGATATTTCATTTAAATCACAATATTTTCCGAATTGTACTTCATTGTCAAATTCCCTACCATGGTCTGTCCTAATGGCTATTATTGTGCATCCTAATTTATTTTGAATCATTTTACTAAATATTTTGAATTTTTCAAAGCCTTGGGTCTTGTCACTTAAAAACCTAGTCCACGTGTATCGTGAGTAGTCATATACTATTACTAAGGTACATTTGTTTCCTCCATAGCTCCGCACAGTGGATGGACCAAAAAGATCCATATGTAATAATTCTAGGCACCTAGTAGTGGATACTATATTTTTAGCTTTGTGACTAGCATGAACTTGTTTTCCAATTTTACATGCATCACAAAAATGCTTGTCATATTTTAGATTAGGCAAATTTCTAACTAATTCCTTAAAGGCTAAAGATTGTATTTGTTGCATGTTAGCATGTCCTAATCTCCTATGCCACAATGTGGAGTTTTCATCTAGGGTCGTTAGGCATATTCTATCCTCAGGCTTGTTTCTTAGTTTCATAACATATATGCCTCCTTTCCTAATTCCTCTACCTATAATTTTTCCATTCTTAACTATTTCGCTATCCTCTTCGGTAAAGGTGACTCTACATTTATTGTCATATATTTGTCCTATACTAAGCAAGTTATATGTTAAATTATCTACATGCTCTACATTTTCAATAGTAAGTGAGTCTTGAGAAATCGTACATTTGCCAATGATTTTTCCACGTAAGACACTACCGAAAATAACGTTACCTCCATTATATGCCTTGTATGTAGAGAATAGCTTGCGGTTCCCCGTCATGTGCCTCGAACATCCGCTATCCTTGATCCATTCGTCAGGCTCCAAGTCAATTCCCAAACATATTTCTTTGGTTCCTTTTGCCATAAAACACTTTTCATCTCTTGGTTTTTCTACTTCTTCTTTTTCACTATCACTCCATGTTACACTAACAAATGCGCCTTGATTTTCATAACCCGGCGGCTTTAGACATTCGCCAATGAGATAATTTGGACTTCCACATCTAAAGCACTTTCTTTTCCCGTAGTTGTCGCT
The DNA here is from genome assembly GCA_030686995.1 of Artemisia argyi. NCBI lineage: Eukaryota > Viridiplantae > Streptophyta > Magnoliopsida > Asterales > Asteraceae > Artemisia > Artemisia argyi. Next base: position 68,159,760 of record CM060708.1, read on the forward strand.
TCTATTTCTTTGAAATGGTTTTCTTTCGTCTCGTGATGATCTAGTGAATCTTCCTCGTCTCTTGAAGAATTTCTTGAATTCTTTTACGGCCATTGCATATTCTTCGTCTTCACTTTCGTCACTTGAATCATCATCATCACTAGGTTCCTTTTTGGCTTTTAGAGCAGTGGATTTGGTTTGTTCTTTCTTGACTTTGACCGTTTCCGAATCTCTTCTTATAATTTCTTCATGGACCTTCAAGTTGCCAATGAGTTCATCTAGTGATAACGTCATCAAGTTCTTTGATTCTTCAATTGCCATGACCTTAGCTCGCCATTTCGGATGCAATGCCCTAAGAAATTTCCTAACACAATTTTTACTAGAAAATGTCTCATCAAATGCTTTTAAACTTGTGATGATAGTGTTAAATTTAGCAAAAGCATTATCAATTGATTCCTCTTCCGGAATCGTAAATTATTCATATTGTTGTACAAGAAGATCTATTTTGTTATCTTTAACTTGACTATTACCTTGGTGAGTAATTAGTAAAGAATCCCAAATTTCTTTTGCGGTTTTACACATAAAGATTCTTTCATATTCTTTGCGTGGTAACGCATTATAAATGACCATTTTAGCCTCATTATTTTTTGCTAGTTTCTTTTTCAAATCATCATTTTTTTTTTCAAAAGATACAATTTCATCCATTTTAGTTTCAACATTATATTGAATAGGGGGAAGATCACCAAATGTAATAATATGCCAAAAATCAAGATCTTTTGATTTCACATAAGTTTCGAATCTATTTTTCCAATATAAAAATCCATCACTTTCAAATAGTGGCGGTCTTTGCATAGATTGCCCTTCTAAATATTTTTCAGATTCCATAGATCGTTACAAGTTTTAAAATACAATATATTTTAAAAATCTTGCTCGACGTGGCTCTTGATACCAATTGTGGAAAACTAGAAGGGGGTTGAATAGTTTTACGTCTTTTTAATTCGTTATAAAAAGATAGTTATAGTGTTTTCTTAGTTTTTAAAATTTAGATTCGATAATATATGATCTCAAGTCTTGCACAATACAAACAACAATCAATAAATAAGATATAGCAATGACAAGTAAATAAATAAATGAGAGATGGAAAGATCGAACCGCGAGACAAGAGATTTATAGTGGTTCGGCTACAAGGACACCTTCCTTGCCCTACTCCACTCCCCGAGCACCTAACTCGAGAGTTTTCTTCACTATATCAACAAGCTCCCTTATGGCGGAGAAAACCTTACACACCAATTTACACACCACAACTTCTTCACAACTAAATCACAACTTCTATACAACTTCTTCACACCAAACTACTTCACAACTAACTACTTCACGCCTATCTTCTTCACACCAATTTTCTTCACAACTAACAACTTCACACCTAGCTTCTTCACTACAATCTAATTCCTAACTTTTCTTCTTCACACCAAACAACTAACTAATCACACAATCAATATACCTAGCAGAACTATCTACAATCAAATATTCACAACAATCTTCACAAAGAATTATGTAAATAATCTTGATGATGCACCAACAACTTGGATGTGGAGGTCACAACAACTTGTAATACTTCTTGTCTTGGAGGATAGAAGTATTCCTCTCTTGCACTTGAGAGGATGATGTTTGAATCACTTTGAAACAAAGAATTATGTATTTATAATCAAAGGATTAGGAGAATAGAAATATGGATCTAGAATAGAAAGTTTAGGAGTGCAAAAGGTGAGAAAATTCTGTGGGATGAACCAGTATTTATAGGGAGAAAATTCACTGTTCTGGAGCGTGTCGGTCCCTTTAATTAGGGGGCGGTCCCTTAATGATTAAGGGGGCCGCCTAGTATAATTAAGGGGGCCGCTCTCCTGAACATTGGATTTTCTTGTCCTTTTGTGAGGGAAATTTTTCTGGATTAGATTTGTCATTTTTTGTTAAAAATTTGAATTCATATATTTATAATGAATTAAACATATTCTTTTAATTTCAAAAGTAATTTTGTAAAAAATATAGAATGTTTAATACATTTTATAAAAATTCTAGTGACTAGAAAAATTTCCTTTGATCATAAAATGCAATAAACACTTTGTTTATTCATACCTTAAGTGATATGGATGCAAAGACAAATATTAAGCACTAAATAATTGTTTACGTCATAAGTTTTAGATTAATGAGTTTATGTTTTGTAATTATCAAAACATTGAGATATTGTTAATATACTAACAATGTTTTTAGACATTATTTATGTCAACATAGTGATTTGCATACTCTCATATTTGATTAGGACACTCCAAAACATACATTAAATAGTTGTACTGTAAATACAAATTGTTTTAATTATTTGTACACTTATGTGTCCTAATCAAATTTGTGAGTGTGTCAATCACTTCTCTTTTCTTTTAGTAAAAAAGGTTTTTAGTCCATTAGAGTATAAGATCTTAATTACTGAATGATGACGTGTGGGCCACATCTAGTTATGCAAACATTAGACGAAACTAATATGGACATTTATAAGAAATGGATTTGTAAATTCTAAGTTTTTATTAGGGTTAATAGCATGTAATAGCAACGTACTTTATCATTTGTTCAAATATCATATATGAACCAAAAAATATACCACAATAATAATTCAACTTTCAAATTTTGTTTCATTATCATACGTTTTTGTTTGCACCGTTAGTCCTTTTGACTACCGACCGTTTGTAATTAACTTTAAAAATATGTTTTTCTTACGTTTTCATAAGTTTCTATCCGTTTTTTTTACGTTTTCGACCATTTTCTTACGTTCTCATACACTTTTCTTCGTTTTTAAACGTTTTCGTTCGTTTTTATACGTTTTCAAGCGTTTTATATGTTTCCGTCCGTTTTTATATGTTTTTCTTACGTTTTATTCGTTTTTAAATGTTTTCATCTGTTTTTATATGTTTTCAAGCGTTTTCATCCGTGTTTATACATTTGCGTATGTTTTTATATGTTTTCGTCTATTTATATATATATTTTTAAGTATTTATCTGTTTTTATACGTTTTATCCGTTTTTATACGTTTCTATACATTTCTTACGTTTTTATACGTTTGCGTCCGTTTTTATATGTTTTCATCCGTTTTTATACGTTTTATCTGTTTTTATACGTTTTCATATGTTTTTGCCCGTTCTTATACGGATGAAAAATCATGAAAGGATGAAAATAGATAAAAACGTATAAATACATACTAAATCATAAGAAAACATATAAAACGGATAAAACGTATAAAAACATATAAAAATAAATAAAAACGCATGAAAACGTATACGAATAAAAGGGTATGAAAACATACAAAATTAACAAAACGTGTAAAAACGGACGCAAACATATAAAAACGTAAGAAACGTATAAAAACGCTTGAAAACATATAAAATGGACGAAAACGTTATAAAACGAACAAAAAACGTATAAAAACGGACGAAAACGTATAAAAACGCTTGAAACATATAAAAAATAGACGAGAACGTTTAAAAACGAACAAAAACGTATGAAAACGGCGAAAACGTATAAAATGTGTGAAAATGTAAGAAAACGGATAATAACGCATGAAAACGTAAGAAAACATATTTTTGTGTTAATTACACACGGTCGTTAGTCAAAACGTATGATAATGAAACAAATGCGAAAGTACGTTGCTATTACATGCCGAAAGGACTAACGGTACAAATTGTTGGATGGTATAATGGTATTTTTTTTGTATTCGTATCTGATATTTAAACAAATGAGAAAGTAGGTTGCTATTAGATGCCATTAACCCTTTTTATTAACACACTTTAATATATGCATTAGACAATTGTATTTTAAGTATAATATATTTTAATTGTTTGTACATTTGAGTGTGTCAATAAATATTGCGGTTTTAGTCGTAAAATAGCATCGTACTTTTTCAAATGTATCGAGTTAGTACATGTACTATTTTTTGTTTCACTTAATGTAACGTACTTTCATGTTTTGTTCCAATCTAGTATATGATGATAACATGTTACGTTATAAATGGTGACATGTGTCAGACTGTTAGGTATGGCACATCATCATCACGTACTACATTAAAACAAAAATGAAAGTACGTTATATTAAGTGGAATAAAAAATAATACACATACTAATTTGTTACATTTAAAAAAATATGTTTGTTATTTTACGACAAAATCTTTAAAAATTGAAAATACGCACCTATATTTATATAAGCTCAATATCGGTGCACGTGGTGCACATGTTTGACAGTTTTTCGAGTGCTTGATGTCCTTTAATTGGTTATATATGTCCTTTAATTGGTTATATGTTGATGTGTTGGTTTGTGGATGATAAATGTTTCTTCGATTGTTATTTGTTAGATCTTATTACATATGGTTGTTGAAAGTTTAGACTTTTTGATCAATATTAATTATTAAGTTTTAGGCCCATAGTTCTTTTGGAGTTGTTCCGGTTATAATTATGGGTTGTTGTCGACGTTGTTTCTAATATCTTGTTAGCTACGGAGTATTTCATTTATGATGCGAGTAATATTTTTCTTTTTAAGTAAGGTTTTAAGGCTTTAACTTAAGGTTTCAGGAAAATCGTCACTATTTCTTTTTATTAAAAGAAACTTTTTTTTCTTTTTTTTTTTTCCCAAAAAAAAAAAAAAAAAAAAAAAAAAAAATGTTTTACATATTTTTCGAGTACCGCCCAATTGATTAGCGATGTACCACTAGACGAAACTTGGGTAGGTGCATCTGCCTATATGAGCACAATATTGGGGTGCATAGGTTTCATACTTTCTGCTGAAAATATGTTTTATTTGCTGAATTTGGCAAGTATAATATGTTTTATTTGCTGAATTTGGCAAATATATAAAAAAAATCAAAAATACACAAATTTATTAAATAATTCTCCTCCCCACAATCCTTATCTTCCCTTTTATTGCTATTAAAGTCTACTACATCCTTTTTGGTCCAACCAATGTTTTCAAACCCGAGTTGACATGGCCGGGTCAACTGGTTGAACCGGTACCGGTTAAAAAAAGGGTCAAAATAACCTGGATTTCTAAAACCGGGTCAACCGGTTAGACCCGTCGGGTTTTGAGTGACCCGGGTTTTGAAACCCGGCCGGGTTTGAATTTTTTTTTTTGATTCTTTATTTTTTTTTTTTCTATTGTTAAGGTGCTATTTTTGTTTGATATGACTTTCTTATGGTGTATATTCACTCATATTTGTGATTAGTTTCCACTTACTAGATTGAATTCGGGTTCTGATATCCAAAGCGCTTAGCATGATTAGGAGTTTATGACCCCCTGTGCTTGAACCGTAAGGTTCTTTGCTCTTTTTTCACTGCAGAGTAGTGTTTGGAGTTTGGACATTAAACTTTGGACAATAGAAAATGAATTTTTGAAAATGTGCATAAAACCGGGTCTAACCGGGTTGCCCCGGAGGTCCAACCTGTTAACCCGGTGACCCGGTAATTTAGCCGAGTCGATCTCAAACCCGGGTTTCAAAACATTGGGTCCAACACTTGAGGGCATTTTCCTTTTCAACACAATTACACGTGTCACTATTCTACAGGAAAACAAACACATTGCCACCATATCATGTCTTCAATCGCTATCTTGTCTTAATTCATTTCATTTTGTGCTTATAATATGCATAAATCACTACTGAATTTTAAAATGAGGGGATAATACCCATTTTGGATTGGGTCGTAATTATTCGACTTGACTAAATTAGAGCATTCAAACGAAGTTTCAATATCTAGACCAGTCATGTTGATAAGATCAATCACCTTAGTCAAGCTATGGTTAAGAATTAAAACTGGGTTGAATTAGCGTTAAAAATAATTATACAAAATTAGCAGGGTACCCGCGCAATGCGGTAGCGAGTACCCTGTGACTATATTTGCGGCGAGCATAGAGACTGAGGCCATGAGTCAATAAAGGCGGTTAGGGGAACCTTGTTTTTTAATTTAGAGGTAGAGGAGGATGAGCTTCGTGCCATCGTTGTTTCGAGTAACCTAGGATTATGGGTATTCACGGGGCGGTTCGGTTCAGTTAGTAGAAAGATTTAAACAATCCATCGCGGGACGGGTAATTCATTTTACTATCAGAAACCGAACCGTGCTAGACGGCTAACCAGACATGCGGGTACCCGAAATGAATGGTTACCCACAGTTCGGTTCACGGTTATTCATTTTAGATGTCTAAACGTATGAACGATAACATGATCTAAAACACAAAGTTTATTTTAGTATATTAAATAACATTGAATACGCTGAAATAATATTAAAGTTATTTAGTTACAATAATTGCATTCAAATAAACATATATAACATATTAGCAGAAATTATTTATTCAACGTTTATTAGCTTTAATCACATTAATCAATTTTCACAATGTTTAGTAAATGTTTACATATTAGGAGCAAAAAAAATGTTATACAATAAAAGTAGTGCAATAATATAATCGATATTTGTACAACTATTTGAATATTTAGTTAAAAATATTCATGTATGTTATACACGGTTCGGTTCGGTTAACCGCGGATATCTAAATATAAAAATAGTGACCGATCTGTGATAAGCGGGTTTTTCGGTTTCGGTGTTTTTCGGTTTCGGTTTCGGTTTTGGGTTGAGCTGTTCGGCTCGGTTTGTCGATTTCTCGGGTTTTTTGAACACCCCTACCTAGGATGGATGAATCTATTGTGCGTGAAGTATGATTAGTCTTTGTTGTAGCTTTTTTATTCTTAGATAAACCATGAGTTCTTTTTATACTAAGATTTCATAAATGACATTTTAGAGAACTAGGTGTGTTAACGTCAAGTTAAGATTTCACCCAGTGACACGTCAACGCTACATCAGATTTAACATTTTCAATTTAAAAAAAAAAAAAAAAAAAAAAAAAAAAAATCTTATCATCACTTAACTTTAACTCAACTATTTTCAAATCCAACCACTAAACTAAAACTAATACTTCATTTGAAACACGAATTACATTAAATATTAAAGTTAAAACATGAAGTACGATGAATAAAAACTACGATACGGTAATGAATAAGATAAACTACGATTAAATTAAACTACGAAAATGAATCATATGAGACCCAACCCTCCTCACTCGAAGAAGACCTAACCTCGTAATCATAATACTTTCCTTCTATGATGTCAAACCAGTTGTCATTAAGATGTTTTGCATCCCTAGCTTCCTGTTCCAAACGAGCAGCTTCCTATCGTGCCTCGTTGATTGGTCCTGGAAGGTCAACTAAATTGACCAGGTGACTGGTCAACCAAGTCAAACGTCTAAAACCAACTAACCAAGGAGTATAGTGAATCCCCGGGCCGTTATGTCCCGACGAGGCGTCCAATTGTATTTGTGAACGTTTTAAATGATCGGGTGATTTAACAGAAGCGTTAGGAATTTGATTATTATGATTACACTACGAGATTATGATGGAAAATAACTTAGAAACACTATATTAACAATTACTGATGATCAGATAACCTAGAAACGCAAGTTAAACCTAAAAACGCGCGTTTGAATTTAAAATAAACACGAACGCGCAAAATTAAAAGTGAAACGGGAGCAAATAAAGTCCTACGAATATGAAAATTATATTTTTCCAATCCTAATGTTATAAGAGAATTTTTGGAAAATTAAAACTATTTTTACAACTATTTAATTAATTACTATTAATTAATCACTAATTATTAATTACTTTTTAATTAACTAAATTATACTAAATTATAATTAATTATGAAATTTAACTAGAAAAATGAAAATTAAATTTAGAAAAATCTAAAATATTATAAAACTAATTTTAAAACAGAAAATCTATTTTTCCTACTTTTTAATTAATTATTACTAATTAAAACTAATTATTTAATTGATTTAAACTAGATTAAATTATTAAAAATACTAAAAGAGATGAGAAAAATCTGAAAAAATTACTAAAAATCCTACAGGTAATAAGAATCCTAGGAAAAAATTAAAATTGGATGTTGCTTATAAATAAGCCAAAAGGGCTTAAATAGAAGCTATCACTTTAATTATTTTTTGTTTTTCTTAATTTTTATTTTACAAACTACTTTAGACAACTTTTGTGAAGATAAGTTTTATGAAACTCAAAAATAAGCCCAGTGTGAGCTTATAACTCACACAGATAAGCTTTTAAGGCTTATCTTATATTTGACTGTGAGAAGCTATGACAAGGCTAAACAACTAAACTTAAGTTGATAACTAAGATGCAAACAATAGATATGAACACAAAATAAGCCAGAGCAGACACAGAAGCTCACTGAATAAGCTTCATAAACCAAAATAAGCAATCATGCAACCTGCTACCAACAAACAGGCCACAAAGGGCTTATTGCAGGCTACTGTGGGGCCTACAGCAATGACCCAGAGCCCAAGGAAAAGGTGGAACCCAAAAACCTGCTAGGAGGGCTTTCCAAATTGTCCAAGTCCAAGGAATAAGCTCAAGGTATGAGCTTGTGAGGGCCCTGGGAAGATTGGGTCACAAACTGATTTCTCAGTCTTGGTTCTGGGATCAGGTCACAAAAATGGGCAAATAAGCAGGGGCTAAATAAGGTGAATTTTGAAACAAGCTAAGATATCAAAAGCTCATTTGGCAAACTAGCTAAAAACTCAAAACACCAAGGGTGGGTTCCACAGGTTTGGTCACAACAGGTCACAGATGTAAGGTTTATGCCTTTGGTGCAGGGGAGTTAACATTCCCTGCAGCCTCAAACATTCACTTGCACACTATTCAATAAAATTCTTAAAAATGGAATTATGATAGGTTCTTGAAGATTAGGTGGGTGATTATAAGCACAACAAATCTCAGAGTCCAATTCTCATCCCAAAATTCAGGAAAATTCTCCCAATAAATGGGTTTTCTGACCAATTTGCAAATTTGACTTTTTTCAAGAACACTAAAAGTTGACTTTTTTGAGATTCCCAAGCTTCTAACTAACTGAGGTAGTTGTAACAAAGCATATTATGACTTAAATAAGCTAAGGGAATTAAGTTTGCAAGTAAATGTGGCCTAATGGACTCCAAAAGTCTAACAGTGGATACAAATTAGAAGTAAGTGGTAATGTTGACTTTTCTGCATATGAGCTATGAGTTTTATGAAGTTAATAGCCTAAATATGACTATGTGAGACTGTCTCAACCACTCTTATCCTCCAAACTGTCCTTGAACACAGGGTAAAGGCCAATGCCAAACACTCATTTGTTCAACTGTTTTTAGTATTTTCAGAGATTTAATGAGATAAACACCAAGATACTAATGCCTCGTGTCTAAAAAACCTAAATTGAACTTGTTTATGCTAATTTTATGCGGAAACAAACAGTAGAGTAACTTGAGCTTATTTTATGGAAATGTGACAGTGCAACTAATTACATTAACACAATTTAGATTCAAGAGACCAAAATAAATAACAATCTATCTTAACTACACCTAATAGACATGAAAACATCAACTAAGCAACTAATCAAGCACTGTAACATTAAACACAAAAAAATGGAAATTGGCTTACAAAGAGTTCAAGCTCAGCAAATGGTATCACTGCTCAAAATACATCCCTATCACTCCCCATGGAGTACTAAACCCTGCCCATTCCAGGCTTACTTTCTGCTTAAGCTTCTTGGACCACCATTTTCTTTGACAATTTTCTTCTTCTTTTTTTTGTATTTTCTTATTTTTTTAGTTTTTTGAGTTTATGCCTTCTTTTTAGCTTCAAATAACTTGTAAAAAGTTTATAAAAGCTTCTGAGATGCAATTGAATGAAATCATAAGAGAATTAAAACTTTGATTTAAAAACACAACTTGCTTGAAACTAAAGGAGAACTTAAATAAACTTGAATAATTTGAAGTACAATTGGAAAATATAACTACTGAAAGAAAAATTACAACAACTAGCATGCCTCTAGGGCTTGCAAAGTCCTATACTTATATTAGAAAATGAAAACTGGCACCTTTCCCTCTTTTTTCTCTTTCTCTGCTTTCTGTCTTGTGTTTTCTATTATCTGTGTCCTCTTGGAGCAATTCCTAGCCATTGGATTGGCATTGACATTATCTTCACCCTTGATTCAATTTTGGTGCCTTGTGGATTTCCAACGTGGAGGAGGGGGTAATAATTAGTGTTGGGTTGCTTTGGTGAGGAGGTGGAGTAGGGTGGTTAGTAGGAGAGGGGGGGGGGGGACAAACATGTTGGAGGTTACAGAGGTGATTGGGGGCTGGGTGTTGTTTGGTTATTACGGCAAAAGGAGGGGGAATGGGAGGTTGACCCTTGTTGACCCTGGCAAGGTTTTATAAATAAAACGTGGGTGGGCTTGGGTAAACTTGGGCCAGGGATATTGGTGGGCTGGGGTGTTTATATATTTGGATTTGGTGGATTGGGATAATACAAAAGGGTCCGTTTGATATTAAGTGCACAAGGACCAATTATGTAATTAAGCTGAATTTCAAGGACCAATTTTGCGAACCTTCTAAAGATATAAAAGGGGTGTTTCTTGCCACATATCCATATTCCAAGGACCAAATTTTATTTTTTTTTCCATTTTTCAAAATTCCGAGGGACCACTTTTGCCAAATTTCAAACTGCAGGGACCAAACTTGTAATTTTCCAAAGTTTTCACCCAAGGACTAAATTTGATAATTTTTGACTTTTAAAAACCTTGGGTTGACTTTTCTTTCATAACAAATGCTCAAGGACTAGTTTTGTAAATTTTTGAAAGTTGAGGGACTAAAACTGCCAATTATGCAAACTTTGTTCGTTTTTCATTGTTTTTACTCATTTTGCATCTGAAACGTATAAAACACAATCCCTGGGATATTTTCAGTATTTTGATGCATTACTGAGTGTTTTTGGATGTTTTGGCAGTTTAAATACGACAAAAATGATGAGTGTTTGAGCACTCATCAATCCCCCACACTAAACTATTGCTAGTCCCTAGCAATCTTTTTGGAAAACTTGATGGATTTGAAGTCTCTTTACCAAAAGCCATCACTTCTAGAGTAGCCAAATATTTCGGTTTAAGTAAGAACTATGGTCCACCTGAAAACCATGTGATTTTGAGCAAACCACCAGCTTTCAACGGTTTTGATTTGTCTTTACCAGAAGCCGTTTGCTTCTAGACTAGCCAACTCTTGATGGACACAGTCGACATCTTGGTGAGCTGATTACCAATTATGGTTTTCCACTGCCTTTACCACAAGCCATAATCTTGCGGGCTAGCCAACTCTTTCACTTTTTAGGATATGGCGAGTTGAGATACCATACAATTTTGGGCAAATTGCAAGCCGTCAACGGATTTGATTTATCTTTACCAATAGCCGTTTGCTCCTGGATTAGCCAATCTCTTTGTCGGTTAGACATGGCGGACTGATAACCACAAAAATTTTGAAATAAAGTGAAAATTTTTTAAAATTTTAGGCCAAAAACGGGGATACTAGACGGTATAATTTGATAAAATTCGCTTGAATTTTCCCCTCCCCCACACTTAAAATTGAATATTGTCCTCTATATTCAAAGTCCCGGCTATTATGCCGATTCTTTAAACGTAAGAAGATAATATTATAAGCTAACTGTGGCAATATCATTTTTCATTTTTCACTTTATTTATATATACATACAACACACTTTTTTTTTTTTTTTTTTTTTTTTTTTTTTTTTGAAACTAAAGGATATATACATTGAAAACAGCTGGAGGGGACGGCCACTCCCGCACACTAGGGTGTTAGAAAGTAGAAAGAAATCAGAGACATGGGTGAAAACCCATGTTTATGCTACTGTTTTTGTTTATCGAGTCGCTAGCTTGACTCGATCCCCGAATTCAATTGTCCTTGGGGAAAATTTGGAGATCCGGGACAACCATAGATGGTATGTCCTCTCCAAAGTAATGTTTCAACAGATGCCCATTCAATTTGAAATTAGGACCATCATTTTGAGATAATTCGACGGTGCCATAAGGATAAACCTTTGCGATAGTGAATGGACCAGTCCATCGGGTTTTGAGCTTTCCCGAGAAGATCTTGAGTCTAGAGTTGAAAAGAAGGACTCGATCACCAACGTTAAAAACGCGGTTCTTGATTTTGGAGTCATGAATCTTCTTTGTCTTTTCTTTATAGATCAAAGAGTTCTCGTAAGCTTGATCATGAAGTTCATTTAGTTCATTCAGTTGAACTTTCCTATGATCACCCGCAGTTTTGAGGTCAAAATTTGCATGTTTGAGGGCCCAATAGGCTTTATGCTCAAGCTCGATCGGAAGATGGCACGCTTTCCCGTACACAAGCTTGTATGGCGTACACCCGATAGGTGTTTTGTAAGTCGTACGGAAAGCCCAGAGTGCATCATCTAATTTATCTGACCACGATGCACGATTTTCACCTACAGTTCTTTCCAATATTCTCTTAATGCCTCGATTGGAAACTTCTACTTGTCCACTTGTTTGAGGGTGGTACGCAGTAGAAAGACGGTGAGTTATACCATACTTTTGCATGACTTTATCAAATTTGTCATTGCGGAAATGCGTACCCCGATCACTAATTATAGCACATAGAGTTCCAAATTGAGCAAAAAGAGCTTTCAAGAATTTCACAACTACTCGGGCATCATTAGTGGGTAAAGCTTTCGCTTCAACCCATTTTGACAAATAGTCAACAGCCACGAGTATGTACTTATTTCCATGAGATGATGGAAATGGCCCCATAAAGTCGATGCCCCACACGTCAAAGATTTCACAAACTTGAATTGCATTTTGAGGCATTTCATTCTTTTGTGAAATATTCCCGTGATGTTGACAAGCGTCACAGGATTTGACTAATTCCTGGGCATCCTTGTAAATCGTGGGCCAGTAGAAACCGGAATCAAACACCTTTTTGGCGGTGTAGTTTGGATTATGGTGGCCCCCCGTGGGACCAGCATGGCAAGCCTTTAGAATTTCAGCGGCTTCCTGACCATAAACATACCGCCGAATGACTTGATCCGCATAGATTTTAAACAGGTAGGGGTCGTCCCAGAAGTAATGTTTTACATCTTTGAAGAATTTACTTTTTTGTTGGGACGACATCCCTTTCACCACAAAGTTACCCGCATGGTAGTTTGCAAAATCGGCAAACCATGGGGTAATAGAGTCTCTACGAAAGGTAACCGCATTGAGTGTCTCGAGAGGGAAGGTTTCATTAATTTCTTTCCTCTCGAAGACATCTTGATGGGGGTTTTCCAAACGGGAGAGATGATCAGCAGCAAGGTTCTCAGCTTCTTTTTTTATCACGAATTATGATATCAAATTCCTATAGGAGGAGAACCCAACGGAGTAGTCTCGGCTTTACATCTTGTTTTGCAAATAGATAATTCAAAGCCGAGTGATCCGTATACACTATGCTCTTGGTCAATATCAAGTATGGCCGGAATTTTTCAAAGGCATACACCACAACTAATAATTCTTTTTCAGTGGTGGTGTAATGACTTTGAGCCTCGGTCATAGTTTTGCTTGCATAGTGTATAGGCTGAAAGTGTTTTGTTTTTCGTTGCCCCAAGATTGCCCCTATCGCATAATCACTCGCATCACACATGAGTTCGAAGGGCAAGTCCCAATCGGGGGCAACAAGAATCGGTGCCTCAGTAAGCTTTTTATTCAATGTTTCAAAAGCTTTGATGCACTCGGGGGAGAAAATAAAAGGAGCATTCTTCTCGAGGAGATGGGTCATAGGCCGGGCGATTTTAGAAAAATCTTGAATAAACCTACGATAGAAACCGGCATGACCCAAAAAGCTCCTAACACCTTTGACGGTAGTGGGATGAGGTAATTTTGCTATGACATCAACTTTGGCTTTGTCAACCTCAATCCCATTCTTTAAAATTTTGTGTCCGAGGACAATGCCCTCTTTGACCATAAAGTGACTCTTCTCCCAATTTAGACATAACCTTGTGTTTTCACAACGTTTGAGCATGTTGTCGAAATGGGAGAGACATGTTTGGAACGAATCCCCAATGACCGAAAAATCGTCCATAAAGACCTACATAGTTTTCCCGATCATGTCGGAAAATATGGCCATCATACATCTTTGAAACGTGCCCGGATTAACCAAATGGCATACGTTTATAAGCAAAAGTTCCATAGGGGCACGTGAACGTGGTCTTTTCCTGATCTTACGGATCAATGGGAATCTGAAAGTAACCCGAGAAACCATCGAGGAAGCAATAATACTCATTCCCCGCTAATCTCTCGAGCATCTGATCCATAAAGGGCAGAGGAAAATGGTCTTTGCGGGTGGCGTCATTTAACTTGCGATAGTCAATGCAGACACGCCAACTCGTAACCAATCGAGTTGGAATCAACTCGTTTTCTTCATTAGTGACAACAGTAATGCCACCCTTTTTTGGAACGCAGTGTATTGGGCTAACCCAAGGACTGTCCGAGATAGGGTAAATCAATCCGGCATCAAGAAGTTTTAAAACTTCTTGTTTGATCACCTCATGAATTTTTGGATTCACCCTTCTTTGCTGTTGGACTGCTGGTTTGAAGTCATCCTCCATTAAAATCTTGTGGGTACAAAATTCAGGGTCAATGCCCTTGATGCCGGAGAGTCGCCAAGCAATTGCTTGTTTATGTGACTTCAAAACCTTTATTAGAGCAGCCTTTTCCTCAACACTTAAATCTTTAGCAATTATGACGGGTAATTTATCATCACCCTTCAGAAATGCATATTCAAGATGAGGCGGCAAGTCCTTAAGCTCGACCTCAGGAAAATCATCAGTTTTCTCAACATATTTGATTTCCTGATTATGAAGTTGTTGTGGTAGAACAGGAAGAGGAGAGGGATCTTTGTTTAACAATTTTTCAAGGAGAAGAATATCTCTCAGGGTCAATCTCTTGGTTATCGGTTCCATCGGGAATCGAATCACTTTTGAGAAAGTACTCAATCTCTTCTAAGATGAAGTCACTTCCCTCAAACGGAGTGAGGGAAGGAGAAGAATTGGCAATGATGGGATAAGAAGATGGAGTGAAGTTCTCACTCGTAGAATCATCAATGAAACCTAAACCTCTTGAGCGTACTCCTCAGCTGCTACATCAATGACATCTATTCGGTTTACCGATTCAGAGTCATAATTGGAGGAGTACCTCGATGTTTGATTGAGGTTGAAGGTAATTGCTTCAGTTCCAACACGCAATGTGATCTCTTGCTAAAATACATCGATGAGAGCACGCCCAGTTCTAAAAAATCCCCTTCCAAGAATGAGAGGGCCACTTGAATCGGCATCAAAGTCAACAATCATAAAATCCGCCGGAAAATGGAAATTTCCCACTTTAATGAATACGTCCTCGGCTATGCCAAGTGGACGAGAAATCGATCGATCAGCAAGCTCTAAAGTCATGCACGTGGGAGTGAGTTCGGGAAGAGAGAGTTTCTTCCATACAGAATATGGCATCAGGTTAATGATAGCACCTAGATCGGCCAAGGCGAAGCATTCAACCATACCCGGAAAAATACAAGGAATGAGAAATTTTTTGGGGTCTCCAAGCTTTTCGGGAAGCTTTTTCAAGAGAACTTCTGAGCAGTGCTCATTCAATGGAGTTCTAGCCATCTCAAAGAGTTTTTCCTTATTACTTAACATATTTTTTATTGTTGATGCAAACTTGGGCATCAAGAGAATAGCATCCGCGAAGCTAATGTCAAAATGCAAATCTTGAAAGATTTGGAAAAATTTATCCATTTGGTGACTAGCTGTTTCGCGGAGCTTTTGTTCATTGAGACGTGATGGGTAAGGAATAGAAGTTTTGGATTTAGGGTTGTCCACTGGAGTTTCATGTCACACCCCCAAAATACCTGAATGGCAGTGGAATGGAATACCTTGGGGTGACTGTCATAGCACCACAGTTACAGTTATATTGAACGACCTAAAGTGTCGTTTTGAAAATACATCGTTTGATTCATTTAAAATATTCAGAGTCATAAAACATAGGTCCCAAAGTCTTGAAAAGTTTACAGAAATAATTTTAGTATAATCAAACGACAGTTCATAAGTGCATAAAAATCCAATATGAGACGCGTCGACTCCGCGACTCCATGAAGGTCCAAATGCATGCAAGCAAGAGCTACCTTAATAATCTGAAAATACATTGCTAAAACGTCAACACGAATGTTGGTGAATTCCATAGGTTTGTAAGTTAAATCGTATGTACATTAGCCACAAGTATAAAGTAAACCGACAAAATATCAAAATGCTACATTGTCTCTTAAGCTCATGACCCCGAAGCTAGACGTTACTTGGCCCCAAATGAGTGTTTACCAGACACTCTTATATATTAGACATGAAATGCATTCGTACCCGTTGGAGCAACCCAAACACGAATGGAGGAGTCACCCTCAGTAGATCTATTCACTCACTCTCGCTTGTAGATTAATTAACGGTCCATGATAATAAAGGGGACTTGTCGTGACGTGGTAATAAGGCAACTTAAGCAATGTAAGGAATTTAATACTTTGGCGTGTACAGAAAAATAAGTAATGCAATATATTCTCCCCCGTGGGATTTGAAATCAAATATGTAATTGAAAACGGGGCTATGAAAACTCACTTGAAGTGATAGTACAATGTGATGAAATAATCGGGACAACAAGGCGCGAACACTAGCCGCAACCTAATATGAGTAATAACGATCTACTTAAGATCATGCCGTGATGAAATGAATGTACATGCACATGATACCTATACCACTCGTAACTTGAAAATACTTGTTATCGTCAAAGTAGGAAATTTCCATACTTAGGAAAAATAAGTCCAATTAGTAGTATAGAAACTTGTCGTAATATATCGTATATAAAATGTTAGTGTTATATTCCTCGTTTTGAAAACCTTAAGATAACGTCTAGTAGTCACATAAATAAACCTTGGGTAGTACGTACTTCGTTAGTCAAGAATAAAATCCTTGAATAAGAAATCTAGAAAATATATCATTTAGTACGTAGTTATATTATTTATAGTAGTGACTAAATATATATGTAGTTTGACGATTTTAAAACGTGTATAACTTGGTCGTTTTAAGTTCATTTTCCTCATTCTTTATATTCACGGATTCGTCTTAGTATGTATTAATATATTTTCGATAGCTCGGCTCCTCTAGGTTACGTCTAACGCCTCTATTTGTCCGTCGAAAATTGTCAAACAGCATGCAGTTTTTCAGAAAATAGTTTTCGTCAATTAACTTGCAAAAATCATAACTTCTTCGTTATAAGCTCGTTTTAATCCGTTCTTTCGCCCACGGCTTCGTTTTTGAAAGTATTTTCTAAATCTTTGGTCAAAAATTACCCTTCACCTACTGAGTTTCCCACGTTTTAAAAATAATGACAGTAGGTATTTGTAATGTTTCAAAAACCATTTCTAGGTTTCCAATCTAGTTCCAACTTCAACCAAACCACTTTCAATCATCACAAAACTATTCTAATCCTACCATACACCTTCTTAGGGTGTCATGGGTTCCTAAACATCATAAATCAAGTGGATCTAACAAGGATCTAACTATAATCAATTTCTAGGGCTCCAAAAGTTAGATATGTTTAAAATGAAGTGGTATAAATAGCATATGCATGTAGATCTAGTATATATATCTTATGAAACTTGTAAAAACTTGGTAAAATCATAAGGATGAGTTTCATACACTTACTTGAAAGATTGGAGAGTTTATGGAGATGAAAACTTATAAAACCTTGGGTTTTTATCACAAAACCCTAACTAGAAATACCTATGAGACTTAATTAACACTTGATCTTGAAAAATTTTTGGTTTCTTGCTTGTTTTTGGGCTGAGGTCGAGCATCCAAGAGGAGAGAAAAGAGAATGAGTCTAGTTGTTCGATTTGGTGAAATGAATGAGAAATGTAGGTATATGTTTTATATATTATATCACCTAGACAAGTTATGACACATCTTTAATGAGTTAGTAGAAATTTTTCAATGTGTAAGTTGATTAGTATGGAGGGTGGAAGAAAACATGTGATGTTGTGTAAGTTTTTTAGTAATTCTTGCATTATAATGCATATATTAATAGTTTTAGGGAATACCGGGTACCGAGTTAACTAAAAATAAATTTTAGCGGAGTTAACCGAGACATAATAAAGTCGTAGAAAAATGTAAAAATATGTTGGGTATAAATATTGAGTATTTGGAAAATTATAGTTTAGTTTTTACGAAAACCGTCGTAATTAAATTAGGCGTAAGATATAAATTAAATAAATTTCTAAAATACCGGGTAAATTAATATTATAATTTTTATATCATTAAAATGAATATAAAAATATATTAGGATCATAGTCGGGAGTGTCGGACGTGTTAGTCACATTATTGGTCGCGTGTTAACGTTTATTTAAAAATAAACATACGTAAAAGTCAAATATATATCAAAAGTATTAATTTAAATATCCTACGAGTGGAATAGTATGCAAGTGCCATAATGATGATATGCAAACTATTTCTAGTCTGTATGAAGTGTCCCAATAATAATGCATGAATTCGCTCCTGAACCAATTTGGTTACGTGAATTTGAATACCCGTAAACTAAATTTATGTTGAAATGAGTAAAGTACGTGAATAGTGTTTTCTCTTCGAAATGAATAGTGTCATGTGAATAGTAAATTTTCTGAACGCTTCTCGGAATCTCAAACTGACACAAAAAATGATGAATAGTAAAATGATGGATAGTGATCGGTGAATAGTAATTGATGAATAGTAACTTTCTGAGGTGAATAATGAAATTTCGACATCTGAACAAGGACTTGAAATTACGAATTATGACATTTCAGGTGGTTCAAAGACAACTCCAGGCTTACATCTGGTTTCTGGAATAACCTGAGGTTGGACGTGTGCGGTCCTTCGTGAGCTAGGAGTTTGCACCTTGTCCGTTGTCACCTCATGTTCACGTTCCACTACCTTTGAAGGAGAGGAAGAAGAAATAGTAGGAATCGCGGGTTCATCATAAGAAGCACCACTTCTAGTTATGATCGCCTTAGCATCGCCCCTCGGGTTAGCGATCGTGTTGCTTGAAAGTGTTCCTGAGCCCGAGGGTCGTTCATTTAAAGACTTCTTGATTTCAGAAATCTGGCTAACCAACAACTTGTTCATCTCTTCTTGGGATTTCATGAATTGTTTTAACAACTCGTTAGATGAAGGCCCAGCTGGAACAATGGCTTGATTTTGGTTATTAAAATTTTGAGCACGATTGTTCTGATTGGGGCCTTGATTTTGAAAATTACCCTGATTAGGGTTGTTGTTTCCATGAAAATACCCGGGGTTGAAATTACCCTGGCCTTGGTTTCTATTAAAGTTTCATTGATTTTGGAAACCTTGGTTTTGATTTTGAAAACCGTGACCCTGATGGAAGTTACCTTGGTTTTGAAAACCTTGGTTCATTCTATTTTGATTCTGGTTACGGTTTTGGACATTTTGGTTTTGATTAAAACCGGGGGGTCCAGGGTAATGATTAGGACGATAGTTCGGGTCCATAGGAGGGCGGTATTGATTGCCTCCTTGATTAGATGACCCGACTACAACATGAGCTTCAAACGGAGAACCATCAGTAGCTGTGCAATTGTAGTAGGCATGCGGCCCACCACAAGTTACACAGACTTCCACTTTTTTAACCTCAGCAGGTGGAGGATGTTGTGGAAAAGAGACTTTCTTTTGCTGGGCGAGAACCAAAGCTTGAATAGCCTTAGTAAGCTTGTCAATCTTAGCATCGGTGCTAGACTAACTCATAGGAGATGAAGTGGAAGGACCCGCACTAATTTGGGAAACAACCGGCTTGCTTCGTGTAGAGCGGACCTTGGACTTGTTCTCAATGATTGTTAAGGCTTCTTTGGTGGTTCTACTCAAAATGTTACCTCCCGCGGAGACATTGAGAGAATCCTGATCAACTTGGCTCACGCCATTGTAGAAAGTATCGAGTTGCATCAACTCGGAGAAACCATGATGCGGACACTTGCCAAGTAATTCTTTGAAATGATCCCACGCTTCACCAAATGATTCATCATATTTTTTAGTGAACTTGCTGATTTCGTTTTTAAGACTCGTGGTCTTTGAAGGTGGGAAGAATTCATTCACAAACTTTTTTACCAAATCTTCCCTTGTCTCAATAGATCGAGGGGGTTGTTTCTCAAGCCAAATCCGGGCTTGACCCTCGAGGGAGAATGGGAAGAGAAGAAGCTTGATTACTTCACACGGGACATTCTTGTACTTGATGGTTGATGTGATTTTATTGAACCATCGAATGTGAGCATGAGGATCGTCCCTCTCAAAACCGTAGAATTGACTTGAGGTTACAAGATTGAGTAACCCGGTTTTGAGCTCAAAACTATCAGCCACGATGGCTGGAACAACAATAGCGTCTCCGTAACCCTCGATGGGTGCTTGGAGAAGCTCATACATGGGGCGGTCATCCGCTATGGTGACAGCTGAAGTGGAAACAGTACGGATCTCAGATCCGACTGTTGGTGCTGAACGTCTACAAAGTCTTCTAGGGATTCTTACAAGCTCACGTAATGGGCTAGTAGACCTAGAAGAACGAGTGCGCATGCACTAGGGATAAAAACCAATCAAAACAAAGTCGAGGCAAAACCACAGTGAACTTAAACTAATAATCACAAGTAAGTGGCTTCTTTAAGAAAGGTACACCACCTACAGGGATACAAAGGCAAGTTTTAATCTTTTGTTTGGGAACTTATTATGTTCACACCCCCAGTTAGTAGGTGTTATGTCTTGGTTTGCAACGGTTTATTTTTATGTAATTATTATTCACAAGAAAAGGCGAATGTTTTTGGGTTTTTGTGTATGGGTGAAAAACTTTTGGACAATATTTTTGGTATTGTTTCGTTTACCGAAATCGTATCTCTTTAAGAATCACCATAAAAGAAACACGATATAGAAAACGTAACGATCTGTTTTGTTTGTTTTTTATTTTTTTGGTGTTGTTAACACTTTAGGAAAAGTGTTAATGACGTTTTTGTTTTATGATTAAGATTTACAAAAAGTGGTGGAGTTTATACAATGATGAATGAAAAATCACTAATCTCTAAAAAAACGTGTGCAGATCCGCAGCAGCCTCCCTGACAGCGGCGCCAAATTTTGATTGGTCCTGGAAGGACAACTAAATTGACAAGGTGACTGGTCAACCAAGTCAAACGTCTAAAACCAACTAACCAAGGAGTATTGTGAATCCCGGGGTCGTTATGTCCTGACGAGGCGTGCAATTGTATTTGTGAACGTTTTAAATGATCGGGTGATTTAACAGAAGGGTTAGGAATTTGATTATTATGATTACACTACAAGATTATGATGGAAAATAACTTAGAAACACTATATTAACAATTACTGATGATCAGATAACTTAGAAACGTAAGTTAAACCTAAACACGCGCGTTTAAATTTAAAATAAACGCGAACGCGCAAAATTAAAAATGAAAGAGGAGCAAATAAAGTCCTACGAATATGAAAATTATATTTTTATAATCCTAATGTTATAAGAAATTTTTTGGAAAATTAAAACTATTTTTACAACTATTTATTTAATTACTATTAATTAATCACTAATTATTAATTACTTTTTAATTAACTAAATTATACTAAATTATAATTAATTATGAAATTTAACTAGAAAAATGAAAATTAAATTTAGAAAAATCTAAAATATTATAAAACTAATTTTAAAACAGAAAACTATTTTTCCAACTTTTTAATTAATTATTACTAATTAAAACTAATTATTTAATTGATTTAAACTAGATTAAATTATAAAAAATACTAAAAGAGATGAGAAAAATCTGAAAAAATTACTAAAAATCCTATAGGTAATAAGAAGCCTAGGAAAAATTTAAAATTAGATGTTGCTTATAAATAAGCAGAAAATAAGCCAAAAGGGCTTAAATAGAAGCTATCACTTTAATTATTTTTTGTTTTTCTTAATTTTTATTTTACAAACTACTTTAGACACTGGATTTAGACAACTTTTGTGAAGATAAGTTTTATGAAACTCAAAAATAAGCCCAGTGTGAGCTTATAACTCACACAGATAAGCTTTTAAGGCTTATCTTAGATTTGACTGTGAGAAGCTATGACAAGGCTAAACAACTAAACTTAAGTTGATAACTAAGATGCAAACAATAGATATGAACACAAAATAAGCCAGAGCAGACACAGAAGCTCACTGAATAAGCTTCATAAACCAAAATAAGCAATCATGCAACATGCTACCAACAAACAGGCCACAAAGGGCTTATTGTAGGCTACTGTGGGGCCTACAGCAATGACCCAGAGCCCAAGGAAAAGGTGGAACCCAAACACCTGCTAGGAGGGCTTTCCAAATTGTCCAAGTCCAAGGAATAAGCTCAAGGTATGAGCTTGTGGAGGCCTTGGGAAGATTAGGTCACAAACTGATTTCTCAGTCTTGGTTCTAGGATCAGGTCACAAAAATGGGCAAATAAGCAGGGGGTAAATAAGGTGAATTCTGAAACAAGCTAAGATATCAAAAGCTCATTTGGCAAACTAGCTAAAAACTCAAAACACCAAGGGTGGGGTCCACAGGTTTGGTCACAACAGGTCACAGATGTAAGGTTTATGCCTTTGGTGCAGGGGAGTTAACATTCCCTACAGCCTCAAACATTCACTTGCACACTATTCAATAAAATTCTTAAAAATGGAATGATGATAGGTTCTTGAAGATTAGGTGGGTGATTATAAGCACAACAAATCTCAGAGTCCAATTCTCATCCCAAAATTCAGGAAAATTCTCCCAATAAATGGGTTTTCTGACCAATTTGCAATTTTGACTTTTTTCAAGAACACTAAAAGTTGACTTTTTTGAGATTCCTAAGCTTCTAACTAACTGAGGTAGTTGTAACAAAGCATATTATGACTTAAATAAGCTAAGGGAATTAAGTTTGCAACTAAATGTGGCCTAATGGACTCCAAAAGTCTAACAGTGGATACAAATTAGAAGTAAGTGGAAATGTTGACTTTTCTGCGTATGAACTATGAGTTTTATGAAGTTAAGAGCCTAAATATGACTATGTGAGACTGTCTCAACCACTCTTATCCTCCAAATTGTCCTTGAACACAGGGTAAAGGCCAATGCCAAACACTCCTTTGTTCAACTGTTTTTAGTATTTTCAGAGATTTAATGAGATAAATACCAAGATACTAATGCCTTATGTCTAAAAAACCTAAATTGAACTTGTTTATGCTAATTTTATGCGGAAACAAACAGTAGAGTAACTTGAGCTTATTTTACGGAAATGTGACAGTACAACTAATTACATTAACACAATTTAGATTCAAGAGACCAAAATAAATAACAATCTATCTTAACTACTTCTAATAGACATGAAAACATCAACTAAGCAACTAATCAAGAACTGTAACATTAAACACAAAAAAATGGAAATTGGCTTACAAAGAGTTCAAGCTCAGCAAATGGTATCACGGCTCAAAATACATCCCTATCACTCCCCATGGAGTACTAAACCCTGCCCATTCCAGGCTTCCTTTCTGCTTAAGCTTCTTGGACCACCATTTTCTTTGACAATTTTCTTTCTTTTTTCTTTTTTTTTTGTTTGTATTTTCTTATTTTTTTAGTTTTTTGAGTTTATGCCTTCTTTTTAGCTTCAAATAACTTGTAAAAAGTTTATAAAAGCTTCTGAGATGCAATTGAATGAAAACATAAGAGAATTAAAACATTGATGAGGAGATGGAGTAGGGTGGTTAGTAGAAGAGGGGGGGGGAGACAAACATGTTGGAGGTTGCAGAGGTGATTGGGGGCTGGGTGTTGTTTGGTTATGGCGGCAAAAAGAGGGGGAATGGGAGGTTGACCCTCTTTGACCCTGGCATGGTTTTATAAATAAAATGTGGGTGGGCTTGGGTAAACTTGGGCCAGGGATATTGGTGGGATGGGGTGTTTATATATTTGGATTTGGTTGATTGGGATAATACAAAAGGGTTCGTTTGATATTAAGTGAACAAGGACCAATTATGTAATTAAGCTGAATTTCAAGGACCAATTTTGCCAACCTTCAAAAGATATAAAAGGGGTATTTCTTGCCACATATCCATATTCCAAGGACCAAATTTCATTTTTTCTATTTTTCAAAATTCCCAGGGACCACTTTTGCCAAATTTCAAACTGCAGGGACCAAACTTGTAATTTTTCCAAAGTTTTCACCCAAGGACTAAATTTGATAATTCTTTACTTTTAAAAACCTTGGGTTGACTTTTCTTTCATAACAAATGCTCAGGGACTAGTTTTGTAAATTTTTGAAAGTTAGGGGACTGAAACTGCCAATTATGCAAACTTTGTTCATTTTTCATTGTTTTTACTCATTTTGCATGTGAAACGTATAAAACACAATCCCTGGGATATTTTCAGTATTTTGATGCATTACTGAGTGTTTTTAGATGTTTTGGCAGTTTAAATACGACAAAAATGATGAGTGTTTGAGCACTCATCACTCGTTTTCTCGTATCTCTCTCATTATTGCCTCATACTGCTCAAGTTCTCGAAGATATTCCTCAGAAAAATTATACGGATTGTTTTGGAGGTCCACCGGTGGAGTGTGAACCGATGGAGTGTAAACCGGTGGAGTGTAAACCGGTGGAGTGTTTACCAGTTCATTTGCCGATCGGAATACCGAAAAGATATCTTCTGGTGGAGTGTTCACCGGTTAATTTGGAGGACTTGGGAACTGTTGTGAGAAATCTTTGCAAGGACTGGGGAATTGTATGGAGAAATCTTTACGAGACATTGAATTTTGAATGTTAAGTTTTGATTTTGAATGTGGTTGTGTGTGAGAAGTATGTGAATGTGAATGGGTATTTATAAACACATTTTGAATTTTGAATATATCACGCCCGTTTAAATTTTAACCTAGAGGGTGTTTTGGATTATTATTATTATTATTATTATTATTATTATTATTATTATTATTATTATTATTATTATTATTATTATTATTATTATTATTATTATTATTAATTCAAATACTAAAATGTTAAAACTCACCTTAACGTTGCGTTAATGGGTTAACGTGTGGCGTTAACGCACCCTTACCACAGGAACACGGTGTGGTTAACTCACCTTATTGCGAGCAAGTTAAAGCTTAACGTGGTGGGGAGAGGGGTGGGGGGGGGGGGGGGCTAACGCACTGAGTGCTCTTAATGTATATCAATAACTTTTGTTTTCAGTTTCATATGTTACAAGTATTGATTTGGTGGTTACATGTCTTTTTTTCTTCATTAAATCACTTTATTGATTATTAATATTACGGTTACAAGTTTTGAGGTTGTAAGTGTTGATCAAGTTTTGAAAAGTAGTCTGAATTTTAAGCTTTTCTAATTATAGACGAGTACCCGTGCATAGCAACGATATTTTATAGAGACAAATAGTTTATTGATAAAAAAAGTTTATAAGTTATAAACGAAAAATAATAAAAGTTTGAAGATTTGGGAATTAAACATAATGTTTTGAAACCCGGTTCGACCAAGGTGGTTCAACCGGTTGAACCATTCCAGTCGAAAAATGGGTCGATTTAAACCGGGTCAACTTGCTAGGTTGGGTCGAAAACGGGTCAAATTAAACTGGGTCAACCCGCCGGGTTTGAAGCATCCCGGGTCAACCCGGTTTGTGTTTTAATTGGTTGTATTTAATTTGGTATATATGTTTTTAATTGGTTGTACAATGTGAATAAATCATTGTACTTTTTTAAGTAATGGATAATGTTTTGAAACCCGGTTCGACCCGGTTGGTTCAACCAGTTGAACCATTCCTGTCGAAAAATGGGTCGAGTTAAACCGGGTCAACTTGCTAGGTTGAGTCGAAAACAGGGTCAAATTAAAGTGGGTCAACCCGCCAGGTTTTAAGCGTCCCGGGTCAACCCGATTTGTGTTTGATTGGTTGTATTTAATTTGGTAGATATGCTTTAATTTGGTTGTACAATGTGAATAAATAATTGTACTTCTAAGTATTGAGGTGTTTTAATAAGAGTATTAATTACATTTCACTTTCTCTCTCATTTGACCATTGTTGAAAACTCAACATTTCATTTTTGACTATTTTTCCATTATAGATAGTATAGATATAATAGTTTTAAATGCATTATAATATAGTTAAGATTGTTGTGTACATATCTTATAACCTATGGTAGTATGGTGTGCACTTTAGTTCCTAAAACGTATTTTGACTCGCGCAACACATCAATAAAAGTCGAATCAAGCAAGATGGTTGCAATCACAAATACTCAATGGTAGGATTCGACACTTCAATATATGTACTTCTGTAATATATTCATAAATTTAAACTCGTATGGTCTAGGTGATTTGTATGGTTCGAATAGCAAGAAAAGTAGAGAGAGGAAGTGGGAGCCTTTTCTAGTGAGAGAAACAAGAGAAATATATTAGCTTGAATGAAAGGTCCAACCCTCTCCCTTGGGTGGGAGAGGGTATATATACTACAACTACTTGTGCTCCATGAAACGAGCTGTAGAGTGAGCTGACAGTGGGTAAAGACCCGACCCACTCTACGAATAATATTTACATATTTAACTACTAATAAACTAGGTACTAACTATAATAAGAATAATTCTACGAGCTACACTATGCTATTACAATACTTGGGGTGACCGAGTCTTCATTGGAATAAACGTATTCCTAACAATCTCCCCCTAAGGGAGGTCACCCCAAAAAATAAGCGCTGAATCGTAGCATATAATCTTTGAAGATGTCTCTGTAGCTCGTAGCATAATGATTCTTCTTAGTTGAGATCTTTGTGCTTTTGGGCAGCTGACTCTAGATGACTTGTTCAATCTGTTGGATGGTCTTTGAGAGTGACATCGAGTTCACCATCCAAAATGTGAGTCTGAGAATCGTTCTAGAGTGACAATGTCTCCATGTGACGTGATCATCTTTGTAGTGGCATGCTCACACTTTTCAGGATCATGATCTTCAGCATCAGAGTTGTGGAAGCATAAATGAGGCCCAAATAATGATCATGATTTCAAAGGATGTGGTGATGAAGTGTGAGCATGTGTTGATGGATCAACATCTTTTCAGCAATCTACTTCTGCAACCGTCTGAAATTCCTGCACGTAGACAGTTAGCAACAAATCTTCCGGTACTTATAGGTTTGGAATTCGAGATCGTCAACAGCATAGTGTGAAGACTCCTTCTAACCCTCACCAAGACCGTTCCTAATCGAAAACCCACAGAGGGCCTTTTAAGATTATACCGTAGTATATCAACGATTAGGTGAGTCGATGGAGATCACTCCACGACTGTAGACCTTTTGTAACCATCGGGACCACTTAGCGTAATCCACGAGGAATTACCTAAGTGACCTGCAGGGCTGCTTGATGTTGACCCTGGCAGGAGTTTCCATTCAATCATTGGGAGTTACATAAATAACATCCCTCATAAATGTTCTGGCAGATTGCTAAGATCTGCGTAGGACTCATAAGTTTACCACTGGTGTCCTTAATGTTGAACAACCATGGTAGACGTAGCACGTGGTCCTATGAGATCTTTTAATGAATCTCGAGGCTCTAGACTCAATAAGTGCATTTGGTTTTCCTATGCGGAGATTAGGGAGAGGTCTCCTGTTTCTATATCAACCATCTCTAAGAGATATGTCGATAGATTACATCGGTTCCCCGTGAGAATGAAACAAGTTCTTTAAAGAGAACTTGAGTGGTTAGAAGGTTTAGTGCAGTGCGTCACTGGGTCCATGACGTCTTGTCTTCAATACCAATGTCACCTTAACAACAATTAGTAGATTATGAATTGAACCCGGTTTCTGCCCTAAGGTTGAATAATTGGAGAGCTATTTCTTTTCACCCTTTCTCATTTCATTTCTTTTTAATTCTTCAACCCCTTCTTTCTCCATTCTCACATTTCTCCTTTTTTCACAATCATACCTACGGACTTACTAATACTATCTAATTGGTATTGTCCATGGGTAGATCCCTCCGGCTCTGGCGGATCATAGGACGGTTTTCCTAACCTTAGCCACCTTATAACTTCATGACTATCCTATGTTGCCATACACCAAATCATTGAAAATTCTCTCAACGTGCTTATGATTTGAGAAACTCATTTTGCTAACACATTGAGAGTTTTGTTATTTTCAAATGCTCCCCCTTAACATGTGCACATATGTATTGATTTGAAAATTTGCACATGTCGGGAAGAGTTGCACTTTTGAATTGATCTACCTTAAGTGAACATAACCGGGCATTCGAGACATGCTTACATCACTAGTTAAACTAGCTTGAAGTTATTACCCGGCCCGATCGGATTCACCCAAGGTTTCTCGAAACGGTACATTCTACTCAGACTAGACCTCTTCGAGACACGCTTACATCACTGGTTAAACCAGCTTGAAGTTATTACCCGTCCAGGGCTAGTCCTTTCGATTCAAGACAATTGTGTTTCGTCAATTCATGAGTTACGACTGAGTCTCGATCTCACAAAAAAATGCACGGATCCTTTTTCTCAAATCATTTGCTCCCCCTCAGTTTGTGCATTGGTATACAAAAGGGTTTAGCACAAATAGGAGAGCATACATTTAGAATCAACACCACATTTTAATCAGATTTCCATATTTAAATCACATTTTCTCCCCCGATCAAAAATTTCAAACCAATTGAGATTTGTGATCCCAAGTGATTTAAATAAGTTAAAAGATTTTGGGAGAAAGATGTGTCATATTTTAAGAATTGCTGATTGTTGAGATGATACATTTGCTCCCCCTCAAAACTTGAGGGAGAATGTTATGTGTTAGAATTGATGAGTTTATAAATGATTTAGAGTTCAACGAGAAACTCATGAAAAATTCATATACTAACACACAACAATCACATGTCGAATACGGCCCTTACGCACAAAGATCTTGTTTTGATGACATATAGCTTTTGAAATCATGCTCCCCCTCAATCGATGACGCATTTTCAATAATCGTATTTTGCACAAAAGATAACTTCTTTTTGCATCGATTGAGTGGTATATTTTAAAACACTGTTTTAAGTGTATTTTGATCTTCAAAAACCATGGTACCACCAAGTTTGAATCAAATACTTCCCCGAAGAATCTTTGAAGGAAAAGTATTTGTGTGATAAAGAAGACTTCTCTTCTTTTTCCAGGAAATGATTTGAGTTGTACAGAACTGGAGCAGCAACAACAGCTGGTGGTGTCGGTGTATCATCAGTAGGTGTCTCAAAGTATTCAACAATCATTGGTTCAAACAAGATATTCAAAATCTCATTAGTGTTTGGTACATAAGGTACTGCAGGAGTGGGATGCTGTACAAGATCTGAACTGATTGGTTTAGGGGACAAAAGTTTAGACGCGGGTCCTGCACTGATGTGTACAGGAGCCATTTGCTCAGTCAGCTCAATGAATGTGACGTGAATGGTTTCCAAGATTTATCGGGTTTGTTTGGTGTAGATTCTGTATCCTTTACTATCTGGAGCATAACCAACGAAGAATCCAATATCAGCTTTAGCTTATAACTTTCCCAGATCTTGACTGTCATTCGTAGGGTAGCATAAAGCACCAAACTCATATAGAAAAGAGAGATCCGGTTTCTTGCCATGAATCAGCTCACTTGGAGTTTTGTTGTGAAGATTATGTATCAAGTATCGGTTTTGGGTGTAACAAGCTGTAGCAATTGCTTCCGCCCATAGAAACATCGGTGCCTTGGAGAATATTAGCATGGTACGTACAGCTTCTGCAAGAGAACAGTTTCGTCTTTCAACAATTCCATTCTACTGAGGAGTGCATGGGACACTTTACTAGTGGGTGATGCCAATACTTTCATAAAATAGAACGAGTTATTTGATGATGAACTCCGTTCCATTGTTAGTCCGGATGATTCTGACGGTTTTGTAGGGACTTGCTAGCAGTTGTTTGATGAGTTTTATGATAACCTCTGGAGTCACGTCCTTGGTTCAAAAGAAACCTTACCCATGTAAACCGAGAATAGTCGACGACTATCACTGGAACATACTTCTTCCCAGTTATACTTTGCATATTCATTGGTTCACAAAGATCTATGTGACAGGTGTAAAGACCTTCCATGATGGTATTGACAGTTTTGGGTTTGTGTGTATGCTTTGTGCTATTGCTCAGTTGACAAGCCGATCAAAGATGATATTTATTTTTCGAACTTAAATCAGGGTAGACCTCGCACCAAATACTTACGAGCAAGAACATCGATGGTACCAAAGTTCAAGTGATTTAAACATCGGTACCATAGCCATGATTTGTTCATTGAGGCATTAGTCAACAAGCAAATAGGAGAGGACCGCATCAAGACTTCAATAGAGATGGTGTGTTAATAGGTGCCATGAAAACCTTTAAGAGGATCAACACCATCCAATTCTCTGACGAAGCATGTGTAATTTATGAAGGCAATCTTCAAGATCGGAATCAAGATATTGACCAACATAGAACAGATTATGCCCAAGTCCTTCCACTTAGTATACCCAGGAAATTAGCTGTCACCAGAAACATAATCTCCATAACCCATAATTACCCCAAAATGGTAGTTCCTGAATCTAACTGTCCCGATAAACTTATTCACGAAATTCTCGAGCCCTGAGCGATCCCCAATCATAGGTTTAGAGCAGCCTGAGTCCAAATATCAAAGGACGAAATGTACGACCTGCATTTGGAAACAGACGAGAGCAGAAAATTTGGAGTGTCGGATCCCCAATTTGAGTTGGGTTCCAGTTGGTTAGTGCAAACAAGTTCTGGAGCCGCTGAGACCTTAGGGGCATTCGTTTCAATGGTGGAAATTTCACTAGTAGATGCAATGGGCCTAGTTAAAGGACATTGGGTCTCCAAAGGGAAAGTTCTACCAGTTGGCTTCCATTCCTTAATAAGCACTACTTTAGAGTTGGTTATCCTAGTTAAAGGGCACTGTTCTCCTAAAGTGAATTTCCTTCCAGTGGGCTTCCATTGATAACCAACATTGGTAAACAGTTTTCCTGTTGCTTTCCAAATTTGCTTAATTTGTTTAGCTCTCCAAACTTTCTTAACTGGGGTTTTGTTAAACGACTTCAG
This sequence comes from Artemisia argyi, assembly GCA_030686995.1. Classification (NCBI taxonomy): domain Eukaryota; kingdom Viridiplantae; phylum Streptophyta; class Magnoliopsida; order Asterales; family Asteraceae; genus Artemisia; species Artemisia argyi. The sequence goes on from CM060708.1 coordinate 68,190,859, forward strand.
AAATTTCTCAACACATTTATCATGATTACTCGAAATCATGCATTCATTACATGTTTTGCAAAGTGAATTTGGTTTTGAATTATGACTCATTTTGCTCAAGTTGGACTTAATATTCCTCATGTGGTCGTCTACTTTCTTTTTAGGAACACTTTTAGCAGGTGAAGTCCTATAATTCCTTGGTTTAGACTCTCTAGCTTTAGTGTTACTATTTACTCCTGTAGACGGACTAATGGGAATTTTAGTCTTCTTCACTTCCGGTTGCAGAACATGTTTTGATGTGTTGGGATCTGAAGTTTCCAAGGGTACCTCAAAGGTAACATGCTTGTTCTTAGTCATAGATGATGATGCAGTAGACCTATCTCGCTTGCTATCAATTTTAGGACATGTACCAATAGCATATTCTAAGAGTTCCTGAGATCTATTAGTGAGAAAGCAGGCACCTACAATAGCATCATCAAGTGGTTTTGCTATCCTATCCTCTTCAATGGTTTCACGAAGCAAGTCAAGGCACTCCTTAAGATGTTTAAGATAGTCTCTATGAACTAACTTATTATTCCTAAGGGGAAGAGGAATATTCATAGCATCAATTGCGTACTTCTTACAAGCAGAAACCTTTTGAACAACATTATCACAAGTGATGATTGGCATTTTCCCTTTCACCTGAGTCTTTAGATTCTCAATCTCATTAAGCAAAGAAGTTATCTTTTCATTGTTTATATCACGTGTGATCTTAATTGAATCATATAACTCTTTGTAATGTTGTTTAACTTTTGAATTTTCAATACGAAACCAATCATTTTCATGTTGCAATTTATTGATGGTATCTTGAAGGTGAAAACTCTGAGAATCTATAGACTGTGGTTTTTGGGTGCCAATCACATCACTCTTGTTAGACTTCAATTGGGCAATTTGAACCCTCAGTTTCCGAATCGTGTTAGTGTGAGCTTGAATCTTTTCATCACGTTTGGCTAATTCAAAATATGCATCAAATTCAGGAGCATCCGAAGATGTCTTGGCATTTGAGATTTTAATTCTTTCTTCTAAATGTTGACACTTTAATTGCAAATTAAGATTATCAACTTCTAGTTTTGACAAATGCTTGACCATGTTATCATGGTCATCGTTTTGAATTTTCTCACGCAATTTTAAATTCTCCCCCTCAAGCTCAACAACACGATTCTGGAAAACGTTCAATGCAATAGACATCTCATGAAATTGGCAGGCAGATAATGTAGAATCAGTAGCAGTATAAAATACATCCTGCGCAATGCATTTAGTAATCAAATTCTCATTTATGATGAGAATATTTTTCCTCGCAACTTCACTGCATTTAAGATCAATTGCCAATTGTTTACTCTCATTTTCCACATCTTTATACACCTTTTTCATTTGAGTCACATCATCATTAATGGTGTTTTTAAGTCCCTCAAAATGTTCTTTGAGAAGTTTAAAAAATGGCATGACTTCAGTTAGGTAACACTGTTTTGTTTGCTCAAAACCCCTTTCCCCTTCTGTAATCCCTGTAGGTGTAATTCTTATTTTACAAGTTTTCTCAAAGTCATTGAACAATTGACCTAGCACATACAGCCCAATTAGAGTATTACATTGGGTGGGAAGAGTGAGAGGTACAAGGTGCCTAGGTGTGTTCAGGGGGTAAGCAGTTGGGTGAGCAATTCTAAACATAGTGCGTGTGTTACCCACAATTCTTTCAGCTTTCATTTTTTCTATGTCTATGTTCCAGAAGACTTGCTCTGGAGTAAATTTCTTTTGTGGGACAAAGACAGCTAATTGAGTATCTTCAGAGTAATCATACTTGTACAAGATTTTATTAGCTATGCACAGGGGATCCTTTAATTTCTCAGCTAGTTTTTCTCTGGTTCTATCTTCTATCTCATTGCCCTCATCATCGGATGTAGCATCAGGTGGGGCATGATTAGGCTCAAGCATAATGTTTGCATCATATAATGCCGGTTGTGCACCTATACCGCTTCTAAGGAAATTAGCTTTTGGCTTAGCAGAATCCTTTTCACTATGATCATCACTCAACTTCCTATGTTTATGCATCATTTGAGCAGTTTGAATGGTTTGGCCTTGCGTGTATAACTTATCCTCAAGTTTGTTTTTCTGCATTTTAAGACTAGGGAAATCATTTAGGAGTTTTGTTTCCTTCTCTTTGAAATCATGTTTGAGTGTGTTAAAACCTTTTTGAATCTCTTGTTTTTGTTTAACAGTTTGATCCAGTTGTTTTTGCAAAGATTGTAACTCCTTTTTCACTGCTTCTCGCTTAAGATTATTTTCAGATATATATGCACGCATTTGCCATTCCATGTTCTGCTCACGTCCAGTGAGTTCAAATCTAGCACGTTGTTCGTACATAGCCACTTGATCCTTAAGGATATTAAATCTAGTGGTCAAGGAGTCATCAGGGTTATAGGCAGTGTACTCATGCAACACACAATCATCATTTAAAACAGAAGATGCACTACATTGTACAACAGACACTTCATTGTGTTTCATATGTTGTTCACATGGGTCAACATTGCTATTTCCCATGTCAACGACATCTGAATCGACATTGTTTGTCGGTTGTACTTTGGTAGGAATCTTTTGTTCATCAACAATGTTACACAGTTCGAGTACCTTAGCACATGACACATGTTCTTTTACCGGTCTGATATCTGCATCCACATCACGTGTAAGAGTCATTCGAAGTAGATGCTTTTCAGTCTCTGATCCTCTGCCTTCGGTGACAATTGACCCAGCATTCGATGCTTTGCCCGAATCCACACTACCATCACATGATTGCACCTGACATGCCTTTACCTTGTCTTCAAATTTAAGTTTCTGCTGTACACCTTCCTTACTGTACACCTTAGCCTGACTCTCTAGAGATGAGAGTTGTACCTTATCTTGTTGATGAGCAGTATCCAAGACAGGTGTAGAAAGCCTTTCAGACGAGTCATTAGTAGTCCTTTCTACAATGACAGTGTCACTAGATTGCAGGAGATGTGCACGTGCCTCAATAAACTTCTTGACATTCCCAGTGAGCTGGAGTAAAGTGTCTCTAAAAGCATCTACTTCGAATCCAGTATGACTAGCAAACTATTTACTCGTCAATTGGGAGTCATGATCATACTCCATGGTGAATCTTGAGTCAGTAAATGCTTGGAGTTGTTTGAGAATCACACCGTATGCTGCATTGCAGCAACTTTCAGAGAAATCAGTTTTATCCATTTGTTGTTGCAGCTGATCTAAGTACAAGGTCATAGTGATAGTGAATGACTCAATGTCATGTCCAAAGAGTGTCACGAATGCACGTCTATATCCACCAGAGTAACCAGATTGTTCAAAGAGACATTTGATATGGGAGTGAAGTAATCGAAAGCATTCTGTACAACTTCCAGTAATCGACGGTATAGGAGAATAAGTAACGGATCCTGCAACTCGAATGTTATCTGTGGCTGTCGACATCACAAAGTCTTCAACCGGGATTTTACAGCTTTAGTGACTTAAACCGAGAAATTATTCTTTCTAGGGATTTTACTAAAGTCAACAAAAGAAACCGTGAAGCACCGAAGGAGGTAATAAAGAAGTGAGATTGAGTTGTCAAGTGAGTCTTTGTATGTCGTTGAATTACTCACAACAACAAGCTCAAGATTTTACTCCACACGAGCCCGAATATCCTCAACACAAAGTAATAACCAATCACGAAGTCCGAATAAATCTTGAAATAATATCCAATAAACTCGAGAATAACTCAACCCAAAGTAATTCACAATCGGATTAACGGAGCTCAATCAAAGTTTGTGTTCCAAACAAATGTTGTCTAAAGAAATAACACTCAACAAACAATTCACCTTAAAAAATTACAACACGTCCCTTGCGGTTAACGTATCAGCCTGACCGAAACTAATGCAAGCCCAAAAAGATATAACAAGCACGTCCCTTGTGGATATGTCAGCCCAAGCGAGAAGGAAACCAGCAGCAGCCCACTACCATAGATATCAATGCTAGGCCCAGTTCCTTGATGGAAAAAACAGATATGCTAGCCCAAGTGTCCAAACAACCTACCCTAATTACACGGGATAAAAACAAACTTAATCCCAGACAATTCTAACCCTAATCCTACTTTTCCAAACTATACGCAGTCACCCAAAAAACAACTCTCAACAGACAATAAAACTATCGACCCTGTGATATGAATCTTGTGCACTCGTTCTTGTAAAATCCGACCAACAACCACAACAATAAAGCTTCGGTGATTACCAGAAGAGTTCGAAGGTAGGTTGGTAGATTGTAGTTCTAGTTAAGTTCTTGAACCGAAAAGAAAAAATGAAACATACATGTTTTAATCTTTCTTTTGATTATTTTCGTAAGAAAAACAAAGCTTGTCTTCTAAAATGATCTGTGAAAGAAAATTTTCTTTAAAGAGCAAAGATTTCAAAGGTCTTTAATTATCAAAGAAAATTCTGAGATCATCGTTAATTTTACTTTTCGATTTAATTCTTGGAGTAGTGAACTGTGAAGATGTAACTCGTGAGATGGATATGGGTCGGTGACAATCTTGTATTAGTTATTCTTATAATCATTCACTTGTGAGATAACCGCAACTATTAGACCTGACTAACCGCAAGTGTTTAAGAGTAACCCACAAATTTGAACTGACCGCAAAGTCATTAACCGCAAGCTTGACAGACAAAAATGAGATAACCACAATAAATAAATAAATAGATGGAATCGCAGCATAAATTTGACAGAGGATAACCGCAACTTTCAAACTCAAGACCAAATGACCAAATGACAAAACAGTCACTTTCTTTGTTATTGTTTTTATTCTCTCTTAGATACAAAATGCCAAATCAGTGGACCATAGCACATCAGGTAACCGCAACAATGAAAGTGCAGAAAATACTAAACGCAACTAAGAATACCAAAGCTGTCACTCTCTAAAATTTTGTCTTCTTATCACTTTTGGACAAAAACGTTAAATAAACCCAGAAAAACCAATTTTGCATTCAAAGGTGACAAAAAATAAAACGCTAACAAGAACACCAATATCTCCAAAACTCAGTTTAGTAGCAGAAAAGTAGCCAATGATACTTGTTAATAAATTGTAACATATTCAAACCAAAATAAAACAAAGAAGGCAAGAAAAACCAATTCGAACCAAAATAAAAACGCAAGATTGTAAACTTTTGAAAGCCAATTCGAACCAAAATACAAACACAAGAACCAAACTGAAAATTCGAGATCAAACAATCCCTAGGATGTAACCATGGCTCTGATACCAATTGTAATATATTCATAAATTTAAACTCGTATGGTCTAGGTGATTTGTATGGTTCGAATAGCAAGAAAAGTAGAGAGAGGAAGTGAGAGCCTTTTCTAGTGAGAGAAACAAGAGAAATATATTAGCTTGAATGAAAGGTCCAACCCTCTCCCTTGGGTGGGAGAGGGTATATATACTACAACTACTTGTGCTCCATGAAACGAGCTGTAGAGTGAGCTGACAGTGGGTAAAGACCCGACCCACTCTACGAATAATATTTACATATTTAACTACTAATAAACTACGTACTAACTATAATAAGAATAATTCTACGAGCTACACTATGCTATTACAATACTCGGGGTGACCGAGTCTTCATTGGAATAAACGTATTCCTAACAACTTCGGCCTTGCGTATTCTAAGAGGCATAATATGTGTCTTCTAGCAATGGATACACCTCACTATGTATTCTTTTACTAGTTAATTATGAAGGATACCTAGAAATATTATATTTGAAAAAGTGAAATTGGGTCTGTATGTTAAACATATGTTGAGTTTGATATCCTCAATTTATCGCTAATACATCCTTTAGAAAATCAATAAAAATTTAACCTTTTTGTTTGTTTTGTTGCACAAAAAAGGGTGTGACAGGGAAATCTACTACACTTGTCTTTTGGCAAACGTGAGGAGCACAAGATGAAATGGCATTTATGCCCTTTGGTGTGATACATGTAGTGCTTTGGCAAACATAAGAACACATAATAAAATGACATTTATACCATTTAGTGTGATACATGTAGTAAACATAAAATCTTTGGGCATGATACTCCTCCTAAAGCGAGCATTTTTGATGAAATTGTATCTAAATCTTTTTATTGGATTTGGTTTAGATGTAAAGCTAGCTTTAGTTGGACTGAGTGGCTTAAAAACCCTATTCTTATTTTGTTGTAATGTCCTAACGTCTTGCTAGATTTTATTTTATATATATCGCCGTTCAAAAAAAAAAAAACATGTAGTAAACATAAAGAGCACATAATAAAATGGCATTTATACCCTTTGGTGTGATACATGTAATTATATAAAGTAGATTTGCCATCTTTATACTGCTAGTGAACAGTTCCCCTTTCCCTTTGTGGTGTGGGAATCATTTAAAATCTAAATTGCAATAAAGATATTGAATCTAATTCAATCTTCCACTTTGACAATCTTTAAAAAAAGCTACCTTTTATGTGTAAAGTTTGGTCAAATCTATCTCATCTTTAAACTTATATTCCTCCAAACACTATCTTTTTTTTCCTTGTGTTTTGGTACGTTTACTCTTTCCATATTCCTCGCAATCGCATTTTTTTTTTGGTTAATATGTTCTCTAGAATCAGAATAAAAATATGTAATCCCTCCGTCCCATTTTAATTGTCCGTGGGCCCGAATTTGACCGTAAATATTTTTGTTTGTACTATATAACACTTGATGAAATTTATATCATTGAAAAGTTCGTTTTTATATCATTGAAAAGTTCGTTAAACGAACTTTTCAATGATATAAATTTCATCAAGTGTTATATAATACAAACAAAAATATTTACGGTCAAATTCGAGCCCGCGGACAATTAAAATGGGACGGAGGTAGTATAAAACATTAGACGTTAAAGACACGTGTCAATCATCTTGTCTTGAATACCTTAGAATAAAACAAACATAATAATGCTACAATCACAAAAGATTAATAAAAAAATTCACAATAAGATGTTATCTTTACTACCTATAAAGCAAAAATGGTCAAAGGGGAATGTGAAAAACTGAACTTTCGGTCAATCCTGAAATTGCCCCTGTGTTAATTAGGAAATTATGAAATGTAATTAATACTCTTATTAAAATACCCTATTAGTTAAAAGTACAATGATTTATTCACATTGTACAACCAATTAAAAACATATCCACTAAATTAAATACAACCAATTAAAACAAGTAATACAAATCACAAACCGGGTTGACCCGGGACGCTTCAAACCCGACGGGTTGAACCGGTTTAATTTGACCCATTTTTGACCCAACCTAGCAAGTTGACCCGGTTTAAATCGCCCAATTTTTCGACCGGAATGGTTCAACCGGTTGAACTATTCCAGTCGAACCGGGTTTTAAAATATTATGTTTAATTCACAAATCTTCAAATTTTTATTATTTTTCATTTATAACATATAAACTTTTTTTATCAATAAACTATCTGTCGCTATAAAATCCCGTTGCTATGCACGGGTACTCGTCTAGTGTTCTAAAAGCAATATTAGAACCACATAAAGAATCTATAAAAAAATCCACACGTTGACTTATCAGCGGGTGATTGATGTATTTTGTGACAGTTTCTCTCTCCTCTTTCTGATTAAACAATCACCTTTTGACATGTTATTGTGTGGATATTTTTTTGTGGATTCTCTATGTGGTCCTATCATTGTTCATGTTTTAATTAGTAGTTTTTGCAATTTTTTTTCCTCTTTAATTTACTCAATGTAAACATAACACCTTATTCTTGTGGATTTTTTTTTAAACCTTTTGTGATTATAGGCTTGTACATAGGTAAGAGAGAAAAAGGTACTGCACACCCACACCAAGTTCAACGTGAAACTTTATTTGTCATCGCCACTTACGCGTCGTCATATAGAACCCCGACCCCATGCCACTTATTTGGCGCACGTGAAATGGGCTTTTTTTTATTTTTATTATTATTATTTTTTTAACAAGTTTAAATTGAGTTAGGTATGAACCGGAAGGAGTGGGACGAAGGTATTAGGAGTTTGGGACGATAATGATGGTAAATTTTATTATTATTATTATTATTATTATTATTATTATTACGTATTAAATTTTTATAAATAGAGAAATTTTGTATTAGTCTTTGTAAGTTAGAAATTTGAATTTAGACTCTAAATATGCATATCTATTAAAATTAATTCTGTAACTACAGTAGTTTTATTACATAATTTATGTAATTTGTATTTTTATTTTAATAAATGAAAAATTAGTTTGTCTAGAAAAATAAAAATAAAATTGTAAGCAAGCTCAAATGGTGTGTGAAAAGGTGTTATGCTAGAGGGCTTATTTTGATGTGTGAGTGTTGAAAGTAAAGATACTTAGTTAATGCAGAGATAACACTAAAAAATAAAATTTTGACATGACTTGATACCTGACACTCTTAGTAGACCAAGCAACACAATATTTTTTTTTTGAACGGTTACTTTCTTTCAAGGGAAATCCATGTCCAATTTGAAACCCGATGGGGGGAAAACCTTCAACTTAAGCCGCCCGAAGGCACGACACTTAAATTGAAGTAAACCCTGCCTTCTCCAGATTCGACCCCTGGTGGGTTGAAACCTTCATTGAAGGACTTTGAAATCGTACCGGCAGGGTAGTGGTCCACAAGTGAGGACTTCCCGGTTTGATCACCCAAACCGGTACTACTCTCCACTAGGCACGCTTAACTGAATAAGACATGCCCAGTGGACCACAAGCCCATTGGTATCATTTTGTTTAACTAGTATCTAATAATTAATACTGTAAAGACTTTTAGATCTGTTGTTTATGAGTTTATGGGTTCGTGTCTTACTTGCTAACATGATTTACGTGTATCGCATTTGCTTATCCTTAAGAAAAGATGACAAATATTTTTTTCTATGAAATATGCCTATGTTGGGCTACGCTTGGATCAAGTACCCGGGCTTAATTGGGTTTTATCTACCATACATGGACTTGGAGATTATTTATTTTGGGTTTTATAAGCTTTTTGAAGGCAACAAATTTACTAGAAGTGAAAATAGTTGTGTCAAGGCGTGGGAGCTGGGAGTGGGTGAATGAGCATGCGGTGCGGTGAGGCCACCGTGCGACAACACCACCGCCGGTATCCCTTTAACGCACGGTGGGTTAACCGTGAGTGACCTCCTCACGCACGGGAGGTTTAATTTTCGAACGTTGCAAAGACAAATAGCCGTTGGGAGGACCGTTGGAGGAGCATTTTTTTTTTTTTTTTTTTCTTAAGTTGTATATAATGAGTGTTTGTTTGAGGGTGGAAAGCACAGAACCAAAAAAAAAAAAAAAAAAAAAAAAAAAAAAAAAAAAAAAACGTATATGAAAAAAAACATCCGATAAAAAAAAATCAACTATATGGAGCATAGGATAATTGGTTCAACTGTATTGTTTGACGACCCGTTTGAGTGGTCTAACGATAGTAGTCTCGAGTTTTTTGCTAACGCGATTGACGCAGATGAGGAGGAAGATACGGCAAGGTCGACACGAACATCAGTGAAACGCGATCGGATCAACGCTGCAAAAAGATTGCATCGTGATTATTTTTGTGATGAACCAAGATACAACGATGAAGTGTTTGAAGATAGGTATCGTATGCCTAAACATTCTACATGACTCCGGTAACGCAATCTCCCCAGTTCATATTAGAGATCCTCCGATCCGACCGATGTTTGACGAAGCAGCCTTAGTCGAGATACGAAATGAAGACACACATTTTCGTCTCCGATTTGATCTTATGGAGCATACTCACGCTCAACAATTACCATACCTCGAGGTGCACGATGAAGACGATGAAATTTTGTTTTTTAGTATTATGAATTTTAGTATTATGTAATGTTATTTTATGTTTTTTTAATAATATTATGTAATTTTTTTTTATTAAATTTTAATGAAATTTTAGTTTTATTATAATTTTAATAGGATTTAAAAAAGAAAAAAGAAAAAAAAAAAATGAGTGAAGGGTGAGTGAAGTGAGACCTCAAAAAATATGAGTGAGTGAAGGGAGAGAGGGTGAGTGAAGGGGAGTGATGTGGCGTAAGGTGATTGGTTGGTAGTGAGTGAAGGGAGAGAGGGTGAGTGAACCACTCCCTCCCCTAAATCTTAATACACAACTGTCGGATTTAATGCATCAACGAACGCATATTCTTTCTAAAGTAATAGTTACTAGTTATAATACCCGTGTATATACATAATTATTATAAAAAAAATATTTGTTATATAATGTTGATTATTGTTAGTTTACATAAAATGTATACATTAATTTGTTTTGAATTTATGTGATAGATAATTATTTAAAATAGTTTTAATTGATAAATGTAAATAATTCATTTCAGAGGTTTGGTCTAACATTTAATGTTTGTGTTCTCATGTTTGAATCTATGATCATCTTTTTTCAACTGCAAGTTCTCTAAAAAAATCTGGGGTGAGTTAAAAGGGAAATGAATGCTGCAAATATTCCTAGTGTGTGGAAGGATATTGTGCAACAGTTTACTTCACTTCCATGCAACAAGTGTTGGGTAATCTTGAAAGGTCAATGGAACGGGCCAGTATAGTCACGAGTATGGGTCAGTGGCTTGGTTCATGCTTGACCGAGTCTAGAGGAAATAGTCTTGTGTTGACCAAGTAATTAGGATACGTGGGTCATCAGTTAGTATTTCCTGTTTACTAGGAAATAATGGACGTGCATGTTGCATGGTTCCTTTGTATTGAGTTCTATTATAAATAGCAGTAGGCTTCAGTTTCCCATCTTTTAATATCCGAACATTTAAACCCATCTTGCTGTTTTGATTAGCGTTAACAAGGGTTGTGTTTTCGGGTTAAAGGGGTTGATAACCTACATTTGGTATCAAGAGCTTCGTTCGATTAAAGGGCGGGTTTGAGAGTCGACTTTCGAAGGTGAGGTGCCTTCGGGTGTAAGCTTGCTGTTAATACAAATATCGCCTAAAAACGTTATTTATATTTTACGATCTTTGCTAAGTTTTGTTAATGACAAAGTATGAACTTTAGCTAAGAGTAAATCATCACTTTAAGTGTTTAAGTCTTGTTTAAACTAAGGATTACATTTCCTTTTAAACAAAACATTGTTTTTATTTCTTAAATTAGAAAGAGTCTTGTCACATCACATTTATTTCTTTAAATAGAAATATCACATCACATTTATGGTAAGTTTGTCATTATACATTTATGGAAAGAAAGTGTGTTTGACTAACCATAAGTTTTCTTGTGCAAGTTTGTGTTTGACTAGTATTTATGTGATGTGACCTTGTTTGGTTTGGAAGATTTATTGCAAAACCAACTGCAGCCCTGACGGAACCCTGGGGGTACACGGGCGGAACCCATCTGAGGGTTTCGCCGTATCCGCCAGACCTGCAGAAGGTTTTGCTATAAATACCAAACCATTTGTTAGTTTTGAGTCATCACTTTAAGACATATTTTCATATACTCTCTCAACTAACTCAGTAACATTTGACTTGTGTGATCCTCTTATGTAGCTAGGGACTTCACAAGATCATTAAAGAAGTTACAAGCTTCAACTCTAAAGTTGCAAGTCTTGTTAGCTTTGTCATGTATAAGCTTTGGTAGTTTATACTTCATTTGTATCATGTGTATAGAAGTGATCGGTTAGTATTTTAGGTCTCAAAATACATAGTGTGTTGGGAGTTGTTGTACCCTTGTAAAAGAACTAACGGGAGTGGTTGTACCCTTGGTAAAGAACTCGACATCTAGCTTAGTGTCGGTAAAAGTGTAAGCGACGTTGGGAGTGGTTGTGCCCGTGTAAAAGAACTCGACATCTAGCTTAGTGTCAGTAAAAGTGTAAGCGACGGTGTAAAGGTTTCTCCACCGGGAAAGGAGCTTGTTGATTAGTGCTTATAACTCTCGAGTTGGAAACTCGAGGCGTGGATGTAGGGCAAGGAAAAAGAGTCCTTGTAGCCGAACCACGATAAACAATCGTGTTGTGGTTTGATCGTTTCTTTCTTTATTTTTGCTTATTACATATTATCTTTAGTTAGAATTGCTAATCACATGTAAAGCTTTTCAAAGAAGTAAACAAGTAAAGTTGTGTTTATATCTTTAAACAAACGTAAAGTTTTTCAAAGAACTAAACAAGTAAAGTTAGGATTGTTATTTACACATAAAGCTTTTCCAGGAATTGAACATATAATGTTGTGTTTGTATCTTTAAACAAACGTAAAGTTTTAAAAGATATTCAAGTTAAAAAGCGGTAAACTATTCAACCCCCTTCTAGTTTTCCACAGCTGCCATTGCAGCGGAAGCATGAACAGCGGGGCTGTTGTCAGGACTGTTTTACGACAGAAGACGGAGATCGATAAGGTGTTTCGGGTGATCGTTGTCGTTGGAGAGACGGGGAGCACCGTTCAAGACGACGGGGGTGACCGGTGATGAACATAGGCAGTCCGTAGCTGTTAGTCGTGATCAAAGGGTTATGATCAAATCCGTCGGTAGGTTGTAGGTCACCGGAAAATGGAGAGATTAACCGATTCGCGGGATAAACGGACGGGAAGAGTCGTGAAAAGCACGGAGCTTTGATTCGATTCGTTTGGCGGGTGAAAGAAAATGGTAGAAGCGGGTGGCTTTGTTTTCTTGATCGGTGGAAGAATGCTCTCATGTCAGAGAAGTGTTATGAGTAAACGGGTTCTGTGTGGTGACAACAACAATCGGGTGGTTGGAGACTTTGGACGAGACCAAGGTAGAGGTCGTGAGTCCGGGAAAAGTCGGGAATGGAGAAACAACACGGTGTGAACATTATGGCGTTGGAGTTCAAATCGGGTGGCTTTGGATGTGGCCGGGAAGAGGTCGTCGATCCGTGAAGAGTCAAGATGTTAATGAACGGTTCCAACGGGATGCCATGTGACATGTTGCATGTGTAGTGATTTTGATTCGGGTTATGTAAAGATTTTGGACGTGACCAAGTTGAAGGTCGGGTGTCCGGGAAAAATCTTAAACGCCGACGTGATGAAAGAGAACCGTGGAAGAAGCTCGGGTCAAGATCATCAAGATTATGGGGGTGAATGTTGGGTAATCTTGAAGGGTCAATGGAACGGGCCAGTATAGTCATGGGTATGGGTCAGTGGCTTGGTTCATGCTTGACCGAGTCTAGAGGAAATAGTCTTGTGTTGACCAAGTAATTAGGATACGTGGGTCATCAGTTAGTATTTCCTGTTTACTAGGAAATAATGGACGTGCATGTTGCATGGTTCCTTTGTATTGACTTCTATTATAAATAGCAGTAGGCTTTCATTGTACCAGTAATCAGTTTCCCATCTTTTAATATACGAACATTTAAACCCATCTTGCTGTTTTGATTAGTGTTAACAAGGGTTGTGTTTTCGGGTTAAAGGGGCTGATAACCTACAACAAGTCCATTTGGAGTATTACAAGAAAATTGTTGCTAGCTAATATAGTATTATAGACTTATAGTATATATCATATATGGAAGGAAAGGAATGATAGAATGTTTAACAATGGGAAAAAGTGTGCAGAGGTGGTGATTCGAAGTATTATTGAGAAACTGATGGATTTGACAGTAAAAAAGTCAATTCAAACTCAAAAAGTTGCTATTTTATGGAATGTGCAGTTTCAAGTTAGAACATAGTTACTGATATAAGGAATGTGCAGAGCTTGAGGTATATGCAAGTCTGTTTAAAGAATGGAGGTTTCTGAACAGAATTGAATTGCTCATTGGGATGCATGGATTTTGAAGAAATGGAGGTCTAGAGATGGTTGGGCTATATAACTGTGAATGATGCCTGTTATAGATGTTGGTCTAGTGCTTTTGTTGTGGTAATGTAGTTACACAAGAAGCAGTAGTCCATCTTCATGAAAGAAATGTAATTCTAAAGTCTATAGTAACACGAATCTTTGTATTAGGTGAAGCCATTCACGGATTGCTGATTTACTGAGCTATTGTGAGGAAGGGCTACAGATGATTTTGGTAGATCACCTTCATAGGAAAATGTAGCATATACAAAGATCTTAGAAGATATGAGGCCTTGATATTAAGTTTGTTTAAGTCTTCTGATTTGGAAGGACTTAATGACTTGATATTGCTAAAAGTGATTTTTTATTTTTTATTTTATTATTATTATTATTATTATTATTATTATTATTATTATTATTATTATTATTATTATTTTAGTCGGTTTAAAATTTGGCAATTAGATTATTCGTTTCTTTTAAATATCATTAGATTTTTTATTCTTTGAATTACAATTATGTGTTTCGTACCATTAAATAGAATTTTGTACTGGTACATTTGAATTTGGTTTGGTAAGTTGAATAAAGTTTCTGCTTCATTTGTTGATCTTGTATATTTTTTTGGTCTTATAATTGGCAACAAGTGGTATACAAGCTACGTTCGCTAAGCCATGAAAATAAAATAAAATAAAATAAAATAAAAATTGTTTTGATTTGTTTGGATTGAAGTTCAGATGTTTAGTTTTGAAGAATCCATAGTTGTTTTGAAAATCCTTTGCCTTGGTTTGTTTTGTTTCGTTCTCACTTTGCTAGTTTGCTACAGAAGGTTTTTGAATCGTGGGGTATTTTGCCATTTTGGGATTGCCTCACGTTTTTTGTGTTTGGTGAAAAGTGATTTTGTTAGACCCTTGGTGAATGGGCTATTTGTTAGTGTTGGCCCAATTGCTTTTGAGCATAATTCGGTAAATAACGTTGAAGTTAGTTTGTCGTTATTAGATATGTTCCATAGGGGTTGGATCCTTAGAGTTGCGATCCCTTAAAAAGGGATCAAAATTAAAAAGCCTAAAAATGTTTTTAGCCATTAAGCTAGTGCCATGTGTCCCTATCTACCCCCTCTTTTTTTTCCTTAATATTTTTTGTTAGAGGGTATTTTGGCCATTTGATCCATTTTTTAATTCCACCTTAAATTTCAAATGCAAATAACTTTCAAACAACAAACTTTTACAAAAAACCGATTTCACCATAATTTTTAAAATTTAATCCTCTTTAATTTGGTATAAATTTTTTAAATTTTTTCGAAACTTTTTTTTTGACATTTTCATTGGGTCATGATTTTCTTGAAAATTTTAGCATTTTCGACTCTAATTTTGTCTAGTTTAAAGGCCGAATTTTGCAAAACTTAAAACACGAAAGTTGTAGCTTCTTGGCCATTCTTTACCCAGAAATTTGAATCACTCAAATCCAATATGATATGAGTGAGATATCGTATGTTAAAGATGACGTTTTACTCATATTTGTTGCACACAACGTGTTTGATGAAATATTTAGCTTAGATTTTTAGTCTTAAAATCGAGTTAAATGCACTAATTTTTGTACAACAATGCACCTTTAGTCATTTTATTAATGTAAGATTCAAAAAGTTTTGTTTTTTTTTTGTTTTTTTGTTGTTTTTTTTTTTTTTAACTGATGAACCTTATTAACTGATTTTTAAAAAAGACATTTTGTTCATCAGTTACTTTGGTTGAACTATATTAACTGATGAACCTTATTAACTGATTTTTAAAAAAGACATATTGCGCGTTAAAGAGCCTTATTAACTGATGAACCTTATTAACTGGTGAACTTATTAAATCAGTTAATAAGGTTCATCAGCCTTATTAACTGGTTGAACTATATTAACTGATGGACTTATTTGCTGATGAACCTTATTAACTGATGAACTTATTAAATCAGTTAATAAGGTTCATCAGTTAAAGAGCCTTATTAACTGATGAACTTATTAAATCAGTTAATAAGGTTCATCAGCCTTATTAACTGGTTGAACTATATTAACTGATGAACTTATTAACTGATGAACTTATTAAATCAGTTAATAAGGTTCATCAGTTAAAGAGCCTTTTTAACTGATGAACTTATTAAATCAGTTAATAAGGTTCATCAGTTAATAAGGTTCATCAGCTTTATTAACTGGTTGAACTATATTAACTGATGAACTTATTAACTGATGAACTTATTAAATCAGTTAATAAGGTTCATCAGCCTTATTAACTGGTTGAACTATATTAACTGATGGACTTATTTGCTGATGAACCTTATTAACTGATGAACTTATTAAATCAGTTAATAAGGTTCATCAGTTAAAGAGCCTTATTAACTGATGAACTTATTAAATCAGTTAATAAGGTTCATCAGTCTTATTAACTGGTTGAACTATATTAACTGATGAACTTATTAACTGATGAACTTATTAAATCAGTTAATAAGGTTCATCAGTTAAAGAGCCTTATTAACTGATGAACTTATTAAATCAGTTAATAAGGTTCATCAGTTAATAAGGTTCATCAGCTTTATTAACTGGTTGAACTATATTAACTGATGAACTTATTAACTGATGAACTTATTAAATCAGTTAATAAGGTTCATCAGTTAAAAAAACAAAAAAAAAACAAAACTTTTTGAATCTTACATTAATAAAATGACTAAAGGTGCATTATTGTTCAAAAATTAGTGAATTTAACTCGATTTTAAGACTAAAAATCTAAACTAAACATTTCATCAAACATGTTGTGTGCAACAAATATGAGTAAAACGTCATCTTTAACATACGATATCTCACTCATATCATTTCGGATTTGAATGATTCAAATTTCTGGGTGATGAGTGAATCAAAATCTAAAACTTTTGTGTTTTAAGTATTTTATGATTTGGCAATTTTTAAGGTAAAAGATAGGGTCGAAAATAGCAAAAAAATCAAGAAAATCATGACCCTATGAGTATGTCAAAAAAAAAGTTTTGAAATAATTAAAAAGATTTATACCAAATTAAAGAGAATCAAATTTTAAAAATTATGGTGAAATCAGTTTTTTTTAAAACTTCGTCATTTGTGAATTATATGTGCTTTAAGTTAAAGGGTGAAAAGAAAAAACGAGTAAAATTACTAAATTGCCCATTTGATAAAATTATTAGAGAAAAAGAAAAGAAGCTGGAAGTATGAAAAGGAGGACACGTGGAGGTTTGGGAGTACTTTTTACACTTTTTAAAAAACCTTGTCTTTTTAATCGATCCTACACCTGGATCCTTATAGTATCTTTATCAACAACACAATCTCTTAATAAAATATTATTTTCTTTTTTCTTCATTTACACAACCAATACATACAACCAATATATATTTTTTTTTACCATTTATCAACAACCCAACTTAATATATTAAAAAACTATTATTTGTATATAGTATTGTTTGAATTAGGTTTGCAAGTACAAGTGAACATGTGACATGTGTAAGGTTGGGTAGCCAATTTGGAAGTCACCACACGAACAGGACGTCAGTCTCTTTCTCTTTCTTTTGTGCATTTTCACTATAATATTAATATCTTTTTGTTTTGTTGCCATCCAATCGGTTGGATGTTATCACTAATAAAGATAGTCTTAAGGATCTTTCATTGTTATCGGTTTCTTGGCATCTTTATTTGGTCGATCTCAAGAATCTTAATCGTTGAATTTCTTTAAAGACTAATATGCGATTAGTTATTTGAGTTCTTGTATTTGACTTTGAATTTGAGCCGTAATTCATTTCAAAATTTAGGTCACTAGAAGTATTATACGTATCATACTTGAAAAGTATAAATTATAGAGTTAACTACATAAATGGTCCATGTGGTTTGCCGGGTTTTACGGATTTAGTCCATTTTTCAAATTGGTTACGGGTTTAGTAACTGTGGTTTTGACATGTTACGGATCTAGTCCATTTTGCCCAAATCTGTTACTTTTTGTTGTTAAGTCGAATAAAATGACAAAAATACCCCCACTTCATCATTTTAATTTTCCTTTTTCATTGATATTTAATTTTAATTCCATCATTATTTTTATAGCTACAAAATTCAATCCAAACACATCTAATCGTTCTTTTTTCAACCTATCCAAGATTAAATCCGAACACTTCATCTATTTTTCTTTAACATCATCCAGAATTTTCAAATCCAAATCATTTTATCGATCTCCATAATTAAGTCAAAACATATAAAAAAAAAACCCCTCTTTCTTACTATTAAACCCCTAAAAAAATTATTTCTATCAAATCCTATGATTCGAACACATCAATTCTCGAGCCCCGCTATTATCTGCTACATTCAAATGGGTCTGAGGTTGAATCATATCATTTTTTAATCTGTTTTTACAATGCAAAGGTCAAAGAAAAAAAGAAATATTATTTGTCCAAAAAAAGAAACCTGCATCCGCTATTTTTAATTAGGGCCTATTTCTTTTTTTAGCCCGACATTATAAATTGAGCTCGTATAGGCATTTTGGACGCTGCTATTGAAATAGCCCTTCGGGCTATATTTTCTGTTACTCCACCCATTTCATAAAGAAATCGACCAGGCTTAACAACAGCTACCCAATATTCAGGAGAGCCTTTACCTGAACCCATACGTATTTCTGCGGGTCTTACTGTAACTGGTTTATCTGGAAATATACGAACCCATATTTTTCCACCGCGACGTGCATTTCGTGTCATTGCTCGTCGACCTGCTTCTATTTGCCTAGATGTGATCCAAGCTGGTTCAAGTGCATAAAGAGCGTATTTACCAAAACAAATAGTATTACCTCGATAAGATATTCCCTTCATTCTTCCTCTATGTTGTTTACGGAATCTGGTTCTTTGGGGTTATAGTTGATGGTTTGTTTTGAATTCCATCTCTACTACAGAACTGGACGTGAGAGTTTCTTTTCATCCAGCTCCTCGCGAATAAAAATAAATTCAAATTAAAGATTTAGAATTCAATTCAGATATAACATAATTTGAATTAAGATATACATATATTTAATAAGTAATCTGCTGACTCATTGATTTCATTTAATCTAGATCAAATCTATTATTAATTTCTATATCTTATTTGTTTAGTTATAGATAATAGATAACTAAATATATTAAATAACTTTTTTTCTTATATTTATCTATTTTAGATTTAGAATGTTAAAATGAATCTTTCTTTTGTTTTACTTTTTATCGTATTGGATTGACCCTAAATTTAGCAATCCAAGAAAATAAAGTTTTCGCGGGCGAATATTTACTCTTTCAATTTCTATTTCAGTTCTATCATTAGTTCATAACTTTTCCGAATAGATTAATTGGTTTCTGGTTGGTTCCGCCATCCTGATCAATGAATCGCTCGAATTCATTTTCACTAGAATCTTTTGAATTCACAGGTTCCATCTTTTCCATCCCATTTTACTTAATGGTTAGGTCTGAATTCTACAATGGAGCTATTAGTTATTGAGTCAATATTCTTAGTCTTTATTGGCTCGGAGCTCTTTATTTTTTGTTCGATGAGCATATCCTTTTAATGATGTATCCTTATTGATGCTTTATTACTCAGATTTTTTATGAGATGACTGTCACAACCCATAAAATTTCATCAACATCATTTCCACCACAAGGTACGTTCCCATGTAAATTTTTGTCTTTTCATTACATGCATGACTCTCTAGACCTGCCCACGTATCCACATATGCCCAACACCACTATGTTTACATTATGTAAACACCCCAGTATGTCAAGTCTAGGTTCTAAACATCATTACACTAAGTAATCTATCACTCTAGTATGCTATATCTATTAAAAACCCTAACAAAACCCTAATTGAACTCTATGTGTTAACGGTTATCTTTAGAACCCTAATTGCTTATCTGAACTAGTTTGAAAGTGTTCAAGGTTTAGGTATAAGTTACATTAGCATCTTTAGGATATATTAGACTCATTATACTATAGTACAACCCCCTAGAACCTAGGTACAGGTCCCTTAAGCACAAAACCCTAACTAGGTCATAACTCCCCGAAATTAGGTCTAAACTATCCCTAAAACTTCACTATAAGCTACCACCACTTAGTATAAGCTTCTTAAGACCTAGGATTATTCATTAGGCACTCATAGGACCCTAACCTAGGCACTAAACCCTAAGTTATACCCTAATCTCTCACTATACAAAATTAGGTCATTTAGGTCCCGAAACTAGGTCAAAACCTTCCCATAAGCTACCACTACTTAGGAGATGATCCCTAAACTTTAATACTAGTAACTAATCACTTTTAGGACCATAATCTAGTCACTAAACCCTAGGTAAAACCCTAACCTATAACTAAATAAAACTAGGTCAAAACTAAACTAAAACTAGTATAAACCTAAAACCAAGCACCCTAGCACCTCAACCTAGCACCCTAGCAGCTTATCCACCTACTTGTCACCCCTAAGCACCCAACCACACACCTCCAAAGCACCTTACAAGTAGGTGCATCACCTACTTGCTCTAAACCGCCTATACGGCTAAAACACCACCACAAACACCTTCAAACCACCCTTACAAACCCCCTAAGAAGCTTACAAGTACCTCTATACCATTTCATGGCTATAAAATAGCCACAAGGAGGTCTCGTCACCTCCTTGTCACCCAAAACCACTCGCAGCCACTAACACTCCACACCACCCTATTCTACCACCATAGCTCATCCTACTCAGCTAGTAGCTCATCCTAGTCACACTCTACCTGTCCTTACCTTGCTCCCCACGTTACTTGACCACCACACCAAGTTAATGATACGTGGGAATCGCACCAGGCTTTACCTCTCGAGAGATCTCGAGAAGCTTACAACCCCCACCAGGCAGTGTACCTGATCGTTGTAGTATAGTATAGTGACAAGTACCGGGGGATTGATCGTTCAACTCAGGAATAGTGTCGCTAGGATTAGAAAGCCTAAAAACTAGGTCTAGAGGTGAGGGATGATTCTTTTTGTATTTTTATATTTTATGAAAAGCAATTAAAATCTCGGGTTTTGGAAGAGTGGGCGGAATTAGTTGCTAGCCAACTAACCCAATAACTAAAGATGCAATCAAAATAAAATAACAAAAATGAAAATAAGTCTAATTACTAATGTGGTGTAAACAATGATAGGGAAAGTTGTGTTTACTTAGGTTTCATTACTCCCTAGATATCTTTTACAGGTTGATAATTTGTTACAATTGCATGGATGACGGGTCGTATTCCTTAATACTAGTCGTAGGGCCGTGTACAATATTTCCTAACTCTATAGGATCCTACTTCACTCCTATGTCGAGCCGTAAGAAGCTCCTAACATGGGATCATTAGAATTCTCCTACGCATTAAATACAACCAAAAATCATAGTACACCTCTGATCATGTTTCTTAAGACGTTCAAGCATGTTACCAATGGAAGTCTGCCAGTTTTCTTAAGCCTAACATCGAATACAATCATCCGTAACAATTATAAACAAACAGTCAACCCATAATTAACATCTAGGTTTCACTACATCTAAGCAAACACACAAGAGATCTAGCCAAACATGTTAAATTAAAGACAAGTGTAAGATATATTCAAGCAACACATAGACATATTGATTGAATTGAAAAAGTACTTATCTCAATTGAACATAAGAAGTTTCAAAGGGTAAAAACCCTTGAAAAAGCTGTGAAAATCGGACTAGGGTTTTTCTCCAAAGTTGCACCCTAAAAGTTACACCCTAATGAATGAAAATTGCAAAAATATATATAGATTTTATAGGGTGACGACGTCAAGAAGGAAATTCTGACACCGTCAACTCGCCGTCCATAATGAAATCGAATTGCCTAGATCCACTTTTGATGCCGTCATGTGAAAAGTTGCTCTGGGCCGTCACTAACATTTGGATCATGACGGCCTATGGTGACGCCGTCATCTCCTTTAGTACAAAACTCTCTGGACCGTCACGGACTTTATCCACTTCCACCTCTTGCATTGCTCTTGACGCCGTCACTTGGAAATTCTTGACGCCGTCAGGTACTGTTCCCAGCAAGGAAAATTAAGACTTTGCCGTTTTCTTCACTTTTATGCTCCAAAAACGTCTAAAATGCTTCCTTTTCCATATTTCACTCCAAAAGTACCTAAAATGACAAAAGGAACGATTTAGGGCAACATTTGATCAAATAAATTCGAATCCGGGCTTAAATGACCCCCTAAAAACGGTTCATTTTTCGCCTCATCAGTTAACTTAGCCACAAGGGCTAGCGAGCCCTATAAATACAAGCTACCCTCTCCCATTCAAAACTACACCTTCACCTCTTAAACACCACACAATCTCTGGTCCTTAGGGTAGTATTAGTGTCCTAGTAAACTTATAAGTCGAGTCCTAGAAACCTAGAAGCCCTATCGAGTCGTTTTTGCACCTAGGAAACCCTAAACCCTCGTTAGACCTCACCTTGACCACGTTAAACTTAATCTGACCTAGGTAAGCCTCCACTTTGATTCTAATAACCTTAGTACTTACCTAGGACTCCTAGGATATGCCTTAGAACTTTTAGAATTGCCTTGACCATTTTCATTTAGAACTTTTCATTTTAAAACCCTAGATTTTGCTAAATACATGTTTATATGCTATTTGCGTTATTATGTGCTATAATATGATTTAGGAGACTTAGTTAAGTATATATTAATTTAACATAAGCTAGGAAACATAGTTGTTTCATAAAAATATAATTTACTTGAATTTAGGACTAGTTTTGCAATAGTTTGTTGGAGTATGCTCGTGTCATAATAAATAATTATATGGCTAGACATATGTGAGCCTATGGGGTCACACACTTATACACAGAGACATCATTTTATATGTTGTATTTATCGTATTTACAATATATAAACGACTACGTAACTCGGGATCAATAACGGGCCATTAAACACGAAGTTAGACTTAGTGTTTTTGGACTGGGCCAACAATGAGCAAGCCCATTGTGGGCCCTTATCATGGCCGGCCTAGGGGAGGGTCTAGAGGGGCTTATGGAGCTTTTCAAGGGGCA
Source organism: Artemisia argyi (assembly GCA_030686995.1). Taxonomy (NCBI): domain Eukaryota; kingdom Viridiplantae; phylum Streptophyta; class Magnoliopsida; order Asterales; family Asteraceae; genus Artemisia; species Artemisia argyi. The sequence goes on from CM060708.1 coordinate 68,213,701, forward strand.
AAGTGTAAGTAGGTTAAATGATAAGATTAAATGAGATTTAGTCATATCAAAATAAAATATCAACTTTACCACAATTAAGGAGAAATTCTCTCCTCCCTCTCCCTCCCATCTCACGGCAAAAATAACCCCCCTCCTAGGGTTTTTATTTTTGATTCCTTCTTTGCTTAATCTATTGTAGATTGTTGCAAGAATTATTGTTACAAGGTTTAGACTAGCATCGGATGGTGTTCTATGACGTGTAGTGTGTTTCTATCATAGAAGTGATCAACCTTATTGATCACTTGGTTTCTTGATCCATTCATGGGTGGTGATATTGGTGGTGACCTTGTTGGTGACTCCCGGTGCACGCTACAAAGGTATAACTATCTTGTTTATCTTATTGATTGATCATATGGCAATATGGATCCTTGTATGGTGATGTTTTTCCGCTGCGTTTTATTGTTTTATATATGTTTTATATTCATACATCACCTATAGTGGTATCACGAGCCATCATATGTGCCATATGATTATCGGATATGCATAAAAATGGCTAGAACGGGTGTTTTTTGATGATTTTTGAAGTCATGGTTAAAACAGCCCTAGGGCTCCAATTTTTTTCTCATAGGACGACCCTTTAGGGGTCTTATGATCTGCACTTTTTGGTCCCATGGCCACTTGTTATGCATACGCTAATTGGTTACTTGTCGGGTACGTGAAAAATGGCCTAAAACGCGTGTTTTTTATCGGTTTTTGAAACGATTTTAATTCAGCCCCTATGACCATATTTTCTGTGGTTAAATGGTATTTGGAAGGTCCTAATATCAGTGGGTTTTGACCCTTAAGTCATAGGAAACACGTACCTAACGGGGTTTTAATTCTTGTCAATTAATTTCTTCGTTTTCGTTGGCTAACAATTTAATTCTTGTTATTATTTTGTTTTCCATGGCAAATACATGCATGTTTGTCCATGGAGTTAGCCAACACCATGTTTCATTCATAATATTATGGTATTATTATGTTTATATGCAAAGCCGATGAAAACCTAGACCACTTGTGCATTGAATGGTTGTTTATGTTGTTTAATTTCGTGTTTTGGGGTTTTGCCATTGTTTCGGCATTTATGTAATTATATTCTTTTGGTTGTAGCCATTGTTTGGGCACTTTTACAGTAGATTAAAAGTATATTAATTGTATTTTACTTTCAATATAATGTAATCGTTGCTTGGTGGTGAAAGGCGAAAGAGTTAAAGACGTTTTTGCCGAAAAATGACTGCTGGAACACCAGTTGGTAAAACGGAGTTTCCCGGTGATTGGTAAGGTCTTTTTGGCTGAAATTTTTTTTTCAGGTACCCAAGACATGGACCTACAACTTTCTAGTTTTGAGCTAAGCCCGGGGAAGCCTCCATCATGGACTTTTGGGCCCTCTAACACAGAAATTCTGGAAGGACAGAAACTGCTTTTCATGTACATCATGGGCTTCCTACTTGCTCTTGATTGTCTTGGAGCAAGTGGGAGTCCTCCGTGTGGTTGTGTGGTTTGTCCCTAGTTGACTCTTGGTTGTCGTGATGGCTCACGAGACCAAGCATAGGTTTTTTCATCGGTTGAGGCTTTGCATATTGTGGTTGTGTGTTTGTTTTGCTTTTTATATATCTTGTTTCATATGTAAAATTGCAAATAGTTTTCTATAAATCTTAAAACGAAACACAAACCATTTTCAAAACTAAGTCTTTTGATTTAGTTTTACTAAGTTTATGAAACTTGAAATCATTGTTTTTTTTTAAAATAACACCTAAACTTGTTATGTATGTTATTTTATTTATGTATTGTCCAAACTTTATTATCCATGTAGGATTAATATTAGTCATGAAAATGGACAACTTGACACACATAAATTAAAATAATGATTAGACTTAAGTTAAGAAAAGTTTTTAACTTGTGCTACGAAGGATGAATGCATGCTTCTTTCGTACACCTTTTGATTCACATTAAAACTTTTACCCGTCAAAATTTAAGTCATGCCGTCCAATATTGAGAACACTTGCAATTACCTTTTGCCTATACGTGGGACCTAGGTTGAATTGTAACCCAAGGTGACTATTCTCTATGCGTGAGACCTAGATATATTCTCGCACGTTCTCAAATTGGATGACTTAATCGAGTTAAGCGGTGAGACCTTGACCCGAGGCAAAGATGGGACTAAACATGCCTACATGACACTAGTTGTTTGACACTAGATGCCATGAGTCCCATAAGGATCTAAGAGTTGCACTTGTAATGCAATTGGTGATCGTCGCCTACCAATTGAATCTACTATTGCTAGCAGATCAACTGATGTGATAGTAGAAGCACAATGTGGATCTTAGCCTTTTACGTAAATTAATTGTTTTAAATTGTAAACATGGGGTAATTAATTTATAAAAGGATAATTATCGAAAATACTAAATATGAACCTTGAGAATTCAATTAATGAATTAATGCAACACAAATCGTAAACAAAGTTTGTTCTTTTCTTGTTAAAAGGATCAAACTAAGTCTTCCTTTCCTTGTAAGAAAGAGACTTATTCCTATCCTTTTCCTTATTAGGAAAAGCCATAATAGGAATATTTGAATTATCCTAATTCTAATCAAACTCAAAGCACACATACTTTAGAAATCGTGATGTCTTGTAAAGTCAAAACGGTTAAGTATGTTTGCACATCTTATTCTTTCAAGTTCGTTTTATAACCCTAGTTCCGGTTTTGAAACCTTCAAGAAATATAAGATATTTGGATAACTATAGAACATGTTTTCTATAGCTACCAAACTAATATGAGTTAAAATAATTAGAAAACGGAAATATCAATAAACCGAAAAGTGGTAAAGGCAATTGCTAGCATGATTACCTAGCAATGTGTCTTTAACCCAATAAACATGGAGGAACTGCATGCCTAATTTCAAGCTTAAAATGATAGCTAGCCCATCATCTATATGTTAGAACTTGATGCACTTCCTTGAATACCTAAGTACATGTTTACTAGTCATAGTGACTCACATTAGCAATAATGTGTAGATATTCAAAGAAAGCAGGAAAGTATCCAATCATCACTCACTCTCCACTAGTGATGTAACACTTTTAATGTTGTCTAATCCAGTGGGAGCTAAATGATTGTATTACTGGTGACGAAACACATGTAATGTTCTCTAATCCAGTGGGAGTTGTAAGCTCTATTAACTTACAAGTTGCCCATCTTATTTCTAGATTGTCTTGAAATAATACATTACTTTCCACATATGAAGCATCATAGTTTTATGAGAACCATTGCATGAATTTTATTAGATAACTTGTCGCGTTTCTGATGTTGCTTCCTGAAATGTTATCAATAAAATTGTTATGCATGATGCATTATAAAAGCGATAAAGTTCTACATATCTATATTTTGATTTTGACTAAAATCATATGTTATCTGTGACATTGTCATATTTGCTTGCATAATGTTGTGCCATGCACAAGTGGGAGAAATCTTAATTGTGTGCAAGGTACAACATATAACAATATGACTAATGGTTTTTCTTGAATGCAAGATAAGAAAAATAAGGTTCTACTAGGACTTATACACATAAAATGTATGTTGCCCTAATTAGAACAAAATGTCAAGATAACATGAAAAGTTACTTCAACATATTTGCTGAATTGTTTAGTAAATATGATTATGTCTTCTTGTAAATTCATAATCATGAAGTATGTAATTAACTTGAAATTACTATTGAGGCCAATTATCGGCACTCATAATTACTTTAGTTGAATATGTTTATGTCTCTTGTAAAGACATAAACATCAATTCTGTTAATTGTTGAAAGACTTATAACGTAAAGTAAAGACGTTAATTTGTTGTGTCTTCTTGTTAAAGACATGTACACTTACGACGTATAATAAAATATTTAATGTTTATGTTTTCTAGTTAAAGCATACACATGAAGTTATTGACTTGGTCAAAGACTTTAAATATAAAGTATGCAGTAGGCTAAAAATACTATTGATGCCATCTGGTATGACTTGGTTGGCAGATACGTAAGCCAAAAAGTATAAGTTCATCAAATGAGTTGTGTGATAGTCTCACAACATCTACCCACGTGGAATACCACAACTTTATGGTATGTCCATTATGGATATCATTTGATCTTTGATGACTTAAACTCTTTTACCTCAAAAGCAATCAAGGTTAGAAAATTGGATGTGTCATGCGTACACCCAATATGGTTCCAACCCAGAAGGAATTTAAGACACCATTGTATTATGGAATGGGATGAATCCCATTATGTCTTGATTTTAGTTCTGAATTTGTTAAATACCTAAGAGATAGTAATTAACAAACTAGAGTCAAGAACTAACGATGTATTTTGGATGTCCCACTTGAAAACAATTTATTATTAATCAAGATGCTGAGTACTTGGAGATTAGTCTCCACTTACAAAAGCAAGTGGGAGCACCTTTAGATCTTGAAGTCATTCAAGAGCTAAATACACAACCTTCTGAGTACACTTGCTAATGTCATTCTAAGGCTGAACATACATATGTTAAACCATAGATTGATATCTCACATTCATAAATCCGCAAGGATACCCTTAACACTTGAATGATATTTTTTATATCAATGTTAAGGGACATAAGTTGGAGGATCATAGTGAACCTGCTAACTAAAGAGATGTATTATCAGATCTTGAATCTGATGAATAACTCAAAACTATGAATGTTAAGATGCAGTCCTTTGAAGATAATCACTCATGGAGCTTGATTGATCTCTTACCAAATCAGTTAGACTGTGAGGTTTAAAATGAGTTTCTTGAACTAGAAGACTCATAAGGACATACTTGTACACATATTTAATGCATGCGTAGTAGAAGGAGTTTACTCATACTCAAGAAATTGATTATGATTAAATCTTCATACCTACAAACATTAAATGTATAAAGATGATTAATTGTCATACTTGTTTTCATGTAAATGAAATATGACAATAGAATTTTAGAACACTTTTGATTACTTTTGCGAGGACGATGAGTAATCAAAAGGGTTTATGAATCTGTATAATCTTTATTATGTATACAAGAAATAAGAATCCAGGTGTGGATTAGATCATGCATCTAGGAGCAGAGATCTTAATTTAATCATTAATTTGATTTTGATTAAATAAGATTATTCCCGAGAACTCAGAGTGCAAGTAGGATAAATGAATTTATTTTCTTAAATCTCATATGTTGTTAACATATAAGAAACAATATTCCATCTAAGCTAGACTTTAATCCTTAGCCTGGAATGAAGTTTTAATTAAGGAATTTAGGAAATAAAACATAAAACCTTGTTGCATGTGTTTATTAGTATAAACATAAGCGGTTAATAATCTAAACACAATATGACATGTCATTGAGGGGAGTCTCAATGATCAATCTTACACGATGAGATTGAATGCATGAATGAAAATCTTAAGTTTGACTAAAGGATTCATTATGTAAGTCATATTATGTATTGGATTATTTATATCATTTGCATGAATGCAAGATGAGTTGATAACAACAAATATCTAAGTGAAAGTCGTTAGATAATTGTTAAACGAACAACCTAATGGACCTGCAAAGGACCAAAGATTTGTTCAAAATGTTTACGGATATTCAAAGAGCTCTATTATACTTTCATTCATTGATGCTTATTTAACTGAGATGATGCTCAACCCTAGTCGTAGTAGGATGACATCATGAATGATGACACCTCTAACTAGAAGTGCTCAATTGAGAGCATTAATGCATTATACATTAAAAGAATAAGAATACTTTACAGTTTGGGAAACTATTATAATGACTGTCTAAAGTAGGTGTTTTGCTAGCTTCAAACACACTATGGAATGTATTGTTGCAATACTCGTATTGTACTTGATTGCACACATACAAAAGGACAATCATCATTCAAAACATTTTTGAATTTTGAAACGAGTATTCTCAAAGTTTACTCAGATGACTACTTCTTGTCTTGTACAACAAAATTGATCATGGTGGAAACATCGGATTCCGATCTGTATGTAGTCTTGTGCATATCTGTTTTTAGTATTTGGATAATGGAACTGTAAGCAGTCGTATTATATAATGAATTGATATACCGGGTATTATCGTCTTCATTTATACTACTGTGTTCTATATTTGCATGTTTAATCCATGAATAATTTATTTATTCTAAAATTGTCCATTGCCAGTTGACGATACGGGAGTATCATCGAATTAAGGCAAATGTGAGCGTGTTGGTGATTTATTTGCCAGACTCATATGTTGTTCATTGTGATGAACATTGGACTGACCCAACCTTCGAGATTTCACTGCATGGATCGGCGTCAATAGTGAATCTCGCTAATGGTTATGTCTCTTATCCTTAGACTTGAGATGCAAGTAGGTCTTGCATGTGTGGAATTTCATTATTTGATATGGTTAAACGCTGTCCTGAATAAGGTAGTTATAAAAACCATTTTCAGGAGTGATTTGAAACACATGAATGACACGTGCAGTCAAAATAGGATTTGTTCCTCCACATGTCATGGAGTTAGATACTATTGGGCCCCTCGATGAATTGAACGGATGTTTGTATGGCCGTACCCAAATGAGATTAAGATGAATCTTAATTCACTTGGTAATCTTGTTCAATATCTAGATCGAGAAACATAATAGTTGAACAAATAGAATGACTTTGATCCATGTCTAGTGTTCAACATAGTATCTGTAACAAAAGGATGAATGACATATAAACCATTTAAATGAGACGTTTAAGAAACTTCCCTCACATATTTCTAGGGGCATTGGCGTGTTGCTAGACGCTAACCTTTGCTTGTATAATTACTTGATTATTATGACGTCGCAAGTGGGAGCTGTTGGAGTATGCTCGTGTCATAATAAATAATTATATGGCTAGACATATGTGAGCCTATGGGGTCACACACTTATACACAGAGACATCATTTTATATGTTGTATTTATCGTATTTACAATATATAAACGACTACGTAACTCGGGATCAATAACGGGCCATTAAACACGAAGTTAGACTTAGTGTTTTTGGACTGGGCCAACAATGAGCAAGCCCATTGTGGGCCCTTATCATGGCCGGCCTAGGGGAGGGTCTAGAGGGGCTTATGGAGCTTTTCAAGGGGCAAAGTGTAAGTAGGTTAAATGATAAGATTAAATGAGATTTAGTCATATCAAAATAAAATATCAACTTTACCACAATTAAGGAGAAATTCTCTCCTCCCTCTCCCTCCCATCTCACGGCAAAAATAACCCCCCTCCTAGGGTTTTTATTTTTGATTCCTTCTTTGCTTAATCTATTGTAGATTGTTGCAAGAATTATTGTTACAAGGTTTAGACTAGCATCGGATGGTGTTCTATGACGTGTAGTGTGTTTCTATCATAGAAGTGATCAACCTTATTGATCACTTGGTTTCTTGATCCATTCATGGGTGGTGATATTGGTGGTGACCTTGTTGGTGACTCCCGGTGCACGCTACAAAGGTATAACTATCTTGTTTATCTTATTGATTGATCATATGGCAATATGGATCCTTGTATGGTGATGTTTTTCCGCTGCGTTTTATTGTTTTATATATGTTTTATATTCATACATCACCTATATAGTTTTCATGCATAGGGGTATATATGGTAACTTTATGAAAATATTAAGTTTAGGGACTTTTTTTTTACATATCTTAGAAGTAATAAGTATAAGGACCCTTTTTGCAAAGTTCTAAAACCTTAGGATACTAAGTAAAATAAGTTATAAACTTAAAAGGACTAGTTTTGCAAATATTATTAAGTTAAGGGTATAAAGGGTAAATATTAAAAGTTAGTGTAGTATAAGGACCATTTCTGCCATTTCTTTAAAATATAAAAGTATAGGGGCTAATTGTGTAAAGTCTAGGAACTTACATGCTTAAATGTTATAAGTTTATAAGTTTAGGGTAGAAAGTGTAAATGTGTAAACTTGAAGGGTATAAACGGACTATTTTCATAATAAGTATAAAAACCTATTTTTGAGTTAGAAACATAGCACAATACTAGGGAGCTTCATGTGAGGAGTACCGTGTTAATATTTCGTTTTTACGAGTTTGATGGGTTTACGAATTAAAATGCCTTGGCTCCTCAAACGATTATTGCATGTACTTCTGGATTATGATGGCCCAAACGGTGTTATGCTATAACTAAAACTTAATAACAACATAACTCAATAATAGGGAGCTTCATGTGAGGAGTATTAACTTCTGAATTATGATGGCCTGAACGGTATTATGTTGATAACATAATACAATAGTAGGGAGCTTCATGTGAGGAGTCATATGCTTCTGAATTGTGATGGCCCGAACGGTGTTATGTTATATCTATAAACCTTAAGAGTAATTACTTAAAAACCTAGACTAAGAATTGACATACATACACACACACACCAAACCCTACCCCCAAGATACGTGAGTCAGCAGTCTAATCCTTGAGTCACTTTTCACATCAATAACATCATCCTTAAGCCCAGGTAAGTTCATAGCCACATACTCTTTTTTTGTGAGTTTTCATAGCCTCACTCTTTTAAATGCTTTACAAACCCTGTGAGGGGGATACATGCTACTTGCTTTTCTTTAAATCGAATACAAGTCTTTTTCTCCCGTTATTGCACGAGTAAACTATCTGCCACCACTACATAACTAAAAATTCATGAATCTAATCGTTTGGGATATTTTACCCAAGCGAACGTGATGAGTGCTCAAACACTCATCATTTTTGGTCTAATCTGAACTGCAAAACATACAAAAACACTCAGTAATGCATCAAAATACTAAAAATATTTCAAAATTGTGTTTTATATGTCTTAGATGCAAAATGAGCAAAAACAAATGAAAAACGCACAAAGTTTGCAAAATTGGCAGTTTCAGTCCCTCAACTTTCATAAAATTACAAATCTAGTCCCTAGATATTCAAAATATGGAAAATTATCACCAAAGGTCCTTTTTAAATCATAAGTGGTCATATTTAGTCCTTTGGTGAAAAATTGGAAAAGTTTTGGAAATTTACAAGATTAGTCCCTGGAGTTTCAATAATTGGCAGATTCAGTCTCTGGTGGGATAATTTTGAAAGAAAAATCACTTTTGGTCCTTGGGAAGTTACAAAAGCAATTTTTAATCCTTGGGTGAAAATTTTGAGGAAATTACATGTTTGGTCCCTCAAGTTTGGCAAGTTGTCAATTTTGGTCCTCGGGAATTTTGAAAAGTACAAAATTGCAAAAAATGGGTTTTTGATATTTAAATTATGCAAGATTGGTCCTTTTAATAAACTTTGGGAGAAATTTCATTTTCAGTCCCCACAGTTTCAGATTTTACAAAAATAGTCCTTGTGGTTTTATTAACTAACCAAACCAAATAAATAAACCAATCACCAAAACCCACCCTTATACCACCTGGTCCAATCCAGTCCACCATAGTCCACTCACTCCTTGGCCCATCACATCTCAGCCCACCACAATCAAAAACCCTTACCCGTTTAAAAAATAAAACTACCCCTTCCCCTTCGTTGACTCGGTCAACACCATCACCCTCACTACTAGGCCTGGTAATCCCCTGCAACACACCTCCAACCCCCCTCCTCTGCTACTAATCCCATACTTTGTCCCCCTCCAGCTCACCAATAACTCCAAAGCCATTTAATTTCCCCAAATCCCTCCAAGCAATCCCCTAGCTGCCAAAAACTAGTTTTCCCGCCAAAGAAAATTAAACGGCCTAGATTAATGGAAGCAATCCTACGGCTCAGAAGTTGGTGGGAAAATCCTAGTGGACCTCCAGGGTGTATAAAAGAAAAAGAAAAAGGGAAGAAAGAAGATAACTAGTGTAGCAGTAGTTAGTTAAATTAACTAGTTGTAATTTAGTAGTAGTCATTAGTTAATTGTATTTCAAGTGTTGAATTCAGCTTTCATTTGTAACCTAAAAAGTTTTTCTTATGTAATATCAATCCAGTTAAGGCAAATCAATCAGTGTGAGCTTTTATATTTTACAAGTTTCAATTTTTATTAAAGAACATTTATTTTTCTTATGAAATGCTATAAACCTTGTTGTGGATAGTGTTTTAGTTCACTTTTGCCATTCACAAGCTCTCCTAAACTCTGTAAGGTTTAAAACATATGATAGTTCGAAAAATGGTTTACAAGTCAACAAAAGTCAAAGAAGGTTCATGGCTGTGGATTGGTGATTAAGAAGAATGGTAATGGTTGTTATTGGACTTTCATGGGTAAACTATCTCATGGGAGACCTTAGGTGGTGATGTAATACCTTGCTTCTAATGTGTCAGATGTGCATCATATGTAAGTCCTAAACTCAAACTTGGCATACCCTTGTTCTAGTATTATCAGTGCCTAATTATTGGTCATTTTATTTTTATTTAAGTGTACTTAACTCATTTAAAGCCTTAAATCAGTAGTAGTAGTTCAAATTTTGCTAGATATAGTGTAGGATTAGCAGTTAAAGGTGTGTTTGGATTAGTAAGATAGGTGATGTTCTAATCTGTTTCTTGTGTTGTTTTTGGTTCATGTATGCTATATTAGGTTCATATAATCCAATTAAGTCATAAAATCTAGTGCTTCTTTGATAAAGGTCAAAATTCTCTTTTATGTTTCTTAACAGTCACTGTTGGAATTTTTAAGTTCCAAGATCACTCAATTCAGTTCCTAGGTTGTTAGTGTAGCTTATTTTCATCATATAGTAGCTTATTAACATGTTTACAGTCCATTAGACCCAATCAAAGTTCATATTAGTCAAAGTAACCAGTTTTTAGAAAAAGTCAAAAGTCATTTTTTTCAGATTTTTCCAAATGTTGTGGTAATTATTTTGATTTTTGTGTGTTGATTCAAGTTGTGAATCTTGTTTCTAGTCATTGTCTACCATCTCAAATTTAAATTTCCATGCTCATTTTATTTTTACAATTTTCTCCCAAACCCCTAGCTTGCCCTAAAGAAGCTTGCAGGGCAAGCTGCTCCCCTGCACACAGTCCATCAGCTCAACACCCTCACTTTCAATGCATCTCTTGGTCTGTACAGTGGGCCCCACAATGAGCTTATTGGCTTTTTGAGAAGCCAATAAGCTCATCTTCAAGTATCTGGTCTTTCCTTGGCATTTGTACCCCATTTGATAGGGCTGCAAGGTCTAAAAACCTTGTCCCTTGTCTGTGTTTTCAATTGGGTTGTTGGAACAGCTTATTCAGCTTTTTGGCTTACTCAGGTTACCATTCTAGTTTTTGTAGCTTATTACTAGTTCCTTGAGCTTGTTTGATCATAATCCACTTCTGTGCTTCAGCTTTAAGCTTATTTCTAAGCTTTTGGCCTTGACAGTTGACCAAAGTCAACTGTCAAGCTCATAAGCCCTCAAATAGCTTAATTTTAAGCTACAAAAAAAGTTGCTTTTACAAAAAGTTTCTATTTTTAAGTGTAAAACAAGTTTGTAAAATAAAAATCCAGAAAATCCAAGTTTAATTATAAGTGATAGTTTCTATTTAATGTAATTTAATTTTAATTTTCATTTTTAAATTTTTATTAAGTACTTGTCATTTTTATATTTTTATTAATTATATCTTATATTAAAGTATTTATATTAATTTTCTCAGATTTTTATTTTCTAATTAAGTATTAATTAGAATTAATTTTAGTTTTATTAATTATTAATTAATATTAAGTTTAAAATAGCATAATTAGTTTTTATTAGTCAAAACTTAGTTTTTATATTTTTTATAGCTTTTATATGTTATAAAGTAATTTTATAAATTTTCTTAGAATTTTTACTGTTCATTTGCTATTTTTCTTAATTTAAAATAGTTAATTAGATAATTAGTAATTAATTAGTAATTAATTAATAGAAAAACCACAAAAATACAAAAAGACTTATTTTTATTTTTAAAACTTGTTTTTAGTTATTTTATAATTTTAGAAATTTTATTTTCACCTTTTTAATATTTAATTAATATTGTATTATATTTAAGTTGTTTAAATATTAATAATAAGTATTAATTAGTTTTTATTTAATATTAAATAATTAAATAGTGTAGAAAGTAATTTTAATTTTCTAAAAAGTTTCTTTTATTATTAGGATTGTAAAAATGTGATTTTCACTTTTGTAAGTATTTTATTTTGTTAAAACTCGCGTTTTATTTTGTACGTCTACGTTTATTTAAACGTAACGTACGCGTTTTTAAGCTTTAATCGTTTCTGGTTTTTTCTCCTTTCCCGTCTTATTCATATAGCTTGTTTAAGCTATTTCTTCGTATATTCCTTAGTTCAATCACTCACAAATCCCTTTTCATCCAAATTCACCCGATCAAATAACCGTTTTGTTTACAATTCACACCTCGTCGGGACTTAAACGACCCGGGAAAACACTGTATTCCTCGGAGCATTGATTCTAGGCTGTCTGACTTTGTTGACCATTCCTTGGTCAATATAAGTTAGGTGGTTCGGGCTCAATCAACTTTTGGCGCCGCTGCCGGGGAGGTTGTGCGCGTTTATTTAAACGGTTTTTCTGATTAGTGTCTTTGGAATTCGTTCCATTGTACATTTATCCATCCTTGTTCATATTTTCATAAAAACAAAAACACAAAAAGATTTTCCTTCTCATTTGTATAAAATGTTTATCCAAAAACCAAAAAACATTCACCTTCACCCTCCTACCCTTTTGATTCTCATTTCCTCACCCTCTATACACATTTGATTCTTTCTATGTCTCATCCACACTTTCTGGTTTGCCATTGGTGTGGTAATCCTTATAATGGTGGCGATTGCCCCAGTTGTGGCATGGTAGAGTCGGGAAACGGGTCTGTCTATAACCAAGATCCCTATTCCTACCATGGCACGACTGATTTATTCCATCAGTTACCACACCATGATACTCAGCAGTTTTACTGTTGTGAGTACTGTGGTGGTTCACATTACAGTTCTGATTGTCAATCGGGAAACACGCTTGTCTATGAGCAGTTTCCTGATAACGGTTATGACTCTAGCACGTACAACCCACAGCCTCAACAGTTTTACTGTTGTGATTTCTGTGGAGGTCCACACTTCAGTTCAGATTGTCAAACGGGGAATCCATACCCTTGTGACAATTTTGACACACCTTTTTACGACCAACCTCCACAGTACGATATGAATCAAGCACTTCTTCCAGAAATGCAAAATCTGATGACAATCGTTGATGAGCTTAAGGGTTTAGTTCAAGACTTTGCCCAAAGACACACTCATCAAAAATCCATGGAAGAATTGCTTGCTGAAGAGCAGGCTGCTAGAATAAATTCCCAAGATGCATATGAAAAATCTGTGAGGGAATCCATTGCAAGAGAAAAAGCAGCCAAGTCTAGCTCTTTGTTCCGTTTTATCCCTGATGACAGTGATGATGAGGATACACTTGACATCCTTGAATTTTATAAAACTTCAAGTTCATCAGTTGATACCCCAGCAGTTGAGATTCCATCTCAAACAACTGCTATCACACCCGAAGTTCACACTCACTCTTTGATCATGGGGGACGAGCATCTTGACACTATTCCTGCAAAGGAATCGGACGAATTCATAAAGTCTAGTGTTGAGATCCTTGTCCCAATCCCGAGAGAGTCACAGGGAACTTTGGATGATATGTGTGATATTCCTTCACTTCTTGAGTGTCCTAACGATCATTTTGAGACGTTCTCAGATTTTAGCGAGGATTGTATATCTCATGGAGACATTGAGTATATCGAGGCACCACTGCCTCATTCTGATGTTGATCCTCTTCTTGAGGAGTTCGCTGATGAGCTTGCTCACATCGATCCACTTTCCTTGGAAAGTGATGATGGTCTCCTTGACTTCCAAGCCGATCTGGGAGAAATTGAAAGTCCCCTATATCATGATCCGTCACTCACTTCTGATCCCAGCAGTCCAATAGAGAATGTTAATCTCTTGGTTCCCGAAACATTAAACACTACTCTCACTAATCCTCTATTTGAATTCGAATCTGAATTCACTATGATTTCTAATAATCCAATCTTTGACGAGGATTGTGATGAGTCTATTCCGGAACATGAGTTCACAAATTCACATCTTGTGAATGATTCTCTTCATGAGGAGTTCTCCGGTGAACTCGCTCATCAGTTTGATATCCCGGGGGGAGATGCTCTCAATTATGAGAATTTGCAAATTCCCACCCACCCTCCCGGGTTGTTTACGAGCTTACCTTTTGAAATCCAAACTCAGGCTATTGAGCCTCCTCTTAAGGAAGAAGATCAAATCATGCTTTTTATCATGATTTTCTTCCTTTTCTTCACCTACAGGGTGACTTCTTCTCTTCTTCACTCCTTCGGGAGTGAGGACACTATATTTGATCCCGGCATTTTCATGTACCATTATTTTGAGCCGGGATTATATCTCATCGGTGTGGAACTTTCACGTGCTTCATATGTTTGTCCAAACATTTTGAATGAAAGTCCGATTGAGATTGTTTCTTCCACATCATGCTTCCCCAAGGACAAATGAATTCGGGGTCGAGTCAAGCTAACGACTCGGTAAACAAAAACAATAGCATGCATATAGGGTTTTCACCCTAAGTGTGGGGGAGTCCCCCATGCTATGGTTACAAATGAGTGAAAATACAAAATGGTGTTTTCCACGCTTAGCTTGTAATGTTGCCCTTTTACGTTCAAAATGTCGGCCTAATATCCGGGAATTTGAATATTGAGGACAATATTCATGCTAAGTGTGGGGGGGTATTCGCTATTCTAGCGAATTTTATCACATTTTACTATATAATACCCCCGTTTTTAGCCAAAATTTCAAAATTTTTTCAAAATTTTTTCACTGGTGCTTCAAAATTTTTGGTAATCAGTCCGCCTTGTCTAACCAACAAAAGGGATTGGCTAGTCCAGGATCAAACGGCTCTTGGTAAAGACATATCAAATCCGTTGACGGCTGGCAATTTGCCCAAAATTGTATGGTTCATCAACTCCCCGAAAACAAATGAGTTGGCTAGCCCGCAAGATTATGGCTTGTGGTAAAGGCCGTGGAAAATCCATAATTGGTAATCAGCTCACCAAGATGTTGACTATTCCATCAAGAGCTGGCTAGTCCAGAAGCAAACGGCTTTTGGTAAAGACTACTCAAATCCGTTGACAGCTGGTGGTTTGCTCAAAATCACACGGTTATCAGGTGTGCCACAGTTCTTACACCTGGCTACTCCAGAAGTGATGGCTTTTGGTAAAGAGTTTCAAATCCATCAAGTTTTCAAAACAGTATTGCTAGGGACTAGCAATAGTTTAGTGTGGGGGATTGATGAGTGCTCAAACACTCATCATTTTTGGTCTAATCTGAACTGCAAAACATACAAAAACACTCAGTAATGCATCAAAATACTAAAAATATTTCAAAATTGTGTTTTATATGTCTTAGATGCAAAATGAGCAAAAACAAATGAAAAACGCACAAAGTTTGCAAAATTGGCAGTTTCAGTCCCTCAACTTTCATAAAATTACAAATCTAGTCCCTGGATATTCAAAATATGGAAAATTATCACCAAAGGTCCTTTTTAAATCATAAGTGGTCATATTTAGTCCTTTGGTGAAAAATTGGAAAAGTTTTGGAAATTTACAAGATTAGTCCCTGGAGTTTCAATAATTGGCAGATTCAGTCCCTGGTGGGATAATTTTGAAAGAAAAATCACTTTTGGTCCTTGGGAAGTTACAAAAGCAATTTTTAATCCTTGGGTGAAAATTTTGAGGAAATTACATGTTTGGTCCCTCAAGTTTGGCAAGTTGTCAATTTTGGTCCTCGGGAATTTTGAAAAGTACAAAATTGCAAAAAATGGGTTTTTGATATTTAAATTATGCAAGATTGGTCCTTTTAATAAACTTTGGGAGAAATTTCATTTTCAGTCCCCACAGTTTCAGATTTTACAAAAATAGTCCTTGTGGTTTTATTAACTAACCAAACCAAATAAATAAACCAAACACCAAAACCCACCCTTATATCACCTGGTCCAATCCAGTCCACCATAGTCCACTCACTCCTTGGCCCATCACATCTCAGCCCACCACAATCAAAAACCCTTACCCGTTTAAAAAATAAAACTACCCCTTCCCCTTCGTTGACTCGGTCAACACCATCACCCTCACCACTAGGCCTGGTAATCCCCTGCAACACACCTCCAACCCCCCTCCTCTGCTACTAATCCCATACTTTGTCCCCCTCCAGCTCACCAATAACTCCAAAGCCATTTAATTTCCCCAAATCCCTCCAAGCAATCCCCTAGCTGCCAAAAACTAGTTTTCCCGCCAAAGAAAATTAAATGGCCTAGATTAATGGAAGCAATCCTACGGCTCAGAAGTTGGTGGGAAAATCCTAGTGGACCTCCAGGGTGTATAAAAGAAAAAGAAAAAGGGAAGAAAGAAGATAACTAGTGTAGCAGTAGTTAGTTAAATTAACTAGTTGTAATTTAGTAGTAGTCATTAGTTAATTGTATTTCAAGTGTTGAATTCAGCTTTCATTTGTAACCTAAAAAGTTTTTCTTATGTAATATCAATCCAGTTAAGGCAAATCAATCAGTGTGAGCTTTTATATTTTACAAGTTTCAATTTTTATTAAAGAACATTTATTTTTCTTATGAAATGCTATAAACCTTGTTGTGGATAGTGTTTTAGTTCACTTTTGCCATTCACAAGCTCTCCTAAACTCTGTAAGGTTTAAAACATATGATAGTTCGAAAAATGGTTTACAAGTCAACAAAAGTCAAAGAAGGTTCATGGCTGTGGATTGGTGATTAAGAAGAATGGTAATGGTTGTTATTGGACTTTCATGGGTAAACTGTCTCATGGGAGACCTTAGGTGGTGATGTAATACCTTGCTTCTAATGTGTCAGATGTGCATCATATGTAAGTCCTAAACTCAAACTTGGCATACCCTTGTTCTAGTATTATCAGTGCCTAATTATTGGTCATTTTATTTTTATTTAAGTGTACTTAACTCATTTAAAGCCTTAAATCAGTAGTAGTAGTTCAAATTTTGCTAGATATAGTGTAGGATTAGCAGTTAAAGGTGTGTTTGGATTAGTAAGATAGGTGATGTTCTAATCTGTTTCTTGTGTTGTTTTTGGTTCATGTATGCTATATTAGGTTCATATAATCCAATTAAGTCATAAAATCTAGTGCTTCTTTGATAAAGGTCAAAATTCTCTTTTATGTTTCTTAACAGTCACTGTTGGAATTTTTAAGTTCCAAGATCACTCAATTCAGTTCCTAGGTTGTTAGTGTAGCTTATTTTCATCATATAGTAGCTTATTAACATGTTTACAGTCCATTAGACCCAATCAAAGTTCATATTAGTCAAAGTAACCAGTTTTTAGAAAAAGTCAAAAGTCATTTTTTTCAGATTTTTCCAAATGTTGTGGTAATTATTTTGATTTTTGTGTGTTGATTCAAGTTGTGAATCTTGTTTCTAGTCATTGTCTACCATCTCAAATTTAAATTTCCATGCTCATTTTATTTTTACAATTTTCTCCCAAACCCCTAGCTTGCCCTAAAGAAGCTTGCAGGGTAAGCTGCTCCCCTGCACACAGTCCATCAGCTCAACACCCTCACTTTCAATGCATCTCTTGGTCTGTACAGTGGGCCCCACAATGAGCTTATTGGCTTTTTGAGAAGCCAATAAGCTCATCTTCAAGTATCTGGTCTTTCCTTGGCATTTGTACCCCATTTGATAGGGCTGCAAGGTCCAAAAACCTTGTCCCTTGTCTGTGTTTTCAGTTGGGTTGTTGGAACAGCTTATTCAGCTTTTTGGCTTACTCAGGTTACCATTCTAGTTTTTGTAGCTTATTACTAGTTCCTTGAGCTTGTTTGATCATAATCCACTTCTGTGCTTCAGCTTTAAGCTTATTTCTAAGCTTTTGGCCTTGACAGTTGACCAAAGTCAACTGTCAAGCTCATAAGCCCTCAAATAGCTTAATTTTAAGCTACAAAAAAAGTTGCTTTTACAAAAAGTTTCTATTTTTAAGTGTAAAACAAGTTTGTAAAATAAAAATCCAGAAAATCCAAGTTTAATTATAAGTGATAGTTTCTATTTAATGTAATTTAATTTTAATTTTCATTTTTAAATTTTTATTAAGTACTTGTCATTTTTATATTTTTATTAATTATATCTTATATTAAAGTATTTATATTAATTTTCTCAGATTTTTATTTTCTCATTAAGTATTAATTAGAATTAATTTTAGTTTTATTAATTATTAATTAATATTAAGTTTAAAATAGCATAATTAGTTTTTATTAGTCAAAACTTAGTTTTTATATTTTTTATAGCTTTTATATGTTATAAAGTAATTTTATAAATTTTCTTAGAATTTTTACTGTTCATTTGCTATTTTTCTTAATTTAAAATAGTTAATTAGATAATTAGTAATTAATTAGTAATTAATTAATAGAAAAACCACAAAAAGACAAAAAGACTTATTTTTATTTTTAAAACTTGTTTTTAGTTATTTTATAATTTTAGAAATTTTATTTTCACCTTTTTAATATTTAATTAATATTGTATTATATTTAAGTTGTTTAAATATTAATAATAAGTATTAATTAGTTTTTATTTAATATTAAATAATTAAATAGTGTAGAAAGTAATTTTAATTTTCTAAAAAGTTTCTTTTATTATTAGGATTGTAAAAATGTGATTTTCACTTTTGTAAGTATTTTATTTTGTTAAAACTCGCGTTTTATTTTGTACGTCTACGTTTATTTAAACGTAACGTACGCGTTTTTAAGCTTTAATCGTTTCTGGTTTTTTCTCATTTCCCGTCTTATTCATATAGCTTGTTTAAGCTATTTCTTCGTATATTCCTTAGTTCAATCACTCACAAATCCCTTTTCATCCAAATTCACCCGATCAAATAACCGTTTTGTTTACAATTCACACCTCATCGGGACTTAAACGACCCGGGAAAACACTGTATTCCTCGGAGCATTGATTCTAGGCTGTCTGACTTTGTTGACCATTCCTTGGTCAATATAAGTTAGGTGGTTCGGGCTCAATCAGAACGCGAATATAGTTGATAGATCTGTTGGAGTTTGACAACTCCTGTTGATACTACATCTTGATGGATGGTATCAATAAGTACTATATTTGAACCCACTGAAGGATTAACTTTGGCAAGTTATCCTTCCCATCCCCTCATGGTCGGGTTTGCAGCCCCCATGACCCGGATTGTTAACGTGTGGTTCATGAGCTTAATGCAATAACCCCCTGTCTTCAGTATTGTACTAATCATACAATACTGACAGATACAAACTGTTTAAATACGGTTTCTACTACTCTACATGGGTGTAAAACAACGTAGCCCATGCTTTACTAAACTTGTATTCACACACTACTACTACTACTTAAACCTATGACTCTCACTCAACACCTAGTGTTGACTCTTTAAGCATGTATCCTAGGTATATAGCCGTTACAGAGCTTTGGCAGGAAGTGGCACTGAACTCGGAGGATTTTCAATCTTGTTATCATTCAAACACTATTTCACACTTACGGGACCTCATCTTAATAAAACTCTGATATTTTAATGAATGATAACTTATTTATAAAAAAGTCTCTTTTCGAGTCATTTTCCATTATTGCGACTGTGATTCCATGAAGTAATACCCCAACCCTAAATCCGCTGCGACTGTTTCACACTTACGGGACCTCATCTTAATAAAACTCTGATATTTTAATGAATGATAACTTATTTATAAAAAAGTCTCTTTTCGAGTCATTTTCCATTATTGCGACTGTGATTCCATGAAGTAATACCCCAACCCTAAATCCGCTGCGAATTGTGAAAATGGAGGTGCTACAATGAGTCATAGACCTTCCATATTAGAATTTTATATCATCCATATTCTTTTTCTTTCTTTCTTTCATCCTTTTATTTATCCATACCCTTTCTTTTTTATTTCTATTGAAAACTTAGAAGCAGATTTTTAATAAAAAAGTATTTCAGTTACTACAACAATATGAACAATATATCATAGAGTAAATTTCAAAAATGGTCACTAACGTATCACGAAATTGCAAAAATGGGACCGAGTCATAAAGGCGTGTAAAAAAGCCACTAACGTTACGTAAAAGTGCAAAATAGCCACCAAGTGCTAATTTCTATTAGTTTCATCGTTAAGTGCCACGTTACTGAGGGTATTATAATCATTTCGTTGCTTTAAGGTGAAACTGTTACTTTAGGGAATAAATTTGCGATTTAAGTTTTATCTTTATTTCACACCAACCACCACCACCACTCTCTACCGCCGCCACCACCACCACCCTCTACCACCACCACCACCACCACATCACAAACACCGCCACCACCACCCTCTTTGATTCTGTTAAAGATAAAGGGGATGGTAGCAATGAGTCTGTTAGTGAACGTGGAAGAGGAGGTAGAGGAAGATGATGATAGCAATGAGTCTGTTAGTGAACCCGGAAGAATCAAATGAAGGGGATGATAGCAATGAGTCTGTTAGTGAACGTGGAAGAGGAGGTAGAGGAAGAGGAGGGAGGAGTAACAACTACAGGAAGGACCAAGCTATGAAAAAACACTTTTCTGGGCTTGGTGGGATGTGATCACATTCGTGAAAGTATACTATTAATGATTTTTCATACTTGCACATGTTCTTGTATAGAGCTGTGATGATGTTCTGCAGTTAATCAGGGAGTTATCATGGTACACAGGTGGGGGCTCATTTTGGTTACAATGGGGTTGTTAATCCTTACCCCATATACAGTATACAGTTTCTATGAATCGGTTTTTGTTGTTGTTGCTCTGTACTTTTTTCTTTACTTTGAGGTAAGAAGCAGAAATATGGAGTCTTTTTTATACTTGTCTGAAATGAAATTACAGAAGTGATATATCTGTTGTTTTTGCAATTATAGAAAAGGTTAAAAGCTTATGTTGGTTTAATTTGACAAAACGGACCCAAGTGTAAGAATGGACATGACAATAAATTCATAATCTTGTTTCATGCGTCTTCATGAGAAATTAAAACTCCAGAACATCAATCAAGTTTCTATTTGTTACGTTTCTAGGTAAAATGAATCCAGTTTTTAAGAACTTTTTTTTTTGAAGAAAGTTTTTAAGAACATTAAGATAGTTTCTTAACATTTGTTTGATAGTATAAATGGACCATTCGTTATATGGCATATCTCATGTTCAAATAATGAATTAATAACCTTGCATTACATTGTAATAAATAATTCACACAAATGCAATCAACCAATAACTAATCAAATAATATAACGTACGTAATTCACTAATCAAAGCCAAAGGGCACCAGCTTTCTTAAGCAAAGGAACTAACGTCCCATTTATATTTGAACCCATTACTTTATCCATTGACCCAACAAGCTTCCCTCCAACGAAAACCACGGGAACACTCATCGAGTTTCCAACGAGTCTACTTAACGCTCTTTCAATATCTCTAGCTCGTGTTGGGTCAACTTGGTTTAGCTCGTAAATTGTAGGGCTAACACCCATGCCTAAAAGGAGCCTCTTGAGTGCATAGCACATGCAACAGCACATGCAACAAGTGGTTAGACTGAATATAACAACTGCGTTTTCGGATACAAGTTTTGCAGACCTGCAGACGTATCCTCGTCACGAGGCTACATCTGTTCACCGAGATTGATACTGTGTAAGAATTAATCATTTAGTCTACAAATTATATCAGTAGGATGCTTTTACACCTAATGTCGTGTTACAAAAAATGTTTTAACATCCTACTGTAAATCAAGTTATACTTATTTTATTGATTATAATATGATTAAAATCAAAGTCATTCAAGGTTTGTGTTTGTCTTTTTGTGATCTCAACAGGGAGGAGTATTTCAACAAATTTGGTGAGGTTGAGGAAGCGTTTTATGTGCACAGCGATCACCTTCATTACACAAAAAGCTGCACGGTGAAGATGGGAACAGTTAGTTCTGTTTCGCAGGTATGTTTTCATTTTCAAATTTATAATGATCATATTGAATTGATCTTTTTATTAGAGTCTGATTGCAAATCATGTTAACAGATTATGACATAGGGCAAGCATAAGATTGATGACACTGCGGTCAAGGTTGACTGATATCAGGGGTAAGTGATACAAACCATTTTATTAGTTTTAAAGTTTCCAAATCAATTGCTTAACGCATTCAATGGTATAATGGCTACTCCAGTAATTAGAAATGCTTTAGTTGTATCTATCTTAAGATAAACTTTTTCTTCATTATGATGAATCTTGATAATTGATTTGTTGATTTGGTGTCAAATCGGGTTAGGATTCGTATCACTAAGCTAATAAATATTAAAGTGATTCAACTGATGTATATATACATGTTTTTAACATAATCAAAGAGGGTGGTGGTGGCGGCGGCAGAGAGTGGTGGTGGTGGTTGGTGTGAAATAAAGATAAAACTTAACTCGCAAATTTAGTCCCTAAAGTAACAGTTTCACCTTAAAGCAACGAAATGACTATAATACCCTCAGTGACGTGACACTTAATGAGGAAACTAACGAAAACTAGCTCTCGGTGGCTATTTTACACTTTTACGTAACGTTAGTGGCTTTTTTGCACGCCTTTATGACTCGGTCCCATTTTTGCAATTTCGTGATACGTTAGTGACCATTTTTGCAATTTACCCGATATCATATCTTGACTGGTTCTTTGGATCCAGATAATACGAAGGGATGAGTTGATTATTACTTCTATAGTTATTTGTTTATACTATGGGGCTGGTTACTAAGCCTCAAAAAACCAACGAGTCACACACTAAGCACTTAATCAAAAACTAAAATCAATGTTTTCAAAAACCTAATTCTATGGAGCAGCGATGATGATGATGATGATGGTGGAGTGGTTGTAGCAACAACGGGTGGTGGTTGGTGTAGTAGGTGGAATAGCAGTGGGTGTAGGTGGTGGAGTAGTCGTGACGATGCGCCGGTCGAAGTGGTTTTCGAAAAACCACATCGTGACCACCAGAAAACCGTCACCAGCACTAAATTTGACCAGATCCACGGCTGGTAATGGTTTTCAATGGTTGTTGCCATGTGATGGTGGTCGGAGGTTTGACTGTAGTGATGATGGTAGCGGCGTTCTACTGTATGGATGGTTTTAGGTGGAGGATGGATGTGGTTGTTGCAGTGGCGGGTGGCGGTGTTAACCAGCAGTGATGGCCGGATTTTGTAGAGAGAGGAGAAAGGTGTGGCTGTGTGTTTGTGTTGTGAGAAAATGATAGAATTGTGAAGGTGTGTTTGGTTAATGATATGGACTGAAACAAAAAATGTAATAATATGTACATGAAATGACAAATATACCCCCTCATTTAACGGTCAAACTCAGTTTTGGGCAAAATGGACTGGATCTGTAACATGTCAAAACCACAGTGACTAGACCCGTAACGAAATTAAAAAATGGACTGAATCCGTAAAACCCGAAAAACCACAGGGACCATTTATGTAGTTAACTCTAAATTATAAGATTTCGTTCGTCAAGTTATTTGATATTTGGATAAATAAGTTTAAAATTGGACCGTAATAATTTTAAATTAAGTGGGTAATTAGAATTTGAATTTGATATTTGAAATTTGCAAATTAATTTTGCGTTTGAAGAATTCTTTATAGTCATTTGGATTTTGATCAATCGTTTGAGAACTTATCACTTTGAAAATTTGGATCTTCGTATGTCGGCTTTTGAAGTTTGTTGTCTAAATTTGATTGTCTTTGTTGAAAATCGTTTGGGTCGATTTTTTGTTTGGTTGATATTTTGAATTTGTCAATTAACTTTTGATTGTTTGTTTGGAAGTAGTCAACGTTTGCTTTGGGTCATTTTAGGGAATCAATCGTTTGTTTGAATTAAACTAGTATCTCTAGCGTATGAAATTTTGAGTTTGGTATGGAACAAGTGGATGAGTTCAAGTTACGGTGGACATTTTTAGGAAAAGTGACTTAAGATTTATGAGAAGTTATGTAAATTTGAGTGGGTCTTGCAATTAAGTAATTGGTTTTTTATAAATGGAGATTAGTATCCTTAAATTAGAATTTTGTGTTTGATACATTTGATTAAGAATTTTATACTTGAACGTTTGAATTTAGTTTTGTATTTGATTTTACAATTAATAAAGCTTCCACTTTGTATGTTAATTTTGTTTATTTGTTTCATCTTTTGATCGTCAATACTTATGAACTAAGCAATACTAATGAACACATTGCCAACATCATGAATTCAATGGTACTTTTAGTTTGACTTGAAGTTGCTTTCCATTTAGAAGGTTTAAGACTTAAAGTGATGTTTTGAATAGTTGACACGTTTCTGATTTCTCCTTAAGCAAACAATTGGAGCATTTAAGGAACAAGAGATCCAAACGTGTTCACTGTTCAATGATCACATGCATTTGGACACAATCTACGGCCCCGTGAATCAGTTTATTTTAGATATATATACAACAAATTTATTTGGATATATTAAGATTAAAACAATGTCCTACAAGTAGACATATAACAAACAACCAAACAAGTGAGATAATTTTACTACTCAAACTCGAACCGGACAAGTAGCCTTGCTGAAGCATACTGATCTCCTTTGCGGTTACACAATGGAACTGCACGGATCCCCTGCCTTAACTCGGAAACAGGAAGACAAGTTTGGCCAGCAAAATCATCTTTCTCGGACATGTCATATTCATGTACTTCAATTCGAAGTAAAGCTATTTCAGGACGTGTCAATGGAAATGTAAACTCTTCGTTCCAAACAGGTGTCCAGTTGTCTTCCTTTTGCTTCGTCTTTCTCATTATTTCGTCAGCAGGTGCTCCAGATATACCCACCTATTAATCAGTTACGATCTTTTACTTCGAAGATCATTGGCAACAAACTTACAAACCTTTTTTTTTTTTTTTTTTTTTTTTTTTTTTTTTTTTAACTAAGATTGCACTTGTTGATATATATTATATTTTTTCATTGACAAAGATAGAAGCTTTCAATTTGATGCTTAATTATAAACGATTAGTGTGTATACGGAGTAATCTATTTTTTGGCATAAGATGAGTTAGGATGTTATACGCATCAAAGTAAGAATTTTGATCCATTTTGACCTGTAGCCATTTAAACTTAAGTTCTTAACTTGACCCATTTGACCCGTTAGAAGTAACACATAACCCAAGTTGACCCATTTATAAGCAAACAGGCTAAAATTGGCATCTCTTAACATACATATTTAACAAGGATATGAAAATGACCAACACACAAGAAATAGACGGCTATAGTAATTGTTACCATAGAGATTTAAGATTGTTCAGTTCATTACCCTTGTGTAGAAATCTGGCGGGGAGTAAGTATCAAAATGTGTTTTCTTGAAATCAAGATGCCATCCATCTCCCATATAAATTTTTACCTGTTACATATCATAGCACTAAGTAACAAGTATTTTTCAATTATTGGTAAAGCTGGTTTTTATTTTGGTAAAGGGTGCTGACCTTTAGAGTTTGCTTTACTGGAAGCTTTGCTTTGGAGTCGAAAACCTCATTATTCTGCCCTTTTGTCATTAAGAAATCTGGTTTCTTAACATAACCACATCCTCCATTGGCTCTGAACATTCCATGCATCAACCACAACGATCTACCATATCCCTACATTAGCATTGCAGAATCAAGCAAATTTTCAAATCCAGTTTCAGGGTTTTACTACCCAACAAATGCATAAAAAGGTTACAAACTCAGGTCTAATATATAGTATAGGTAAAACCACCTCAAAACATAGTTTTTGAATAATTTTTTGTTTTGGGACTTGATGGTTTTGTATGGTGTGAAAAGCTGACCAGCTAATAGGTCAAAATGATAACATGACAGAAACTTTTGATCATACTGGCTAATTGACTATTCCTAAAAAGGTGCCCGAAAATCGGTTATCTAAAAATTACATTATTTTAAATAATTTGAAACTTTAATTTCCTTTTCATTGATACTAGACATGATATGTAACACCCTAGTGGTAAAAGCCTTAGCGACTAATACCAATAAAATGTGTGAGGTCTCAGGTTCAATTCTAGGTGTAAACAACCCTAAAGTGGCCACGCCAACCTCCTGAAAAGTGAGGGATTTACCCAGTTTGAATCTGTGTGGCGGTGGGTTCATACCCCGTGGATTAGTCAATCAAAAGGTTGGAAACCATGGTTACCCAAATAAAAAAGGGATAATTGTTTGAAAATGTAACGAACTTGCCACGTTTTACAATGTTGTGTGGGTTGCTTTTAATTTTACTAAATAATGCGAATAATTGCCTAATCAGTTTATTGTGTGCATTATTTAGTAAAATATACACAACATTGTAAAACGTGGCAAGTTCATTACATTTTCAAATAGTTATTCCCTTTATTATATTAGAATAACACAAAGGGAATAATTGTTTGAAAATGTAACGAACTTGCCACGTTTTATAATGTTGTGTATGTTGCTTTATATTTTACACACAATAGCCTGATTAGGCAATTATTCGCATTATTTAGTAAAATTAAAAGCAACATACACAACATTGTAAAACGTGGTAAGTTCGTTACATTTTGAAACAATTAAATGCAACCAAAACTCATAATACTAAAAGCTGATGCGCACCTGCATGTTAAATGCAACCATTTGAGCCCCGTGAAGCCAACCAATTAGTGGTTTGTAGTTGGAGGATGTAAAACGAGTGCCTTTCGGGTATATCCTAAGAATGTTCTGTTGTGTAAACCTGGAACGATAAAAAAGTTTTAAAACTTAACTTTTGAAAGGATTTACAGCAGTTACTGTATAAAATATATTTATCACTATGTATTTGCAAAAGATAGTACTAGTCTATACCTCACTATATCTTGTTGATAGCGTTCTGCAGCTCTTTCCAATGCCTGTTCTGCTAAACTTAGTCGCCTAACTTTATCCTTTTCGACTTTCAGTGCGTCCTTTAGTCCACCTTTGGGTTTGCCAGCATGAATAGCAATCAAATTCTTGTAAGCAGGACATGAATCGGTTTTCTTAACACAGTCTTCTACTTCTTCAATATCATGGTCACTTTCATCACTGGCATCCTGCATACAAGCAGCACAAAGTACTAAACAAAACAAGCATTTTTATAGATTTAGCAAGATGGGCGGGTTGGGAATGGGTACCGGTCATAATAGAGTTTGGATTTAAATGGTTCATTTTTAATATGGGTCAGGCTGGGTCAAGTTGACCCACTCACATATTTTTTTGTCATTTTTTAGACTTATATAAATAATTAATGCGCTAATTGTTATTACAAAAACAGCTTATTACAACCATTATCTAAATCTGCAGATTTAAATCTGTCTAACAGGCAATATGTGCTAAATATCGACTTTGAGAAACCTTTAACCCGTTTGACATGTTCCCTTTTACCTAAACTTTTTGAATTTGACACATTCAAGATTTAAAACAATCCAAATTGGCCATAAATAACTGAAGAGGTCGAGACTGCCACCTCTGAATTTTAGCATCAATCAGGATCAGACTCTAAAATAAAAAAGTATCATGATCCAACACACCTTATCATTTTTTTCCTTGAATGATGCGACCCTTGAAGGTTCTTCACCCCAAACATCATCATTATTGGGATCTTTAATCCTTTGTGACTTGGTACGTTTGTCCTCTTCAGCTTCAAGGTACTCCTTTGGAGGTTTGGTTGAAATTAAAACCTTACACTGCAATTCATCAGGTGTCGGTAACTCATTCAATTTACTCTCTTTAGGGTAATATAGCATCTCTCCAAATGTTTCAGTGAGCATCTACAGAAAGAGTGCGTGAAAAATAAGAAAAAAGTTAAGATGATGGACAGTCACAACTGACGAGACACATTAAAGGAGGATATTCACCTGAGCCACTTTCTCTTGAAGATCAGGTGTAAGGTGGTCTTCAAGTGTTATGATGACTGGATAAGGGGAAGTTACAAAAGCGTACTCTTTGATTGATCTCAAGCACCTTAAGAGATCCACGGGTGTTGTCAGGGTCCTTCCATGAAGAACATGCACGTTATCTCTAGACGAATTTGGCCATAAATCAAGTTCTATTACTCTCACACCTCGTTTTAGCGCTTTAATGATTGGGACTTCACTGCAAGGGCTACTTAGCTGGTTTCCAGTCAAGTAAGAATTGTGACCCGTGTATATGAAATAATGGGATAATGGAGAGGTCATATCATGGTGAACCTAACATCAGAAACATCAAGTGCCTTAAAAACTGTTCAATGTAGAGAAATGACTCAGAAGTACAATATGACAATGCATTAACTACTAGCACTTACAAACAATCATTGTTGCCATTTGCAATAATATCGGGTTATTATACAGGTATCACTATTGTTACGAGAGCAAAATTACGCAAATAAATATAATAAAAAGGGCACTAATATACATTTTAGTTTACTAGTCCATATCCTTTCGTCCCTTATTTCCATACAAGTATGCAGAAAGTGCGATGTGAGGCAGGGTGGACGACCTAAATCAACATCGCCAGTTCCACAAAACTTTTACGAGTTATAAATGAGTTAAGTAAACATATACCTTGTAGCACAAATTTTTGTACCACGTGCATTTTCAGAAAATCAGGAGTTTTACCAAAGCTTCACAAAATTTACACTGCAAAGAAAAACCCATGTGATGCACTGTGCACATGATACCCTGAGAACCCCCTTCGATCCGTCGTGTTGTGAGGTACCATACTTTAAAGGTTTAAAGAGAAAATTACCTCATTGACTCTTTTGAGTGTGGGCCTATCACAATTTATACCCTCTAAACATGTATATTGGTTCTATGCCATGAGATTGCTAAATAAATTTTGGTATTCACAAGAACTGGCAAATCACTCAAAATTTTCCGCTTGAAATCTTTAATCAAAATTGAAAATAATTGAGCCTTCATCATGGGAATAAGTAGAACAACAGGATTTCAGCCATAAACTATCCATGAATTTTGAAGGATAGATTGCAAAATTTAAAAAGACCTCACAAAGTTTACATTTAGTATGTTACTTTATGTACCTTTTTCAAAATTTATAGCTTTTTACATTTTAGTATGCTACTTTTTAGGTGTTTTTGCCACTTTTTGTGAATAAGAAAATGATTTTGAGGATTTAAATTTAAGGGTCTATAAATTCAGATATACACATGTTTCGAAAGGTGTTAATTTTGATGGGTCCTCGTCCAAAAGAGGTGACAAGAATAATGTTGCCCACTTTAAACAAGCACATGCTGACAGGTTTTTAGTGTTTGGACTATTCGAGACTATCCTCCTTTTTTCTTACAGGATAATTGTCAACCAGTTAGACCGGATGTAATTGTCACTATACTGACCATTACTACAACATCCATTCCTTTGATCAAACCAACCATCAAATAACAATAGTTGTAACCAACAAACCAAACACATAAACATACTTAACTTAAATACAAACATTCTTCAATAAAAAATAAAAAGTAAAGAAAATTGGTGGTCTGCACCACCAAATTGGTGCCAAAAGTAACCCTAACGGCCTTAACGTGCCAAGGAGAGGGGGGGGGGGGGGGGGGGGGGATCTTTTCGATCAGACGTTAATTACACAGATTAATTGTACTTAACCATGTATTATAATTTAGATGTCAATAGCAATACTCTATCTTTAATCACCACCAAATGGCCAAGTGGTAAGGTTCTTGACTTTCAAAAAAGAGCTTAAGGGTTCAAACCTCGCTAGATGTGTATATTTAGGAGTGGCTAGGGAAGGGTCAGAAACGGTCCCAGGCTTAACCTAGTGAGACCGCGTATATCTGAGTCAAAAGGTTTGCCCTCCCTTAATAACCCGAACAAAGAAAACCACATCCGTTTACCCATTTATTATCTTCATAACTTATCCAACTATGTATATAGTATCAACTTTCAGCCAAATTTATGTCTAAGGGATTACGAAATGTTGAAATGACAAGTATGAAGCAAGCTTAAGAAAATATAATTATTATTTTTTATCTTTTTTACTTTTTACAGAATAATAGCTTTACTCTTAAGTAATTATTAAATGTCTTTTTTAAAGTTTGTAATATTAATTTCAATAAAAAAAATAATTTGGTAGCTTCGGTCAAATTTTATATTTATTTTTAGTAGTGAAAAATTAAATTAGTTTATCATTAAAAAACATAAACTATTCATTTGAGATGGAAGGACTAATAAATGGCTAAAGATGCATGAGAAGTGGATAATCAATTTTAAATAATACGGAGTAATTATATATGGATTGAGATTCCGTTAGTATGAACATTATCGGTCATGTTCTCTCACAAAAAAAATTATGAGGTCTACTATTGGACACGGTCTATTTATTTATTTATTTATTTTTTTCTTTTTCTTGTAAAAAACATGACCGGTCATGTTTATACTAAGTTGAGGAAGTCAATGTAACCAAGACTATTAGGCATTAGCTTGTCCTTATCTAACCTTTCGTTTTCCATTTACAAGATGTTTTCAATGTGAACAATAACTAATTAAAGTCACAATCAAGCATTGATTCATCACCTATATTTTACAACAATGAATACATTTGACCGTTTCCAAAAAGGTAAATCACTTGTGACTTTTGGTATCAAAATTGTAAAAAAAATAAAATAAATAAATAAATAAAATAAAATAATAAAAAAAATAGAAGGGTTTTTATTAGTAATTGCTATACGTAAGGGTTTTGCTAAAAACAATCCATATGATTGTCGTTAAAACATTTCTTAATTTACAGATTATCAATGAACTAATAATTTCCTTCTAGCATCTTTCTAGTTTAATAAAATTTGCCGTTCAAAAAAATATATATATAAATTCCATAATTATACATATTTATTCGTTTTATACATGAAATGTGAGGTTAAACATTGTATGTTTAGTGTTCATTGATTGTTGATTTTTTAATTAAGGGATGCTTAACCACAACTCATAGGGTTGTTGTTAGCAAAATCAATAAAAGGTGAGGGGAGTGGTGACTATTGAAAGTGAAAAGTGAGAGGAGTTAGGAGAGATAAAAAGTTGATGTAACGTTGAGCTGAAATGTGAAGTTGTTTGACTGCTGGGAGTAGTCTAAGGGTTTAGAATAAGATTAAAAAAAAAAAAAAAAAAAAAAAAAATGACTCATAACAAGTACATCTTTACGAAAATAAACTTCTAACATATCATCTATTAGATTCATTTGAGGACAACATTTTCAACCGTACACGTGTCTCTTGTTTTTCTATGCGACGTTGTAACCGACTGAAAAGTACAAGTGCGACTAAAACACATTAAGCAACCTCCTAGGCGACATCATAAGCGACTAAAGCACAAGGTAGGCAACTCTTAGGCGACTTGGTAGTCATAGTAGTTATAGGTGATTTGGTAGTAGCATTTAGGCGATTAGGAAGACGACTTTGATGAGACCTTGTATTCTAGGCGACCTTGTGTTGGGTGACTTGGTAGGCGACTAAAGCACTTCTCTTATCAATGTCTATGCACTTGAACTTAGGTCGCACTTCGATTTCTAATGAAGATGATATAAAATTAGGGTAGAGGTTTGCGGGTGAAAGTTGATAAGAACATGTTTTACCACGGTGGTGTTGTCGGATCGGAATATAAGATGAGTTTCATTGGTTTTGATTTTTGAAGATACAATGAAATCAATGAATGTTGCAAAAGAAAATGGCGTATAAAATGAGGTGCCTAATTTTGAATGACGAAGATGACATGCACATAAGAGGTGCCTTACTTTTATTGTTATTGATAAATCATATGATGGACCACTTGCTAGGTCTGCTTTGGTACACGTAATATATTTGGTCCACTTTGATAAAGTGATAAAATGACGACAATGAACATTTGCTTGGTAATACGAATCCAATAACCTCATTCCACATCAGAAGAATGGGAGATTTCAAAAATTCTTCGACACGGCTCTTTCTTTTCTACTATTCATTGTAGTCACATTTTGTTTTATCATTGTGTCAACCACCCTTTTGTTTGTTTACAAAATAATACGGAGTACAAATACGTAGTAAATTACAATAAAATTCTAAAATCACACCTACATCTAATTTATATTCTGTATAACAAACCAAATGCTTCCTAATAAAAACAAGTAATATGTCAAACTCAAAACTAACGAGGAATAACAAACGGATTAAAAGTTTGGAGAAAATATTCGCTATATCGACATGTTGCTCCTTACAAAATAGCATATTTTCACAGAACCGACATTTTCATCAGTTACAGACTAAAATAAATAGAAATGAACAGTATCTTTATTTTCAACTTTTTGTCCCTATCAAACAATACTTTAAATACTATGACATCGTCACGTTTCACAAATTGTGGTTTGAATACTAAAGTTGACTAAACATAATCATTTCCCAAAAGCAGTGTTTTAAAACCATGTTGACCCAGCAAGTTAATTCGATCGACAACGATTTTGATCGATAGAAACCGATGCTAATCGTGACCATAATTTTTATGGTCACCCTTGCCACATTTGTGCTTGCAACCACAATTTAATAATAAGACGAGCGCAACCACAACTAAATACACACCTTACAAAAAAAAAAA
Source organism: Artemisia argyi (assembly GCA_030686995.1). NCBI lineage: Eukaryota > Viridiplantae > Streptophyta > Magnoliopsida > Asterales > Asteraceae > Artemisia > Artemisia argyi. The sequence continues at coordinate 68,246,304 of CM060708.1, forward strand.
AAAATGAAAGTTTCGCCCCAAACGAAATATCGAAAGAGTTGGGGTGGGATGTGGTCAGGGTACGTTTTGATAGGGGGAGAGGCGCAGTGAGGGGGTCGGTCGGTTGGGAGGGGACGCTTCGATTAGCATTGGCCCAAGAAAAAAGCCAGTAAAATATAACCGGTTAACAAAATATTGCCCATAAATCCGTAATATACAACAGACTCTTCTATGTGACTATTTGTATTTTGCAAACACAATAATCTATTAAATCTTCTCCTAGAAAACATAAACCTTATTAACATCAAAACAAAACAAAAACATACCTGAGATCCAATAGGAGGATTAAGTTCAGAACTAAACAAATAATGATGAAAATCCTCCAATGTAAAACTCTTCCTATTAATCAAAGAAGTAATAGGATGTCTTTTATGCAAAACCTGTTCCACAATCTTTTCAACTTCCGTAACCGGTATCAAACCACAATAACCATCCTGACACTCCTCAATAAACTTTCGTAACTGATCAACTGTCATATGACCACCACCTTCTGAATACTTATCAAATGCTGCTTTAACATCTTCTGGTGGATCTGCTTCAGTCACTTTAAATTTTCTAGTGAAGCAACAACATACTCTATAACTTCCCATTTGTTAAGACGTAGTAAAATGCTGATAACTGACAACGTTGATAGATCTGGTCTAAGGTTTTTGAGGGTTGTGTACAAATAGTAATAAAGTTATGAGTGTGGACGCAGTTTGTTATAGTTTATGAGTTGCATATGTGAGGGCTGACACATGCATTGATATCATACGATAGAGATCTAGTTTGTATGTGTGTGTGAAACATGTTGTGTTTTTATAGTAAGTTGTTTGGTGTGAATGTGAGATGTGTTTGATTGTGGTAGTTGATGTCAATTAAAGACTGGTCTTATTTAATGTTAAAAAGGGTTGACGAAAGACTTTCCCGCTTGTAAATAGCCTTCGAGTCACCCATCATACAAAACAGTACTCAGTACTTAGGGCATCTATTATTATTATTACGGTAGTTTTATCAAAAGTTCTAAAATCAAAATAAAGCTTTATCTTTCATTTTAATTATAGTGATCATTTGTTTCATGAACATGTGGCATGAAAAGGTTCATATACTTGAACCTATTCATAATTTAATGCATGTATTATTATGAATCATTTTAAGAGTTGTAAAAGATTTATGCATAATGAACATATGTTTATAATATCAAAATGTTTATAAATTAATGATTATAGACCTATATAAAGTTTCACCATTATGGATACTTTAGCATCTTCAATAAGGTGGTTTTTAAAAGATCTTTTACTATTTAGAAAAGCTTTTAGTATATTTTTTAACATTGGAGCAAAGATTTAGTTGATGAAATTTTAGCAAAGACTTTTGCAGTAGCAAGCATTTGACAACAAAAGTGAAAAGCTATTGCACCAAAATAAACTAAACATTCATTGTGAAACAAAATAATCCCTCCGTCTCAAATTAATTGTCCATATTTCCTTTTTAAGATGTTTCAAAAAAATTGTCCACTTTCCTTTTTTAGTAAAAACTAGAGAATTTGAAGGGAGAATATTCTATTAAAGTGGTTGAAAAATAAAGTGGCCCCACTTTTATTAAACCTTGTGAGTTTTGTTCCTTGACAATTATTTTGAGACGAAGGGAGTATATAATTAGAAAACTCATTCATTAATGCAATAAGTACAAAAAGTAAATGCAAAAAGCTAAGAATGGTTTTTACCATTGCATATGCTCTTATAAAATAATGTGTAACAATTAACTGGATGCAACTATTTAAAACTAACACCATGTTACAAGTTAGAATCTGAGTTGGTCGTCAATTATTCAAAAAACTAAATGACATTACACAGAGTGCACGGTGACGAAAGTCACCGATTGCACTAGGTGAAAAACTGCACCTATGCCACCATTATCCGCATCATAGATATGTTAGAGAATAAGGTGTGTTAACACAAGGTGAAAGTTTTACCCAGTTTCACGTTAGCATCACATCAGCTTTAACATTTTCATCTTTAACTAAAAAAAAACACCTCTTATCATAACTCAACCTTAACTCAACATTTTAGGCCTCACTTTTCTTTAAAAAAAAAAAAAAAATTACAAATTCAACCCCTAAACTAATATTTCATTATTAAACAACCTAACATTATATCAATAAACATAAAAACTACAATATATATTAAAAAAAAAAAAAAAAAAAAAAAAAAAAAAATACAACATAACTTGTCCAAACATTCTGATATAACCAATGTATAGGAATTAAAATAACAACTATAAAGATAATTGGGATAGCAAACTCAATAAATTGTCCAAGCCCAAGCCCAAGCCCAATTCACACTTAAACCCATACATATTGTATATATAAGACCATAATCCCTAATTAAACTAAATTTTCAACCCTAGTTATCTTCTCTCTAAAACCTGCGCCCCCATCTCATTCTCTTCACACTACTAACCCTAAAAAATTCACACGCAGGTACAACGAAGCTCATCTTTCTTACCTTGTTCTTGTTTCATACTCGCACAAGCTTGCAGAGGTGGGTTTTGTAATTTCGTTTGAGGGGGTGAAGTGATTTTTTTTATTCATTTCCACCCTTTAACGCAACATTAAATCCCTTAACGCAGCTTTAACGTGGGAGGATGGTGTGGTTCGTGGGTTTAACGCCAAATGTGAAGCTTTCACTCGGTAAAAATGTGATGATACTGAGTGCTCTTATGGATGGCTTTGTATCTCATTCACGTTTTTATTTTTTATTTTTTATTTTTTATTTTTTATTCTTAATTTGGTTTTTGTGTTAGTGTGTTGTGTTAGTTTTTGTGTTTGTGTATAAATTTCATATTTTATTTTTTTTTCAAGGTTTTGTTTGGCGCCAAAAAACAAAGCAAGGAAAAAGATGGTATGAAAATGTTATTTTTATCATTTTCATTTAAACTTTGTTGGCTTTTTATATTGGTAGTCACTTTAACTATTTTTCTTACACCGTTAGTTCTTATTATGTTCACAATGTTAGTCCTCTAATTATTTTTCTTATATTTTTATTCCTTAAACTGTATAAAATTTGGTTTAAATGTATAAAATAAAATGTATTGAGTTCTTAAGAAAGAATAAATAAAAAAAATGGAGGTCTAAGGAAAAGGTCTACATGATACAAAGAGCTTATCAGACAGAGTTAAAGACTTGGGAGACCTCAATGAAGATAGAAGACCCTAATGATCAAGTTGTTGTGTCAATTTAGTGGCCATTAATCTTTTACTAGGATTTGCATAAAAAGATACCCTAAGTGTAAACTGATCCCTGAATGTAAAGAAGTATTAAGTGAGTCATCTTCAATAAGTTCTTCATAGTATAAGTGAAAGACTCAACACAACCTGATGTGGAACTCAGAGAGTGAAGGTTAGAACCAAGAAGAAGATGATGGAGTCAGTGAGTGATGACAATAACTCACTGACTCTTTGAAGATCTCCTCAACACTAGAAGACATTCTAAGACTTGTATACTTATGAAAAGTATTTAAGTTACTGAAATTTAAGCAAGAAATTTTTTTGGGAAGATAAGTGCAAAGTGTTTATCAAAAATTTAAGAAAGTACTATAGTTGGTAAAAAAAATATATATATAAATAGTTGTCAATACTGTTCCATAATGCATGGGTAGACTTATCCTAGGAATAGAAGCTTTATACCACACAAGTAAAAGTTTGACACGTACCTTTTACCCCACGGGTTGATGGAAAACAATAGTGTAATAGGCAATTGATTTAAAAAAATTTGCTTTAACTATTAAATACTTAACATGCTTATTAGAGAAAACATACAACGAAAGACTTTATTAAAAACACTTATTTATGAAAAAGGTTTTCCTCCCATTAAGAATAATATACAACCACCTTAATCTACATGTTACACTAAGCTCATAAATACAACGGATGACAAACTTTGATCAAATGGTAGATCAATTCAGGCAGTATCCACACTAACACTCAAACGAACTCCTATAGCTGCTAGTCTTGGGTCAGATATGTCTCACGTAACAAGAGAATGACCAAAACACGATAACACGAACATAATGTGGTACGTGTGACCAGCCTAACAAGGGAGATGAGAAGGAGGGTTGGGGTTTTATTACTTTTATATTAAATCAATCACAATTGATTTATAGTTATAATAGTTTCCAATACTTATCCAATAAGTAAAAGATAAACTCTATAATTAAATAGATAATTACTAAATTTAAATAAATAGATAAACTCTATATTAAATAATATAAATATCATATTTAAAAGATAATTATCTTGTTTAACAAGATAATTACACTTCCCGCCTAACTAAACACATCCTAAAGTGGTCAGTCGAGTGTGGCCCCACTATAGGCTCATTGGGATTCTTTGTTCAGTCCAACTTAATTAAATGTTCATTATCCTATAACCTTAATTAAGCCTATTTGCTAGTTAAGTTTATTACGCAAATGACTCATTTAACGTCTCTTATAATTAACTCTAATATATATATATATATATATATATATATATATATATATATATATATATATATATATATATATATATATATATATATTATTCAGGCCTCTCGTGCTATATGTATGACCCTTAAGTCTCATAAATAATGGCCAATATAAGTTTGTATGTTTCTTCATGCACATACAATAGCAACAAACTCTCACTTGTGCATGGTGACAACACTCCCAAAATTTATATAAGCAATATCATCCGTCTAACAACAGTGCTACTGTTGCACCACTACCTACGAATGTTTGTTTCACCAATATAAACAAACATTATTACTTGTTAATGATCTTATGATTACAAATCCGTTATCTCTTTGTTCAATACCAGTTGGCAAGGACATGGATAAAATCTTTCTTATGCCAACACTTAGTTTGTTACTCAAGAAATGATGTGATCACAAAAATGATCTTTTGGGCGTGGCCACACAAATATCAGATCATCTCAACAGGAGGTCACTAAAATATTAAACTATCAAATAGAATAACAAATCCTTTTGACTATATCCACCTCTTAATGTGTCCATCATAATACCTGAAATGAACTTTTTGACTACCTATTACGGAGAGCGGTTTAGACAAATCAAAGGAAAACTCACCACACATTAATACAATATTATATATCTCAAGTCTGGATAATAGACTAGCCACGTAGAAACTCACAGTCGACTAAGATCCATGATGTGACGTTTCCATTATGGGTCATTCCAATATTCATCCAACCATGAATATCTTATAGATTATATTTCACGAATCCTTCTGTATAAACAGTATGTGCTCATATCATTCTCACAATACAATCAAGGTCGACTACGTATTCTAGAATAAATCAAGGTTTACGCTTATAGTAGAGTATATGCTTAACCTAACATTATTCAGGGATTTGAACATGAAAATATATAGAACACATAAATCAATAATGGACAACTCATATCTCCATATATTATTCATCATATAATTTGTGCTTTAATGTTCCATATATTATTCATCATATCTAACTGTTTCCTCCTGCCGTTTTCGCCGTTAAAACATACACCAAAAAAAAAAAAAAAAAAAAAAAAATCTTCAATTACCTATCAATTTTAAGACATTTTCAAATTCTAAATCGTACAATCTGTTCGTAAGTCAGTATTAATCATTCATGTCAGTTTTATTTTGCAATTTCATCCAGTTTTGTGTATAGTTTCGTTCCTAGCGTAGCTTCGTCTTGTTTCTGTATATCTAGGTTTATCATTCAATCCAGTGTACTAACTGAAGGTTATTGTGATTGGTCTATTTAATTACAATGTCTCCTCGTAAATTATTGAAACGGCAAGTAAAGTTACTGGTAAGATTTAATGGTCATGTTGTTTGTTTTGTTAATCAAAAGAAGGTTAATAGTGGTGTTGATGCAAATAGTGAGGAAGAATAGGGATGGTTTGGAGGACAAATTGGGAAAGTGGAACCGGTGATAAGGAGGAGGATGTAGGAGTGTTTGGGTCTGCTAGTGAATGCCCATATGTAAGTACTCCTATGAATAATTTTGATTTGACTGATGAATGTATGCATGTTGAATAAGAAAGATAATAGGCAAAGTACTAATATCAATGTGAACTTGAATAAGAAGTCATATGCTAATATTGTTAGTAATAATGTGGATAAACTAAATAATAAGCCTCACTATATACCTTGTGATGAAAATAATGATGGTAAGTAGAGAGTTGTCTTTGAAGAAGATTTTGTTAGAAAAGGAAGCATGAAATGGAAATTAACTCTTTTTTGTGGGATTAAAATGCCTTTTAATGAAATGAGGTATAATTTGCAAAGAATGTGGGGAGAGTTTGGCTTAAAAGAAGTATTAGTAATGGAAGTGGCATGTGTTTTTTAAAGTTTCATATGAAGAGGGTTTGAATCATGTTGTTGATAGTGGACCATGGATGGTTAACAATAAGCCCTTAGTTGTTCAAAAGTGGAGCCCTAAAGTTGATTTGGAGATTATTGATCCTGTAGTTGTTCCTGTTTGGCAAAGTTAGTAAACATCATTATGGAAGCATGGACAATGAAAGGCATTAATACTATTGCAAGTAGTTTGGGCAAACCTATCATTATGGATGCCATGACCATTAATATGTGTTACACTAGGAACGGTAGAATTGGTTGTGCAAGGTTATTGGTTGATGTGAGTGCATCCAAACTCTGTTGAGATTGTGTACAAGACTAAGGAACAAAACGTTGCTGCTACTAAGACTGTTAGAGTGGAATAAACATGGAAACCTCCTGTATGTATGCAATGTGGTGTATTTAGCCATGGTGATAAGAATTGCAGGCTTAAACCAGTGACTGTTGTTCCTGTTTGGCAAAGTTAGTAAACATCCCTATGGAAGCATGGACAATGAAAGACATTAATACTATTGCAAGTAGTTTGGGCAAACCTATCATTATGGATGCCATGACCACTAATATGTGTTACACTGGGAACGGTAGAATTGGTTGTGCAAGGGTATTGGTTGATGTGAGTGCATCCAAACTCTGTTGAGATTGTGTACAAGAATAAGGAACAAAACGTTGCTGCTACTAAGATTGTTAGAGTGGAATACACATGGAAACCTCCTGTATGTATGCAATGTGCTGTATTTAGCCATGGTGATAAGAATTGCAGGCTTAAACTAGTGACTATTGAATAGTTTATTGCACAAGAAAGGGAAAATGTTACTGTAGAAAAGAGAATGCAGAACATGGTCAAAGGAAAAATGAAAGAACGGGGGCTTATAAACCTGTGAAAATACCCAACCACCTAAATTTTCTTACAAACCAAAACCAAATCCATAGGTATCTACTTAGGGCAATAAGGGTCAAAGGGTTAACATAAGAAAGGATGATAAAAAAAAAATTGAATAACCAAAACTCTTTTACTGCATTAGCTGATAATGAAGAAAGTGATTTTGATCTCATCACATAAATGAAGGAAAAAGAAGTTGTGGAGGAGTTTATTGCTAATAAGTGTTAGTTTTGCGGATAAAAATTAATGTTGTATGTCCGGATTCGAACACGAGACTTCGGGATTGCACACATTACGTATGAGTTTCAATGATTAATAATTATTATATTAAGTTATGAATAATTATTAATTTCACAAATAAAATATGTAATGGTCATTAGTACTTAACGGAAATGTGACTAACGGACGTTAGGCGAAAGAAGAAGGACTAGATTGTAAATAGTAGCCAAGAAGGATCCGGAATGGATCTCTTGGGCTCATATTCGGCCGAACCCAACCCCTAGGGGACTCGGGTTTGTTGTCTTCTGGTCCAAGATGTGAAAAAGTATAAATACGAGGCTCTTGTATTCATTCTTTTCATATCTTAATTCACTAGCAATCATAACCTACTTCTTCTTCTCCTCCCTTGAGCCTAGAAATCGAACTACACCCTAATAGGGTTTCTACTAGATTTCCTAAGCTCAAAATCATTTGTGTTTAGTCGATCAACTACACCCTTCTAGGGTTCCTACGCGATCTTCAAATTCGATCATTGTGTTTGGATTGTTTGTGATCAAGAACCTAGCTTTTCACAATGAAACGCTACTAATACGTGTGTACAAGAATGAAGATCTAACATTTTTTTGTTAGCTTATTTCCCTATTCGACTCACCCACAAATCGATCACCATAAACCCTAATTAGGGTTTTACTCTTTCTTGTTTGGCTAGAAATTGCTAAGGTATGCATATCATTTAAATTCGGTTAATTAATACAAGTATTATGATCTTTACTTCCGCTACATGCTTTGATGTTTACTTGTTTAATTTTATAATTGTTATGATTAATAAACTTAAACAATAAGGACTATCCTAGTGCAAAAGTAAGGAACAAATGGAAACATAATATGGTGCATTACTTTAAGATAAGAAAGGAAAAAACTCATGGTGATAGCAGTGGGAATGTAAAGAATGGAGTGATTGAGTAGGATGTATTAGATGATGACAATGGTGTTGCTCAGTGTATGAAAGGGAAAGAGTTTCATTATTCTTATAGTAAGATTCTGAGTAATGATAAAGGAGGTGGTAAGGATTCCCAGAACATTGCTTGACATGGATTTCAAATCAGGAATTTGGAATATTAGGGGCTTAGGTAAAGTCTCTAAACAAAAAGAAATAAAAAGTTAATAAAGAATGAAAACCTGAGTATATGTGCTATTGTGGGAACTCACATAAAGGAGAAAAGTTAAAAATAATATGTCAAAAGGTGTATGGCAGTTGGGAATGGGTCATTCATCTAAGAGATAGTATAAGAGGTTGTAAAAATATTGTTGGTTGGAATCCTGCCATTGTCAACATCATGGTTCTACACTCTTCTAAACAAGCTATCTTCTGTATTGCTGAGACAATAGACATAAGTGATGTGTATCAATTATAGTATATATTTATTATCCGAAGAAATACTTAGGAAAGTATTTCCCGGGTCGTTCTCCCAACGAAGGCTCGAATGGAATTTCGAATAATCGAATTGGGAATCGTGTAGTGTAAAGTATAAAGTGAAAAGTGATTGTGAATTCAAAATGTGAAAAGATATAGTGAATAATACTAAAGGTACAAGCTATATATGCACAAAAGTTTAAAACTAGAAAACGGAAATGCAAACGCAATTTTTAAAACGTAACGTTTAAAATAAAACGCGACTTTTATTCTAAACATGATCCTACAAGTGTGAAACAATTTTCTAAAAATCTTAAGCTATTAAAAAGAATTTTGAGAAAAAGAAAAATATTTTTTTGACTTTTTATTTATTTTCTATGATTTAAATTCTATTTATTGAATTAAATAGTGATTAAAAATAAAAGAAAATGTGAAAAATAATGGGAAAATTGTAAAAACTAATCTGAAAAATCTAAAATATTATAAAAGAATTTTCTAAACTATTTTTGTATTTTTTAAATCTTTTTCTAAATTTTTATGGATTTTTGTTGATTAAAAACTATTTAAAAATGAATAAAATCAAAAAGAAATTAAGAAAAATATTTAAACTATTTGGAAAAATTCCAGAAAATCAAAAATAAATTGGAAAGCTTGCAGAAAAATTTTGAAAAGAAAAAGTTAAGCAGAAGTGCTAATTATAGCTAAATCAGCTTATCACAAGTGCTTATAAATAAGCACTTGTGACCAAACTGTGAGATACTTGAACCACAGATGTAAGATGAACAGATGAACTCAAAAATGCTCAGAAATGATTAGATATCACAAAGAAATAACAGTAACAAGCAAATAGCAATCAAGAATAAGCCATACAATAAGCTGAAAAGCCACAGCTTAAGCCAAAAGATGAAATACAGATGTAATCTATAACTAAACTCTAAGTGAAGCTCAGAATAACAATTTTACTCAGATACAAGCTTAGATAAGAACTAGCAGTTCTAGCTATCAAATCAGAAATCTAGTTCTATAAGCCAGAAATGCAGCCACTAATAAGCTATCCTAATAAGCTCTAACTAAGAATATTATGGGGGCAAAAGCTACTCTACACTACTGAGATCACAAACTAATTGAAGTCCTACTCAGATTTAACCATTAGATACTATAAAAAGAGGCAAATACAGCAGCCTGTGCAATCATGAAAGTTGAAACAATTGACTTTTTATGAGTCCTTCACTAGTTGACTTATTCCAAATTAAAACTACTTATTCTACTACTTTTTGAAATATCAAGCTGTACTACAACTAGATAAAGCTAATTTAACCTACTATCTAACTACTTCTACAATTATTCAAACTGATTCTAATAATTCCAAATGTTTAACCATATTGAAATCTAACTTTGACTATTATAGTTATCTTACACTATCTGTATGAACTAAAGACCTATTATTATTCTAATATAACTAATGAATGACAGTTAAACAGCAATACAATAACAACAACACTCAGCAAATGATAAATCCAAACACCCCCTTATATTGCAGTTCTAACTACAACTATCTGTTATGAACTACCAAATTCCAAAACAGTGAACTAATCAGCTAGCTTATCACTAATATGAATCAATAAAACAGTAAACTTACACTAAAACTGACTCAAATATAGTTATACAATTATTCTAAACAAGCTAGAATTACAGATCCAAACTGAAAACAGATAGAATAATGATCAAATAAGCTCCAACTATATCAATTAAACTAATCACTAACTAATATAATGAAACAATAACAACTACAGTAACAAAATTAACTAAGATGCAAAGAATTAGAACTTAAATCAGAAATCAAAAACTTACAAAGTTCTACCCCCTCAGCATGAACAGAGGGGGACTCACTAAGCTTGCCTATCTCTAGGATAAGCAGGTCCTTCCCTGTCTGACCAAACTTATCCAAATTACCACAGGAACTAATGATCAATTCTCCTTTGACTTATGTTGACTGTGTTATGAGAAATTAACAAAAACAGTTTTTAAACTAAAACAACAAGCTCACTTTTCCTAAAAGACAATTTGAAATGTAATAACAACAAGCTTCCTTAATTGAAAGCTTAAATCAACAGAACCTCTTTTTATATTTTCTTATTTTCTTATTTTTCAACAAACTTTTGGAATTAAAATGAAACTGAATTTCAATAAGAAAAATAAACAAGGTGATGATACAACTAAGCTACTGCTGAAATTTAAAGAGATTATAAGCTAAAATCAATACTGTAAATGTTATAAGCAGAAATGATTAAAGATAAAAATAGATTTTAATTAAAAATAGAAATTACAATTACACTAAAATCTGAGACAGTAATTGGGCAGAGCTTCGCTAATCAAAACTCCACACTCAATACAGCATCCTATCACATCTATTTATACTACTGAAATGAGAATTCTAGAAAAGAGAGGCTCACGGATTGCCAGCTTGGCAATCCGTGTGGTGTGCTTTCTCAAAGCCATCCTGAGTCCTTAGATCCTTTCCCAATCATTGCTTTTGATTCTCAGCCCTTAGATTAGATCAAATGACGTGTTCAAACCAATGGAATGAGACCACGTGTACCATTTTGTGCTTCTTTAGCTCTAACAAGTCCTGACAACATCTGACAACCTTCTAGAACCAAGTAATTGTACCAATTTGCCCTTAATTGTGGTTAATTTAGAGGCGGGGTAATTAGGGTTCTAAGGTGAATAGTGATTCTGGGTTGAGTGGGGTGAAAAGGGGGGCGGGTAAATGGGGGATTTATTAATATTGGTTTTGACTCATTTTGACTTTGACCGTTTGACCAGATATGGGCTTTTGGGTGGATGGGCTTTAGGTGTTGAATTTATTTAATTTGTACCTGGGCTTTTGATTTGGACCAGACTAAATGCATTTTTTAATTTAGTTTTAATATTAGAAATAAACAAGGATGAAATGTGCATAATTCTAAAACTTCAAGGCCTGTTTCTGTCATAATTCAAAAATATATCAAAGGACTTAAATTGCCTTTTCTCAAATCTCTAAGGGTTGTCTTTGGCATTTCTCAAAATGTTTCTATCAAGGACCATAAATGCCAACTTCTGAAACTTGAGGGACTAGAAATGACAATCTCATGAAACTTCGTCCCGGGATCAAATCTAATAAATCTCATATCTCTGAGGACTTCTAAGGCTCTGGATTGACTTTCCTTGACTAATCTGCACATGCATCTACTCTCGTGCCCGTTTTTGTTGATTTCCGTTTGTTTTTCGTCATTTTGCGTAATATTCGTACCTGCACATTCACAATCACAAAAACATGTTTTCTTTGGCGTTTGTTAGTACATTTAGCCAATTTGGGTCGGTATTTGGCCATGAAATGGTATGTGAATTAACACATACCAATAAGGATAAAATGTTTTTATTTGTTTGTCTATGCCTCTAATTATGGAAGGGAAAGAAAACAGTTGTAGGAAGATTTATGCTTGCATAGTAGATATTCAGGGATAATCCTTGGATTTGTATGGGTGAGTTCAATGTTGTAACAATTCGCATTTTCGAATTACTATTCATTTTTACTATTCACTCCCGAAATTTTTATTTCACATTCTCGTAAGTTAATCTATTTTAATGATAATCTGAGAGTTTGACACTCGTCGGATCATTTATGTAAAAATCACGAAACCGTGTTTGAGAATTACTTTAAGCTTTAAACATCATTTATGCATCCCGATATGTCCCCAAAACATCACAAACAAGAGAAATATAAGTTTTTCACCTTCCGTAACATTCTCAAGAATTTTGGAATTTCACGTTTTCTAAATTTGCGTTTTACGCGATTTACGCGTTTTAAACCTACGTTTCCAGCGTTGACAGCGTTTTCGCGACCCATTAAACTTATCACTCATTTTTATAAGATAATAATGAGTATATTGATGAGTTTAATCATTTCTATAAGTTTCATAGTTTTACGATACCCGGTTTTACATTTCGTGACTTAACGGCTTACTGTTAGCGATTATCGGGACTAAACTGACTCCGTAACTTATATAAGGCCAAGAATCATCCACCTAGTCCTTTCCCCTTGTCCATGACCGTGTATAGGCTGAATCACCAAGGTCTTGGTTCCTTGGTGAGAACCATGGAACTATTATACACTCATGTGTTACATTAGAAGCTTTAGAAAGACTTATGGCCTAAAAACTTACATGAGTTGTCATGTGTTCCATTCTAAGCCAAATTTTCTTATACACTAACCTTATCAACACACTATAAAATCCTCCTCACCCCTTTTGGTCGTTCACAACCTCACACACATAAACACTTTCACCATTTTATTTCTACTTCAAGTATTACACAAGTATTGAAGTTACAAGTAAAACTACATCAAGTCCTTTGCATTCTTTGGTGATTCTCTTGAATTTAAATCCACTCAAGTCACCAAGGACTTATCTAAGTCTTGCACAAGCTCTAAGCACAACCTTGATCATACAAGAGAAGAGAAGGAATCCAATAGAGAAGAGATCTAAGTCCTTGTACTAGTTCTTGATTCTTGATTTCCCTTTTGTTAGGCCAAAAGTTGTAAGCACATAATCACCACCATCATTTTATGATTTCATGCATGCTATTTCCTAATTATATTGTTTACATGCTATATATAAGGTCATTATATTGTATCATGATGTATTAATGCTTAAAAACAAGTTAGCGAAACCTAGAAACTAAAACTGCCAAAATCTTGCTGAATACGTATTTGAGTAATTTTAAAAGGCAATTCTGGTCCGATTCATCAAAAAGTTAAAACATGAAAGTTGTCCGGAATGATGTTTTACATCCAGCGCAAGGAAACTCAGCCTGAAAATGCCAAAAAATGGCAGTTTTCTGCCTCAAATGGTAAGGATGGTTTTCGACGTCAAAATTTGGTTTTCACAATACAAGTAATTAAGAACCATGTAACCACGAATGTTTTTCCATATTGAAAACTACAAAACAAGGGAGCTTCATGTGAGGGGTTCATTTAGGTAAACGGATCGATGAGTTGCTAGATTGACGATTTAAAGTGTCCTAGCTCCTCGAACGTTTACTACATGACCTCTGAATTATGATGGCCCGAACGGTAGTACGAGATATATAGACAAAAAATGCTTCATAAACCGTTTCTGTAAAACGACATACACAACCTACCAAGTACTACATCATGATCAATATAAGGATGCATATAGGCTCGTTTATGTTTTCTTAGATATTATTCCAAACCTAAGTTGCAACAATTATTCTAGGATGCAGGTAGAGGTTTTCCCGGCTTATCCAGTGATTTCGTTATATCCATAAACATCATCCACTCACGGTGAGTCATAGCCCCACTTTTACTCATTTAATTACTTTATAAACTTCTTGGGGGATATACATGCTCAACTACTTGCTTTTACTTTCACAAGTACTCTAAAGTTTTACATATTCCTGTGAGTCATAGCCCCTCTTTTACTTGGTTTACAAACCCTTTGGAGGAGATACATGCTCAACTTTTTTAGTTTAATTTCTATTATTTGCTAACTATGTGTTGTATATGAACTAAATGTTTATTTATGCTAAGTAACATTATTGCCATACTTAGAGTTTCTATATCATGGACCATTAAACACGATGCATAGTGAGTACGAACATTTTGATTAGATCTATTGAGAATGATGTATCAATTAAGTTGACTCAGTTAGAGCAAACAAATGAAACAAACATTTGAGAACACTAGGTATGACAACAGATTACCTACTAGGCTATGATTGCAACAATTATTCCAATTTCTATTAGTACGGGATTTACATTTTGGTTTTCATAAAGGATAGTAAACAATAACAAACAATTTTCAAAGTTGTGGGTGTATAACAACGTAACCCACGATGCCATGGACGTGGTCCAATTTACGATTCTACGGAGTTGGTCCAACTACGATTCAATGGACTTGGTCTAATAATGATTTCATGTACTTGGTACAAACTATGTGATCTATTGGACTTGGTGTAATTTTGAAACTAATAGAATTGGTATAATAACAAACTAACGGACTTGGTATAAATGTGAACTACCATAAACGAGAAGATAGAAAACATAATGTTTCGATGTCAAGAACTAAGAGCAACAGAAACACTACCTACATGTGATATTGTATTTAGTACAATAGTCATACACTTGGAATCCTAAAAATCTACATTTAGTATTTGCATATATTTGTTACCAGAATTTATTTACAAGATTTCCACAACTATTTCCACAAACTCTATGAACTCACCAACCTTTGTGTTGACACTTTAGCATGTTTATCTCAGGTCCATAATGAACGAGGCTGGCACGGAGGGACAAGGATATTCAAGAAGGCTATAAAGTTTATTATCATTCGAAAACACATTTAATATAATTTGTAAACCGTGAAACTACTAGGACCTCATTTTGTAAACTCTGGTATTTATATAATTCGAATGACAAATATTTTAAAACGACTTCATTAGAGTTCGTTTTCTACTGTTATAGTTGTTGTGCCTTCGAGTAACACCCAGTTTGAATTCCATTGCGTATCACGAAATTGGGGGTGTTACAGATTGGTATCAGAGCCAGGTTATAGAGAAACGGGTCTAATTGAGACTAAACTATAATTGGTTTTCCACAAAAATGTTTTATACTGATTGGTTGCTAAAGCAGTCAACTAAAGTCAAATACCCTAGACCAATACTTCCGGTGAGTATAGTGGTTTCCTCGGGTCGTAATGTCCCGACGAGGTGTGGATGGTATAGAAAACGAGTTTGTAATCGGGTGATTCTGAACAGGAAAGGGGTTTGAGTGATTTGAATGATTACGCTAAGAAAATATAAAAGAAAACAACTTAAATAAACTAAATTAACTAAAACGTAAAGTTACATTACCCTAGAGCGGATTTAAAATTAAAAACGCGCGTTTACGTTAAAAATAACGTCAACGCGCAAAATAAAAAATTAATTTTAAGCTACATTAACCCTACTGACATGAAAATTATATTTTTACAATGCTAATGATAAAAGAAAATTATTAGAAAAAGAAAATAATTTTTATAACTATTTAATTAATTATTATTAATTAAAAACTATTTATTAACTAATTAAACTAAATTAAGTTATATAAAATACTACATGAATAGTAAAAAATCTAAAACTTTTTATAAAAATACTTATTAGTATAAGTTACTAGGGAAAAATGTAAAAAACTGGAAATGCTTAAAAATAAGCTGGGAAAATAAGCTATAAAGCTTATAAGCTGAAATGGAACTAACACTACTATAAAAATAACAACATAAACTTAAAACACTAAGTAACACATGGCTCAGATGGTGCACCCTGTTGGTTTGGTGTGTCAGAGTGAACCTAGTAACCAGGGTTCGAATCCCACACACACCCATTTTTACAAATTATATATATATATATATATATATATATATATATATATATATATATATATATATATATATATATATATATATATATATATATTTTCTCTTTTCCAAACAACTAAACACTAATAAATAACAACCTTTTTTAAAAAGACAACTTTTGTAACGCACAAATAAAGGCTGTTAATGAGCTAAAAAGCTCAACAGTGGACACAAAAAAAAAATCAAAATGGATTTTTGAACTAAGTTATTTTTTTTACACCATTGATCACATAATGTAACAACAAGGTAAGAAAATGTTAGAATGATGAGGCGAAAAATGAACCGTTTTTAGAGGGTTATTTAAGCCCGGAATTGAATTTATTTGATCAAATATTGCCCTAAATCGTTCCTTTTGTGATTTTAGGTACTTTGGGAGAGAAATCTGGAAAAGGAAGCAATTCGGACGTTTTTGGAGCATAAAAGTGAAGAAAACGCCAAAGTATTAATTTTCCTTGCTGGGAATAGTAGGTGACGGCGTCAAGAAGAAAATATTGACGGCATCAAGAGTAATTCCCATGACGGCCCAGTACAGAATTGACGGCGTCACAAGGTAGGGCGTCAAGAGTAAAATGCATGACGGCCTGGAAACACATAACACTTGACGGCGTCAGATCTGGATCAAGGCAGTCCGAGGAGTATTTTGGCGGCGAGATGACGGCGTAACAAATTTGTTCTTGACGCTGTCAGACCTTATTTCCTATATATAGTTTTCTAATTTTCACATTAAAAAAGAGAGAAGTTTTGGAGAAACCCTAAGTACGAACTTGGCACGAATTTTACAGGTTTTTCAAGGGTTCTCAGCCCTTGATACCTTTCATGTGTAATTGAGATAAGTATTCTTTTAATTCAATCAATATGTCTATGTGTTGGTTGTCTATATCTTGTTCTTGTCTTAATTCCATCATGCTAGGCTAGATCTATCTTGTGTTTGCTTGGATCTAATGAAACCTAGATGTTAATTATGTGTTGATTACTTGTTTATGGTTGTATTGGATGAATGAATTCGATGTTAGGCTTAAGAAAACTGGCAGATCTCCAATTGGTAACATGCTTGAACGTCTTAGGAAACATGAACTGACGTGCACTAGGTTTTATTTGTTGTATTTAATGCATGAGTAAATTCTAATGATCCCATGTTAGGAGCTTCTTAGCCGGCTCGACATAGGAGTGAAGTAGGCACTCATAGGATTGGGGAATTAAGTGCGCCACCCCATGAATGGTATTAAGGAATACAATCCGTCATCCACGCAACTATAACAAGTAATTAACGTGTAAAAGATATCTAGGGAGTAGTGAAATCTAAGTAAACACATTTTCTCCACTTATTGCTCACAACCTTAGTTTAATTTAGTTTATTTTCATTTCTTGTATTTTATTTTGATTGCATCTTTAGTATTGGGTTAGTTGACTAGCAACTAATTCCACCCAAATCCTTAAAACCCGAGATTTTTACTTGCTTTCATAAAAATATAAAAAATACAAAAATAATCATCCTTCATCTTTAGAACTAGTATTTAGGTTTTCTAATCCTAGCGACACTATTCCTAGTTGAACGATCAATCCCCCGGTACTTGTCACTATACTATACTACAACGATCAGGTACACTGCCTGGTGGGGGTTGTAAGCTTCTCGAGATCCCTTGAGAGGTAAAGCCTGGTGCAATCCCTACGCATCAAGTTTTTGGCGCCGTTGCCGGGGAATAGTTATTGTTTAGGTTGGAATTTATTTTGATTAGGTCTACTCATTAGATTCCTTTTTAGTGAGATTTTTATTTTCTTTTTATTAGCTTTCTTGTAGTCTATCTTTTTCTTTGTGCCATTTGTTTGTGAAACCATTTTCATTTGTCTCCATGGCCGATGAAATTCTATTTAGATCATTAACTATAGAGGAACAATTAGTTTACTCGGATCGATTTGCCTCCTGTTGTTCCAATGAATTTTTAAGTGATCTTACATATATACAAGAGAAGATGGGTGTAAAGTTAGATGGGTTTGATGAATTTTATGCATGTGTGTTTTCTATTAGACGATCATTATCAGGATCAATTCCTTTTAGTGAGACCCTTTGGATGAATTTTGAGAAAAGCTTCCTAACCATTACCCATAAGTTCAACGAATTGGTGGATTCGTATGAGCGAAGAGACCTAGTTTCTAAGAACATGGACTTAGAATCAAACCAAGATTATGAGATGGTTAGTGTTGAACTACCTAGTTGCATGAGCGGGATAGATTTCACCAAAACATACGACACACATGAGGTTAGAGTTGAGCCACCTAGTTGCATGTCATGGTTAGGCACTACCATAATACAAGACGAACACATAGGTGATATTAATGTGATGGAAGAAATAGTAGAAAACCCAAGCCCACTAAGTACCCCACAAGTCCTACCATCATTTGAGGTATATACACCGCCCGTGACTTACTTTGAAGAAGTAGAAGAAACTTTAGGAATTCCGATGGAGGTAGAACCCTTGGACCATGCACCACTTGAGGATATAGGTTTGAATACTTGTTGTGATAACCTTACTCCTAGTTCTAGGGAATTTCCTAGTGTTGATGAACCGGAACCTCAATCTTTACACACCTTTCCATCCTTAGATATATTTCTAGGATACAAAAGAGGAACCGACCCACCCATCAACCAATATTATCCGGGTAGTTTTAGGATGAAGGAAGCCATTCACTTACCCCCTTCACCTCACGTGGCATATTCACACCCTAAGGGTGTGTATCGCTACTTTCACCCACACTTAATCCTAAGTGTAGGGAGAACCTCCCCTATTTCCGTTAAATAAGGGTAGAGTCAGGCTCGTGACTCGAACAAAAACAAGCGCTTATTGGGAGGCAACCCATGTTTTGTGTGTTTTTATTTGTTTGTTTGTTTGTTTGATTTTATTTGTTTCCGTATGCATGTTTTATTTTTATTGTTTGTGGCTCATGTTTCAAAGTAAATTGTGAAAATGCTTTATTTTGTTTTTAACTTCGTCTTAATTGCATATAAAGGTATTTTGTAAAAGATAAGTGTAAGGGAGATCCAAATTTGTTTATAAGAACGAAATTGAGCATGAACCACAACAATATTAAATGGACATGTGTATTAGTATTTGTTAGAGTCAATTGCTTGTATTGAGTCATAATGAAGTTTTGCAGGATTTTCCAGGAAGTAGGACCAAGTTTTTCAAGAAATTTTCCGGAAACTTAACATAAGAATTTCTGCAGCTCACTTCTGACGGCGTCACGAGTTAACTCTTGATGGCGTCACGTGTAAAAATCTGGAAATTTTACCTGTTTTGTTTTCTAACGGAGTCTTATGGTTTTTGTGAATTATTAAGTTTTATAATCTCCAGGAAATCTGCAAACTTCATTCCACAAGCATTATATCTTATCTTGTTTCCTAGGATTTAGTAACTTATATAGGATGCCGCCGATTTTACGCGAGGTTGTCTTGTCCATTTTCTCAGGATTTACAGGTTATGTATGACAAGAAGATGATTATTTTTCTTGAAGGGAAGCTTTGATTGTTCATTTTCTTGGAGGAAGATTTAACCTGGCCACCTTATTATCCATACCGAGCGAATCAGGGGAGTATTTGATTTCATTCTTTTTACTTTTTCACTTTTACATTCTTTAATTGAACATTGGGGACAATGTTCATCTTAAGTGTAAAGGGAGGGTAAAATGATTATACCTTACATGTACACTTTCGCTTGAGTTTGTTTTGTTTAATGGTAGATGTGTAATAAAACTATGAGAAATACTTGTTAGTGTAATTTTAGCGCCGAATTTAAAATTTTTTACCACATTTAGGAGTGAAACTTTAGCCATAGCAAGCGTCTCATGGATAGGAGATTGTATGACTAGCACATAACCGTACTTTCAGAAAAATTTTCCACCCAAATACGTGAGGTTCGCCTTTAGATTTGATAGGAAAAGCATTTACTATTAGTGCTTATGAGTGTACCGGTAGCATTTAGATTCTAGAACTTGCGTTAGTGATGCATCCCGAGACCGCTAGTGAGACTACATTCGTGTAGTAGGATTTACTACATGATAAGAGGCATTAGGATCACCCTTGTGTTAAACCCGTATCATGATTACTTGACCATTTAAGTCATATTACTTGGCTAGTTAAGTTAACTAATTTTTCCCACACCCTTAGCGTTGTACTCATTTTTAGTACACGAAACCCCTAGTACACCCCTCCGAGCCAATCTTTTCGTTTCTAACTTTAAGCATTTTACTTAAAGGAAGAATTTGTTACACCCCACTTAAATGTACACCCAAATCGCCTTAGCCTTCCGTGTATGCGCTCATTTTTAGTGCATTATTGTTATTTGTTAAACCCTAAGTTAATTTTCTAATTGATTACATGGTTGTTAAGTCGAGTCATATCCTTGTACATATTATTTTAGGACGATTGGGACTCATGGGTAAAGTACTTATTTTATGGAGTAATGGGGAAGAACATCATTTATTACCCCCATACGTGTGTTAACCTTAAAAGTGCTCCAAGTGTTTTGATTTTCTTAATTCGAGTCATTAGATTAGTTAATTGTAAAGTATGTAAAGATTCAAGTGTAAGGGGAATGTTCATTCCCTATGATGTATTATTTTGGATAGTAGGGTAAGAGTGTATGCAAAAAAAAAATAAATAAATAAAATAAAAATAAAAAAAGGAAAAGAGAAAAAACATACGGACTGCCATCCCTTTTTATTCTATGTTCATTTTTATGTTTTTGTTATTTTTCATTTATTAGCTTAAGTCGAGTCTAGTCTTGGCTTAGCAACGCCATATTGTACATGTAATTGACTAAGATTGTTAACTCGCCACCAGTAAAACTTCCTTTATCCAACAAAACCGTGTATTTCATATCGTTACACCTAACGTTACAACCCTTTAAAAGACCTCTTTGATAGTTTATCCTAGGTGCTTACGCCATGTGGTGGAGGTTTGATCCTTTCCCAAGCCTATGGTAATCTATTTTGCTATGACAGGTAGTGAGAGATATCTTCCGTTTCCATATTGTAATTTATGCTTTATTACACCCGAGAGATGTGAGTATCTAAACACTATTTGTGAGGTGCTAGTGTATGACCTTCGTGCTTGTCTATTGGTCTTTAGTGAAACGATTATTTGTTGTAATTACTTTTATATTAGTGTTAAATGAGCCCTAACTTGTATTCTGAGTAGAATAAAAGCGCATTTGCTTGAGGACAAGCAAATCTCAAGTGTAAGGGTATATGATGAGGCGAAAAATTTACCGTTTTTAGGGGGTCATTTAAGCCCGGAATTGAATTTATTTGATCAAATATTGCCCTAAATCGTTCCTTTTGTGATTTTAGGTACTTTGGGAGAGAAATCTGGAAAAGGAAGCAATTCAGACGTTTTTGGAGCATAAAAATGAAGAAAACGCCAAAGTCTTAATTTTCCTTGCTGGGAACAGTAGGTGACGGCGTCAAGAAGAAAATCTTGACGGCGTCAAGAGTAATTCCCATGACGGCCCAGTACAGAATTGACGGCGTCACAAGGTAGGGCGTCAAGAGTAAAATGCATGACGGCCTGGAAACACATAACACTTGACGGCGTCAGATCTGGATCAAGGCAGTCCGAGGAGTATTTTGGCGGCGAGATGACGGCGTCACAAATTTGTTCTTGACGCCGTCAGACCCTATTTCCTATATATAGTTTTCTAATTTTCACATTAAAAAAGAGAGAAGTTTTGGAGAAACCCTAAGTACGAACTTGGCACGAATTTTACAGGTTTTTCAAGGGTTCTCAGCCCTTGATACCTTTCATGTGTAATTGAGATAAGTATTCTTTTAATTCAATCAATATGTCTATGTGTTGGTTGTCTATATCTTGTTCTTGTCTTAATTCTATCATGTTAGGCTAGATCTATCTTGTGTTTGCTTGGATCTAATGAAACCTAGATGTTAATTATGTATTGATTACTTGTTTATGGTTGTATTGGATGAATGAATTTGATGTTAGGCTTAAGAAAACTGGCAGATCTCCAATTGGTAACATGCTTGAACGTCTTAGGAAACATGAACTGACGTGCACTAGGTTTTATTTGTTGTATTTAATGCATGAGTAAATTCTAATGATCCCATGTTAGGAGCTTCTTAGCCGGCTCGACATAGGAGTGAAGTAGGCACTCATAGGATTGGGGAATTAAGTGCGCCACCCCATGAATGGTATTAAGGAATACAATCCGTCATCCACGCAACTATAACAAGTAATTAACGTGTAAAAGATATCTAGGGAGTAGTGAAATCTAAGTAAACACATTTTCTCCACTTATTGCTCACAACCTTAGTTTAATTTAGTTTATTTTCATTTCTTGTATTTTATTTTGATTGCATCTTTAGTATTGGGTTAGTTGACTAGCAACTAATTCCACCCAAATCCTTAAAACCCGAGATTTTTACTTGCTTTCATAAAAATATAAAAAATACAAAAATAATCATCCTTCATCTTTAGAACTAGTATTTAGGTTTTCTAATCCTAGCGACACTATTCCTAGCTGAACGATCAATCTCCCGGTACTTGTCACTATACTATACTACAACGATCAGGTACACTGCCTGGTGGGGGTTGTAAGCTTCTCGAGATCCCTCGAGAGGTAAAGCCTGGTGCAATCCCTACGCATCATAGAACAAGCTCAAACAAACACAAATGAACCTATAACAATAAGAAAACAAGCTTAAGTGGGCTGGAATCAAGAAAAATCACATACGCTCAGTGCTGAGGTCACAGCAGAAACAGTGGGTTAAGGGAGACTTTGGGAGGCTAATTCAAGCTAGCTAACAAGCATAATAGTTCAAACTATTAAAGGATCTAATAAGCTAGCATATGTGGCTCCTCAAAACACCTCAGACCAAGGACAAAGCTCAAGAATTTAGCAAGATCAAGGCCAAGCAAAATGGGTCAGAACTGAGATACCCTGGGTGCAGGGCATACAGTGGTCAAACAGGTCACTTTAAGCTCTAATTAAGCTAATGGAAAAAAATCTAAAAAATGTAGCAAAAATATTACAGGTAACACAAGCTGACAAGGAACAAATATTCAAAATTTTAGAGGGTGAAGACAAGTAATGACCAAATGAAAATTCTTTCTAAAACTGGGTAACTAACAAACCATTAAAATTGACTTTTTTTGAAAAACTTGATAGGTTGACTTTTTTGAGTTTCTGCCTACCCTTACCTACTGAATATGTGATATTAAGTAAACATGAGACTTAAATATGCTAATTCAACAACTTATAAACTAAAATGAGTGATTATGATACTAATAAGCTTGATAGTTAATAATTAGGAGATGTGAAAAGGGAATTTTGACTTTTTACTTACTAACCTACTATGTTTCTGATATGACTAACCTAAATTGACCTAAAGTGACTTACTTGTGCAAGAACAACAACAATAAACCATCTAGAATACCAAGCAACAACCCAATCCAAACAGTCCTAGGGTGGTTTTTGCAAGCATGCTTCTACTTGTTCAAATGAGTTCCAAAAGTCAAGCAAGGCTCAGGTATGGGGAGCTAGCTGTGTGGGCTTCCCAACAAGCCAAAATCCTAAGGATGAACTAAGGAAATGAACAAGCTAGGGGCCTGTGAAAATGGTCTGTTGGACCACTGGTTATGGAGCAGGGGTGAGTATTGACTCAGGGATGTACCAAAACTAAATAATGAGCAAACATATAAACCTATATATAGCTAAATTGGAGCAACAAAACTACCTTACAAAGCTTGAAACCGAACTACCTATATTAAACTTTTTAGAACAGGTCTTGGATAAAAGAAATGGAAATGGAATAGTGAACCAACAAACCTAATCTATTAAGTCAAAATTACCTTAAGAGCAACTGAAATAACTGAATTGCAGCTAAAAAAAAAACTTAACCATGATAACAACTACCAAACTCAGCCTACTAGTGAACCTAAGATGCAATTCCAAACACAACCTTAAACTTCTAAAAATCAATTTTAAACTTATTCAGGGCACAGAACTTGTTTGATTAAGCAATGTTAAGCATAGATAAGTTGTCTTTAAGCATATAAGCTAAATGAAATAAGTGGTTTAGATAGAAAATAAACAATAAAAATTAAGAAGATGTTAAGCAGGAAAATAAGCTGTGCATATTTTTAGATTGTAAAATAAAACTTTCATTAACCTTAAAAAGAAGAGTTTACAAATTGAAATTAAGAGCTAACAATAATTAAAGATTAAACTAAAACTATTTTCTACCCTAAATTCCAACTGCCATACAATGGCTACATCTTAATCTATTTATACTAATGAGCTCCTCTTGGGTTCCTTGTGTCTTTGTCATCTTCTGTTGACCATTCCCAGCCCTTGGATTGCATCCACTTTTATCACAGCCCTTGAATTGTATTTGGGCACCAAAAGAAGAGTGGAGGACTGATGACATGGAGTGGATACATGCGACTCCTTTCTTAGAGATGGAGAAGTGGACTTTTGAGGAGGGGGTTGGCGTGTAGCAGTGGTGGTATTGGGAGATGGTGGAGTAACCAGAGGTTAAAATAGGGGAGGTAGGAGAAAGGGTGCAAGGGTTTGACTGAGGGTGTTGACCCTGGTGGATTTTAGTACTAAAACTGAGGTGGGCTTGGAAAATGGATTGGGCCAGGGTAAGTAGGATGGGCTGGTTTTTGGGATTGGATTATTAGCTAAATTACAAGGGTCCGTTTGGTAGAAAACTAGTAAATCCACAAGGACCAATTTTGTAATAGCTGCAAACTTGAGGGGCCTGAGGTGTAATTTTTCCAAAGTTGCCAATAAGGACTATTCTTGCCAATTGCAATTCCACAAGACCATTGTTATACATTTTCCCAAGAAAAATCACCCGGGGACTAATTTTGCCAAGTTTGCAAAGTTGAGGGACCAAACTTGGAAATTTTTGAAACTTTCACCCGGGGACCAATTATGACAACTTTTGAATTCAAAAGGACCTTTTTTGACATTTCTTTCAAAATAATTAATCAAGGACTAATTTTGTCAATCTTTAAAAGTTGGGGGACTGAAACTACCAATTATGTAAACTTTGTTTGTTTTTCATCTGTTTTTACTCATTTTGCATCTAAAACATATAAAACACAATTTTGGAATATTTTCAATATTTTGATGCATTTCTGAGTGTTTTTGTATGTTTTGCAGTTCAGATTTGACCAAAAATAATGAGTGTTTGAGCACTCATCAATTCCCCACAATAAAATATTGCTAGTCCCTAGCAATCTTTTGAGAAAAACTTAATAGATTTGAAGTCTCTTTACCAAAAGCCATTACTTCTGGAGTAGCCAAATGTTTCAGTTCAAGTAAGAACTATGGTCCACCTGATAACCATGTGATTTTGAGCAAACCACCAGCTGTCAACGGATTTGATTTGTCTTTACCAGAAGCTGTTTGCTTCTAGACTAGCCAACTCTTGATGAACAAAGTCAACATCTTGGTGAGCTGATTGCCAATTATGGTTTTTCACTGCCTTTACCACAAGCCATAATCTTGCGGGCTAGCCAACTCTTTTACTTTTTAGGATATGGCGAGTTGAGATACCATACAATTTTGGGCAAAGTGCAAGCCGTCAATGGATTTGATGTATCTTTACCAAGAGCCGTTTGCTCCTGGATTAGCCAATCGTTTTGTTGTTTAGACATGGCGGACTGATAACCACAAAAATTTTTGAACTTAAGTGATTTTTTTTTTAAATTTTTGCCAAAAACGGGGGTACTAGATGGTAAAATGTGATCAAATTCGCTAGAATACCCCCCCACACTTAGAATTGAATATTGTCCTCAATATTCAAAGTCCCGGCTATTATGCCGACTCTTTGAACGTAAAAGGGCAACATTAAAAGCTAAATGTGGAAACATCATTTTGTTTTTCACATTATTAGTAACCACAGCAGGGGTAACTCCCCCACACTTAGGGTGAAAACCCCATATACATGCTACTGTTTTTGTTTACCGAGTCGCTAGCTTAACTCGACCCCGAATTCATTGGTTCTTGGGGAAGCAAGATGTGGAAGAAACAATCTCCATCGGACTTTCATTCAAGATGTTTGGACAAACATTTGAAGCACGTGAAAGTTCCACACCGATGATATAAGTACCCGGATCAAAATAGTATAAACTATAAGCGGTGATGCCGGGGTCAAAGATAATGTCTTCATTCCCGAAAGAGTGAAGAACAGGAGAAGTCACCCGACAGGTGAAAAAGAGAAAGAAAGTCATGATAAACATCTTGACTAACTCATCATCATCAAGAGGAGGATTCATGGATTCATCATCATGAATCTCATCATTTAAGCTCATGTGATCAAGACATATCCCAGGTGTGTCTAGATCAAAGTAGAAGTTATCATATTCCGGTGGAGATATGATATGAGTGAGTTCACAGGAGAACTCCTCGAATGTGAATGAATCATATTCGGGATTGATGTGAGTGACTTCATAGGAGAACTCATCGAAGGTAAATGATTCATAATCGGGGAGAGAATTATGAGAATGAGAAGTGGTACTGCCACTAATCTTCTCTCCCATATGATCAAAAGTAAAGGCTTCAAACTCCAGAATAGGATCGTCAGAGAAAATGTCACTATCCTTAATGGGGATAGGAGATGAAATAGGTTTCTCTTTGAAAGCCTCGATTTTGGAAATGAGAAAACTGGCATTCAATAATGTTGCACGAAGTGCTTCATCTTTGATTTCAGTGTCAGTTTCATCATTCTCTTCTTCTAAGCTGACTGGCTCAGAAGGTAATCCTTCCACATGACTGATGTTTCCAGAAGATAAAGAATTTTCATCAGTATGTGAAGTACTAAGCTCGATGTTGGGATTAGAATTTAAAAGGTTTTCAATTTCTCCCAGATCGGCTTCGAAATCAAACAGATCATCATCACTTCCAAATGGAAGTGGATTGATGTGAGTAAGTTCATCTGTGAACTCCTTAAGGAGAAGGTCAACATTAGAATGAGGCATTGATGCCTCTACATACTCAACTTCTCCATAAGATGTACAATCATCATCAAAGTCGGAGAAAGTTTCAAAATGATCTTTTGGATTTTTAGGAGGGGAAGGTGAATCACACATATGATCAAAAGTTCCCTGTGGCTCTCCTTGGATTGGGACAAGGTTCTCAACACTAGACTTTATGAATTCATCCGATTCCTTTTCAGGAATAGTGCTAAGATGCTCATCCACCATGTTCAGAGAGTAAGTGTGAACTTCGGGTGTGATAACAACAGACTGAGGGAGTTGAGAAGTACTAGCAGTTATGGATCCTTCAAGTTTCATTTGATCAATGGCTAGTGACTTCGTCACATTTTTTTCTCCCTGATTTTTCATGGAAGGAACCACAACTGATGAATTTGATGAGCCTTGACGAATATCAAGGGTATCTTCATCATCACTATCGTCATCGTCATCGTAGATGATAGTTTTACGCATTCGAAATCTTACTCTAGCTGCTTCTTCTGCTTCTTCAGCTAGTATTTCTTTGTAAGACTTCGGACGAGGTTCTTCCGGAGCAGGTTTGTTAACCAAATCCTTAAGATCATTTAAAGTATTTAAAACATTTTGCAAAAGTTCTTGAGGAAATGGTTGAGGTTGTGTTTCAAAAGTTTGGTATTGTGGAGGTTGGTCGTGATAATTGTTGTCACAAGGAAAAAGATTCCTAGTTTGACAATCGGTGCTAAAATGTGGACCTCCACAATACTCACAACCGTATTGTTGAGAAGTTGGTGCATTTTGAAACAATTCGGCATTTCAGTTTTGATAATACGGATTATGCTCATATGAAATGAAATTGTTTTGTGGCTCATTGCAAAAGCTCGGATTAGAATCGTAAGCGAATGAATTACTCGAACCACAAAACAAACAACTTCCGTTTTGAATATCATTACCACATCGTTCATATGTGCGCCAATGACATGGTAGACCGAAAAGTGGCTCACCACAACCGACGCAAGGAATAAATGATTGCCTTAGAGAAGGAATCGGACCATTCAAAGAATCCACAAAATAATTCGAATGATTATCAAGTCTCGAAGAACATTTTGAAAACTCCGGAGGTGGGACAAGTGGTGTGCTTTGAGAGCTAGGAATTTCTACCACTTCCGTTATGGTCCCCGGTTTTTGTTCTTGATAAACGGGAAGATTAGGTAAGTCGTTCTTTTCAGTCACTGCTCTAAGCTTCATACGTTTGCTTGACAAACTTTTAACCGTAAATCGTGAAAGGTTAGGATCAATTCTTGATGGTTTGTCATTAATAGCACGTATCTCGGGGTGTGAAGGGTAGTTGGAAGAATTTGGTGAATCATTGAGAGAATTTGGACTTATGAACAGATTGCACGTAGTACAAAATCTGTTACTACAGTTATTTCCACATTTCTCACAAATACACCGGAAACAACGATAGTCGTTATCAATCGGGCTTTTACAGTGAAAACACGTGTACCCGAGAGAAGCCATAAGAATTATACATGAGAGGGGTATAAGAAGGTAGAATCAAACGAGTAGAGGGGAAGGAAAAATATTTTTGGGTTTTTTGTGTTTGTTGAAAACTTATTTAAAATGTTTTTGGTAATCGTTTTGAAAAACCAAATCGTTTCCTCGTAGACCACACAAAGTAATCCTTGAGTACTCTGATATGGTAAAATTCACGATTCATTTTGTTTTTATGAAAATATGAACAAGGATGGATAATATACAAAGAGTGAATATCCAAAAATCACCAATCTTCACATACGTTTAGAATACGCGCACAACCTCCCCGACAGCGGCGCCATTTGATTGGTTGCTAAAGCAGTCAACTAAAGTCAAATACCCTAGACCAATACTTCTGGTGAGTATAGTGGTTTCGCCGGGTCGTAATGTCCCGACGAGGTGTGAATGGTATAGAAAACGGGTTTGTGATCGGGTGATTCTGAATAAGAAAGGGGTTTGAGTGATTTGAATGATTACGCTAAGAAAATATAAGTGAAAACAACTTAAATAAACTAAATTAACTAAAACATAAAGTTACATTACCCTAGAGCGGATTTAAAATTAAAAACGCGCGTTTACGTTAAAAACAACGTCAACGCGCAAAATAAAAAGTGAATTTTAAGCTACATTAACCCTACTGACATGAAAATTATATTTTTACAATGCGAATGATATAAGAAAATTATTAGAAAAAGAAAATAATTTTTACAACTATTTAATTAATTATTATTAATTAAAAACTATTTATTAACTAATTAAACTAAATTAAGTTATAAAAAATACTACATGAATAGTAAAAAATCTAAAACTTTTTATAAAAATACTTATTAGTATAAGTTACTAGGGAAAAATGTAAAAAACTGGAAATGCTTAAAAATAAGCTGGGAAAATAAGCTATAAAGCTTATAAGCTCAAATGGAACTAACACTACTATAAAAATAACAACATAAACTTAAAACACTAAGTGACACACGGCTCAGATGGTGCACCCTGTTGGTTTGGTGTGTCAGAGTGAACCTAGTGACCAGGGTTCGAATCCCACACACACCAATTTTTACAAATTATATATATATATATATATATATATATATATATATATATATATATATATATATATATATATATATATATATATATATATTTTCTCTTTTCCAAACAACTAAACACTAATAAATAGCAACCTTTTTTAAAAAGATAACTTTTGTAAAGCACAAATAAAGGCTGTTAATGAGCTAAAAAACTCAACAGTGGACACAAACAAACTCAATATGGATTTTTGAACTAAGTTATTATTTTTTTTTAACACCATTGATCACATAATGTAACAACAAGGTAAGAAAATGTTAGAACAAGCTCAAACTAACACAAATGAACCTATAACAATAAGAAAACAAGCTTAAGCGGGCTGGAATCAAGAAAAATCACATACGCTCAGTGCTGAGGTCACAGCAGAAACAATGGGTTAGGGGAGACTTTGGGAGGCTAATTCAAGCTAGCTAACAAGCATAATAGTTCAAACTATTAAAGGATCTAATAAGCTAGCATATGTGGCTCCTCAAAACACCTCAGACAAAGGACAAAGCTCAAGAATTTAGCAAGATCAAATCCAAGCAAAATAGGTTAGAACTGAGATACCCTGGGTGTAGGGCACACAGTGGTCAAACAGGTCACTTTAAGCTCTAATTAAGCTAATGGAAAAAAAATCTAAAAATGTAGCAAAAATATTACAGGTAATCCAAGCTGACAAGGAACAAATATTCAAAATTTTAAAGGCTCAAGACAAGTAATGACCAAATGAAAATTCTTTCTAAAACTGGGTAACTAACAAACCATGAAAATTGACTTT
Source organism: Artemisia argyi (assembly GCA_030686995.1). Taxonomy (NCBI): domain Eukaryota; kingdom Viridiplantae; phylum Streptophyta; class Magnoliopsida; order Asterales; family Asteraceae; genus Artemisia; species Artemisia argyi. The sequence continues at coordinate 68,277,046 of CM060708.1, forward strand.
TTATGAAAAACTTGATAGGTTGACTTTTTTGAGTTTCTGCCTACCCTTACCTACTGAATATGTGATATTAAGTACACATGAGACTGAAATATGCTAATTCAACAACTTATAAACTAAAATGAGTGATTATGATAATAATAAGCTTGACAGTTAATAATTAGGAGATGTGAAAAGGGAATTTTGACTTTTTACTTACTAACCTACTATCTTTCTGATATGACTAACCTAAATTGACCTAAAGTGACTTACTTGTGCAAGAACAACAACCGTAAACCATCTAGAATACCAAGCAACAACCCAATCCAAACAGTCCTAGGGTGGTTTTTGCAAGCCTGCTTCTACTTGTTCAAATGAGTTCAAAAGTCAAGCAAGGCTCAGGTATGGGGAGCTAGCTGTGTGGGCTTCCCAACAAGCCAAAATCCTAAGGATGAACTAAGGAAATGAACAAGCTAGGGGCCTGTGAAAATGGTCTGTTGGACCACTGGTTATGGAGCAGGGGTGAGTATTGACTCAGGGATGTACCAAAACTAAATAATGAGCAAACATATAAACCTATATAGAGCTAAATTGGAGCAACAAAACTACTTTACAAAGCTTGTTGACATAAATAATGTATGAAAACGTTCTTTATATTTTTCGATATCTCTATATTTTGACGATCACAAAATGTAAACTCATCAAACGTAAGATTAGTACGTAAACAAGTATTAAGCTAGTTTATATCACTATATCCAACTTAATCACTTAAGGTATGGATAAACAAGTGTTTAATACATCTCATGATCAAAGGGGTATTTAATTAACTAATACAAAGTTTATTTAATAAACATATTATATATTTTTGAAAAACACTTTTGGTAATAAAGAAAAATGTTTTAATCATAATAAATATATGATTTCAAATTTTTAACCAAAATCAGTTAGTTTTTCACCAAATAAACTTTTCCCACTAAAAAACAAAAATTCTGGCTGTTACAGCTGGGCGGCCCCCTTAATTATAATGGGCGGTCCTCTTAATTATAAGGGGGCCAACCTTGATTTAAGGGGACCGGCCACGCTCCTCTGTCAGAATTTGTTGCCTATAAATACCACCTTAATTCTGGAATTTTGCTTTACCTTTTGCACGAAATTTTTAGATCTTAAACCCTCTAAACATCCTCCAAAACCCTTTGATCATTTGTATATTAATCCTTGTTTCAAGTGATTCAATCATTTCTCACCCATCCTCATCCAAAGTGCAAAAGAAGAACACTCCTTCTACAACTAAGTTCAAGAAGTATTGAAGAGTAGTTGTGCATTGTGTATATATATATTTGTGAAGTTGTGTTGTGTTTGTAATAAGTAGTTTAGAAGAAGTAGAAGTTGTGTAGGAAGTAGAAGTTGATTAGTAGTGAAGTAGTGTAGTTGTGAAGAAGATAGGTGTGTAGTAGATTGAAGTGAAGAAGATAGGTGTGTAGTAGATTGTAGTGAAGAAGATAGGTGCGAAGAAGAAATGTGTAAAGAAGATAGGTATGAAGTAAATAGGTGTGAAGAAGTTGTGTAGAAGTTGTGATCAAGTTGTGACGTAGTTGTGGTGTCTAAATTGGTGTGTAAGGTTTTCTCCGCCATAAGGGAGTTTGTTGACATAGTGAAGAAAACTCTCGAGTAGGTGACTCGGGGAGTGGAGCAGGAACAAGGAAGGTGACCTTGTAGCCGAACCACTATAAATCCTTGTGTTGTGGTTTGATCTCTCCAACTCTTTTCATTATTTACTTATTTACCTATACTATATTAGCTTAGTTAGTTAGTTAATATATAATTGTTCATAAAGTGCAAGTATTGAGATCACATAAACTAGAATCGAAGTTTTTAAAACAAACTTGTTTTTATAAATTTTTAAAGGACGTAAAACTATTCAACCCCCCCTTCTAGTTTTCCACAATTGGTATCAGGAGCCACGTCTTGCAAGATTTTTAAAATATATTGTATTTTAAAACTTGTAACGATCTATGGAATCTGAAAAATTTTTAGAAGGGCAATATATGCAAAGACCACCACTTTTTGAAAGTGATGGATCTTTATATTGGAAAAATCGATTCGAAACTTATGTGAAATCAAAAGATCTAGATCTTTGGCATGTTATTACCAATGGTGACTTTTTACCTATTCAAAATAACCCCGAAACTAAGAAAGATGAAATCGTACCTTTTGAAATACAAAATGATGATTTAAAAAGAAAACTTGCTAAAAATAATGAAGCAAAAATGGTTATTTACAATGCGCTACCACGTAAAGAGTACGAAAGGATTTTTATGTGTGAAACCGCAAAAGAAATTTGGAACTCTTTATTAATAACTCACCAAGGTAATAATCAAGTCAAAGATAATAAAATAGATCTACTTGTTCAACAATATGAGCAATTCACGATTCCGGAAGAGGAATCAATTGATAATGCTTTTGCTAGATTTAACACTATCATCACAAGTTTAAAAGCACTTGATGAGAATTTTTCTAGTAAGAATTTTGTTAGGAAGTTTCTTAGAGCTCTTCACCCAAAATGGCAAGCTAAAGTGAAGGCTATTGAAGAATCAAAGACTTTGTCAACACTACAACTTGATGAATTAATTGGAAATTTGAAAGTCTATGAAGCAATTATAAAGAAGGACTCCGAAATAGTTAAAGAAAAACGAGAGCAAAGCAAGTCAATCGCCTTGAAAGCTAGAAAGGAATCCAACAACGAAGATAGCTCATCTTCCGAAAGCGATGACGAAGAATATGCTATGGCCGTAAGAGATTTCAAGAAATTCTTCAAAAGGCGAGGAAGATTCGTTAGACAACCACACGATGAGAGGAGAGCACCTCAAAAGAATAATGATGACAAGTATAGCAAGAATGAGAGAAAGTGTTTCAAGTGTGGTGATCCGAATCACCTCATTGGAAAATGTCCAATGATGACAAGAGATCAAAATCAAAGAGCGTTTGTTGGAGGAGCTTGGAGAGATAGCGATGAAGATGAGAAAGAAACAACAAAGGAAGAAAAATGTCTCACGGATAAGACATCAAGTGAGGTACGTTCCGAAACCGAATACTTTAGTGATGAAAATTTATCATTAGATGAAAAAGATTTAGATAGTGAATACAATAGATTATACAAACTAGGACAACAAGTAATGGCTAAAAACAAATCACTAAAATACATAAACAACCAACTAGAAAATGAAGTACTAGAACTAAAAATTAAAATACATCAACTTGAAAAAGGTAAAGAAATTGTTGAAAAATGTAAATCATGCCAAGAGCTTAAAAGTGAAAACAACAAACTTAGGGAAGAAATTTGCAAACTTGATAAATTTGAAAATAGTAGTAACTCACTTAGTAAAATCATAAGTATTCAAAGAGTATCCGGAGATAAAACCGGTTTAGGATTTAACTCAACTGAAGCTTCAACAAGTGAAATAAAAAATGTTAAATTTGAAAGTGAACTCAAGGAATTAAAACCTTCAAAATCTAATCCTTAGTATATACTCATAAATGATAAGAAAATACCTATCTCTAGTAATGAAGAAATAAAACCGTTTTATAAACCATCTTTAAAAACCGAAGTAGGATCGTCCAAACCTAAAACAAGATCTAAAACTCCACCACCTAGGAAACCAAAAAATTCTTACCCTAGACCTAAAACACCTCAACCAAGAGCAAACCAAAATAGACGAAACTTTAACAATAATTAACAAATGTGGAACTTCAATCCGTGGGGAATGTTTCCACCATATATGCACCCCCAAGTCAAATACAAAACATGTTCGGATCAAATAACTTTGGTCAAATGAGACAATGGGGACCAACGTAAAAATATTCGCCATTCAAATATGGAAACTTTTGATGTCACTTCTTGTTCGGACTATTCCTTGAAGACTTTGAAGATAAACGCGTTGAAGACGAAAGGTACACATTTCCTTTTGTTTCCCTGCCAAGAAATGCATGCTTAGTTTAGTATTTAGTTGTTATGTAATTTTGTTTAGCTCATTGTTTCTTCTAGTCTTTATATATATATATATATATATATATACCTATCTAATTATACTATATCTAAATATATATACATATATATTTACTTAGTTACATCTAGGATCATATAACCTAGAAAATTCATTTGTTGATTTTCTAGAACTAGAAATTGTTCGTTTACGACCCCTTTCTTTCCCCCATTTGCCTTATTGAACTTTAATGTTCAACAACACTCATGCTGATGAAGAGAGATGAGTCAAAAAATCTATGGATGAAACAAACTCCCGGCTTCCGTTGCATACGTCTCCCTCCTATATTCTCGTCTTATAAGCCCATACTATATATATATATATATATATATATATATATATATATATATATATATATATATATATATATATATATATATATATATATATATATATATACTTATGAACCTTCCACAACTTTCTCGTCCACTTGACAGCTTGATGAATTTCATCCGAAATGATCAAGAAAATTTAATTGACGAAATGTCAAGCAATCCCTTTCGTGCGAATACTCTCCAACGTATTTTTGATTAAATATAAATCAAATATATATATATATATATATATATATATATATATATATATATATATATATATATATATATATATATATATATATATACACATATATTTTCTTGTTCATTCCAGAAACCAAAACACGAAAAATAAAAATTTTGGAGGGCGGCCCCCTTAATGTTTAAGGGGATCGGCAGCCTAATGAAGGGCGGCCCCCTTAATGTTTAAGGGGGCCGGCCATCTGATTACTCCAACCCGTTTTCCTCTTGTTCCTCTTGCCAAACACTCCACTTTTTCATACTCCCCTTCCTCTGCTACTGCTGTGACGAAAACAAAAACCCAAAAAACACCTTAAATCACTTCCAAATCACATAATTCGGGTTAATTCGCAAAGGGAAAATTCATCTAACACAATCACCATTACGTATTGTAAGTTTTTCATAACACATTTCATCTAATTCCATCTAAAATGGTCAAACTCATGATTATGCATGTTTTATTAATTTCTTCAATTTCACAATTTCTTTCGAATGAATCTTAAAACTCCATAACTAAATGCTTCCCCTAGGATTAGAATGATTAATCAACACTAGAAACTAGTAATTATAAACTATCTTGTCGAAAATTTTTGAAAAATTTCATACACTCCTTTTCAAAAAATTTAGTAAACACATTGTTGAATAATGTTTTGAAAACTTGTTAAAACTAATCACATTATACTTTTATAACTTGTAAAACTTGAAACTACATTTTTCGACCAAGAAAAAATATTTTTGCTCACAATAAGAGAGTGTTTGGATTATGTCCAAATGATGTCGTAGCTAAGTCATTATAATTTTTATAAAACGTTGTTATGATTATAAACCTAAAAATTGCAAATCGGACTTGTCAAGATATATAATTCATATATATATTGACATACTAGTAGTATAAGTAACTAGTTAAGGAAGCGTTTGGTTTAGTACGAAAAACAACATTTTTGAGTCAAAATATAAACCATCTTTTTCGAAAACTAATCACATGCATAAGAAACTCGTAAGAAATGGCTAGTTTTACAACCTAATGTAAATCTAGCAAATTTCATGATATTAAGATGTTTAAAAAAGGGTGTTTGGAATTGTCCATAACTACTTACTAAACATCGTAAAATATATCTAGAACGAGTTAAAATTTAAAATAAGGAATATGGTAAACTACTTCTTAGGATTATCGTCTTAGAGTCGAAGTAAGTTTACGTTCCAACATAAGTCTTAAAAATATATATACATTTTTGTTTCTTATTCTTCTTTATATTTATTTTGGTCTTTTGTATTGTTGATGTGTTTAGGTGAAAATGCCAAAAGCGACTACCGAAGATCTTTCCCACACTAAAAACTACATTCCCAAAGTTTCCCAACTCCCTACTACATCTCCTTCCATTGGACGTATATATCGTGAAATTGAAGATAGAAACGTTCATGAGGGACGTGTAGTAGATCTAGACTTTACTCAATCCGACTACATTAATCGTTTGTTTTCAAGCATCAACCTCAATTGCCTTTATGAAATTAATGAACCAATCGTTCCTCGTTTCATAGTCGATTTCTATAGCCAAGTCACCATCTGAACCAATGATCTTGGGTTCATCACCATCTCCTTCATGATTCAAAATGAATTCATCACCTTAACTCTCGAACAATTTGGTCAAATCCTCCAAATTCCTTTCAGAGGTCAAGTCGTTTTCACAAACGAGTGGGACCTCGAATCTCTTCATTGTTGTCGACCAACCTTTGGTCCTTATCTATCCGATATCCCTCATCCCGACGAAATTCGCCAAATCCTTGGTGTGAAACGTGCCACTACAACCCGAAAAATAAAATCAAAAAATGTTCAAATCTCTTCATACCAACTTCTCCTCAAAGAATTAGGCCCCCACATGAAGCGTTGGGAAGAACTCATTCGTGAGAATGCGTTTGGTACTGGAGGTCACCGGGACCATCTCCCGGCGTGCCTTGCTCACATGTTGTATTGTATAGTTGTCGAAAAGCCGTACAATTTGGCCTACTTCTTTATCAAACGGATTGAGTGTGCTAGAAAAACTCCCAAAGCCAATCTTCCATATGGAATGTTCCTCACTCGTCTCTATCGTCATGTTATCGAGTACTACCCCGATCTTGACAATAGCATCTATGAGTCCATCTATCCCACCTTACATCCTCTCGCTCTAAAACAAGCTCGACGAACTCGAAGTGACAAGGGAAAATCTCGTCGTCGTAGCTTTCATGGATCATCTTCTAGACAAGACGATGACGATGAGGAGGAAAACATCCATGATGCTAGTACCTCTTCGTTTACTGAGTTCGTTGACAATTTAGAGGATCTTGACTATCCTAAGTATTCTACCCCATCTCCTAGTGATCAAACCGAAGAAGTGCTTCATGAATGAACTACCGAGATGCTTAGAAGACAAAAGAGTTTGCATGAAGAAGTTAGAGGTGGCTTCAAATCTATCGGGAAGACATTGAAGGGTATCTTCGGGAAGAAAAAGAGATGATGTGCTTGGATTATGCTTGTTGAACAATATTTATGTCTTGTGTGCTATTTGTCCGAAGTATATTCGGTAGTAATTGTTATTTTCTTGGATAATTGTTTTGAGTACTTGATTAGACTATTAACTTGCTTATTTATATTTAATATATGCTTATGAATGCATGATTTATTACTTAATCTATTTATATGCTTGCATAATTAGTTTATATATAACATGTATGTTTTCTAATAGACCAAAACAAATGTGAAATGTCCAAATAGAGCTTGCTGCAAAAACAAAACAGAATATAACATTTTTCCAGAAAATTTTTGAAAAATTTTGATTTCTGGGTCGTCAGATGGGCGGCCCCCTTAATTTATAAGGGCGGCCCCCTTAAAATTAAAGGGACCGGCCTCCATTTAAGGGGACCGGCCATCTAGAACAGTTTTTACACTGTTTTCTTTTGCACCTTGTGATCTCTTTTGCTAGTCCCAGCTACCATTTCCCTCAAAAACTAAACTGATTTTGGAATCTATCATTACAATTTCAAATTAATTCCACTTCTAAACATGTTTTCATCCTATATAATCCCCATGCATGTTTAATTCTCATTCCATCATCCTCAACCTTCTTCAAACATCATCTTATTATCATGTCATCACCAAGAACCACGTATTCAAACAATGCCAAGAAACAAAAACTTGTCATTATTTCACCAAAACAACTATTCATTGATCTTACAAATGAAGACAACATCACCCCATCACCACCACCTCAATGCCCATCTCCTAGTGCACCAAATGCACCCTCCAAAACACCATCAACAAATGGAAACTCTACTTCCTCCATTCCATCCACTTCATCCATAAATGACTACATAAACACCCACTTATCTCCTCCAACAATTGATCAACCATCACAACCTACCAATAAAAACACAACTCTTGCACTCACTCTCTCATTATCACCATTAACACCTCTTGATGCACACTTCTCATCATCCCCAATTAATCCACCAACCTATAACCCCGTCCCATGGAGCCTACTTGAAGCTCATGGAGACACTTGCCTTTGTTGCATCCACAACCGAACAATTGTGTTCGGACTAAGAGATGAAATGCAATACATGCTTTCTCACATTGAAAACTTGTTGCATCAACCACCAACAACAAACACAACTCCTCCACCACCATCAACAAACACTCCTCCTCCATCACCATCTCCATGTTCACCATCCATTCCTCCCAATTAAACATGTTTGGTGTCTTACAAATAAAATTATCTTAAACCATTTTGGATGGCAAGCTCTAGAGAGGACTCTCATGTTTGAGCTTTGGTTTATTATTTAAGTGATGATTGTAAGCCTTTAAGGCTTTTGTTAGTTGCATTACTTGTTATGTTTATTAATGTAATGCTTGATGTATCTATTTAACTTTATTATTGTTATGCTTATGTTTAGTCTCTACTCTTGCATGCTATATACATATATATGTTGCTTGTCCACTAAATATTTTTGCAAGATATCCATATCTCGATTTCTTTTTTACCTCAAAACGAGGGGGAGTACACTTCAAAGAGGAGCTTCTATAAAATCGGGATAACATTTTTGATGCTAACAAAAAGGGGGAGAAGTGATATAAACTCACAAGAATACTTGTATATACACTAATTTTTGATTAATGAGTTTAGATTTTTTAATCATCAAAAAGGGGGAGATTGTTGACATAAATAATGTATGAAAATGTTATTTATATTTTTCGATATCTCTATATTTTGACGATCACAAAATGTAAACTTATCAAACGTAAGATTAGTACGTAAACAAGTATTAAGCTAGTTTATATCACTATATCCAACTTAATCACTTAAGGTATGGATAAACAAGTGTTTAATACATCTCATGATCAAAGGGGTATTTAATTAACTAATTCAAAGTTTATTTAATAAACATATTATATATTTTTGAAAAACACTTTTGGTAATAAAGAAAAATGTTTTAATCATACTAAATATATGATTTCAAATTTTTAACCAAAATCAGTTAGTTTTTCACTAAATAAACATTCCCCACTAAAAAACAAAAATTCTGGCCGTTACAGCTGGGCGGCCCCCTTAATTATAAGGGGCGGTCCCCTTAATTTTAAGGGTACCGGCCTTGATTTAAGGGGACCGGCCACGCTCCTCTGTCAGAATTTGTTGCCTATAAATACCACCTTAATTCTGGAATTTTGCTTTACCTTTTGCACGAAATTTTCAGATCACAAACCCTCTAAACATCCTCCAAAACCCTTTGATCATTTGTATATTAATCTTTGTTTCAAGTGATTCAATCCCTTCTCATCCATCCTCATCCAAAGTGCAAAAGAAGAACACTCCTTCTACAACTAAGTTCAAGAAGTATTGAAGAGTAGTTGTGCATTGTGTATATATATATTTGTGAAGTTGTGTTGTGTTTGTAATAAGTAGTTTAGAAGAAATAGAAGTTGTGTAGGAAGCAGAAGTTGATTAGTAGTGAAGTGGTGTAGTTGTGAAGAAGATAGGTGTGTAGTAGATTGAAGTGAAGAAGATAGGTGTGTAGTAGATTGTAGTGAAGAAGATAGGTGTGAAGAAGAAATGTGTGAAGAAGATAGGTGTGAAGTAAATAGGTGTGAAGAAGTTGTGTAGAAGTTGTGACGTAGTTGTGGTGTGTAAATTGGTGTGTAAGGTTTTCTCCGCCATAAGGGAGTTTGTTGACATAGTGAAGAAAACTCTCGAGTAGGTGACTCGGGGAGTGGAGTAGGTACAAGGAAGGTGACCTTGTAGCCGAACCACTATAAATCCTTGTGTTGTGGTTTGATCTCTCCAACTCTTTTCATTACTTACTTATTTACCTATACTATATTAGCTTAGTTAGTTAGTTAATATATAATTGTTCATAAAGTGCAAGTATTGAGATCACATAAACTAGAATCGAAGTTTTTAAAATAAACTTGTTTTTATAAATTTTAAAAGGACGTAAAACTATTCAACCCCCCCTTCTAGTTTTCCACAAAGCTTGAAACCGAACTACCTATATTAAACTTTTGAGAACATGTCTTGGATAAAAGAAATGGAAATGGAACAGTGAACCAACAAACCTAATCTATTAAGTCAAAATTACCTTAAGAGCAACTGAAATAACTGAATTGCAGCTAAAAAAAAACTTAACCATGATAACAACTACCAAACTCAGTGATGAGGCGAAAAATGAACCACTTTTAGGGGGTCATTTAACCCCGGAATTGAATTTATTTGATCAAATATTGCCCTAAATCGTTCCTTTTGTGATTTTAGGTACTTTGGGAGTGAAATCTGGAAAAGGAAGCTATTCAGACATTTTTGGAGCATAAAAGTGAAGAAAACGCCAAAGACTTAATTTTCCTTGCTGGGAACAGTAGGTGACGGCGTCAAGAGTAAAATCCTGACGGCGTCAAGAGTAATTTTCATGACGGCCCAGTACAGAAATGAAGGCGTCACAAGGAAGAGCGTCAAGAGTAAAATATGTGACGGCCTGGAAAATGTTATAACGTGACGGCGTCAGAAGTAGATCAAGGCAGTCCGAGAAGTATTTTGGCGGCGAGATGACGGCATCACCAATTTGGTCTTGACGTCGTCAGCCTCAATTTCCTATATATAGTTTTCTAATTTTCATTTATAAAAAGAGAATCATTCACAAGATGTGAATTTGTGAACTCATGTTCCATTGTGGACTCATCACAATCCCCGTCAAAGATTGGATTATTAGAAATCATAGTGAATTCAGATTCAAATTCAAATAGAGGATTGGTGAGAGTCGTATCGAATGTTTCGGGAACAAAGTGAATATTATTCTCTGTTGGACTGCTGGGATCAGAAGTGAGTGACGGATCATGAGATAGGAGACTTTCAATTTCTCCCAGATCGGCTTGGAAGTCAAGGAGACTATCATCACTTTCCAATGAAAGTGGATCGATGTGAGCAAGTTCATCAGCGAACTCCTCAAGAAGAGGATCAACATCAGAATGAGGCAGTGGTGCCTCGATATACTCAATGTCTCCATGAGATGTACAATCATCATTAAAATCTGAGAAGGTCTCCAAATGATCGTTTGAACACTCAAGAGGTGAAGGAATATCACACATATCGTCCAAAGTTCCCTGTGACTCTCTTGGGATTGGAACAAGGATCTCAACACTAGACTTTATTAATTCGTCCGATTCCTTAATAGGAACAGTGCTAAGATGCTCATCCCCCATGATCAGAGAGTGAGTGTGAACCTCGGGTGTGATAGCAGTTGTTTGAGATGGAATCTCAACTGCTGGGGTATCAACTGATGAACTTGAAGTTTTATAAAATTCAAGGATGTCAAGTGTATCCTCATCATCACTGTCATCAGGAATGAAACGGAACAAAGAGCTAGACTTGGCTGCTTTTTCTCTTGCAATGGATTCCCGAATAGATTTTTCATATTCATCTTGGGAATTTATTCTAGCAGCCTGCTCTTCAGCAAGCGATTCTTCCATAGATTTTTGATGAGTATGTCTTTGGGCAAAGTCGTCAACTAAACCCTTAAGCTCATCAACGATTTTCATCAGATTTTGCATTTCTGGAAGAAGTGCTTGATTCATATCGTACTGTGGAGGTTGGTCATAATAGGGTGTGTCAAAATTGTCACAAGGGTATGGATTCCCCGTTTGACAATCTGAACTGAAATGTGGACCTCCACAGTAATCACAACAGTAAAACTGATGTGGCTGTGAGTCGTATGTGCTAAAGTTTAAATTGTTATCAGGAAACTGCTCATAGACAAGCGTGTTTCCCGATTGACAATCAGAACTGTAGTGTGAACCACCACAGTACTCACAACAGTAAAACTGCTGAGTATCATGGTGTGGTAACTGATGGAATGAATCAGTCGTGTCATGGTAGGAATAGGGATCTGGGTTATAGACAGACCCGTTTCCTGATTCTACCATGCCACAACTGGGGCAATTGCCACCATTATGAGGACTACCACACCAATGGCAAACCAGAAAGTGTAGATGAGACATAGAAAGAATCAAACGTGTATAGAGGGTGAGGAAATGAGAATCAAATATGTGAGAGGGTAAAGGTGAATGTTTTTGGCTTTTTGGATAAACATTTTGTACAAAGGATAAAGAAAATCTTTTTGGGTTTTGTTTTTATGAAAATATGAACAAGGATGGATAAATGTATAATGGAACGAATTCCAAAGACACTAATCAGAAAAACCGTTTAGAATAGCGCGCACACCTCCCCGGCAGCGGCGCCAAAATTTGATTGAGCCTAAACCACCTAACTTATATTGACCACGGAATGGTCAACAAAGTCAAACAAGGTCAAACAGCTTAGAGTCAATGCTCCGTGGAAGTACAGGGTTTCCCCGGGTCGTATGTCCCGACGAGGTGTGAATTGTAATCAAAACGGTTATTTGATCGGGTGAAATTGGACGGAAGAGGGTTTATAAGGGTTTTGAATGATTACACTAAGGAAATACGAGTGAGAACGATTAAACACACTATATTAACAATAACGCGAAACCTAATTAACCTAAAACGTAATCTAAGAATTTAAAATCAGAATTTGCTTATACGTAAGCAGAAAAATAAGCCAAACGGCTTAAATAGAAGCTATCACTTTATTTATGTTTTTGGTTTTTTCTTACTTTTATAAACTACTTTTGTAAACGTAACCTAAATTTAAAAACGTAAAAGTTATTTAAATAAAACGCGAGTTAAAATTAAAATAAACGCGAGTGCGCGAAATAAAAAGTGAAATTTGAGCTACGCTAACCCTACGAACATGAAAATTATATTTTTACGATCCTAACGATAAAAGAAAATTTTAGAAAAAAGAAAATTATTTTTTAGACTTTTTATTTATTTATTATTAATTAATAACTATTTAAATTCTAATAAAACTATTTTGATTTACTATAAATACTAAATAAAAAGTAATAAATCTAAAACTTTTTATAAAAATACTAAGTAGTATAATTAAGCTAGGAAAAATATAAAAAAGGTGACAAGCTTATAAATAAGCTGTAAAATAAGCTAAACGTTAAAATAAGCTTATAAGGATTAGTATTAGTATATAAATAAAAGTGGAAACATATAACACTAATAAACTCTTAGCCCATATGGTGCACGGCTTGGGTTTGAGGTTTGAACCAAATGGCTCAGGTTCGAATCCCACTCCCTGCCACTTTTCTATTTTATTTTTCTTTTTGGTTTTTCACTTTACAAACACACTTAAACATTAGAGATAACAAACTTTTATAAAGACAAAATTTTTAAAACTAAAAAATAAGCAGTTCACAAGCTTATGAATACCACAGGTTTCCTAATAAGCTAAAAGTAGAATCAAAGATTTGAGAAATTAAACACAAGCTATACTAACTGATCTAAAAGGGAAATAAGCTAGAAATAAGTGAGATACACTCTCAAGAAGCTACATCAACCAAAATAAGTCACTGAATAAGCTAGAAATAAAAGATAAGCACAAAAGGCAATCCAAATAAAACTGAGAACAAGGCAGTCCTATGGGGCTACTAGCAGGCCCTAAAAAGCTCATACAATGAGCTTGTGAACCCAAATGGAGGGTGGAATCAACAAGCTCACCTAGTGGTCTTTCCAAAAAGCCTAAAAGCTCAGACTGAGCTTAACTAATGAGCAAGAAAAAGGGTTCAGGAACTGAGCTTGTGACACACACACACCCTGGTGCAGGGGTATGTTTCAGGCCAGAGGGGGAAACTCAAGCCATCCAAAAACCATCAATAAGCTGTTAAAAAGCTGTCCTAAAAAGTAAACAAGGTTAAAGGCAACTACGGGAAACCTAATAAGCTCTATGGGAATAGAAATAAGCTATGAGAGAGCCTAACAAGCTAACTAACTAGCTGATGCATTCCAAGGATACAATTTGAGAAACAGTTAAAGGGGCTGATGTACAGGGTTGAAATAAGCTAACAAATGGGTCATGAACTATGAAACAGGCTCAAAATTATAAAATCCATGCTAAAACTACTAGAATGATAAAGATAAAAAGCTAATTTCAAACTTATACCCCTTAAATCCTACATGACTGTTTGAGACAGTCAAGCTTTTGCAGGCCTGGGGGGGAACTTGCAGGGGTATAAAACTAACAATAAGCAACAAATAAGTTGTCCTGAGGGGAAACAAGCTATTGGCCACTAGGGGAAAACCTAAGTAAGCATTACGGGGAACAGATAAGCAATCTACATGATTCTAGAAGCACCAAACTATCTAAACCACCTTATAGCTGTAACATGGGGCAAAAAAGAAGCAGGCCTGCAGATTCAGAGTGGCAAGTTTAGACTAAAACATAGGCCTGAGAAAAAATTCTAAAAATAAACTAAAATTATGAGCATGTAAACAAGCTGCCAGATAAACTAGGAATTAATTTTAAGACCTAATAGCCAAGTAGTAAGCAAATGAAAAATGGTGGGATGCAGGGCTGTGAAATGGTATAACTGTATGAAATGGGTCAAATTGGGGAGATTTAACTTGAAAATGCTAAGACCGGATGTAAAAATGCATGTATTAACCTGAATGGAACTAAGATGAAACAAAAGAGGTGACTAAATGGCCTAAAACAGATTCTACTAAAACTAGTTTACCTAAAACAGTTTCAATAAAATGAATTATGAAAAACAAACTTAAATACTCAAACACTGTTAAGGCATTCAAAAACTTGACTCAAAACTACTAGAAACAATCAAAGAAAGCTGATTTAGCTAGAGGATTTGGTTAAAAAACAAGATTTGGCCTCAACTTTAGCTTGTGCCAAACACTCCTTTTCAGGGGTGTCTGTTTGAGTCTTTGCTAGAAAAACTAGATTTTAAGCTGTAATCTAAATTACCAAGGTTCAATGAGCTGATTTGAGATTAAAGGAAGAATAATAAACCATAATTAAGCAGTAAAGATAAGCAAATATAAATAAGCAGTTAGTACTAATATTGACAGTTGAGAAGTACTATTTAAGCAACAATTCCTAAACTATAACAGCAACATAAGAAGACATAAAGTTCACTAGTAAGCAAATGCAAACTTAGAATAAGCAGTCAAATAAGCAGAGTAAATAAGCAGTTCAAATTAGAGAGGTGCTACAGTAATATGTAATGAAAAAGATCAGACTTTCATTGAATTTTTAAAAGAGTACAACCTAAAATTAGGAACTAAAAGACTTAAAAAATTACACTAAGACTACTTTTACACTAAACTCCTACTACAAACTAAAATTAACTACTGGCCATCAAATGGCTTACAACTTCTTTATAAATACTAAAAAATATAAAAAGAAACTTCATTGAACCAGGCTTCTCTTTCTTTCTTTTTCACTTCTGTCCTCTTTGTCTGGTGTGCTTGTGTTGCTTTTGTTCCCTGGAAACATCACCTAGCCATTGACATGACTGCTCTTGCTTTTTATTCGAGCCCTAGATCAGTGTTGGAGATATAAGGGTGTGGGGGACAATTGGGTTGAGGTTGACTTTGTTTGAGGTATAGGGTGGCTGAGTAGGATGTGTTGGAGAGGAGGGGGGGGACAAAGTTGTTGGGGTGGCAGTGATGGTGTCTGGGATTGTGCTTGTTGTTTTGGCGGGGGAGAAGGAAATGGGGAAGGGGTTGAGTTGTTAAACGGTTTGTTTTTTTTTTATTAAAAAGAGTGAGGTGGGCTGTGGTGGACTTGGGCCTAGGATGGATTGGGTAGTAAATTGGGTTAAGGGTGTAGTGGATTTAGGATTGGGTTAGAAAATACAAAGGGTCCGTTTGTTTTGTCTAGTATTAGTCACAAGGACTAATTTTGCACATATGCTGAAATTAAGGGACCAGAATTGCCATCCATCCATAGTATTCCAAGGGACTGATTTTGCCATATTTCAATAACACAAGGGCCACAAAAGACATTTCTCACTTTTAAAAATTCCCAGGGATTGATTTCGTCAGTTTCCCAAACTGCAGGGACCAAAAGTGTAAATTTTCCAAAGTTTTTACCTAAGGATAAATTTTGATAATATTTGACTTTTAAACACCTTAGGTTGACTTTTCTTTCAAAACAAATGCGTAGGGACTAGTTTTGTAAATTTTTGAAAGTCGGGGGACTAAAACTGCCAATTGTGTAAACTTTGCTCGTTTTTTATTGTTTTTGCTCATTTTGCATTAGAAACGTATAAAATACAATCCCTGGGATATTTTAAGTATTTTGATGCATTTCTGAGCGTTTTCGGATGTTTTGGCAATTTAAATACGACAAAAATGATGAGTGTTTGAGCACTCATCAATCCCCCACACTAAACTATTGCTAGTCCCTAGCAATATTTTTGGAAAACTTGATGGATTTTAAACTCTTTACCAAAAGCCATCACTTCTGGAGTAGCCAGGTGTAAGAACTGTGGCACACCTGATAACCGTGTGATTTTGAGCAAACCACCAGCTTTCAACGGATTTGATTTGTCTTTACCAGGAGCCGTTTGCTCCTGGACTAGCCAGCTCTTGATGGAATAGTCGACATCTTGGTGAGCTGATTACCAATTATGGTTTTTCCACGGCCTTTACCACAAGCCATAATCTTGCGGGCTAGCCAACTCATTTGTTTTCGGGGAGTTGATGAACCATACAATTTTGGGCAAATTGCAAGCCATAAACGGATTTGAGATGTCTTTACCAAGAGCCGTTTGCTCCTGGACTAGCCAATCCCTTTTGTCGGTTTAGACAAGGCGGACTGATTACCACAAAAATTTTGAAGCACCAGTGAAAAATTTTTGAAAATTTTGAAATTTTGGCAAAATCGGGGGTATTATATAGTAAAATGTGATAAAATTCGCTAGAATAGCGAAATACCCCCCCACACTAAGCATGAATATTGTCCTCAATATTCAAAATCCCGGCTATTATGCCGACATTTTGAACGTAAAAGGGCAACATTACAAGCTAAGCGTGGAAAACACCATTTTGTTTTTTCACTCTTGTAACCATAGCATGGGGGACTCCCCCACACTTAGGGTGAAAACCCTATAAGCATGCTATTGTTTTTGTTTACCGAGTCGCTAGCTTGACTCGACCCCGAATTCATTTGTCCTTGGGGAAGCATGATGTGGAAGAAGCAATCTCAATCGGACTTTCATTCAAAATGTTTGGATAAACATATGAAGCACGTGAAAGTTCCACACCGATGAGATAAGTAACCGGCTCAAGATAATGATACATGAAAATGCCGGGATCAAATATAGTGTCCTCACTCCCGAAGGAGTGAAGAAGAGAAGAAGTCACCTTATAGGTGAAGAAAAGGAAGAAAATCATGATGCAAATCATGATTTGATCTTCTTCCTCGAGAGGAGGCTCATTAGCCTGAGTTTGGATTTCAAAGGGTAAGCTCGTAAACAACCCGGGAGGGTGGGTGGGAATTTGCAAATTCTCAAGATTGAGAGTATCTCCCCCCGGGATATCAAAGTGATGAGCGAGTTCACCGGAGAACTCCTCATGAAGAGAATCATTCACAAGATGTGAATTTGTGAACTCATGTTCCATTGTGGACTCATCACAATCCCCGTCAAAGATTGGATTATTAGAAATCATAGTGAATTCAGATTCAAATTCAAATAGAGGATTGGTGAGAGTCGTATCGAATGTTTCGGGAACAAAGTGAATATTATTCTCTGTTGGACTGCTGGGATCAGAAGTGAGTGACGGATCATGAGATAGGAGACTTTCAATTTCTCCCAGATCGGCTTGGAAGTCAAGGAGACTATCATCACTTTCCAATGAAAGTGGATCGATGTGAGCAAGTTCATCAGCGAACTCCTCAAGAAGAGGATCAACATCAGAATGAGGCAGTGGTGCCTCGATATACTCAATGTCTCCATGAGATGTACAATCATCATTAAAATCTGAGAAGGTCTCCAAATGATCGTTTGAACACTCAAGAGGTGAAGGAATATCACACATATCGTCCAAAGTTCCCTGTGACTCTCTTGGGATTGGAACAAGGATCTCAACACTAGACTTTATTAATTCGTCCGATTCCTTAATAGGAACAGTGCTAAGATGCTCATCCCCCATGATCAGAGAGTGAGTGTGAACCTCGGGTGTGATAGCAGTTGTTTGAGATGGAATCTCAACTGCTGGGGTATCAACTGATGAACTTGAAGTTTTATAAAATTCAAGGATGTCAAGTGTATCCTCATCATCACTGTCATCAGGAATGAAACGGAACAAAGAGCTAGACTTGGCTGCTTTTTCTCTTGCAATGGATTCCCGAATAGATTTTTCATATTCATCTTGGGAATTTATTCTAGCAGCCTGCTCTTCAGCAAGCGATTCTTCCATAGATTTTTGATGAGTATGTCTTTGGGCAAAGTCGTCAACTAAACCCTTAAGCTCATCAACGATTTTCATCAGATTTTGCATTTCTGGAAGAAGTGCTTGATTCATATCGTACTGTGGAGGTTGGTCATAATAGGGTGTGTCAAAATTGTCACAAGGGTATGGATTCCCCGTTTGACAATCTGAACTGAAATGTGGACCTCCACAGTAATCACAACAGTAAAACTGATGTGGCTGTGAGTCGTATGTGCTAAAGTTTAAATTGTTATCAGGAAACTGCTCATAGACAAGCGTGTTTCCCGATTGACAATCAGAACTGTAGTGTGAACCACCACAGTACTCACAACAGTAAAACTGCTGAGTATCATGGTGTGGTAACTGATGGAATGA
The DNA here is from genome assembly GCA_030686995.1 of Artemisia argyi. Lineage (NCBI taxonomy): Eukaryota > Viridiplantae > Streptophyta > Magnoliopsida > Asterales > Asteraceae > Artemisia > Artemisia argyi. Next base: position 68,295,831 of record CM060708.1, read on the forward strand.
ATCAGTCGTGTCATGGTAGGAATAGGGATCTGGGTTATAGACAGACCCGTTTCCTGATTCTACCATGCCACAACTGGGGCAATTGCCACCATTATGAGGACTACCACACCAATGGCAAACCAGAAAGTGTAGATGAGACATAGAAAGAATCAAACGTGTATAGAGGGTGAGGAAATGAGAATCAAATATGTGAGAGGGTAAAGGTGAATGTTTTTGGCTTTTTGGATAAACATTTTGTACAAAGGATAAAGAAAATCTTTTTGGGTTTTGTTTTTATGAAAATATGAACAAGGATGGATAAATGTATAATGGAACGAATTCCAAAGACACTAATCAGAAAAACCGTTTAGAATAGCGCGCACACCTCCCCGGCAGCGGCGCCAAAATTTGATTGAGCCTAAACCACCTAACTTATATTGACCACGGAATGGTCAACAAAGTCAAACAAGGTCAAACAGCTTAGAGTCAATGCTCCGTGGAAGTACAGGGTTTCCCCGGGTCGTATGTCCCGACGAGGTGTGAATTGTAATCAAAACGGTTATTTGATCGGGTGAAATTGGACGGAAGAGGGTTTATAAGGGTTTTGAATGATTACACTAAGGAAATACGAGTGAGAACGATTAAACACACTATATTAACAATAACGCGAAACCTAATTAACCTAAAACGTAATCTAAGAATTTAAAATCAGAATTTGCTTATACGTAAGCAGAAAAATAAGCCAAACGGCTTAAATAGAAGCTATCACTTTATTTATGTTTTTGGTTTTTTCTTACTTTTATAAACTACTTTTGTAAACGTAACCTAAATTTAAAAACGTAAAAGTTATTTAAATAAAACGCGAGTTAAAATTAAAATAAACGCGAGTGCGCGAAATAAAAAGTGAAATTTGAGCTACGCTAACCCTACGAACATGAAAATTATATTTTTACGATCCTAACGATAAAAGAAAATTTTAGAAAAAAGAAAATTATTTTTTAGACTTTTTATTTATTTATTATTAATTAATAACTATTTAAATTCTAATAAAACTATTTTGATTTACTATAAATACTAAATAAAAAGTAATAAATCTAAAACTTTTTATAAAAATACTAAGTAGTATAATTAAGCTAGGAAAAATATAAAAAAGGTGACAAGCTTATAAATAAGCTGTAAAATAAGCTAAACGTTAAAATAAGCTTATAAGGATTAGTATTAGTATATAAATAAAAGTGGAAACATATAACACTAATAAACTCTTAGCCCATATGGTGCACGGCTTGGGTTTGAGGTTTGAACCAAATGGCTCAGGTTCGAATCCCACTCCCTGCCACTTTTCTATTTTATTTTTCTTTTTGGTTTTTCACTTTACAAACACACTTAAACATTAGAGATAACAAACTTTTATAAAGACAAAATTTTTAAAACTAAAAAATAAGCAGTTCACAAGCTTATGAATACCACAGGTTTCCTAATAAGCTAAAAGTAGAATCAAAGATTTGAGAAATTAAACACAAGCTATACTAACTGATCTAAAAGGGAAATAAGCTAGAAATAAGTGAGATACACTCTCAAGAAGCTACATCAACCAAAATAAGTCACTGAATAAGCTAGAAATAAAAGATAAGCACAAAAGGCAATCCAAATAAAACTGAGAACAAGGCAGTCCTATGGGGCTACTAGCAGGCCCTAAAAAGCTCATACAATGAGCTTGTGAACCCAAATGGAGGGTGGAATCAACAAGCTCACCTAGTGGTCTTTCCAAAAAGCCTAAAAGCTCAGACTGAGCTTAACTAATGAGCAAGAAAAAGGGTTCAGGAACTGAGCTTGTGACACACACACACCCTGGTGCAGGGGTATGTTTCAGGCCAGAGGGGGAAACTCAAGCCATCCAAAAACCATCAATAAGCTGTTAAAAAGCTGTCCTAAAAAGTAAACAAGGTTAAAGGCAACTACGGGAAACCTAATAAGCTCTATGGGAATAGAAATAAGCTATGAGAGAGCCTAACAAGCTAACTAACTAGCTGATGCATTCCAAGGATACAATTTGAGAAACAGTTAAAGGGGCTGATGTACAGGGTTGAAATAAGCTAACAAATGGGTCATGAACTATGAAACAGGCTCAAAATTATAAAATCCATGCTAAAACTACTAGAATGATAAAGATAAAAAGCTAATTTCAAACTTATACCCCTTAAATCCTACATGACTGTTTGAGACAGTCAAGCTTTTGCAGGCCTGGGGGGGAACTTGCAGGGGTATAAAACTAACAATAAGCAACAAATAAGTTGTCCTGAGGGGAAACAAGCTATTGGCCACTAGGGGAAAACCTAAGTAAGCATTACGGGGAACAGATAAGCAATCTACATGATTCTAGAAGCACCAAACTATCTAAACCACCTTATAGCTGTAACATGGGGCAAAAAAGAAGCAGGCCTGCAGATTCAGAGTGGCAAGTTTAGACTAAAACATAGGCCTGAGAAAAAATTCTAAAAATAAACTAAAATTATGAGCATGTAAACAAGCTGCCAGATAAACTAGGAATTAATTTTAAGACCTAATAGCCAAGTAGTAAGCAAATGAAAAATGGTGGGATGCAGGGCTGTGAAATGGTATAACTGTATGAAATGGGTCAAATTGGGGAGATTTAACTTGAAAATGCTAAGACCGGATGTAAAAATGCATGTATTAACCTGAATGGAACTAAGATGAAACAAAAGAGGTGACTAAATGGCCTAAAACAGATTCTACTAAAACTAGTTTACCTAAAACAGTTTCAATAAAATGAATTATGAAAAACAAACTTAAATACTCAAACACTGTTAAGGCATTCAAAAACTTGACTCAAAACTACTAGAAACAATCAAAGAAAGCTGATTTAGCTAGAGGATTTGGTTAAAAAACAAGATTTGGCCTCAACTTTAGCTTGTGCCAAACACTCCTTTTCAGGGGTGTCTGTTTGAGTCTTTGCTAGAAAAACTAGATTTTAAGCTGTAATCTAAATTACCAAGGTTCAATGAGCTGATTTGAGATTAAAGGAAGAATAATAAACCATAATTAAGCAGTAAAGATAAGCAAATATAAATAAGCAGTTAGTACTAATATTGACAGTTGAGAAGCACTATTTAAGCAACAATTCCTAAACTATAACAGCAACATAAGAAGACATAAAGTTCACTAGTAAGCAAATGCAAACTTAGAATAAGCAGTCAAATAAGCAGAGTAAATAAGCAGTTCAAATTAGAGAGGTGCTACAGTAATATGTAATGAAAAAGATCAGACTTTCATTGAATTTTTAAAAGAGTACAACCTAAAATTAGGAACTAAAAGACTTAAAAAATTACACTAAGACTACTTTTACACTAAACTCCTACTACAAACTAAAATTAACTACTGGCCATCAAATGGCTTACAACTTCTTTATAAATACTAAAAAATATAAAAAGAAACTTCATTGAACCAGGCTTCTCTTTCTTTCTTTTTCACTTCTGTCCTCTTTGTCTGGTGTGCTTGTGTTGCTTTTGTTCCCTGGAAACATCACCTAGCCATTGACATGACTGCTCTTGCTTTTTATTCGAGCCCTAGATCAGTGTTGGAGATATAAGGGTGTGGGGGACAATTGGGTTGAGGTTGACTTTGTTTGAGGTATAGGGTGGCTGAGTAGGATGTGTTGGAGAGGAGGGGGGGGACAAAGTTGTTGGGGTGGCAGTGATGGTGTCTGGGATTGTGCTTGTTGTTTTGGCGGGGGAGAAGGAAATGGGGAAGGGGTTGAGTTGTTAAACGGTTTGTTTTTTTTTATTAAAAAGAGTGAGGTGGGCTGTGGTGGACTTGGGCCTAGGATGGATTGGGTAGTAAATTGGGTTAAGGGTGTAGTGGATTTAGGATTGGGTTAGAAAATACAAAGGGTCCGTTTGTTTTGTCTAGTATTAGTCACAAGGACTAATTTTGCACATATTCTGAAATTAAGGGACCAGAATTGCCATCCATCCATAGTATTCCAAGGGACTGATTTTGCCATATTTCAATAACACAAGGGCCACAAAAGACATTTCTCACTTTTAAAAATTCCCAGGGATTGATTTCGTCAGTTTCCCAAACTGCAGGGACCAAAAGTGTAACTTTTCCAAAGTTTTTACCTAAGGATAAATTTTGATAATATTTGACTTTTAAACACCTTAGGTTGACTTTTCTTTCAAAACAAATGCGTAGGGACTAGTTTTGTAAATTTTTGAAAGTCGGGGGACTAAAACTGCCAATTGTGTAAACTTTGCTCGTTTTTTATTGTTTTTGCTCATTTTGCATTAGAAACGTATAAAATACAATCCCTGGGATATTTTAAGTATTTTGATGCATTTCTGAGCGTTTTCGGATGTTTTGGCAATTTAAATACGACAAAAATGATGAGTGTTTGAGCACTCATCAATCAATATGTCTATGTTTTGGTTGTCTATATCTTGTTCTTGTCTTAATTCCATCATGCTAGGCTAGATCTATCTTGTGTTTGCTTAGATCTAATGAAACCTAGATGTTAATTATGTGTTGATTACTTGTTTATGGTTGTATTGGATGAATGATTTCGATGTTAGGCTTAAGAAAACTGGCAGATCTCCAAATGGTAACATGCTTGAACGTCTTAGGAAACATGAACTGACGTGCACTAGGTTTTATTGGTTGTATTTAATGCATGAGTAAATTCTAGTGATCCTATGTTAGGAGCTTCTTAGCCGGCTCGACATAGGAGTGAAGTAGGCACTCATAGGATTGGGGAATTAAGTGCGCCACCCCATGAATGGTATTAAGGAATACAATCCATCATCCACGCAACTATAACAAGTAATTAACGTGTAAAAGATATCTAGGGAGTAATGAAATCTAAGTAAATACAACTTCTCCACTTATTGCTCACAACCTTAGTTAATTTAGTTTATTTTCATTTCTAGTATTTTATTTTGATTGCATCTTTAGTATTGGGTTAGTTGACTAGCAACTAATTCCGCCCAAATCCTTAAAACCCGAGATTTTTACTTGCTTTCTAAAAAATATAAAAATACAAAAATAATCATCCCTCACCTTTAGAACTAGTATTTAGGTTTTCTAATCCTAGCGACACTATTCCTAGTTGAACGATCAATCCCCTGGTACTTGTCACTATACTATACTACAACGATCAGGTACACTGCCTGGTGGGGGTCGTAAGCTTCTCAAGATCCCTTGAGAGGTAAAGCCTGGTGCGATTCCCACGTATCAAGTTTTTGGCGCCGCAGCCCGGGGAATAGTTATTGTCTAGGTTAGAATCTCTTTTTATTAGGTCTACTTGCTAGATTCCTTTCTAGTAAGATTTTATTTTTATTTTTAGGTTTTCTTTAGTCTATCTTATTTCTTTGTGTTTTTGTTCATAACTCTTCACCACCCGACATCATGGACGATGGGAACATCTTTGAACTCGTCATCCCACCACAACAAAACCCACCACTAGAACCTCTTAGGCCCCGAACCTTAGGAGAGTATTCCCAACCTAGACACCAAGGCTACCGAAACACCATTGAGCTCACTGGAGCCAATGTGACCCCCTTGCGATCCGACACCATCCGGTTGGTGCAAAGCGGACGTGTATTCCATGGACTTCGTTCCGAAGATCCAAACAACATCTTAAGGACTTCCTTAAAATCGTAGATTCCATAGACCTAGATGTTGAAACTAGAGAGACAACCTGATTACGCCTATTCCAATTCTCTCTACGGGATCAAGCTAGTCAATGGCTTGAGCGTTTACCCGTGGGATCCATCACCACATGGGATGATCTCACCACTCGTTTCCTTGCTCAATTTTTCCCACCGGGGAGAACTACTAAGCTTAGAAATGACATCTTGATGTTCCAACAACGTCAAAATGAATCTCTTTATGAAGCATGGACTCGTTTCAAAGACTTACTCCAAAAAGTCCCTCATCATGGCATAGATCTTTGGCTCCAAGTTCAAATCTTTTATGACCATATTGATCTCTCCACGAGGCGAGCCATTGACCAATCGGCCGGTGGTAAGCTACGTGATCTAAGTGCGGAACAATCATGGGAACTCATAGAAGATCTTGCTCTCTATGACAACGAAAGTTGGAATGATCCCCGTGATTTGAACAAAACGGTCAAGGCAATATCCTTGCCTTCGAACAACTCTAGTACTCCCGACCGTAGGATCATGGAACTTGAGGACCAAGTCAAGTTTCTCATGAAATCTTACGAAGCTCCTAAGCCTTCAAGCCACGTGAACAAAATCACTTCTTCATGCGAATTATGCAGTGGTCCCCACGACACTCGTGATTGTGTGGAACTCCCCGGAACAGCTTTTGCGGACTACGCATCCACGCGTACCGACGAAGCGGGAGATAAGAGGTACACTTTCAAGCCCGAGCCAAACCCTTACGGTGATTCATACAACCCCTCTTGGAAAAATCACCCAAACCTTAGGTGGAAACAAAATCAACCCAATTCTTCCAATCCGCCTAATCGTTACCAACCAAACGGTCCACCCTCCAACCATACTTTCAACAACAATCCTTCTAACAACTATGGTAGTACCAACAATCTTGAAGGGTTGATGTCTAAATTCATGGCATCTCAAGAAGCTCGCATAGCTAGGTTTGAAACCGAATTCAACCAACAACAGACAGAGATGACCAACAAGATTGACAACTTGTTGAAGGCCCTCAACAACCAAGCATTAACCACACCTAGGAAGGACACTAGGGACACCGATAACGGAATCCAAATTAAGGATCCCTCATCATCCAAACATGTCCACTTTGTCAATGTTGTCACCAATAAACCAATATATAAGGAGATAGAAGAAAGTGATAAGGATGAAGTTGGAGTAGAAACCGAGACTAGGGATGAAAGTAGGGAAGTTGAGGATAATGAGGGAGAGGAATTAGAGGAAGTAGAAACTATAGAGAAATACTTTGATAAGATGCCCACCAAGGAAGAACGGGAATACTATAAGGATTTATTCGATAGTCCAGAGAGACCATATATCCTTGGCACACCCCTTATCAAAATGGGAGACCCCTCTAACATTAAATACCATGTAATATCGGGCACATGCATATATGGAAAGCTTACATCGATCCTAGATCTCCCGTAAACATCATGACTAGGACTTATTACAATTGGGTGATGAAGAAACAACTTGATTTTAGGATGATGCCCAATAAGAATTTGATAAGTAATTTTGTAGGAAGAGTGAAGGAATTGCATGTGATTATAGGTAATTTCACCTATGAGATCGATTTTATGATAGTGGAAGACACTCGTCCGGTGATAGATGATCGCCTAAGCCAAATAATATTTGGAAAACCATTTGTTGAGGCCAAAAGGATGAGTTATGACCCGACTCTAGGGATAGTTAGATTCAAGGAACAAAATCATGAGGTTGCCTATCAAATGCCCTACAAAATTGAGCAATACCGCCTCCTCTCTAATATAGAAAAAGAACACAAGCAAGCGGCTTATTATAGGAATGAGGAGGATAGATGTAGAGGAGTTGTAAAGAGTAGGATGCTTGGTTTCTACAAAGAATGCTTGCAACTAGGTCCGGAATACAAAACTGGTTTAGAAGACGACCTAGAGAGTGAAACCAATGATGAGGTCACGTAGTAACCCATGACCTTGAGTCTAGCTACAAGACTCGTAAATAAAGAAAAGCGCTTCTTGGGAGGCAACCCATGTTTTGTGTGATTTTATTTTGTTTGTTTGTTATTTGCTTCCGTATGCATGCTTTATTTTTATTGTTGGTAGATCATGTTTCTCAATTAAATAGTGAAAATACTTTACTTTGTTGTTTTGGCCTAGTCTTAACTCCACCTAAAAGTATTTTTGCAAAAGATAAGTGTAAGGGGAAACCCCAAATATGTTTTTAAGAAACAAATCGATCATGATTCTCCACAATATTTAAATGAACATGTATATTCGTATTTGTTAGAGTCAAATGCTTGTATTGAGTCATAATGAAGTTTTGCAGGATTTTCCAGGAAGTAGGACCAAGTTTTTCCAGAAATTTTCCGGAAACTTAACATAAGAATTTCTGCAGGTCACTTCTGACGGCGTCACGAGATAACTCTTGACGGCGTCACGTGTAAAAATCTGGAAATTTTACCGGTTTTGTTTTTCTAACGGAGTCTTATGGTTTTTGTGAATTATTAAGTTTTATAATCTCCAGGAAATCTGCAAACTTCATTCCACAAGCATTATATCTTATCTTGTTTTCTAGGATTTAGTAACTTATGTAGGTTGCCGCCGATTTTATGCGAGGTTGTCTTGTCTATTTTCTCAGGATTTACAGGTTATGTATGACAAGAAGATGATTTAGATTCTGGATAGGAAGCTTTGATTGTTCATTTTCTTGGAGGAAGATTTAACCTGGCCACCTTATTATCCATACCGAGCGAATCAGGGGAGTATTTGATTTCATTCTTTTTACTTTTTCACTTTTACATTCTTTACTTGAACATTGGGGACAATGTTCATCTTAAGTGTAAGGGGAGGGTAAAAAGATGATATCTTACATATGCACTTTCGCTTGAGTTTGTTTTGTTTGATGGTAGATGTGTAATAAAACTATGAGAAACACTAGTTAGTGTAATTTTAGCGCCAAATTTAAAATTTTTTACAACATTTAGGAGTGAAACTTTAGCCATAGCAAGCGTCTCATGGATAGGAGATTGTATGACTAGCACATAACCGTATATTCAAAAAAAATTTCCACCCAAATATGTGAGGTTCGCCTTTAGATTTGATAGGAAAAGCATTTACTATTAGTGCTTATGAGTGTACCGGTAGCATTTAGATTCTAGAACTTGCGTTAGTGATGCATCCCGAGACCGCTAGTGAGACTACATTTGTGTAGTAGGATTTACTACATGATAAGAGGCATTAGGATCACCCTTGTGTTAAACCCGTATTATAATTACTTGACCATTTAAGTTATATTACCTGGCTAGTTAAGTCAACTAATTTTTCCCACACCCTTAGCGTTGTACTCATTTTTAGTACACGAAACCCCTAGTGCACCCCTCCGAGCCTATCTTTTCGTTTCTAACTATAAGCATTTTACTTAAAGAAAGAATTTGTTACACCCCACTTAAATGTACAACCAAATCGCCTTAGCCTTCCGTGTATGCACTCATCTTTAGTGCATTATTGTTATTTGTTAAACCCTAAGTTAACTATCTAATTGATTACATGGTTGTTAAGTCGAGTCATATCCTTGTACATATTGTTTTGGGACGATTGGGACTCGTGGGTAAAGTACTTATTTTATGGAGTAATGGGGAAGAACATCATATTATTACCCCCGTATGTACGTTAATCTTAAAAGTACTCCAAGTGTTTTGATTTTCTTAATTCGAGTCATTAGATTAGTTAATTGTAAAGTATGTAAAAATTCAAGTGTAAGGGAAATTTCCATTCCCTACTATGTATTATTTTGGATGGTAGGGTAAGAGTGTATGCAAAAAAAAAAAAAAAAAAAAAAAAAAAAAAAAAAAAAAAAAAAGAAAAAGAGAAAAAACATACGGACTACCATCCCTATTTATTCTATGTTCATTTTTATGTTTTTGTTATTTTTCATTTATTAGCTTAAGTCGAGTCGAGTCTTGGCTTAGCAACGCTACATTGTACATGTAATTAACCAAGATTGTTAGCTTGCCATCAGTAAAGACTGCCTTTATCCAACAAAACCGTGTATTTCATATCCCTACACCTAACGTTACAACCCTTTAAAAGACCTCTTTGATAGTTTATCCTAGGTGCTTACGCCATGTGGTGGAGGTTTGATCCTTTCCCAAGACTATGGTAATCTATTTTGCTATGACAGGTAGTGAGAGATATCTTCCGTTTCCATATTGTAATTTATACTTTATTACACCCGAGAGATGTGAGTATCTAAACACTATTTGTGAGGTGCTAGTGTATGACCTCCGTGCTTGTCTTTGGTCTTTAGTGGAACGATTATTTGTTGTAATTACTTTTATATTAGTGTTAAATGACCCCTAACTTGTATTTTGAGTAGAATAAAAGCGCGTTTGCTCGAGGACAAGCAAATCTCAAGTGTAAGGGTATATGATGAGGCGAAAAATGAACCACTTTTAGGGGGTCATTTAAGCCCGGAATTGAATTTATTTGATCAAATATTGCCCTAAATCGTTCCTTTTGTGATTTTAGGTACTCTGGGAGTGAAATCTGGAAAAGGAAGCTATTCGGACGTTTTTGGAGCATAAAAGTGAAGAAAACGCCAAAGACTTAATTTTCCTTGCTGGGAACAGTAGGTGACGGCGTCAAGAGTAAAATCCTGACGACGTCAAGAGTAATTTTCATGACGGCCCAGTACAGAATTGAAGGCGTCACAAGGAAGAACGTCAAGAGTAAAATATGTGACGGCCTGGAAAATGTTATAACGTGACGGCGTCAGAAGTAGATCAAGGCAGTCCGAGAAGTATTTTGGCGGCGAGATGACGGCGTCACCAATTTGGTCTTGACGCAGTCAGCCTCAATTTCCTATATATAGTTTTCTAATTTTCATTTATAAAAAGAGAGAAGTTTTGGAGAAACCCTAAGGCCGAACTTAGTACGAATTTTACAGGTTTTTCAAGGGTTTTCAGCCCTTGAACCCTTTCATGTGTAATTGAGATAAGTATTCTTTTAATTCAATCAATATGTCTATGTGTTGGTTGTCTATATCTTGTTCTTGTCTTAATTCCATCATGCTAGGCTAGATCTATCTTGTGTTTGCTTAGATCTAATGAAACCTAGATGTTAATTATGTGTTGATTACTTGTTTATGGCTGTATTAGATGAATGATTTCGATGTTAGGCTTAAGAAAACTGGCAGATCTCCAAATGGTAAAATGCTTGAACGTCTTAGGAAACATGAACTGACGTGCACTAGGTTTTATTGGTTGTATTTAATGCATGAGTAAATTCTAATGATCCCATGTTAGGAGCTTCTTAGCCGGCTCGACATAGGAGTGAAGTAGGCACTCATAGGATTGGGGAATTAAGTGCGCCTCCCCATGAATGGTATTAAGGAATACAATCCGTCATCCACGCAACTATAACAAGTAATTAACGTGTAAAAGATATCTAGGGAGTAGTGAAATCTAAGTAAACACAACTTCTCCACTTATTGCTCACAACCATAGTTAATTTAGTTTATTTTCATTTCTAGTATTTATTTTGATTGCATCTTTAGTATTGGGTTAGTTGACTAGCAACTAATTCCGCCCAAATCCTTAAAACCCGAGATTTTTACTTGCTTTCTAAAAAATATAAAAATACAAAAATAATCATCCCTCACCTTTAGAACTAGTATTTAGGTTTTCTAATCCTAGCGACACTATTCCTAGCTGAACGATCAATCCCCCGGTACTTGTCACTATACTATACTACAACGATCAGGTACACTGCCTGGTGGGGGTTGTAAGCTTCTCAAGATCCCTTGAGAGGTAAAGCCTGGTGCGATTCCCACGTATCACTCAGCCTACAAGTGAACCTAAGATGCAATTCCAAATACTACCTTAAACTTCTAAAAATCAATTTTAAACTTATTCAGGGCATAGAACATGTTTGATTAAGCAATGTTTAGCATAGATAAGCTGTCTTTAAGCATATAAGCTAAATGAAATAAGTGGTTTAGATAGAAAATAAACAATAAAAATTAAGAAGATGTTAAGCTGGAAAATAAGGTATGCATATTTTTAGATTGTAAAATAAAACTTTCATTAACCTTAAAAAGAAGAGTTTGCAAATTGAAATTAAGAGCTAACAATAATTAAAGATTAAACTAAAACTACTTTCTACCCTAAATTCCTACTGCCATACAATGGCTACATCTTAATCTATTTATACTAATGAAATTAGGGTTTCACATGAGCTCCTCTTGGGTTCCTTGTGTCTTTGTCATCTTCTGATGACCATTCCCAGCCCTTGGATTGCATCCACTTTTATCACAGCCCTTGAATTGTATTTGGGCGCCAAAAGAAGAGTGGAGGACTGATGACATGGAGTGGATACATGTGACTCCTTTCTTGGAGATGGAGAAGTGGACTTTTGAGAAGGGGGTTGGCGTGTAGCAGTGGTGGTGTTAGGAGATGGTGGAGTAACCAGAGGTTAAAATGGGGGAGGTAGGAGAAAGGGTGCGAGGGTTTGACTGAGGGTGTTGACTCTGGTGGATTTTAGTATCAAAAGTGAGGTAGGCTTGGGAAATGGATTGGGCCAGGGTAAGTAGGATGGGCTGGTTTTTGGGATTGGATTATTAGCTAAATAACAAGGGTCCGTTTGGTAGATAACTAGTAAATCCACAAGGACCAATTTTGTAATAGCTGCAAACTTGAGGGGCCTGAGGTGTAATTTTTCCAAAGTTGCCAATAAGGACTATTCTTGCCAATTGCAATTCCACAAGACCATTGTTTTACATTTTCCCAAAAAAAATCACCCGGGGACTAATTTTGCCAACTTTGCAAAGTTGAGGGACCAAACTTGGAAATTTTTGAAACTTTCACCCAAGGACCAATTATGATATCTTTTGAATTCAAAAGGACCTTTGTTGACATTTCTTTCAAAATAATTGATCAGGGACTAATTTTGTCAATTTTTAAAAGTTGGGGGACTGAAACTGCCAATTATGCAAACTTTGTTCGTTTTTCATCTGTTTTTACTCATTTTGCATCTAAAACATATAAAACACAAATTTGGAATATTTTAAGTATTTTGATGCATTTCTGAGTGTTTTTGTATGTTTTGCAGTTCAGATTTGACCAAAAATGATGAGTGTTTGAGCACTCATCATATACCATTTCACTCTCCGTGCCTTCCATCCTCAAGACGATTATGTGACTTTTAGACATTTTATGCTACACGAACATACTAGTATATTAATATATAACACACACAGAATTTCGGACGGGATTCCCGTTTAGGTGGTAAGACTATAACAGTTCGCATTTTCGGATTACTATTCACTTTCACTATTTAGTCCCGAAATTTTTATTTCGCATTCTCTTAAGTTAACCCAATTTAATGATAATCTGAGAGTTTGACACTCGTCGTATCATTTCTGTAAAAATCACGAAACCGTGTCTGAGAATTACTTTAAGCTTTAAACGTCATTTAGGCATCCTGATATATCCCCAAAACATCACAAACAAGAGAAACATAAGTTTTTCACCTTCCGTGACATTCTCAAGAATTTTGGAATTTCACGTTTTCCGAATTTGCGTTTTACGCATTTTAAACCTATGTTTCCAGCGTTAACAGCGTTTTCGCGGCCCATTAAACTTATCACTCATTTTTATAAGATAATAATGAGTATATTGATGAGTTTAATCATTTCTACAAGTTTCATAGTTTTACGATACCCGGTTATACGTTTCATGACTTAACGGCTTACTGTTAGCGATTATCGGGACTAAATTGACTCCGTAACTTATATAAGGCCAAGAAGCATCCACCTAGTCCTTTCCCCTTGTCCTTGAAAGTGTATAGGCTGAATCACCAATGCCTTGGAGGCTTGGTGAGAACCATGAAACTATTATACACTCATGTGTTACATTAGAAGCCTTAGAAAGACTTATCGCCTAAAAACTTACATGTAGTTGTCATGTGTTCCATTCTAAGCCATTTATTCTTATAAACTAACTTCCTCAACACATTATAAAACCCTCCTCACCCCCTTTTGGTCTTTCACAACCTCATACACACAAACACTTTCACCATTTTATTTCTACTTCAAGTATTACAAAAGTATTAAAGTTACAAGTAAACTACATCAAATCCTTTGCATTCTTTGGTGATTCTATTGAGTTTAGATCCACTCAAGTCACCAAGGACTTATCCAAGTCTTGCACAAGCTCTAAGCATAACCTTAATCATACAAGAGAAGAGAAGGAATCCAAGAGAGAAGAGATCTAAGTCCTTGAACTAGTTCTTGATTCTTGATTTCCCTTTTGTTAGGCCAAAAGTTGTAAGCACACAATCACCACCATCATTTTATGATTTCATGCATGCTATGTCCTAATTATATTGTTTACATGCTATATATAAGGTCATTATATTGTATCATGATGTATTAATGCTTAAAAACAAGTTAGCGAAACCTAGAAACTAAAATTGCCAAAACCTTGCTGAATACGAATCTGAGTAATTTTTAGAGGCAATTCTGGTCCGATTCATCAAAACGCTAAAAAACGAAAGTTGTCAGGAATGATGTTTTACGTTCAACGCTTTGTAACTCGGCCTGAAAATGCCAAAAAATGGCAGTTTTCTGCCTCAAATGGTAAGGATAGTTTTCGACGTCTAAATTCAGTTTTCACAATACAAGTAATTAAGAATCGTGTAACCACGAATGTTTTTCCATATTGAAAACTACAAAAGTAGGGAGCTTCATGTGAGGGGTTCATTTAGGTAAACGGATCGACGAGTTGCTGGATTGACGATTTAAAGTGTCATAGCTCCTCGAACGTTTACTACATGACCTCTTGATGAGTGTGTAAATACACATCATTTTTTTAGTCAAATATAAACCGCAAAACGTCTAAAAACACTAAAAAATGCTTCAAAATACAGAAAATATCCCAAAGATCATGTTTTATAAGTTTCTGATGCAAAATGATTGAAAACAAACGAAAAACGAACAAAGTATGCATAATTGGCAGTTTCAGTCCCCCAACTTTTAAAAATTAACAAAACTAGTCCCTGAACATTCGTTTTGCAAGAAAAGTCAACCCAAGGAATTTAAAAGTCAAAAATTATCAAATATGGTCCTTGGGTAAAAACTTTGGAAAAGTTACAAGTTTGGTCCATCCACTTTCAAAGTTGGCAAAAATGGTCCCAGAGAATTTAAAAAATTGGAAAAATCAATTGAGGTCCTTGTACCATTCATCTATGGCAATTATGGTCCTTAGGTGAAAGTTTTTGAAGAAATTACACAATTGGTCCCTTAAGTTTCAGAATTTGCAATTTTGATCCCCGGGTATTTCATTGTTGGAAATAGACTTCTAAGGCACTTAGAAATTTAAAACTTGGCATGTTTTCCCCTTGTGACTACTTTGGAAAGATGGGAACTTCAGTCCTTGGAATTTTCAGTTTGTACAAAATTGGTCCTTGTGTTACTAAATTCTCAAACCAAACGGACCAAGTTAATATTATCCCACAAAATCCAATTCCAATCCAAATAAAACCAACCCCATACCTCCCTTTTGGCCCAAATCTGTTTCCTAGCCCATTACCCTACAAGCCCACACCTGAAACCTAAAATTATCACTAATAAAAATACGCTCCCCCCCCTCGGTCAAAGCACCAGTCAAACACTCCCCTGTCTTCCCCAACCTCTCCTTTTACCCACCAAACAACCTTTCCCCTCCTCCTTTAATCCTGCAACACGCAAACATCCTCCCAAGACCTCAAAAGCAGTCTCCACCATCACCTTCTCCAACATCTCACAACCCGTACCTAACACCTTTGCCATATCACCAATCCGCAACTCAAATGGGTGCCAAAACAGATTAAAGGGTCGAGATTACTCAAAAAGCAATGGATGGCTGGGATTCATTGACAAGAAACATAGAAGAAAAAGCAGAAGCATCCAAGGGAAACCCTAGCTAAAAATTAGTATAAATAGATGAGTTGTAAAGCCATTGAGGCTCAGTAGGGTTTTAAGTAATTTTTTTGAATTTTTCAGTTTATGTACTCTTTAATTTTATCAATGAAAGTTTTAATTTAAAGTATTCCAAATTTTTAGCTCTTCTCTACAAAATAGCTCAGCTTGAAACCTTACTCATCCACTGCTTATTTGTGTTTTTCCCTATTTTAATTTGCTTAGTCTAACTCTTATATGCTGTGAAAGCTTAAGTTGTAGTTTAAAATTGTTGCTTCAAAGTTTTCATTAAGTCAGTCCACATTAGCCCTTTAAGCTGCTTATTCTTGTTGCTTATTAGAATAGCTTATCTTGCATTGCTTTGCTCCCTTTAGGTGTTATTAGTTAGTTTATGTACCAGTGGTCTAGGAAATTTAGTCAGTTTCAAGTATTTTTAAAAAAAAGCTTTTGATTAGATTTTCATAGGTTGAAATTCATAACTGATTATCTTAGGTAATTAGAGTAGAAATAGATTAAGGCTTAATTAATGGTTACCTTTGTTTAAAACTTGCTCATCATAGTCTACTTGAGCTGTCTATACTGGTACTTAGCTTTTATTGGGTCAAATCTCACCATTTTAACCCATGTCCACCACTGTTTGCAGCCCTGCATAGCAGTCCCAAACCCCCTAAAAGCTGCATTTTTCATTCACTCATTAGTGGATACTAGGGTCTAAAAATTGTTTTGTAGCTTATTTCCCAGCTTGTGAGCATGTGAGTATTTTTAGATTGATTTTTGAAATTTATTTTACCCGCTTTTTGCAGCCCCAAAGTAGCTCATTCAGCCATTACTTTCACTATCTTAACAGCCCTTAGGATTAGTTTTATTTAGTTTAGTGTTTGTAGGCATAGATGACTGCTTATTTCTTTCCCCTAGAGCTTATTAGGTCTTCCCTAGTAAACCTTAGCTTAGTATTCCCCTTAGTATAGCTTAATTATAGCTCATCAGTAGCTTTTGAGGCTTGTGAAGTAGCCTTCTTGGCTGTTTGGATTTGTAAGTCTCGCCCTTTTTAATTGATTTGCTTGCTGGTTTTTGTTTTTATTTCTCTGTTCAGCTTTGCTTATTTAGGATAATGATAGCTTAAGTGGGTTGCATTCGGCCCCTTGTTGAGATTTTGGGTTTAGGTGTGCTTATTTGTGAGCACAAGTCAGCCCCCTTAGGACTGCCTTGCTATAGTTGATATACACTGAATATCGGCTGAGCTTGCTTAATCTCTTGTACCTGTTCTATCTCAGTTGTTTTATTGTAGAATTTGTGTTGTTTGCATGTGATGGAGCTCATGTTTGCTTGCTTATACCACTGTTCTAGCTTGTACTCAACTTCTTAAAGTTTATCCAAACAAACTCATTTTAGCTCAAAGCACAACTGTTGGTTTGTAAGCTTGTCATAAGCTTATTTAAAGCTTTTCAATAAAAAGTTGCTTTTCAAAAGTCTGATATATTTTTTGTTAAAACCAGTTGGTAAAAGAAAATTTGAAAAAAAAAATGTTTAAAAATAATTGCAAAAGTCAGGGGTCGAACCCCTGACCTCTTGGTCTCACACAGACGTAACACAACACAGATAACCAATATGCCCTTGGGTCTTTTCTTGTAATTCCTTTCACCCTTAATTCTTTTATAATAGTTATCCATTTAGCTTAATCTTTTTTTTAGCTTATCTTTTGCTGATTTCTGCTTATTCAGTAGTTGTTTTCCCTACATTTTATTTTTCTTAGATTAGTTTTAAGTTCATTTAGTTACAAAAAAAAAATTCAGATTTTTCCCTATAGTTTTAGTATTTAATATAATTTAATTAGAGTTAAATAGTGTTAAATTCATAATAAATAGAATTTTCGTTAAAAAATTAATTTTCTTTTTTCTAAAATTTTCTTTTGTCATTTAGTGCATAAGAAAATTAGTTGGAAACCCGTAGGACTTTCGTAGCTCAAAATTCACGTTTTATTTTGTACGTTGACGTTTATTTTTAATAAACGTCGCGTTTTTAATTTAGATTACATTTTTGGATTCCCGATACCTAAATTTGATTCCCGTAGTGTTTTAGAACTTCCCTAGTTTACCTATTGCCTTTTATTTCCCCTTAGGTTGTTTATAATTCATTTACGTTTGATAATTTCAAATTTCCGTTAATTTAACGTATCACAAAACCAAACAACCCTTCCAACATACAAGATTTTAATCTCAATCTCACTTGAAGCTTTCCATTCACACCTCGTTGGGGTACGACCCGGGAAATCACTTCCACAAGTTTTGAGAGGTAATCTTTTTCCTAAAAGGTTTACTCGTATTACTTCACGTCTATTTGTCTCACGATAAATTAGACCTCATGTTTGTTGATATATTGATAAATTGTTTTTTTGCACACACCAAAACACAACGAATCAAAATGGCGCCGCTGCCGGGGAGGTTGTGTTGCGACAATATCGTTACGATTTTAACGATTAGTGACTTGTAGAACCTTCGTCAAGAAGTTATCGCTTTTAAAAATATATAAAACCCAAAAATATTTTTCCTTTTCTTTTGTATATATATTTATCATATAAAAAATACAAAAATAATTTTCCGTTTTTTGTTAAATAAAAGAAACATAAAAAAAACAACCGTCGAGAACTAAGGCAAAACACCTACCAACTGGGGGTGTGAACATTAATAAGTTCCTAAACAAAAGATTAAAACTTGCCATTTTATCCTTGTGAATTGGTGTACCTTTTTCAAAGAAGCCATTTACATTGTGATTATTGGTTTAAGTTCACAATTGTCTTTTTGAGTTGGTCTCGCTTTAATTGATGTGTTTTTCGAAAAATCCAAAAATAATCTTCGTCTTCTATACGTTTAATTCTTATCTTCTTATCCTCTTTACTGTTTAATTCTTTCTTCTCATCCGTCGTTAATGTTTAACTCTTATGTCGTCACTCGACTACAATTGTTTTCATTGTAAAGGTCCAGTGGATGACAATCATCATTGTTACAAGTGTGTGTGTAGGCGGTGTGGGAGTGATATTAGTGACGGATTTTGTAAATGGTGCAAAGCACATCCGAGTGCTTTCAATGATTCTCAAAGTCTTCCCGACCACCCTCCACAACCCCAACTATCTTCGTTTGATCAACATCATTGTTATATTTGTAGAGATCTCTTAGAAGATGGTTCACTTTGTAAACGATGTTTTTGCAAGGAATGTGGGTTTACCCATGGACTTTGTACTTGTTGCACTTTTGAAATCGAAAATACATTCACGTTTCCAAATTTTCAAAATGATGTCAGTTACCCTCCTCATAATTCCTTTGAACAAGAACCGTGCTATTTCAATAATACATCATTTCAAAATGCACCGAATGTTTCTTGTGAGTATTGTGGAGGTCCTCACTTTAGCTCAGATTGTCAAACAAGGAATCCCTTTCCTTGTTACAATTATGACTATCCGTATCATGACCAACCTCCATAGTACCAAATGATTCACACAACTCCTCAAGAAACTTAGCAAGACCTTTGTCTAAAGGCTCTTGAAATATTAAAAGATCTTAAGGAGGAGTTGAATAGCACAGCATTTCAAAATGCCCCCAGTTTTTCTTGTGTATATTGTGGAGGTCCTCATGATGATTTTCAATGTCAACCTTCAGGTTTTGACACATCCACACCCCCACAAGTTCCACTCATTCCAAATTCTCGTGGGAAAACTATGGCAGAATTATTTGCTGAAGAACGAGATTCTGGAAAAAGCATGGAAGAATTACTGGTTGAGCAACGAGCAGCTAAAATACGTGCCAATCTTCGCAATGCTGCTCTATTTGATGACGATGATGACAGTGATGATGATGAAGATAACGTTGTTATTATTCAAAAAGATTCATCGAGTACATCAGTTAAAATCCCGCCAATCCAAAAATCACAGGGAGAAAAGACTATGATGGAATTACTAGCAGAAGAACAAATGAAATTTATAAAACCCATGTCTGCTAGTCCTTCTCAACTCCCTCAGTCTATTATTATCACACCCGAAGTTTCCACTCACTCTCTGAGCATGAGGGATGAGCATCTTAGCACTGTTCCTGAAAAGGAATCAGACGAATTCATAAAGTCTAGTGCTGAGAACCTTGTCCCAATCCCAGGAGAGTCACAGGGAATTTTTGAGCATATGTGTGATCTTACTTCCCTTCTTGAGTGTCCAAAAGATCAATTTGAGACTTTCTCCGATTGTAGCGAAGATTGTGCATCTTATGGAGACATCGAGTATGTTGAGGCATCAGTTACACATTCTAATGCTGATCATCTTCTTGAGGAGTTGGCCGATGAACTCACTCACATCAATCCACTTCCAACGAGAAGTGACGATGATCTCGTTGACTTTGAAGCCGATCTAGGAGAAATTGAAAGTCTCTTATATCATGATCCGTCACTCACTTATTATCCCAATAGTCCACAAGAGAATGTTAATCATTTTGTTCCCGAAACATTCAAAACTACTATCATCAATCCTCTATTTGAATTCGAATCCGAATTCACTTTGATTTCTGATAATCCACTCTTTGATAATCAGAACGAGGATGGTGATGAGTCCACAACGGAACAAGAATTCAATGATTTATATCATGTGATTGATTCTCGTCACGAGGAGTTCTCCGATGAACTTACTCATATCATGAATCCTCCGGAGTATGATTACTTGGATGACAAGAAAAACCATGATCGGGGGGAAAGAGTCTCAATCATGAGAGTTTGTATTCCTATGAC
Organism: Artemisia argyi; assembly: GCA_030686995.1. Taxonomy (NCBI): domain Eukaryota; kingdom Viridiplantae; phylum Streptophyta; class Magnoliopsida; order Asterales; family Asteraceae; genus Artemisia; species Artemisia argyi. The sequence continues at coordinate 68,316,218 of CM060708.1, forward strand.
AAATTTTTCTACCCTCCCTCCCGATATGTTGTCCAAATCAAAGAGCTTGACCGATAAAATCTAAATTCAGGAAACTAAACCTGATCTTGAGGAAGAAGATCTTGTCATAATTGTTATCATGATTTTCTTTCTTTTCTTCACCTACCTGGTGACTTCCTCTCTTCTTCACTCCTTTGGGAATGAAGACACTATCTTTGACCCTGGCATTTTCATTTACCAATATCTTGAGCCAGGGTCTATATATCTCATCGGTGTGGAACTTTCACGTGCTTCAAATGTTTATCCAAATATCTTGAATGAAAGTCCGATGGAGATAGTCTCTTCCACATGTTGCTTCCCCAAGAACAAATGAATTCGGGGTCGAGTCAAGCTAGCGACTTGGTAAACAAAAACAGTAGCATACATATGGGGTTTTCACCCTAAGTGTGGGGGAGTTTCCCATGCTGTTGTTACCATGTATATAAGTTTCAAAAAAAAATGTATGTATAGAAATAAAGTGAAAAATGGTGTTTCCACATTTAACTTGTAATGTTGCCTTTTTACGTTCAAAGAATTGGCATAATAGCCGGGACTTTGAATATTGAGGGCAATATTCAATTCTAAGTGTGGGGGGAGGGGGAATTCTAGCGAATTTGATCACATTTTACCTTCTAGTACCCCCGTTTTTGGCCAAAAATTTAAATTCTTTTTCACTTAAGTTCAAAAAATTTATGGTTATCAGTCCACCATGTCTAACCGACTTAAGGACTGGCTAATCCAGGAGCAAACGGGTCTTGGTAAAGATAGCTCAAATCCGTTTATGGCTGACAATTTGCCGAAAATTGGATGGTATTCAACTCACCATATCTTTGATAAGTGAAGAGTTGGCTAGCACGCAAGATTATGGCTTGTGGTAAAGGCAGTGGAATACCATAATTGGTAATCAACTCACCGAGATGTTGACTGTGTCCATCAAGAGTTGACTAGTCCAGAAGCAAACGGCTTCCGGTAAAGACAAATCAAAACCGTTGGAAGCGTATGGTTTGCTCAAAATCATATGGTTATCAGTGTACCATAGTTCTTACTTGAACCGAAACATTTGGCTACTCCAGAAGTAATGGCTTTTGGTAAAGATACTTCAAATCCATTAAATTTTCACAAAAGATTGCTAGGGACTAGCAATAGTTTAGTGTGGAGGATTGATAAGTGTGTAAATACTCATCATTTTTTAGTCAAATATAAACTGCAAAACGTCTAAAAACACTCAAAAACGCATCAAAATACAGAAAATATCCCAAAGATCGTGTTTTATATATTTCAGATGCAAAGTGATTGAAAACAAACGAAAAACGAACAAAGTATGCATAATTGGCAGTTTCAGTCCCCCAACTTTCAAAAATTGACAAAACTAGTCCCTGAACATTCGTTTTGCAAGAAAAGTCAACCCAAGGCATTTAAAAGTCAAAAGTTATCAAATATGGTCCTTGGGTAAAAACTTTGGAAAAGTTACAAGTTTGGTCCATCCACTTTCAAAGTTGGCAAAAATGGTCCTTGGGAATTTAAAATTTTGGAAAAATCAATTGAGGTCCTTGTACTATTCATCTATGGCAATTATGGTCCTTAGGTGAAAGTTTTTGAAGAAATTACACAATTGGTCCCTGAAGTTTTAGAATTTGCAATTTTGATCCCCGGGTATTTCATTGTTGGAAATAGACTTCTAAGGCACTTGGAAAATTAAAACTTGGCGTGTTTTCCCCTTGTGACTACTTTGGAAAGATGGGAACTTCAGTCCTTGGAATTTTCAGTTTGTACAAAATTGGTCCTTGTGTTACTAAATTCTCAAACCAAACGGACCAAGTTAATATTATCCCACAAAATCCAACCCCATACCTCCCTTTTGGCCCAAATCTGTTTCCTAGCCCATTACCCTACAAGCCAACACCTGAAACCTAAAATTATCACTAATAAAAATACGCTCCCCCTTGGTCAAAGCACCAGTCAAACACTCCCCTGTCTTCCCCAACCTCTCCTTTTACCCACCAAACAACCTTCCCCCTCCTCCTTTAATCCTGCAACACGCAAACATCCTCCCAAGACCTCAAAAGCAGTCTCCTCCATCACCTTCCCCAACATCTCACAACCCGTACCTAACACCTTTGCCACATCACCAATCCACAACTCAAATGGGCACCAAAACAGATTAAAGGATCGAGAGTACTCAAAAAGCAATGGATGGCTGGGATTCATTGACAAGAAACACAGAAGAAAAAGCAGAAGCATCCAAAGGAAACCCTAGCTAAAAATTAGTATAAATAGATGAGTTGTAAAGCCATTAAGGCTCAGTAGGGTTTTAAGTAATTTTCTTAATTTTTCAGTTTATGTACTCTTTAATTTTATCAATGAAAGTTTTAATTTAAAGTATTCCAAATTTTTAGCTCTTCTCTACAAAATAGCTCAGCTTGAAACCTTACTCATCCACTGCTTATTTGTGTTTTTCCCTGTTTTAATTTGCTTAGTCTAACTCTTATATGCTGTGAAAGCTTAAGTGGTAGTTTAAGAATTGTTGCTTCAAAGTTTTCATTAAGTCAGTCCACATTAGCCCTTTAAGCTGCTTATTCTTGTTGCTTATTAGAATAGCTTATCTTGCATTGCCTTGCTCCCTTTAGGTGTTATTAGTTAGTTTATGTACCAGTGGTCTAGGAATTTAGATCATATAAGCTTGTTGCAGTCTTGAATTCCATATTTCAAATCCTAAATGGAATGTTTGGCACAAACTTATTCTCTTAGTTAAAAAAAGGTTTGCCATTTCTAAAAGTTAGGATAGCTATAATATAATACTAGAGGTGGTTTTAGAGTAAATTTAGTCAGTTTCTAGTATTTTTAAAAAAAAGCTTTTGATTAGATTTTCCTAGGTTGTAATTCAAAACTGATTATCTTAGGTAATTAGAGTAGAAATAGATTAAGGCTTAATTAATGGTTACCTTTGTTTAAAACTTGCTCATCGTAGTCTATTTGAGCTGTCTATACTGGTACTTAGCTTTTATTGGGTCAAATCTCACCATTTTAACCCATGTCCACCACTGTTTGCAGCCCTGCATAGCAGTCCCAAACCCCTTAAAAGCTGCATTTTTCATTCACTCATTAGTGGATACTAGGGTCTAAAAATTGTTTTGTAGCTTATTTCCCAGCTTGTGAGAATGTGAGTATTTTTAGATTGATTTTTGAAATTTATTTTACCAGCTTTTTGCAGCCCCAAAGTAGCTCATTCAGCCATTACTTTCACTATCTTAGCATCCCTTAGGATTAGTTTTTATTTAGTTTAGTGTTTGTAGGCATAGATAACTGCTTATTTCTTTCCCCTAGAGCTTATTAGGTCTTCCCTAGTAAACCTTAGCTTAGTATTCCCCTTAGTATAGCTTAACTATAGCTCATTAGTAGCTTTTGAGGCTTGTGAAGTAGCCTTCTTGGCTGTTTGGATTTGTAAGTCTCACCCTTTTTAATTGATTTGCTTGCTGGTTTTTGTGCTTATTTCTCTGTTCGGCTCTACTTATTTAGGATAATGATAGCTTAAGTGGGTTGCATTCAGCCCCTTGTTGAAATTTTGGGTCTAGGTGTGCTTATTTGTGCACAAGTCAACCCCCTTAGGACTACCTTGCTATAGTTGATATACATTGAATATCGGCTGAGCTTGCTTAATCTCTTGTACCTGTTCAATCTCATTTGTTTTATTGTAGAATTTGTGTTGTTTGCATGTGATGGAGCTCATGTTTGCTTGCTTATACAACTGTTCTAGCTTGTACTCAACTTCTTAAAGTTTAACCAAACAAACTCATTTTAGCTCAAAGCTCAACTGTTGGTTTGTAAGCTTGTCATAAGCTTATTTAAAGCTTTTCAATAAAAAGTTGCTTTTCAAAAGTCTGATATATTTGTTGTTAAAACCAGTTGGTAAAAGAAAATTTGAAAAAAAAAATGTTTAAAAATAATTGCAAAAGTCAGGGGTCGAACCCCTAACCTCTTGGTCTCACACAGACGTAACACAACACAGATAACCAATATGCCCTTGGGTCTTTTCTTGTAATTCCTTTCACCCATAATTCTTTTGTAATAGTTATCCATTTAGCATAATCTTTTTTTTTAGCTTATCTTTTGCTGATTTCTGCTTATTCATTGGCTGTTTTCCCTTCATTTTATTTTTCTTAGATTAGTTTTAAGTTCATTTAGTTACCAAAAAATTTTCAGATTTTTCCCTACAGTTTTAGTATTTAATATAATTTAATTAGAGTTAAATAGTGTTAAACTCATAATAAATAGAATTTTTGTTAAAAAATTAATTTTCTTTTTTCTAAAATTTTCTTTTGTCGTTTAGTGCGTAAGAAAATTAGTTGGAAACCCGTAGGACTTTCGTAGCTCAAAATTCACGTTTTATTTTGTACGTTGACGTTTATTTTTAATAAACGTCGCGCTTTTAATTTAGATTACATTTTAGGATTCCCGATACCTAAATTTGATTCCCTTAGTGTTTTAGGAATTCCCTAGTTTACCTATGCCTTTTATTTCCCCTTAGGTTGTTTATAATTCATTTACGTTTGATAATTTCAAATTTCTGTTAATTTAACGTATCACAAAACCAAACAATCCTTCCAACATAAAAGATTTTAATCTCAATCTCACTCGAAGCTTTCCATTCACACCTCGTTGGGGTACGACCCGGGAAATCACTTCTCGGTCTCACAATTTAATATCACTTCCACTAGTTTTGCGAGGTAATCTTTTTCCTAAAAGGTTTACTCGTATTACTTCACGTCTATTTGTCTCACGATAAATTAGACCTCACGTTTGTTGATATATTGATAAATTGTTTTTTGCACACACCAAAAGACAACGAATCACCTCTGAATTATGATGGCTCGAACGGTAGTATGAGATATATAAACTAAAAATGCTTCATAATCTGTTTCTATAAAACGACATACACAACCTACCAAGTACTACATCATGATCAATATAAGGATGTATATAGGCTCGTTTATGTTTTCTTAGATATTATTCCAAACCTAAGTTGCAACAATTATTCTAGGTTGCACGTAGAGGTTTTCCCGGCTTATCCAACGATTTCGTTATATGCTTAAACATCATCCACTCACGGTGAGTCATAGCCCCACTTTTACTCGCTTAATTACTTTATAAACTGCTTAGGGGAGATACATGCTCAACTACTTGCTTTTACTTTCACAAGTTCTCTAAAGTTTTACATATTCCTGTGAGTCATAGCCCCTCTTTTACTTGGTTTACAAACTCTTTGTGGGAGATACATGCTCAACTATTTTAGTTTAATTTCTATTATTTGCTAACTATGTGTTGTATGTGAACTAAGGGTCCGCTTGGTTCAAAGTGGGGAAAGGGAAAAGGAAAGGGAATGCAAAGGAAGGAGTGAGGTGGGTAATCAATCCCTTACCCCCCCCCCCCCCCCCAATTTACTCTATAATGGATGATTACCCACTACGGGGTAATCAATCCCTTTGCACCCTCTTTACCAAGCACACAACAATGAGTGGGGTGAGCCCTTTTTAATACCTTACCCATTCCCCACCCCCTAACCTCCCCAACAAGCACCCCCTAAATGTTTATTTATGCTAAGTAACATTATTGCCATAGTTAGAGTTTCTGTATCATGGACCATTAAACACGATGCATAGTGAGTACGAACATTATGATTAGATCTATTGAGATTAATGTATCAATTAAGTTGACTCAGTTAGAGCAAATAAACGAAACAAACATTTGAGAACACTAGGTATGACAACAGATTACCTACTAGGCTATGATTGCAACAATTATTCCAATTTCTATTAGTACGAGATTTACATTTTGGTTTTCATAAAGGATAGTAAACAATAACAAACAATTTTCAACATAGTGGGTGTATAACAACATAACCCACGATGCCATTTCTACGGACTTGGTCCGACTACGATTCAATGGACTTGGTCCAATAACGATTTCATGTACTTGGTACAAACTATGTGATCTAATGGACTTGGTGTAATCTCGAAACTAATAGAATTGGTATAATAACAAACTAACGGACTTGGTACAAATGTGAACTACCAGAAACGAGAAGCTAGAAAACTTAAGGTTTCGATTTCAAGAACTAAGAGCAACAAAAACACTACCTACACGTGATATTGTATTTAGTACAATAGTCATACACTTGGAATCCAAAAAATCTACATTTAGTATTTGCACCAGGATTTATTTACAAGATTTCCACAACTATTTCCACAAATTCTATGAACTCACCAACCTTTGTGTTGACACTTAAGCATGCTTATCTCAGGTTCATAATGAACGAGGCTGGCACAGAGGGGCAAGGATATTCAAGAAGGCTATAAAGTTTATTATCATTCGAAAACACATTTAATATAATTTTTAAATTGTGAAACTACTGGGACCTCATTTTGCGAACTCTGGTATTCATATAATTCGGATGATAAATCTTTTAAAACGACTTCATTAGAGTTCGTTTTCAGGGCCGGTCCTGAGTTATATGATGCCCTGGGCGAGACGATAAAAAAATGCCCTTATGAAAGATTGTATACTAAAAACACACTATCGATGTCGTATACTCTACACATATAAACTAGAATGCCAAAAAAAGTACAAGTTCTACTATATAGACCGTGCGACACTAAATTTCAATTTCAGATTTTTTCAACCGTACGACTTCACTACGTTGTTTCCAAGTGTTCATTTGGTTGGTAGTTTCTTTTTGTGCGACTGACTTGACATTTTTGTGCGACCTTTTTGTATTTTTCGAAAAAGGCAAAAAAATTTTTAAAAATATTTCAATAATTCTTTTTTATTATTTTCAAGAATTTTGTGTTTTTTCGAAAGAAAGGCAAAACGTTCGCAAAAAAAATTCTCAGCCACCAGTCAACACAAAAAGTACAACCATCGATCTCCTCATTGGTTTAAGGAGTCAGAGCAATTTCTAAAATCATGTTATATTTCTTATGTTTCACTTTCAAATTTATTGTTGTATAAAAAAATTCAATGTCATAATTTTTTGAGATTTATTATTACTAAAAGGGACTACATACGCTTAAGCGGCTTAACTTACTTGTTTCCAAAAGATTTACAAAAAGACGACACTCTCTATGTTTTGTCCATTTCACGTTAATTTAGAAGTTTGAAACAAAACAAGGTACTGTAACAATTTTTTAAAATAATAATAAATAAAAATTCTAATAGAGTTCAGTTTTTTAGGAACCCCACGTGATACAAAACTTCTCTCTCTGTCTAGACCAATCAGATTTTAGCACCACTTCATCTTCCTTGTTATATTTGCACATAGGTGGTCTTCCCTGTTAAACCACCATTCTCGCCAGAAAAAGTTAATATACTATAAACTAAACACCATAAATTTGATGCCCCCAATTTATATGATGCCCTGGGCCGTCGCCCAGCTCGCCCAGCCCCAGGTTCGGGCCTGTTCATTTTTTATTGTTATAACTGTTGTGCCGTCGAGTAACACCCATTTTGAATTATGCTGCATATCACGAAATTGGGGGTGTTACAAATGTTACTCTTAAGCTTGATGAATACTCTTTTGGCGGTGCTTTTATGACTGCTGATATGATTGAATTTAGTGATTGTGTTAATGAAATTGGTGTTGTGGATGTGGTTTAATCTGGCTTTCATTACACATGGACTAAAAGCTTATTAAATCCCAATTCTTATATCCTAAAGAAATTATATGGAATTATGGGAAATGAGAAGTTCATTGATATTTATAAGGATGCTAGTGCTAATTTCCTCCCATACATCATCTCTGACCACAGCTCAACAATCCTAAGCATTCCTAATGTCTTAAAGCAGAAGAAGAGATCTTTCAGATTCAACAATTTCATATATGACAAAGTTGATTTCCTAGATATTGTACAGAAAAACTGGGACAATCAAGTTGAAGGTTGTAAGATGTTTCAGCTTGTTTCAAAAGTGAAAATGCTAAAAAAGCCATTTACCCAACTTAATTGGAAAGATAGAAATCTATCTGATAGGATGTTGCAACTTGATTTGAAATTGAAAGATGAGCAGAGCATAATTGATTTGGGACCCTCATAATTGTATGTTTAAGGAAGATGGTGCTAGGATCTTTAAAGAATACATGGATGTTGTAAATGATGAAGAAAAGCTCTTTTTTAGCAAGCAAAGATTAATTGGTTAAAGAAGGGGACATGAACACTACTTATTTCATAAGGTGGTGAAGGGCATAAGGCATCAAAGTTTTATTGCCAGAATATGTGATGATAATGGGAACAAGCATGCTGGTAATGAAGTTGCTAATGAATTTGTCACACTTTTCTACTTTTTTAGGAAATAGTGTCCAAGTTAAGAGGCTTGCAGAGTTAAACCTTGATTTTGACAGTATCATAAAAGCAAAGGAATACTCTAAAATGACAGCTGATGTTTCAAATGAAGAAATTAAGAAGGCAATATTTGATATTGATGACAACAAAATCCCTGGCCCAGATGGTTTCTCGTCCAATTTCTTCAAGAAAGCATGAAATATTTTTGGGGAGGCTGTGTGCAAGGCTGTTAAAGAATTTTTCATCAAAAAGAAGCTTTTAAAGGAAGTAATGCTACAATCATTGCACTGGTCCCTAAAACTCCTACAAGCAAAGTGTATGATTTTAGACCTATTGCTTGTTGTAATGTGATTTATAAATGCATAACCAAGATCATGAGTGATAGATTGAAGATTGTTTTGGATAAGATTGTGAACTGCAACCAAAGTGCCTTCATTCATGGTAGAAACATCATAGATAACATTGTCCTCATCCAAGAACTTCTCAAGGAGTATAATTAGGCTAACAGCAGGCAGAGGTGTGCATTTAAGATTGATTTGCAAAAGCTTTGTGTCATAGTGGAATTGAGCTTTTCGGAAAATGCACTGATCAATTCAACATTTTATATAAAATCGTATGTAAGTAAAAAAAGTATTGCAATATCGGGCTCATTTTATTCGCAATTTGAATGCTTTTTCAACAGCATATTGTTTTATAAGGAAATTGGTAATTCATTAAATATGTGATAGGTAAAGTTTGTTATTTAAAGAAATTTTAAATAGACAAAAATACACCGTTGGTCCCTAAACTTGTCCAAAAACATCACCACGCCCCCTAAGTTTGCAAAATCGTCGCCATGCGTCCAAAAGTCTGGTTTTCGAGGCCGAATGCGTCCCTTGACCAGAAATGGTGAGGTCAACGCTCATTTTTTATTATATTTTCAAGGGCATAATAGTCCAACAATATTTATAACTATCATATGGTTAAATCTAACACGACACTCCATTCTTATCATCAAACGGGTCTATTTTGTTAGGGAGACAAGTACATTGTTGTGTGGTGAAATATGGGTTTAAGTGGGATGTACATGTGAGGAAAATATTGGTTCATATGTATGGAATGGTGAAAGAGGTTCGGGTAGCACGTAAGTTGTTTTATGAAATGCTTGAACCGAACTTGGTTGCGTGGAATACGGTTATTGATTGTTATGTTTGTTGTGGGGAGTATAGGGAAGGTTTGGAGTTGTTTTCGCGTATGCATGATGCTGGTGCAAGACCACGTCGAATAACCCGCTCGGGGAACACCACTTTGGACTCTTAGTTTTCAAAATGTTACAAACCACTCAAAGGTCGATATGGTTTTGTAAAGCCAGTTTGTATATTATCAATACACTGGACTCAAAAAATGTATATGAGATTTGCACATTTTTTATGTTTACAAAATTTGGTAATATCATAAAATGATGTAGTTATCACAATGTTTCATGTCGCTCATTATACTTTGATAAATACCAATTTAGTCATCCGACTTAGTATAAACGTTCCCATTTTTATCATCTTAAAATGAGTAACGTGAAACGTATGAGAAAGTACTCTCTTATTTTTGGACATAAACATGACGTAAATGGAAGGTTTTACCAAACTGATGAGCTAAATTGACTGGGAACAACGTATAAATGACTAATGTTGAACACTATCCCTTTTCAAAAGATTGATTTATTTTGTGAAGTTCCAGAAATTATATAATTGTAGAATTTTACAACAAGGTTATCAGGATCAAATCAGTACTCGATTGGCTTGAAAGGCTATCCTTGAGTTTTTGCGACATTTGAATACTCGGGTTCAAAATCTAACTCCGGTCAATCGGGTCAACCCGATTAATCCAAATATGTAATAAGGTGGGGTATCGGGTTCAAAATAGTTTGCCTATTCGGGTTCCGGTCAACCCGACTGACTCGAGTTAGTTTTTCTTTTTCTTTTTGTATTTTTGTTATTTTTCATATAAACTTTGCCTAATCTTTAGTCAATTGAAATGCACAAGTTAAATGGTCCTTCTAGTAGCTTGTTAGTTGTTATTTACCTACTGTTGTAAGTTTGTTATTTGAAAAGCTTATGTTTACAAGACTGCAACTATTATTCTACTTGCTTATTATTATATGTTCTTGTTATTTGAATGATATACACACGATCAATCTCATCCACTTTAAAATTAGTGCAAAAGTTGCCAATTCTATTTTCTAAGTAAGTTGCAATTAATGTCAAGTCATGGATATTGTTCTTTTATTTTCTTATTATTATTATAATATCTTACTATTTGTCTACTGATGCAAAATGTAACTTGCAATTTTGCAAGACTACTGCAAGTCTCCAACAAACAACTGCAACACAAGTATCCATTTGGTAACTAGTTATAGATATATATACTTGACTTTTTAGCTTGTTACCATGCATTGTTGCATGCATTTTCATGGTTACAACTTGTAATTCTTTCATATTTATACTCCCCACAACAAACATGCATACGCGAAAACAACTCCGGGTTATTCAACGTGGTCTTACACCAGCATCATGCATATGTGAAAACAACTCTAAACCTTCCCTATACTCCCCACAACAAACATAACAATCAATAACCGTATTCCACGCAACGAAGTCCGGTTCAAGCATTTCATCAAACAACTTACGTGCTACCCGAACCTCTTTCACCATTCCATACATATGAACCAATGTTTTCCTCACATGTACATGCCATTCAAACCCATATTTCACCACACAACAATGTACTTGTCTCCCTAACAAAACAGAACCGTTTGATGATAAGAATGGAGTGTCGTGTTAGATTTAACCATATGATAGTTATAAATGTTGTTTGACTATTATGCCCTTGAAAATATAACAAAAAATGAGCGTTGATCTCACCATTTCTGGTCAAGGGACGCATTCGGCATCAAAAACCAGACTTTGGACGCATGGCGCCGATTTTGCAAATTTAAAGGGCATGACAATGTTTTAGGACAAGTTTAGGGACCAACTGTGTATTTTTATCTTTTAAATAGCTAAAAGTACAAAGTGGTCATCGTAACCTTTTTTATTGAATATATTTTTAAATAAATGTTAGGTAGTTTTTTAAATTATTAGGTAGGTTAAGGTTTTTTCTTTTTCTTTTTTTTTTCTCTTTTTTTTTAAAATTTTATTATTATTATTTTTTAATAATATATATTAAACTTTAACATTTTATAAAAAAATCGTATGTACTTCAAAAGTATATTAATATTGGACTCGTTTTATTCGCAATCTAGAGGCCTTTTCAATGATATAACTCTATTTTTTATTATAGAAATCATTAAATATTTATTAGTTTTTTTATAAATAAAGTTTGTTATATAAAAAAAATTGTAAATAGTAAAAATTTAAAGTAATTTTCATAACTCGTTACATAGTTTTGGAGGCGTTTCATAAATGTATATTTTATTAATCGAAAGAAAAGCATGACAAAGTTTCGGGTGGGCCTATTTTTTTTGGGTCAGGCTATTTTGAAACCTCACATGAAACCCGTGGTTTCACGGCATTTCATGTGAGTAATAGTATTTATAGTAATTTAAGAAACAAATACGTTTTCAGATAACTTTTCTAAATATACTATAAGCCCAATCACATTTTAAATAGACTTAACAAGTTAACATGAGTTCTGCCTAAAAATAACGATACTTTTAATTGCTACATGTGTTTCCGATTGATCGATATTTAAAATCTTTCTATAAAACTCATAGACAATGGAGGGTGTGTACATAAATAAATGCCTTGAGTATCACATTGTTTTTAGCTAGTTTGTCGATTATTTCACATTTTAAGTAAGTAATTTAATAGTCTAGGTATTAGTGTATTATTGTTTTCACATACTAGTATTCCCGCGCACGCGCATTTTTTTTTAATTTTTTGAATCATATATTTTTATTTATTAAAAAACAAATAATTTAATCTTTGTTTTGTTTGATTTATGATGTTTAATTATAGTTTTTTTTTTATTATTAAAGATAATTATTTAAAAATTTTAATCCTATTTTTAATTGTATCTTATCTATATTTTTTGTATTTATCTTCTAGTGTTATGGATAAATATAAAATATTACCTAATAAGAAAATAATCTTTTTTTTTAAATAAAATTATTACTAAATAAGGTATGAATCTATTTTTTTGAAATGAAAAATTCACAATAGGGGTTTTGTTTTATTATATAAAAAAGATATGTAGGTATTAACTATTAAATAACGAATCGAAATCTCTTGTTCTGTTCCGCTATTTTTTTTATGTTATGGGTATTTTGTAAAAGATTGGAAATCTTTGAATCTAAATTCAAAGAAAGATTATAATGGTCGAAGTAAGACTTCCAGATTCTCTTCTACTGCTAATGTAATGTCTATTGATTGGGTCTTGAATTACATTGGATAACCGGCCGAGAATTCCACTACTAGTTGGGAAAGTACTTTCTATACTGTAATATACATAAAGTGGGTTGGGTAAAGCAAACTCCCTCCTTGGACGAGCACGGGCTTAGTCAAGTAGAACCGGGTTGCGCTGCTGGATGCTATGCATAACATTGAAATAGAATATGTACAATTGAACATTGCTAAACAGCACATCCTATATATAATCCCACAAGAATATTTTAGAGAACATACGTAAATGGTTTCGAAATCACAAAGTTAACAGCCAAAATTAATATCTGAATGGATTATACTCATAATTTTTCTGCCTAAAATTAGATGAACTAATTTTGTGTTAGTCTTTATTTAGAATTTAAAATATGCATTTATGTATAGACCACATATGACGACATGAAAAACTAGTGAACGACTTACGTCTCAACAATTAATTTATATATTTCTGTATATGACACAAACCAAGATTTCAGAACAAGGTGTGGTCAAAGAGTGAAATAGGCAAAATTTAACTTTAAAAATAGGTCAGATGTATCGATCAAAAGTCATTCGAAGTGTATGGAAATACAGGTATCTGTTTTCTTAAGACACTCACACCCTCACATAGTCACATATATACATGCATCTTTTAAACTTAGATTAGTTCAAGAAAACATTATTGTGGTAATATAAAAAGGGTAAATGGACGTGGTTTTCCGTATTGAGATTATCCGAAATTGGTGAATATTTTTGACTTAGATGTACGCTGGCTTAGATGGGTAATCCCGAGATTATTTCTGACCCTTCCTTAGCTACCTCTAAATGACACACCTAGCAAGGGTTGATCCCATAACCTCGATTCAATCCCATAACCAGGTCATTTGATTGTGGTTTTATTATAATAATTTAATTTTGCTATAATTTTTAACAGTTAACTATTACTCTAATTGCCTGCATAGTTTAACAGGGAGTGCTTACAAACCACTAATCCGTTTCAACCTCCACAATGAAAAATGAGAGATGATAAATTATAATTTTGGATCAAATAATTAAGGCTCTTTAAACATAATATTGTAATTTAGAAAATAAGATTACAATCTTTTGCTTAAGGTTTTGGACAAATTACGCATACTCCGTACTTTGCTTGGATATGATTATAGTTTATAGAAGATTAAATTGACGATGCCGCGAGTTGTTTTGGACAACACATATTTATGGGCCCATATGAAATTTGACCCATTATTTGATTTAGAGCACAGGCGCACAGCCAACATTGCCTAGCCCATACAAATGTAAGCAGCAAAAATAATCTATTTTTTCTTAGGTCCGTTTGGTTTGTTAATGGAACTAGATTTGGATTCGGCTTTATTTGCATTTGGATTAGAATTTGAGAAATAAAATATGGGAGGAGAAAAAGGGAGATGTTAGCTAAAATGGGAGGAGACCCATCTTACTTGGAAAGAAGACCGAAAAAAATAAAAATAAAAAAAAAAAATAAATAAATAAAAAGAATTGTCAGTAAACCTTGACATTGTCGATAAATCGAGCAAATGAGGTAACTTTTGTGTAGCCCATATATTTGGGCTTTATGTCATCGGCATCCAATCCCAATGGCCAATACCTCAAAACAAACGGCTCCTTAAAAACTGAAATTATGTGTTTTTGGTTTCCGGTTAATCGGAAAAAGGACAAGGTTGCGGCTATTAGTATTGAATAGCACGGATGGCGACATATTTACATATGGTACGTATTGAGGGTTTGGGTTGGTCGATCGTTTGGTTTCCCATGTTCGGTAAGGACCCAAGGTGTGACTAGAGTCACGAGTTGGGTTAACGCTTACGAGTCGACTCAGTCAATTATTCGCGAGAGAATAATCGACTTGGGTGTAGTTTTACAAAGGCTAGCTCGGTGTGAATTGCTTGGGCCATTTAGGGGAAATGGCCAAGTATTTATAGGAGGACCCTTAGGGTTGTGAGGAACCCGTAAAGGTAATATGATGGCCCTGGATGATCCACGTGGTGATCAGGGTAAAGGATAAAGGAGGCACGTGGTACTTGTACTAACGCCCCTGGCGAGATCGCCAGGCTTGCCGTTTGCCTGGACGCGTTCGTCATGCAAGGTTTGTCTTGGTGTCACCCGGGGAAGTGTTTCCTAGGCATTTGGATGAAATCTAGCCTTGATGTACTTACATTCAGGGTGAGTTTAGAGTGTATGGGCCTTAGCCAGATGGGTTGAAGGTCCTATACGCTATTAGTAACCAACTACAATCAACTTCAACAATATAATCCCATCTCCATAACAAAAAATAACATATTTGAACAACAATATTAATTAAGATCTTTTTAAAGATCTCACAAACTTGTCATCGATCTATCAAAAATCTGAACAAAACAAAAAAACTTACCTGAAACCTTGTAAAAAGATCTTAGCTGAAACTTTTGAGAACGAGGGTCTTTGAGACGTGGGTTGCAATAATCGAAATTTGAAAAAATATATTTTTTTGGATTAAATTTACAAGTGTCACCAAATTTTATAGAGTTGTGTTTGTTGTTTGGTGTGGCTTCGTCCAAGAGAGAACAAAGAAAGCATGCTATTTTTGTTTATATCTACAAGTTGGTAGGTGAGATTTAGAGGTGGGTGGCCGGAGAAAATACCATACCAGTGGAGTTGAGATGTGTGAAAAAAAGAGAAATGTATTGGAGTTGTGTGTGGAAGAAGATGAAGTTAATGTGACAATAAGGGTATTTTTGTCACTTTATGGTACACAAAAGAAAAAGCTAGTAACAACTCATTGTACTTTTGTCATAAAAGGATATACACGTGTCAAGATTTTAATGGAGTCGTATAATCGGTCAGTCGCACTAATTTATTTTGAGAGTTGACTTTTCTTTTTTCGTCTAGAAGGTGGATCAAATTAGGTCATTTGAGAAATTTCTAATGTAAATTACCAATCTACTTCAAATTTGGCAAAAGTGGTTAAACAAAAAAGTTGATAATCAAATTCAAACACTTATAAGAGCATGGGGTGTGGTCAAACCATCGGTGGTGCCATCACCACCAGCCAAAAAACCTCGATGGCGCACCACACCAGGGTTGGCGCCGTGGCCCCTAACGCCGTGGTGGCTAGCCCACGTCGTAGAGAATTTTTGTTTCTTTTTTCTTTGAGATATAATGGAACTTTTGGATACTTTTTGAATTTGCACCGCTGGTACCAACGGCTATATATTCGTTTTTTCCCCATTTTCCCAAATAATACACTTTAATTCACACAATTAAATCCAAAAAAACCTTATAAATACCTGTGAAAAACTAGAAGGGGGGTTCAATAGTTTACCACTTTTTAACTTGTTAATCTTTGAAAAGCATTACGTGTAATCAACGAATCTAACTAATTAACAGTAATTAATATGCAAGTATAAAGAAAGAAACGATCAAACCAAAACACGATTGTTTATCGTGGTTCGGCTACAAGGACTCTTTTTCCTTGCCTACTTCACGCCTCGAGTTTCCAACTCGAGAGTTTCCAACACTTTATCCGGTACAAAGCTAAATACCGGGTCCTAGTTCAAGGTAGAACCAACCTAACGTCCCCTATCCATTATTTCCGACACTAAGCTAGATGTCGAGTTCTTTTACAATGGTACAACCACTCCCGTCACACTATGTATTTTAAGGCCTAAAATACTAACCGATCAATTCAATACAAGATACAAATGAATTATAAACTATAAGAGTTTATACAATACAAAGCTAACAAGTTTTGCAACGTTGAGTTGAAACTTGTTACTTCTCGGATGAACTTGTGAACTTCTTAGCTACAAAAGAGAATCACACAAGTGAGTTTCTAATGAGTTAGATAAGAGTATTGATAGTATTTATGTATTCTATAGCTAAAAGTGATGAGAGATTTCTTGCAAATGGCTTGATATTTATAGTCAACCAAACCTGCAGACTGGCGGATCCGGCGGAACCAAAACAAGGGTTCCGCCCTTGTACTCCCAGGGTTCCGCAGGTCTGATAGTCAAAGACTACAAGAAATCTTTCCATATCTAGCAATGTCACATCAAGATTGTACAAGTCCACACTCAATAGTTTGAGTGAGAATCCTTCCAAGATGTGTAAGAGATCTTATGCAAAGTCACATCCTAGATTTAGTAACCTTACCATAAATGCTTATGATGCATGTCATGATGTCATGTTACATTTTCTATATTAGGAAATATAACAATGTTTATGTTTAATATGAAACGTAAAGTCTAGTTATACAAGACTTAAACTAGAACCATGTTTTACTAAAAACTAAAGTTTATACTTTGTCGTTAACAAAACTTAGCAAAGATCGTAAAATATAAATAACGTTTTTAGGCGATATTTGTATTAACAATCTCTCCCTTTTTGTTGATGACAAAAAATAAACTTTATTTTTAAGTAAATCACTAATTCTAGTGTTAAGTCTATGAAAGTTTGTATTTAAACTTGTTTTACTTAATTGATGAAAATCATTCTAAGTTTGTAAGTTTAAATATATTTTCTCCCCCTTTTTGTCGAAACAAAAAGAAGAGTTGTGTAGCGGAATAATGCAAATGTTCCCCCTTGGACAATACTCCCCCTAAATGGAGTGCCAAGAAAGGATTCATGGATTTTGAACCTAAAAAAAATTAGTTGACGATAATGACACATGATATTCAATGAGCCATAACATAAAATGAGAATATAAGCAATCACACTCTCAACTTATATATGATCAACCAACAATGCAAACAAGATAGTAGAAAAGATGTCATTCCAAGTAAAATTTGACTTTGTAAAAGTCAAAGACAAGAGATGAAAACTTCCATCCTACTTTTAGAAATATAAAGGTGAAAAGGTAACTTAGAAGAGAAAAAGTCCTATGTCTATAAAAAGACCAACATTGCCTTTGATGAGAAACATCCTCCTAAGTTAAGGTCTATGGTTGGTGAGGATGAAAAAGAGTGTTTAGACTGTTGATAATGTGTTGGATGACAAAGCGAGTTTCATCTTGAACTTGATGAAGCATGGATTTTATGCTTTCACAAATTTGGATTGTTCGCTCACATTGCGTACAACCATGATGAGGATTAGGTAGGATTGGATTTGTGGTTGATTGTGTGGTGGTGGAATACTAGTTGGTTGTTGGTTTATGTTAGGTGGGTCATTCCATAAGGATTCCTTTATTTCCTCAAATGAAGGAAACAAGGATTCAAAGTGTTATGATTGAGGTTCTTGAGGTGGTAGTTGAGTTTGAGGTTGATTGTTTCTTTGGAAATTTGGTTCTTCATATGGAGGACCATGGGTGTTGTTGTGAATGGGATGTACCAACATTGGTTGTGGTTGTGGTGGTGATTGTGTTTTGAATGGTTGAGATGATGGAGATTGAAGTGGTTGTGGTTCTTTTGTTGGTGGATTTAGCGATCTTGGAGGAAGATTTTCAAAGCCTTCAAGAAATGAAAGTGGTGATGATGGTGTCGTACCAAAAAGTTCCATGGGTTCACTCTTGGGTGATTTTGGAGGTGATGGTGATTTTGATGGTTGAGTTGGTACCGATGGTGATGTTGGATCAATTGGTGATTTTGTTGGTGATGAAGTGATTGTGACACTTTGTGATCTATGAGATGATGTAGGAGTTACAAGGTCAAGAAAATTTTCTCTATGAATTGGTGATGAAATGATGAGGGGTGTTTCATCCGAAGATGATGAACTTAAGTTGATTTTGGTGTTGAAGCAACAAGGTTAGACACTAATCCTAGCGGTTCTTCTAATGGGTCGAGATGGTGGTGATGAGTGGTTTGACTTAGTCATGGTGAAACAAGGATGTTAAGGAGATGACAAAGAAGTAAGAGAATGATGGTGAGATGTGAGTACAAACTATCCAAGATGAACTAATTTATAGAGTTGGAGAGTTTCGAAAAGTGTGTTTGGATTTGATGTTCTTCCATTCAAAGATGGAGGTTTGTAATTATTTGGAAGGGCTATGAATGTTGTCACTTCACTAGAAGTCAGCCCAATGAGGTTTGATGGAGTAGGATGACCAAGATATACACTAAATGCTATGTGGTCATGTCAAATGATTTGGTTTAGATATTCTACGGATTTCAAGGAACCTTGCAAAGGGTTCCTTTCTTTGTGTAGAAGGGTTCCTTGGGTAAAGTATGTTTGAATTTGAATTTTGGCGGGAAGTGGCTTCCTATTTATTTTAATGGGTGAAACTGATCCTAATATGTTTATTGGAAGTTAGGGAAGATGTTTCTCATTAAGGAAAATGACTTGGTGTTTGAGAAAGTGTAAAATAAAAAGAAATAAAAAATTTCTGCAGGTGACTGGCGGAACCCAACACATCCACAGGCGGAACCCTGTTTTGGGTTTCGTCTGATCCGTTGGGCCAAAACTGGGTTACCCAGAAAAATGCACTAGCGGATGATGAGTGTCTAAATACTCATCATTTTATACCTATTTGAACCCACAAAAATAACCAAAAACACACAAATGACTCACAAAATGTTACAAATTCATAAAAATGTGTTTTTATGTGATTCAGGTACAAAAGATTGAAAAACAAGTGAAAAATGATCAATTTCACAACAATTGTCGTTTTCAGTCCCTGGAGTTATACAAAATGTCAAAACTAGTCCCTAAATGTTTAAAATGAAAGAAAAGTTAACTTAAGTCCTTGGGAAGTCAAAAATATTCACAAATGATCCCTGGATGAAAGTTTACACAAAATGGCAACTTTTACCCCTCAAGTTACAAAATTGGCAAAATAGGTTCCTGGGTATTCAAAACTTGGAATTTTACAAATATTACCCTTGTACTATGCATGATTGACAATTTGGAACAATTTGAATAACTTTTGGGAAATTACAAGTTTAGTCCCTCAAAATCCAAAAATAACATTTTAGGTCCTTAAAGTTTTAAAAATAAATAAAATACAACTTTGTTCCTTGTGTTATTATTATTGGCAGGTTTGGCCCTTCAAAAGAAGTTTGGAAAAGTTCACATGATTGGTCCCTCAGTTTTCAGTTTGTACAACATAGGTCCTTGGGCTTGTTTTGTACTAATAATACCAACCGGACCCTTATATTAAATCCAAACAAACAAAACACAAACACCCTAGCCCACCAATCAAGCCCAACACCAATACCCGGCCCACTCCCTAAACTAATAACTCAGGGTCAAACAAAGGTCAAACCCGCAAAAAAACCGCCTACCACTGTTCACCATCTCTTTCCATACCACTGAGTCACAAACCAGGGTGGTTTTGCCACATCTTCCCCCTCCACTTGATACCCCAGCTCACACCTTACCTTTTTCCACCACCCTACACCTAACCCTGCTACAATAAATGCTTCCACACCACCTTTCACCTCCAATCCATACCCTCTCCCCTGTTTCCATACCAACTGTCCCAATTGGCCTCCAAAATATCTAACTTGTCTCCCTTACACTTCCACAACCCTCCAAATATCTTTAATTGAAATAAAATTGGCCCAAGCCACCCTTTGGACTTTTGGCGCCAAAATACCATTTGATGGCTAGGATGCATTACAAGGAATCAAGGGTCAAGATTAAGTGGAAACTTATGAGTGTTCACCAAGGGTCACTGAGGCTATAGAAAGAAGCAAGAAGACAGAGGAGAAAATACTTTTGCCTTAAGCAATTGTCACTTAGCTTATTTTCATGTATTTTACTGCTTTCATTTACTTACCATGTCAATTTATTGCTTTCAGTTATGTAAGAGAACCTTGACAAGTTTAATTACAAAGCTATTTACAGTCTTAGTTTTATAATCTTTAAATTCATGTCTTTACTTTAAATGTCATTTAAATACATGTCATTTCCATTTCTGTTTGATCAAAAGATATTTAGAGGACTCTTTATGACACTACATAGGTCTCAGTCACCTATTGCAAGCCTTTAGAAACCATTAAATAGCTATGATCTTTTAAATTAGAAAATACTAAAAAATAGAGAAAATCATTGAAAAATCAAAAATAGTGGGTTAATAAAGAAGATGATGAAGCAGGGGTAAATTTGGATTGCTAAGGGTATTAGGAGTTTGATGGGAAGCTATTGGGTGTAACCTTGTCCTTGGTTCCATGTTTCTCAGTTTGATGCATCTTGTAAGCAATTTTCTTAATTTTCTACACATTTACTGTTTATGTCTTTATTTGCTTTGATTTACATGTTTTCTTGCTTATCTGTTGTTACTAAGTGTTGTTTAAGTATAATATTGTATGTTTATGTATTAGTTTGTATTGTTGCTTAGATTTCATTTTTTAACTGTGAAAATGAATTATAAGTGATTCATGTTTGTTGTTGTTTAAATTGTTGTTTATATGTCTATTTTGTCTTAATATATGTTATTATATAGTTTGGAATCAGGTTCTTATGCAAAATCATTGAATACTTTAAAAATCATGTGACAAGTGGTAATTAAAGGGCTGTTTGGATTTGTATAGATTGAGGTCTGAGATTGTGTTGGAGAGGTCCATTCCTGTTCTTGCATGATTAGTGAGTTATTGGAGGGCTTGACACCCCTGTAGGCTCAATGGTAATGTCTTTTGCAGTCATGGTCATTCTTAAATATATTTCAAAGGATCACTGATTGATTGTTGTCTAATCTGTGTTAATGGATGCTAGTAGTGTTATTCTTGTTTGATTGTGCATAATTAGTTATCTATGAACTCAGTTTAGTGGTCATATTCTAGCTGTGTTTTGTGTTTAGTCAAAATTACCTTTTAACTGTCTTAGTTTTGTGTCTGTGTCAAATTATATGTCCAAATTTCTATTATGTGTTTAAATGTTGTTTATATTTGTTTATTTAACGTTCTCTATGTCTAATATATCAAAATCAGTGATTAAATTCAAATCAAAGTTGATGAAAGTCAACTTTGATCATAAATTCAAAAAGTCAAAATTACCACAAACCTGATTTTTGATTAAAAGTTTAATTTTACTGTGCCTTTATTATTAAGTTTCTACTTAATTGCTATTAGGGTTTCAATATTTAGCTGCTTATCTGTCTTATTTATTTTTGTTAATTTTTATTATTAATGTTTAAGTGCTTTTCTAAGTGCTTATTTTAGGGTACTTTTGCCCTGTCTCACAGCCTTAAGGCCATGATCACAAGCTTACAGCTTGTTGATCATGGAGCTTGAGGCTGTGTTCTTTGTTGTTATTGAAACCTTAATAGCTTGTTTATTGATGTATATGCTTATTTTATGCTTATGTGCCTATTTTCACTATTCATATCACACACCTTTTTGCACCATCTTGCCCCACTCAACTGAAGCAAACAGTTGAGTGGAGCTGGTTACAAAAGCTTCCAACAAGTTCCTTTGTGAGCTTGAGTTGTTGATTCTTGGCTTTTCACAAAGCCAAGGAACTAAACTCAATGTCTCAGCATGGTTTGAGCTTGTTTAAGCTTATTAGATAAGTCAAGTGAGTGCTTATGTTTGCCCACTCATATAAATGGTCTGTGAAAACAGTCCATTTGTGCCATTTCCATAAGTGCCTCACAAGCTCAATAGTGAATATAAGCTTGTGTGGTTTGGCTTTTTCTGAAGCCAAACCATCCAACTTTATGTTTCTGCATCTCAATTTCATGTTGCAGCTCCTTTACTAGGGCTTCAACAAGCTTTGAACTTGTCCCCATTTTCCTGAGTGCACTGTTCATCAGTACACTCAGGAAAATATTAGCACCTTCATAAGCTTGCAAAAAGCTTATCATTGGGACTTAGTTGATGAAAATTAGTTCCAGTTGGAGCTGATCAACTAGACTTCAAGTCCTAGTTCTTAAATTCCCATTTGCACCCTATTTGATAGGGCTGCAAAGAGTTTTTTTTGCTTGTTCCCTTTTGATGTGTATCTGGTTCACCAGCTTATACAGCAACTTGGGAGGTTTTTCTCAAGCTTCTCACAAGCTCATCTGTGGACCCCACAGAGTGAGCTTGGGCTTTTTGGAAAGCTTACCAGACCACCTTGCTTTATACATAACTTATTTGGTCTTATGAGCTTATTTACTAGGCTTATTTAGACCATATATATAGCTGCAGGGGGTGTTTGGATCTGTTGTATCTGGAATAGCTTATTGAGCTTATGTGAGCTTATTGGCTTATTCCAGTGCACCACACTTGTTAATATTATCCACTAAACTTGTACAAACTCTTCTTTCCCTTTTATTTCTATTTTCAAGCTTGTTTATGTGTTTAAGCTTGACTGAGAGCTTTTTAGCTTATCTGAATAAGCTTAAGTCCATGAATCTGCTTATTTCCATGTTAATAAACTTCCATTTTCTTTATACTTGTATAATATCAGTATATAAACCAACCAGAAAACAGAAAATACAAAAAGAAACACTTTTTCCAATAAGTGATAGCTTCTATTTAAGAAGCTTAATGCTTAAAAAGCCAACTGTGTTGGAAATAAGCTGTTACACAGCTTATTGCTTAGTTTTGATAAAAGTTGCTTTATTAAAATTACTTATTATTAGTTACTTATTAGATTTGCAAAAAGAAAAATCAAAAATAAAATAAAAATGCAAAAATGGGTGTGGGTGGATTCGAACCTTGGACCTCTCGCTAGTAAACATGCATTATCCCCACACCCCTTCCACTTGCTCTGGGGCACCAGTTCCGAATATCTTTGCACCATCAATATACTTAAGGGTGTTTTGGTGTTTTGGCTTATTGGGACTGTTAAGCTTATAACAGCTTATTGGAATAAGCTGTTATCCCCATTTTATTTTTCCTAGCTTCTTCATAACATTATATACTTTCCATAATTTTTTCATAATTTTTACTGTTCATATAATATATATAATAATTAATATAGTTTAAATACCTTTTAGGAAATAATTAGTATGTAATTTTTAAAACTGCTTATTTATAATTTTTATAAACTTTTTATATTTTTTATGTATTCCTGAGATGATTAGGAAGTTTATAAAAAGTTTTATAATTTTATAAATAAGTTTAGTATGTATAATAATTAATTTAGTTTAATTAGTCTAATTAATAAATAATAGATTTTAATTAAGTTTTCTTATTTTTGTATATAAAATATAGTTTTTATATTTTTCTTAACTTCTTATTAGTATATTAGAATTATGTAAAAAGTTTTAGATTTTTATTTGCTAATTTAGTATATATAATAATTTAATAATAGTATTAATATATAGATAATAGTAAATAATTAATAATAAATAGAATACTTGTATAATAAATATATTTTTAGTTTCAAAATTTCTTTTATATTATTTTTCTAAGTTTTTAGTTTATTTATTTAGTCTTACTTTATATTTTCTTATTATTTAGGTAATTATTAAATAGTTAATAATAGTTTTTAATTTATAATAATTAATATAACACTTTTAAATATTATTTTAAATATATTTTAATTATAAGTAAATATTTTAAGTTTATTTAATTTGCATTTAAGCCGTTAAGGCATGCAAATTCCCTCTTTGGGAATGTTTTGTTTTATTCGTTACGTTTACGTTTATTTAAACTTAAACGTACGTTTGTAAATATACTTTATCATTTTAGGGCTTCTGATTGTACGTTTCTTAAATGAACTAGCTGTGACAGAGCTATTACTATTCACATTCCAGTGTTAGTCATTAAGATTCCCATTTTTCTATATACATATTATTTCAACACATTACAAGTCATTGTAGTATCACGTTCACACCTCGTTGGGACATAACGACCTGGGGATGTACTTTTCTGTACTCACGTACTTTTCTGTACTTAAGACCCACGGATTAACTTTGCCATTTCTCCCGGGCTCTCGCCCTTTTATCATTTATTACGGTTGACCATTCACAAGTGGTTGACTTGTGTGATAGAGAAATAAAAGTGGTGTGGTTCGGGAGGAATCAAAATTTGGCGCCGTTGCCGGGGAGGTTGTGCTGCCTACTATGACTTGTATTTTGTATTTTGTTGAAATACCTATCCTTGTTTGTATATTATACTATATCATTCAACTTCCAGGCTGTCAGGACATATTTATTACAGTTAATTATTCACAAGTAATTAGCTTGCGTGGTAAACCTGACACAAGCCTGGGAGGTAATGATTATATATACTGTATCATATTTCATTTAATAAACAATATAAAATACAAAAATATTTTTTCCTTTGCACACAACTTGCACAGTTTGATTAGTCCCTCAGTTACAACATTTGGTTGTTGGCTGTTTACAGTTACTGAGCTCTGTCAGACCTAGATTCCCTTTCGAGGGGCGGTTGTTAGGAATTTTCTTTCTTTGTACATATATATATATAAAAAGATAAAAATACAAAAACATTATAAAAATTAAAAACCAAAAAGATTCTCCTTACCTTACTATTTATAATTCTGTGAGTGAACCCCACTCCAATTTCTCATCCAATCTGTGAGTGGCAATCCCACTCCATTTCGCCATGGACAATATAATTCGGGGTCAAGTCAAGCTAGCGACTTGGTAATCAAAAACAGTAGCATATACATGGGTTTTCACCCGTGTGTACCACCTAAGTGTGGGGGTGTGCCCCACATGTTGTATATATCTTAAAAATGAAATGAAAATTGTAAATACAGAAAAATAAAATAATTGTTGTGTTACCCCACTTAGCTTTAAATGTTATCTTTTTACGTTCAAAGATTCGGCATAATAGCCGGGACCTTGAATATTGAGGACAATATTCATTTCTAAGTGTGGGGGGGAAATTCTGGCGAATTTGATCACTTATATACCCTTGTATGCCCTTTTTCCCAAAAATGGCCAAAATTTAAATTTTTTTCACTTGGTATTAGTGTTTTGCACTAAATACAACAAATGGTAATCAATCCACCATGTCTAACCCACATAAGGATTGGCTAATCCAGGAGCAAACGACTCTTGGTAAAGATATCTCAAATCCGTTTATGGCTTGCAATTTGCCAAAAATTGTATGGTTCCTCAACTCCCCATATCCCATAAAGCAAATGAGTTGGCTAGCCCGCAAGATTATGGCTTGTGGTAAAGGCCGTGGAAAAACCATAATTGGTAATCAGCTCACCAAGATGTTGACTATTCCATCAAGAGTTGGCTAGTCCAGAAGCAAACGGCTTTTGGTAAAGACTAATCAAATCCGTTGACAGCTGGTGGTTTGCTCAAAATCACACGGTTATCAGGTGTACCACAGTTCTTACACCTGGATACTCCAGAAGTGATGGCTTTTGGTAAAGAGTTTTTCAAATCCATTAAGTTTTAAATAAAAGATTGCTAGGGACTAGCAATAGTTTAGTGTGGGGGATTGATGAGTGTCTAAATACTCATCATTTTATACCTATTTGAACCCACAAAAATAACCAAAAACACACAAATGACTCACAAAATGTTACAAATTCATAAAAATGTGTTTTTATGTGATTCAGGTACAAAAGATTGAAAAACAAGTGAAAAATGATCAATTTCACAACAATTGTCGTTTTCAGTCCCTGGAGTTATACAAAATGTCAAAACTAGTCCCTAAATGTTTAAAATGAAAGAAAAGTTAACTTAAGTCCTTGGGAAGTCAAAAATATTCACAAATGATCCCTGGATGAAAGTTTACACAAAATGGCAACTTTTACCCCTCAAGTTACAAAATTGGCAAAATAGGTTCCTGGGTATTCAAAACTTGGAATTTTACAAATATTACCCTTGTACTATGCATGATTGACAATTTGGAACAATTTGAATAACTTTTGGGAAATTACAAGTTTAGTCCCTCAAAATCCAAAAATAACATTTTAGGTCCTTAAAGTTTTAAAAATAAATAAAATACAACTTTGTTCCTTGTGTTATTATTATTGGCAGGTTTGGCCCTTCAAAAGAAGTTTGGAAAAGTTCACATGATTGGTCCCTCAGTTTTCAGTTTGTACAACATAGGTCCTTGGGCTTGTTTTGTACTAATAATACCAACCGGACCCTTATATTAAATCCAAACAAACAAAACACAAACACCCTAGCCCACCAATCAAGCCCAACACCAATACCCGGCCCACTCCCTAAACTAATAACTCAGGGTCAAACAAAGGTCAAACCCGCAAAAAAACCGCCTACCACTGTTCACCATCTCTTTCCATACCACTGAGTCACAAACCAGGGTGGTTTTGCCACATCTTCCCCCTCCACTTGATACCCCAGCTCACACCTTACCTTTTTCCACCACCCTACACCTAACCCTGCTACAATAAATGCTTCCACACCACCTTTCACCTCCAATCCATACCCTCTCCCCTGTTTCCATACCAACTGTCCCAATTGGCCTCCAAAATATCTAACTTGTCTCCCTTACACTTCCACAACCCTCCAAATATCTTTAATTGAAATAAAATTGACCCAAGCCACCCTTTGGACTTTTGGCGCCAAAATACCATTTGATGGCTAGGATGCATTACAAGGAATCAAGGGTCAAGATTAAGTGGAAACTTATGAGTGTTCACCAAGGGTCACTGAGGCTATAAAAAGAAGCAAGAAGACAGAGGAGAAAATACTTTTGCCTTAAGCAATTGTCACTTAGCTTATTTTCATGTATTTTACTGCTTTCATTTACTTACCATGTCAATTTATTGCTTTCAGTTATGTAAGAGAACCTTGACAAGTTTAATTACAAAGCTATTTACAGTCTTAGTTTTATAATCTTTAAATTCATGTCTTTACTTTAAATGTCATTTAAATACATGTCATTTCCATTTCTGTTTGATCAAAAGATATTTGGAGGACTCTTTATGACACTACATAGGTCTCAGTCACCTATTGCAAGCCTTTAGAAACCATTAAATAGCTATGATCTTTTAAATTAGAAAATACTAAAAAATAGAGAAAATCATTGAAAAATCAAAAATAGTGGGTTAATAAAGAAGATGATGAAGCAGGGGTAAATTTGGATTGCTAAGGGTATTAGGAGTTTGATGGGAAGCTATTGGGTGTAACCTTGTCCTTGGTTCCATGTTTCTCAGTTTGATGCATCTTGTAAGCAATTTTCTTAATTTTCTACATATTTACTGTTTATGTCTTTATTTGCTTTGATTTACATGTTTTCTTGCTTATCTGTTGTTACTAAGTGTTGTTTAAGTATAATATTGTATGTTTATGTATTAGTTTGTATTGTTGCTTAGATTTCATTTTTTAACTGTGAAAATGAATTATAAGTGATTCATGTTTGTTGTTGTTTAAATTGTTGTTTATATGTCTATTTTGTCTTAATATATGTTATTATATAGTTTGGAATCAGGTTCTTATGCAAAATCATTGAATACTTTAAAAATCATGTAACAAGTGGTAATTAAAGGGCTGTTTGGATTTGTATAGATTGAGGTCTGAGATTGTGTTGGAGAGGTCCATTCCTGTTCTTGCATGATTAGTGAGTTATTGGAGGGCTTGACACCCCTGTAGGCTCAATGGTAATGTCTTTTGCAGTCATGGTCATTCTTAAATATATTTCAAAGGATCACTGATTGATTGTTGTCTAATCTGTGTTAATGGATGCTAGTAGTGTTATTCTTGTTTGATTGTGCATAATTAGTTATCTATGAACTCAGTTTAGTGGTCACATTCTAGCTGTGTTTTGTGTTTAGTCAAAATTACCTTTTAACTGTCTTAGTTTTGTGTCTGTGTCAAATTATATGTCCAAATTTCTATTATGTGTTTAAATGTTGTTTATATTTGTTTATTTAATGTTCTCTATGTCTAATATATCAAAATCAGTGATTAAATTCAAATCAAAGTTGATGAAAGTCAACTTTGATCATAAATTCAAAAAGTCAAAATTACCACAAACCTGATTTTTGATTAAAAGTTTAATTTTACTGTGCCTTTATTATTAAGTTTCTACTTAATTGCTCTTAGGGTTTCAATATTTAGCTGCTTATCTGTCTTATTTATTTTTGTTAATTTTTATTATTAATGTTTAAGTGCTTTTCTAAGTGCTTATTTTAGGGTACTTTTGCCCTGTCTCACAGCCTTAAGGCCATGATCACAAGCTTACAGCTTGTTGATCATGGAGCTTGAGGCTGTGTTCTTTGTTGTTATTGAAACCTTAATAGCTTGTTTATTGATGTATATGCTTATTTTATGCTTATGTGCCTATTTTCACTATTCATATCACACACCTTTTTGCACCATCTTGCCCCACTCAACTGAAGCAAACAGTTGAGTGGAGCTGGTTACAAAAGCTTCCAACAAGTTCCTTTGTGAGCTTGAGTTGTTGATTCTTGGCTTTTCACAAAGCCAAGGAACTAAACTCAATGTCTCAGCATGGTTTGAGCTTGTTTAAGCTTATTAGATAAGTCAAGTGAGTGCTTATGTTTGCCCACTCATATAAATGGTCTGTGAAAACAGTCCATTTGTGCCATTTCCATAAGTGCCTCACAAGCTCAATAGTGAATATAAGCTTGTGTGGTTTGGCTTTTTCTGAAGCCAAACCATCCAACTTTATGTTTCTGCATCTCAATTTCATGTTGCAGCTCCTTTACTAGGGCTTCAACAAGCTTTGAACTTGTCCCCATTTTCCTGAGTGCACTGTTCATCAGTACACTCAGGAAAATATTAGCACCTTCATAAGCTTGCAAAAAGCTTATCATTGGGACTTAGTTGATGAAAATTAGTTCCAGTTGGAGCTGATCAACTAGACTTCAAGTCCTAGTTCTTAAATTCCCATTTGCACCCTATTTGATAGGGCTGCAAAGAGTTTTTTTTGCTTGTTCCCTTTTGATGTGTATCTGGTTCACCAGCTTATACAGCAACTTGGGAGGTTTTTCTCAAGCTTCTCACAAGCTCATCTGTGGACCCCACAGAGTGAGCTTGGGCTTTTTGGAAAGCTTACCAGACCACCTTGCTTTATACATAACTTATTTGGTCTTATGAGCTTATTTACTAGGCTTATTTAGACCATATATATAGCTGCAGGGGGTGTTTGGATCTGTTGTATCTGGAATAGCTTATTGAGCTTATGTGAGCTTATTGGCTTATTCCAGTGCACCACACTTGTTAATATTATCCACTAAACTTGTACAAACTCTTCTTTCCCTTTTATTTCTATTTTCAAGCTTGTTTATGTGTTTAAGCTTGACTGAGAGCTTTTTAGCTTATCTGAATAAGCTTAAGTCCATGAATCTGCTTATTTCCATGTTAATAAACTTCCATTTTCTTTATACTTGTATAATATCAGTATATAAACCAACCAGAAAACAGAAAATACAAAAAGAAACACTTTTTCCAATAAGTGATAGCTTCTATTTAAGAAGCTTAATGCTTAAAAAGCCAACTGTGTTGGAAATAAGCTGTTACACAGCTTATTGCTTAGTTTTGATAAAAGTTGCTTTATTAAAATTACTTATTATTAGTTACTTATTAGATTTGCAAAAAGAAAAATCAAAAATAAAATAAAAATGCAAAAATGGGTGTGGGTGGATTCGAACCTTGGACCTCTCGCTAGTAAACATGCATTATCCCCACACCCCTTCCACTTGCTCTGGGGCACCAGTTCCGAATATCTTTGCACCATCAATATACTTAAGGGTGTTTTGGTGTTTTGGCTTATTGGGACTGTTAAGCTTATAACAGCTTATTGGAATAAGCTGTTATCCCCATTTTATTTTTCCTAGCTTCTTCATAACATTATATACTTTCCATAATTTTTTCATAATTTTTACTGTTCATATAATATATATAATAATTAATATAGTTTAAATACCTTTTAGGAAATAATTAGTATGTAATTTTTAAAACTGCTTATTTATAATTTTTATAAACTTTTTATATTTTTTATGTATTCCTGAGATGATTAGGAAGTTTATAAAAAGTTTTATAATTTTATAAATAAGTTTAGTATGTATAATAATTAATTTAGTTTAATTAGTCTAATTAATAAATAATAGATTTTAATTAAGTTTTCTTATTTTTGTATATAAAATATAGTTTTTATATTTTTCTTAACTTCTTATTAGTATATTAGAATTATGTAAAAAGTTTTAGATTTTTATTTGCTAATTTAGTATATATAATAATTTAATAATAGTATTAATATATAGATAATAGTAAATAATTAATAATAAATAGAATACTTGTATAATAAATATATTTTTAGTTTCAAAATTTCTTTTATATTATTTTTCTAAGTTTTTAGTTTATTTATTTAGTCTTACTTTATATTTTCTTATTATTTAGGTAATTATTAAATAGTTAATAATAGTTTTTAATTTATAATAATTAATATAACACTTTTAAATATTATTTTAAATATATTTTAATTATAAGTAAATATTTTAAGTTTATTTAATTTGCATTTAAGCCGTTAAGGCATGCAAATTCCCTCTTTGGGAATGTTTTGTTTTATTCGTTACGTTTACGTTTATTTAAACTTAAACGTACGTTTGTAAATATACTTTATCATTTTAGGGCTTCTGATTGTACGTTTCTTAAATGAACTAGCTGTGACAGAGCTATTACTATTCACATTCCTGTGTTAGTCATTAAGATTCCCATTTTTCTATATACATATTATTTCAACACATTACAAGTCATTGTAGTATCACGTTCACACCTCGTTGGGACATAACGACCTGGGGATGTACTTTTTTGTACTCACGTACTTTTCTGTACTTAAGACCCACGGATTAACTTTGCCATTTCTCCCGGGCTCTCGCCCTTTTATCATTTATTACGGTTGACCATTCACAAGTGGTTGACTTGTGTGATAGAGAAATAAAAGTGGTGTGGTTCGGGAGGAATTAGCGGAACCCTGTTTTTGGATCCGCCAGTTCTGCTAAGTCACATAAACGAGACTAAACAGGTGTACGGGGGTCGAGACGAAATCCAAATTTTCCGAAAAATCTTGAAACATAAAATTTAAGGTATAACTGATTAGGAAATGCAAAAAATGGATGTAGAAACATTCTTACCGTTATACTTTGATCGGGGGCTAACGAAATTCACTATACTAAGTGAAATTTTCCATGTACTTGAACATTTGGCAACATATAAAATGTTGTCATCCTGCATAAATGTTAAGCCAATACATTGTCCAAAGATAATACTAGAATACGGAAATATTTAAGATCATAAACCATCACAATTCTCATAATTTAATGACTACATAGTTCTAAGACATAGTAAATCCAAACGCTCCTTATGCAACTATCTCAAAAGCGATCCATCTTCTTCTTGAGCTTTCCAAGATACCTTCCAATGCATTTCCACATTCCTTTTGTTTGCTTGAATTCTTCGGATTCATTTTTAATAGAGGGAAGTTCTTGGAGGTAGTCAAGTAGGGCTAGCCTAGAGTTAGGAAGACCATCATCATCACTCATTGATGAAGATGAAAATGAAGGCGAGGGAGAGCAAAGACGTTTTCCTTTGGTCTTAGATACTCTCTTACCACTAAGAGAGACAAAGATGTGAGGAACTAGAGAGTAGTCAAGGCGAATTCCTTTGTCATTGGGTGGAATTGGTGAGATGGTTCTAAAGAGACGGGTGAGAAGCATTCCGTATGGAAGAGCGGCTTTTCCATCCAAAGGTATGTCAGCCATTCTTCTAGCCATGTAATACACCAAGTTGAAGGGTTGTCTAATGGAGATACTATAGAGCATGTAACAAAGACATGTGTTCACATGATCTCTATTTCCTACAGAACATATGACATTAGCTCTAAGAACTTCTTCCCGCTTCCTAAATTGAGTTTTAACTTCATTAAGTTCCATTCCAAACAGGTCTTTGTTCACTTCACTTCCCGAACGATTTTTCCTAGTGTTGGAGGTTCTTACAAAGAGATGGTCACGAAGTGCTTCTTTACTAATAAGAAGACAGGCATACACGGGATTGTAATTAATGGAGTCAAGACTTATAAGGTGCCACTTATCCATGTAGAGACACATTTCATTACTTGGGATACCAAGAATTTGAGCAAATAGTTCTAAAGGAATGGTGTTTTGATGATGGTTGGTAGTGAAGTTTAAGGAGATTTGACCATATTCATCACTAGAGAGAACCACGGTAGCATAGAACTTTAGAATAAACCTAGAACAAATTTGTTCATCAATGTCTAGAAGACAGTCGAAGTTAATGGTTGCTAATTCTTGATGAATAAAAGTTCCTTCTAAGAAAGATGAATCAATGGTTCTCTCCTCATGGACGTACCGTTTTTCTAAGCCCTTAAAGATTTTGACTTGGGTTGTAGTAAGACCTTTGGTCATGTGGTGTTTGGGTAGATACTTAAGGGTGTTTTTATGATCGGAGAATGTTGCGGGAGGCATGTTGATTCCTAGAAAACACAAAATTTCACTTTTTAGTTGAAGTTGACGATTATTGCAATGTGGATGTTCTAGTGTGTGCCTATATGCAAACGATGTGGATACTTGGTTATCTTGACTCATTTTAATGCTCAAAACGTTTTATAATGCAAGTCTTTGTCATAAACGATAAGATAACCCAAATGTTCCTAATTCAATGTGGCTTTGGTTGAATATACCCAAAAATACATATTAGTTATGTATTCCCTTTAGCATTCAAGAGATTTTATGCAAATGATGTTTTTGTGACGTTTTTCATTTGTATTAACAATGTGACAAAGGGTTGTGTTCCAATTGTGAAAAATTATTTTCAAAAAGTTTACTTGGGGTGTTTGGTAAATCGTGATAGTAATTTAGAAGATGCAATTCCTAGCTAAGGGAAAACATGATTAGTTCATGACCAAGGTTTTTTCAAGAATGAACAAATTTGTGCATAAACCCTAAGATTTTAGTTTTTGTGATTGAGTGGAAATCCTAGACATGGATTAAACATGTAATTAATATAAAGAAAACTTACAATGATGATTAACAAGGAGAGTACTTGATAGAGAGCCCTAATTTTCGAGTGTTTAAGTGTTTATGAGTGAATGATGGTAGTTTGTGAGTTATAGTTGTGGGTTAGGGAGTGTTTATTTTAATCCTAGGAATGAGTTGATCTGCAGAGTTGGCGGACCCGGCGGAACCAAAAAGAGGGTTCCGCCCGTTTAGTCTCAGGGTTCCGCCACATCAGCAGAGGTGAAAAATATTTTGATTTGTTTTGATTTTTGTGATTTTATTCTAATGTTCCAAACTATAATGTAGGTTCCATAAGTCCTAAGCCAAGCCTAAGAAGGTTGAATGATTCTTGTTTAGGATGTTTTGTGAAAGTGTTGACGATGTGGTTTTCGTATAAAAATTTCTTGGTTGAGATGTCCCTCAATGAATATTTTTACCAAGGCGATGATGATGAATTCCAATATGTTTAGTGAGAGCATATTAGATTGGATTATCACTGAGGTCGATGCTTCCTTTGTTGTCACTTAAATGATGAAGATGACATCAAGTAGGAATATGATGTTGACGGGAGTCTTCTTGATCTTGAGGAACTTGTTGACAAGCCTTTTAGCCCGACGTGGCTTTAGTATGTTGAGGTAGCATGAGTCGTTTGTTACAAATACCATTTATGCTTTTTCTTATTAACATAGTCACCGACATAATCCAAGTAGGCATGCACTATGGTGTCTACTCCCGTTCCTTTGGGATACCATAACTCTAAATGTGCAGTAATCTAAAAGTTCGTTTAACGACTTCAAGGTGGATTAGGATCTTCTTGAAAACAATCACATAGACAAATACTAAACATACCTTCGGGTCTACTAGCCGTGAGGTAAAGTATACTTTCAATCATACCACTTTATTTAGTGTTATCTACGGATTCAATTTTCTAATCCTTGGTGAGACATAGGACACGTAATTCATTGTGTACTTGTGAGGAACTAGGAATGTCTTCTAAGTGATTATTCCTTACTTTTCAGAGCTTGCGAAAAGTCTTTCATAGTATGTTTGACTTTGTTTATTTTCTTTCGAACATCTTTATTTATTTCGTAAGATCCAATTATGATTTTACTTATTCAATTGAGATGCTAAGATCAAAACTTCATTTTAATCAGATTTGCTTATTTATACCCAAGATGCTTGTTTTAAACCAATGTTTGACATGAGACAACATATGTTAATTTCAGTTTCAGCTTATGTCTTTATGGTATTAATGTTCCTAATGACACTAATCTACTAAATGACTCTTAAATCTGTTAGCAAATTCTCTATTTAATAGTTCATCTTCCTTGTCATTTCCTAAGCTCTTTTATCTTATCATTGTTCGATTTTTCACTAAGTCATCATCTACCGAAGGTGATGTTTTAAAGGAAGATAGTCATTAGTTGAGTGTTAAGTTTAACGATTTCTCAATACATTAGGTTTCTTTGTTTAGAACAATATAACCTTTGTTATTATAAAATCATCCAAGAGTTATGTCTCCATAAAACTTGGAGTTGAATTTTTATGTGCAAAACCATGATGTTTTAGAATACAATGTTTTCTTCAAATCTATTAAACTATTTTGATGTACTCTATTCCTTTATGTATGCTTCATGTGAAGATTTATTAAACGGGAGTTTAGGACATGATTGAAAATTCAAGTCTTTGAGTTTAGATGATATTATCTCATAAATTATTTTGGAGCATTTTATTAATTGAATTTGCAAGCATCATAAAAGTGTTGGTCATCTTATCACTTAGGTGATTCTTAGTTATCTCACTTATAAACAAGCATTAAGTGAGACTCACTCAAGAGTTCCAATTCTCTATGTCCGAGGGCTAAATAAGACGAAGCACCTTATGTCTCCCATTTTATTGTTATGTGGAAATCCTTCGACCATAGAGGATCCAATCCTCTCTATAACTTACTAAAGAAAGAACAACTTAAGGTATGAACTACTAATACTACACATGATAAATCTTAAGCAAAAAACACAAGACAACACTAGGTAAGTTTGAAGAAAAGTGTACCTTTTAAGTTCCAAAGAGATGCTAACGAGAAGGATATGCATAATGCGTTTCATCTTAACTTGTAGGAAAGCTTGGGAACTCAAGTACTCATGAATCCGAGGTGGTTAGTCAAACATATAAAAGCATATAACAAAATGACCTTTGTCCTTTTAACATAAGCTTATATTTGAGATTGAGCAACTTCTAAACTTTTCTTCGAGGCTTAACAAACTTTACTTCCTTTGTTTCACTTGTTGATGGTGCATTCAAGTTAAATCCTAATCCGGTTTTATCTCTAAATGACTTTTGACTTATCAACAATCTTTCAAGAGATTTTGAACTTTCTTCAAATTTAACTAACATTTTTCCTTTTTCATTTTGTCTTTTAATTTCATGTTTGTAATCTTGACATATTTTGCATTCTAAATCAATTTCAATATTACTCTTAAGCCTGGACATTTTATCTTCCAACATGATTTCCATTTCAAAATTGTTCTTGAGAGATTTTGAAGGTTCATTGTTAAAGATTGTTTTTAAGTTCATGTTACACAAATGTTTAGACTCATTTTCTAGTTTAGATAATTCTAAGATGAAAGTGTCAAAGCAAAAGTGTTTAGTTTCAAGTTGTACCTTATTTGTAGTTTTATCAAATTCATAACTACACACCGGATGATCGTCTTCATCTTCATCCGTGTCACTCCATGATTCGTAAGCAAGTCCTCTTTGAGCTTGACACAAGTTTTCATCTTCACTTATACCTTCATTTAAAACATTTAGACTTGTAGCACATGTATTTATTTCAACTAAATGTCTATCTATTAGTTTTTCTAAGACTACCAATTCATATGTAAGATCAAGTTGATCATCTTTGACTTGACATATTTCTTGATGAAAATTTAATATATTTTTCCAAATGTCATTAGCCGGTTGGCAAAAATACACTCTTTCATATTCAATCATTGGTAAAGCTTTATAAATCATTATCTTAGCTTTAGTGTTTTTATCAACTTTAGGATAGTCATCTTGATTTTTAAAACTTGTTTTAGTTGTTTTAAAATCACCAATGGAAATAATATGCCAAAGATCTTGATCAATTGATTTCACATAGTTTTCAAATTTACTTTTCCATTCAAGGAAATTTTCTTTTTCAAATAGTGGTGGCTTTTGAATAGATTGCCATTCTTTGAGATTTTCAAAATCCATGGATCGATCCAAGTTTTAAAATACAATATATTTTAAAGGTCTTGAGTAACGTAGCTCTTGATGCCAATTGTGGAAAACTAGAAGGGGGGTTGAATAGTTTATCGCTTTTTAACTTGTTAATATTTGAAAAGCTTTACGTGTAATCAACGAATCTAACTAATTAACAATAATTAATATGCAAGTATAAAAAAAGAAACGATCAAACCACAACACGATTGTTTATCGTGGTTTGGCTACAAGGACTATTTTTCCTTGCCCTACTCCACGCCTCGAGTTTCCAACTCGAGAGTTTCAAGCACTAGTCAACAAGCTCCTTTCACCGGTGGAGAAACCCTTACGAACGTCGCTTACACTTTATCCGGTACAAAGCTAAATACCGGGTCCTAGTTCAAGGTAGAACCAACCTAACGTCGCCTATCCACTATTTCCGACACTAAGCTAGATGTCGAGTTCTTTTACAAGGGTACAACCACTCCTGTCACACTATGTATTTTAAGGCCTAAAATACTAACCGATCACTTCAATACAAGATTCAAACGAAGTATAAACTATAAGAGTTTATACAATACAAAGCTAACAAGTTTTGCAACGTTGAATTGAAACTTGTTACTTCTCGGATGAACTTGTGAACTTCTTAGCTACAAAAGAGAATCACACAAGTGAGTTGCTACTGAGTTAGATAAGAGTATTGAGAGTATGTATGTATTCTATAGCTAAAAGTGATGAGAGATTTCTTGGAAATGGCTTGGTATTTATAGCCAACCAAACCTGCAGACTGGCGGATCCGGCGGAACCAAAACAAGGGTTCCGTCCTTGTACTCTCAGGGTTCCGCCAGGTCTGACAGTCAAAGACCACAAGAAATCTTTTCATATCTAGCAATGTCACATCAAGATTCTACAAGTCCACACTCAATAGTTTGAGTGAGAATCCTTCCAAGATGTGTAAGAGATCTTATGCAAAGTCACATCCTAGATTTAGTAACCTTACCATAAATGCTTATGATGCATGTCATGATGTCATGTTACATTTTCTATATTAGGAAATATAACAATGTTTATGTTTAATATGAAATGTAAAGTCTAGTTATACAAGACTAAAACTAGAATCATGTTTTACTAAAACCTAAAGTTTATACTTTTTCGTTAACAAAACTTAGCAAAGATCGTAAAATATAAATAACGTTTAGGCGATATTTGTATTAACAATACCTCTTATTATTTCATACTTCCCACACACTTCCAATATGCTACTAATCTCTACTTCTATTATTTTTTTCATCCAAAATGAATCTCGGTAACAATCCCAACGACCCTAATTACGACCCTTATGATGTTTATTTTAATGACGATCGGGAGCGATATCTTTGGGGTTATGCGGCGTATGAACAATTTGTAGCTTTGTATGATCAAGAAGCCGGTGGATCAGGATCAGGTGAAAAGAGAACGAGGACATACATACCACGTGAACGAGAAGCGGCGGACAACGTTTAATCATCAACTATTTTGGCGACGATGAGAATGATCCTAAATATCCCGAAGAGAAGTTTAGGCGAAGGTATCATATGAGTTCTAGACATTTTAATAAAATTCTAAACGATATTTTAATATGATGTTCATCTTCTTCCCGAGTACTTTAGTTTTTTTAGACCAAGTTACGATGCTGTCGATCGTGAAAGTATTGGTGCTCTTTTGAAATGCACATCCGCCATCCGCCAATTAGCGTACGACACTGCTCATGATGCATTTGATGAGTACTTGCAAATTGGTGAACTTTGTTCACGACAATGTTTTGAGAATTTTACTAAATGCATACATGTTTTATACAATGGAAAGTCCATTTGTAGTAAACGGACATACATATAAGAAAGGTT
The DNA here is from genome assembly GCA_030686995.1 of Artemisia argyi. Lineage (NCBI taxonomy): Eukaryota > Viridiplantae > Streptophyta > Magnoliopsida > Asterales > Asteraceae > Artemisia > Artemisia argyi. Next base: position 68,354,879 of record CM060708.1, read on the forward strand.
ACTATTTAATCGACGACCCTTATCCGACATGGTCCGTGTTTGTCAAAACGTTTAGTGTTGCAAGGTCTGAAAAATATTTGAACTTCAAAAGGGTTCAAGAAAGTGCTAGAAAAGATATTGTACGAGCTTTCGGAGTCCTACAAGGTCGTTGGGGGATTATACGACAACCCGCACGTGCTTGGCAAATCAACAATTTGAAACTAATCATGTATTGTTGTATAATGTTACACAACATGATATTGGAAGATAAAGAATTCGAAGTGAGTTTAAGAGATACATTCGTTGATCCACGCCCGAACATGCCAGATAGTTGGATCGAAAGATGTGATTTCAATGTTAGAAAAAATAAAGAACTTCGAGATAGAAAAGTTCACGACGACCTTCGACATGACCTTGTGAAGCATTTATGGAATTTCAATTAATTTTTTTTAAATATATATATTTAAAAAAAATGATTGAAATTCCATAAATGCTCCACAAGGTCTTGTCGAAGGTCTTCGTGAACTTTTCTATATATATATATATATATATATATATATATATATATATATATATATATAATGTAATGTGTGTTTTTTTAATTAATGAAGTTTATTTTAGTTAATATTGTGTATATTTTATTTTATGTTTAAAAAAAATTGCCGACGGCACCCAACGGTTACGGGCACATGTGATGCGTGGAGATTTTTACTGACGTGACAATATTTTTTGTGCCATGGCTTGACCACACCTGGTGCTCTAAATAAATAAATCTAACAAGTACACTGAAGTCATTAGTTAAATCTCATTTTAGATTAAAAAATCAATACAACCTACAGGCTACAGGAGATTAGCATTTTCTTTCTAATTGTTTTTTAAGATTTTTATAAATAAATTATATAAGCATTAAAAAAAAGCAATTTATTACTATTTAAAGCACAAATACATTTATTTAACACATACAATTAATGCTTTTCTTAAATCACATATTCACTTAAAAATACAAGTATTTTATCACATAGTACAATCTAATCAATCTACTAATACTTTATTGTTAAAATCCAATAACTCAAGCACTTAAAACACCAGCATAAAAACATAACATACGCAAATTAAAAGATTAGTTTGTACAACTTAAAAGACCAGCATGACTAAATTTACTCAAATATAAAACTCTCATTATTTATAAAGTTATTGTAACAGAAAAATATATAATTAAAAGACGTTCTTCGCCACAAATTTTATTATAATGTACCATTCGCCGTATCGTGCGGATACTTTGATAGCTACATTAAAAACATAAAAATTGGACATATGAATTGCCGTAAATTAATTTTATTTTTTTAATAGACTTAAAATTTCATTTATAATCATGTTAATCCTTTTGTTTTAAAAAAATCACCTTTAATCCTTCACTAAAAAAGGAGTGATGCTAGACCCACATAAAAAATTTATAAAAAGAATTTGTATATCACTTGCTGACACACGTGGATTATTATTATTATTATTATTATTATTATTATTATTATTATTATTATTATTTTTTAATTTTATTATTATTATTTTTTTCTTTTTAGGTTTTTATTTGGTCCGAGCATTGCTTTAAAAAAACACAAAGTTTTTTATATAACCAACAATTTACCGAGATGAAAAAGTACGTGTTTCGTTGGCATTAGAACAATATTTGAAAATTTTGATGGCTTAAATGTTAATAAAAAAATATATGTTTCATGTCGGTAAAATGAAAAAAGTAACACATTCCATCCAATCAAAAACAAAAAGCCCTCTATTGACACGTAACAACCTCTGACATTTGACACCTACCAAACTCTCTTCACCCACTTTGATCTCACCGTTAGCCGGCAACACAACTGTTTTCTAGACATGGGTTCATTGGAAACATATGATATGGAGAACCAACAGCTTTTGAAAGTGATTCATGCCGTGAAAAATGACGAATTAATGTCTGATGACCAGGTTGGGATGTTTTTAGGAAATGTTGGACAAGTGTTGCTTGGTACGAGGTTATGTTTGCTGCTTTTGGTTGTTCCTTTGGCTTTTGTTGCGAAATGTTTCGATTTTGGGAGTGTAAGTTGTTTCCTGGTAGCTTTTGATATATGTGGAAAAAATTAATGGAATATCTGAATGTTTGATTAGTATATTAGATTTAGAGTTTTTTTTAGTAAGTACTATTATGATCACCACCTTAAGTATGAGCTGATTATGGGGGTGTTTGTTTAAGCTTATTTATGAGCTTATGTAAGTTTATATATTAGCCCACAAGTTTCAATATAAGCCAAAAACATACAAGCTCATAAGCCCATAAATAAGTATAAACTGACAAACACCCCCTATATAAAGTGTACGAATGCGTGTATAATAAATGATGAATTGACGATTGTCGTCTTAATACGAGAATGTGAAAACTAATTTAGTCCGATTTGTATAAGGAAAGTGAGGTGTTTGGGATTGGTTATTTTAGAGTATTTATCTGCTTAAACATTAGACTGCTTATTTTGAAAGTTAGGGGGTGTTTGGGATTGCTCATTTTTAGGTCACGAGCAGTTTTGTGTTATCCAAACTACTTATGGTTTTTACAACTAATTTTGAAGAAAATAAGTATATTCTGATAAGCAGGTAGAAAACTAGGAAGCTGCTCATTTCAACGTATTTATTTGAGATGAAATTTAAATTATTCTTTTACCCCTAAAACTTTTGAACATGAACTAGATTGCATTTTTTCAGTTAATTGCTATTTTTAGTATATTGCAATTGTTAGTTTTTTTACGCAAAATGAGAAAATAAGCAGTTGAGTTGTGATTGACATGCCTAAACATATGATGTTTGTTTAAAAAACACGTATGATGTATAATCCACCATGACATTAATCCATTAGCGTACGAGTAAGATTTGGCATGCTAATCATTTCTCTACAGTTTTATCCAAATACTTAAAACTGTATCTGCTAAAGAATAAGTGAATAACCAGATAAGCACATAAATAAGAAATCCCTAACACCCTGTGATAGTTATTTAGTGTATTTGTAGTATAATATACAGAAACCTAGTGGATTTCATTCATTTGTTATCCTACATGACAATCGATAGTTAATTTTTGTATTCTCTAGCCATGGATTTTTGCTCTGAGTTTGATTGGACTTGCTCCGCTAGCAGAGCGTGTGAGCTTTCTTACCGAGTAAGTAGCTATTAAATTATTAGTTATTTTGAAACGTATTACTGTTTATGGTGTATAAAAGACTAACACTTGTTTTATATTTTTCTAATTGTGCAAATTTAAAAGACAAATTACATACTTCACTGGTCCTACAGGTACATTTCTATATCAGTTTCATTTGTTTACTCTATTTCCTTGAAATATTGTTCATATTTATGTTTGATTAATTATCTGTCTGCTTATTACCTTTTAAATTTTGAGTAAACGGTTTCAAGTTGCCCATTGAAAACAACATATTTCAATCACAAACAATCAGTCAGGAAATCCCAAACACTCTAAAACTGCTTGCTTTTTTCAAACGCAATAAAAAAAATAACATAATAAGCAATCATAAAAACACCCTTTGATGAATTTTACGATAACATTGATTACTTTCTATTCTATCCGGCTATTGTCGACATTGAAAAATTAATGGCAAGATAGATGAGTTTAAGTAAACACTAAATAAAAATTGGTAAATTATATATGTGTAATCTTGCCTATATTGAACAGTATATCTATGATAAATGATATGATTTCGGGAATGTCACCGATATGATTGATAATCATGGTTAAAACATACACACCTTGTTATAGGCAATTGTTAAATGATTCTACAAAAAAATGTTATCTTATCAATTCCAATGAATATTAACATTTTCTTTAATGATGATGTCTAAATATGTAAATGTTAGGCAACTAGTATTGTTACAACTTTTCATGAAAATTCTAAAGATGCATTATTTTATTTTATTTATTTATTTATTTTAAATACAACTGTTTACAAAATGGATGTGAAAATTAAATTAATTAATTGCTGGATCATATTTGCAGTGGGAGGGTTGCTTAATGCAACATGTGGTAATGCAACAGAGTTGATAATAGCTTTATTTGCTTTGCATCAAAGAAAGATTCACGTGCTTACATACTCGCTTTTGGGTTCTATTATTTCAAACCTCCTCCTTGTTCTCGGATCATCTCTCTTATTTGGTGGCATAGCCAATCTAGATAAAGAGCAAAGATATGATAGAGTAAAAACATCTTTCTTATTCCCAAAAGAATCTTTAAGACCTCTTTTATTGGTAACAAGATAACTTATTCTCTGTCTTTTTAATGACCAACAGAAACAAGTGGGCGCAAACTCGTTGTTATTATTATTGGGGATACTATGTCAGATTCTGCCAATACTATTTAGATTTGGTGGCTTGGAGACACCTAATGCGGCTACTAGTTCAGTTCTTGAGATGTCGAGAGCAAGCAGCATTGTGATGCTTATTGCATATGCTGCGTACATCTTCTTTCAGCTAAAAACTCAAAGTCGAGTTTTTGAATCACAAGAGGTTCGTTATATTACTCTGGTCATTAAGATTTTCACTTTGGAACCAATGGGCCTTTGGTCTAGCGGTATCCGTGAGATCGTTATGTCCCCAACCAAGAGGTTGGGGGTTCAACTCCCACCAAGGGCGAAAGTGAGATAGTTGTGGTTGTGTGAGAATGTATTTATTATAGTTGTGTTTGTGAGTTTGCCTTTCAAAAAAAGATTTTCACTTTGGAAGTCAAATGATATTTGTTTTTTACATGACGTGCTTTTTACTAATTAGGAGGAAGACAATGATGAGGAGGTGAAAGAAGAAAAAGCGGTGATAGGATTTTGTAGTGCATTTGTATGGTTAGTCATAATGACAGTCATCATAGCCATTCTGTCTGAATATGTTGTGGGCACCATTGAGGTTTGTAATAAATCAATCATTTTATTTTCTAAACAAGTCCATATGTAATTATATTACATTATTACTTCCAAAATGTACAATATAAGTATAACACCACTGATTTGACAGACCAAATCAGATACAAGAACACAATACATCTAATATCAGATAGACAACATATCTGATACAACTAGACCTCTAGAAAACAAACTCAAAGTGTTGCATTCTTAACTGCTGTACAGTCCAAACAAAACCAACTGAATTCACCTTTTTGCAATGCACCTTACTATCTGATTACATTGCCATATGTAAATTATACGTTGTGCATTAGGTTGCATCAGATACTTGGGGGATCTCAGTGAGCTTTATTAGTGTAATTTTGCTGCCGATTGTTGGAAATGCAGCAGAACATGCAGGTTCAATTATATTTGCCTACAAGAACAAATTGGTAAGACAAAAAATCATATTCCCACATTCTGAATGTCATACAATGTGCATTGTTGTTCCATCAATGCGTTTCTACCTGCATGCTAGATAAAATTCTTTTTTGTGGTGTAGGATATATCTTTGGGAGTGGCCATGGGCTCTGCAACTCAGATATCAACATTTTTGGTAAGACATAACATACACACAAGCTAATTATACGATTCAATACATCAGTGCACATATGTAGAGGTGTGAAAACAGGCGGGCCAGGTGGTTCGGGTAACGGGTCAAAATGGATTATTTTAGTATGGGTCAAAATGGGTTGGGTTAATCTTATACACTGTTTCTCCATAATTTGTACATTCTGTATGGCTAATTTGTGTGTTAGATATGATTACAAAGATAATAATATTGCAATAATAATATATATTTCAAGGAAAACAATTAGTAGGTTGTATGCATTAACAATGCTCTTTGAGCGAATTTTGAACATATGACTTGTTTCTTTATAGCTAGTTCTAAAAAATATTAGCCAGTTGACCCGTCAGAGATAAAAATAACTCAAATTGATCCAAGTAAATGGGTCAAAATTGCCACCTCTTGACACTGAAGATCTCATGTTTTACATTATGCTGACCCTTCTATTGCAGGTTCCTTTGTGTGTTATTGTTGCTTGGATAATGGGAATCCCGATGAGTCTGGATTTTGGACTTCTTCAAACTGGTTGCCTTGCCTTCTCCATACTCCTTACAGCCTTAACTTTACAGGTTTTAAAAAATGTCCAATTCAAGTTTGTAGTTTGTAGTTATATCCGATAAAATCATACTTACATTAAAATCTTGACACCATAATAGTATCTTGCTAGCATAAACAAAAAATTAATGAGGTCGGCGGAGAATAATTGCAAATCATATTAGACAGTTTGATATCCTGTGAAATAGAAATTCATTTTGTCACTTTTGAGTTTTGAGTGACTGACTTCTTGAACCATTCAGACTTACAATTTACCGGAATGAGCGTGTAGAACGAATAGTGGCAACTACACTAGTTTTCTTTAATAGAATTTGTCCCATATTCTTCAAATTGCTCTATATAAAAACATGTGTTCTGTTATTCTTGTGAATATCATTGCAATAAAGAGTTGAATGCAAGGTTGAAATAGTACTGGGCGTTATCGCATTTATACTTAAATAAATAGATTTACTGGTGATATGCAGGATGGAAGTTCACACTACTTGAAAGGACTGATCCTATGCCTTGCCTATGTAGTAATTGGAGCATGCTTCTTTGTTCAAAAGGTTCCCTCCAGTAAGTGCTCTACATAACTTGTACTCAAGTTTCATCCAAATTTTTAGTTCCAATTTAAAAATAACCTTTTTATTATACTCAGAATTAAAATTAATGACAATTCTAATTGCATATTTAACCCTTAATCCAAATTTCTGCACAGACCAATCACATGCCAATGACTTGGGCATTCAGTTGTTCTTCGAGAAACTTGGTATTTCGTCACATTAAACCTCCAACTAGTAGGGTAGCCCTGAGGTCCTTCATCAGTATTGACATTATCCGTGAGCTGAAAGGTCAAACGTTATGTGATCATCTGGGACTTGAAGGTGGCTTAGAGGGATTTTTCTTTTCCGTATTAGGTTCAAAATGAGGTTAGGGGCCCTTCAAACTAGGGTGCTGTAGGCTTTTTTAGTTTTTTAGATTAGATTTTGAAAATTCATTCATGCTCATTTTGGAGAATTTTAGTTGTTGATTTACCTTTTTCATTCATTTTGAAATCCATGGGGTTGACCATGCGTGATCATTAATCCAAAAGAGTTTCAACTCTTGCTTATCAGTTATCACTCTCGAGTCTCATTGTAGACCAAGGTTTGTGGCACAAAACTTGGATTATAGGTTCACTATTCTCTATTCTTTTCATTTGGTTTTCGAACTCAAACCCTTTTTATATCTTTCATGGGCAACGCAAAGCTCCCATAAAATAAAGCTTTACCTCTATTAAATTTAATTGGTGGACTTACACCCTCAGAACATAGTCAGTAAAGTAAATACATGTTGCGTTAGCTTATCCAACGATTTGGAATGAAGAAGGTGCGTATTTAGAATGAAGAAGGTGCATATCTGAACTTAGAGAGCTAGGTGTAGCACCCGTCATGGCAGCTTTTGCCTTATAACATTTTATGACTCTAAACAAAAAAATGCCCTCCTTCGTATACCACAAGTTATTGGACCCGCAAGTTATGCATGAATAATCGTATGGCTAAAACAATAGTTAACTGGTAGATGGGAGCACTTTTATCTTCGTGCTAAGAAGAGTACAAGACATTCATATTTTTATATATTTAAATACTTTTGACTTGTCAAACTTTATATTTTATATTTCGTACTTCATGTATCATAATTTTATAATAAAAATATTATTAAAAAAAGAAAAGAAAAAGTAAAATGAAAAAGCTAGGGGTGTATTAGTTGTGTTTTAGAGGGGTACAATATCCCATCCCAATTGCTAATTGGATGTTAAAGGGACTACTGATGGTACAACTACAAGGTATTACTGAAAAGTTAAAAAATAATTCAAAGCAATGTCAGAGTTTGTTACAAGGTTTCAAAATGTGTTCTTTAGAAGCCTATGGTGCCGGGCCGGTGCCATGTTGTCATCAATTCTATTACTTTTTTCTATAACTTCACAATTTAGCCAAGGGTACCATAACTTTTTTTTTGAACGGCTTGTTAGTTGTTAGTAGTTCAGGTAGTAGTAGGGCTGAGCATAGGTTCAGAACCGATCCGAACTGAAAAAACTGAGAACCGAATTTCACGGAAAACCGGAACCGAAACCGAACCGACGGGCCGTCGGTTCGGTTCGGTTTTGTCGGTCTAAGTGTATTTTGGTATGTTTTTGTCGGTTTTGGGCCGAACCGGACCGACCCGACCCGAAACCGAAATCATGTAAAACATGAAACCGAAACCGAACCGACGGGCCGTCGGTCCGGTTTGGTTTTTGTCGGTTCGGTCGGTTTGTCGGTCCGGATCGGTTTTGAACCTTCGGTGCTCAGCCCTAGGTAGCAGTGACATCCAATTGGACAGTATGCTGACCCTGAACTCCGCCTGTACTTCCTCCTATTCCCGCCTGAAGGGGTAAAAGTCTCGGGTGGGACTCGAACGTGAGACTTCCCCTAACCAAACCTCCCCCAAGCCCTTAAGGAATCTTGGTGGCCAACTGAATTGGTTATTTTAACCCTTTCAAATATTTGTATTTTTGTTCAAACCACTTGCTATTTATGTTATTGCACCATTTGAAGTTAGGCATGGTGTAATGGTCACCGCCTTCAACTCTGCCAACAGCAAAAAAGACTTCACCACCCTCAAAACATGCTTCACTTAAACATAAATATACTCATAATTTACTATTTTGCACACGCACAATTAAATTTTGGTGCTTCCACAAATTGGTGGCTGCACTACCTAGTTCTCAATAAAAAGGGGGACAACTTTGGCTGGAGGAGGTGGCGTAATAAGGATGACCGTGGTGGTGGAGGAGGTTAACGCGTGGAGATGCTGCCATTACAATTAGTCTTATTTCGTCCATAGATGAGATCCGTCTATTTGGTATGTATCTATCAGATTATGTTTATCAGGTTGATGTTAACTTGCAAATCGGTTTGTTTGTTTTATCTCATATGTTGGGTGGACGAGCTTATGTGACAAAGTATAGACTGCTAACCTTATTTTAAATTGTTTACAAGCTAAATAAAATCACTAACCATAAAAAATAAGCTTAGCGGCTTGTGTGAGTTACACAAAATCGATAGCCAACATATAATCTAAAACAAACACCTCCGAAATTAAACCATAAATTTTTCTTGTCATGGTGAATCTCTTTCTTACGGATGTACGTTTCCAGGGCCGTCCCGTGAAATTTTGAGGCCCTGTGCCGTAATCCGAAAATAGGCCCTTCGGCTCCGAAATTTAAACTATCCCTAAAATTAGCAACAAGTGATTTTGTATTGCATCACCTTTTAATATATCAAATTGCAACTTGCTAATCATATTCTAGTTTAGTACATCTATTTTTTTCTTTTTAATGTGTAACTATAAAAGATATTTCTAAAGCATTTTTCTAAAACATGTTTTGCACTTAAAATATAGTTTCTTGTGAACTTTGAGTTTAATGTTTTTCATATTTTAAACCACAAATTTAAAATAGATACACAGTTTAAAATGATCAATTATAAAAGATAGGGGGCTGAACTGGGACTTAAATAAAATAGTGTTGACAAACAAATAAAAGTGTAGGGCCACAAAAATATTTATTATTACTGTATAACTTTTTGGTTGTCTTCTTCATCAAAACCCACAATCCAAAACCAAGATCGAGTTCACCATTAAAACGCAGGTAAAGATACCTTTTTTTTTCTTCGTATATTGGTAAAATCTTGTATTTTCTGGCCTAAAGCATCCTCTAAAGAGATTAAATTCACCAAAATATGAGTACCGAAGTTTTTGACATCGGGCCCCTAAAATATGGAGGCCCTGTGTGGTCGCACACCCCGCACATGCTCAAATCCGGGCCTGTACGTTTCCATGCCACATCACATGCAGTGGCGGAACTTGAAGGTTTTGGTTGGGGGGGCCAAAATCATTGAAGCGCAAAATTTAACTTCCATATTAAAACTTGTAACTAATTGCTTGAAGCATTATTTCCAACTTTCTCTAGAGCATTAGCCTTGTATCGATGATATTATACCTCAATAAAATGTGCTAACTACCATACGCAGTAGAGCACTAATTCACAGTTTTGAAATTCCACAATGTTTGACAGTTACATACTTGCTTTTTGATTTTCAAAGTTGAAGATTTTAGATATTACTAGAGTACAATTCTCACATAGTTGTAATTATGTTTCTTTCCTTGTATTATACTATACCTCACAGAGTTGTAGATGACACTACTGTCTTTTCTATTTGTATCTTGTTGCTTTTCCAAAAATTCATACAAAACCACTGTTAATGACACGAACCTTTGGGGGGCCACAATCCCTCCTAGCCCCCATTATGTTCCGCCCTTGATCACATGTTTTCATCGTTGTTCCTTGATGAGATCAGATATATAATCTTCAGGCAACTTTTCTCAGCTAAATAAATACATATGGTTTCTAACTATAATGAGATTTCGATTATTGACAGTAGGCAAGTGTTGCAATGACACAAATATTTTTTAGGTTACTTGGGTTTCCGACTCAACATTGCAAGCCGACTAATACCAGGACGACTACCCTTTTGCTAGCCCATAATCGGTGCAGATGAAAAATGTATTTAGTTAGTGAACTGTAAAACTTTAAAATATGGTGCAACGTTATATGCATTTTCAGGCTTCTTCGGACTAGGAGTTAACTGTGGTGGGCAACAATTATGGAGGTGATACAAGCGAACGATAAAAATAAATAAATAAAAAAATAAATAATAAAAAATAAAAATCTTGTACTAGAGTGTATTTAACATGTATTTTATAAAAACGAGTTAAAACGATAAACAGATGTGTTAATAAGGCAAACTATTATTTTTACAAGAGATAAATATTGGTCTTACAACTTTCATTTTGTAATTTTGTTTTCGGATTATACTAATAGAAAATAGAAATTTACATTTAGAAAAAATTACACGGATGGTCCTTGTGGTTTACACAGATTTCATGTTTAGTCTCTATTTCATTTAATTATACCAGAGATACCTATTTTTTGAAACTTGTCACACATTTAGTCCCTAATGTGGATGGCCGTTAGTTTATCCGTTAAGTTATTTGCACCATTAGTCATCCGTTAATATTTTTTGCAGCGTTGGTCCTCATTTACTAAAAAAGTCCTCATTTTTTGCACCGTTAGTCCCTACGTTAATATTTTGCACCGTTGTCAATCTTTTTACGTTTTTGTCTATTTTTTAATGTTCTCGTCCTTTTTTAACATTTTTGTCCATCTTTTTACGTTTTCGTCTATCTTCTTACTTTCTCGTCCATTTTTTTCAACGTTTTCGCAATTTTTTTGTGATTAGGTAAGTATACTAAAAGAAAAGTTGACATTTGATAAAAAAATGTTTCTGTATCGATTTTAAATCACGATTTTGACCCCTTTTTTTCCGAATTATCAAAAGTGTAAAACACGAAAGTTGTCCGGAATGATGTTTTACATTAAGACTCACGAGATTTTAACCTGAAAAATGCAAAACAAGGGCTGTTTACTACCAAAACTTAAGCCGTTTTTGTTCGTTATCATTCGTTCATTATATATCAAATCATGCTCACCGGCCAGTGTATACGTCTTAACTATATGAATATCTTTACGTTTTCGTCCGTTTTTCTCACGTTTTTATCTGTTTTTGTCCATTTTTACATGTTTCGTCAGTTTTTTCACATTTTCACACATTTTAATCCGTTTTTATCCGTTTTCGTTCGTTTTTTTTTATTAAGTTTGATGATTTACACAAGTACAAAATTTACAAGAGTTTATAAGTTTATAAGTTATAAGTTTGGTAAAAAAAATGGCTTAAGTTTTGATAGTAAACAGCCCTTGTTTTGCATTTTCTGGTTAAAATCTCGCGTGTCTTGATGTAAAACATTATTCTGGACAACTTTTGTGTTTTACGCTTTTGATGCTTCAGACCAGAAAGGTGTCAAAATCATGATTTAAAATCGACACAGAAACAGTTTTATCAAATGTCAAATTTTCTTTTAGTATACTTACTTAATCACAAAAAAATGGGCGAAAACATAAAAAAAAAATAGCGAAAACCGATAAAAACATAAGAAAACAGACGAAAATGTAAAAAAACGGACCAAAACGTAAAAAAATTGACTAAAACGTAAAAAAATGAACAGAAACGTTAAAAAATGGACGAGAACATAAAAAAAGAGACGAAAACATAAAAAGATTGACTAAAACGTAAAAAAATTGACGAAAACGTTAAAAAAACGGACGAGAACGTAAAAAAATGGACGGAAACGTAAAAAGATTGACAAAAACGTAAAAAAAAATGGACGAAACGTTAAATAACGAACGAGAACGTAAAAAAATTGACGAAGACATAAAAAGATGGATAAAAATATAAAAAATGGACAAAAATGTTAAAAAAACGGACGAGAACATTAAAAAAATGGACGAAAACGTAAAAAGATTGACAACGGTGCAAAATATTAACGGATGGACTAACGGTGCAAAAAATGAGGACTTTTTTAGAAAATAAGGACTAACGGTGCAAAAAATATTAATGGAGGACTAACGGTATAAATAACTTAACGGATAAACTAACGGCCATCCAAATTAGAGACTAAATGTGTGACAAGTTTCAAAAAATAGGTATCTCTGATGTAATTAAAATGAAATAGGGACTAAACATGAAATCTGTGTAAACCAGAAGGACCTTCCGTGTAATTTTTTCTTACATTTATTTTTTTTTTTGAACAAAGGTTTCATTTCATTTCAAACCTCACAAATGGAGGAAGATACAACATAACAAGTTACATCGAAACATAACAAGTTAAGCCAAACAAGACATACACCAAATAGTTGAGACAGCCTACAGCAACACCATTCAAAAGTGGGGGAATCACCCGAGTGAGCTTTGACTGATACAACCATATAAAGTGTAGCTTGACAAAAGTACACTAAGTACATAATACATACATAGAAGATAAAACTAGGCATCCTTAAAGGAGCCGAACAAAAGCCTAACAGATCTAAAGTCGAACCCCTACGCAGCAGCAGCCGTTGATGACGGACCAACGGATCTGAGCAGAAACATCAGTGGCAGCAGCGACAACAGCGGCATCGGAGATAGGAGATGACAGATCTGTGGGCAAAACTATTATTTAAGAAGGGAAGTCCAGACGGCCGGCCAAAGCCGACCGCCGGAGAAGATCTGGAGGTAAGGATGTTTATTTAAAGGAGGGGAAAGTAAAAAAGGAGATCCGGACGGTTGGCCGAGACCGACCACCGGAATATACTTGAGTGATCGGAGGCTTTGTTTGAAATATTCTAGAGAGATGTAGGAGAAAGAAGAGAGAGAGTTGAGTAGTGGTTTAAACGAGTTACTACTAGAGAAAAGTACTAAAAGGGTACAAAAGTACAAGGGTATATCACTTTGTGGTCAACTTTGTACCTTTTTCTCAAAAGAGTCATGCTCAACTGCTCGACTGCTCAACTCCACCCAATTGTTGACATGTGTCCCTTACAAATACAATGGTTAGGTGAAAATATTTTATTATTTTATTGTGAATTACAAATATATCCTCATTATCTCTTTTAATTAACCCCACTACCCCACCCACCTACCTCACCACCACTGTTCAAACAAAACGTCAAATTCACAAAAGAGCCAAACCGTTTTAACCTCTATTAATTGTCTATAAGCCAAACAAAACTTTGTCAGCAAAAAACCAAAATCAAAGTTGTGTAGTTTACCTTTGTATGAAACTAAAAAAACAATCAAGAAAAAAAAAAGAAAAAAAAAAGAAAAAAAAAAAAAAAAAAGCGTTCATCTTAGTCGTTCTTTAATGGCCGGATCTCTTTCTTTAAAAAAAACTACCTAACTTGCCGGATCTCTTTCTTTAATGGCCGGATCTTGCCGAATCTAACCATCTTATGGTCGTTTATGGCCGGATCTTACCGGATCTAACCATCTTATGGTCGTTTATGGCCGGATCTTGCCGTGGTTAGAAGTAGTTGTTTTAATGGCTGGAATTACTTTTAATGTTTGACGAAAAAGTTGCCAGGTTCGAAGTGGTTGTTTTAATTGCCAGATTTATTTATAAGATACATGTAAAGTGCTTGTCAAACTTTTTCGATGTAGTTATTTTATGGGGAGAGATCTGTTAATTTTTTTTAATTTATGTGTCTTTTCAAGCTTGGTGGGTGGTTATTATTAAGTTAGATTTAAAGAATATGGGTTTTGTTTGACGAAAAAGTTGCCAGAAATAGTGGTTGGCCGGAGGTGGTGGCCGGAATTTGGAGATGGTGGTGGTTGGAATCTGGGTGTGAGCATATAGAAGATGAAGATGCGGAGATTGTGGTGGTTGAATATTGAAAGAGATAGGTAAGGTACAAATATACAAGGACAAAGTACATAGATTAAAACATAAAGTATAAGTACATTAAAAAAAATATAATTAATAAAACATAAGGGTATTTAAGTAATTTTATAAAAAATAAAAAAATATCTTCACCTAACTTTTGTACTTGCAAGTGACACGTGGCATAATTCTAGTGGAGTTGAGCAGTTGAGCATGACTCTTTTGGGAAGAATGTACAAATTTGACCACAAAGTGATATACCCTTGTACTTTTGTACTCATTTGGTACTTTTCTCTTACTATAATTGCAAGTAGTCAACATTCTTCAGGGAAAAAAAAAAAAAAAAAAAAAAAAAAAAAAAAAAAAAAATCAGGCTTTTGTTAGAAAACTAATTAACATGAACAAAGAGAGAAAGTGAGAGGATCAAGTTCTAGAGGTTCTTGCCTAAAATGATTCTCCAGAATACTAAACTGCACATTTGCTATGTCAACACCTTTTGTAATCAAATTGAACATTTACTTTCTATTTCATGCGTAACTCAGTGTCATTCTTGGAGTGTTTGTTGAGGTATTTGAAGTTCAGATGAGCCAACTTCTATGTCAATGACAGCTCAGCTCTATAACAGGTTTCGAGTGGGAAGTAATAGTAGCTCTCTATAAGCTGACTCACACTTATGAGGGGACATTGTGAATTATCTGTATCTATGGTAGAATCCCAAGTATTTCTTACCCAAATGTTACTCAGCTTATGAGATCATAGAAGGTGTTGTTTGAAGAGGTCCCGATCACCAATATAAATCAAGTTGGCATGGTGTCTCACTGCTTAAAAATGTGTGCTCTCGACATGAACACTTAGCAGCTACAATGTGTGTCCGATTAAAAGTTGTTACACAACTCAACCTGCTTTAGCATTGGAAGCTAGCTAATTCAAACTTCAAATACATTGACAAACTCTAAGAATTAGCTGGAGTCACATTTGTTTCAACCTATATATGCTAATTACAAGTTATGTTCAGCATATGAGCATGATAAACAACACAAAGCCTCACTAAAGAAAAAGTCGTACTTTTTAGTAACTATGTCTTGATTAGCGTTAGTGGTAAGGAGTGCACCCTCATGATTCTAGACCGATATTCTAAACACACGTGGGTATGGTTGGTATTCGGGGTTCGTAAAACATTGGCTAAAGTACACTAAAACGCTCAGAACCCCAGTTTACAACTTATAGATTGAGTTGAGCGCTCTTTATCCTTTGAGCAACTCACAAAGCGATTGTTAGTGCTACAAATCCTCATGAACTCGTGGTCAAGAATGTCGGGCAAAGGATAACACTACATGCTACAACTATGCAGCAACTGGCATACAAGAGGCTTGCTTTATACTCTAGAAGATAGTGGAATAGCTTCAGCTAAGATTCGCATTATAACGAGAACCTTTAAAATTTTATAGAACAATAGTTGTTGGCGGGACTGGGAATGTCTGCTGTAACGTGGAACAAAAAATTCAGCAAAACATAGACCACAGCCTTACTATTTTAGATATCTACAATGGCCATAGCATGTTACACGACCCCAAAAAGACATTATATCATTCTACAGCCCTCCGATAAAAACAAAAACAAGACTAGTCACTAGAATTAACTACACATAGATGACATTTTCCTTTTATGATTTTTTCTTCTTGCTGCTGCTACATGGAGTTGTTATTATATTCAGTTTTTTACCCTTTAAACTCTTACCTTTTTTGCCCAAATCATCACCAGAGTCGTCATCGTCACTTCCATCTCCAAACTTCTTATTGTTTTTCCTATCACAGAGAATGATTCTCTTCTCTTCCTTCTCTTGCACTATCTCTGACTTATCCCTTGGCCTCCAAATGAATATTGACCTAAAAGAAGTCAAATAATTAGTTAAGATGGATAATCAAACAGTAAAAACGAAAATATCCTAATTACACCTTGTAAGTTTCAGCAAGTGATATCCACACTCGTCTTACAAGACAAGTATCTAGCTTTTCACATGAATGTCCTTTTTGACCATTTTATGCAGTAATCTCTTGAATATTATAATTTGATAAAACAGCATACAGACGTTAACAGAAAGTGATATTAAAGAAAGGCGAAAGAACTAACCTTGAACTACCAGATGCTAGGACATCATCTCGTGGATGCAATTTGTTAACCGGACTGATTGTGGTTATGTTTGGGTCCATGACCTCAGCAACCAGTTGACCCGTGCTAATATCTATAAAATCGATAGGATGCAAAGCAGCTCCATTATAGTTTTCACTTATATAGCGCCCAACAACGACAAGGGACTCTGATGGATCCTGCATATAAAAAAAAATCTTTAATAAGTCTCCTCATTTTAATGGTGAATACTGACTGAAAGTGGCAAGATGCTTGAATCAGGCAGATAGGTAACGAGTCAAAACAAGTTATGGTTGAGATGCGCCATTTTGTAACACAGGTCGAAACGCGCTGAGTCAAACTGGCTGACACCGCAAAAAACTTTTTGTCCATATTTTGATTAAATATAAGGGTTAATGGACAAATGATCTTTCTCAAATGATCACATATCAGTTCCCAATAAAATACTACAATACCCATCAAACTTTCAAATTTTAGCTCGATATCATACTTTTGCTTACGTGGCATGACCCGCAACCGGCTACACTGGTTAAATTGCATACATGGAATTTTTTCTTTTTAAGTTAATTGTGTAAAGTTAGCTGTTTCAAAATACCCATCAAACTTTGTTAAATGTTTCAAAATACCCATCAAACTTTGTCAGAAAATCACTTATCAGACATGAACCCAATATGACGTGGATCATAATGGTACAAATTTATGAAGTGGCATGTACATTTGTCGTTGACGTGGATTTTGGAGGTAAAAAACGGGTTTTTGTTGATATCAACATAAAACAAACAAAGTTTGATGGGTATTGTGGTATTTTATTGGGTTCAATATGTGAACATTTGAGAATGTTCGTAGCTATTAGATGCCATTAACCCTAAATAAAATGTACATAATTCACACGTTAACTATGATTACTATGATGATTAAAATCATTGTTCTTTCAAAAGTTATAAGAATAGAATTTGGGCGACATTCAAGTCGGCCATGCACCCCGAGAACCCGATCGGTCCACCCCTGCGTATATTAATTCAACCCGTTCCCAGTTTAGCTTAATTTTCTAATTTGACCAGTTTGAGATAAAACACAGCCCAAGCAACCCATTCATAAGCAAATGAGTCAAAATTGACACCTCTGACAAAGAACATATGATATTCTCCGCGCATAAAGAAGTTTAGAATAATAGATAAAATATGATAAAAAGATCACCTTTGGGTCCCACTCAGCTCGAAATGGAGTCAAGTGCCGATTAAAATCATGGCTGTGAACAATTTCTCGGCTTGGATTGTCCAAGTTGCCAAATATAGAGTCCCACACACGGATGCGGTTATCGATTGATGTGGTAATTATTTTGCTTCCACTTAAAGGAGAAAAATAAGCAGAGTTAACCACCCGTTTGTGTGGAAGCTCATGAAGACAAGATTCAGCTCCCAAACGACGCATATCCCATATACGAGCCTAAGATTCATAAACATACAATATATTAAAACATAAGCTGATTGAAGCCATCAAGTTAAACTTAAAAACAGGCAAAAAGAAAAAGGAAAGTTTACAAAGTGATCATTTCCACAGCTCAACAGAAGATCTGGTTGAAGAGGGTTGCAATGAAGTCCCACAACTTTGGTTCCTTTCTTATGGATCAGAACTGAATCCCCTTTTTTAGAATCAGATCGTACATCCACCCTACATTTTACATGAAGTGTAGATGAATTAGACATGCCTACTAGGTATTACCAATTTTTGTTTGATAACCATAAAGAAAGTGAGAGCGAAAGGGTGGGCAACGTACAAGTGTAAGTATCCAAAACTATCTGCAACTAGCACAAGATTTTTCTCTGTATTCAACTCCATCCCATACAGCATTCTCCAACTTTTACCACCCTATAAACACCATAAAATTTTAATAAAGAAAACTATATCATACTTTTAGAGATTAATGACTATTAACACACAAAAAAAGTAAAATTTTAACAAATACCTGCCACCCGTTAGGATTAAGGTTCATTATCGACGTCGAGAGACCAGTCTCCAAGTCAGTGGAACTAACGGTTCCATCTGAAGATGCTGAATAAACTGTTCCATCATTTGCGGGACTAAACCTGCATATATAATCATATCAGGTATGATATGAGAAAGGGTGCATAGTCATTATAAATGTAGTAACATATTCGCTAGGAACAAATTCAAAAAGTTAGATGTGGCATGTGCGTTTCGCAAATTACTATGTGACATTATATAAATATTATATAACCAGAATCAGATAATCAGTTGTAATAGAACAGATTGTAGAAATAATATTTGAATATGGTTCTGTTTTGAGATAACTGCAGCGCTCATATTCGATAAACCTCAATTATTTATAAACTTATAGATAAAGCGACTAACAATGGCAATTAAATGATGAAATGAGGTATATTTTGTGAAATAGTAGTATGAAAAAGTAGAGAAATTGTTTTGGCTATATTACAAAACTGATTAAATGGCCTCACATAGTCATATAATCAGAAGCAAGACCTACTTATCCAAACATTAGATCTGATTATTGCGAATAATAAGATAATTAGCTCCAAAACTCGAACTGAAACACATCTTAAGGTATCAACTTACTTCATATTGTTAAGTAGGCAGCTGTGAATGTTCCCGTACACGGTCTTCTCATACACCTTGCTAAAATCCCATACTCCTAGTTGTCCTTTCTTTAGTGAGAAGAAAACATGGAATCAGAGCAAGAACAATAAACTAACAAGAAGACTAAAACAGATTTGGCCTCATAACAGCTTGGATGGAGAATAACCTTGTCTCCTGATAAGAGAATGTTGTTATTAGTTGGATGGAATTCTAAGCACGTAATTCGTCTACTATGGTATCTGATCACTGCACAATTCACTTCATCTGGGATCACAAATGCCGGTTTTATCTATTGTGAATCATTTAGCAAAGATTGTCACAACAAAAAGTGAAATAAGTTAGACAAGTACCAATGCCTATAGTCAATGAAAATAAATAACTTCCTCAAACAAGAAGCTTACTGAAGGAACTCTAGGGCGCATTTGGCGTTCGAATACATAATCCAAAGGATTATTTGTACGTTTACGTGAAGCTGGAATAACACCAAACTCCATAGCCGCTCGGTGAGGACAATCAACGGTAGTGTGACCTTCAGCATTAATATACAAGATAAAGAAAACTGCATCAGCTGGCATTTAGGGGGAAAAAACTCCGGTTTTCGTTATCTGATTAATGAGGAGACATATAACACTACATAAATCAGAATGCTACAACAAGATTGACTATCTAAAGGTCTGAAAATAATACCTATTAACCCCTTCTTTATCTCAATTTAAGAGACTGTAATCCCATTTCGTGAAAGCCCGTTTTAACAGGAATGTAATTAGCTTATATTCTTTATTAATCACCCAAATACTCAGACGTTGTCAAACAGTTAAAGCATCTGACTATGAACCCATCAGATACCACAACTCCACAAGTATGTCCAAACATTATCTCCTATGAACCATATCATCACAACCAAATAATTTTCAAATCGCAAGTTGGAGGGCCAAAATCATCCATAAATCAAAAACGGACCCGCACAAATTCATCAAAAAATGAGTCATTCTTCAAATATTGAAGAAAGGGAATCATCAGTAGATTCTTGTAGCTTCTATACTCAAATTAGAGATATATCTTCATTCATTATCATTACAAATCTCAATTCATACACAGCTAACAAGTGTCTAGCTTAAAATAAATAAGAAAAATACCAGGCAATTTGCAGAGGAAACATGGTTTCATAGGGCAATCGATGTAAGTAGCGCCTTGAAAACCTGCTTGGTGACCCGTTTTCTTACATACCTAAAACACACATCACATCACATAAACATATTGATACCCAAAGGGCCAAGTGGTCACCTACAACAAAATGTAGCATATTACACATATCGTATAGCACTAATGTCACAAAATAAAATGTTGCTAGCTATACTAAAAAACCTCCTGACCTTTAGTGCGGGTTAACTTGTTGGAAATTTATCCAAGTAACTACCTTTTTTGGCACATTAATACTTTATGTATCACCACGCCAGCTTAACACGTGCCCCGTAATCATGTTAAATAGTAGCTACTTTGTTAACTTGATCATCTAATCGCCAGTTTCTTGCTTATGTGGCATTTGTTTTTGTAACAAGGCTGCGTATCTTGAAAATTACCCAAGGAGCCCATTTCAAAAATGTATAGTTACTAGGAAGCAGTTTCAGTTTGTTTGGCAGAAACGGTTTCTTTGCTTAATTTACACTGTCCCTTACTTAGTATTACTTTGTTCCCCTTCTCTACTTTTCTCTCTCACCAGAAAAGGAAAAACGTAACACCATCTATAAACGGGTTTTCCAAGTTCTTAACTCTTTCTTAGAGAAGAAAACCCTTCCATTCTCAAGAAAACCAAAAATGAAATGTGAGAAAAATTATGTGCAACTAAACGCAACCTAAGGGTGCATTTAGTCATGTTTAATTAAAAGATGACTTAATGCATACACTCTCATTTTTATTACTAATACTTTCAGTCATATTTCTCTATTAAGTCACAAACAAACAATTTTCTACACCCCAATTTCAGTATAGCAGTGGAATTCAAACTGGGTGTTTCTTCATAGCACAATAGTCATAAATTATAGATAACGACTTTAAATGAGACGTTTTAAAAAGGATTATCATTCGATTACATAAGATATAAGAGTTTACAAAAGAGGTCCCAGATAGTTACATAAGAACATAATACATTGACATAAAGTTTTTAAGTTTTCCAAATGATAATAACAAAATGTAGCCTTCTAAATATCCATGCTAATATGCTATGAAGTAACAACAAGTTGGAATTCCGCTCCTATATCAAAACTGGGAGTGTTACAGATTGGTAGACTTAATAATTTTTTATTTTATTTTTTTTTTTTCATATCAAGTCAACTACCACCTTAGTTTAAATATTGTTTCAATTGATGTTTAATTACAACACTAAACAATAAAAACCAAAAAAAACATATCTAGGGCACTTAATTAATTGTTACCTTACAAACTTTCTTAAGACTAATAGTAATAGGCGCTTTTCCTTTCTTATCAGAACCCTCACACTCAACGACATCGTTTTCCACTTCTTCTTCTTCTTCATCATCAGCAGACTCAACGACGTCGTTTCCAACTTCTAATTCTTCTTCATCATCAGAGCTTTCATCAGTATCTGTATCCCTCTCAATAACCACTTTCGGAAACAGCGTTGTTCTTGTACGTGCCGTCATTTTTCTCAGTGATCAGTTTTGTGTGTGTGTTTTTAGTGTGTGAAATGTAAAAGGGGAGTGACTAGGGGGGTGTGAAGTGTGAACCGACTATGAGGGGTAATTAAGAAGTGGCGGGAGATGACGTGGGTTGTTATTGGCCATTGTTACGGTGTGGTGTGGCTTTTTAGGGATGGTTTTGGGGTTTGAAAATGGGCTAAAGGGTCAATAAGATGAAATAACTGGACTTTTAGAAACATGGGCTATACACTAACTTATGTGTACTTGCAATTATAAAAAAAATAAAAAATAAAAAGATGAACGGCTTTTCTTCCAAACATTTTGTGCCAGCAAACAAATTTCTCATATATCATTTTTAGAATAATCTAGTTGCCTTAATTTGCTCGTTTTTAGATTAGATTGCGTTTTAGGAAATTGGTACTTTACATGCTTGTTTTATATGCTTGATTATTGCCTTTTAGTTTATGTTTGATACTCATAGTTTTAAATCACAACATCTCTTTTTATCATCTCACTTTTCAATTCACGATTTCACGAATCGATATTCTCGATTCCATTCGCCTTCGCTGGGAAAACGACCCGGGAAATACTTTCACCGGTATTTCTTCGGAATAATTATATACTTAACGTATGAACTATGAAGTCATATAGTTTTACAAAATACTGTTTTAGAATATGATAATGCTACAAGTTATGAAAATTTTAACTACAAAATAGCTTAAATTTTGTACTACATTCAAAATTTATAATTTAAATTACATTGAAATACTTTTAGAGGGTGTGCAAGCAGTCAATGAGAGTTGGAGGATTACTATTGTAACATTGTTATCATAGAGGACTACTCATGTAAATATAGAAATGTAAAGTAGTATAAACTTTGTAATTCTATTACACTTTGACACTTAATCAAAATAACAAACTTTCCCTTTCATCTCTTTGTTTCTCCTATCTCCATTGAACTTCTCATGGTATTAGAGCTGTATCAATGGAGTCTTGACCGTTAAAACTGTTAAAACCATTAGAATCGTTACACGATTGTGCTAGTGTGTGTCTAGTGTGTGCGATTGATTCGTTTCCGCTGTTTCCCCTTGTTTTACTGTTCATTTCTTGATTCTTGATCCTTCAAAATGTTCGGACCTGCTATTTTTCAAAATCCATTGTACCTACATCCTTTTGAAGGTCCAGGGTCGTTGACTGTGCAAGAAAAACTTACTAGTGCTCAGAACTACAGAGCTTGGCGCAGAGCTATTGAAATTGGACTTTCAACTAAGAGGAAATTGGGGTTTGTTAGAGGTACTGTTGCAAGATCTGCTTCTGATGCAAATCTTGCAGAGTTGTGGGATACTTGTAACAATATGGTGATTTGTTGGTTGATTGGATCTGTGAGTGAGTCAATTGCTAAGTCAATTATGTTCATAGGCACTGCTAGTGAAATTTGGACTCGGTTGGAGAAGAGATTTGCTTTAAGTGATGGATCAAGAAGGTATAAGTTGAATAAAGATACATATGAGATTACTCAATCTGGTGGTTCAATAAGTGAGTACTATACTAAGATGAAATGTGTGTGGGAAGAACTTGATAGTGTTAATGTGTTGCCTGTGATCTCAGTTGTGTCACCAGAAGTTTCTTTATTCTTGAGTGCTTTAAGTAAACAGAAGGAAGAACAGAGGTTGTTCTAGTTTTTTAATAGACTTGATGATCAGTATAGTAATCAAAGGAGTCAGATTCTTATGATTGTGCCTTTGCCAAGTGTTGAGAATGCTTGTTCAATGTTACAACAAGAGGAGTTTCAAAGACATTTGTTTAGGTCTTCTTCAATTGAGTCAACAACATTCCTTAGCAGAGGAAAATTTCAAGAGAAATGTTCTATTTGTGGTTTCAAATGGCACCCACCAGAGAAGTGTTGGGTATCCTACATGGCATCCTAAGTATAAGGTTAGTAAGCAGTTTAAGCAAAGAGATATGTGGAAAACTAGAAGGGGGGTTGAATAGTTTACCGCTTTTTCGATTCTTATTTAGCTTAAATATCCTTTTAGAAACCTTACGTTTGCTTAAAGATATAAACATAACTTTATATGTTTGATTCTTTGAAAAGCTTTTCATGTGAATAACAATTCTAACTTTACTTGTTTCATACTTTGAAAAGCTTTACTTGTGATGATCCTAACTTTGCTTGTTTTAGTTCTTTGAAAAGCTTTACATTTGTTTTAAGATATAAGTACAACTTTACTTGTTTTAATTCTTTTGGAAAGCTTTATATGTGATTAGCAATTGTAACTAAAAGACAACATGTAATAAGCAAAGATAAAGAAAGAAACGATCAAACCACAACACGATTGTTTATCGTGGTTCGGCTACAAGGACTCTTTTTCCTTGCCCTACATCCACGCCCCGAGTTTCCAACTCGAGAGTTATAAGCACTAATCAACAAGCTCCTTTCACCGGCGGAGAAAACCTTTACAACGTCGCTTACACTTTTACCGACACTAAGCTAGATGTCGAGTTCTTTTACAAGGGTACAACCACTCCCATTCGTCGCTTACACTTTTACCGACACAAAGCTAGATGTCGAGTTCTTTACCAAGGGTACAACCACTCCCGTTAGTTCTTTTACTAGGGTACAACAACTCCCAACACTCTTTGTATTTTGAGGCCTAAAATACTAACCTATAACTTCTACATACATGACACACATGAAGTATAAACTACCAAAGCTTATACATGACCAAGCTATCAAGACTTGCAACTTTAGAGTTGAAGCTTGTAACTTCTTGAATGATCTTGTGGAGTTCCTTGCTACATTAGAGAATCACACAAGTCAAGGGTTACTGAGTTAGTTGAGAGAATATGTGAGAATATATGTCCTAAAAGAGTTAGCCAAAAATCAAGTTATGGCTTGGTATTTATAGCACACCATATTGCAAGCTTGGTGGATCAGGCGGAACCCTGAGATGGGTTCCGCCCGTGTACCCCCAGGGTACCGCCGGGTCTGCAGTAGGTTTTTGCAATAACTTCCCAAACCAACAATGTCTTGTCTCATAACTTCTAGCAACCAAACAATGTCACATCACTTAAAGTAAGTCAAACATGATACTTGCAAGCAACATGAAAGCAAGTCAAACACATAACTTGCCATAAATACATAATGACAAAACTTGCCATAAATGTGATGTGACTATTTCTAATTTAAGAAATAAAACCAATGTTTAGTTTAAAAGAAAATGTAAACATTAGTTAAACAAGACTTAAACACTCAAAGTGATAATTTACTTTTAGCTAAAGTTCATACTTTGTTATTAACAAAACTTAGCAAAGATCGTGAAATATAAATAACGTTTTTAGGCGATATTTGTATTAACAATCTCCCCCTTTTTGTTGATGACAAAAGATAAACTTTATTTAAAAGTAAGTCATAAGATTTAGTGTTAAGTCTTGTAAAGTTAATAATGAAACTTGTTTTTGCAAAGAGTTAGCTACGCGGAAGTTTAAAATAATAGAGCAAGTTTCATATAAATTCTCCCCCTTTTTGTCGAAACAAAAATAAGAGTAGCGAAGCGGAATTATAGGCATGCTCCCCCTTGGTTGATACTCCCCATAAATGGAGTGCCAAGAGAGGAGACATGGATTTTGAACCTACAAAAGAAAAGTTAGTTTCCGCACAAGATAAGTCATGAAAGCATTTCATGTTTAAAAACACAACTTAGAGTTGTGAAGCGGAATAATGCAATGCTCATGCTCCCCCTTGAATATTACTCCCCTAAATGGAGTTTCAAGGAAGGAAAACATGGATAATGAACCTACAAAAAGAGAGGTTAGTTTCTAAAACACAAGATTTATGTATGGTACCATATAAAGGTGTAGTTCACATATCATACCTAAAATGGTCAACAAACAAAGAAAACCTTGTAGTGTAGTGAACTTCATTTCATGTAAAATTTAGACTTCTTAAAAAGTCAAAGACAAGAAATTTTGGTTACACTATCCTACCTCTAGAAATAAAGAAAAAGCTACAAATAAGCTACGACCATAAAAAGCTATAAGGAAATCATCATTTTCCTTTGTGAGAAACATTTTCCAAAAACAAGGCTAAGGTTGTTTAAGGAAGAAAATGTGGGTTGTGGTTGTAGCGGGCTTTAGTTTGAAGGTTGAGAGGGTGACACGGGTTTTGGTTTGTTGGTTTAAATGGGAAACATTTTCCAAAAGAAACGGTTTTGTTTCATTTTGGAGACTCTAAACTTGAGGTGGTGTTGGTACTCTAAACTTGGTTTGTTGGTTTTAATGAGCAACATTTTCCAAAAGAAACGGTTTTGTTTCATTTTGGAGACTCTAAACTTGAGACGTTCCACAATGTGGTTTAGGATAAACCTCATTTTATTGGATAGGGTGAAACAACAATGGTTTTGGGTGATGATACTCTTGTTGTGGTGGTTGGTTGTGGTCGAAAGACTCATTTTGGTTAAGCAATGACCTTGGTTATTCATTTGTGAAAGGTGGTGGTTGTTGTTGGTCTTGGTGGAAGATCATTGAGATGCTTTTATTTTCTTATATGAAGAAAATAGAGATTCAAAGTGTTGGGAAGGTTCTTGAGGTGGTGGTAGTTATTGTTGTTGTGGTGGTTGTTGTTTGAACAAAATGGTGTAGGCTTGGTTATTTGTAAATGGTTACCATGAAGGTTTTTGTGAATGGGGTGAAACACAAATGATTGTAAGTGTGTATGACCTTGATCATTTGGAAAAATTGAGGATTTAGAATAAAGGTAGGCCAAACTCTCAAGCAATGACGGTGGATGAGGTGCATCATCCAATGACTCGTTTGGTTGAAATATTGGTTGTTGATGGGTTTCCATTTGGGCAATGGTGTTAAATGGTGACAATGATGGAGGGCTTGATGGTTTAGGTGATAGGTTTTCAAAAGTTTCCAATAGTGGATGTGGTGATGTTGGTGGTGTATGGAAAAGTTCCATTGGTGTAAGTGTTGAAGTAGCAAGATTAAGCAAATCTTGAATAGTGATCACATTGGTATTGAAATGTGTTGAGGATGGTGTTGAGGTAGTGAGGTTAAGGAAATCTTGGATAGGTGAAGAAATATTAAGCAAAGCATCACTTGAAGATGATGAGCTTGACTTGACGGTTTTGTTGAAGCAACAAGGTTTGACACTAATCCTAGTGGCTTTTGAGAAGGATTTTGATGGTTATGGTGTGATTTGAATTGTTGCAAAACTTTCAAATTTATAAGGTTGAAAAGGTGTTGAAATGGGTGTTTGGATTTGATGTTCTACCATTCAAAGAATGAGGTTTCAAATGATTTTCATGACCATGTCACATCATCTGATGTTAATTCAATGTAATAGGATAGAGTGAAAGATCAACGTATGCACTCAATGCTTTGTGATCATGGGATGTGATTTGGTTGAAAATGTTTCAATGGTTTGAAGGATCCTTTAAAAGGGTTCCTTGGGTTAGTTATGTTTGAATTTGAATTTTTTGGAGGGAAGTGGCTTCCTAATTGTTTTAGTGAGTGAGGTTTGTTCCAATATGGTTGTTGGTGTTAATGAAAGATGTTTCTCACTTGGGATAATGATTTGACACTTTACAAGTTATGATCTTAAGAAAAATGTTCACAAATTTTCTGCAGGTACTGGCGGCACCCTGAGACTACACAGGCGGAACCCTGTTTTGGGATCCGCCTGGTCCGTTGGGCCAATTCTGGAATTCCCAGAAATTGTACTGGCGGAACCCAAATTTGGGATCCGCCGGATCCGCCAGGCCTGAAAAACTTCACAGTCCGCGTTTTTGACCCGCGAAATGATTTTCAAAATTTTCGAAAACTCTTGGAAATGAAAATTTACTATATGACAGATTAGGAAATGCAAAAATTGGGCATATAGACATTCATCTCTTAGGACTTTGACCAGGGGCTAACGATTTTCACTTAACTTAGTGAATTTTACCATAAGCATGAAATTGACACATACCACCAATATTGTCATTAATCATAAAAGAGCATACAAAACATAATCCATCAATCATAATAGACCATGAAAGTGAAAAACACATAATTCACGTAGTTTTAACACAAAGACGATTCTAAAGCATTCTTAAGCCAAACACTCCTTAATCGTCTCATAACCGGTCTATCCTCTTATTGAGCTTGCTTAGGTACCTTCCAAAGCACTTAAAAATTCATTTGGTTTGCTTGAACACTTCGGATACATTTTCAATGACGGGGAGTTCTAGAAGGTAGTCTAAAGGAGGTAACTTAGAGTTAGGAAGTTAATCATCCTTTCTCATGTCAGATGATGATGATGATGGTGTAGGTGAGCGAGTATGTTTGACCTTACCTTTGAAAACTAGTTTATCACTTAGAGGAACGAAGATGTGAGGAATGAGAGATTGTTCTAAAGAGGCGGGTGAGAAGTATTCCATAAGGAAGAGCGGTTGTTCCTACCAAAGGTATGTCGGCCATTCTTTTGGCGAGGTAATAGGCTAAGTTAAAAGGTTGACCGGTGGAAATGCTATAGAGCATGTAGCTAAGACAAACATTGATGTGATCCCGGTTTCCTATGGTGCTAATTTCATTGGTTCTAAGGAGTTCTTCCCATTCCTTTAATTGAGGCTTGAGTTCGTTGAATTCCATACCATATGGGTCCTAGATGACCTCATTTCCAGTTCTAGTTCTCCTAGTGTTGGTGGTCCTAATGAAGAGGAGGTCACGTAGTTCATTTTTGGACACAAGAGGGGTATCATAGGGATAGATGTGGTCAAAGAGTGTATCAAGAGTTGAGAGGGAGTGCAAGTAGGAGTAGATGCAAGTACCATGGTTTGAGACACCTAGGATTTGAGCAGACACCTCAAGAGTGAGGGAGTATTAATGACTACTAGCCCTAAAGTTAATAGACATGCGACCGTACTCATCCTTGGAGAGGGTGATGAATGCATAGAATTCTAAAATAAACCTAGAACAAATAGGCTCGTCGATTTCTAAGAGACACTCAAAGTTGATTGTGGCAAATTCCGTGTAGAAGTTTGTACCTTCTAAGAAGGATGGATCAATGGTTCTACCCTTAGGGACATATCGTTTTTCTAAGGCTTTGAAGACAACGATTTAAGTTTGAGTGAGACCTTTGGTTTTGTGGAGTTTGGGTAGGTACTTGATGGTGTTCTTGTGGTCGTAGTGAGTTAGAGGAGGCATGATGATTCCTAGAAAATCAAAATTTCACATTTAAGTAAATGACTATTGTAATGTGTATGTTCTAGTGTGTGCCTATATGAAAACAATGTGGAGGTGCGGTTGACTTGACTCATTTTGATGCTTAAAAATGTTTTGTAATGCAAGTGATGTTTCAATGACGTTTTTCATTTGTTTTAACAATGTGGTGAACGGTGGTAAAGTATGGGTGACGACCGAGAGTGGATATGTGAAATGAGGTGGTGATTGTTTGACAACACTTAAAGCTTGGATATCTTCTTTGTGTTCTTCACTTGCTAGAAAGTGGAAGAGACGCATTTCATAATGAAATTCACTTGACTTTTGACGACATAGACAAATATGTTAATGAGAGTATGGATATGACAATTGCCCTTTGTTTCAAAGAGCGACACAAAGGTGAACATAGGTTTATGTATCATGAAAGGTGGTTTAATCTTAATAGGTTAGGTTATAGTGGGGATGACACACTTGTTTGGTTACATTGTGGAATCTTCTTGTGAAGATGACTAGGTGGAGTTATTGGTGAAGATGATATTGACTTTTGGTTTCTTTGAGGGCATGGAAATGGTGGATGACTCGATATTGATAGGACAAAGGATAACTCGATATTGAAATGGTGGATGACTCGATATTGATAGGACAAAGGATAACTCGGTTTCTCATTTCACATTGGTTGTTTGAGGTTTGAGTGATGAAAGGTTATGAGGAAGATGCTTGAGGTTTTGTTCATTTTGTGAATCTTATGGGTTGATGGTAAGTTGGAGTTGTGAGTAAATAGGTGTTTGGTTTTGAACTTAAATAAAACATTCTGTGGCTTTGGCGGACCAGGCGGAACCAAAAAGTGGGTTCCGCCCATATGGTCTGAGGGTGCCGTGGGATCTGCAGGGAAAACTTAAAAGGAATTGTCTTGATTTTTGTGGTTTTATCCTAATGTTCAAAACTAAGGTTTTAGGTCTTATGAGTCCTTGACTAAGCCTAGGGATGATTGAATGCTTCTCATTCAAGAGGTTTTGTGAAAACGTTGATAGAATGTTCAACGTATAAGACTTTCTTAGTTAAGATGTTCCTCAATGAACATTTTTACCAAGACGATGATGATGGATCACAATATTTCAATTAAGAACATAATGGATTGAATTGTCGCTGAAGTCGATGCTTCCTTTGTTGAAGGTATAACAATGTTGATAAGATGAATTCCGTTGTTGATGCGAGTTTGCTTGTTTAAGCGGAGCTTGTTGATGTGCTTCTCCATCCGATACTAATTTGAGAATCTTACGCGTTTTGGAGAATCATTGGGTAAGTAAGTATAAAAGTGCAAGTACCACTTGTGCTTTTCTTATCAACTTATTACCGACATAATTCCATTTGGCATACACTATGGTTTCTATTCCCGTTCTTTTGGGAGACCATAATCCTAGTTGTGTAGTACCTTATGATGTATCCAACTAGGCTCAACTAACGAGTTGTTTAAGGATCTTCGTTAACACGAGCACATAGATAAAAGCTAAACATAATGTTGAATCTAAATGTTATGAGAACAAGTAGTCTTCCAAACATTTCTCTACGTTTAGTTTTACCTACGGATTTACTAATCTCATTCTTGATAGGTCATCAATAACTTAACCATTGAGAACAAGAGAGCACCTAGGAATGTCTTAAAGTTAAAATCCCTTGCTTTTGTGGCTTGCTTTTATTATCAAGAGGTCTTTCAAATATTGACACTATACTCACTTGATTACTTTGAAATATCAACTTCGTTTCACTATTTGTTTTATTCTAAATTCCAAAAATTGTTTTTGTTGAATTTGTTTAGACACAACTAATGACCTATAAATCAAGTTTTATAACTTATGTCAATTTTACTTGATTTAATGTTTAACTCAAGGTGAGAAGATGTTGTTTTGTACTTTTACTCCATGCTTGTCTTGCCATCATTGGACTTTCGACTAAGTTATCATCTACCAAAGATGATATC
The DNA here is from genome assembly GCA_030686995.1 of Artemisia argyi. NCBI lineage: Eukaryota > Viridiplantae > Streptophyta > Magnoliopsida > Asterales > Asteraceae > Artemisia > Artemisia argyi. The sequence continues at coordinate 68,385,877 of CM060708.1, forward strand.
ATAGAAGGAGGAGATTACTCGTTAAATGTCATATTCAACGACTCCTCGATTCTTTAGGTTTTCTTACTTAAGACACTATGAACTCTATTTATTTTTAAAAAGTCCAAGAGGTACAACATCATTAGACTATGTGTCACATTTGATGTGTAAATCCTAGATGTTGAAAACTTATTTTCTTTCACACATCCTAATATATGCTAATGTGATTTATTTTACCTTGTATATTTTATGTGAGATTATCATAAAGGGGTAATTGAAGAAAGACACAATTAAAGACTCAAAGTATGGTGTTTGAGAAAATTGTTTAACAAATGTTTGTTTTGCAAGCATCACAAAAGTGTTAGATATTTTAACACTTAGGAAATTCTTAGTTAGCTCACTTGTAAGCAAGAGTTGAGTGAGACATACTCAAGAGTTTTTCGTGTTTATCTCTTGATGGTTAAATAACCAAAACACCTTATATCTCCTACTAGTACTAAAGACTAAATTCCTTGTTGCATAGAGTCTAATCTTAGTTATTTACAAATAGCAGGTAGACACTCTAGAGTATTACAAGTAACACATATTTGAGCACATAATGCTAGATACAAGATATAACCAAAGTCAAGTTTAAGTAATGTGTACCTTTTAAATTGCATAGAGATGCTATCAAGCGGATAAGCATTAAGCGTAAAAACTTGGTTTGATGACATGCTTTGAAACTCAATAACTCATGTATCCAAGAAGGTTAGACAATCATATAAAAGCATAGAGTATGATAATCTTAATTCTTTTATCATGAGTTTCTATTAGAGATAGAATTATCTCTAAATCTCTCTTCTAGGTTAGACAAAATTTTACTTGCTTTGTTTTATCAGTTAATGGTGCTTTTGAGTTAAATCCTAATCCGGTTTTATCTTTAAACAACCTTTGACACTTCAACAATCTTTCAAGAGATTTTGAGCTTTCATCAAATTTAACTAATAATTTTTCCTTTCTCATTTTGCATTTTAATCTCATGTTTGTAATCTAGACATAATATACATTCTAGATTAATTTCAACATTACTCTTAATTTTAGACATTTTATCTTCTAATAAGATTTCCTTTTCAAATATATTCTTAAGAAATTTTGAAGACTCATTCTTGAAGATAGCTTTTAGGTCCATGTTGCACAAATGTTTAGACTCATTTTCTATTTTAGAAAACTCTAGGATAAATTAATCAAAGCAAAAGAGTTTGGTTTCAAAGTGTACCTTGCTTGATGTTTTATCTAGTATAGAATCACAAACCGGATGATTGACTTCATCTTCATCCGAGTTATTCCATGAATCGCAAGCAAGACTACTACGAGCTTGACACGAGTAATCACCTTAACTAACACCTTGATTGTTGTATCAATAAGTTGACAATAAACTACCGGATCATTGTCTTCGTCAACTTCCATTACATTCCAAGATACGCAAGCAGGTTCATCAAAACACACGTACTCATCTTCACTTGTACCTTCATTTAAAACATTTAAACTAGTAGCACATGTATTAACTTCTACTAAGTGTCTATCAATTAGTTTTTCTAAAACTTCTAATTCATATGTAAGATCAAATTGATCATCTTTGACTTGAGATATTCTTTGATGAAAGATTAACATATTTTTCCAAATATCATTAGCCATTTGACAAAAATACATTCTTTCATATTTGGTACTAAAGCTTTATAAATCATTGTTTTAGCTTTAGTATTTTTATCAAGTTTAAGATAGTTATCTTGGTTTTCTAAAACTTGTTTTCTTTGGTTTGAGATCACCAAAAGAATTAGTATGCCAAAGATCTTGATCAATTGATTTCACATATTTTTCAAAATTACTTTTCCACTCAAGTAAGTTTTCTTTTTCAAATAGCGGTGGGTTTTGAATAGGTTGCCCTTCTTTGAGATTTTCAAAATCCATGGATCGATCCAAGTTTTAAAATACATTCTATTTTAAAGATCTTGAGTAACGTATCTCCTGATGCCAATTGTGGAAAACTATAAGGGGGGTTGAATAGTTTACCGCTTTTTCGATTCTTATTTAGCTTAAATATCCTTTTAGAAACCTTACGTTTGCTTAAAGATATAAACATAACTTTATATGTTTGATTCTTTGAAAAGCTTTTCATGTGAATAACAATTCTAACTTTACTTGTTTCATACTTTGAAAAGCTTTACTTGTGATGATCCTAACTTTGCTTGTTTTAGTTCTTTGAAAAGCTTTACATTTGTTTTAAGATATAAGTACAACTTTACTTGTTTTAATTCTTTTGGAAAGCTTTATATGTGATTAGCAATTGTAACTAAAAGACAACATGTAATAAGCAAAGATAAAGAAAGAAACGATCAAACCACAACACGATTGTTTATCGTGGTTCGGCTACAAGGACTCTTTTTCCTTGCCCTACATCCACGCCCCGAGTTTCCAACTCGAGAGTTATAAGCACTAATCAACAAGCTCCTTTCACCGGCGGAGAAAACCTTTACAACGTCGCTTACATTTTTACCGACACTAAGCTAGATGTTGAGTTCTTTTACAAGGGTACAACCACTCCCATTCGTCGCTTACACTTTTACCGACACAAAGCTAGATGTCGAGTTCTTTACCAAGGGTACAACCACTCCCGTTAGTTCTTTTACTAGGGTACAACAACTCCCAACACTCTTTGTATTTTGAGGCCTAAAATACTAACCTATAACTTCTACATACATGACACACATGAAGTATAAACTACCAAAGCTTATACATGACCAAGCTATCAAGACTTTCAACTTTAGAGTTGAAGCTTGTAACTTCTTGAATGATCTTGTGGAGTTCCTTGCTACATAAGAGAATCACACAAGTCAAGGGTTACTGAGTTAGTTGAGAGAATATGTGAGAATATATGTCCTAAAAGAGTTAGCCAAAAATCAAGTTATGGCTTGGTATTTATAGCACACCATAATGCAAGCTTGGCGGATCAGGCGGAACCCTGAGATGGGTTCCGCCCGTGTACCCCCAGGGTACCGCCGGGTCTGCAGTAGGTTTTTGCAATAACTTCCCAAACCAAACAATGTCTTGTCTCATAACTTCTAGCAACCAAACAATGTCACATCACTTAAAGTAAGTCAAACATGATACTTGCAAGCAACATGAAAGCAAGTCAAACACATAACTTGCCATAAATACATAATGACAAAACTTGCCATAAATGTGATGTGACTATTTCTAATTTAAGAAATAAAACCAATGTTTAGTTTAAAAGAAAATGTAAACATTAGTTAAACAAGACTTAAACACTCAAAGTGATAATTTACTTTTAGCTAAAGTTCATACTTTGTTATTAACAAAACTTAGCAAAGATCGTAAAATATAAATAACGTTTTTAGGCGATATTTGTATTAACAAGATAGTCAAGGGAGGAATCAGAACCAAATGGGTCAAAAGGCTGTTGCACATGTGGAAAGTGGAAATGTGAGTTTTACTCCTCAACAGTTTTAGCAATTGTTAAAGAGTTTTCAGATGAAGATGGCTACAGAAAGTGATACTGAGTTTGCTAATGATTTTGCAGTAGGTATTGCTTGTTTACATAGTCAATTAGAACTGCTTGAATTGTTAGAAGGGTGGATTTATGATACAGGTGCCACTGACCATATGACCCCTCAGGATGATGATATTTTAGACCCTTATGAGTTAAAAATTAAACCACATATAAGATTGTCTAATGGTCAAACCTCTGTTATTTCACATGTTGTAAAAGTTAAGTTGAATAATGGCATTTTACTAAAGGATGTTCTAGTAGTACCTTCTTTTAAGTTTAGCTTGTTGCCTGTGCCTAAACTTACAGAAGATGATCAGTGTGTTGTTTCATTTTATCCTGAGTTTTGTGTTGTCCAGGACTTGGCAACCAAGAAGGTGACAGGACTGGGTAGGAAGAAGTCAGGATTGTATCATCTTGTATCTACCAGGTGACAAAGTGGACAGGGTGTTCAATTCTTTAGTTAAGGAAACTTTGCAAAAGTTTTCTCTTTCTAATGTAGGAAGTGTAAATAATAGTTCATATGCATTGTGGCATCATAGACTTGGACATGTATCAGACTCAAAGTTGAAGCATATGAATGATTTACCAGTTGTTGTTTCAAAATCTCATTATGTTGATTGTTTGTCATGTCCAATGGCTAAGCTTCCTTATTCATTGAGTGATTCACAAAGTAGTGATGTATTTGATTTGGTACATATTGATGTTTGGGGGTCATATAAGGTACCAATAAATGGGAAGTTTAGGTATTTTTTTACTGTGGTAGATGATTGTAGTAGAGCAACATGGACCTATTTGTTAGTTAATAAGTCTGACTCATTTGTGGCTTTAAAAGCTTTTCTTAAGTTTGTCAGTACTCAGTTTGGGAAGATAGTGAAAGTGATTAGGTCTGATAATGCTTTGGAGTTTGTAAAAGGTGAATATGGACCTTATTTGAAAAGCCAAGGTATTGTGCATCAAACATCTTGTGTGGACAGACCTTAAGAAAATGGCAGAGTGGAAAGAAAACATAGGCATATATTGGACACTGCAAGAGCATTGAGGTTTCACTCACACTTGCCTTTGAGGTTTTGGGGAGACTGTGTAACAACTGCAACTTACCTCATAAATAGGCTACCATCATCTGTTTTGAACAATAAAACACCCTATGAGATTTTGCTCAAGTCCAAGCCTGATTATTCACATTTAAAGGTGTTTGGTTGTTTTACTGTTGTTAGTAATCCTTCTAGAGTACCTGATAAGTTTGCTCCAAGAGGTGTTCCATGTGTGTTTCTGGGTTATCCTGCTAATAAAAAAGGTTACAAGTTCTTTAATCTACAAAACAGAACTGATTTTGTGTCAAGAGATGCCACTTTTTATAAGCATATTTTCCCTTTTGCTTCAAAGAGTGTGCAACAATTCTTGACTCCGTTACCAACTACATTACCATGTCAGTTTTATACTACTACTTATTCTGAAGAAGTGCAAAATCATTTCCCTTTACCAAACACAACTTCTAACACTAATGATGATCCTCAAAATAATTCCACTGTTCATTCCCCTGCTTCTTCTTCTCATAGTTCTGAAAGTGTTCAAAATGTTGATAATCAACCACCATCTCAACCACCTCAATTGCCTACTAGAAAATCATTCAGAACAACTACTTTACCTGCAAAATTCAAGGACTTTGTTTTGCATCATGTTCCAAAAGCAAATCAAGCGTCCAAAACATCTCTTGTTCCTGAGTTGCAAGCTTTCTTAGTATCTCATTTGGCTCAAAAGGATCCCACAAGTTTTAAACAAGCAATAACTGATCCAGATTGGTCTCAAGCTATGGATTCTGAATTGACTGCATTGGATGAAAATGGTACTTGGGAACTCACCACTTTACCAGTTAGAAAGAAAGCTATTGGTAGTCACTGGATTTTTAAGACAAAGTTGAAAGCAGATGGTTCTGTAGAAAGAAAAAAGGCAAGTGATAAAGCGAAAAGTGTACCGCTTTTGGGGGTCATTTAAGGCCAAAGTCGAGATTATTTGATCAAATATTGTCCTAAATCGTTCCTTTTGTCATTTTAGGTACTTTTGAGAGGAATTTTACAAAAGGAATCATTTTGGACGTTTTTTGAGCGAAAAAGTGAAGAAAACGACAAAGTCTCAAAATCATGCTGGAAATAGCACTTGACGGCGTCACAGGTTGTTAGTGACGGCGTCATGACTTAACAAAGAGTTGGATCAATCAATTACATGTGACGCGCCAGAATGTTTTCTGAAGAGTTTGTGACGGCGTCACGTTATAAGTTGTCAAGGTCGTCACGAGTAAATGCAAAGAGAGACGGCCCATAGTCCATAAAGAGTGACGACGTCAGAAGTGGATCTAGGCAATACGAGTTTATTTTGGCGGTGAGTTGACGGCGTCACACCTATCTCTTGACGCCGTCAGGATACAAAATCTATATATAGTTTTCTAGTTTTCATTCATTATGTGCAACTTTGAAGGGAGTAAACCCTAGACAAAATTTACAGATATTTTAAGGGTTTCAACCCTTTGTTTCATCCATGCTTAATTGAAGATAAGTCTTTCATCAAATCATTCAATATGTCTATGTGTTGCTTGATTATATCTTACGCTTGTCTTCTCTTTAACATGCTAGGCTAGGTTTTCTTTGTGTTTGCTTAGATGCAATGAAACTTAGATATTGATTATGGGTCGGTTGTTTGTTTATAATTGTTTTGGATGAATGAAGTCGATGTTAGGCTTAAGAAAACTGGCAGACTTCCAATTGGTAACTTGCTTGAACGTCTTAAGAAACATGATCGGAGGTGTACTACGATATATTGGTTGTATTTAATGCGTAGGTAACTACTAATGAGGCCATGTTAGGAGCTAGTAGTCGGCTCGACATAGGAAGAGGTTGTAACAACCGTGGTTTTAAGAGGTCAGTTTGACTGATAGTCTTGACTCGGTTGACGTTTGTTTGGTGTGTCTTAGGTGTTTGAAGTGGTATAGGTGAGTTTTAGCACTAAATCCCTTTGCGTAAATGGTTTTATTGTGATTTGGAAAGTTTGGAATTTTGGAAAGTTCATTTTGATCACCCATGTGGTGTAGAAATGACTTGTGTATATTTGGCGTTTTGGGGTTTTGCGTAACGAGTCTTCGTTTAAGTTATTGAGCGTTAGTGAGGTACGGGAATGTTGTTTTTGTGTGGAAATGCTTATGGAGTGTGTAAAAATCTATTTTTGGAAACTTTATTTTTGAAAATGATATTTTTCTGGTTTATCGTAAAACTGAGGTTTATCGTGTAAGACGCTAGGATTAGCTACGAGTGTTTATAAAATATGAAAAGTATGAGGTTTTGAGTGTAATAAATAAATTTAATGAAAAAAATATATAAAAATATATATATGTTAAGAAAATCGGCTAGAAGGGGATAAGGGGGAAAAAGGAAACCAAATTTGAGCCCAATTACAACACCTAATGATAAGGATTATCCATAAATAATATATAAACAAACCCTAACACCCCACAAACGTTTTTCCTGCATATTTAGTCGATCCAAGGAGCAAGAGAAGGGAGAAAAAATTAGGGTTTATAATTGTGAAGCAATAATCAAGAATCAAAGTAAAATCTTTAACCCTTATGTGTAATTAATTAATTATTGTTATGATTCATGTAATAATTATTATGATCGAATCTAGGGTTTATATACTTTTGTAAATTTATGTTATAAAACATGTTGGGATCAATTAATGATTATATTATGATGTTTGGTTAAGAGAATTGAGCGTAAAACATGCTAGTTATTGAGTTAGGGTTTGGACAGATTTGTAAAGCTGTAAAGATGTAAGTGTAATAACAGATGGTGAGGATTTAATTCACAAATTTTAGGTCTAAATTGAAGTATAATGAAAGATCTTTCCAAAAAGTCCAGCCACGATCGATTTTAAGGTCGGGAAGTCGGTCTTTTGATTTTTCTTTGTTAAGGTGTCAAAGCTGTCAAACCGGGACAGATTTTGGGTAAAAGTTTGAGGGTGTCATGTGGTTGTAAAAGTGGTATTTTGACTAGGCCTTCTGGAATAGTTAAGTATTAGGTTATATTAGACTACCGCGAAGAGGATTCATGATAGAAACTTGTGGAAGTATTTATTTAAAATCAAAACTTTTTGGTGTGCGTTCAGATCCGAATTTGAGTTGTTGACAAGTTTGAATTTCTTATGAGTATTTGTGTATGTTATTGGTCCATGGCCTTCTGGGATTAGCTTCTATGCTTATGAGAGACCATGGTGAATTTTTTGTGTGAGTTGTTGAGCTTTATTTGTCATGATTTTATGTGGGCGAATGTACCCAAAAATTCTGCGTTTTCTGATTTTAAGAGTGCAAGGGATTTAGTGAGTGTTAGGTTATGGTAATGGCTAGTATGGTGTCTAGGAGATCCATGGTGGGTCATATGAGTCTTAGACATCCATCATATGAGTATTGCATGGGTTGTAGCTTTTAGCTTGGCCTTGTGTAACGTGGACTTATTTGTGTTGTTTAGATTTGTGATTTGTGTTGTGGAAGCTGCAAGGTTTGAGGTGAGTTCATAGTCCCATATTTTTAATTTGTTTTAAACTTGGGATGAGAATGATGCTTGTCTTAAATGATTTGAGTTACTGTGATTATGTGTATGGTGTTAAAGAGCTTGGACTTTTAATGTTATTGTATTTATGCTATATGTGAACGGTAATGATATGTTGTGTGATAGCTGTGTGGTCCAATTGGGAGGGTGCCTACCTTGTTGCTCGTGCATACGACCTAATTGGAGGGTATTAATTTACCCAGATTTTGGGAGCGGGGGTCACGATCCGACCTGGTATGATGTGTTTGGGAGCGGGGGTCACGTTCCGGCCCGATGGTTGCCTTATGTGTGATGTTGCCTAGTAATATATGTAGCTTACATGATAACTATAATTATTTGTCCAGCTATATTTTGTAATCACAGTGATTTTGGTTGCCTAGTGTGTTTGAGTCTTAAACCTATGAATCTCACCAACATTATGTTGACGTTTTAAGCATCATTTTCAGGTGAGCTTTCTAAGGATAAGATAGAAAGATGTGGATAGACGAGACCTTAGTTGCATTGGAAGTGGTTTATCATCTATGTTTGGATTTATGTTTTGTTTTGGTTATTTTATTTTGGGGTATTGTTACAACACTTTGTGTTTGTACATTGCTCTATTTATGTGCATGTAGTTGTTCTCTATGTAGACACCAGGTGTTATGATGATATCCATGAAGTTGCACCCACGCGTTTCCGCCATGGCGGGGTGTGACAGATTGGTATCAGAGCCTTGGTTATAGAGAATTAGGCGGTTGGACCTAGACTATAACCTAGGAGTCTCTCATATAGTTGCATTTAGGATCTATGTGTAAGTATAGTATTTTATATGTCTATTTTCTTATATTTATGAGATGTTTTATTGAGTTTCGGACGTCTATTCTATTCCCTATACATAGTATTGTATATATCGACTTTATTATATCGTCTTCCGCGCGTAAGATGCTTCGTTGGACAACCGTTGTCGCTATCGGATGCGAGAGAGGTGGTAGGATGAACCGGACTAACCGCAGAATCCGAGTTTCTGATAGCATGTATCTATGTTCGGACAAGGAGAGGATGTTTTTGGGAAACGTTGATGGAGAAGAAGTGGAGAGGTTTGAAACCACGATGACTTCTGGAGATGGAGCCATTACCAAATACCCTTGGTAGTGTCCTCACTTCACATAGGAAGGAGATGTGGTTTAGTCTAAACCTCGTGATTTATATGTGCTTGTGAATTATGTAGAATTGGAAGAAAAGAATAGAGATGGTTTTGCATGTTGTCGACTACCTCAACATGTAGGAAACATGAATGGTTGGTTGAGTAAAGATGAAAGGTAGTTAGGATGGAATGGTGTGGATTCAGATCTAGAGTCCACAGTGAGTAGTAAGTTGAATTGATCTAAGAGGAGAAATAAGTGCGAGAGTGGAGTTTGAGCCATTGTGCGACGTCTTTTGTGTTATGTTTTGGAATTTGTATATTGTCTTTTGACGTCTAGAGCCATATTGGAGCGTGATTACTCTTGGATATTGGATCGACCTTATCCAAGTAATTTTGATTATAGAGTTTACGTGATCGTTGGAATTGTTCCGTGCGAGATGATTGTTTGCGACGTCTTTTGTTTTGTTTATGTATTGTCATAGGAGGGAGTACACTTGTAAAAGGGGGCATAGATAATTATGGTGGCTGACTCCTCCCAAACTAACCAGTCAGCCTTGTGAAGCTGTTAGGCCCACCTGGGAGAAAGTGCAAGTTAATATTGACCGTTGAAATATAGGGAAATCCCCGGATCGTTAAATCCCAACGAGATTGAAATTGTATTTGTTGACGGATAGGAAAGTGAGTGGTACTGAGGACAGTAATAAATATGATTTGAGAGTTGATTATACTACTGATTGCTTGATATTTGGAAAATATGAAATTATAACAGAAATACAGAAATAAACACAAAATCAGATAATCAGATAACAGACAGAGAAAAGTGGTATTTAACAAGTTACAAACTACAGGGACTAAAAGTGAAACTTTTAAAAACTTAATATTAAAGAAAATAGAAAATGAAATTGAAATTATAAAAATGATTATTATAATATTTAATTACTATTTAATTATTAAAACTAATTAAAATCTAATTTAAAACTTAATCTAAATTAACTAAAAATTACAATTATTACAAATAAACCTAAAAACTTAAATAAATAATTTCTAAACTTAACTAAGAACTTGAAGAAAGTATAAAAAATTAAAATAAATATTTTTGTCTTTTTATAAGTATTTTATTAATTAATAACTATTTAACTTAATTAAACTATTTTAACTATTTTAAATTACTATTAATACTAAATTACCTTATAAAATTATGATAAAATTTATAAAACTATTTAAACACTACAGGAATACTACAAAATTATAAAAACTTGCTAAAAATTATATTTAAGCTAATTGACTAATTAATTACTTATTAATTAATTTTAAGCTAATTTAATTAATTTAAATAAGAAAATTATAAAATGAACAGTGTAAATTATGAAACTATTTTTTTAAAAGTCTTAACTATATTATAAAACTTAGGAAAAATTTAAAATTCTACTTTAGTTGATTAAAATTAAATAAAACTATTTAATTACTAATATTACCTATTTAATTATTTAAACTAGTTTTAAATCTAATTAATAGTAAACTGCTTAGGAAAATTCTAATAAAATTATTTTAACTACTTTAAGGTACTAAGTAATTTATAAAATTATAAAATTGGACAAGTGCTTATTAATAAGCTAAAATGAAAATTAATTAGATAATTTCTATTAAATAGAAGCTATCACTATTTTTATGTTTGCTTTTTCTTGTTTTTCTTTTACAAAACTATTTAAATACTTAAATAATGAAACTTTAATAAAGATAACTACTTAGGAAATCAATAATAAGCACTGAGATTGCTTATTAGCTTAAACAGTTGACTAAGGTTGACCAAATGAAGAAATAAGCTAAACTGAGGTTATGTGGGGTCCACTATGGTGAAATCTAGTTTACCTAAGTTATTTGAACTATATTAGACTAAACTTAATGAGATGAGCTCCTAAAATAAGCTGAGAAGCTCAAATAAGCACTTGCTTATTTGAGTTCTGTCTCAGAAATGGGACAGAAATTGGTGGCAATTTAAGGTGGGGTCCACTGGTCTATAGGTCAGATTAATGGTCAATATTTGAACCTGGGTAGGAGGGGGGTTGTAATAAGCTAGGTTGAAGGTGTGGGTCCTGATGGTGTGGGCTGCAGCCACCACTTAAGTTGGTGGTGTGGTGATGGTGTGCTGATGTGCAGGGTAACTGATTAGGACTTATGATTTTGTGAAAAGTTGGTTAAATGATTAAATAAGCTCTTACACATGAATACTAACTTGAAATAAGACTAAAAGCACAAATAAGCACTCTGGATAAGCCAGGGAATCCAAATAAGCACTTATCACAATCCTGACAACCAAACAGGTCTGAGGGTGGTATTTTGGACCTCTGTGGGGTCCACAAGATTGAAATAGGGTTCAAGCTAAGCCTAGGGGTTCAACTATGGGTTGATAAGCTATAGATTAAGCTTATAAGCTACCTTATTGGTTCACTAATAAGCTCTGTATGGGCCCTTGGATTGGTGATCATACACTGAGTAATCAGTGTAGCTTGTTTCACAAAGATCACAAATTTGATCCTAAAAGCTATCCTACAATAAGCTAAAGTCTAAACTAATCCTAGATATGATAAGCTGGTATATTAAGCTACACTTAAGCTGAAACCTAGGTTGTGGGGTCCACTGAGTTGATAAGAAATCACCACCAAAGTATTGGTGATGAACTGGGTCTGAATGAGCAGGGCACTCCTTTGCCCTGCTAGTGAGTTTGGAGGTCTGTGGGGCCTAGTGTAAAAATGCTAAAAATATAAGCTGTATGGGAGCTTAAACTAGAGGTGGTAGACTACTAAACCTGAAAAGCACAAAGTGTAATTCTTAACACATAAATCTACAAAAATCTCCTAAGATTTGAGAAAATCTGAAAATGGTAATTTTGACTTTTGATGAAAATGAACTAGGTTGACTAATTTGGATTTCTAATGATCACTACAGATTTAATAGGTTATATTAAGCTATACTAAGATTGAAATAAGCTATATTACTAACTTGTGAGTAGATTTGATGAGTTATGGACTCCAATATCACCACAGTTAACTGTGGTGATGTATTCCTTGTGATTTTGACTATTTAACCAACTAAGACATGTTTATTTTTGTTTCTCTGGGCTAATGTGATACTGAATGACTTGTATACACTAAAAATTACAACAATACCAAGCTGAGTAACACAGAACATGTAAATCCAAACACCCCTTTTAACTAGTCTGTTTTATGATTTGTGAGGTAAATGGCTTACAAAGCTTATTCTAATGATCCAACATGACTTATTATGATATATTAGATGTAATTAAGCACTTAGAAACAGATAATTCCCACAAATACACAAGAACACCAAATATACTATATTGACTGTTTGATTTTTAGAAAATGAGTAACAAATGATTTTCTTAACAGCCTAGCAATCTCAAACCATAAATCAACTTAAATATACTAATCAAACTTGAGAAACACAGATAATAGCTATGATAATCAAAATCAATACATATGCAATACAAAGATAATTATGAGATTTTTAAGAAACTTACAAGTTGCTTTCCTGCTTGAAACTAAGAACCAAGAACTTAGAAACTTTTTCTAATATCCACCACTGGATTCTAACCCAAGACCATCCACAATTTGCCTTGCTCCAATTGCTTATTACCAAGAACTCATCAGTTGACTTTTGTTGACTTTTGGTGTTTTTGATTTCTTTGTTTACTAAACTGCTTTTAGTTATTACTAATAGCTTAGATAAGCTATCTAGGAGCTTAAGTGAGCTTATCAGTCCAGTATATCATACAATAACAACAATTGAGCTTTTGAAATTTAAGAAATTGAAACTAAAATTGCACAAGATTGAACAGCTAGAGAAACTTGAAATTTATTACTTATAAAGAGTTACAATACACTTAAAACACTTATAACACTGCTTAGAAGCTTAGGTTTACACTAGAATTTGGAAATTAGATTAAACGACATACAAATATTGAAAATAAACTAGGTAGGTTTCTTCTTTGCTTCTCTTGGTCTTTAAAGGCTTCAATTAGGTTTAGACACCTTCTCTGATCCTTTCCCACTTCATCTGAGCCATCCATTTAGCTCAATTGATCATATCCGTTCAAACTAGCTTTTGGCGCCAAAGTCCTCCACGTTAACGTGGAGGCAAAGGGTTACAATTAAAGAACTTTGGGAGCTAGTGGAGGTGTCAGGGGGCAAGGGGAATGTTTGGAGGCCAAGTTGGGACTGATTGGAAGAAAACAGAGGTGTGGATGTGGTTTGGGAGTGAAAAAGGGTGGAGATGGCATTTAATGCCATTCTGGGTTGATGTGTGAGGTGGAGGTGAGTTGGTGATGAGTTGTATTGATGAGGTGGAGGTGAAAGGTGGCACAAAACCACCTGGTTTTGGTGAATGCAGGGGTGAAGGTGGGAGATGAACAGTGGTTGGCGGTTTTGGGTGTTTGACTGGGGTCAGCGCTGGTTTAAACTAAAAGGGTGGGTTTGGACTGGGCTTATGGTTGGGCTTAGGGGATAGGTGGGTTGGGTAAATGGTGTGGATTGGGTAAATGGTTTTGGTTTAGTTAAATAAATAGGGTCCGGTTTGGTTTTTAAGTGATAAGGACCAAAAATGTAAATTTAGCAAAAGTGAGGGACTGAACATGTTATTTTCCCAAAGTATTTTTAAGGACTTAACTTGCCAAATTTAATAAACCAAGGACTTATTTATTTATTTTTCCATTTAAAAACTCCCAGGGACCTTTCCTGCAATTTTTCAAACTCCAGGGACCTTTTCTGTAAATTTGGATTTTTAAGGGATTAAACTTGTAATTTCTCAAAATGTTATCAAAATTGTTCCATTTTGTCATTCATGCATAGTACAAGGGTATTTTGTAAAATTTCATGTTTAATACACCCAGGGACTATTTTGCCAATTTTGAAACTTGAGGGGTAAAAATTGCCAGTTTGTGTAAACTTTTATCCAGGGATGTTTTGTGAACATTTTTGGTTTCCCAAGGACTTAAGTTGACTTTTTATTCATTTAAAACCTTCAGGGACTAGTTTTGACAATATTTGAAACTTGAGGGACTGAAACTGCCAATTATGCAAACTTTGTACGTTTTTCATTTGTTTTTGCATATTTTGTATTTGAAACATATAAAACACACTTCTAAGATATTTTAAGTATTATAATGCATTTTTGAGTGTTTTTGTATGTTTTGGCAGTTCAGATTGGTACAAAATGATGAGTATTTAGATACTCATCAATCCCCCACACTAAACTATTGCTAGTCCCTAGCAATCTATTTGAGAAAAAATTAATGGATTTTATCTCTTTACCAAAAGCCATCACTTCTGGAGTAGCCAGGTGTACGAACTGTGGCACACCTGATAACCGTGTGATTTTTAGCAAATCACCAGCTGTCAACGGATTTGATTAGTCTTTACCAAAAGCCGTTTGCTTCTGGACTAGCCAACTCTTGATGGAATAGTCAACATCTTGGTGAGCTGATTACCAATTATGGTTTTTCCACGGCCTTTACCACAAGCCATAATCTTGCGGGCTAGCCAACTCATTTGTTTTCGGGGAGCTGAGGAACCATACAATTTTTTGGCAAATTGCCAGCCATAAACGGATTTGAGATGTCTTTACCAAGAGCCGTTTGCTCCTGGACTAGCCAATCCTGTTGTGGGTTAGACATGGAGGATTGATACCATTTTATCTCATTTCTAAGTGTGAAAAAACTGGTAATTTTGATCAAATGGGGGTTCTTGATGGAACATGTGTTTTGCATTCGTGAGAACGCTCCCCCACACTTAGAACTGAATATTGCCCTCAATATTCACAGTACTTGGTGTCCCACCAAGACTTTAGAACGTAAGGAGGCAATACTTTTAACCTTTTTATTTTACTCTATTTACATACAAACTCACTTTTTTCTTTTTATTTGTCTTATACCATTTTTTTTTTTTTTTTTTTTTTAACAAAATATTTTACATATGTACAACATGTGGTTCGTCTCCCCCACACTAGGGTGTTAGAAAAGAGAAAGAAATCAGAAATATGAGTGAAAACCCATATTGCTATGCTTTTGATTACCGAGTCACTAGCTTGACTCGACCTCGAATTGACTTGTCATGAGGTAGCTTGTTTTTGATTCCCGAGTCACTAGCTTGACTCGACCCCGAATTAAAATTGTCCTTGGGGTAATGGAGTGGAATTGTCACTCAAAGATTGGGTGAGAAATAGGAGTGGGATTTCCACTCACAGAATTATGAAATGATAAGATAAAGGAGATTATTTTTGGTTTTTATCTTTTATAAATGTTTTTGTATTTTTAGATTTATATATATATGTACAAAAGAAAGAAAATTCCTAACAACCGCCCCTTGAAAGGGAATCTGGGTTTGACAGAGCTCAGTAACTGAAAACAGCCAACAACCAAATGTTGTAACTGAGGGCCTAATCAAACTGGGCAAATTGTGTGCATAGGAAAAATGTTTTTGTATTTTATATTGTTTATGAAATAATATAATATATGTAATCACTACCTCCCAGGCTTGTGTCAGGTTTACCACGCAAGCTAATCACTTGTGAATGATTAACTGTAATAAATTTGTCCTGACAGCCCGGAAGTTGAATGATAAAGTATAATATACATACAAGGATAGAAATTTGAACAAAATACAAAATTCATTATTTTATTATTATTATTATGTACATGATACTAGTGTTTTTGTTTTCCGAGTCACTAGCTTGACTCGACCCCGAATTTATTGGTCCATGGGGTAAGTTTGGAGATCCGGGACAACCATTGGTTGTATGTCCCCTCCAAAATAGTGTTTTAGCCGATGTCCATTTACTTTAAAATTGGGACCGTCGGGTTGTAATAACTCAACAGTTCCATATGGGTATACTTTGGTTATAGTAAATGGTCCAGACCAACGGGTTTTTAGTTTACCCGAGAAAATTTTCAACCTTGAATTGAAAAGAAGAACTCTGTCACCAACGTTGAAAACGCGGTTCTTTATTTTAGAGTCATGTATCTTCTTAGTCTTTTCTTTATAGATTAAAGAATTTTCATAAGCTTGATCACGTAATTCATTTAGTTCGTTTAGTTGAACTTTACGGTGATCACCCGCTGTCTGAAGGTCGAAATTTGCATGTTTTAAGGCCCAATAGGCCTTATGTTCTAATTCGATTGGAAGATGACATGCTTTCCCGTACACTAGCTTATATGGAGTACACCCAATGGGTGTTTTGTAAGCAGTGCGGAAAGCCCATAGTGCATCGTCCAGCTTATCCGACCAAGAGGCACGGTTTTCACCAACCGTCCTCTCGAGAATTCTCTTAATACCCCGATTTGAGACCTCCACCTGCCCACTTGTTTGGGGGTGGTATGCTGTAGAAAGACGGTGAGTTACACCATATTTCAGCATTACTCTCGCAAATTGTTCATTGCAAAAGTGAGTACCACGATCACTGATAATGGCACGAGGAGTCCCGAATCTGGCAAAGAGAGATTTTAAAAATTTACAAACTACTCGGGCATCATTGGTGGGTAAGGCTTTTGCCTCAACCCATTTTGACAGATAGTCGACAGCGACGAGTATATACTTATTCCCTCGTGAAGACGGGAATGGCCCCATAAAATCAATGCCCCACATATCAAATATTTCACAGACTTGGATGGCGTTTTGCGGCATCTCATTCTTTTTAGAAATATTCCCGTGACGCTGGCAAGCCTCACAGGTTTTGATAAGTTCATGGGCGTCTTTATATATCGTGGGCCAAAAGAATCCTGAATCAAACACCTTTTTGGCGGTGTAGTTTGGGTTATGATGTCCCCCCGTGGGTCCATCATGACAAGCTTTAAGAATTTCTATGGCTTCTTGGCCATGGACACACCGTCGGATGACTTGATCCGCACATATTTTAAACAAGTAGGGGTCGTCCCAGAAGTAATGTTTCACATCTTTAAAGAATTTTCTTTTCTGTTGGGACGACATCCCTTTCACAACGAAATTTCTCGCACGGTAATTTGCAAAATGGGCAAACCATGGGGTTGTGGTATTATCCCGGTTAGAGATGAGATTTAGAGTCTCCAGAGGAAAAGTTTCATTAATTTCTTTTTTCTCGAGAATATCCTGATGAGGATTTTCTAACCGTGACAAGTGATCAGCTGCAAGGTTCTCTGCTCCTTTTTTATCTCTTATGAGAATATCGAATTCCTGGAGGAGCAGGACCCACCGGAGCAGTCTTGGCTTTGCATCCTGTTTAGTGAACAGGTATTTCAAAGCTGAATGATCCGTATACACCACGCTTTTGTTTAAGATTAAGTAAGACCGAAATTTTTCGAAGGCATATACCACAGCTAATAATTCTTTTTCTGTGGTGGTATAGTGTGTTTGAGCCTCGTTCATGGTCTTACTTGCGTAGTGTATTGGCTGAAAATGTTTGGTTTTTCGTTGCCCCAGAACTGCACCAATTGCATAATCGCTAGCATCGCACATAAGTTCAAAGGGTAAGTCCAGTCGGGGGCAACAAGGATTGGTGCCTCAGTAAGCCTTTTCTTTAAAATAGAAAAAGCTTTGATGCACTCAGGCGAAAAGATGAAAGGAGCATCCTTTTCAAGAAGATGAGTCATAGGCCGGGCTATTTTGGAGAAATCCTGAATGAATCTCCGATAGAATCCGGCATGTCCGAGAAAACTCCTTATTCCTTTAACAGTTGTGGGATGAGGCAGTTTAGCAATAACATCAATTTTGGCCTTATCGACCTCAATCCCGCTTTTTTAAATTTTATGGCCGAGGACAATGCCCTCTTTAACCATAAAATGGCTCTTCTCCCAGTTTAGACAAAGATTAGTGTTTTCACAACGTTGAAGCATTTTTTCTAAGTGGGAGAGGCACGAGTCGAAAGAATTCCCGATGACTGAGAAGTCATCCATGAATACCTCCATGGTTTTTCCAATCATGTCATGGAAAATAGCCATCATGCACCTCTGGAAAGTGCCCGGAGCATTGCATAACCCGAAAGGCATGCGACGATAGGCAAATGTCCCGTAAGGGCATGTGAAGGTAGTTTTATCTTGATCCTGTGGATCAATGGGAATTTGGAAGTAACCCGAGAAGCCGTCAAGGAAACAATAGTACTCGTTTCCTGCTAGTCTTTCGAGCATTTGGTCCATAAAGGGCAGAGGAAAATGGTCTTTGCGGGTGGCTTCGTTAAGTTTTCTGTAATCAATACATACTCGCCACCCTGTAACCAAACGAGTTGGTATCAACTCGTTGTCCTCATTTGTGATAACCGTGATACCACCCTTCGTTGGAACACAATGTATTGGGCTTACCCAAGGACTATCAGATATAGGGTAAATCAATCCCGCATCAAGAAGTTTGATAACTTCAGTTTTTATAACTTCGTGGATTTTCGGATTTACCCTTCGTTGATGCTGCACAGTAGGTTTAAAGTCCTCTTCCATTAGGATTTTGTGTGTACAAAAATCCGGGTTAATACCCTTTATGTCTGAGAGCTTCCAAGCAATTGCTTGTTTGTGGGACTTTAAAACCTTGAGCAGCGCGGTTTTCTCCTCATCCTTTAAGTCTTTTGCAATAATGACCGGTAACTTATCGTTACCTTCCAAGAATGCATATTCTAGATGAGGAGGCAGGTCCTTAAGTTCAACCTCGGGAAAGTCATCATTTTTCTCAACATATTTGACTTCCTCCTTATGAAGTTGTGGAGGTAGAACATGAATGGGAGAAGGATCTTTCTTTAATAACTCCTCAAGGAGAAGTATATCCCCCTCCGGGTCAATCTCTTGGTAATCAATTCCTTCGGGAAGTGAATCACTTTTGAGAAAGGCCTCTAATTCCTCAAGGACGAAATCACTTCCCCCAAACGGAGTGAGGGAAGGAGAAGAATTAGCGATTATCGGATTAGAAGAAGTAGTGGGATTGCCACTCGAAAAATTATCAGCGAATCCAAAGATTTCCTGAGCATACTCCTCGGATGCAATGTCAATGACATCAATTCGGTTGACCGATTCAGCATCATAATTCGAGGAGTATCTCGAGGTTTGATCAAGGTTGAATGTAATCGCTTCAGTGCCAACTCGTAACGTGATTTCCTCATCGAAAACATCGATTAATGCACGTCCCGTTCTTAAGAATCCCCTCCCAAGAATGAGAGGAACTCTTGGATCTGCATCGAAATCAACAACGACAAAGTCTGCCGGAAAATGGAACTTTCCCACTCTCACAAATACGTCCTCGGCAATACCGAGGGGACGTGAAATTGAACGGTCTGCAAGCTCGAGAGTCATGCATGTGGGACTAAGTGCCTGAAGAGAGAGCTTTTTCCAAACTGAATGAGGCATTAAGTTGATGCTTGCACCAAGATCGGCCAAGGCAAAGCATTCAACCATACCCGGGAAAGTACATGGTATTAGAAATCTCCCGGGGTCTCCTAGCTTCTCGGGAAGCTGTTTCAACAAAACTGCAGAGCAGTTCTCATTGAGTGGAGTTCGTGCCATCTCAAACAGTTTTTCTTTATTGCTTAACAGATTTTTGATTGTCGATGCGAATTTGGGCATTAAAAGAAGAGCATCCGCGAAACTAATATCGAAGTGTAGTTCTTGGAAAATCTGAAAGAATTTTTCCATCTGATGATTAGCTTTTTCACGGAGCTTTTGGTCTTGCAATCGTGAGGGATATGGAATTGTTGGTTTTGGGTTGGCTTTTGAATTTTCAACAGGACCTTCGGTAGTTTCAAACACGACCCTTTTAGGGGGAGTTGGGACCGGGAGAACTGGAGGAGGGATGTCATTGGTACCTCCGTTTTTAGGAAGTAACGTATCCGTAGTATCCTCAGTTTCACATTCCTCTACAGGGATAGGAGATGAGGTAGAGGGAGCTGTAGGTCCTTGGTAAGAAACTCCACTTCTTGTGGTGATCGCCTTTACATCGCCCCTCGGATTAGCGATCGTGTTGCTAGGTAAAGTTGTACCTGAGCCCGAGGGTCGATCATTTAAAGACTTCTGTAAGTTGGACATTTGACTAACCAGCATTCTGTTTAGTTCTTCTTGGGATTTCATAAACTGTTTTAATAATTCATCATGTGATGGTCCAGTTGGAACAATGGCTTGATTTTGGTTTTGAAAATTTTGAGCCCGATTGTTTTGGAAATTCCCATGTTGCTGATTGTTGTTACCTTGGAAGTGGTTTTGTTGTTGAAAATTACCTTGTGGGTAGTTGTTCTGACCTTGATTACGATTATAGTTCCCTTGGTTCTGATTTTGGTTAAACTGATTTTGACTAGAGATGAAATTCCCTTGGTTGTTATGACCTTGGTTCATTCGATTCTGGTTCTGATTCTGGTTAAAGTTCTGATTTCTATTCTGAGGTTGATTAAATCCTGGTGGTCCGATATAGTTATTAGAACGGTAGCTCAAAAGGTTTCGGTCCCCTTGCGGTTGGTAAGAATTACCTCCCGTGTTATAGGAACCTTGAGCTGCAGACACGTTTTCACGAGAAAAGCCACCAGAAGCTGGGCAATCTGTGTACGTATGTGGACCACCACAAGTTTCACAACTTGGGTTAACAACTTTGACCTGATTTGGATTTGTCTGATGGATACGCAAAAATGCTGTAGACAAATCATCCAGTTTTTTAGCTAGGATAGATATTTCATTGCTTGCCGGAGTGACAGACTTAAATGAATCATTCCTCTCAGCAGAGGAGTCCCAAAAGTTATGATGGGCAGTCATGTTTTCTATTAAGTCGTAGCACTCTTCAGGGGTCCTTTTCATAAAGGTGCCCCCAGCAGCAGCATTGATGGTGTCACGATGACGGAGTGTCAATCCATTATAAAAGGTATCAATAATGGTGACAAGAAGCATATTGTGATTAGGACACCTATCAATAGCAAGTTTGTAGCGTTCCCATGCCTCAAATAAGGACTCTTCGGGAAGCTGTCTGAAATTACTGATATCATTCCTGAGCTTTGTGACCATAGATGGTGGAAAGTATTTGGCCAGAAATTTAGTGATCATCTCATCAAAAGTGTGGATCGAATTCTTTGGAAGTCGATCGAACCAGGAAGTCGCATGATGAGCGAGAGAATAGGGGAACAAGTATAAACGTAGGCTGTCTTCGGCGACGCCATGTTGTTTCATGCTTTGGGTGACAGTTAAAAATTTGTCGAGATGCCTGTTGGCATCGTCACCCGGCAATCCGTGGAACTGGCACGTATTTTGGATCTGTTGTATCATGTGGTGTTTCAGTCCAAAATCCGTGGCTCCAATAGTGAGTGGTGCAATTGGTCCACCCCTCCCTTGCATGGTAGGTTGACACAGTTCCTCCATAGTTCGGGTGTCAGGAACTGGTTCATCCTTGGGAAGGAATGGGGGCTCGTCGTTCATTTTTGTTGTGTGTTCTTTCTCAACAATACGTAACTCGGGTACGTTTTTCTTCTTTTTATTCTTTGCTTGTGAACGAGTGCGCATGCACAAAAATTAGTTTTCAACACAAGATAGAGGCAAAACTGCAGTGAACTTAAACCCAATAATCACAAATGAACAGCTTCTTTAAAAAGGTACACTATCCACAAGGATACAATGGTAAGTTTTAAATCTTAGGTTTGGGAACTTATTATGTTCACACCCCCAGTTGGTAGGTGTTCTGCCTTGGTTTGCGATGGTAAACTTTTATGTAATTATATTCACAGTAAATTGTTTTTGGCTTTTCGTGTATGGGTGAAAAAAAAAAAAAAAAAAAAAAAAAAAAAACTTGGACAATATTTTTGAAACTGATTCGTTAACCGAAATCGTTCCTTTAAGATTACTCGCAGGCTGGCGGGAGGAAATAAATGGATCCCTCTTAAGTTCGCAATTTAATGTCAGAACTTACCTTAAACCAACTATATAGGTTGTAATCGTAAAGATACGAAGTAATTTAACTTCACAGTTTTGTTTTGTTGTTTATGATTTGTTTGGTGTTGTTAACACTTCAGGAGAAATGTTAATGAACGTTTTCAGATATGATTTTGCTTTTTTTAAAAATTTACAAAGTGGTGATATTTGTACAGGAGGGTTTTTGAAAACCACTAAACTTTTACCGTTTTGAAATACGCAACAACCTCCCCGGCAGCGGTGCCAAATTTTGACTCCTCCCAAACTAACCAGTCAGCCTTGTGAAGCTGTTAGGCCCACCTGGGAGAAAGTGCAAGTTAATATTGACCGTTGAAATATAGGGAAATCCCCGGATCGTTAAATCCCAACGAGATTGAAATTGTATTTGTTGACGGATAGGAAAGTGAGTGGTACTGAGGACAGTAATAAACATGATTTGAGAGTTGATTATACTACTGATTGCTTGATATTTGGAAAATATGAAATTATAACAGAAATACAGAAATAAACACAAAATCAGATAATCAGATAACAGACAGAGAAAAGTGGTATTTAACAAGTTACAAACTACAGGGACTAAAAGTGAAACTTTTAAAAACTTAATATTAAAGAAAATAGAAAATGAAATTGAAATTATAAAAATGATTATTATAATATTTAATTACTATTTAATTAATAAAACTAATTAAAATCTAATTTAAAACTTAATCTAAATTAACTAAAAATTACAATTATTACAAATAAACCTAAAAACTTAAATAAATAATTTCTAAACTTAACTAAGAACTTGAAGAAAGTATAAAAAATTAAAATAAATATTTTTGTCTTTTTATAAGTATTTTATTAATTAATAACTATTTAACTTAATTAAACTATTTTAACTATTTTAAATTACTATTAATACTAAATTACCTTATAAAATTATGATAAAATTTATAAAACTATTTAAACACTATAGGAATACTACAAAATTATAAAAACTTGCTAAAAATTATATTTAAGCTAATTGACTAATTAATTACTTATTAATTAATTTTAAGCTAATTTAATTAATTTAAATAAGAAAATTATAAAATGAACAGTGTAAATTATGAAACTATTTTTTTTAAAGTCTTAACTATATTATAAAACTTAGGAAAAATTTAAAATTCTACTTTAGTTGATTAAAATTAAATAAAACTATTTAATTACTAATATTACCTATTTAATTATTTAAACTAGTTTTAAATCTAATTAATAGTAAACTGCTTAGGAAAATTCTAATAAAATTATTTTAACTACTTTAAGGTACTAAGTAATTTATAAAATTATAAAATTGGACAAGTGCTTATTAATAAGCTAAAATGAAAATTAATTAGATAATTTCTATTGAATAGAAGCTATCACTATTTTTATGTTTGCTTTTTCTTGTTTTTCTTTTACAAAACTATTTAAATACTTAAATAATGAAACTTTAATAAAGATAACTACTTAGGAAATCAATAATAAGCACTGAGATTGCTTATTAGCTTAAACAGTTGACTAAGGTTGACCAAATGAAGAAATAAGCTAAACTGAGGTTATGTGGGGTCCACTATGGTGAAATCTAGTTTACCTAAGTTATTTGAACTATATTAGACTAAACTTAATGAGATGAGCTCCTAAAATAAGCTGAGAAGCTCAAATAAGCACTTGCTTATTTGAGTTCTGTCTCAGAAATGGGACAGAAATTGGTGGCAATTTAAGGTGGGGTCTACTGGTCTATAGGTCAGATTAATGGTCAATATTTGAACCTGGGTAGGAGGGGGGTTGTAATAAGCTAGGTTGGAGGTGTGGGTCCTGATGGTGTGGGCTGCAGCCACCACTTAAGTTGGTGGTGTGGTGATGGTGTGCTGATGTGCAGGGTAACTGATTAGGACTTATGATTTTGTGAAAAGTTGGTTAAATGATTAAATAAGCTCTTACACATGAAT
Organism: Artemisia argyi; assembly: GCA_030686995.1. NCBI lineage: Eukaryota > Viridiplantae > Streptophyta > Magnoliopsida > Asterales > Asteraceae > Artemisia > Artemisia argyi. The sequence continues at coordinate 68,409,971 of CM060708.1, forward strand.
ACTAACTTGAAATAAGACTAAAAGCACAAATAAGCACTCTGGATAAGCCAGGGAATCCAAATAAGCACTTATCACAATCCTGACAACCAAACAGGTCTGAGGGTGGTATTTTGGACCTCTGTGGGGTCCACAAGATTGAAATAGGGTTCAAGCTAAGCCTAGGGGTTCAACTATGGGTTGATAAGCTATAGATTAAGCTTATAAGCTACCTTATTGGTTCACTAATAAGCTCTGTATGGGCCCTTGGATTGGTGATCATACACTGAGTAATCAGTGTAGCTTGTTTCACAAAGATCACAAATTTGATCCTAAAAGCTATCCTACAATAAGCTAAAGTCTAAACTAATCCTAGATATGATAAGCTGGTATATTAAGCTACACTTAAGCTGAAACCTAGGTTGTGGGGTCCACTGAGTTGATAAGAAATCACCACCAAAGTATTGGTGATGAACTGGGTCTGAATGAGCAGGGCACTCCTTTGCCCTGCTAGTGAGTTTGGAGGTCTGTGGGGCCTAGTGTAAAAATGCTAAAAATATAAGCTGTATGGGAACTTAAACTAGAGGTGGTAGACTACTAAACCTGAAAAGCACAAAGTGTAATTCTTAACACATAAATCTACAAAAATCTCCTAAGATTTGAGAAAATCTGAAAATGGTAATTTTGACTTTTGATGAAAATGAACTAGGTTGACTAATTTGGATTTCTAATGATCACTACAGATTTAATAGGTTATATTAAGCTATACTAAGATTGAAATAAGCTATATTACTAACTTGTGAGTAGATTTGATGAGTTATGGACTCCAATATCACCACAGTTAACTGAGGTGATGTATTCCTTGTGATTTTGACTATTTAACCAACTAAGACATGTTTATTTTTGTTTCTCTGGGCTAATGTGATACTGAATGACTTGTATACACTAAAAATTACAACAATACCAAGCTGAGTAACACAGAACATGTAAATCCAAACACCCCTTTTAACTAGTCTGTTTTATGATTTGTGAGGTAAATGGCTTACAAAGCTTATTCTAATGATCCAACATGACTTATTATGATATATTAGATGTAATTAAGCACTTAGAAACAGATAATTCCCACAAATACACAAGAACACCAAATATACTATATTGACTGTTTGATTTTTAGAAAATGAGTAACAAATGATTTTCTTAACAGCCTAGCAATCTCAAACCATAAATCAACTTAAATATACTAATCAAACTTGAGAAACATAGATAATAGCTATGATAATCAAAATCAATACATATGCAATACAAAGATAATTATGAGATTTTTAAGAAACTTACAAGTTGCTTTCCTGCTTGAAACTAAGAACCAAGAACTTAGAAACTTTTTCTAATATCCACCACTGGATTCTAACCCAAGACCATCCACAATTTGCCTTGCTCCAATTGCTTATTACCAAGAACTCACCAGTTGACTTTTGTTGACTTTTGGTGTTTTTGATTTCTTTGTTTACTAAACTGCTTTTAGTTATTACTAATAGCTTAGATAAGCTATCTAGGAGCTTAAGTGAGCTTATCAGTCCAGTATATCATACAATAACAACAATTGAGCTTTTGAAATTTAAGAAATTGAAACTAAAATTGCACAAGATTGAACAGCTAGAGAAACTTGAAATTTATTACTTATAAAGAGTTACAATACACTTAAAACACTTATAACACTGCTTAGAAGCTTAGGTTTACACTAGAATTTGGAAATTAGATTAAACGACATACAAATATTGAAAATAAACTAGGTAGGTTTCTTCTTTGCTTCTCTTGGTCTTTAAAGGCTTCAATTAGGTTTAGACACCTTCTCTGATCCTTTCCCACTTCATCTGAGCCATCCATTTAGCTCAATTGATCATATCCGTTCAAACTAGCTTTTGGCGCCAAAGTCCTCCACGTTAACGTGGAGGCAAAGGGTTACAATTAAAGAACTTTGGGAGCTAGTGGAGGTGTCAGGGGGCAAGGGGAATGTTTGGAGGCCAAGTTGGGACTGATTGGAAGAAAACAGAGGTGTGGATGTGGTTTGGGAGTGAAAAAGGGTGGAGATGGCATTTAATGCCATTCTGGGTTGATGTGTGAGGTGGAGGTGAGTTGGTGATGAGTTGTATTGATGAGGTGGAGGTGAAAGGTGGCACAAAACCACCTGGTTTTGGTGAATGCAGGGGTGAAGGTGGGAGATGAACAGTGGTTGGCGGTTTTAGGTGTTTGACTGGGGTCAGCGCTGGTTTAAACTAAAAGGGTGGGTTTGGACTGGGCTTATGGTTGGGCTTAGGGGATAGGTGGGTTGGGTAAATGGTGTGGATTGGGTAAATGGTTTTGGTTTAGTTAAATAAATAGGGTCCGGTTTGGTTTTTAAGTGATAAGGACCAAAAATGTAAATTTAGCAAAAGTGAGGGACTGAACATGTTATTTTCCCAAAGTATTTTTAAGGACTTAACTTGCCAAATTTAATAAACCAAGGACTTATTTATTTATTTTTCCATTTAAAAACTCCCAGGGACCTTTCCTGCAATTTTTCAAACTCCAGGGACCTTTTCTGTAAATTTGGATTTTTAAGGGATTAAACTTGTAATTTCTCAAAATGTTATCAAAATTGTTCCATTTTGTCATTCATGCATAGTACAAGGGTATTTTGTAAAATTTCATGTTTAATACACCCAGGGACTATTTTGCCAATTTTGAAACTTGAGGGGTAAAAATTGCCAGTTTGTGTAAACTTTTATCCAGGGATGTTTTGTGAACATTTTTGGTTTCCCAAGGACTTAAGTTGACTTTTTATTCATTTAAAACCTTCAGGGACTAGTTTTGACAATATTTGAAACTTGAGGGACTGAAACTGCCAATTATGCAAACTTTGTACGTTTTTCATTTGTTTTTGCATATTTTGTATTTGAAATATATAAAACACACTTCTAAGATATTTTAAGTATTATAATGCATTTTTGAGTGTTTTTGTATGTTTTGGCAGTTCAGATTGGTACAAAATGATAAGTATTTAGATACTCATCAGTGGCCAACATAATTATACATGCGTCACGACACAAATGGACTTGCAAGTATGATAGCATGGATTGCATGGTGTATTAGGTGCTATGTGGTATATGTGCGTTATCATTGAGATGTATGGTTTTGGACGTAAGTATGCATGTGAAATAGGCTTATAACTATGGTCGCGAACATAATTATAAGGGTATCACACATATGGACTTGTGACCATTATTGCATTGATTGATGTTTGTTGTTATATGTTGTGGTAGATGGTATGTGATATCATGTTGGTGATGGCTGTATGGTTAGAGAAGTATTCTCTTAACCGTTCGGGCAGTCGTTATATGTTGGGGTGTGTAGGTGGTGAGATTCCATCCTACCTATCATATGTTGATACCTCAATTATCGGTGGGTACTTATGTTGTGGTATTTAAGTTGATTTGTTTGCTAGACGCTCCGTTTGTATACCTAATTCTTTGGTTGGCATTCCTATTCGTACCATGATGGTACAGATGCCATATTCTTTCTATTCGATGTCGTGATAGGTGTTGGGTAATCGAATTCATTTTCTTGGATACTGGTTCGTTTTCTTGGTTATTCTTTGTATTCATTTCTCTAAGGAATGTTATACTATTCTTCAAGTATTGTTGGTTCGTGACAAGTTGGTGTGGATATTTGATCTCTCATTTACACACACCAATTGGATTTCGTGACATGTTTTTGTGACCTGTTAGTATCGGTGTTTTTCTATGATTTTGGTTTGATTGTTGTACAAATGAGTCTTTGCGTTCTTCGCTTGGTTTGCAATGCATTTGCGTGAGTGTTCACTGGTATGAGTTCATTTGATGATTATTTTGATTACGTGATTTCTCCATGTCTTTTGCATTCGTATAAGAGGTTGAGTTAAAGTCCTTATAGTATTTTAAAATTCGTTTTGGGTATTTCAAGGTCATTTATTGGAAACTATTATTTTTATGGTGAAAATGAAGTGTGGAAAAAAAATGGTTATGTTGATGTCTTACATAAAATGGTTTATATGTATATTTTATAAAAGAAATGTATAAATTTAAGATATGTCTTGTGAAAAAAACGGTGTTCATTTGTTTTTGGGAAGGTTGAGTACGGGAATAAGAACTGTCTATGGTTCTCATTTACCAAACTTGTTATGTATTTGGTTCATTGAGTGTTTCTTTCGTTGAGGTACGCTTGTGGATGTTTTATAGGTATGTGTATTTTATATTTTCTTGTATGGGTTTTCATGAACATTTTATCTGTGTCTACTTTTATTGGGGAAAAATTTCTCATTGTGTTTTTCTAGCTTTGATTTTGATGTTCGTTACTTCGTTAGTCGGTAATTCGTATCCCTTTTGAGTTCGTTGATATACGTTTTAGTTCGACCGGTTTCATGGTTCGCGTCATTTACTTAGGATAGATTGTCGTGTTGATTATCAATTTGTTCGTTGAAGAAGAAGAGGATGTTGCCAAGTGTCCAAGTGAGAAGTTCAGCTTCAAGATGTACGCTCTTCAGGAAGGTGGTTAACGATAGCGAGTGTTCGTGGACATTAGTAAGATAAAAGTGGTGAAGAGTGGAAAGTACCTAAGACACCATCTGAGAGACGATTGTCCTTAGGGTTGGCAGGTACTATTGACGATTCATTTCTATCTTTCTATAGATTGCGTAGGCATCGAGGAGGTGGAAGATCCATAAGAGGAACTGTGTGATACATGATGTAAAGTTGGGAAGTAGAAATTGGAGATGATATTTGTATGGGGCAGAAAGTGTTATCGACACAGATAATAAGAATCTTTAGCATATATTTGACACGAGGCTAATATATGTCGAAGAGAAGTTGGGTGTGGAATTACTCAGTGACTACGATTGTCTGATTTGCCACCGTCAAGGAAGGGCGGACATCATGGTAAGAGCGCTGAGCAGGAGTAAACGAGTGGAACTTAGATGTTTGTGAGCAATGATTTTGATAATTCAGTTCGGAGTTAAGAGGATGATGTTGACAGCCTAGAGATAGAGGTTCAAGGATGAGAACAGGTAAGAAGAATGATTACTTGGTTTAGACCAGTAAATGGAAAAGAATGAAGATGGACAATTGTACTATGTGGACCCGCTAATGATTTCATGGAGAGGAAGCTTAAGGACATCGATCATGCAAGGTATAAGATACATCCGAGAATGGATAAGACGTATTATTACCTTAGCAAGAGATGTATGGAGGAGTAGGCGAGATTTATTTTCGCTCGGTGAGTTGGTAAAGAGCCATGGGGTGTCGCGTTGATCATCAAGAAACATGATGAAATACTTACTTCGCGATAGTGGTAAACGTGTTATGGAGTCTTGAGAACGCGTATGTAGATGAGTACGACTTATCATTCTCTAATGAGTGAACTAAGTGAGCGTACAAATCAGGCGTTGGGTGGTGAGCTGAGAGCATGGGTGTGTTTGATGCTGGAGGAAGCCGGGGTATACATTTACCCTTAGCTGAGTTCTTCTGTATCAACAATTATCATTCTAGTATGGAGTATGTGTCGTGTGAAAAGTTGTATGGAATGTTCTGTGGGCAAAGGTTGGAACAAGCCAACTAATTGGTCCTGAACTAGAACGAGAGACTACGAATAAGGTTTTCTAGCTAAGGAAAGACTTAAGGTAGCAAGAGATCGCCAAAAGAGTTATGCGGATTATTGCCGTAAACCCTTGGAGTTTGGTGTTGGTGATATTGTGAGGTTAAAAGTATCTCCTTGGAAGGGTGTGGTGCGTTTCGGTAAGAAAGGCAAGCTAGCACCGAGATACGTAAGACCGTTCGAGATTTATGGAAGGGATTGGATTTGAGACATATCGGTTGAATTTGCCTGAGGAGTGAAGTAGAGTGCATGATACATTTCACGTATTTAATGGAAAGAAGTGGTTGGCGGATGCTAGTCTGGATGTGCCATTAGATGAGATTAAGGTTGACAAGACTCTCCGTTTTATCAAGAAACCTGTTGAGATTATGGATCGAGATGTTGAGGGTTGAAGTGTGGTGAGATAACGTTGGTAAAGGTATGGTGGGATTCTAAGCGTGGTCCTGAGTTTACATGGGAACGTGAGGATCCGATGAAATTTAAGTACCCAATTTTGTTTGCTGATGTGGTTGGTGAAGTAGATCGTTTGTAGTTGGATTTTAGATCGTGGAAGTTAGAAGCGGGGTATTCATAAATGCTTGTTTTATGGGTATCTGTTATTTGTGAGTGCGTCTTGCGGTTACCAGTTGTTTTTTTCATTTGGTTCGAGAGTATCGTACCTACCTGTGAAAAGTCGTTCGGATCTTTGGTGTTATTGATCGGTGTAGTGTATCTATTTGCGTGTATCATTGGAGTGACGGAATGTTTTTCTATCGTGTGAATTCGAGTATTTAGTCGGTTCACATTTTTGCGATTCTTTCTCTGTGATTTTATGGTGTGGTATTTTTCCGCTTAAAAATCCATAAATTTCCTTTTGTTGTTGTGAGTGGTGACTATAGTAGTTGAAATCTCGGGACGCGATTTCCCTAAGTAGGGGATGATGTAACAACCGTGGTTTTAAGAGGTCAGTTTGACTGATAGTCTTGACTCGGTTGACGTTTGTTTGGTGTGTCTTAGGTGTTTGAAGTGATATAAGTGAGTTTTAGCACTAAATCCCTTTGCGTAAATGGTTTTATTGTGATTTGGAAAGTTTGGAAAGTTTGGAATTTTGGAAAGTTCATTTTGATCACCCGTGTGGTGTAGAAATGACTTGTGTATATTTGGCGTTTTGAGGTTTTGCGTAACGAGTCTTCGTTCAAGTTATTGAGCGTTACTGAGTTACGGGAATGTTGTTTTTGTGAGGAAATGCTTATGGAGTGTGTAAAAATCTATTTCTGGAAACTTTATTTTTGAAAATGATATTTTTCCGGTTTGTCGTAAAACTGAGGTTTATCGTGTAAGACGCTAGGATTAGCTACGAGTGTTTATAAAATATGAAAAGTATGAGGTTTTGAGTGTAATAAATAAATTTAATGAAAAAAATATATAAAAATATATATATGTTAAGAAAATCGGCTAGAAGGGGATAAGGGGGAAAAAGGAAACCAAATTTGAGCCCAATTACAACACCTAATGATAAGGATTATCCATAAATAATATATAAACAAACGCTAACACCCCACAAACGTTTTTCCTGCATATTTAGTCGATCCAAGGAGCAAGAGAAGGGAGAAAAAAATCAGGGTTTATAATTGTGAAGCAATAATCAAGAATCAAGGTAAAATCATTAACCCTTATGTGTAATTAATTAATTATTGTTATGATTCATGTAATAATTATTATGATCGAATCTAGGGTTTATATACTTCTGTAAATTTATGCTATAAAACATGTTGGGATCAATTAATGATTATATTATGATGTTTGGTTAAGAGAATTGAGAGTAAAACATGCTAGTTATTGAGTTAGGGTTTGGACAGATTTGTAAGGCTGTAAATATGTGAGTGTAATAACAGATGGTGAGGAGGTAAGTCATGAATTTTAGTTCTAAATTTAATTATAATGAAAGATCTTTCCAAAAAGTCAAGCCACGATCGATTTTAAGGTCGGGAAGTCGGTCTTTTGATTTTTCTTTGTTAAGGTATCAAAGCTGTCAAACCGGGACAGATTTTGGGTAAAAGTTTGAGGGTGTCATGTGGTAGTAAAAGTGGTATTTTGACTTGGCCTTCTGGAATAGTTAAGTATTAGTTTATATTAGACTACCGCGAAGAGGATTCGTGATAAAAACTTGTGGAAGTATTTATTTAAAATCAAAACTTTTTGGTGTGCGTTCAGATCCGAATTTGAGTAGTTGACAAGTTTGAATTTCTTGTGATTATTTGTGTGTGTTATTGGTCCATGGCCTTCTGGGATTAGCTTCTATGCTTATGAGAGACCATGGTGAATTTTTTGTGTGAGTTGTTGAGCTTTATTTGTCGTGATTTTATGTGGGCGAATGTATCCAAAAATTTTGCGTTTTCTGATTTTAAGAGTGCAAGGGATTTAGTGAGTGTTAGGTTATGGTAATGGCTAGTATGGTGTCTAGGAGATCCATGATGGGTCATATGAGTCTTAGACATCCATCATATGAGTATTACATGGGTTGTAGCTTTTAGCTTGGCCTTGTGTAACGTGGACTTATTTGTGTTGTTTAGATTTGTGATTTGTGTTGTGGAAGCTGCAAGGTTTGAGGTAAGTTCATAGTCCCATATTTTTTATTTGTTTTAAACTTGGGATGGGAATGATGCTTGTCTTAAATGATTTGAGTTACTGTGATTATGTGTATGGTGTTAAAGAACTTGGACTTTTAATGTTATCGTATTTATGCTATATGTGAACGGTATTGATATGTTGTGTGATAGCTGTGTGGTCCAATTGGGAGGGTGCCTACCCTGTTGCTCGTGCATACGACCTAATTGGAGGGTATTAATTTACCCATATTTTGGGAGCGGGGGTCACGATCCGACCTGGTATGATGTGTTTGGGAGCGGGGGTCACGTTCCGGCCCGATGGTTGCCTTATGTGTGATGTTGCCTAGTAATATATGTAGCTTACATGATAACTATAATTATTTGTGCAGCTATATTTTGTAATCACAGTGATTTTGGTTGCCTAGTGTGTTTGAGTCTTAAACCTATGAATCTCACCAACATTATGTTGACGTTTTAAGCATCATTTTCAGGTGAGCTTTCTAAGGATAAGATAGAAAGATGTGGATAGACGAGACCTTAGTTGCATTGGAAGTGGTTTATCATCTATGTTTGGATTTATGTTTTGTTTTGGTTATTTTATTTTGGGGTATTGTTACAACACTTTGTGTTTGTACATTGCTCTATTTATGTGCATGTAGTTGTTCTCTATGTAGACACCAGGTGTTGTGATGATATCCATGAAGTTACACCCGCGCGTTTCCGCCGTGGCGAGGTGTGACAGAGGTAGAAGCTTATAGAGTTAGGGAAGATCATACACGGCCCTACGAATGGTATTAAGGAATATAACCCATCATCCATGCAATTGTAACAAACTAATCAACCTGTAAAAGATAGCTAGGGAGTAGTGAAATCTAAGTAAACACATTTTCTCTCATTATTGTTTTCGCCATAATTTAGTTTAAGTTTAGTTTATTTTATTTTGATTGCATCTTTAGTTAATTAGGTTAGTTGATTAGCAACTAATTCCTCCCACTCCTTCCAAAACCGAGATTTTACTTGCTTTCCTTTAAAATATAAAAATACAAAAAGAATCATCCCTCACCTCTAGACCTAGTTTTAGTGAGTTTTAACCCTAACGAACACTATTCTTTGAGTTGATCGATCAATCCCCCGGTACTTGCCACTATACTATACTACAACGGTCAGGTACACTGCCTAGTGGGGATTGCAAGCTTCTCAAGATCCCTTGAGAGGTAAAACCTTTTGCGATGGCGCAATTCCACGCATCATGTTTTTGGTGCCGCAGCCCGGGGAATAGTTATTGTCTAGGTTAAAATTTCTTTTTATTATGTCTACTTGCTAGATTCCTTTCTAGTAAGATTTTTATTTTTATTTTTATAGGTTTCTTTAGTCTATCTTTTCTTTGTGTGTTTGTTCGTATAATTCTCATTAATTATTCCATTGGCCACTATGGAAAACGCGAATCCACCCCTTTCACCTATCGAGGTTGCTTTGTTGCATGAACAGATTGAGAATGAGATTAGGGAACTTAGAGAACTCAATAGATTGGTTGATATTGAGCTTGACTATGCGCTTAATGACTTAGCAATAGCCATGGACTTAGATAAGGAACTTGAACCCAATAACTTGGCAACTGTAAAAGATGTTAAGGAAGAAGTAGAGGAGGGTTTAGATGATGATTATTTCAATTTATATCCCACTGAGGAGGAAATCGCTTAGTATAACAATCTCATTGATAACCCTAGGCCTCCTTTTGTTAAGATTGACCCTAAGATTAAGAGAGGTGACCCTAAGAATGTGAAGATACCATGTATGATTGGGTATAAATGCATTGATCAAGCCTACATCGATTTTGAATCCCCAGTCAACATTATGTCTTCAAGTGTCTATAATGAGTTAGTAAAAACAAGACTCGGACCTAGGAAAGATCCCAAATACCCCGGTGGAGTTTGTAACTTTGTCGGAAGAGTTAAAGGTCTACATGTCTTTGTTGGTAACTTTACTTATATCGTGGACTTTATGGTTGTTGAAGACTTGGCCAATATTATAGATTGTCGCTTATCACATGTGGTATTAGGTAAGTCATTTGTTGAGGAGTCCAAGTTAAAACACGATTAAATAGAGGGAACGGTCCAATTTTCCAATGGAATCGATTGGATCACTTATAGAATGCCTAATAAAATGAAGGACTTTTGTTAGGTGCCTCAACTTGATATGGATAACATTAGTGCAATCGAGGACATTAACGAAGAAGATAAGAGTAAAGGAATGAATTTTGTTTGGGAGAAGAGGAGCCTTTACTATAAGAATTGTTTAGCCCTTGGATCTAAATATAAAGTTGACAAAAAAGTAGTTCAAAGTTTAAGAGAATCGTTTGAAAAGTGGAAAAAGAAAACGTAGCCCATGACTTTGAGTCTAGCTACAAGACTCTCAAATAAAGAAAAGCGCTTCTTGGGAGGCAACCCATGTTTTATTTGTTTTATTTTGTTTGTTTGATTGTTTGTTTGATTTTATTTGCTTCCGTATGCATGTTTTATTTTTATTGTTTGTGGATCATGATTCATAATAAATTGTGAAAATGTTTTACCTTGTTGTTTGTCTTAACTTTATAAAAAGGTATTTCGCAAAAGATAAGTGTAAGGGAAACCTAAATTTGTTTTTAAGAACGAAATTGGACATGAACCACAACAATATTAAATGAACATGTATATTAGTAGTTGTTTGAGTCAAATGCTTGTATCGAGTCATAATGATGTTTTGCAGGAATTCCAGGAATTAAGACGTAAGTTTTTCCAGAAATTTTCCGAAAACTTAACATGAGATTTCTGTCAGAACAATCTGACGACGTCAGGATCATAAACTGACGGCGTCAGGGGTAAAAATTCTGAAAAATTTTGCAAGTTTTGTTTTTCTAACGGAGTCTTAAAGTTTTTGTTAATTCTTTAGTTTTATAAATTCCAGGAAATCTGCAAACATTCATTCCACAAGCATTATATCCTTATATATATATATTGCCGCCGATTTTACGCGAGGTTGCCATGATTGTTTTCTCAGGTTCAACAGGTTATATCAGACAAGAAGATGATTTATATTTCTGGAGAGAAGCTTTCAACGTTCATTTTCTTGGAGGAGGATTTAACCATGTTATCCATTTATCCACACCGAACGAATCAGAGGAGTATTTGTTTTCATTCTTTTACCTTCATTACTTTTACATCCTTTTTATTGAACATTGGGGACAATGTTCAGCCTAAGTGTAAGGGGAGGGTAAATGATGATACCTTAGAGAATACAATTGCACTTGAGTTTGTTTGTTCAAAAGTAGGTGTGTAATAAAACTAAGAGAAATACTTGTTAGGGCAATTTTAACGCCAAATTTAAAATTTTTTACAACATTTAGGAGTGAAGCTTTAGCGTTAATGAGCGTCTCATGGATAGGAGTTGTATGACTAGCACAAAAACCGTACCACTCAAAAAAATTTCCACCCAAATATGTGAGGTTCGCCTTTAGATTTGTTAGGAAAAGCATTCACTATTAGTGCTTATGAGTGTACCGGTAGTACTTAGATTCTAGAACTTGCGTCAGTGATGCATCCCGAGACCGCTAGTGAGACTACATTTGTGTAGTTAGGATTTACTACATGATAAGAGGCATTAGGATCACCCTTGTGTTAAACCCGTATAATAATTGCTTGACCAATAAAGTCAAACTACTTGACTAGTAAAGTCAATTAATTTTCCCACACCTTTGCGTTGTACTCATTTTTAGTACACGATACCCCTAGTACACCCCTCCGAGCCTATCCTTTCGTTTCTAACTTTAATCATTTTACTTAATGGAAGAATTTGTTAACAATCCACCCCAAATGTACACCCAAATCGCCTTACCCTTCCGTGTATGCACTCATATTTAGTGCATTATTGTTACATGTTTAAACCCTTAGTTAATTATCTAATTGATTACATGGTTGCTAAGTCGAGTCATATCTTGTACATATTGTTTTGGGACGATTGGGACTCATGGGTAAAGTACTATTGTTATGGAATAATGGGGAAGAACATCATATATTACCCCCACATGTGCGTTAATCTTAAAAAGTACTCAAAGTGTTTTGATTATCTTAATTCGAGTCATTAGAATAGTCGATTGTAAAGTATGTAAAAGTTCAAGTGTAAGGGGAATGCAAATTCCCTATGATGTATTATTTTGGATGGTAGGGCAAGAGTGTATGAAAAAAAAGTCGAAAATTTCAAGAAAAAGAAAAAAAAAATAGAAAAAGAAAAAGAGAAAAAACATACGGACTACCATCCCGTTTCCTTTTATGTTTATTTTATTTTTTATTAGTTTTTGATTAGCTTAGGTCGAGTCGAGTCTTGGCTTAGCAACGCTACATTGTACATGTAATTGACCAAGATGATTAACTCGCCACCAGTAAATATTGCCTTTATCCAACAAAACCGTGTTTATCATATCCCTACACCTCACATTATAACCCTTTAAAAGACCTTTTTGATAGTTTAAATTAGGTGCTTACGCCAAGTGGTGGAGGTTTGATCCTTTCCCAAGCCTATGGTAATCTATTTGCCATGACAGGTAGTGAGAGATATTTTCCATTTCCATATTGTTATATATACTTTATTACACCCGAGAGATGTGAGTATCTAAACACTATTTGTGAGGTGCTAGTGTATAATTTCCGTGCTTGTTTTTGGTTGAAGTGGAACGATTATTTGTCGCAATTACTTTTATATTAGTGTTAAATGACCCCTAACTTGTATTTTGATTAGAATAAAAGCGCATTTGCTTGAGGACAAGCAAATCTCAAGTGTAAAGGTATTTGATAAAGCGAAAAGTGTACCACTTTTAGGGGGTCATTTAAGGCCAAAGTCGAGATTATTTGATCAAATATTGCCCTAAATCGTTCATTTTGTCATTTTAGGTACTTTTGAGAGGAATTTTACAAAAGAAAGCATTTTGGACGTTTTTGGAGCGAAAAAGTGAAGAAAACGACAAAGTCTCAAAATCATGCTGGAAATAGCACTTGACGTCGTCACAGGTTGTTAGTGACGGTGTCATGACTTGACAAAGAGGCGGATAAATCAATTACACGTGACGCGCCAGAATGTTTTCTGAAGTGTTTGTGACGACGTCACGTTATAAGTTGTCAAGGTCGTCACAAGTAAATGCAAAGAGAGACGGCCCATAGTCCATAAAGAGTGACGGCGTCAGAAGTGGATCTAGGCAATACGAGTTTATTTTGGCGGCGAGTTGACGGCGTCACACCTATCTCTTGACGCCGTCAGGATACAAAATCTATATATAGTTTTCTAGTTTTCGTTTATTGTGTGAAACTTTGAAAGGAGTAAACCCTAGACGAAATTTACAGATATTTTAAGGTTTTCAACCCTTTGTTTCATCCATGCTTAATTGAAGATAAGTCTTTCATCAAATCATTCAATATGTCTATGTGTTGTTTGATTATATCTTACTCTTGTCTTCTCTTTAACATGCTAGGCTAGGTTTTCTTTGTGTTTGCTTAGATGTAATGAAACTTAGATATTGATTATGGGTTGGTTGTTTGTTTATAATTGTTGTGGATGAATGAATTCGATATTAGGCTTAAGAAAACTGGCAGACTTCCAATTGGTAACTTGCTTGAATGTCTTAAGAAACATGATCAGAGGTGTACTACGATATATTGGTTGTATATAATGCGTAGGTAACTACTAATGAGGCCATGTTAGGAGCTAGTAGTCGGCTCGACATAGGAAGAGGTAGAAGCTTATAGAGTTAGGGAAGATCGTACACGGCCCTACGAATGGTATTAAGGAATATAACCCGTCATCCATGCAATTGTAACAAACTAATCAACTTGTAAAAGATAGTTAGGGAGTAGTGAAATCTAAGTAAACACATTTTCTCTCATTATTGTTTTCGCCATAATTTAGTTTAAGTTTAGTTTATTTTATTTTGATTGCATCTTTTGTTAATTGGGTTAGTTGATTAGTAACTAATTCCGCCCACTCCTTCCAAAACCGAGTTTTTACTTGCTTTCCTTTAAAATATAAAAATACAAAAAGAATCATCCCTCACCTGTAGACCTAGTTTTAGTGAGTTTTAACCCTAGCGAACATTATTCTTTGAGTTGAACGGTCAATCCCCCGGTACTTGCCACTATACTATACTACAACGGTCAGGTACACTGCCTGGTGGGGATTGCAAGCTTCTCAAGATCCCTTGAGAGGTAAAACCTTTTGCGAGGGCGCAATTCCACGCATCAGCAAGGTTGGTTGTGCAGGGTAACATACAACAACATGGGGTGGATTATCAAGAAACATTTGCTCCAGTAGCAAAGATGGTAACTGTTATATCTCTTTTTGGCTGTTGTTTCACTGAAAGGATGGCAAACATGTCAAATGTATGTCTCAAATACATTTTTACATGGGGATTTGTTAGAAGAGGTGTATATGCAAGTTCCTTTGGGATATTCTGGTAAGGGGGAGGGTGTAAAGGCTGAATCCTCTTTACCAAAGAATGTAGTATGCAAGCTAAAAAAGTCACTATATGGCCTTAAACAAGCACCAAGACAATGGTTTTCTGAACTTTCATCAGCCTTACTCTCTTTTGGATTTACTCAATCAAAGACTGATTATTCATTGTTTGTTAAAAGTGTTGGTCAAAAGTTCACAGCAATCCTGGTGTATGTAGATGATTTGTTGATTACAGGCAATGATGAATCAAAGATTAAACTTCTTAAGTCACAGTTGAGTTCTACATTTCACATGAAAGATCTTGGTGAGTTGAGCTACTTTCTTGGACTGGAAGTGTCAAAATCATCACAAGGAATATTCATTTCTCAGAATAAGCATACCATTGAATTGCTCAAAGAAGGTGGTGTGTTGAACTGCAAAACTTATAAACTTCCTATGGACCCAAATTTGAAGTTGCAGGCTGATATTGGGTCACCATTGCAAGATCCTGAAGTTTATAGAAGGTTTATTGGAAAGTTGATCTATTTGACTGTTACAAGGCCTGATATTTGCTATACAGTGCAGTTGCTTAGTCATTTTATGCAATCTCCAACCTGTGTTCATATGCAAGCAGTCAAACATTGGTTGAGATATTTGTTGCAAGCACCAGGTCAAGGTATATTGTTGGCTAGTGATTCTGCAGTTGAATTAAAAGCTTATTGTGACTCTGATTGGGCCAGTTGCCCAATGACAAGAAGGTCAACAATTGGCTATTGTATTTTGTTGGGTGACTCACCTGTGTCATGGAAATCTAAGAAACAGGCAGTGGTGTCAAGATCATCTGCAGAGGCAGAATATAGAGCTATGACTCTTACATGTTATGAGATTACTTGGCTGGTTAGTCTACTCAAGGATCTTGGTATTAAAGATTTACATCCAGTGGACTTATTCTGTGATAATCAAGCAGCCCTATACATAGCAGCAAATCCAGTCTTCCATGCAAGAACAAAGCATATTAAAGTGGATTGCCACTATATCAGAGATCAAATGAAAGATATGCTTGTCAAACCTTCCTATGTTAATACCAAGTCACAATTAGCTGATGTATTTACTAAAGTTGTGACAGTGGACCAGCATAACAAACTACTGAGCAAGTTGGGAGTGTCCCACTCTCCACTTGAGGGGGAGTGTGCAAGCAATCAATAAGAGTTGGAGGATTACTATTGTAACATTGTTATCTTAGAGGACTACTGATGTAAATATAGAAATGTAAAGTAGTATAAACTTGGTAATTCTGTTACACTTTGACACTTAGGGTGGTGGCAATGGTCACTACAAAAAAAACTCATACCTCCCAACCCACCAATAATATCATTCCACATTACTCACACTTTTTCCCTACATCCCAACCCTTTTTTAGTGGCAATGGTCACTTTTTCATACCTCCCAAGCCACCAACTTTTTATTTTTTTATTTTTATTTTCATAAATAAATAATTTAATAAAAACATAATATTTTATTAATAATTAAAATAAAAATACACAATACTTGAAAAGAAAATTACACAATACTTGGAAAAAAAACATAATTATTCTAAAAATCAGTAGGCCATCCATATTTCTCCGCGAGCTCACGTTTTTTGCGAATAGTGAAATCTCGCATAGTCTGATTGGTTATGTGATCATGCGGTTCGTTAAAGAACTTCAAGGCCCGAAACAATTGCTTTTCTTTAACACTATCTAGTTGTGCTGACATCAACTGTTGGGTCAATGCATCATTGGCACGTTTTTTTTCCATCTCCTCCTCCAACATTTGTGTTTTCTTTGACGTGTAGGCCTCGAATTGTTCAACAACACTATTCTTTGTCGATGCCTCGCTAACGGTCTTTTTCCCTTTTCTTTTCCTTGTGGGAGTTGTGTCGTCATTTAGATCGGTAATAACAGTTTCGACATGCTCATTGCTTCTGTTAGGTCACCATTTTGTAAACACAAGTATGATTTAGAAAGAAATAAGATGAGAAATAAGATTGGTTGATTATGAGACAATATGAAAAGTGAAAGTGCAAGAGTTTCCTTAAGATAATCAAATAACCAACAAATGAAAAGTTTACATAAGGTTTCTATTTATAAGGGAGGAGTTAGGGCAACACTCCCTTCCTCCCTTATCCTTTCATACGTGGGCTTTAAGGCCTTATGGGCTTTTACATGTTGCCCATTAACTTAAACAATAATGATAAATATTACTTAAGCAACCTATTACAAAATGTAATGACCGAGACTTGACTAAATACTAAAGTATGATCCCAACAATCTCCCCCTAAGGGTCGGTCATCACGGTTGCTTGACGTCTTCATCTTTGTCGTTGACTTGTGACATGTAAAGCTTTAGACGTCTTCAAAATGAATGATAATGAGTACTTTGCCCTTTGTCTTTGTTCTTTGGTGATGATGCAGTGATTAAGTTATGAAGTTGTCTGCCGTTCGTCACTCCTGCGTCTGTGGTGGTTGTCAGCTATTCCAACATACTCATACATCTTTAGACTTTAGACTTTATCATACAAGAAGTTCCTTTTCATGCATTGAGATCTTTGTCATAATACTTTGTAGGCTCTGCTTATTGCTGTAGAATCTTTCTCTTAACTTTGTGTTGTTAGGATCTTTTGGGGAAGCTTTCTTTGAGATGTATGTATGAGCATGTTGGAATCTACCATCATGGAAATGAGGTACCTGCGAGTAAACAGTTAGCAATAAAACATCCGGTACTTACGGATAAGGAATTAGAGCTCATCAACAGCATAGTGTGAAGACTCCTTATAAACCTTATCCAGGCTGTTCCCATATCAGATACTCCCGAAGGAGCTTACGAGACCTACTAGGTAGCTCAATGACTGGGTGAGTCGCTGGGGATCACTCCACGACTGTAGATTGCTATAGAACCACCGCAAACACTAAGCATAACTCACGAGGAGTTACCGAAGTGACCTGTCAAGGCTGTTAGATGATGACCCTGACAGGAGTTTCCGTTCAATCATTGAGAAATACTTATGCAATTCTCTCATAAACGTTCTAGGCAGATTGCTAAGATCTGCGAAGGACTCGATAATTTACAGCTGGTGCTCATTGATGCAGAACACTAGTTGTAGAAGATACTAAGTGTTCCTAAGAGATCTTTGATGTATCTCATGGCTCTAGACTCTATAAGTGCACACCTAGGTTTCCTATGCGGAGACTGGGGATGTCCTGCTTCAATATCAACCGTCTCTAAGAGATGGGTCGATAGGTTACGTGGGTTCCCCGTGAGAATGAAACAAGTCCTTTTAAGAGAACTTGAGTGGTTCAGAAGGTTTAGTGCATTGCGTCACTGGGTCCATGATGACTTAATCTTCAATACCGGTGTTGCCTTAGCAACAACCAGTAGCATATGAGTTGAACCCGGTGTCTGCCCTAAAGTTGAACATAAGGAGGGCTATTTCTTTTCACCCTTTTCTTTACTTTTCTTTTTAATTCTTCAACTCCTTCTTTCCCTTTCATTCTTTTCTCCTTTTTTCGTATCATACCTAAGGACTTCTAATTCTAACTATAGGAGATGTCCTTGGGTAGATCCCTCCGGCTCTGGCGGATCATAGGACGGATATACCTATCTTAATCACCTTATAACTCCGACAGTAGCCAAGAAACCTTTTGATTGAAAATCTCTCAAAGTGTTTGTAATAATCAAATATTTTGGTTAACACTTTGAGAGTTTTGCGTACACTTTTTGAAGGGCTCCCCCTGCACATGTGCTCATAAGTTTTTAATAAATTTGCATATGCGGGAAGAGCAAGCACTTTTGAATTGATCCACTTTCCGTGAACAAGACCGATTCGAGACACGCTTACATCACTAGTTAGACTAGCTTGAAGTTATTACCCGGCCTGGTCAAGTCCACAGAAAGTTTCTCGAGACGGTACATTTCTACTAAGACTAATCCTTTTCGAGACACGCTTACGTGGTTAGTTAAAGAGATGCATTGTCAGCTTTTAGGTGACAACTAGCTCTAGTAACTAACTTGATGTTATTACCCGTCGAGGATAAGTCCTTTCGATGTTACTAACTTGTATTATCTCGTCAATTCCTGGGTGAATCTGAGTCTAGCTCGCATGAGATTTAACATTACAACAACTTTAACTTTCATATTTTAATCACTTTCCTTTTCTCCCCCTCAAAAATAGCATATAAGATGTTGTTTTTGACAAGCATTTGATTAAAATATGCTTTTTGAGTCTTACGGGGAGATTCATCAAGAACTTTTGATTTAGAGCAAAGTATTTTTGTTTTGATAAGTGCTCCCCCTCAACAAGTGATTAGGTCTTATTGAGGTGAAATACTTGTCCTTTTGAGCAGAATTATGAAAAATCATAAATGTTTGATTAATTCTACTCAAAAGTAAGAAGCCTTCGCTCCTTATATGAGGATTGAGGCACTGAAGCGTACCTCAGGGTCCTTTCTTTACAAGATTGGGTTGTGCACTGTAATGCGTACACAAACCATTATGAGGTATAATAATGACAAATCAAATCAAATTCTTACAATGATCTACCATTCAGGCCTCTGAAATGTCAACACCGGAAATTTCTGTCTGCCTCCCACATAGCTCTCCAACCTTCGAAACTGATCCCTGCGCCTTAAGCGATTCTCGATCCTGGATATGAATCTGCGGGCATCCCTAACCTCTGTCGTATTCCACCGTTTCGATTTACCCAAAGCAATGTCATTTACTCTACCTTTGATGCCGTCCCTGACGAACTTAAGAGTTTCATCACAGAACTTCTGAATTTCGGTGTAAGCCATGAAGCAGTTGCGACCATTACTGCTGCGGTAGGTGAATCCGAAAGGATGCCTGAGCAGGGTGTACTGAGGCATATGTTGAAGGTTGGGGATGTCGAACAGGTTTGGTTTGGTAAGGTTGAGCTTCTTCTGGTAACTTTCCACACCTAATTGAAGGTCTTCGACTCGTTCTCTGATTACGATTTGCCTGATATAAATGAGGAGGGCTTGGATGAAGGCAAGTTGTATGTCTTTCGGTAAACCACAGAGCTTTCCTTGCACTTTGAGTAGATACAGGTCTTCGATATCATTGAGAAATAGGCGTGGAAAGTCTGACTCAGAAATGTCGTACTCCTTTTCGTCAAGTCTTTTCAGTGTGATTCTGCTGAGGAAGGGCTACCCAAAGAAAGTGACGGTCGAGATGAATTGAATGGAGACTATCTTCAAATCACTTGCTACTTCGCCCATTGTCTGATTAAGTCTGCTGCTTCGATAGTATTGTGCCCGGTTTGCTGGCCAGTGATGAATGCCGTAGAGTGCGTTCCGGTCATATTCAACAATTTTGTCAACGAATAATGATGTGGCTTCTTCTTCGATGGCTTTATTGAGATATCAAGCAGCAGGGAGAAAGGCGAGTGAGGTAACGTACTTCTTCTCAATCGCACTACCGAGTGTTAGAAATTCCAAATCTGTGTTGAAGAAGGCCATGTACGGGATCTTTGGTTCATCAGGCCTCCCAATCATTGGCAGTGGTTTTGACCAGTCGGTGATGTAAGGTGCTGACTTCTTTGTGACTGGGTCGACAAAAGATTCTGGATTAATCCAGTCAATATCGCTTGACATGGCTCGAGCGATATTTTCCAGATGATACTCGAGCTCGATGGAGTTTGCAGACCGATCTTTGAGAAGATTGAATGCTTCATTCTTAATTCTGCGCAGCTCTTTCTTGTTCATCTTTTTCATCTTGAACTTGTGCTGAAGTAGTTGAGCATATTCCACTGTGCGACCATCTTGAGGTACTTGATTGTCGTCCAGTGGTGGTTGGGAATTAACCATCTTCTCGAACCAGGAATACTCGGCAGTCTCATCTTTATCGAGCCACCTTTTCTTTAGATGAGGTGTCCGGTTTGGGTTGATGATGTTTTCCTTTCCTTTCCTTTCTTCTTCTTCTTGGTTGATGGTTCTGGAACTTCATCAGGCTGAGGAATGTCGTCACCACCGGTGTATACAAAGTGATCATGTTCTTTGGGGGCAGAACCTGATGCCTTCGGTTGGTGTGTGGAGGTTGTAGTGGTAGGGGGAATGACCGGTGTTCGAGATGAGGGTCCTTCGGCTTGTTTTTGTTTCTTAGCCTGAGAATTCGGATCCCTGTCTTCGTCATCTCTTTGACGTTTCAGCTTATCAGCCTCTGTGCTGCAAGACTCTTTGTTCATTTTGTCTTTAAGTGCTTCCAGGACTTTTTCTTCTTCAGGAGTCAAGGTGAACTTGTTTGCAAGTTTTTCAAGGAGTTGAGCTTCCAGATCATCCAGAGAAAGTCCTGGTAGAGGAGCAGTAGACTTGTCGGCACGAAGAGTGAAGGTTGTTGATCGGATAACTTTCTTTACTGCTTGCTCAGCGAACTTGGTGAGTTCGTCTCTCATTGGTGCCAGCAGATCTTTCAGCTCAGCAACTAAGTGTTGTGCCATGTATTCCTGTGCTTGAGCTGCTAGTGCGGCTTCCAAGTTCTCTGTAACGTCTTTAGCTAGGAAAATATCAACTTTATCTTGTAGCTCTTTGACGTTCGAGTTCAGCTTAGATAGTTCAGCAACCTGGTTTGCAAGTGTAGCAACCTGATCTTCAAGTTTGCTTCTCTTCTTCTCATGCACTCTTTTGAAAGCAGACTTGAGTAGTTTGGATGCAGCAGAGGCTTTGGAGCTAGGTTTCTTGATAGATTTGTCTTGCGTTGATTCAGATGCAGGAGGAGATGACTGTGTAGATTCGATAATGGTGGTTGAGTCTTTGTCATCACCTTTCTTTGGTTCGGATTGTTCAGCTTTCTCAACTTTGGCTGCTGCTTCTTTCACCCTAAGTTCTTCTGCCAGTTTCTCAGCTTCGGCTTTCAGTCTTAGCTCTTCAGCCAGTTTGGCAGCTTCTTCAGCTTTCCTGCTCTCTTCCATTCTTATTGTTTCTTCCAGTTTAGCTTGAGCAATCTCTTCAAGTCTGGCCTCTTCTGCTTCTTGTTTTCTTTTCAGTTCCTCTTCCTGAGCCCGTTCTCTACACTCCATTTCTTCCATAGACATAAGTCTTGGAGCATCAGTGTCCATGGGATCATCTTCTCCTTCCTCTCCCATTGCTGGAGTCATCTCAACGTCAGTGGGAGATACTGAGGGATTATCATAAGTTACTAAGTCAGTATGGATCTCAGTGGTAGGCTCAGGAATGCTGCTTGAAGTGCCAGCTTCGGTGGTGGTCTGGGAGAACACTGGAGGTGGTGGTAGATCAGCATTGAAGGTGTCGATTCGGCTATGGAGGAGACCAAGGTTGAGAGTCCTTTCATTCTCTTCTTCTACTGAAAGTCCTTCAGGCTCTGGTTCAGCAGTCACTTGTTCCTTCATCTTCTTTCTCCTTATCATTTCTTCTTCCAAGACAGTCTGAGCTTCGGTATAAGGTCTTTGAGTGAGGTAAGATGGATATACGGCATTGTCGGCAAATGGATCAATGTCTTTATCCCAATCGATGTCTTCAGGATTCTCATCTTTCTCAATATTAGCATAGGCTTCCCTATACTGAGGGCCTTCATCAGATTCGGTTTTCTCGGAGTCAGACTGCTTAGGAGAAGATTGTGGTGAGGGAAACCACCCAGGTTCAGCAGTTGGTTTCTTTGCAGGAATTCTGATCTTAAGTGTTCCCTTTTTTCTTAGGTTTGGTCTTGGTAGAGCTTTCTGAGCTGCCAGATTTGCTACCTTTCTTACCTTTCTTCTGCATGTATGACGGTAGAACGGCTTCGTCCAAGAACCCAACTTTATCTGCTTCAAGGGCTTGAAGGTAGTACTTGTAGTTATTGCATTCTTGAACCTTATTAGTCAGAAGACAATCAGGAAGTTTCTTTCCTTGTTTCCTTGTACTGGTATCCATTCTCTTGATGACCATAAGTGTGTCCTCATTCTTGTATGTGTGCTGAAACTCATCATTCAATCTTTGAGGTATGTCATCATATTCATGGAGGAAGCTTGCAATGAGAAGTTTGGTGAAACGGACGAATGGAATATTGGTTGTCTTGCGTTGTATGTGCCACACAATGTCTTCCCAGATAATGCTGGCATAATCAACCTTCTTGACATTAGCAATTGCCCAAAACAACTTGAGATGTTGGAGCTTAGGATGTTCATGGCCTGTGTCTCTGCCAGATAGTGACTTGGCAATGATGATGTAGAGAGTTCTCCAAGGTTGTGGAAGAAATCTGATATTGACCTTTGAGTGCCTAGTTATGACCCCTTCAGACTCATCATACCCAATATCTCTCAGCCATTCAATCAATTCTTCTTCACTGGGAACTTGGTCATATTCTTCATTAGGTTCAAGTTCGGGAAGTCCAAGAGCACTACGGAGAAGATCCTGGTCGACCGTGACTTGTCTCATGTGAAGCATACAAGTAAATGATTCTTCAAGGAGGTCCAAGTGGATTGTGTGCCAAAACTGATGTATGTAGAAGCATGCCACTGCAGCAGATTTGGTGAGTAGAACTTTGCACGGGTGATAGATGAGAGCATCAACTGCAACAAGGCAAGAAGACTCATTGCATGTAAGTTTGTTGAAGTTGACTCTCAGGTTGTTCTTTCCTATCTTTCTGGAGTAGTTTTCAGGAAAGGTGTCTTCCCATGCACGAATGGGTTTAGGTTCGGGTCCGTAAGGGATGTCATTGTGTTCTGCCATCTGAATAGATCATAAACACACAAACATGGCAATTGTTGATGATGTTAGCATAGACATTCATATAACATGTGTACATATAGATTTGCATGTTTGACATTGATCAGTGGGGTTTTGTGTGTGTGAAAAACTTTTGATATATGACAAACTTGAGTTATATTACTTGTTAGAACCATAAAACAGTTCAGTTACAACATAAGTTTATCATTACAAGATGTTACACTTTGGAAAATTTCTCAACACTTAGAAAAATTTGGATTTTGACAAGTTTACGCGTAAGTGGGAAACTTTACGCGTAACCTGACTTAAGCGTAAGTTTAGAAATAATGCGTAAGTGCAAAAGCTACGCGTAAGATAGAATTTTACGCGTAAAGTGAATTTTACGCGTAAAGTGAATTTTACGCGTAAGATCAATTTTAAGCGTAAGATAATCTTAGGCGTAGAAATTGAAGTTACGCGTAGGATTAACCTTAAGCGTAGATTGTATCTTATGCGTAGGTAATGACTTATGCGTAAGTTCTAGACTTATGCGTAAGATCAGAACTTATGCGTAAGATTTTCTTTAATGCGTAAACTATGTCTTATCCAAGACACAATTTGTCCACGTGTCGAATCTTACGCGTAAGATTTAATCTTACGCGTAGGATGAACATTTAACGCGTAAACATGCCATTTCCAGAAATTCACCTTTCGAATTCGAGTTGTTAGTTTCCTGAAAGTGTACAAACATTACCACTGATCAATAACAAACCCAACATACATAATACACACATTTTAACGCGTAATCATGCCAAATACAACTTAACGCGTAAACTTGCATGAATAACAAATCACAATCATAATCACACATGTTTCTGGGTATGATTAAGCATGGGGCAAATGATTCTATCAACCTAAGGATCATATGGACCAAGTAATAACACAAATTATCCACAAAATCTTAAGATTGAATCTGCTAGTGACCTTCGAACCCTAAACCTTAGATTAATGATTCAGACACGTTTGAGATGCAATTAATCTACTGGGATATGATCCTTATCACTAATACACCCTATCCCTATCATTAATCACAATTAAAACATTCACAATCAAGAATCCCTAATAATACGTATGAACCCTAATAAACCAAATCACTCAAATCACTCAATTGATGATTCTGGGTGAGATTGGAGTTTACTAACATGTTTAATAGCATCATATGAACGAATCCCATCACCAAATTCAATCAAATCATCACATCTTTCTGGGTTTGAATTCTACGCATAACTCAACAAACAAATTAATCAATTGTGATTGATTGAGCCGTTGGATTGTTATAAAATTAAAAACCTTTGTTTAGAATTATGATCAAAACATGTTACTTTTTTCAGATTAGATGAAAGATTCTTGGATTAGTCAAATGATTTGTGGCCGTTTGATCGAGTA
Organism: Artemisia argyi; assembly: GCA_030686995.1. NCBI lineage: Eukaryota > Viridiplantae > Streptophyta > Magnoliopsida > Asterales > Asteraceae > Artemisia > Artemisia argyi. Next base: position 68,434,790 of record CM060708.1, read on the forward strand.
GGTGTAGTATTAAATGTGTTTGGTGAAAGAAAGTAAATGTGATAGGTCAAACTTGGTTTTGACTGTGGTTAATACGAGTTACACAATGTGACAATTTTAGTCCCTTAACCTCACACAACTTTTAAACCTAATGCCTAACCACTTTAACATATATCGTATTCGTATATTAACTCCAAGAGATGATAAGAACAACTTGTCGTACTCCCCCTCGACCTTAGATCATGGTAAAATTAATTGGTTTTGATCAAGGAGAGTAACCCGAAATCCTTTAGAATCAACACTTTTGATAAAACGTAAATGTTTTTGGTAAAATGCAAGTATAAAAGGTAAAATAATTTTTTTTTTTTTTTTTTTTTTTTTTTTTTTTAGAAATAAGAAAAAACGTTACTTTTCCTCCCCCTCAACACTTGTTTTAAATATTTGAAGACAGTTTATAAAATAGTGTTGAAAGAGTTTTATACTTGCACTTTTTTTTTCTTTTTTTTTTTTTTTTTTTTTTTTTTTTTTTTTTAAGAAAGAAAAAAAATATTTACAAAAGATATTAATGATGTTTGACAATCATTTATATTTTAAAAACTTTTCCAGATCTTCTGGAGTCAAACATCGCATACCAATTTGGTGAACTAGACTAGCAAACCTTGATGGTGCTAAGGATTTGGTAAGTAAGTCCGCCAATTGGTACTCAGTTCCAACAAAATAAAGTTCAACTGTACCCCTTTCCACATGCTCTTTGATGAAATGATATCGGAGATCGATGTGTTTGGATTTGCAATGATGTACTGTGTTGCAGGAGATAGCAATTGCACTTTTGGAATCACAGTAGATTGGAATCTTGTTGAATAGGTAGCCATAATCCTTAAGTTGTGATCTCATCCAAATGACTTGAGCACAACAGGCAGACATGGCTACATATTCAGATTCTGTTGACGACAGTGAAGTGCAGTCCTGCTTCTTAGATTGCCATGACACCAGTTTGTCTCCGAGAAATTGTAATCCACCAGATGTGCTTTTACGTGTGTCTAAACATCCTGCATGGTTAGCATCTGAAAAAGCAATTAGTTCAAAGCCAGAATCCTTCGGATACCAGATTCCCAAGTTAATGGTTCCCTTTATGTATCGAAGGATTCTCTTGACCTCACTGAGGTGTTTTTCAGTTGGTTTGGACTGGTAACGAGAGCACATGTAGACAGCAAATACTATATCAGGTCTACTAGCTGTGAGATACATGAGGGACCCAATCATACTTCGGTATTTGGTAGGGTCAACTGGAATCCCATGTAAATCAGCATCTAGTTTTGTGGTATAGCCCATAGGTGTATTATAAGTATCACAAGACATCATTCCATGTTTCTTTAATATTTCAAGAGCATATTTGGACTGATTTACAAAAATTCCATGGGGTGATTGGTGAACTTGTAGTCCTAGAAAGAACGAAAGTTCACCCATCATGGACATTTCAAAATTATCTTTCATTAATTTTGCAAAATCATTAGAGTAACTTCTTTTTGTTGAGGCAAAAATTATGTCATCGACATATATTTGAACAACAAGTAAGTCCTCCCCGAGGGTTTTTGTAAATAGTGTTGGATCCACCGATCCTTTGGAAAATTTATTGGCCAGTAAGAAAGTGGACAGTTTGTCATACCACGCCCTTGGGGCTTGCTTGAGTCCGTAGAGTGCCTTTTTGAGTCGGTAAACGTGATTAGGACGCTCAGGATCAACGAAGCCTTCAGGTTGGCTAACATAAACTTCTTCACGGAGTTCTCCATTAAGAAATGCTGTTTTGACATCCATTTGGTAAACCACCATGTTCTTGTGTGCAGCATAGGCCAAAAAGATCCGAACAGCTTCATGTCTAGCCACTGGAGCAAAGGATTCAGCAAAATCAAGTCCTTCCAGTTGAGAGTATCCTTTCGCTACCAAACGTGATTTGTTACGTATGACAGTTCCTTCAGCATCAAGCTTATTCTTCCAGATCCATTTTAACCCGATGACAAAGACTCCGTCAGGTCTTTCAACTAATTCCCAGACTTCCAATCTTATGAATTGCTGAAATTCCTCTTGCATAGATTCAATCCAGTTGTCATAAGTCATTGCGTCTTTAATGTTCTTAGGTTCTTCGTGACAGACTGTGAGTGCATAAATGCAAGTTTCTCCATCAGTGTGAAGTCGTTGTCTTGTCATGACTGGTGCATCTGGATGGCCAATGATATGAACTAGTGGATGGTCACGAGTCCATTTGTGTGTTGAAGGGTGTAGTTGATAAGTATCTCGCATGTTAGCAGGATCCAAATTGCGTGTTGACGACTCAGCTATATCAGGAATAGTAGGAGCCGGTGCAAACGGATTAAAGAACGCATTAGGATCATGCTCTGCGGGTTGTGGAACTGATAATGGTGTTGGATCTTCAGCTGGATGGCGGGAGTTAGAACCAGTTTGTTCTGCTGTAGATGGTGATACAATTGGAGGACCGTCTCTCTCAACACTTGTGGTAGTTTGTTGAGGTGAGTCTGGTACTGGAATGTTTTCAGGTTGAGCAGCGGAATTTGGTGAGACCTCAGTAGGACGGTATTCAATTGTGTCATCAAATAGTGGAGCAAACAAGGTTTCTAATTCTTTGCGGTTAAGTGGCAATGGTTCAGCTGAAGATGCCGGAGAGTTAAGACGGTTAAATTCGGGTCCTAAGCTGTGTTGCTCAGAAGCCATTTGTGTGAGCTCATCAAAATTAGCGTGAATGGTTTCTTGAATTTCTCTTGTTCGACGATTCCATATCCGAAAACCTTTAGAATTTTCACAGTATCCAACGAACACTCCAATGTCAGCCTTTGCTTTAAGTTTACCTAAATCATCACGATCATTTTTCGGATAACAAAGTGCTCCAAATACATGAAAGTAATCGATGTTCGGTTTCCTTTTGTGAACAATTTGATATGGTGTTTTGCGATGGCGTTTTGTGATCATGCAACGGTTTTGAGTATAACATGCGGTTGAAACAGCTTCTGCCCACAAGTAATCAGGTAATTGAGCATTAATCAACATAGTTCTAGCAGCTTCCACTAACGTCCTGTTGCGTCTTTCAACAACTCCATTCTGTTCTGGGCTTCTAGGAATAGATGTTTGATGTTCAATTCCTGCTTTCTCATAAAATGACCTAAGTGTCTGATTTTTGAATTCAGTTCCATTGTCAGTTCTAACTATTCGTACCGTGTTGCGTAACTGAACTTGAATTTTAGTGAGAAAGGTGATGATCATTGAAGGAGCCTGATCTTTACTTCGTAGAAAATAAACCCAAGTCCATCTGGAAAAATCATCGACGATTACTAGTATGTAGCGTTTACCGTTGATACTTTGAACACGCATCGGTCCACACAAATCCATATGAAGCAGTTGTAGAACATGATTTGTATTGTGCTCAGGTTTTGAAGGAAAATGAGCGCGAGTACTTTTTCCTTGTTCACAGGCAGGACATAAGTGATCTTTGGTGAAACGGAATCTTGGAAATCCATCAACAAGTTTGAACCGAGCAAGGTCAGTCATAGTTTTGAAATTCAAGTGTGAAAGACGTTTGTGCCATAACCAAGATTTAGTCGATTCTGCTTTGGAGAGAAGACATATTGGAGATGTTGCAATCATATCTGACATAGAAATTGTATAAAGGTTGGAGTCACGTGAGCCAGACATGAGGTTGTTTCCTTGTAAGTCACGAACAAAGCAAGTTTTCTCTCGAAATGCAACTTCTAGATCTCCATCACAAAATTGACCAACAGAGAAAAGGTTGTGTCCAAGTCCTTCCACATAGTAAACACGACTTATTTCGATGTTCCCACTTACATAGTCACCATATCCCATGATTAAAGCGTAATGATCATTCCCGAATCTGACAGTGCCAATGAACTTTGAGACAAAGTTGTGTAACAGTTTGAGATTGCCTGTCATATGTCGGGTGCATCCGCTATCAACAATCCAGAGAACAATCTGTACCACCTGCATCACCAGAAGAAGACACGGATGGAACAGAAGTAAGGGTGGAACCCAAAGAAATTGTGGGTTCCTGTTGGTTAGAAACACATGTATTCAATAATTTAGGGATCCATTTAAAGTCTGGTTTGTGTTGTAACCAACGTTGCCAATTCCAACTAGTATTTGCTTTCTTAATGTTAAATGCACTAGTGGTTGGCTCTGTCCTAGATTTGTTCTCGGCACTTATGGGGGTAACTTCAACATCATTAGAGACCGTAGAAGACGGCTTTCCTAAGTTAGACTTAGAGGCAATAGTGGGCCTAGAAGGAATGCGTGGCCTACGTTTCTTATGACGATTGAGTAGAGAATTAGCTAAACATTTAGTATGATCACCAGATGATACGCTTTTACGACAAAACACACAAGATGCATTAATATTCAAAACATTCAAAGGTTCATCATTCATTACATTTAGATTTTGATTACAATTTGCCAGATTAGAATCTAAATCTGATGCAACATGAGTTTTATTCAAATTCCTAAGTTGGTCTTCTACTTCTTGAGCTTCTAGTTGTCCTCTTTTACGTTGCCAGAGCCTATTCTTCTTTTTACTGTTTCGCTTGGGTCTGCTAACGCTAGTAGGGGAGACTAGTCCTGTAGAAGTGGAGTTTGCAACATTAGTATTTTGAACAACCTTTCCTTTATCAGTTTTGTCTAATTTATACATTCCTGGTACTATCACCGTGGTGTCAACCATCTTTCCTTTTTGAATTAGCTTGATTTTCTCTTTCAACTCGATGATGATGTGATTCTTATCCTGAATATTAGACTCAAGTATACCATTGCAATATTTGATATCTATGTGGTTTTGTAGAAATTCGTCATTTTCAATTTTTAACTTCGCAATTTCTTTCTCGTATTTGAGACACAAAGCTTTTAAAGACTCATTGTTTTTGCAAAGTTGACAAGAGTTTGAAAGATTTTGACTTTGAAATTTCAATTCCTTTTTAAGACTCTGAGCTTGACACCATTCAAGCCTTTGTTTGAGTTGACAAATTTCTTTTGACAACTGTTTTGTCACATCATCATTTTTAATTCTCAGCTTTTCGTTTTCCATTCTGAGTGTCTCAATTTCCTCATTCAACAGATTATTATCAACACAATGATCATTCTTAAGCATAGAAGTACCAGAATTATAAAGATCATTCATGATAACAGACAAAATATCAGCATTGAGAACTTGTTCCAAGAGTCGATCAGCATCATTTTTTAAAACTCTATTTCTTTGCTTTTGAGCCAAAATCTCATTTTCAGTAGAGTTGAAAACGTGAATCATATTTTTCACCTCCTTTTGAAGTTCCTGATCCCAACGTGTAGCACAAAGACGGAGGTGTTGAACAATTGGCTTCATTTGTTTTTGAAAAATATCTCTCTTTTCTCGCTCGTAAGCGGATTGAAAAGTTTCAATTTTAATTTCAGAATTACGTTCAATTGTTTCCTCCAAAATTTCGATGTCTTCCATAAAAGTTTTGAAATAATTTAAGACACGACACGTTTTTGGTAAAGGTGAAAGTTCACCGGATGATGGTAAAGGACCATTAATTTGTGCAACAGTTTGGACAGGAGCCGCATTGTGAGATGAAACATATGACTCAGTGATATACCATGATTTCTCAGGTAATTCTTTTTTAGTAACAAAAGATTTCGAAATTGGTGGAGCTTTTGAGTAATCATATGGTGTCCAGTTTTGAACATGACTCATTTTGGATCGACTCTCGTCTTCAAGTTCTTCTTCTTCCTCAGTATCAAAAACAACAGCACGCACAATCGTATTATCCATTAAATAATCCATACTGTAAATTTTTGGAATATCTTTGAATGCCGTGTGAAGAAACATTGAGTGGTAATCACCAAGTGCAAATCGTTTATCGGGTCTCGGTTTTAAAGTAAATTTCTGAATTGTTGTGACTGAGTTCCCGTGTTTGTAAACAATGTTACGAAATTCTTTGAGTTGTTTTTCAAGATCAACAATATCGCCGAGTAAATCGTCGATATACTTCCTTTTTCGTATTTTATGTTCACAAAAATCCTTTTTACAACTTGACAATTCTGTTTCAGTTTTTGAAAGATCTCTTTTAAGACGTTCAACTTGTGTTTATAATGCACACTTATCACTTTCAAGTTTTGAAATCAACTTTCCATTTGACTCAATTAAATCTTGCATTTTGCGTTGAAGATCTTGTTCTTTGTTGTAAGAATCTTGAAAAGCTTTTTCAAAACTTTTAGCATGTTTAATCTTTTCATCCTGATTAGAAAGCTGGATTTTATAACACTCAATATCTCTTGAAAGTGACGCATTTTTTTCTTTTAAAGCTTTATTAGTTTCGTTGCATTTAATGATTTGCAATTGTTGAGCATCCAGTTGTTTAGATAACAATATAAGGTCAGGGTCTGGATCAAATGATGGTTCATGTTGTTCTAAATTATCATATTCATCATTCTCAATAGGATCATCAAATGAAACAACTGTGTCATCATCGAAAATGACAACTGTGCTTATTTGTTCATCTTTTGGAGGTGATGAAGATGATTTAGATGGAACAACTTGCGCCATATCTGATTCAGAAGCAGAAGGTGAGACTATTTCATTAATAAAGCATTCATTGAGGTCATGTACCTGAGACAAGCCGTCAGTGTCATACACTGGACCTGAATCATTGAGCTTAAGTTCCTGCATGTTGGCCATAAGCATCACAGCAGCATTGGCTTCCAGATCTTCCATGTCATCATCGTTGTTCACATTTGCCATGAAGTTGTTATCCTGTTCAGGGAAATGTCCATCTTTTTCATCTTGAAGAGCCATGAGTAATGCCTGCTTGTGAAACTTACTACCCCGAGTTCTCGGTTTGGGACATGCTGTCGCTATATGACCTTGTTCATTGCAATTGTAGCACCACACTGCATTCCCTGAGTTGGAGTTCCTAGTAGCAACTGATTCAGATCTTTGCTGAGAAGATCCTGAGTTGTTCCTGAACCCACTATTGTTACTAAACCTCTGACCATTCCCATAATTTCCCGAAGAATTTCCTGAACCAGATCGACCATAGCTACGATTCTGAATTTCCACTCTTCCATCATTGACAACAGCTTGATTCCTTGTGTTAGAAGATGAACGTTGACGATTGTTTGTTTTGTTGGAGAATTTGCTGAAAGCACGAGCAATAAGAGCAAGTCCCTGATTCAACGTATTAAAGTCATCATCATCATCATCATTGGAGTTGGAGTAATACACAGCATCATTGTTGTTTAACGGAACAAGTTGAGTAGAATCATTCTGTAGAGATGAATCATAAGGGACCATTTGGTTCGAGGTGGAAGATTGTGGATAACTGAAGTAGTTCTGCTCTTGAACATATGCATGATTTGACATTGGTGGTGGAGCATAGGGAGATTGAGCTACGAGAGCCAAAGAATTTGGTGTTGATGTTGGTGTGTATCCTCCTCGTAGAGCTCTATCTTTTTCCACTTCAGGTTCATGGTGTTTCAGAAAATCATACAACAAGCCATATGGAGCATCATGAAGATTCTTCGTTTGACGAACAAATGTCACATATTTATGCCAATCAGGGCCAAGACTACCAACAAATTTGGAGTTCACAGCGATCCTTGGTACTGTGATTTTGTGACGTTCCAGATCATTGACCACATTTGTGAAACGATGATAGTAGGATTCAAGTGACTCTCCAGGTTCAATTGTGATGTCAGTGTATTCCATGTATAGCTTGGATTCCATGTCATCTTTGTTCAATTGAGTTCCTTCCATGAGGAGATGAACGTGTTCCCACATAGCTTTGGCTGTTTTCTGAGCATCGACACTTCGATAGATCGGATTAGGTATACCTTGAAGTATATAAGCCATTGCATACTGATCAGCTTCACGATGTAGTTTCTGTTCTTCAGTGGGTGCAGATTCTGGAAGGGGTCTATCACCAGGAGGACGAGGAGGATCAGCATTTGGATCACCAGCTTCAAATCTTGTTGGCCACTAAAATGGTCCTTCAAGTATCACTTGCTTTAAGAACTGCCCATGAGGTTTCTTTAATTCAAGAAATCTTAAGAATCGACTTGACCATTGAACATAATTCCTAGGTGTTAGCATTGGAGGTGTTTCAAGTGATCCTGCCTCATGTCGGGATTGTTGAGTTGTAATAACTTCACACATTCTGTCAAACCAGTGAGGTTGTTTGGAGGAAAACTGAGTGTTTTGTTGTAGCACTTGATATGGTTGTTGTTGAGGAATGATCTGTTGTTACATCATTAGGTAATGATGTAATGGATTGTATTTAGGAGGTTGTTGATTCATTATGTGCGGAAGGTATTGTTGTTGCTGATACTGCTGATGCTGAGGTTGCTGAGACTGCTGATGTTGAGGTTGCTGAATATGAGGGAAGTAATGATTTGGTGGTTGAGACATCTTAGAACACTTGTGTAGAAATGGATCTTTGTAGAAGATTGAAATGCACGTTCCTTTGAGTAAGTTCCAAAATCCTTGGGGTAAGTTCAATTCTTACGCGTAACTTAATCTTACGCGTAAACTTTAGGTTATGCGTAAAGAGTAGGTTATGCGTAAACTAAAAGTTTATGCGTAAGTTTTCTCTTTACGCATAAGCTTAGGCTTATGCGTAAGTTTAGACTTATGCGTAAGGTTTAAACAACCAAACAAATCTTTCAAACTTGTCCAAGCTTGAAAGATGTCCGTAGTCGAAGTATTCCACTAACTTATCCAAGCTAGGGAAGTACTGAGTCACCTTTACACGAGAAGAAGATCGTAGATGAAGCTTACGCGTAAACTCTGGCAAGTTACGCGTAACTCTGACTTACGCGTAGAATCAAACTTAAGCGTAGGTTTAAGGCATAGAAGAGCACTTTACGCGTAGGATCAGGGTTTTAAACTATTTTACGCGTAAGAAAAGGGTTTAGACCTATTTTACGCGTAAGAAAAGGGTTTAAGCCTATTTTACGCGTAAGAAAAGGGTTTAAGGCCAAAGTTATGCGTAAAAAGGATAAAAAGTACTGTTGATAGCTACAGAATCGTACCATTCACCAATATTACGCGTAAACTGGTCAGAAACTTGAAAAATCTCAAATTTTTTGAAGGAAAATAGCTTAGAAATAAGGTACTTTTGATCAAATAACTTCACCAACACTTAGAAAACACTAACTATTGAAGATTTTGCTTCCAAAAACTAGTTTTCCAATATCAAAGAAGCTATAAAACCTAAAAAAACCTTAAAAATCACAACTTTATGCAACAACTAAGCTTCAAATCACTATATCAACCTTGAAACTTGTCCAAGCTTCAAGATTTGAGTGAAAGAAACAAAGAAAAATGCAAAAAGATGAAGAAATGAACACCAATCCCCACGTTAACCAAAGAAATACACTTCAAACTTCTAGTAGGCGAATGATACCACTTGTTAGGTCACCATTTTGTAAACACAAGTATGATTTAGAAAGAAATAAGATGAGAAATAAGATTGGTTGATTATGAGACAATATGAAAAGTGAAAGTGCAAGAGTTTCCTTAAGATAATCAAATAACCAACAAATGAAAAGTTTACATAAGGTTTCTATTTATAAGGGAGGAGTTAGGGCAACACTCCCTTCCTCCCTTATCCTTTCATACGTGGGCTTTAAGGCCTTATGGGCTTTTACATGTTGCCCATTAACTTAAACAATAATGATAAATATTACTTAAGTAACCTATTACAAAATGTAATGACCGAGACTTGACTAAATACTAAAGTATGATCCCAACAGCTTCCCGACTCGTAGTAGGTAGATTCCGACGACTTTCTTCGTTTGTCGGAATTAGATGCCGAAGATGTTTGAACAAAGCATGGTTGTTCCAACCATTTCGGTTCTCCCCTAACAACCTCCCATGCATCAATATGAGTAAAAGATTTGCCTTTATTTTTCTTATTAAAATCGGCCAAGGCATTTTTCAATTCATCCACATCGCCACATCCACTCTCCTGAATACGCTTCTACAAGTATACAATTAACAAAATATAAATTAACAAAAGTATATAAATTAACAAAATATAAATTAACAAAAGTATATGAATTAACAAAAGTATATAAATTAACAAAATTGTATAAACTAACAAAATATAAATTAACAAAAGTATTAAAAAATTACTTGTTGGATGTATAGCCCGTTAAAGACACCCATGGCGGCATTCATAGTTGTCCACTTCGTGTTCAATGAATGATGACTTCGGGTAATACCTTTCACGTTTTGAGTGAAATGTTCGGTAATTCTCTCCCAAAACTTTTCTCTACGTTGTGAATTCCTGACTTTTGGACATGTCGAGACATAAACTCACGCTTTTGCCAAAGCAACCTCTTGGGCCGTCGTCCAAGCCACTTTATCTGCCTTAGTTTTTCTTTTCACAACTTGAACATCTTCATCTAGTATAACAAATAATAACGTATAAAATTAAAACATATAAAATTGTAACGTATAACATTGTAAAATATAGAAATTTATACCGGTTTGAGTTTGTGGTTGCGTTTCGGGAACAAACTCAACCTCATCTTCATCATCATTATATAGAGGTAGTTCGCGCTCAACACTAGGCTCACGACGTGAAGGACCTTCACTGTAGTCAGAAAACGGGTTGAACTCATTTGTCATAATTACGTTATATTGACTTGGATTCAACGGTGGTGGGCGTCGTGCATAATATTGTTCTTGAAAGAATTGTGGATGAACCGGTGGTGGAGGTTGGGGATAGTAGGCGGATTGAGGGTGTTGTTGACTTGCAACTTGCGGACGAAAATGTTGTCCACGAACACCACGACCACGACCTCTTGTTGAGCTTGATTTTCTTTGATCCATGCTACACTTTTTTTAAGTATGATATAGAGATTATAGAGTTTGATTGTAAAAGTATGAAATAGAGTTTGATATAGTTTGATTGAAATTGTAGTATTTATAGGATTTTTATTTTTATTTTTTTTGTTCCAAGGCAACCAACATCTTTTTTTTTGGATTTTACCCCCAACGTTCCTTGCATTCAATGTTCCAACGGATAGTTTGTTTCAAACCGCAGCAGTGTACATCACCGCTCACCCAAACCGCTGAGGTGGCGGCGGTGTTCCCCGGCGGTTTGGGGCAAACCGATGGCCAAACCGCCACCACTGCCACTACCCTTAGGGCATGTTTCTTTTTTATGTTAATGAGTTTTAATGGGGAGATAGTGGTGGAGCAACACATATAATACATTTTTTTTCTGTTAAATGGTCTATATGAGGAGAGGAAGCAAAATGTGATACTCCCCGTTAAGACTCATTAAGAGAAAGGGGCCCACCCACTTAATCTTAAAAAAAAAAAAAAAAAAAAAAAAAAAGCCCTTAATCAAAATAACAAACTTTCCCTTTCATCTCTTTGTTTCTCCTATCTCCATTGAACTTCTCAGAGGGTAAAAGATAAATTACTAAATATATATTTATGATAAATCGATCACGCATATTACTATACTAGACGAGTACCCATGCATAACAACGGGATTTTATAGCGACAAATAGTTTATTGATAAAAAAAAGTTTATAGGTTATAAACGAAAAATAATAAAAGTTTGAAGATTTGGGAATTAAACATAATGTTTTGAAACCCGGTTCGACCAGGGTGGTTCAACCGGTTGAACCATTCCGGTCGAAAAATGGGTCGATTTAAACCGGGTCAACTTGCTAGGTTTGGTCGAAAACGGGTCAAATTAAACTGGGTCAACACGCCGGGTTTGAAGCGTCCCGGGTCAACCCGGTTTGTGTTTTAATTGGTTGTATTTAATTTGGTAGATATGTTTTAATTGGTTGTACAATGTGAATAAATCATTGTACTTTTAAGTAATGGATAATGTTTTGAAACCCGGTGCGACCCGGGTGGTTCAATCGGTTGAACCGTTCCGGTCGAAAAATGGGTCGATTTAAAACGGGTCAACTTGCTAGGTTGGGTCAAAAACGGGTCAAACTAAACTGGGTCAACCCACCGGGTTTGAAGCGTCCCGGGTCAACCCGGTTTGTGTTTTAATTGGTTGTATTTAATTTGGTAGATATGTTTTTAATTGGTTGTACAATGTGAATAAATAATTGTACTTTTTTAAGTAATGGATAATGTTTTGAAACCCGGTTCGACCCGGTTGGTTCAACCGGTTGAACCGTTCCGGTCGAAAAATGGGTCGAGTTAAATCGGGTCAACTTGCTAGGTTGAGTCGAAAACGGGTCAAATTAAACTGGGTCAACCCGCAGGGTTTGAAGCGTCCCGGGTCAACCCGATTTTTGTTTGATTGGTTGTATTTAATTTGGTAGATATGCTTTAATTTGGTTGTACAATGTGGATAAATAATTGTACTTTTAAGTATTGGGTGTTTTAATAAGAGTATTAATTACATTTCACTTTCTCTCTCATTTGACCATTGTTGAAAACTCAACATTTCACTTTTGACCATTTTTCCATTATAGATAGTATAGACGAGTATCCATGCATAGCAACGGGATTTTATAGCGACATATAGTTTATTGATAAAAAAAAAAGTTTATAGGTCATAAGCGAAAAATAATAAAAGTTTGAAGATTTGGGAATTAAACATAATGTTTTGAAACCCGGTTCGACCCGGGTGGTTCAACTGGTTGAACTGTTTCGGTCGAAAAACGGGTTTGAAGCGTCCCGGGTCAACCCGGTTTGTGTTTTAATTGATTGTATTTAATTTGGTAGATATGTTTTTAATTGGTTGTACAATGTGAATAAATCATTGTACTTTTAAGTAATGGATAATGTTTTAAAACCCAGTTCGACCCGGGTGGTTCAACCGGTTAAACCGTTCCGGTCGAAAAATGGGTCGATTTAAACCGGGTCAACTTGCTAGGTTGGGTCGAAAACGGGTCAAATTAAACCGGGTCAACCCGCCGGGTTTGAAGCATCCCGGGTCAACCCGATTTGTTTTTGAATTGGTTGTATTTAATTTGTAGATATGCTTTAATTTTTTTGTATAATGTGAATAAATAATTGTACTTTTAAGTATTGGGTGTTTTAATAAGAGTATTAATTACATTTCATTTTCTCTCTCATTTGACCATTCTTGAAAGTTCAATATTTCACTTTTGACCATTTTTCCATTATAGGTAGTACTAGTTATAATGCCCGCACACGCGCGGGGTTTTTTCTAATTTTTTGAATAATGTATTTTGACAAAGTTGTAATTTAAATTCCAGTGTAAATCGGTTAGTGTAAGTCATGTTTAAAGTGTATTTGCTATATTGTGTATAACTGTTGTCGTACATGGATGTTAGTATTGATCTTAATCCTAGCTAGGTTGCATTATGTACTAATTTAGTTTTTACACAACCTCAGGTACAGACGAAGTTTAGGCGACTTAGTTTAGCTTTTTTCATGCGTTAAACAATGAAAGTTTAGATATGAATACCTGTTGTGAATTGTCTAGTGTTCTATGAAACCTAAAAAGATGATTGCGTAACATAATCAATTTTATTCATGTCGAAGATCCCGATGATAAAATAACTTAAAAAGGCTTTTGCTCAGTTGTTACAGAGATAAAAGAACAACTCATCCGCATAAAAGCATAAAGTGTCAATAAAGATAAAATTAAATATACATTTGCAAAAAGCATGGATTCTCATCTGTTGGTGGACATAAATACCCCTTCCAATGAAAATCGAACTTAAATACATAAGGTTCAGAACTGTTATTCATTGAATCATATATCTTGGCTTCAAACTAAGTGATAGTGAAGATCAAGTTATAAGCATGAATGTTTTCCATGAAATGCCTCTCTTATAAGGTCTTTGATAATTTGTGTTGGTTGCCTTGGAAGTGACATGACACCTCTACAACACCGGCTATATTTAGGTCCTTCTATTGTAAGGATATCCCTTTAGACGCTCCGCGTACCATAAACAGGCACCACAATACTCACATACCTGATTGGAGTCTCCTAAGTGTATAAATTTAGAATCAATAAAAGTTAGTTAAAAAATATTTTCAATAAAACAAATTAAATACTTTATGGATAGAATAATGGCATATATGAACAACACATACTTTGAGAAGACGCATCGACTGATTTCTTTCTAGGATTGGAGCGTTTGACTCAAGGTCATCTTGAACACGAAGATGGTCCAACATGACTATCCGCAAATAGAAATTGAGCAGAAGAATAGGTAGTTGTACGTGAAGGCAAATGAGCAAAATTTTGGATATATGGGAAAATGTGCACACTTATCATGAATTAGAAGAGCCTTGATTGGCTTCTTTTTCTCCTTTGTCTGCAAAAAAAATTCCCATCATATGGCAACTCCATAATTAATTGATCCAAAGATTGGAGGGAGCAAAATTCAAAGACAAAAGAGTTGAACTTAGTTTCTTAAAACAAACTAATAATATAATTTTAGTGTATTTAGTGAGAAAGAATCCTTATAGTTTAGAGTTATTTGATACCTCTTGAATAAATTGGCTACGATTTTAATCTGCATGATCTCTTGCACGATAAGCCGAGTGTTCAGGATTACTTGTAAAAAATGGCTATGATTCTAAAATAAGCAAAAACAGACCATAGGTAAGCGGATGGAAATACATAGATTACTTCTCTTGCACTAAAAAACCAAATATCCTCTTTTATTACACTTGAGATCAGTAATTTCCGTGACACTTTAAATCGTTATTTTGTGACTTTAATTGCACAAAAGACTCTCAATTCCCCCAATAACACAGCGACATAATAAGATAATTAAAAATTGAATCTAGGATTGACCTAATAAAAAATACTTAAAACAAAAACCATACCTCGGATCGACCGGTTTTTCTTGTGCTTAAATCCTGATTCATTGGGATAGATTTTACGGATTGTAACAACATCAACCAATTTTATTATAAACAAAGAGGTAATAATTATACCAGGCGAATTTGATGTATTGGTTGTTAAAGGTTTTTTTCCGACACTATTGGACCATACTCACTTCTTTAACTTTTCTTATATCTAACATGACGTATCAACCAAATATTACCAAACACCATAAAAGAGGTTGTATCAAAACAAATAGCAGCCAAGAGACAATCCATGGTCCATCCTAACAATGTGCACAAATGTTGGTTTTCGACACTATTGGACCAGACTCACTTTTTTACGTTATCCTATTTAGGTTGTTAAAGGTTGTTCTTTGACACTATGTTATCAATGTATAACTATTGACCAAACCTATATACACACTCAGAATGCTCCGCTTAGTCTTATTTATCACAAGGAACTCAAAATAAATGACTTTGTATCAAACTCAAGTTAATAAACTTATGTTTCTACTCATATTGTACTCAAAACTAATTTTGATAGGTTTCCAACTTTAATTTGAACATTGGGATATGAATATTTAATACCTTGTTATGCCGTCTGAGTTGTTTAGTGGCTTAGGGTTACTCGCCACCGCTACTATCACATTATGTTGGTGGCTACTCCATTAGTCTGTCCATTGTTTCCATAATTTTAAGTATTGTTCTTGCTACAGGGAATTTGTCTAATAACCCTGCGTATAAAAAAATGAAATCTTTATTATGTTTATGAGACTGCCTTTAAGAATGATGCAAAGTTATAAATCATCACATATATTAAAGAAATAGGTGAGAAATTTGAATCTCGAATTAATAATTAGTCAGGTTTCCAATTGGCGGAGAACCTTGCACACACAAATATATAATCTTATTGGTTTCTTACTCTTATATTATACTATTATAGAATTATGCATACCATGCCAGATTTTTCATAAAGAGGCTAATAGAAACTGATCTAGAACTGGCCTTTGATTCCAGTTGGATTATTGAATTATGTACTATTTTACTTTAGGTGCTTGAAATTACAGAATTTAGTAATATTACTTGGTATTGCTGATGATGATAGCCCATATACCATAAGGTAACTAATATATGCTGGTCCATATAAATATGTTAACTGTCCTAACTATTATTCTCCTAGTATATATGAAATTTTTTTCCTAAAACTATCAATGGGATATTTTATGCTTAGAAAGTTCTCCATCAAGTCGCTTGATTTTCTCATCCACTGACTCGCCTCTTTTATGGATATAAACATAAAATATAAAGTGATCAGGCTATTAATAATATAACAAAAAAATAGCTCGAGCATACAGTATCAAAGCAAACGAATAACACATTAACTGCAAATAATTTATCTAACACCTGATTGGCCGATCATTGTATATATGAGTTTGGAGAGAGAAAGAGATATGATTTAGAACATACCTTTCCACGTTTGCGATGTTTCAAATATGATGATTTCAAACGTCCGCAAAAGAGTAGTAAGAGATTAGTATCTTTGAGAGATAGGGTAATCATACCACATGGTAAAACTGGATTGTTCAAGATCGATTACCAATTAACACATTATGGGCATCGATGATAATACCCCTATGAATGGGTGTATCCTACATATACAAACTCAAAGTTTTCTTAAAACTACCCACCAAGTCAAAATTTTGCATTTTTCTATACTATAGTGTTGTTGTATAAAGTTGTGAGGAAGTCAAGAATCTCATGTCACAAAATTCAAAGAAACATAGTCTAATATCCTCGTAAACATGTATTGCTCAATGAAATCTAACACTTAAGTAAGGAGAATACTTAGTTGGATATAGTAATTAATTCCAAAGATGTTATTTTTATGTATGATAAAAATACAATTAATGTGATGCAGGTTTGTAGCCCATCCTCTTGTAAAAGAGTATGAAAATCAGGTAGAACCATTGATATATGAGATTACTTAGTTAATGATACTTGTTCGTCCATCAAGATCATATCAATTCTAGATAGCCTGAATTGATTGCTGTTTGTTAAGTATTATTCTACATGGATGTAATCTTCACCTTAACATTCCACCGTTTCTTTTCCCCACTGATCTCTTAAAGAGGTGTAATTGACATTGTATAACCTGTTAAGAGTGTAACAAAAGTATTAGACAGAAGAATGTATACAAAATCATGGGTTGTTTAACTATATATAAGGCATAGAGTTGATTGATTATTTAAGAGAAGATATATCTTAGATATTGTAACACTTATCTTGTATTTAGATATACTATCAAAAATCAGTAAAAACTTAACAATATTTAAATGATAACAACATAGTAGCATTTTTAGTATTTATCTTTTAAACCTTCGTCTAATTGTTTTTGGATCATGAAATGAAAACCATACTTGTTGCAAATGTAATTAAAAATAACATCCTTTTTAATCTGGCCCTAAATCAACATTTAATTTGACCAAAAAATCCTAATTCACATTTAAATGCCATCTGTCAACAATCAAAATAAATTATTAAAAAAAAAAAAAAAAAAAAAAAAAAACTGTTCTCGTTACCCAAATGACTGTAGCTTGTATTATTCAGAAGAAAAATAATAAATTGGGTATGAATTTGGGGATCGGGTTGGTGGTGATGGTGGATGGAAGTGATTTGGTGGTTCATCAAACCAGATTTCGGTATGGGATGAAAATGGTGAGTAAATATGGGGTGATGACAGGGAGTCCGTTTTTTTATTATAAAGTTACATTTGTCACTTGAAATTATAAAAAAAAAGCATAGAGGCCCATGTGTATTTTGGTTTCTCTTTTTATGTGATTACTAAAACGTTTTTTTCTAGTTTTTTTTGACAAATTAGGAAATAATTATGATTAATTATTTTTCAATATCGAAAACAAAATAATAATAGAAAAAAATTATTACTAAAAAAGGAATGAATTGATTTTTTTGAAATGGAAAAATTTCAATAAGGGTTTTATTTTATTATATAAAAGATAGATAGATTAGTATGCATATTTGTGTATCTCATTTCACACAATATTTTTAGTTTAGTGTGTTTTTAAAATGATATTTATTTTGGTTTCATATTTTGATATTGTATCTACTTTTCGTCCTTTGATCGTAAATAAATTTAGTTACTGAGTAACAAATATCTTTTTTGTTTGAACAAGACTGAGTAACAAATATCGCAACCCAATAATACGCCTCTTCTTGTTTGTATACGGGTTGGCCATTTCGATCACTATTTTTGGCCCACGAAGAGGTCTATTCCATCCACTATTCCCGTACACATGTCACATTCAGTGAAAAAGTTAAAACTTGCACCATCAACAAACTTTTATTTTGCACCCTTTTTCATAAAGTGCAAGTTATTTGATTGCACGCATCACCGATTCGTATAGTATGCATCGCGGATTGTATGGTTTGACCAAATCCCTCTGATGTGATAATATACGGAGGGTTTGTATAACACAACTCTTTCATAAAATAAACCTCAAGTTATATACCAAAAGGAATGAATTATATTAATATGACCGTACCCTTGTTTATAGGCTAATGATTTGCACACTCTAAAAAGTTATTTGCACACTTAAGATACAAAAATTGAAGCAGAATATTTAATATTATACAAGTATTTAATGCACATATGGAGTGTCCTAATCAATTTTCAAAGTGAGCAAATCAATTTCCTTGTTTATGCCATACCTGTAAATATGTTTAGGTGGACTTAAAACCGAATGATTCACCAAGGCCCCTCATATTTACGGGTATGAAAATCCAAGAACTTTTACATGGTACGTGATGTAGTAAATGTGAATCACCAAGGTCCCTCTTGAAGCACTAACAAGAATAAGCAGTTGGAAGCAATTGGTTATTACTCGTATTTATTATTTATATAAAAGTGTTTAATAATCTAAATGTGTAGCTCTACTTGGTGTAAACGCTAGTTGTTTGTACCACAAATAACATTTCCTTTACAACGTTTAAAAAATTGCAAACGTTAGTCGCTTGTTTCAAATCAATGCATGCAAAACACCAGACGTTAATTGCTTCAAAACCTCCCAAAAACTCGTTGCATAAACTAAAACGTTGCAAAAGTTTTGGAACTCTAAAGACATGAAGAAAAATGCGAAAACGAAGATGCATCAACATAAAAATGTCTTGTGTTATAAATGTTTGTTTTTTTCTACTTTTATATATGACAAGTTTGTAAACATGCAAAGTAAAAGATAATAAAAATGACAACTGATAAGCTCACGATACGCATCCAAACAAAGATAGAATGTATTATTATGCACGAAAACTCACACAATGGCAAAACTTATTTTAGTAAATAAAAACTGAATGAAATAGTAAAAATACGGAGTAATAACAAAAGTATTTAAACGAATAAATAAAGTAATATATAAAAACTGAAAAGAATAAAAAGTGCACAGTTCTGATGTAAGAAAGTAAGAATCGTGAGTCGTAGTGGCATTACTAGGCACAGATATCAATCATATTTTTCGAGGCAAAACAAAAGTGCATTTATCGAAATCAGTAACACTTTGGGATTTTCAATGTCTATCGAAATTTGTGTTTGAATAATTTTCATGGGGTTTTTATTTTGATTCAAGTGTTGTTTCTCTTGAAGTATAGTTTAGTAGTAATGAGGAAAAATTATAAGGATTCACTTAAAGCTCTTGAAGCTGATATTCAACATGCTAATACTTTGTAAGTACTTTTTTTTTTAAATGTTTTTATAGGGTTTATGTCTTTGTGTGTGATGATTATTTGTGGTTCAAGTAAAGTTTATAATGTTTTGAGTGCTTTGTAATGGTGAATTTAGTTTTCTTATTGGTAGATTGTGGGATTTTCACTGTTTGGCTTGATGTTTAGCTGTTTAGTGTGTACCATGATCTAGAGAGTGCTTATTTAGAGGGCGATTGAGATTGTGTTTTTGAAGAGATTATTTAATAATCAGAAAATAATGTTTGGGAAGCTTTTTTTTTTTTTTTTTTTTTTTTTTCCCTGAAAAAAGTGCTTATCTGCATTTTCTTAGAGATACAAAGCAGTTTTTGCAAAAGCATAATCTGTTTTGAAAACGCAATGTCAAACGCCCCATTAAAAACCAGACAAACAATTTTAAGTAAACACTTCAAAGAGGTGATTTGCTTTGACACTAAACAAATGAGCACTCAATAAGCAAAATCTTAAACAACCTCGTATATAAGGTCACATGTTGACTTTTTTCTAGTTTGGCATCAGGAATTGTGAATTTATGATGATTTTGTGATGTTATTCAGGGCATTAAATACAATTAAGGATGATAATGGAGGATGTATTCAAATGAGACTGTATTTTAGTCCAGCTGCAGACTTTTTCCCGTGTCTTTTTCCGTGGGCAGATTGTAAAATTGCAGGAGCTTTTGGTTTAATCCGTGTTTTTATTTATATGGTACATTTTATTGTATTTGTTTCAGGATTTAGTTACGTTGAGGTCATGCTGATAGTCTGATACCAATCAGTTATGTAACTTATCCACTTACTAAAGTGAATGTTTAATATAGGTGTTAGAAAATGGTTTTTGAAAAGTTATGAAATGCGGATTTTCAAAATTTTGCTCTATCTCTGAGAAGAATGCAGATCATCACTTTTTTCAAATGTTTTCTCATAACTATCGTTTCTGATTATTTGAGTTTTGCAAACTCAATAATGAGATAATCTCCACCAAATAACAATCCCAAACACCTCTAGTTCCATCCATTCATGTTGGCATAATGCAGATGACATGATTGGTTGCGATTGAGTGAGGCGGCACATGACACGAGCTAATTGGGTTCCAACCCATGTTGTTAAGCACTTCGTGGACAAATACAAATAAATTGCAAAATGCTTAATGATACAGATATATGCTGATGGAAAAACAACCATGCATGTTCATGAAAAAAGGGCAAGTCTCAGGCAATTTTATGGTGAGAAACTGGAAATGTGTAAATTCGTGTTGGAACTTGGTGTTAGGAATTCATGAAGTGTATGAGTTTATGTGAACAGGTGTTGTATTTCCTTCGATTATGCAACTCCAAAGTGGGATCACGGATTTGGAGGAGAGGAAACAGAAGGAGATTTTGTTGAAGAAATACTCACGAATGGACGAGTTGGGCAATGGAAAGCTCTCAGATGCAGATGTAGAAAGAGAAGCCGAATGCGGGATTTGCATGGAAACAAATGGCAAAGTGGTGTTGCCCAACTGTACTCATTCACTATGCTTGAAGTGCTATCGTGATTGGTAAGATTAATTTTTCTTTTTTTATAGCTTACACTTTGACTGGATAACTTTCGTAGCTTTGTCGCAGCTAGCATGAAAGTCAATATTTGACCCTAAGGCTAGTGGCAATAACAACCAACTTCACCACCGCCATCTTAGCGTCACGTCATTTTCTTTCTCCACAACCAACTTGAGTACTTCACCACCAACATACCCCACTTAAACACAAATATACCCCACAAAAACCATTTAATAAACACACACACAACAACAACAACAAATACACAACTCGGTCGTCTGAACGACTGAGTTCTCCCATAGTCATAGCATAGCACGCGTCTTCGGGGTGAGGGTAACAAGGGAAGACGCGTCTTTGGCTTGCCACATAGGCATAGCAAACCTCGTCATTTTCTTATTACTACTAGTCTAAAGATGACCATTATCATGCCTACATGTTACACAAATTAGATAATCCACATTTTGTCCATTTTGAAGAAACCTGTAACAATGCTCAACCTACGATTGGTTGAAGTAGTTCAATAATATTGGTCAACTGTTGACCATTTCAGTAATTTAGGATTACGGGTTTATGTTTTAAGATCAATTGTTTATTATACATCTGAATCCTTTTCTCTAATTTTTCACTATTTCAAGCTAAAACTTTTAGGTTTTCAGCTTGAAATAAGTTTCTGTAAAAGGTATCCTAACTTCTTGCGAATAGTGACCTTTGTTTTTGTTTTCTAGGCATGGGCGATCACAATCATGCCCATTCTGCAGGAAAAGTCTGAAAGGAGTGAACTTAACTGATCTCTGGACCTGTGTTGAAAGCAGTGACATAATTGAGCAAGCCATAATCTCGACAGAGAACTCAAAGAGGTTGTTTATGTACATAGACAAGTTACCTCTTGTTGGGGCCTAAAGTTTAGTTTAATAGGTACATAATTTTGAGTTTGCAAATGAATAGCTGTAAATCCTGCGTTTTAAATCTCTAGATGTCATGAAACTTCTGGAATTCTGATTATCATTCTTTTTGGTTTCTATGAACTCGTAATACGTACCAAACTACCAGTAGAGTGATATTCTCGTCACACATGAGTTGACTGAATCCTAAATTCGTAGTTTAGTGCATCGTGATGCAGTGCTGCAGTCTTAGGGCCAAGACATTTACTCAAATGAGAACTTGAACCTATGACTGTCTGGAAGTTGGTGAGCATAATGGAAATGGTGTTCTGCATTCTGCAGTTTAATCTCCATTTTTAGGTTTGTGGTTGCTATAAATTTGTTGCTAAATGTGACTCTTCAGCCAGTCTCAGATCATAGCAAAATCAAAGATGGCGAACGGAGTGGGTTAGGTGGGATAACAGATGAAAAGAGTTTCGCTTGAGAGTTAAGTTGACATGTAAACATACTTTGACCATTATTAATCATAAGTAACTACTATGGATATTAACAGCTAAAAAATGGAAATTAACAATTTGACACATTTGGTGTTTAGCTAAACAAAAGTATTATTATCATATTAATACAGATATTTCACAATTCTATATCATCTAGAATCATCTTATATGGACCAGGTTCTATAATCTATCAAACTCCTTGTACAAATTCTTAAATCGAAAATTCACCAGTTACCAATAGTCATTACATGAGCAGTCCCCTGCTTTGAAATGATGAAATCTGTAACGATCTCTCAGCAAAATCTCTCTGTCATAAACCTTTGAAATCAACTTAGCAACAGTATGACAGTCCCCACAAACTCGAAGATTTTTCATAACCCGAATTGGTTGACCTTTTTTCAAACTAATAAGTCCAAAGGCAACCGCTAACTTCTCACTATGAAGATGTAAGGCTTGTTCTTGCATATCTTCTTCTTCAACACACTGAAGCACTTGAGACCTATTTGGCTCATACCCAATTAACTTTATCTTCTCAAAAACCTCATTTAACTTGGAATATATTCTTTTGGAATGTGGGTGTGTGTTATCTCCAACAATAAACTCATGAAAACTGCCATCTACCTCAATCGAGCTGCACCCTGGTTCTTTCTTTAATCCAACATCTTTCATACGCTTTCTTAACTTAGCAACTTTATCCCACTTTTCCAATTTTGCATATATATTAGACAAAAGCACGTATGCCCCATGGTTCCATGGTTCCAATTCAAGCAAACGAGCACTAGCTTGTTCAGCAACCTCTTCATTTAGATGGAGTTTGCATGCACCTAACAGAGCCCCCCAAACAGAAGCCAAAGGAGCCATTGGCATTGTCTTTATTAACTCTATAGCTTCTTCTAAATGACCCGCACGTCCCAACATATCCACCATGCAAGCATAGTGTTTGACGCCAGGGATAATTCCATAAACGGGCTCCATTATCTTGAAAAATCCCTGACCCTCTTTCACTAATCCTGTGTGGCTACAAGCGGAAAGTAAATTCGTGAAAGTGACACCATTCGGTCTGATGTTGGATTCTTGCATTTTGCTGAACAAATCTATCGCATCTCTTCCATGACCATGCATTGCAAGACCAGCAATCATCGCACTCCAAACAAACACGTCTTTGTTATCAACAGAACTGAACACCTCTAACGCCTTGTTTAGATCACCACACTTTGAATACATATCAATCAGTGAGGTTGCAAGATGACAACTGAGCTTTAGGTTATGTTTCTTGATATACAAATGGATCCACCCACCGACATCCATAGCACCCACTTGAGCACACGCTGAGAGAGTACTAACTAAAGTAACTTCATCAGGTACTGCTTTATTGCTCACTTTTAGTTCATTGAAAATAGCCAATGCTTCTTTCGGGTTACCACTTTGTTCACAAGCCGAGATCAATGCATTCCACGCAGCTATATCTTGACTAGGCATCATATCAAAATGCTTCCTAGCTGTAACATAATCCCCCGATTTCGCATACCCAACTAACATAGTTGTCCACGACACAATATCCTTCTCACGCATCTTTTCAAACAATGTTTTAGCATCCTCCAAGCTTCCACACTTTGTATACATATCAAGCAACGCATTATTCAACTTCAGGCTCCCTCCAAGCCCATTCCTCTCGATATTAGAATGCACCCATCTCCCATTCTCCAAATCTGACTTTTTCGTACAAGCAGTCAACACACTCATCATCGTCACTTTATCTGGCTTCAAACTCCCACCTTGCATTTCACGAAACAACTCCAACGCTTCATCAGCACAACCACCATGTGCAAAACCCGTAATCATAGAATTCCAAGAAACAACATCCCTCACACGCATATTCACAAAAACCCTATACGCCAAATCCAAACACCCACACGACGCGTAAAAATGTATTAGAGAATTAAGCACATAAACATCCGAACAAAGTGACATCTTAACAACCATCCCATGAAACACCTCCCCTAACCTAACATCCAACATCTCAGCACACGCTTTAATCACAAACGGATAAGTAAACTTATTAGGCAACACTTCACCTCCACAAATCATCCTTTTAAACAGCAAAACACTTTCAATCGCCTCTTCACTCGACGCATAAGCCCTAATAAGCACATTCCAACTATACAAATTCGGTTTAGCAATTTCATCAAACACTTTATGTGCATAACCAATTTCTCCAAAATCAGAAAGGGCAAATGCCGATACTAGCATACTAGCCGAAAAGGGGTCGGAGAACAGCCCGGTACGGAGCATTTGGGCGTGTATTTGTTTGAGTTGTTTTGGATTTGAGCATTGGTTGAGGAGTAGAAGTGTGGGGTGGGTCGCAAAGTATCGGTCGTTATTGACCGTTATGGAAGTGGGTGGAGATGGGCGCGATACGCGGTGGTGCGGCGATAATGAGGTGATAGGAATTATGGGTGTTGTCATTGTGGTTGGTTTTGGCGGTTATAGTTGGTTGGGTTTTTGAAATATGGTTGAGGTTGT
The DNA here is from genome assembly GCA_030686995.1 of Artemisia argyi. Taxonomy (NCBI): domain Eukaryota; kingdom Viridiplantae; phylum Streptophyta; class Magnoliopsida; order Asterales; family Asteraceae; genus Artemisia; species Artemisia argyi. Next base: position 68,459,801 of record CM060708.1, read on the forward strand.
TAATGGCGGCAAAGTTGGTTTTGTGTTGATGTGTTTTGTTTTTTTTGGTGATTATCATATATTGACAAACTTCTCGGTCTTTAAGGATTAAAATTAAAAAGTTGTTAAAACGAAAGTAAGGTTTAAAGACTTAAAGGTTTAGAGTGGCAGCTGTATGAGCAGTGGCATGCTTCATATCGGCGGTAAACACCGCCGCCACTTTCACGGTATAAGCAGCGGCATAGTTTGGGCAGCAAAGAATAATTCAACGGTTTGGAAAAAAATGTACCATTGGGCATTTATTATTTGCACCATTTGGAAAGGAAGTAACTGTTTGAGGTTTAAAACAACCAAAAAATAAATAAAAAATAAAAAATAAAATCCTTTATATACTAGACTTTAACATTACATTTGTATACTTTCAATTCAAATAAAAATTCCACCAATATCTCATACTTTAAAAAAAAAAAAAAAAAAGTGTAGCATGGATCAAAGAAAATCAAGAGGTGTTTCATCGTCAACAAGAGGTCGTGGACGGGGCTTTCGTGGACGTTCGTCCGCAAGTTTCACCGATGAATCAGCAATACCCTAAACACCAAATGAGTCCTCAATCGGCCTATTATCCCCAACCTCCACCACCGATGAATCCACAATACCTTCAACAACAACATTATACCCAATCTCCACAACCGATAAATCCAAGCCAATATAATATAACAATGACAAGTGAGTTCGACCCGTTTATTGACTACCGTGAAGGTCGTTCGCGTCGCGAGCCAATTAATGTTCTTGTAATTATTAATGAAATATTTATGTTTTCATTAAATTGTTTAATATAATTTATGAAAATAAAAAATAAAAAAATAAAATTAGTTGAGGTATGAAATCATGGTTGTCACTAAAAAGGGTTGAGAGATATGAAAAAATATGAATAAAGTGGAATGATATTATTGGTGGGTTAAAAGGTATTGGAATGATTGACACCACCCTTAAAGCTATAAAAAATCACTAAATATAGGTCTAACACCGGAATAAAATAAAATAAAATAGAAATCTTAAAAAACATATGAAACATAAAAATAACGATACGGAATAAAAAGATATGAAACTTAAGAAATACATTTTTTTCGACGGATATTTCTTCATTGTTTCTTCTTGTTTCCTCCGGATGTAAGAGGCTTTGTGCGGTGGAATTGTTTCGGGATCAAGTATGAGACTCCAACTCTCTACACTCCAGGTACCCCAGTTCTTTCTGTCTCCTCGCCTCGTACACGGCTGTGACTGTTTCAGCTTTGTATCTATAATCGAAAGATAAAAGTCTCGAAAAAGACTCCGTTTGACTCCCCCTCGGAGCTCCCTGATGCTCGACGTTTCCACCGACTTGACTTTTTTTGCAGGCCGAGGTTTGCCGGCGGGACGAGGTCTCGAATCAGGGTAGAATAGATCAGCGAGATTCACCAAATCAATCGGGGCCTCCGCGCCCCATTTTAGGTATTGTTTCAAACCTGCCACGCGTGAACATATGAAAATTTTCTTCCTCCAAAGCGTTGGCTAAAATTGGTCTTTGCATTATCGGTAAGATCAACATCATTTTCCTCGCTTCTACGTTTTACATGCTTGTAAATAGTGTTGAACTTTTGGCAATCACGGTTAAGCCTGCTCTATTTCTCTGAGAACATATTTTTGGTATGAAATCCTCCATAATATGGTTCCAAAACGCTTCGTCGGAACGATCATTTCAATCTCGGAGTTCTGGGAAAGTTCCACCCAAGTCTCGGCTTGCAACAATTCTTCGTCGCGTCTCCAACGGGTATTCGCTAGTGTCACTTCCTCCATGTCATCCTCGTTGCCCGCGTCCAAATTCACCATAAGTGATTTTTTTTTTTTTTTTCGTTTTTTACAGTTTCATGATTTTTTTTTCGTTTACGTCGTGCATCCTTTGCGTCTTATGATGGGCGTTGTGGTACTTTGAATTGTGATTCAAAGGATTATGGTTGGGATTGAAAAAATTGTGGTTGAAAGAATTGTTGTGGTGCATTTCTTGGATATTGGAAATGTTGGAATCCTTGTGGTTGGTTTTGATGATATGCAAGTTGTAGTTGATAACTTTGATCGGGTGTTTGCGTATCAAATGGTGGAATCATTTGCGAGGAAGAATTTGAGTTTTTTGACGATGAGGTAGACGGATTCGAGGGGTTCGAAGAAGTCGAGTATTGTTGTGGGTTAAAGTTGAGAAGTGAAATAAAATACCCATCATATGGACCTTGAGACTTTTTTTGTGTGTGTGTTTTTATATATTGAAAGTAATGATTTTTGGTAGAGAATTGTGTGAAAATTGTTGGTAAAATGGTGTGTTATTTATTGTGTGTAAAGTGGGATTAATTAAGAAAAGAAAAGAAAAAAGTAATTGATATATTTTTAAAAAATGCAGCGGCTAAATATTAAATGGTAGGATTTTACCAAAAGTTTTTTTGTCGTTATTTGCTTCGTTTAAACGGCGAGATGCAAACAATGAGCCACCCCTGTATAGCGGCAAAAAACAGCGAGCATGCCACGTAAGAATGGTGAGGGCTTCGTGTCACCACACCGTTTGCTCTAATGGTCCCCCTCCTACCCCACTTTGAGTTATATGTTTTAATTAGTCATGTATTATATTGTTTTTGCATATGTTTAAAAAAATAATTGGACCTCAAGTATCATACACAAGTGCAACTAGGGTTGAGAATCGGTCTAAAACCGACCCAACCTGACTCGAACCGATAAAACCAAAAGTCGAAAAATGTGAAAACCCTAAACCGAAACCGAACCAAATATGGTCGGTTTGGTTCAGTTTTATGTCGGGTCCGTCGGTTCGGTTCGGTTTAGGTGTGTTTTTGTCGGTTTTTGGTCAAACCGACCTGACCCAACCCGAAACCAAAAATCGTGAAAAACCTAAACCGAAACCGAACCTAACCGACGGGCTGTCGGGTCGGTGGGTTTTGTCGGTTCGGTTTTGAAGCTCACATGCTCAGCCCTAAGTGCAATTGATGCTTTATTAATTAATATGCATCAGGTAAGCGTATTTTTCTCTTATAGCACTGATACTAGCAATGTATACTTTTCAATCAATGCATTTGATATTAGGTTAGAAGTTACACACATATTTTATCATTTTGCAAGACTTATTTATAGCATCAATTATTTATTTCGTGGATTTTATTACAAAATATTTGCTGACAAAAGTGTCTGAGCAACTGATTCAGAAGATTAACTTTTGACGTTTGAAATATGGGTAAAAGCTATAAAATACCATCGTACTTTCAAAAAAGTACCAAGTTAAACCATTTATTTTTTTATTGCTTACTTGACCAACGAACTTTCAAATTTTAATTCGACTTGAAACATTTTTTTATACTGTTAGTCATCATGTGGCAATGTTAGTCCTTTTACTCAACGAACGTTTGCAAAGTCAGTCCTTTATACTAACGACTGTTTTTAATTAACTAAAAATTTGGGTTTTCTTATGTTTTCATACGTTTTAATACTTATTCGCCGGTTTTACACGTTTTGATCCGTTTTCGTACGTTTTTGCCCCGTTTACACGTATTCGTCCGTCTTTACACGTTTTCGTGTGGTTTTACACGTCTTCATCTATTTTTACACGTTTTCGTACAGTTTTACACGTTTTAATCCTTCGTTACACTTTTTCATCCGTTTTTACACGTTTTCGTCCGGTTTTACACTTTTTAGTCCGTTTTTATACGCTTTCATCCATTTTTTACACGCATTCGCCTGGTTTTACACGCTTGATCCGTTTATACACGTTTTCTCCTGGTTTTACACATTTTCATCCTCTTTCTACGTTTTCATCCACTTTTACATGTTTTCGTCCGTTTTTACACATTTTTGTCTAGGCGAATACGTGCAAAAATGGATGAAAACGTGTAAAACCATGCGAATACGTGTAAAACATGGATGAAAATGTGTAAAAATGGACTAAAACGTGTAAAACCGGGCGGAAAGGTGTAAAAATGGACGAAAACGTGAAAAACTGGATGAAAGCATGTAAAAATAGACGAAAACATGTAAAGATGGATGAAAACGTGTAAAATCAGGCGAAAACGTGCAAAAACGGACGAATACTTGTAAAACGGGGCCAAAACGTATGAAAACGGATCAAAACGTGTAAAACCGGGCGAATAAGTATGAAAACGTAAGAAAAACCAAATTTTTAGTTAATTAAAAACAGTCGTTAGTATAAAAGGACCAACTTTACAAACGTTCGTTGAGTAAAAGGACTAACGTTGCCACATGATGACTAACGGTATAAAGAAATGTTTCGAGTCGAATTAAAATTGAAAGTTCGTTAGTCAAGTAAGCAATAAAAAAGTAAATGGTTCAACTTGGTACCTTTTTGAAAGTACGATGGTATTTTATAGCTTTTACCCTTGAAAGATATATACTTTGAGAATGAGCACTATTCACACTGCACTCTTTTTCCCATCAAGTTGTTGTTGTTGTTGTTGTTGTTGTTGTTGTTGTTGTTGTTGCTGTTGCTGTTGTTGTTGCTGTTGCTGTTGTTGTTGTTGTTGTTGTTATTATTATTAATGTTGCAAAAATCGTGAGTCGGTAGTGAGGCGGTTGAAGGCCTTGTAGCAATTAATAACCGATTACAAGGCCGATTATCTTGTAATCGCTGATTACAAGGCCGATTACCTTAAAAAATCAACAAGGTGAAAGGTCGTGCGCCTTATAATCGCCGATTACAAGGCCGAGTTGACCGATTTTTGCAACATTGATTATTATTATTATTATTATTATTATTATTATTATTATTATTATTATTATTATAACCATCACTTTATTGAAAAACAAATAAGATTTTACAAGAAATTAGTGGGGAGCCGAGATACTAACTGAGCCCCCACACCTCTAGCTACAACAAAACCAATCCTACTAAAAATATGTTATTATTATTATTATTATTATTATTATTATTATTATTATTATTATTATTATTATAAAACCATTGGTTTATTAGAAACTCATAAGATTTACAAGAAATTAGTAAGGAGCCGAAATACCAGTTGAGCCCCAACTCCTTTAGCTATAACAAAAATTCTACTAAAAATATGAATAACAGCACGTGCCCCAATATCTTAAGTCATAGAGAACTTTCGGATTCGCTTCAGTAAGGTCACCGCATCATTTTCAAGTTCCGCAAAAGAAAAGAATGAGAAGGGAGAAACACATCCAATATTTGCACACTTAGCCTCATACTTGACGCGTTTACGTTGTGCAGCTTCAATCACCGCACGACCGGACACAAAATCAACCATACCAGTTTGCGTCAAGGGCGATGACCCTGTCAAATCAACACATACATCAAGTCCTCCGTCCCACGAGTAGAGCAACATATCAGCTGGACGCAATGGTTTGTCCCTTTCCCCACTACGCCCAATGTCAACCTCTTTACTAGCCAAAACCCCAGAACGAGAACATATATCAACCAGGACATCATACACCACGTTGTGCCGATATTTAATACCAATAATACCAACGCACGATACATCATGGTCCCCATAAATATCCCCAGTAAAGACCCTGGAACAAGCTAAGCATGGCATCTGTACAGAGAATAGGGGAACACCTAGCTGATAACATAACACACCAGTAAGTCCTAGCATTTATAGTCTGTCCCAACCCAGATATCGGAACCACCCTAAGCCAGTCCGAAGTGTGGTCCTCCATTTGCGATCTCCATAGCGCTATCTGCCGAGTAGATAGGGAAAAAGTGGATTTAACCGTTTGAGTAACACATGTGAAATATATATATATATATATATATATATATATATATATATATATATATATATATATATATATATATATATATATGCCAATTTCTTCAGGAGTTTGGGGGCAACGATCTCACTTGGATTACTGAAAAGATCAATCTCCATTTTTGCATTAAAAGCACACAAGGCATCATCAAAGGAAGGCCCAGGAGTTACAATACCAGAATGTTTGAGGAGCTTAGTCTGTAAGCTAGCAGATTGGAGTCTAGACGCAAGGAATGCATAGTTCAAGACATCAGCTGCAGAGTACACACCAAGCCCTCCAAATGCAAAAGGTAAGGTGGCAAGCCTCCATTGCCAATCACTAAAACCATGTCTAGAAGCAGTGACAATACGCTCAAGAGAAGAACGAAGTGCCACATCAAATGAAATCTGAGCACGCTCAAAGACCCGAGGAGAACATGTGTGCATAGAAAAATATATTATTATTATTTATCTCATTGAGTTTTTCTTAATAAGGATTTTAATTAGTTAATCTATAACAATGATAAACGGTAAATATTCGAAGAGAAATGTTGCAAATATATTATTAGCTTATGTATATTTCCTACCATAGTATTATATTACTAAGGCACCAGGGTTTCACAAGTACTTATTTAGTATATAAAAATTATTATTTAGTATTATATTATTGTTATTTAGAATCGCCAGTAAATAACGATGATTCTCTCATTTTCCTCCTTTTCACATTTCACAACAATAAGGGGGTGTTTGGTTGAAGTTAAGCAATAGAAAAGATAATGGAAATACTAAGGAATACAATGAGTATTACCTTTGCCATTGTTGTTGCTTGTTTCCGCCACCACCACCATCTCCCCTTCGCCATCTCCATTTCCGATCATCATCGTCATCCGCTTCTTTTTCGATCATCATCATCAATAAATGCATCCTAATTCCATTTAATGATTATTACAAATAATAAGGGTCCGCTTGGTTTAAAGTGGGGAAAGGGAAAGGGTAAGGGTAAGAGAATGCAAAGGAATGAGTGAGGTGGTAATCAATACCTTACCCCCCAATTTACTCTATAATGGTTGATTACCCAGTACGGGGTAATCAATCTCTTACCTCTAACTAACCAAGCACAAGTATTTGAGGAAGGTGTGCCCAAATCAACACCTTACTCATTCTCCACCCTCTCTTAACCCCCCACCAAGCACCCCTAATTCTTCAAATCAAACAAATATGATATATATATATATATATATATATATATATATATATATATATATATATATATATATATATATATATATATATATATATATACATACATACATACGGAATGGTGGCTGATGGTGGTGTTGGTGGTTGCCGGAGGTGATGGTGATGATAATCTACGGGATGGTGGTGGTAGTAGTTGCCGGAGGTGGAGGTGGTGATGTGATGAAGATGATAGTGATAAGATATGGTTATTCAATACGGTATTGATTACTTTAGTCCTCAAATTGTTTGGTAATGGTTGATTACTCAATATCAGGTATTGATTGCATTCTTTACCTCCGAACAAGCACCTTTAATTATTTCCTTTTCTATTCACACCCTCTTAACCCCCAATCAAGCACCCCGTAAATATCATATTGCATACTTAAAAAATAGGGGTTTTTGCATATATATCATTTCGAAAATGCATAATTGCATATATATTCAAATTATGCATAAAAACTATTATGTTATGTGTATCAAAAACTTGCACAAAGAATATACATATATGCAATTATTTATTTTCGAAAAAATATATATGTAATTCTGCCTAAAAAAAGTTTTTTCATATATATTCTTTTGAAAATCCCTAATTGGACAAAAGAAACTTCCAATGGCGAAACGCGTTGGTTTTTTACACGTGTATCTCGTTTTCAGAACATTACGCACGTTCCACGGCAATAATGGCGAACATTTTCTTTTCGTTCTTTCAATATCAAGTGTAACTTGTTGTGACACGTATAATGTTGTTACTTCTTCAAAAATAACCACTCATTTATAATACTAACATTTATCAGGCTGTTACTGTAGCACTGCTACAGTAGCAAGCTACAGTAAAAGCGCTCACAATGAACAGTAGAATGTACAGTAACTAACGGTCATTAAGTATTTAACGACCGTTAAGTATTAACGATTTTTTTTTTTTTTTTTTTTTTTACAATTGGTCATTCGTCTTAGAGGTTCGTTGCAAATTTAGTCCTTATAACTAACGGTCTTAACGACCGTTATTTTTTTTTTTTATTTTTTTACAATTGGTCATTCTTCTTAGAGGTCTGCAATTGGTCCTCCATCTTAGAGGTTCGTTGCAAATTTTGTCCTTATAACTAACAGTCGTTACCTGCAATAACTACTTCTTTGGCAAAACATCCCGCGGCAACGCGCGGGTGATCCACCTCGTACTTTACAAATAGGAAGTTGACAAATTAACAAATTTTGATTAGGACACTTTCGTATAAATAATTAAAATAATTTATATTTACGGTACAACTTAACATACGTTTCTCAACTAGCTTAACATATATTTTTGAGACGACAACTAACTATCTTACAATATTTATATATATTTTTGAGACGACAACTAACTATCTTACAATATTTATATCAAAATATATTTCACACGTTTTAAGCATAACTTGAATTCACAATCATTGGCCTATTTGGTACACAGTTTTTTTTGAAGCTGTAAGCTTTTTGTTACAAAAATAATCTCCTCCAAAACAAGTAGCTTCGTTTGAATACATCAACTTCTAGCTATTAATTTAAACAAGTAGCTCCAACCTAATTTATCAAAAACAATTTTGTTAAATGGTTCAGCTAAGTGGATCATCATTTAAACAAACCGCATAATTAACTTAAGGTTTATTCGTTAAATTTTTTTATTAAGTCATATTTAATTAAAAGGCTTAATGCTTATAACCTCAGTTTTATTACTTAATATTTTTAGTCATCTTTCTCTATAAAGCAACGAATAAACAATTTTTATATGACTTAATTAATTCAGTTTTTTTTTTAATATTAAGTCTAATAAGTCAAAATCAAACAACCCGTTGAGTCTGAAGCAATTTAACATGGTCCGATTTAACGGCAAGTGTTTGTTTACTCGTTGATGCTATCAAAAAGTTCTAAATATTTTAGTAAGTCTTCACGATACCGTTGATTTCTTAACGTATATTGACCGTCCATTGTATCACAAATAGTCCAAAGCTGTCGACAATAAATGTTTGTTTAAAAATATAAATGTTACTCCCTCCAACTTAAATTAATCGTTCATATTTTTTTAGAATGTCTTAAATTAATTGTCCATTTTTCATATTTAGTAATAAAAAAAGAATTTACTGAAAGAATATTTTATTTAATTAGTTGAAAATTATAATGGACTCATTTTTATTAAACTGTGTAATTTTTGTCAAATAATTTTGATATGGAGGGAGTAAAAAGATTTTTCTAACTTATGACTTTAGAATACAAGTTAAACACACTAAATTATTATAAGACTCACAAAAAAGAGCTTAGGAATTCATATAAAAATATATTTTTCTGTATTTTTGTTTGAGTTTTTATTTATTTATTTATTTATTTTTTTTAATTTTTTTTTTATGTGATTAATTTATACACGTATGCCCATAAGAAAATTTCATGTTAGTAAAATGTAGGTCTAATTTCACGTTTTGGTAGAAAATAAAGATGGGTGAACAGTAGATCTAGATACACGTGAAGTCAGCGTTGCAAGCTGCAACATAAAAACCCAGTGACATGCACCCACACCGGACGCCACCAGTCCACCACTGCCCTCCAAACCCTTTAATCGAGGCCCTTTACGTGGACCCACCAAGTGGAAAACACCATGTAAATTAATGCACCTCCCACTTCTTAGATTGCTATTTGATACCTGTTGAAACAAGAAGTTTTAATAAAGGCCCTTAGTAATCTAGGTTAATATATGACTACATGTACTCCTTTTGTTTCAAAACAGATATGCGCGACACATGGTATTATGAGAAGGGTTTTGCTAATTTCTGCCCACTAGGCAAAGAATTAGCAAAACCCTTATGGGAATACAACCTTATAAAGTGATGATTAATTACGGTAATTTAGAAATGAATAAATGTTCATTAAATGCATTTTTTGATTTAAAAAGAAATTTTATCTTCATTAATTACGCTTAATCCTTTGCCCGATAGGCAGAGATTAGCAAAACACGAATGGGAATACAACCTTACAAAGTTTTCGACACAATAACTTGTTGACTATCTTATACATAAGAAGTTACTAAAGTAACAGAAGTTACGTGCTCATAAATTCGAAGAAATAATGATCAGACGACGTAATTAACCATAGATAAATTTTTGGTAATGATTTTTATAAAGCGTTATGACCTTCAGAAAAAAAAAATATACGTTTTGAAGCAATGTAATTTGGTCTCAAGAATTTTGAAGGTCAACACGATGTTTCGCGAGTATCCTCAAAGCATAGACCATACTGGGTTCAATGCATTGTCACATCACTGTTATATCATTATATCTCATAAATTTTACATCGTCATCTTATTTTAAGAATACATAAATATGGCTTAATTAATAAAAAATTATAAAGCATCACCAAATGCTGTATTTCATAGTTAATTTAAATTTTCAAATACTATTAATCTAAAATTTGTTGACACCGTAAAATTACATAAAAAACAAATAACTATGCCAATGACATTCAAGACATGCATTACAAAACTAAACTACGGGGAAAGAAAATCATTCCTCACGTGACAGACCTTTCTTGCAGACCGATCTTCCGCCAAGTTCCTTCCTTCGTAGACAGTGTAGTGAATCAGATTGTAATTTTTTTTAAAGGCTATATATTACGTATATACAGAGAAACTCAAAACAGGACCTCACAAACCGAGCAATACAAAAAAACCAGGAGGCAAAAACGCCACAAAATTAAACTAAGAACGATACAAGATCACAACTACAAAAACCCATTAAGGGAAAATATGAGAAGGCTTAGCCACCCAATATGACCAGTTCATCTTCACATTCGCCTTGATACGAGCCGACACAAATATAAAGATAATTTCACAATGTTATAGAACACAAGCCTTGTCATCTTTTCTCTCTGTTTGCCCGGTTCACCTTTTATCATATTGTGGATGCTCTAAATTTTGGAAGAATTGTAATTATACTTGACTTGTAAAGTTACAGGTGGCCTTTTAATAAAGTCTAAACGTTTAGGTACTAAATTGCAACAAATCTAACAGCTAGACAAAAAAACGCAGGTCCGACTCCCAAAACAAAACGACACCTGTTACATCCTTTTACCATACACGGTTCCTCACCTTCCATGCACATACGGCTCTTAGAAAAAAGTACAAAAAATAAAATAAAATAAAATAAAAAATGTGAACCTCATTGATTATTCGATTTAACACTTGCAAAGATTTTTTTAGCCTTTTTCCCATGTGATGAATATTCAACATTGGTAGGTGTATATATATATATATGTCACAGCACAACCTCCTTTATTTTCTTAACTCGACCCACGCTTAAACAGTTTGTCAAAAGGTTAGTACATTTTGTTTTATTAAATTTTTGTTCATGTCATTTTGCATTGTTTGATGATATTATGAATATGAATGATGATATGTTGTATTTATTTCTTTTTTGCAATTTTGTTAGGGGGGAGGGAGTGGTCACCAAAGTTTACCAAATTGCCAAATTGCCACATCATCATCTACCAATCACAACCTTCCAACTCAAAATTTACCAAAGTTTACCAAACTTTACCAAAATGGTGGCGGCGGTCACCAAAGTTTACCAAATCCACATTTTCCACATCATATTTTTTTAATACATATAATCCAACAAAAAATATATAAAATTAAAACATAACATTTTATTAATAACAAAAAAAAAGCATTACACAATACTTAAAAAAAAAAACTACATAAAATTAAAACTACATAAAATTAAAACACACATTTCATCCGTTCTTATTCGCAAATACAATCTAAAACCAAATTTTCCATCCGTTCTTCTTCGCAATTTCCCGCTTGTCGTCAAGAACGGCTTTCAAGTGCTCTTCGTTGGTAATGTGATCATGGGGCTCGTAAAAAAACTTCATCTCGCGCTGTCGGTTCTTGAACTTTGCCCCGTCGAGTTGAGCTGCCAACAAATCCGCCGCCAACTTGTCCTTCTCGCGTTTCTCGTGCAAAAATTGTTGCTTGCTTTTTGCGTACGAGCTAATGTCTTCCGCGGCACTTGAGATCGAAGTGAAGGATGCGGGTTGCTTCTTCTTTGACTTCCTTGAATCATAAGAAGGGAAGGGGTCTTCATTCATGTCGGGCAAGATATTCTCGTTGCTTGCTGATTCATACTCTCCCGACTTTCTTTTCCCGCTTGTCCTCGAACCGCCAACTTGTTGAAAACAATCTTGCTCGAGCCATTTGTCATGCCCTTTCACAACCTCCCACGAAGCAACATGACCGAACTTTTTTTTTGTTTTTGTTCGGTAATCGGCGAATGCAACCTTCATTACATCCAAGTCGTTACACCCGCTTTTCTTAGCACGATCCTTCATGTAAAAAATAATTGACATGTTAAAAAAAAAATACGTCACATGTTAAAAAAAAATACGAGACATGTTAATAAAAAAAATACGAGACATGTTAATAAAAAAAATACGTCACATGTTAAAAAAAAAAATACGAGACATGTAAAAAAACAAAAAAATACCGCTTGTTGGTAAAAGCCGTTAAAAAGTCCCATGGCCGCGTTCAGTGTCTTCCACTTGGTATTCAAGCCATGAAATGTCCGTGAAGTTGATCCAAGAGTTGTCGTGTAATGCTCCAAAATCCGGTTCCAAAAACTATCACACTTTTGATCATTACCGAATTTTTTACATTCGGATACTTGAACCCATGCTTTCGCCAATGCAACCTCTTGCTCTTCCGTCCAAGTTTCTCGCGGCTTTTTTGTACCAACCTTTTTCTTGCCTCTTGCATCCACTTCTTGAACTTCTTCGTTGTCGTCTTCATCTTCCATTTCTAATAAAGTATAAATTGTAACAAATTATTAAACGATCCATAAAAAAAAAAAAAAAAAAACGAGACAAATTATTAAAGGAAAGAAAATATACCAAACGATTTTGGTTCTTGTGTCTCGGGTATGACCTCATCATCTTCACGATTGTTAAAAATACCAAGTTCGTCCAAATCCATCGACCTTGACATGTTGTAGAGTTGTGGATTCATCGGAGGATTGCCCATAAACAATAGATGTGGAGACGCGGGGTGTGGCACATAATATTGATTCGGGGATGGTTGAGAAAATTGATTCGGGGATGGTTGAGAAAATTGATTTGGGGATGGTTGAGATGCTTGAGAAAATTGATTTGGGGATGGTTGAGAAAATTGATTTGGAAGAAAATTTTGTGATTGCGGATAAACCAATCGACTAGGTTGGGATCGGGTTTGTTTGGGGTTAGCTATTTTTTTTGACTTTCTTGAATCCATAGTTGATTTGGAAGAAAATTATATGTATGTAGTTGTTTTGGGAAGAAGATGTGAAATGGTTGATTTGGGAAGAAGAAAATGGTGTATGTATATATAGTTAAAAAAAGGGATATTTTTTTTTTTTTCAAAAATTTGACCGTTGGTCCTTGGTTTCCACACAAACCATTCGGCAAATGTTACCGAATTTTTGTGTTGCCGATTTTTGCCGATCGGTGGCGGCGGTGTTGCCGATTTTTGCCGAGCTTTTGCCGAGCTTCACCGAGCCCACTCCCTCCCCTCTTATAGGTGTTTAGAAATGGTAGTGAAGGGGTGTTTGAATTGGTCACAATCTTCTATTTTACATTCATCACCACAAACCTTAGCTTCCACAGTTTCGACACCTTTACCAAAACGAGGTAGCTTTAATGACCTTACATTGATTTCCCACCGGGCACCAATGTTTGGAAAGAGTCTTAGTCGATCTCGGTCGTGTGAAACCTTAAATTTATCGGGACCGAAAAGGCCTGTTAGACGAGTCGTAAGCGCAAATTTTGATTCGTATTTGTCTGACGACGAAAGAGCTTCGTCGTCAGAATTAAAGAATACAGACCAATTCGCTAGCTCATCAGCGAATTGGTCTCGAGATGTGATTCTGGAACCAGAATCACATAATGTGAACCAGTACCAGTTCGCTGGTTATCCAGCGAATTGGTCTGGATATGAGGATATGGATATGAGTTTGGGAAGTATAGAAAGAAAGGCGAATAAAGTGGAATTACCATTTTCATTGAGAATTATTCAAAAGAAGAAACGATTAGAAGAGGGGATAATGGAAGCAAGTGAATCCGCTTATTGTTCAATGAAAAAAGCATTTTCGTCAATGGTGTTTATAATTCAGGAGCTTCAAAGTTACACTCTACAAATGCGAGAAATTTTATATTTGGAAGACTTGCAATCCATATTGGTAAGAGTTCAAAAGGAAATGAATGCATCATTTGTTTGGTTGTTCCAACAAGTTTTTTCGCACACGCCTACACTAATGGTATATGTGATGATCCTTTTAGCGAATTATAGCGTTTACTCGATTGCAAATCATGTGACTATAGCAACCCCAATGCCTACCTCGGTCGTGGAATCTATTTCGATGACCGAGGAGGATCAAACAAATAGCGGTTTTGACTCTTCAGTAGTCAAGACGTTTTTTGTTAATACAGATGGAATTAATGGGGGCGGTGGGAAATCTCGCCCCCTTGTGAGTGGGGCAGATGGGGATGGGAAATTTGAGGAGTCTATTGAGCATCAAACGATTGTTCCAAGTAGAATTGGTGAGGAGTCCATTTCGGGTCAGGATGAGGAATGGCGTTTATGGAAGTCGATGTTGGCTGAAACTGATGAGATGCGGGGAGTTATGGGGGATGGTGGTCTTGACCATGAAACAATGGGACAGTTTGTTTCGCCAGTGACGGTAAAAATGGAAGAAGAAGTGGATACTGAGGATTACTTGAAAACGGAGCTTGTTTATCAAAGGGCGTTATTGACAGAGCCTGATAATCCGCTTCTTTTGGCTAATTATGCTCAGTTCCTTTACCTCTTTGCCCATGATCACAAAAGGTACAATTCCTAATCTCATACTCTCTTATCAATTTTGGGAAAATATAAGTATATAAACATGTTTAGTTGTTCATCATGCCTTTAAATCAGTGTTATTTGTTAATGAGAGTGTTTGGCACTTTAGCATTACGTTTTGTGATAGATTAGGCACTTTGGACTAATTAGATTGTTAGTTGTGTAATAAGATAGTTTCAAACTGATTAGTTCTTCTTGGAGTCTGATAATGACTATGCAAACTAGATTATAAATGACTTTGCTAACTAGATAGTTTTCATTTGATAATCATGAAGTTTCTGATTTAGTTGAAAGGCATCATAGTTAATTATCCTTTTCTAAGTGCCCTTTTTAGCTGGATTTGCTGCAAATAAAGCGGATTGAAAAGGCTACCGACAATCTTTTTATAGTCATGTGACTTGTTTCATATTCTTTTAAAGCTTAATAGCTTTGTTTTACTTTATGGAAATTGGGAAAATAAAAGTTAAACATCTTACAAAAATGTTCACATATAGGAAAATGGATATTGGTTGCATTTAAGTTAAGATAATGCTACCTAAATAAGGATCAATAATAACAACCATCTTTGTTCATCTTACCTTGTGTTAAGTTTTATCGAGTTGAGGATTGAGAAATGTTTTTGTGGAGTAGTTTCTAAGGCTTTGTGACCATATTAGTTATTTGCCCAAAATTTGTTGACTTTTAAGTGATCATGTTCACAACATATTACAAAGTTTCATTACACCATTTCTATCAAATTTAACTAATTTACGGCAACCTTAACGTTATATTCAATCATTTTGTGGATTGATAAGATTGAAGAAACGGGTGGTGTATAAATAGTTTTTTTTTATGGCATAAAAGTCATCAAATTTGTCAAATTCTGATTTTTTTATTTATTTTTGTTTGTTTTATTCGGGAAACAGAGCAGAAGTATACTTCAAGAAGGCTTCTGAAATAGAGCCAAAGGACGCAGAGACACTAAGTAAATACGCAAGTTTTTTATGGCACGCTAAAAACGACTTATGGGCTGCTGAAGAGACCTTTTTAGAAGCCATTTCCGCTGATCCTACTAATTCCTTTTATACTGCATCCTATGCACATTTTCTATGGTCCAACGGCGCTGATGACACTTGCTTCCCTCTCGAGTCACCTGAGAGTGTCAATTCTGAAGAGTTTTAAACATCTCCGGCTATGAAAATAGATAGAAGATAAAGAAAATAAGCCTATGATGGCATTGACTCACTTTGTAGTTTAGCTTAGTTTGTACTTTCCCGGAGATGGAGTGGTTAAGATCAGAGTGACAGTGTTGTAATGTACGTAGTATATCATGTAAATTTCTCGGAGATGGAGTGGTTAAGATCAGAGTGACAGTGTTGTGATGTACGTAGTATATCATGTAAAAGTTGCATGTTGCTATGATTTAAGGCTTTCTATTCTGGGAAAGATAAATATATGAGAAGAACAATTTTGGTGTACAGTATTTTAAAAACCAGCCCATCCAGCCAAATGCTAAGTGTGTATTTTGTGATGCCCAAAAAACTCTCATAAGTAAAACAATTACTCCTTTGTTACATACACTACGACTGTGTTATCCTTTGTTACATTTTTTGTACAAAAGGCTTCACACAGTTTGCCAATGACTTAACAATTTTTACTGACATACTTATATGATCTAAACACCATATACTGATATGAGATCATAAATTCATTGAGTAATATTTGACGAGTTGCAAGATAACAACCCAAAAGCTTTCACGAGTTTGTAACGCAAACATTACTGCAGTCATAAACAAACAAACAATACTTGCGACGGTTTGTAATTTAAACTAAGATAAACATCAAACCTTGTTAATTAGACAACCTGTAGCAAATTTAATTTGTTTGAAAAAGATGTCAAAGCATGATTAAAGGCTACACTTTTATCGCACGGGAAGTAAGTGTTGTTTTTGAGCATTCAGTCAACTCCGCTTTCACATGCTTACCAAAATAGTGTGAAAACAAGGTCTCTTCCTTTTCACACTTTTATTTCAACTTCACATGCTTATGTAAGACTGAACGCGATGATGGGTGACAGCTCACTGTTGGGATTCTAGATTTGATGTGACAAAATAAATAAAAGAATGAAACAAGAAGAGCTAAAGATGATAAAGAGAGAAAGCTACAAAGAATAAAGATACATGAAATATTCTATTATGAAGAAACGATTTTGATAATATTTTGTATTTAGTTTTTGTTATATTTAGTCTTTATTTAGCTTCTATCTATGTCTATGGTGTTAAGTGTCTGTTTCGTATTCTTAGTCATGTAGTAGTCGGTTGATTGGCTTGTTTTCAGCCCAACCCGTTTCTTGTTATCACAACCGACATTGGACTCTTGTAGAGTCGGTTTTACCTCCCCCTCATCTCTATAAAAGGAGGTGAGGGGGGGGGGGGACGAATTATGTACGTCATTCTTTCAATACTAATCAAGAGTCGATTAGGGATACTTACTTGTGCATTGCTCTTTACTTTTCTGTCACGATATACTTGTTGGTTGGTGTGTCGATATTCTTCGAGAAGTCGATCGGTTCCGCTTCTAGGTCTTGGGTTGTTGGTTGTGGCTGCATACCAACAAGTAGTATCAGAGCTCGGTTGGAGACTAACAAGATCTAGGTTAGATCGTCTTGAAGGTTCTTGAGCAGCAGGTTGGCGTCGACAGTTAAGGGTTCTTTGAAGATCGTTTTTCGAGTCCGGGTTTTTCGACAGAGAAGACTTCAAAGGTTATTGGATTTTTGAGTGGTCGGGGTTATCGCCACAGGTTAAAGAAAGTCCAAGGTTGTTGGTGTTCGGATTAACCGAAGATCGACAGTGTTATCTGGTTGGTTTTTGTTTGTCGGCGATACATAATAAGAAGAAGAATAACCAGATCTTGAGTTTATATGTAAAAGATAAAGACAAATCAAAACCGTTGAAAGCTGGTGGTTTGCTAAAAATCACATGGTCATCGGATGGACCATAACTCTTACTTGAACCCAATAGCGTCCGGTTACTCTAGAAGTGATGGCTTTTGGTAAAGAGACTTCAAATCCATTAATTTTTCTCAAAAAGATTGCTAGGGACTAGCAATAGTTTAGTGTAGGGGATTGATGAGTGTGTAAATACTCATCATTTTTAGTCAAATCTGAGCTGCAAAACGATCAAAAATACTCAAAAACGCACCAAAATGCGAAGAAAATCCCAAAGATCGTATTTTATATGTTTCTGATGCAAAACGAGTGAAAACAAACGAAAAACGAACAAAATTTGCATAATTGGCAGTTTCAGTCCCCCGACTCTCAAAGTTTTACAAAACTAGTCCCTGGTCAATCATTTTCAAAGAAAAGTCAACCCTTGCTCTTTAAAAGTCAAAATGAATCACAAATGATCTTTGGGTAAAAAGATTTGGAAAATTGCAAAATTGGTCCCTGTACTTTGAGTCTTTGGCAGTTTTGATCCCTGGACATTTTAAATGGAAAAATTATACATCATGGTCCTTGAGAAATTAAAAGATGGCAAGTATGGTCCTTGGATTGAACTTTGGAAAATTGGCAGATTTGGACCTTCAGAATCAGAAAATAGCAGAATTAGTCCTTGTATTACAACCAAACGGACATGTCACTTATCCACAATCCAAATCCAATCCAAAAAGAAACTAAGCCCGTCCAATCCACCTTAAATCCCCCTTGGCCCAAAAAAGTTACATCCAGCCCAAGAAATCTACAAACCGGATTTTTGTTATTAAAACCTAAAAGGGGTAGGGTCAATTGGTCAAACACGTTCACCAGTATTATCTTCTTCCCCAAAAAAAACCCTAACCCCCACCCCGTGACTACAAACCGCCAAATCAACCATCACCATCCCCTCCCATCACCTTCAAGGTTTGTCCTCAAAACCTTCTCCCAATCCCACTAATCCCCTCAAATCCATACCTAACACCAATACCCATTCACAGCAGGACATGTTGGCAATCCACAACATCTTTTGGGCGCCAAAGCATTGATTTAAGGGCTGGGATGATCTAAGATTGATCCAAAGGTGGAGAATCATTGAAGAAAGCACAAGGATTAGGTTTGGCTGTTTGAAGATGAAGACAAGAAGGAAGCTAAGGCATACCTACCACTTCTAGGTTTTAGTATAAATACTAGTTGTAAGCCTAAGGGCAGAGGATCATCTCATCCTAGTCTTATGTTTTTATCTTTTCAAGTTTTTAAAATTTTTCTTGTAATTCGACATTTGTCAAGTTTAATGAAAGTATTCTTATTTCAAGATTGTGTTTCCAGCTTAATTTCTAGTTATTCATTCAAAATTTGATTATCTGGTGTTGTGTAATTTGAAAAAAAAAAAAAAAAAAAAAAAAAAAAAAAAAGAAAAAAAAAAAAAAAGTGGAACAGAGAAGTGAATAGCAGAAGTAGTTGCAGAGATGGAGTATGGGTTTAGGGTCTCATGGGAGACACTTAGGTTGTCCTTATGTTCCTTGTTCTCAGTCATTGGTTAAGTCGAATGCCAAGTAAGAATTTTTATATCATACTTCACTATATAAGTTGCTAAGTGGTAACTGTTGTCATTCATTGTTCTAGTTTGTTTATTTAGATTCAAATTTACTTAGCATAACTGAATTGATAGAGTGTAGGACTTAATTTAGTTATTAGCTTTAAGATTGTTTGGAATTAGTAGGAATAGGGGTGTTTGGATCATTGTGGTTTGCTGAGTTTACTGTCTAATCTAGGGGAGTAATTGGTTTAGACATCTCACTTAGGGTATAACTTAACCCATTCTAGTATAAGTCAGTATGGTATTTCATCACAAAGTCAAAATGCTCTTTGAGTTTTCCATCATGCACACCTGTTAAACGCTTAAGGTATTCTAATCTTTTGAATTAGCTTTAAACTTGTTAATTTTGCCTAAGATAGTTTCTTAGTAGCTTAGTTTGTCGTTTGTAATCACCTAAGGTAATTCAAGTCTCACAAAAGTCAAGTTTGTTCAACACCTTAAAAGTCAAAATTGTAAATCTGTTGAAAATGGGACAATGTTCAAGTGGTAGCATAGAGTTTAATTTTTAATGAAATTGGATAAAGTTTGAGGTTTTGTGGAGTCTGACAGCTTGAGATTCATAATCAAGAAAAAATTTCGATTTTGAAAAAGTTTTGATCATTTGAATTTGCCTTTGAAGTTGACTGTTGGGTCACAACATTCCCCTGCATCATCAGATTTTGGCAGATTTGGGATTAGGATGGATCGTTCATTAGTTGGTATTTAGGATTGATCTTAGTTGTTATTAGAAGCCACCTAGGTATACTATTTAGGATTGCCTTTAGTTTTAGCCATATAGCTTATTAGGTCACTTATTTTTAGACTTGAAGTAGCCTCTTTGGCTACTGTTGCTGCTGCTACGTTGTTGTCAAAATAGCAACTGAACTTGTTCTTAGTCTAGAGTAATTACTTGTTTGAATTGGTGCTACAATTGTTTTTGTTATTACTTGTTGTGGAAATCAGTTTTGTATAAGTTTCATTGGGCACATGTTGTTTGCTGCTACTGCCATTATCATTGTTCTTGTTCCTATTAATTGGTGGCTGTGTTCTTATTGCTAGTTGATGTTGTTTGTTGCACTTAAATTGTTTAACTACTAGTTTGCTTTAAATTTTTTTGTTTAACTACTAGTTTGCTTTAAAAATTTAAGACTGTTTGAGCGGTTTTGGAATCTGTTTCCTAGGCTGAGTTTGTGTTCGATCAAAAAGAAAATAAAAAGAATAAAATTGTAAAAAACCAGGGGTCGAACCCTAGTCTCACAGCCCACAACACACCATCCTTATCGTTTGCCCTTGGGTCTTTTTCATTCAACCTTTGCAAAGTTTGGCATTTAACTACTTTTTTTTTCCCGTTTTAGTTTAATTAAGCTCTTTCAGTCCTTATTTGCTTATTTCTAGCTTATTTGATACCGTACCACTATTTTTCTTATTTTTCCTTGGTAGTTTTTGGGTTGTAAAATTTTTCTAAAAAGGTTTCACATTTTTAGCCTTTGTAGCTTATTTACTAGGATTTAAATTGTGTTAACTAGTTTTTAATTCATATTAAATAGAGTTTTAGTCGAAAAATTAATTTTCTTTTTTCTAAAAATTACTTTTGTCTTATAGTACGTTGGAAAATTATTTGAGAACCCGTAGGGCGTTTAGAACTTAAAGTTCACGTTTTATTTTGCGCATTCGCATTATTTTTAATTTAACGTCTCGTTTCTAATTTGTTTTACGTTTTAGGATTCCCGATACCTAATTATGTTTTCCCGTAGTGTTTTAGGTATTTCTTAGTTAATTAGTTGCATTAGGTTCATTTATTTTTACTTTCGCTCGTTAATTTTCAAAATTCGTTAATTTAACGTACCATAAAACCAAATAACCTTTCTAATCATACAAGATTTTAATCCCAATCTCATTCGAAGCTTTCCATTCACACCTCGTTGGGGTACGACCCGGGAAATCACTTCCTGATCACAATTTGAATATCACTTTCACAAGTTTTGCGAGGTAATCGTTTTCCTAAACGGCTTACTCGTATTACTTCACGTTTATTTGTCTCACGACGAATTAAACTTCACATTTGTTGATATTTTGATAAATTGTTGTTTACACACCAAAACACAACGAATCAAATGACGCCGCTACCGGGGAGGTTGTGTGTCGAAAGCCTCGATAAGATTTAGACGATTAGTCTTGTAGAACCTTCGCAAGAAGTTACGCTTTTATAAAACGTATAAAAAACCAAAAATATTTTTCTTTTGTTTCTAGTATATGTATTATATCTATAAAAGTTAAAAAAAACACAAAAAGATTTTCCCGTTTCATTGTTTAATAAATACAACATTAAAATCTTACCACCGCAAACCAAGGCAGAACACTTACCAACTGGGGGTGTGACCATAATAAGTTCCCAAACCAAAGATCAAAACTTGCCTTTGTATCACTTGCGTTTTGGAAAACTTTTAAATGAGAAACACACTTTAAGAGGAGTCGAAACGGTATGTGGCGATCCAACGAACTTCGCCCAGTGAGAGATCCATTCTTCTCTCCCGCTCCTTTGTGCGTTTTTCTTTAGAAGTTAACCTTGCGTACTTGATTATTGGTTAAGTTCCCTTGTCTTTAAAGTGGTATTGTTTTAATTGATATTTTTTGTGGTGCATGCGTACACGTTCGTCTACGTCAACGAGTCCTTTGCAATCGCTTAATAACATTCCGAGAAGGCGTAATCGACGACGTACCAATCGAATAGTCGAACCCGAGCTTCGTACTATTCCCATCATGGCGGCCGAGCCCACTATGAATGAGCTTCTCCAAGCACCCATCGAGGGTTACGGAGATGCTATCATCATTCCAGCCATCGTGGCTGACAATTTCGAGCTAAAGACGGGGTTGATTAACTTAGTCACCTCGCGTCAATTCTATGGTTTCGAGAGGGACGATCCTCAAGATCACATTCGATGGTTTAACAAAATCACGTTTACCATCAAATGCAAAAATGTCCCTGAGGAAGCTATCAAACTTCTTCTCTTCCCGTTTTCCCTCGATGGGGCTGCCAAAAATTGGCTAGACAAACAACCCCCTCGATCGATTGAAACGTGGGAAGATTTAGTCAAGAAGTTTGTGAACGAATTCTTTCCTCCATCTAAAACCACCGCCCTCAAGAATGAGATCATGAAATTCACTCAAAAATTTGATGAATCAATCGGTGAGGCATGGGATCGTTACAAGGACATACTTCATAAATGTCCTCATCACGGTTTCTCCGAGTTAATGCAACTCGACACTTTCTATAATGGTGTGAGCCAAGTCGATCAAGACTCTCTTAATGCCTCCGCGGGAGGCAACTTCTTGAATCGAACCACCAAAGATGCTTTGATGATCATTGAAAACAAATCTAAGGTCCGCATTCCACAAAGCAAATTGTTTGTTTCACAAATTAATGTTGGTCCTTCTTCCTCATCACCCGTGGCTCAATCTAGCACCAATGCTAGACTTGACAAACTCACGGAAGCCATTCATGCTTTGGTTCTCACCAAAACGAAGAAAGTTTCTTCTCAACCTGCTGAAGTCAAAAAGGTTGATACTTGTGTTACTTGTGGTGGTCTACACGCTTACTACAATTGTACTGCCACCGATGGCAATCCATTTGAAGTTAATGCTATAGCCGGTAGTTCTAACCAAGGAGGTAACCAATACCGTCCTCAAATGGAACCAAACTACCGTGCTAACAATCAAAGTGGTCCACCCGGTTTTTCTCAACCCAATAATCCAAATCGATTCAATCAAAATCAACAACAAAGAAACCCGAATGTTCAAAACCAATTTCAAGCCCCTATGAACCAATATCAAAATCAAGGGGGAAATTACAACCAAGGTTCTCAAAATCAAGGAAACTTGAATAGAAACCAAGGTTATGGTAATTTCAATCAAGGAAAAAATTTTCATGGTAATAAAAAACATGGGAATTTTCAAAATCAAGGTTTCAATCAAAACAACCGAGCTCAAAACTTTCCTCAAAATCAAACCGTTGCTCAACCTCAATCATCAACCGATGAATTGTTGAAGCAATTTATGAAAGCTCAAGAAGAAACTAACAGGTTGTTGATCGGTCAAATTTCTGAACTAAAGAAGTCTTTAAATGATCGATCTTCGGGATCGGGAACGCTACCAAGCAACATGATCGCCAACCCGAAGGGCGATGTAAAGGCGATCACGACCCGTAGTGGAGTTTCTTATGACGGACCCGCGATTCCTACTACCTCATCTTCTTCTCCTCCCGAGGTAGTGGAACGTGAACACGAGGCTACAAAGGATAAGGTGCAAATCACAAGTACACGAAGTACCGCACACATCCAACCTCATGTTGTCCCAAAAACCAAATCTAAACCGGGAATTGTTTTTGAACCCTCGGAAAATCCCGTCCAACCAAAAGCTTCAATACCATATCCTTCGCGGTTAAATGATCAAAGACTCCGCGAGCAAACTAATGATCAAATGAAGAAATTTCTTGAAATTTTTCAAAAATTACACTTCGACATTAGTTTCGCGGATGCTCTTCTCTATATGCCCAAGTTTGCTTCCACTTTCAAGAGTCTTCTAAGTAACAAAGAGAAACTATTCGAACTCACCAAAACTCGTTTGAATGAAAATTGTTCGGCGGTTCTCCTAAAGAAACTTCCCGAAAAATTAGGGGACCCCGGAAAATTTCTCATTCCATGTGATTTCCAAAAGCTTGAGGAATGCTTTGCCTTGGCCGATCTTGCCGCTAGCATAAACCTCATGCCTTTCTCTATTTGGCAAAAACTTTCACTTCCCGAGCTTACACCAACACGAATGACTCTCGAACTAGCAACCCGTTCGGTTACGATTCCGAAGGGTATTGCCGAAGATGTCTTTGTGAAGGTTGGCAAGTTCCATTTTCCTGCCGACTTCGTAGTCGTTGAGTTCGATGCCGACCCTCGAGTCCCCCTTATTTTGGGAAGACCATTCTTAAAAACGGCTCGTGCACTAATTGATGTCTTCGAAGGAGAAAGGACTCTTAGAGTTGGCGATGAGAAATTGATCATAAACATTGAAAACACTTCAAAAGATCTTCTCGACCTTGAACGAGAAGAAATCAACCGACTTGATGTCATCGATTTTGCATGTGATGACCATATTGAAGAAGTGTTAAATGTGCAAGGATCAATCAATCCTTCCAATGATGTCTCTCCCCCTCTCTTACTCCATTTTTGGGAGGTGTCTTCATTTTGGAAGAAATCGAAGCTTGTTTGTCGTGTGATTCTCATGTTGATTATGATTCTATCAATCCCGAGGAAGACATACTTCTACTTGAGAAGTTACTTAATGATGATCCATCATCTCTTCCTCCAAAAGAACTTCATAATGTGGAAGTCAAAGATGTTGAAAAAACTGATGACTTCCCTGATGTCGAACTCAAGGAACTTCCGCTTCATCTCGAGTACGCGTTTTTGGAGGGTGACGATAAGTTTCCCGTCATAATCGCTAAAGACTTGAATGAGGAAAACAAAACCGCTCTTCTCAAGGTTTTAAAGTCACACAAGCGAGCCATTGCTTGGAGACTTTCCGACATCAAGGGTATTAACCCAGAATTTTGTATGCACAAGATTTTGATGGAGGATGACTTTAAACCGGCGGTTCAACAACAAAGAAGGGTAAATCCTAAGATTCATGAGGTTATAAAGCAAGAGGTCATTAAACTTCTTGATGCCAGTTTGATTTACCTTATTTCGGATAGTCCTTGGGTGAGTCCCATTCATTGCGTGCCCAAGAAGGGTGGCATAACGGTTGTAAAAAATGATGATAACGAGTTAATTCCGACTCGATTGGTAACGGGTTGGCGCGTTTGCATTGATTATCGAAAATTAAACGACGCCACCCGTAAAGACCACTTTCCATTACCTTTCATGGATCAAATGCTCGAAAGATTGGCGGGAAACGAATACTATTGTTTCCTTGACGGTTTTTCGAGTTATTTCCAAATTCCCATCGATCCTCAAGATTAAGAAAAAACGACTTTTACGTGCCCATACGGAACATTTGCTTATCGACGCATGCCTTTTAGCTTATGCAATGCTCCGGGCACGTTTCAAAGATGCATGATGGCCATTTTTCACGACATGATCGAGAAAACAATGGAGGTCTTCATGGATGATTTTTCGGTCGTTGGGAATTCATTCGAATCATGTCTTGCCAATTTAGACAAAATGCTTCAAAGGTGTGAAGACACCAATCTTAGTCTAAATTAGGAGAAAACTCATTTCATGGTCAAGGAAGGAATTGTCCTTGGCCATAAGATTTCCAAGAGTGGGATTGAGGTTGATAAAGCTAAAATCGATGTCATTGCTAAGCTTCCTCCTCCCACTACTGTCAAAGGTGTTCGGAGTTTCCTGGGTCATGCCGACTTCTATCGTAGATTCGTTCAAGATTTCTCAAAGATAGCTAGGCCTATGACCCGACTTCTTGAAAAAGAAACTCCATTTGTCTTCTCCGATGAGTGCATCGAAGCTTTTCAAACTCTCAAGAAAAAGCTTACCGAGGCACCCATTCTAGTTTCCCCCGATTGGGACCAACCTTTCGAACTCATGTGTGATGCAAGTGACTTTGCAATGGGTGCGGTCTTGGGGCAACGCAAAACCAAACATTTTCAGCCGATTCATTACGCAAGCAAAACCTTGACCGAAGCTCAAGCTCATCACACCACAACGGAAAAAGAATTACTAGCCGTGGTGTATGCGTTTGAGAAGTTTCGGCCATATTTGATCTTGACTAAATGCATAGTGTACACGGATCACTCGGCTCTAAAATATCTCTTTGCCAAGCAAGACGCATAGCCGAGATTGCTCCGTTGGGTTCTCCTCCTACAAGAATTTGATATCATCATTCGTGATAAAAAGGGAGCAGAGAACCTCGCTGCTGACCATCTTTCCCGATTAGAGAATCCTCATCAAGGTGTTCTCGAGAAAAAGGAAATTAACGAAACGTTTCCTCTCGAGACACTTAATGTGATTTCTTCTCGTGGTGATTCTAGTACCCCATGGTTTGCCGACTTTGCAAACTACCATGCGGGGAACTTCGTTGTCAAAGGGATGTCGTCCCACCAAAAGAGCAAGTTTTTCAAAGATGTTAATCACTACTTTTGGGACGATCCCTATCTGTTTAAAATTTGTGCGGATCAGGTTATTCGAAGGTGTGTTCATGGCCAAGAAGCCATGGAAATCCTTAAGGCTTGTCATAATGGACCCACCGGGGGACATCATGGCCCGAACTACACCGCTCGAAAAGTCTTTGAGTCCGGTTTTTATTGGCCCTCCATTTATAAAGACGCCCATGACCTAGTCAAATCTTGTGACTTGTGTCAACGTCAAGGAAAGATTACACAACGGGATGAAATGCCACAAAATGTCATCCAAGTGTGTGAAATCTTTGATGTTTGGGGCATAGACTTTATGGGGCCGTTCCCGTCTTCACGAGGGAACAAGTACATACTTGTGGCCGTTGACTACTTGTCAAAATGGGTCAAAGAAAAAGCTCTCCCAACCAACGATGCCCGAGTAGTTGTAAAATTTTTGAAATCGTTATTCTCAAGGTTAGGAACTCCCCGCGCTATCATAAGCGATCGCGGTACCCACTTTTGCAATGAACAATTTGCAAAAGTCATGCTCAAGTATGGTGTCACTCACCGACTTGCTACCGCTTATCACCCACAAACGAGTGGGCAAGTGGAGGTTTCAAACCGTGGTTTGAAAAGAATTCTTGAAAGAACCGTAGGCGAAAACCGTGCCTCTTGGTCGGATAAGTTAGATAACGCTCTATGGGCTTTTTGCACGGCTTATAAAACACCAATCGGGTGTACTCCTTATAAGCTCGTGTATGGAAAAGCTTGTCATCTACTGATTGAGCTCGAGCACAAAGCCTACTGGGCTTTAAAGAATGCAAATTTTGATCTTAAGTCTGCGGGTGATCACAGGAAAGTTCAACTTAATGAACTCAATGAACTTCGTGATCAAGCTTACGAAAACTCTTTAATCTATAAAGAGAAAACCAAGAAGATCCATGACTCCAAAATTAAGAACCGCGTTTTTAACGTTGGTGACCGAGTCCTTTTTTTTAACTCTCGATTAAAGATCTTTTCGGGTAAGCTTAAAACCCGTTGGACCGGACCTTTCACCGTTGCCAAAGTTTATCCTTATGGCACCGTCAAGTTATCTCAAGACGACGGTCCAAATTTCAAAGTAAATGGGCATCGGTTGAAACATTATTTTGGAGGGGACATACCACCTATTGTCCCGGACCTCCAAACTTTCCCCATGAACCAATGAATTCGGGGATCGAGTCAAGCTAGCGACTCGATAAACAAAAACAAGTAACAACAAACATGGGTTTTCACCCGTGTATCTGATTTCCTTCTATTTTCTAACACCCTAGTGTGGGGGAGTGGCCACCCCCCGCAGCTACTTGAGATGTATATATTCTTCAAAAAAAAAAAAATGTGTGTTTGAATAAATAAAGTGAAAAATACAAATGACATTCCCACAGTTAGCTTTTAATATTCTCGTCTTTCATTCAAAATTTCGGCATAATCGCCGGGACTTTGAATATTGAGGACAATATTCAACTCTAAGTGTGGGGGAGGGGAAAATTCTAGCGAATTTTATCAAATTATACCGTCTAGTACCCCCGTTTTTGGCCAAAATTTTAAAATTTTTTTTCACTTTATTTCAAAATTTTTGTGGTTATCAATTCGCCGTGTCTAAACGACAAAAGGGATTGGCTAATCCAGGAGCAAACGGCTCTTGGTAAAGATAACTCAAACCCGTTGATGGCTTGCAATTTGCCAAAAATTGTATGGTTCCTCAACTCCCCATCATCCTCAAAAGCTAATGAGTTGGCTAGCCCGCAAGATTATGGCTTGTGGTAAAGGCAGTGGAAAAACCATAATTGGTAATTAACTCACCAAGATGTTGACTGTTCCATCAAGAGTTGGCTAGTCCAGGAGCAAACGGCTTCTCGTAAAGACAAATCAAAACCGTTGAAAGCTGGTGGTTTGCTAAAAATCATA
This sequence comes from Artemisia argyi, assembly GCA_030686995.1. Lineage (NCBI taxonomy): Eukaryota > Viridiplantae > Streptophyta > Magnoliopsida > Asterales > Asteraceae > Artemisia > Artemisia argyi. Next base: position 68,488,298 of record CM060708.1, read on the forward strand.
TGGTCATCAGATGGACCATAACTCTTACTTGAACCCAATAGCGTCCGGCTACTCCAGAAGTGATGCTTTTGGTAAAGAGACTTCAAATCCATTAATTTTTCTCAAAAAGATTGCTAGGGACTAGCAATAGTTTAGTGTGGGGGATTGATGAGTGTGTAAATACTCATCATTTTTAGTCAAATCTGAGCTGCAAAACGATCAAAAATACTCAAAAACGCACTAAAATGCGAAGAAAATCCCAAAGATCGTATTTTATATGTTTCTGATGCAAAACGAGTGAAAACAAACGAAAAATGAACAAAATTTACATAATTGGCAGTTTCAGTCGCCCTCGACTCTCAAAGTTTTACAAAACTAGTCCCTAGTCAATCATTTTCAAAGAAAAGTCAACCCTTGCTATTTAAAATTCAAAATGAATCACAAATGATCTTTGGGTAAAAAGATTTAGAAAATTGCAAAATTGGTCCCTGTACTTTGAGTCTTTGGCAGTTTTGGTCCCTGGACATTTTAAATGGAAAAATTATACATCATGGTCCTTGAGAAATTAAAAGATGGCAAGTATGGTCCTTGGATTGAACTTTGGAAAATTGGCAAATTTGGACCTTCAGAATCAGAAAATAGCAGAATTATTCCTTGTATTACAACCAAACGGACATGTCACTTATCCACAATCCAAATCCAATCCAAAAAGAAACTAAGCCCGTTCAATCCACCTTAAATCCCCCTTAGCCCAAAAAAATTACATCCAGCCCAAGAAATCGACAAACCGGATTTTTGTTATTAAAACCTAAAAGGGGTAGGGTCAATTGGTCAAATACGTTCACCAGTATTATCTTCTTCCCCAAAAAAAACCCTAACCTCCACCCCGTGACTACAAACCGCCAAATCAACCATCACCATCCCCTCCCATCACCTTCCAGCTTAATTTCTAGTTATTCATTCAAAATTTGATTATCTGGTGTTGTGTATTTTGAAAGAAAAGAAAAAAAAAAATGGAACAGAGAAGTGAATAGCAAAAGCAGTTGCAGAGATGGAGTATGGGTTTAGGGTCTCATGGGAGACACTTAGGTGGTCCTTATGTTCCTTGTTCTCAGTCATTGGTTATGTCGAATGCCAAGTAAGAATTCTTATATCATACTTCACTATATAAGTTGCTAAGTGGTAACTGTTGTCATTCATTATTCTAGTTTGTTTATTTAGATTCAAATTACTTAGCATAACTGAATTGATAGAGTGTAGGACTTAATTTAGCTTTTTGCTTTAAGATTGTTTGGAATTAGTAGGAATATGGGTGTTTGGATCATTGTGGTTTGCTGAGTTTACTTTCTAATCTAGGGGAGTAGTTGGTTTAGACATCTCACTTAGGGTATAACTTAACCCAATCTAGTATAAGTCAGTATGGTATTTCATCACAAAGTCAAAATGCTCTTTGAGTTTTCCATCATGCACACCTGTTAAACGCTTAAGGTATTCTAATCTTTTGAATCAGCTTTAAACTTGTTAATTTTGCCTAAGATAGTTTCTTAGTAGCTTAGTTTGTCGTTTGTAATCACCTAAGGTAATTCAAGTCTCACAAAAGTCAAGTTTGTTCAACACCTTAAAAGTCAAAATTGTAAATCTGTTGAAAATGGGACAATGTTCAAGTGGTAGCATAGAGTTTAATTTTTAATGAAATTGGATAAAGTTTGAGGTTTTGTGGAGTCTGACAGCTTGAGATTCATAATCAAGAAAAAAATTCGATTTTGAAAATGTTTTGATCATTTGAATTTGCCTTTGAAGTTGACTGTTGGGTCACAACATTCCCCTGCATCATCAGATTTTGGCAGATTTGGGATTAGGATGGATCGTTCATTAGTTGGTATTTAGGATTGATCTTAGTTGTTATTAGAAGCCACCTAGGTATACTATTTAGGATTGCCTTTAATTTTAGCCATATAGCTTATTAGGTCACTTATTTTTAGACTCGAAGTAGCCTCTTTGGCTACTGTTGCTGCTGCTACGTTGTTGTCAAAATAGCAACTGAACTTGTTCTTAGTCTAGAGTAATTACTAGTTTGAATTGGTGCTACAATTGTTTTTGTTATTACTTGTTGTGGAACTCAGTTTTGTATAAGTTTCATTGGGTCACATGTATTGGTAATGTGGTTTGCTGCTACTGCCATTATCATTGTTCTTGTTCCTATTAATTGGTGGCTGTGTTCTTATTGCTAGTTGATGTTGTTTGTTGCACTTAAATTGTTTAACTACTAGTTTGCTTTAAAAATTTTTGTTTAACTACTAGTTTGCTTTAAAAGTTTATGACTGTTTGAGCGGTTTTGGAATCTGTTTCCTAGGCTGAGTTTGTGTTCGATCAAAAAGAAAATAAAAAGAATAAAATTGTAAAAAACCAGGCTGAGTTTGGCATTTAACTATTTCTTTCTTTTTTTTTTTTTTTTTTTTTTTTTTTTTTTTTTTTTTTTTTTCCGTTTTAGTTTAATTAAGCTCTTTCAGTCCTTATTTGCTTATTTCTAGCTTATTTAATACCGTACCACTATTTTTCTTATTTTTCCTTGGTAGTTTTTGGGTTGTAAATTTTTTCTAAAAAGGTTTCACATTTTTAGCCTTTGTAGTTTATTTACTAGGATTTAAATTGTGTTAACTAGTTTTTAATTCATATTAAATAGAGTTTTAGTCGAAAAATTAATTTTCTTTTTTCTAAAAATTACTTTTGTCTTATAGTACGTTGGAAAATTATTTGAGAACCCGTAGGGCGTTTAGAACTTAAAGTTCACGTTTTATTTTGCGCATTCGCATTATTTTTAATTTAACGTCTCGTTTCTAATTTGTTTTACGTTTTAGGATTCCCGATACCTAATTATGTTTTCCCGTAGTGTTTTAGGTATTTCTTAGTTAATTAGTTGCATTAGGTTAATTTATTTTTACTTTCGCTCGTTAATTTTCAAAATTCGTTAATTTAACGTACCATAAAACCAAATAACCTTTCCAATCATACAAGATTTTAATCCCAATCTCAGTCGAAGCTTTCCATTCACACCTCGTTGGGGTACGACCCGGGAAATCACTTCCCGGTCTCACAATTTGAATATCACTTTCACAAGTTTTGCGAGGTAACCGTTTTCCTAAACGGCTTACTCGTATTACTTCACGTTTATTTGTCTCACGACGAATTAAACTTCACGTATGTTGATATTTTGATAAATTGTTGTTTACGCACCAAAACACAACGAATCATGCTACTTCTATGAATGTTTCTGCTGCTACGCTTAAGGGTTAGAATCATTCTGCTGCTACAAGTTTGAAACTGCTGCTAGCTTTGTGATTCTGCTGCTGCATACTACTGCAACTTTCGAGACTCTACTGCTAGTTAATTGATTCTACTGCTCGAAAGATTTATTCTGCTGCTGCATTTAAAGATTGGTTTGAAGATGGTTTTACACACATAGATTGGTTCACACACAGGAAGAAGTTGGTTTTTGTTCTTAGAGATTTAAAAAAAGGCTCGTATTTGGTTTATTTAATTAATTGATTACGAAGAAGGTTGATTATCACTTAGTTGATGTTGTAGTTGAGTTTCACAGGTTTGTGTTCTTATCATACCCTATCGTAGGAGGTAACTTGTTTGTTTTATACGGTGGTGACAACAGCTTGATGAATCTAGCAATGTTTGATTTTTCTTATGATGCTTTATGCACACGTTGGCTATCACTTAAAGGAGTTACATTGTAGTCCTAAGTGTCTCATTGAAGATGAGGATTTATCAAGGGATCGCGGTCTACTTATATTTGGTCTTGGGTATAAGTTTGGAGTCACATGGATAGTACAAGATATAAGACACAAGTTTGGGTTGTTCTACCTCTTCATCAAATTCGTTATATTTGGTTTTCTTCATCAGTGATCATTACATAAGAGCCTACAGATTTGAAGAATCGTGAAGATGGTTAACACATTGATTTCAGGGGAAGCATATTATGATGTGTTTAATCAATTGATCTACATGCACCACTCGAGGGGAAGTTTTGCTTACATTCCCTATTTGCTGATAACAAAAAGGGGAAGAGATTTCAGAGTGGTAAAGCATTGATTAAGGGGAAGACAAGATTGTTTCATTCAGGGAGATGTTTACATCTCAACTTCTCTAGGGAAGTTCGTACACGACTTTGTTTTGTCATCATCAAATAGGAGAAGATTGTTGGGATTCTAGATTTGATGTGACAAAATAAATACAAGAATGAAACAAGAAGGGCTAAAGATGATAAAGAGAGAAAGATACAAAGAATAAAGATACAGGAAATATTCTATTATGAAGAAACGATTTTGATAATATTATGTATTATTTTTTATTCTTATCTCTTTGTAAACCCTAATATCTCTCTATATAAAGAGACATAGGGTACAGGTTTTCATATGTGTTCCACAATGTAAATATCAGAAAGGTGTGTGTGTGTTTTCTAGGGCGTGTAAACTATAAACGCCTAGAATTAGTTAGAGTTGTTCGAATCCTCTAAGGTCTGAGGTGTCTTAGATCCCTGTTACATTTAGGTAACATGTTATTATTCTGATCAAATAATAATTGGAGGTGACTGGGAAAAACCTTGTGTCAATAACTTTGATTTATTCTTATTCCGCTGCATGTTATTATCATTGTTATTGTTTAACCCTAGTGCTCAAAACGGTCCAAGGAGTCTAACAAACTCCACACTCACCTTCACCTCACCTTCTCACGCGCCACCTCCACTGTGGAGGCCTCCCGTCACCTTCACAGAGAAGACTCAACTTTTCTTATGGTCTTCCCTTGCTAGGCTTGATCACTTTGAATGAATTTAAACAAGATAATGATAAAATATTATTATGAATGAAAGCTTTTAGTAATGCTTGAGATGTGTTTGCAAATGGTATGTAAAATTGTAGCAAAACGGCTTGTTTATATAGATAAATGATGATCTTTCCCTGACCCATACGAATCCATGTATCCTTGCAGGTTTCGTGGGTCTGCAAATCTTCTGTTTTGAATATCTCAACATACTGTCTTTTAAAATGTGTTTCAACTTTTGTTTTGAAAATCTCAACATACTTTTGTTTGATTGCTTAGTGAAGAAAGCAGTTTTCCTAGATGTTGAACACTAGGTAAAAATGGTTAATGAGTTTTTATTCTAGAACACACATTATGGTTTCCTCTTTTGTTTTGGACTATGCCAAAAGTGATAAATCCTAATTTCAATGATGGATGAAGTTTGAATGACTCTAATTGGAAGATTCTAGCTAGTTGTAAAACACATTTTATAAAATATTTTATTTAGAATGAAAGTAAATAAAATTCATATATGTTTTATAAAATGATACACATGTTTATAAAATGATGCGAGTGTTGAGATGCATTATGTATGTGATAAAGACATCATTGATCATTAAGCTAGTTTAGAAATTCATATACTTAACTTAAGCTGGTTTATAAAATGATGCAAGTGTTGTGATGCATTATATATGTGATAAAAACATCATTGATCATTAAGCTAGTTTAGAAATTCATATTCATAACTTAAGCTAATTTATAAAATGATGCAAGTGTTTTGATGCATTATGTCTGAAACGTGTTTAGGTAAACTTTTACGTAGTACGTTTTTATATTTGTCATTAACAGAACGTAGAGAAATCGTTAACTAGAAATAATGTTTTTATGCGATTATTTGTATTAACAATTAAAATTCACAACCTTTCTAACATTAAAGGAAATCTGGCACGTTTAGATTATTTTCGTAGATTTTAATAGGCTCCCCCGTACCAGGTTCTACCACTCTTGGTCCTGTTAAAATTTATGAGGTTTGTAATCTAAATACCTTATTAATAAATAAGAAGTAGTACACCTAATTGTTGGAAAATTGGTTGGCAAAAGTGACTTTTGACCAACTTTGGACACAATTATTTATATGTATGTGTCATATATATAAGTAATAGTTTGTAGGTTTGCGTTCTCCTCGAAGAGAGCTCCGCAATGAGCCTTTATGTGTCCAAAATAGAGTTGATGTGAATGAGATATCGGGTCTCAAAGTTAGTCATTCGGTACCATGACTAAAGTGGAAAAATAGTTTATTTTCTATCCCACATCGGTAGGAGGAGTAAACTAGGGTGAAGTCTATTGTGTATAAATAGACGCCCTAATTCCATAGGTTTTTCACACATCAAATCAATTAGTATTATTGATTTCCAACATAAGGAATACGCATCTCTTAAGATGAAATTCCAGGCAGTTTAGTTAAGTCCGACAGTACAACCTACTGTTTTGGCTGTTGTACCCTGGGAAACAGACGACGAATCTGTTTTAAGGGAAGCGTGTCTAACACGTGCCTCGGCCTTTTAGTGCTTCGTTGCTGATCTCCATTGGTGATCTAGTAAGTCTTTTATTAGTTTATTGTTTTATTTAATTATCGTTTATCTACTTACATTCTGCATGTATTTAAGTTTCTGTTATTTATTTACTGTTAATTTTATTTATCATAATTTAGATTTTATTAATAAAAGTGTAACCGTTTCCCTACAGTCTTAAAACAGATTCTGTGTAACAGAATTAAAACACTTTTATTAAAATCGGATTATTTTAATTAACAGAGTTGGTATAACAGATCGATAAACGATTTTAAAACAGTTTATTGAATCAGTTTATGTTGAAACCATGATGAGTTTCTTTTCTAACTGATTTTTTTTTTTCGTATGTTATTGTTTGAATCTTGATTTATTGAAACCAAGATTGTGTTTCTTTGAATCAAATTTGGTACAAGTTTATATAAACCATGTCGAGTTTATTAGATACCATATTGTTTTAACAGTTGTTGTGTTTTAATATTCCCAAGTTAACTGATGGTAACATAATTTGTGACCTAGTGAATCTTGTGAATGTAATTGGTGCGCCAATTACTAACATGGTTGTAAATCATGATGAAATCAGATTCATTGAAACCAAGTGGAGTTTCTTTGAAAGAAATCTCATAAAATACAAGTTGTTATTTTATTAGATTACTAGAACATGTTTATTGAAACCAAGATGAGTTTGTTTGAAACAAAACCTGATAATATACAAGCTATTATCATATTTTGGTGGAAAAGTTTCTTTGATTTATTTAGCTTATTTAAACCAGGTTGAGTTTAATTATAAACTAAATATAGTTCTTGAAACTTAATACATTTATAAGTAGATCTATAGAAACCATGTTGAGTTTCTTTGGAAGGGTAAATCTATGTTGAAACCTTGTCGAGTTTCATTGTAGAATTAGACCATGTGATACATATCTATTAAGATATTCTTAAAGAAGATTGATAAAATCATATTACCAATTTGTTTTATTTAAAAACATTATGTAATATGCGATTTTGTTTAATTATTTTAATTGAAATACTTCTTTAAAAGCGGTTTTGTATAATGGATCTTACAAAACAATAGTGTTTTAAACAAAATTTGATGTAATCTATTTTGTTAAGAAACACTTTGTGATATTGCAAGTTGTTAATTGTTCCAAGTTTAGTTTTATACTAATAACGGAATCTTGTATTAACAGAATATTTGGAATGTCACGAGTGATATCTAAAGGATCTGCTCCCAAACTTGATGAAAGGGAGACCGATACGCGAGTTATATGTACGGTAGATGCTTTAAAGCATTCAGATTTTATGTGCCATAACTATGGGTTAAATGGCCTGAATGACATGGAAATTGTTGCCAAGGCGGGATCCGACCTTAGATAATGGTGGATTAATACTTGGGCATCATGTCATGAGTATGATAATAAGAGTTTGGTTAACTCTTTCAAAGCAGCAAAAATGGAGAGATGCAATTTATGGGCAACTCTACAACTGCTAATAGCAAGGGTAAAAGAAATGTGATGTTGAAATTCACATGTGAAAAAGAGCTTAAGTAAACCAACACGTTGTATGTGCCAGAGATTCATAAGAATCTTGTGTCTGGATGGTTGCTTAATAAATTTGGCTTTCTGTTTATTTTTCTTTTTATTTTAATCAAATGAAATTGAGTTAACATTGAACAAAATTTTGGTCGGTACGAGTTATGCCCTTCATTAAATGTCTAAGTTGAATCTCATTTTATTTTAATGGTTGTTTTAATAAAAATAAGTATGAATTCACCTTATTTGATTCTTTAAATGTATAGCATGGCCAACTCGTACATGTTAATTTTAACTCAATATGTTGTTTAATTAAATAAACGAACACGGATTACAAAAGTGAAAATTGTGTTGAAGCCAAATTGACAAGATTGTCTTTTCACTCGGTTGAACGGAAATTAGCCGAACCCTTGATTCACATAGTTTTATGTGATTTGGAATCGATACCTACTAAGGTAGCAATTAGGTACTTCATCGTAATTGTTGATGGTAGTACAAAATATTGCTATTTATACTTACTTGAGAGTAAGGATATAGACAAGATTGATCTATACAAATAAGTTGAGAATCAACTTATTATCGAAAACAAGGCGATTCGAAGTGATAACGGAGGTGAATATGTGTCTGTAAACATTGGAATAAGACACAAATTTATTGCTCCTTATATGCCTCAACAGAATTGTTGAATGATAAGAACCGTGCCTTGAAAGATATGGTTATGCCATGTGATTAAAGTCCTGGTTTAAGCCATGGCATGTGGGGGAAAGCGATTCTATCGGCTACTTATCTTTTAGATAAGATCCCTTGTAAGGAAAAGATGATAGTTCTATGAACTATGGATGGTAAGAAACCCATCCTATAAGTACTTACGAATGTGGGGGGTGTCTATCTGTCCCGACACCGAAGGTTCAAATATTGGACCTAAAACTGTGGATTGCTTATTTTGTAATATGCTCATTACAGTAGTGCTTATCATTTATTTGTATATGATTTAGAAAATCTGAATATGTACAAAATACGATAATGGAATCAAGGAAAACTTTCATTGTTTGAAACAGTGTTTCCTTATTTATCCGAGGAAAATGGATGTTCATCTAGACTAGATGATACAGTTGTCCAGGATGAGAGGCAACTAAATGATGATATCCTTCATGATGAGAGACATCAAGATGATAATGTTGTTCTGATAAGAGACAACAAGAGATTGATTTTGATTTCCATGATGTGAGACAAGATCAACCTGGAAGAATAAGGTTAACTAAAAAGAAGCAAACAGGCAAGAAACGAGAAATCGTTTGGACCTAGTTTTGTTTCTTTTATGAACCTACTTCTTACAAAGAAAGGGTAACTTCCTCAGACTGGCCTCAATGGAAAGAAGCCATCAAATGTGAAATAGATTCTATTTTACAAAAATGATACATTATAGCTCATGGTTTTACCTCATGGTGGTAAACCATTAGGCTACAAATGGTTTCCATCAAATGTGAAATAGATTCTATTTTACAAAAATGATACATTATAGCTCATGGTTTTACCTCATGGTGGTAAACCATTAGGCTACAAATGGTTTATAACCACAAAGGTATGGAACCATTGATAAGTAAAAAAGCAAGATTGGTAATCAAAGGGTTTAGACAACGAGAAGGTCTAACTTACTTTGATACATATTCGTCAGTTACACGAATAACCTCTATTAGGAGGGTACTTGCTATTGTTGCTTTAAGAAATCTGGAAGTTTACCAAAATGTATGAGAGAATGGCATTTCTAAACAGGGATTTAGAAGAAGAAATCTACATGAACCAACCTGAGTGTTTCATGGCTCCTAGACAAGAGAGCAAAGTTTGTAGGCTTGTTAAGTCATTATATGGCTTAGAAAAAGCTCCCAAACAATGACATCCAAATTTTCTACCACGTCATGTCAGAACGTTGATTCAAAATTAATGGATGTATGTGAAAAAATAAATCACTGGTATATATGTAATCGTGTGTTTATACATAGATGGTATACTTATCACTCGAAGTGATAACAAGATGAACAAATCCACTAATGAAATGTTGGAGTCAAGATTTGACATGAACTACATTGGTTGTTCGATATGGTTATGAAACCAGATGGATTTGTTTTGAAGTTAAAAACACTATAAGGACAATATTCTTGAGAGGTTCAATGTGGGGGATTCCGGCCTAGCTAGAACTCCAACGACATCTTTTTTAATCTATTAAAAATAGAGGTAGAGGTGTTGCCCATTTTGAATACTCAAAGAATATTGGGCGTCTTATTTGTCTAATAACTTGTGTGAGACCTGATCATAAATCTGTAAATTATGATCAGGTTTAGTAAATATACCAGTAATTCAAGTGATGACTACTTGAGTAGTATTACACGAGTACTATGATACTTATGATATTGCATTTTGGAAGATATCCAACTACTATCTAATGATAGAGTAATGCAAATATGGATTCTTACATAAAAGAATCTAGATCCACTAGAGCTGATGTATGGACTCTACGTGGGAAGCTATGTCTTGGAAATCTTGAAAGTATTTCAAACAGACTTTTATAGCTAAATCTTTGATGGAATTCAAATTTATCATTTGAGATAAATTTATAGAATATGCGGGATATCTACGTTAATTCGTAGAGGACATACCAAGATGGCCTAAACCGGTAACGACCATCTATATAAAGTGTGATAGTCAATTGGAAATTGACAGAGCTCATATCACAATATAAAACGGTAAGTCGAGACATATCCATCATAGACATTGATTGGTGCGACAACTACTCTCAACTAGAGTTATCACGATTGATTACGTAAAGTCAATGAATAACATCGCGGATCCGCTTACGAAAGGCTTAAGCAGAGAGTTAGTTAGTAAGTCGTATAAAGGAATGGGACTAAAGCCCTTGAAGGAATGAGTTTCTATGAAGGAAAACCTAACCTAGTTGACTGGAGATCCCAAGATCTGGGTTCAATAGGACAACCTAATCATAGAAATGTGGGGGAAGTCACGTCAATTTGGGGGAGTTACTAAATGTTGTAACTTCCTAGTCCATTCCTATAACTAATGTGACTTGTTGAGAGGTTAAACATATGGCTTTAATGATTCAAGATGAAATCACAAAGCATAATGATTCAAGATGAAATCGCAAAACATATGTTTTTTAATGATTCAAGATGAAATCACCTATGTGAGAGAGAAGTGGGGTCGCTTCGAAGGGAATTGTGGGGGCGCAATTCCTAAGAGCTCTTACAGAACCAGGCTAGTGTTCATGACCATAACGAACACGACTATGAGGACTTAACAATGTTAGGGAGAGTCTTGTGTGAGTGTGTATTGTCGTCTACGTAAACAGATGTTGAGTTCAAGGACATCGCGTCTACTCAGATCTAGGAGACTAAGTGCATCTCACAAGGGAAGGTTCAAAGGGTCACACCTACCTATCCTTTGCAAGATTCAACTATTGGAATTTCATCGTAATTTTTGTATTACAACCGATCTCCATTCATGTGGGGGATTGTTGGAAAATTGGTTGGCAAAAGTGACTTTTGACCAACTTTGGACACAATTATTTATATGTATGTGTCATATATATAAGTAATAGTTTGTAGGTTTGCGTTCTCCTCGAAGAGAGCTCCGCAATGAGCCTTTATGTGTCCAAAATAGAGTTGATGTGAATGAGATATCGGGTCTCAAAGTTAGTCATTCGGTACCATGACTAAAGTGGAAAAATAGTTTATTTTCTATCCCACATCGGTAGGAGGAGTAAACTAGGGTGAAGTCTATTGTGTATAAATAGACGCCCTAATTCCATAGGTTTTTCACACATCAAATCAATTAGTATTATTGATTTCCAACATAAGGAATACGCATCTCTTAAGATGAAATTCCAGGCAGTTTAGTTAAGTCCGACAGTACAACCTACTGTTTTGGCTGTTGTACCCTGGGAAACAGACGACGAATCTGTTTTAAGGGAAGCGTGTCTAACACGTGCCTCGGCCTTTTAGTGCTTCGTTGCTGATCTCCATTGGTGATCTAGTAAGTCTTTTATTAGTTTATTGTTTTATTTAATTATCGTTAATCTACTTACATTCTGCATGTATTTAAGTTTCTGTTATTTATTTACTGTTAATTTTATTTATCATAATTTAAATTTTATTAATAAAAGTGTAACCGTTTCCCTACAGTCTCTATGTGGGCTTAGCTCTCTTCAAGTTTATGAGGTTTGTAATCTAAATACTTATTATTAAGACATAATAGTTTACAGAGTTTTTACTATTTAAAATGATCTTAGAGCGGGTTTCAACGAAAATCTATTCGAATGCCACGAGCCGTTACCTCTAAACTACCCCGTTAAATCTTCCAATTTACCACCTCTAAACCTCCGATGCTACCCTCTAGATAAAACTTTGCGGCGCCACTGGAACCAACTATATCGCAAAAGAAAAAACAAAAATTCCGCTTTGCTCTTGCCACTTTTTCTTTAGTTTTCTTTTGTTGTTGATGTTGTTTGAAGACCCGATCATTTATTGTCGAATATCTTCATCAATAAAATAGTTGTAACATTTTTATATAGTACTACCTCCGTCCCATCTTATTTGTTAAAAGGTACAAGTGAACATTTAATTTAAGACATTCAAAGATTTCATTATGGACAAAATAGTTGTAACATTTTTATATAGTACTACCTCCGTCCCATCTTATTTGTTAAAAGGTACAAGTGAACATTTAATTTAAGACATCCAAAGATTTCATTATGGACGAATATCTTCATCAATAAAATAGTTGTAACATTTTTATATAGTACTACCTCCGTCCCATCTTATTTGTTAAAAAGTACAAGTGAACATTTAATTTGAGACATTCAAAAATTCCATTAGACGGAGTGAATAATAAAAATTTTGCAAGTTACTCCCCATGCTTTTGAATTTCGTCACTTTCTTGTATTTTGCTTATGTAAATAACAATTTTACCGTCTTTGTCAATAAAGTGGTTACAAAATAAACAGGTAAAAATGACGAAATTCAAAAGTTAAGAAATTAAGTTGCAAAAATTTTGACTACACTACATGAAAATGAAAAACGCGTCTAAGTTAGATATATGAAGCTACTCAAAATAAAAAACGTGCCAAAGTTGATATATTTCGAAATGTTATCCCTCTAAGTTACTACTCCATTTCGAGTTTTAACAAAAACAGACCGTATACTAGTTATTTGTGTAGGCCTGAGACCCGTTTGTGGCTCAATTTTCTTAGGTTTGAAGTTTACAAATACCTTACTAATTTACTATGGCGGGGTTTTCACTATGGCCATATCATAAGTCATTCGATATATTTATCTGTAACTCTGACCTCCTAAATATTTATAAGATGTACCGTTGGATATGATAGATATTGAATGGGAACACAATATGATAGATATACACAGGCTACTTGTCAAACGTAACAACTTCATATATCATAACCCTAGTATTCGAGCGTAGTTCACATTTTATTAATATTACACAAAAGATGCATACATAAAACACTAGAAGAAACTCCATACAAAACGTTTGAAACTTCACGAATTTCGAGCCAGCGGTGGAGGAACGTTTTCGGGATACCTACGATTTCCATCAATAGTTTCGCCTTTTTTATTTCGATAAAAGAAGTAACCAATAGAACCCGCAGTGACGATACCAAGAACAACCATGGTGGCAGGGCTCATCGACATATTACGTCGCCCCATCCACTTCACTTTCATGTCCTCTTGTTGTCCATTGGCCATTTTTGTTTACTTTTTTTGCTAAATGTAAGCTTGAGTTTTGCTTTTGTTTGTTTGTGATATGCTTAGTTTGATGTTGATTTTATAGTTTTATTGTCGACACACTTTTGCTATGTCGACACACTTTGCTATCGTGTAATGAGATAGTAGATAGTGCATAAAACGTGGCAGCTTGTGGTAACTTCTTGCTGTGACTTGTCAAGTTGTCACTTGTCACGAATCACGATAGGTGTATACTTGTTTCATTTAAAAAAAGAAACGAGATGGTCATGATGTTTATTAAAACCTTTGGGGGTTAAGCGTAAAGATCAAATGAGAAATAAAAGTAAAATGAGAAGAATGAGAAGTAACTACAACCGCACATTCTAATTGCATGCACAATAAAAGATGCAACTCACATGAATTTCTCCTTATTCAATTGAAATGTGTGGCTAAAATTATTTCTCATTCTTCTTATTATATTTTCTCTTCTCACTAGAACTCTTCCCGGGGGTTAATGGGTCATGTCCTTCGGAAAAGGGCAGGTTTTAAACCCATTTGGTCGATGAAACTTGATTATGAATTTATGATTGTATGATTCGGGCCTTCTGCTTTTTTTTTTTTTTTTTCGTATGGTTTGGGCTTGTCCATATATATATATCCGCATATGGTGGTGTTTATTTTTCAACATGCCAGTCAAACGACTAAAGTAAAATATTAATGTAAAAAATTAAATACAATGAAGGTCAAAGATGAGTTTGATGAATAGAACAACATAAATCAATTTATTCGAAAACACGTTGTACGTATATTACTGTAATGATTTTAGCATATAGATTATTATATCTTTTCGAGAAAAAAAAGGAACAACGAACAAGCAAATGACTCCTTACGGGAAAAACACTAAGCGAACTGTAAATCTATATGTATAAGTAAAACATATTTTAGGTGGAATTTGAGATAAAAATATTGTTTGTTTTGCCACAGGCAGCAATTTGATTATCTAATTGAATTGTCTGATTGAAATGTATGACAAGAAGTTTAGTAAAGAAACTATCTTAAAAACTCAAATAGCAAGTAATGCGAGCTGTGATTCTTTAAGGAATTTAAAGGCATCCACTATAGTAGTTTATGAAAAGGTTTGTAAAATGATGAATAGGTCTAAGAACTTGCAAACCACACTGAAGATAGGTTTATAAATAGGTTTATGACGAATAGGTCTAGAATATTAAACCTCTTCAAAATTTAATGCATTTGAATTTTTTATAATTTTTATAAAGCATTATGAGATTTATACATAGTGAAGACAGGTTCAATGTTTGTTAATTAAAATCATAATAAAATTATAAACCCTTATAAAGGTTTAAAATAGTGGATGCTCTAATCATGACTTGATGATCTCCATATTTTCCCAAATACTCTCCCCTCAATAATTACTATTTATTGAATAAAAACAATTAATGATAAAAGAACCAATAATTCCTTGCAACGTAATCTTATGTGTAAGTGGTGAAGTCCGAAGGTCATAGCAAAATTGATTATCATCCATTAGATCAGCCATTGATCTAGCGGCCGTCATAACATGGCATAATGAACCCATTGCTAAATACATTTATAAGTTATTCTTAACTATGTTACCAAGGCATAAAAACACCAAAAGCATTACTCTAATAAACCTTTCTATAACCATGGAAAATGGTAGCCACGGTGCTTATGATGGCGGTCACGTTGGTTCCAGTGGTGGTGGTTTTTCTAATTATATAAATTATCAAAATCGTCATTCTTGGTATAAACCTGTACCGCTACCATTACCAGCCATTGATCCATTTTTATTGGGCCGAACTCAAAATGATCAAACTCAATCACAAAACCAAAAAAGTAATGAGCCATTTGTTTCTTTAAATGGTTTCTGGATTTTCTTGTTATAGTAGTGGGATCAACAATGAAACCGGAATATGTTTAGCACCATTTACCAATGACCAAAAACTCTATGGTTGATTATGATGGAAATTTGTTTATTAAACATTGGGGAGTGTCTAAGTTTGGATGAACTTGGAAGTTACCCGAATTATGACCGGAAACGAGAATCCAACCAAGTGATAAAACCCGAAAAGATCTTTACATTTCTAAGGTTTCGATCAAGGGACAATAGAGCGAAGAAGATAGGTAAATTCGTCATTTTTTTGAGTGTTTTATCCCTTTGGATCAATCATTTTGTTTATTAATATAAAGGTTTTGCTGACAAGTGCACACTGCGCATAAGTTAGCGTATAGTTGATAAACACAAACTTTCTAATTTAACAAAAAAAATCAT
Organism: Artemisia argyi; assembly: GCA_030686995.1. Taxonomy (NCBI): domain Eukaryota; kingdom Viridiplantae; phylum Streptophyta; class Magnoliopsida; order Asterales; family Asteraceae; genus Artemisia; species Artemisia argyi. Next base: position 68,504,247 of record CM060708.1, read on the forward strand.
TAAATACATATTAAATAAATTGATAAATTACTATATTTGGACATAATTTTCACTTAAATGAACCAAAACATTCATTTTATTTACATGTTAATACGTGTCCAGTGGGCATATGTTAGTAAAACCCATACTCTACGTATTCATGCATAATCAACACATTATCAAGAATTACCAACTATTTTAATTTTTCATGTTTAAAGCAAGTTGATCAGGCTGGTGAAACATTACGGAGAACTGAAATGGGCTTTGATTGCGGAGAAGATGGCTGAAACAGTGCGACCTGATATCAAGGTTTTGTTTCTGTCAATAAGTTTTATTCTTCATTTCATGTATAATCTATACAATATAGTAAACAACTACATGTTACAACTCTTTAAAGCAACAAATGCAACCAATGCGCTGATGTGTCTCTTCTCCTATTGGTCGATGATTTATTGCGTACAACTCTTCTTTAGCCATGCTTAAAACTTCTTCTATACGCTCCCTCAATCATTGTAGTCCAATTCTGTAATTAATTTTAGCCTATCTTTGTTAAGCATTAACACCACCTACGACTTCCCTTCTACTGAAATCATATCACGTTCACTTCAAATCCTGTCCCTCATTCTTCTATGCCATACCGATTCAACCACAATCAACAAAACATTTTGGTTACATCCGTGTGCAAGTGATTTGTATGCTGTCAACATGGATGATTTGGTAAGTACCGATTCATAGTACAACTATTTTTTAAGGTTTCGATTTAAATTTAATTTTGGTGGCAAGATTGATTTCTTGGTTGATTTTAAGGGATTTATGAGATAAAGTGTGTTGCTTTCTGCAACAACAGATCAGTTGATTAATGAAAAAAGTGTGAAATTTATAATGTATTTTGGTTATTTTACTCGATACCTATCAATTTGAACTTTTTCGATTAGAATTAGTAGGTAATGGATTTAGGATCATTTTGTTAATGCTTTTTTCATGGATATCGTTACTCGATAGTGTTCTATTTGAAATTTGGACGTGAGGTTTGAAAATTGTTATGTTGTAATAGTGTAATAAGTCATTTATTTAATGAAAATAAGAAGGTGGTAAAAGGAATGGTATTTTTTTGAATTGGTGATTTATGTTTCGATGTTGTTTAGGATGTGCGGTCATGTTGCGATACTAGAATAAGTCAGTTATTTGATGAATATAAGAAGAAAGTGAAAGTTTTGGTAGTGTTTTAAGTTGGTTTTTGAATATAGGATTGTGATGTTTGGATGTTTTATAGCATGGCCGGGTTCAAAGCAATATGTCATTACGATTAAGGGGTGTTTGGACTCTGGATTGCTCATCATTTTTAGCTTAGCTTAAGTAGTTTTATGGTTAGATTTACCAATGACACTGAAGAAGGTGCTCATTATACTAAATAGGTTAGGATTAACGAGGACTTATCCCGGCTTCGGATTTAGCAATGACACTGAAACCTTCAAAAACTTTGGGAATCATTTTTCCATATTAAGGTAACCTTTTGTAACGTCTTTCGCTCTTTGGTTTCATTATCTACTTTTGTAACATTCTTAAACTGGAAATTTTGATTTTACAAGATGCTATTTTGATAGATAATCTGGAAGTCACCAACATCAACGGGCAGAGCGATACTTTTGTAACATTCTTAAACGTCTAATGATTGTTGTTACGTTAGCTGCAAACTCGTCTATTACTTTCATGGATGAGCCATCATAGGGACTTGATGCAAGAGAAGTCGATATAGTCTAGAACATTGAGAAACGTGGTAGACACAATAAGAATAGTGGTCTACACCATACATCAGCCAAGTATCGACATCTTGATGCTTTTGATGTGGTAATTTTGTATCGGATACACATATTATGCTCTTAGTCTCAAACATAACGAAACTAATTACCTATTCTTTTTTCTATATACAGTTATTTCTCTTGAAAAGAGGAGGTGAAGAGATATAGTATGTCGGTCCAGCGGGTCGTCATTCTTCTCACTTAACCAAGTACTTTGAGGTCAATATCATCAACATGTAAAAATGTATGATAAAACCATACATATAGTTGGAATAAAAAATATGAAGATCCAACACTTTGATGTTGGAGGTGATATCAGCGGCACAGGAAACAACTTTAGGCGTTAGTTTTGCGAAAGTATACAAGAACTCACAACAATACAAGTAGGATGCCAGTGAATATAACCAATCACTTATATTATAACACAATTTATTCGTGTCTTAATTATGTTGTTTGGTGACTATTTGAGGCTAAATAAAAAACTAATAAAGAAAGTAGTAAACCGATACCTGGTTCTTGCGACATAGAGTTCTGAACTCAGTATTAACAATATTTTTGGACGCAATGTATGGCATGTTAATGGAAACAAAATTGTTCATATTCGCGAAACCCTCCATACACTGCTGTGAGGTTCTTATTGACAACTGTCATAGCTTTTATGTTTGGCACAATCTTTCGGAATATGAGGTCTAAAAGGTAAACAATGAGAGTTAATTAACAGTGATTATATAAACAAGTGATGACCTTATATTAAACTTTCATTTATTCTTACAGGAGAAACCAACAAGATCTTTAATGCCATGGCCAATGGCTTCCAACTTCCATGGAGCTGCTATACGATTCATTTGAGTACAAAATGCTACATCGGTGCAACAATATTGTTTTACAGCATAGTGCTGTTATAGCAGGTATTGTTTGCAGACATATTTAAATATTTTATTTACTTGTGTGTTTGTCTATTGGTTTCCTTTCCATAATTAATTTCTTTTTTGATTAGAGGTGGTACAATGGGCCCGTCGAGTGGGTTGGGTAATGGGTTAAACTGGGATCAAACCGAAACATGTCATCTTTTAAGTAGGTGTTGAAATAAACCTGCATGAGCTGGGCTAATCGACTACAACTTTTTCTTCCTTTTGTATATAATGAATTTGTTAATCCTAATTAAAAAATAATATGCTAATACCATATATCTGGATTTTCAATTAAAACGGTTAATTAATCATGAGGATATCTTCATTAAAAGTAGGTTGGCAAACTTTCAGCCAGTGGCCCCAGCCATCATTTTTGTAATTGACCCGTTTATAAATAAACATAACCGAATCAACCATTTATAAGTAACTGCATTGAAGTAAGCCCCTGATAATTAGGACAATTTTGCTTCCAAATGCTTCCTCAATCCCATGAAGATTGCTAACCTTGCCCTTTGTATGTTTTTATGAAAATTGCAACATTATATAAGTAAATGCAGCTATTGTTGCCTGTGTTCCAATAATCAGGGGCATGTCAATGGGGGTATGTGAAATTTATTTTAAGATATTCCCATAAGAGATAACAGGTGCAATTGAAGAAGGTTTATGGGAATCGATAGAGCCCCAGGAAGAGGTGTATTTTTTTTTTCTTTTTTGCCTTTTTAAGGGCTTCAAGTTTGATTCAATAAATTGCATTTGAGCGGGCTGTAGAAACAAAAGGAGCTGTTGTTTCGGGTGTCTGAACTATGAATTGGGATTTCATTGTCTTATTTGTAAATTTAAGCATGTTTCTTTGTTTTAGGCATACTATAACATGCGCTGAGCCAAAATTGAGTTTGACCTTTCACTTTTCATTAATCAAGTAAGTGAGTGTCGTTTTTGAATCATTCTGTTGTGATTTAAGGGTTACCTACTTAGCTTGTGACTAATGGTTTTAAGTAATTACTTTTGAATTTTTGATTGTTTTTCTTTCTTAACAGAGTTAAATATGTTGTTATATTTGCCAGTAGTTCGTATTGGAAGCTTTCATAAGCAATCCCAAACAATCCCGATAAGCCGTTTTAACAAGCAATTCCAAACAACGCCTATATAAGTGGAATACATGTTTGAGTTTGGTTTTTGAAAGTCTTTACAAGGGTATTTTGGGATTTGTTACTGAAACCATCCATCTAGCTGGAAAGTGTTATAACACGTATGCACAATGTTAGTTAAATCTGTGTGTGGAATTAGGCCACACAATTGAGCATGAAGTGGTAACTTTCTAACTCCATTATGTCATTTCAATTATAGAAACATAAAAGTGTTACCATGGTTACTAACTGAAGGTTCTGAAATATTGTGCAATTGTATGTCTATATATAATGAACTTGGTTATGAAGTTGGACATAAGGTTTTGATAGATTCTGAATGAATTATTCTTATTGGCAGCCTGATCATGGTCCTGTAATTACAAATTTGGTGACTGGGATGATACTGATTCTACATCAGGCGAATGTTACACCTAAGTATTTAACGAAGTACGAGAAAATAAGTACGCATGTGGAGGATAATCACCAATGGCTCATATGACTAATGTGGATATTTGGTGCATAAATAGGAACATATCTAAGGCTACTGTGATGCAGTTAGTGTTGGAACCATAGTTTTACTATTTTATCAAGTCTCGGTCATTTGTAATAATGCTAGGTTGCTTAGTTATTATTTACTTTCATTTACATTTTGTATTAAGTTTACTAGGCTTAAGTATGTAGTCCATGGGCCTCAAGCCCATACGTTTCATGTAAAGGGAAGGAGTAGGAATGTTGCCCTAGCTCCTTTCCTATAAATACTAGTCTTAGGCCTCTTGTAAACTTGGTTGGTTATTTGAAAACATTAAGGAAACTCTTGCATTTCATTTTCTCAAATTTCTCATAATCATCCCACTCTCATTCTCATCTCATTTCTTTGTCAATCATACTTGTGTTTACAAAATAGTGACCTAACAAGTGGTATCATTCGCTAGAGGAAGGTGTAGTTCTTGTTTTTCATTGATTTCTTTCTTTTTTATTCGTTTTTTTTAATCGAATTTTTTTTGTGAAATTTTATATTTTTTTGATTTGCTTCTTGATTTTTCTCACATCTTTGCTTACAAACTTGTGTTTAAAATCAAATCAAACCATAAAGTTCCAAACTTTCACAACAAAACTCGATTTGTTCTTACTTGTACTTTTATCAAAATCTTACCAAGGTTAAAATTTTTCTTAAAGTTTTCAACTTTCCATAAGATCTACTCATTTTATACACAAAAGTACAAGTATCTTGAAAGAAAAACGAATTTAAGGATTGCTTTCTTTGAAATACAACCATTACTACTTATCGAGAACCTACAAAGTCTCATTTTTGCGATCTTCTCAAAGTGCACCACCTAGACTTCGTTTGTGTGGACTCGGTATTTTCTTTCTTGTATAAGAAAGTTAAGTACTTCGACTATTGGGAAAGTTTTCGAAATTGTATAATTTCGAAAACCAAGTTTCGAAATCTTTGTGATTTTTTCGAGAAAATTGTTACATTATCGAAATCTTAGTTATCGAGAAATTTTTTATCGAAATCTTTTCTCGATAAACTGCTTGATTATCGAAATCAATTTTTTCTCGATAATACTACACAGTTTCTAAAACCTTTCTCGATAACATCCAAGTTTCTCGAAAATCTTCCAAGTTTCTCGATAATCTGCCAAATTATCGAAAACTTATTTTCGAAATCTTCTTTGAAGTTGTGCTACGTTTCTCGATAATTGGTTCATTCTACACTTTCCACAAGATCCATTTCTACACAAGTGTTCGAAGATGTCTCAGCCACCGAATCACTACTTTCCTCATGTTCAACAACAAACATCTCAGCAACAACAACCTCAGCAGTATCAACAACAACATTACCTTCCGCACACAATGAATCAACAACCTCCTAAATACAATCCACAACAACAATACCTTATGATGCAACAACAGCTCATTCCTCAACAACTACCATATCAAGTGCCACAACAAACCACTCAGTTTTCCTCCAAACAACCTCACTGGTTTGACAGAATGTGTGAAGTTATTACAACTCAACAATCCCGACATGAGGCAGGATCACTTGAAACACCTCCAATGCTTACACCTGGTAATTATGTGCAATGGTCAAGTCGATTCCTACGATTTCTTGAACTCAAGAAACCTCATGGGCCATTCTTGAAGCAAGTGATACTTGAAGGACCATTTGAGTGGCCAACAAGATTTGAAGCTGGTGATCCTAATGCTGATCCTCCACGTCCTCCTGGTGATAGACCCCTTCCAGAAACTGCACTCACTGAAGAACAGAAACTACATCGTGAAGCTGATCAGTATGCAATGGCTTATATACTTCAAGGTATACCCAATCCGATCTATCGCAGTGTCGATGCTCAGAAAACAGCCAAAGCTATGTGGGAACACGTTCATCTCCTCATGGAAGGCACTCAATTGAACAAAGATGACATGGAATCCAAGCTTTACATGGAATACACTGACATCACAATTGAACCTGGAGAGTCACTTGAATCATACTATCATCGTTTCACAAATGTGGTTAATGATCTGGAACGTCACAAAATCACTGTACCAAGGATCGCTGTGAACTCCAAATTTGTGGGTAGTCTTGGCCCTGATTGGCATAAATATGTGACATTTGTTCGTCAAACGAAGAATCTTCATGATGCTCCATATGGGTTGTTGTATGATTTTCTGAAACACCATGAACCTGAAGTGGAAAAAGATAGAGCTTTACGAGGAGGATACACACCATCATCAACACCAAATTCCTTGGCTCTCGTAGCTCAATCTCCCTATGCTCCACCACCAATGTCTAATCATGCATATGTTCAAGAGCAGAACTACTTCAGTTATCCACAATCTTCCACCTCGAACCAAATGGTCCCTTATGATTCATCTCCACAAGATTCTTCTACTCTACTTGTTTCATCAAACAACAATGATGCTGTGTACTACTCCAACTCCTATGATGATGACGATGATGACTTTAATACGTTGAATCAGGGACTTGCTCTTATTGCTCGTGCATTCAGCAAATTCTCCAACAAAACTAACAACCGTCAACGTTCATCTTCAAACACAAGAAATCAAGCTGTTGTTAATGATGGAAGAGTGGAAATTCAGAATCGTAGCTATGGTCGATCTGGTTCAGGAAGCTCTTCAGGAAACTATGGGAATGGTCAGAGGTTTAGTAACAATACCGGGTTCAGAAACAACTCAGCATCTCCTCAACAAAGGTCTGACTCAGTTGCTACAAGAAACTCCAGCTCAGGGAATGCAGTTTGGTGCTACAATTGCAATGAACAAGGTCATATAGCTACAGCATGTCCCAAACCGAGAACTCGAGGTAGTAAGTTTCACAAGCAGGCATTACTCATGGCTCTTCAAGATGAAAAGGATGGACATTTCCCTGAACAAGACAACAACTTCATGGCAAATGTACACAATGATGATGACATGGAAGATCTGGAAGCTAATGCAGCTGTGATGCTTATGGCCAACATGCAGGAACTTAAGCTCAATGATTCAGGTCCAGTGTATGACACTGACGGCTTGTCTCAGGTACATGACCTCAATGCATGCTTTATAAATAAAATTATCTCACCCTCTGCTTCTGAATCAGATATGGCGCAAGTTGTTCCATCTACATCATCTTCATCCTCTCAAACAGATGAACAAATAAGCACAGTTGTCATATTTGATGATGACACAGTTGTTTCATTTGATGATCCTATTGAGAATGATAAATATGATCAGTTAGAACAACATGAACCATCATTTGATACAGACCCTGACCTCATAATGTTATCTAAACAACTGAATGCTCAACAATTGCTAATTGCAAAGTGCAACGAGAAAAACAAAGTTTTAAAAGAAACTAATGCAACACTTGCAAGAGACATTGAGTGTTATAAAATTCAGCTTTCTAATCAAGAACAAAAGATTAAACACACTAAAAGTTTTGAAAAAGCTTTTCAAGATTCTTACAACAAAGAACAAGATCTTCAACGCAAAATACAAGATTTAATTGAGTCACATGGAAAGTTGATTTCGAAACTTGAAAGTGAGAAGGGTGAATTGCAAAAACAAGTTGAATGTCTTCAAACTGAACTTTCAAAAACAGAAACAAAATTGTCAAGTTGTCAAAAAGATTTTCATGAACATAAAATACGGAAAAGGAAGTACATAGACAACTTACTCGGTGATATTGTTGATCTTGAAAAACAACTCAAAGAATTTCGTCACATTGTTTACAAACACGGGAACTCTGTCACAACAATTCAGAAATTTACTTTAAAACCGAAACCCAATTGCGGTTATGCACTTGGTGATTACAATTCAATGTTTCTACACACGGCATTCAAAGAAATTCCAAAGATTTACAGTATGGATTATTTTCTTGATAATACGGTTGTGCGTGCTGTTGTTTTTGATACTGAGGAGGAAGAAGAACTTGAAGACGAGAGTCGATCTAAAATGAGTCAAGTTCAATATTGGACACCATATGACTATTCAAAAGCTCCTCCACTTTCAAAATCTTTTGTCACTCAAAAGGAATTACCTGAGAAATCATGGTTTATCGAAGAGTCATATGTTTCATCTCACAATGCAGCTCCTGTCCCACCTGTAGCACAAATAAATGGTCCTTTACCATCATCCGGTGAACTTACACGTTTACCAAAATGTCGTGTCTTAAATTATTTCAAAACCTTTATGGAAGACATCGATATTTTGGAGGAAACAATTGAACGCAATTCAGAAATAAAAATCGAAACTTTTCAATCCGCTTACGAGCGAGAAAAGAGAGATATTTTTCAAAAACAAATGAAACCAATTGTTCAACACCTTCGTCTATGTGCTACACCTTGGGATCAGGAACTTCAAAAGGAGGTCAAAAATATGATAAACGTTTTTGATACTGCTGAAAATGAGATTTTGGTCCAAAAGCTACAAACTAAAGTTTTCAAAAATGATGCTGATCGACTCTTGGAACAAGTTCTCTGTGCTGATATTTTGTCTGTTATCATGAATGATCTTTATAATTCTGGTACTTCTATGCTTAAGCATGATCATTGTGTTGATAATATCTTGTTGAATGAGGAAATTGAGACACTTAAACTGGAAAATGAAAAGTTGAGAATTAAAAATGATGATGTGACAAAACAATTTTCAAAAGAAATTTGTCAACTCAATCAAAGGCTTGAATGGTGTCAAGCTAAAAGTCTTGAAAGGGAATTGAAGTTTCAAAGTCAAAATGTTTCAAACTCTTGTCAGATTTGCAAAAACAACGAGTCTTTAAAAGGTCGATGTTTCAAATACAAGAAAGAAATTGCGGATTTAAAAATTGAAAACGCCGAATGGCAACAAAACCGCGACGACATCAAATATTGCAATGGTTTACTTGAGTCTGAAATTCAGGACAAAAATCACATCATCATTGATTTGAAAGAGAAAGTTAAGCTACTTCAAAAAGGAAAAATGGTTGACACCACGGTAATAGCACCAGGAATGTATCAAATAAACAAAACTGATAAAGGAAAAGTTGTTCAAAACACTAATGTTGATACCTCCACTTCTACAGGACTAGTCTCCACTTCTAGCGTTAGCAGACCCAAGCGAAAAAGTAAAAAGAAGAATAGGATCTTGCAACGTAAGAGAGGACACCTAGAAGCTCAGGAAGTAGAAGACCAACTTAGGACTTTGAATAAAACTCATGTTGCATCCGATTTAGATTCTAATCTGGCAAATTGTAATCAAAATCTAAATGTAACGAATGATGAACCTTTGAATGTTTTGAATATTAATGCATCTTGTGTATTTTGTCGTAAAAGCGTATCATCTGGTGATCATACAAAATGTTTAGCTAATTCTCTTCTCAATCGTCATAAGAAACGTAGGACACGCATTCCTTTTAGGCCCACTAATGCCTCTAAGTCTAACTTAGGAAAGCCGTCTTCTACGGTTTCTAATGATGTCCCAGTTACCCCCATAGGTGCCGAGAACAAATCTAGGACTGAGCCAACTACTAGTGCATTTAACATTAAGAAAGCAAAAACTAGTTGGAACTGGCAACGTTGGTTACAATACAAACCAGATTTTAAATGGATTCCTAAACTGTTAATTACATGTGTTACTAACCAACAGGAACCCGCATTGTCTTTGGGTTCCACCCTTACTTCTGTTCCACCCGTGTCTTCTTCTGGTGATGCAGGTGGTACAGATTGTTCTCTGGATTGTTGATAGCGGATGCACCCGACATATGACAGGCAATCTCAAACTGCTACACAACTTTGTCTCAAAGTTTATAGGAACTGTCAGATTCGGGAATGATCATTACGCTCTTATAATGGGATATGGTGACTACATCAGCGGTAACATTGAAATTAGTCGTGTTTACTATGTGGAAGGCCTTGGACACAACCTTTTCTCTGTTGGTCAATTCTGTGATGGGGATCTAGAAGTTGCATTTCGTGAGAAAACTTGCTTTGTTCGCGACCTACAAGGAAACGATCTAATGTCTGGCTCACGCGGCTCCAATCTTTATACAATATCAATGTCAGATATGATTGCAACATCTCCGATATGTCTTCTCTCCAAAGCAGAGTCAACTAAATCTTGGTTATGGCACAAACGTCTTTCTCACTTGAATTTCAGAACCATGACTGACCTTGCTCGTTATAAACTTGTCGATGGATTTCCAAGATTCCGTTTCACCAAAGATCACTTATGTCCAGCCTGTGAACAAGGAAAAAGTACTCGTGCTCATTTTCCGTCTAAACCTGAGCAAAGTACGAATCATGTTTTACAACTGCTTCATATGGATTTGTGTGGACCGATGCGTGTTCAAAGTATCAACGGTAAACGGTACATACTCGTAATTGTGGATGACTTCTCCAGATGGACTTGGGTTTATTTTCTACGAAGTAAAGATCAAGCTCCTTCGATGATCATCACCTTTCTCACCAAAATTCAAGTTCAGCTTCGAAACACAGTACGAATCGTCAGAACTGACAATGGTACTGAATTCAAGAATCAGACACTTCGGTCTTACTATGAGAAAGTGGGAATTGAACATCAAACGTCTATACCTAGAAGCCCAGAACAGAATGGTGTGGTTGAAAGACGCAACAGGACGTTAGTGGAAGCTGCTAGAACTATGTTGATTAATGCTCAATTACCAGATTACTTATGGGCAGAAGCTGTTTCAACCGCATGTTATACTCAAAACCGTTGCATGATCACAAAACGTCATCGCAAAACACCATATCAAATTGTTCACAAAAGAAAACCGAACATCGATTACTTTCATGTATTTGGAGCACTTTGCTATCCGAAAAATGATCGTGATGATTTAGGTAAACTCAAAGCTAAGGCTGACATCGGAGTGTTCGTTGGATATTGTGAAAATTCCAAAGGTTTTCGGATATGGAATCGTCGTACAAAAGAAATTCAAGAAACCATTCACGCTAATTTCGATGAACTCACCCAGATGGCTTCTGAGCAACACAGCTTAGGACCCGAATTTAACCGTCTCAACTCTCCGGCATCTTCAGCTGAACCTTTACCACTTAACCGCAAAGAATTAGAAACCTTGTTTGCTCCACTATTTGATGACACGATTGAATATCGTCCTACTGAGGTCTCACCAAATTCCGCTGCTCAACCTGATCACATTCCAGTACCAGACTCACCTCAACAAACTTCAACAAGTGTTGAGAGAGACGGTTCTTCAATTGTATCATCTACAGCAGAACAAACTGGTTCTACTCCCTGCCATCCAGCTGAAGATCCAACACCACAATCAGTTCCACAACCCGCAGAGCATGATCCTGATGCGTTCATTAATCCGTTTGCACCAGCTACTACAGTTCCTGATATAGCTGAGTCATCAACACGCAACTTGGATCCTGCCAACATGCGAGATACATATCAACTACACCCGTCAACACACAAATGGACTCGTGACCATCCACTAGTCCATATTATTGGCCATCCAGATGCACCTGTCATGACAAGACAACGACTTCACACCGATGGTGAAACTTGCATCTACGCACTCACAGTTTGTCATGAAGAACCCAAGAACATTAAAGATGCAATGACTTATGACAACTGGATTGAATCTATGCAAGAGGAATTTCAGCAATTCATAAGATTAGAAGTCTGGGAATTAGTTGAAAGACCTGACGGAGTCTTTGTCATCGGATTAAAATGGATCTGGAAGAATAAACTTGATGCAGAAGGAACAGTCATCCGCAACAAATCACGACTGGTAGCGAAAGGATACTCTCAACTTGAAGGTCTAGACTTTGCTGAATCCTTTGCTCCAGTGGCACGACATGAAGCTGTTCGGATCTTTTTGGCTTATGCTGCTCATAGGAATATGGTGGTTTACCAGATGGATGTGAAAACAGCATTTCTGAATGGAGAACTCCGTGAAGAAGTTTATGTCAGTCAACCTGAAGGCTTCGTTGATCCTGAGCGTCCTAATCATGTCTACCGACTCAAAAAGGCTCTCTACGGACTCAAGCAAGCCCCACGGGCGTGGTATGACAAACTGTCTACTTTCTTATTGGCCAATAAATTTTTTAAAGGATCAGTGGATCCCACACTATTTACAAAAACCTACGGGGAGGACTTACTTGTTGTTCAAATATATGTCGACGACATCATTTTTGCCTCAACAAAAAGAAGTTATTCTAATGATTTTGCAAAATTAATGAAAGATAATTTTGAAATGTCCATGATGGGTGAACTTTCGTTCTTTTTAGGACTACAAGTTCATCAATCACCCCGTGGAATTTTTATAAATCAGTCCAAATATGCTCTTGAAATCTTAAAGAAACATGGAATGATAACTTGTGATACTTATAATACGCCAATGGGCTATACCACAAAACTAGATGCTGATTTACATGGGACTCCCGTTGACCCTACCAAATACCGAAGTATGATTGGGTCCCTCATGTATCTCACAGCTAGTAGACCTGATATAGTTTTTGTTGTCTACATGTGCTCTCGCTATCAGTCCAGACCAACTGAAAAACACCTCAGTGAGGTCAAGAGAATCCTTCGATACATAAAGGGAACCATTAACTTGGGAATCTGGTATCCGAAGGATTCTGGTTTTGAACTAATTGCTTTTTCAGACGCTGATCATGCAGGATGTTTAGACACACGCAAAAGTACATCTGGTGGATTACAGTTTCTTGGAGACAAACTTGTGTCATGGCAATCTAAGAAGCAGGACTGCACGTCTTTGTCATCTACAGAATCTGAATACGTAGCCATGTCGGCTTGCTGTGCTCAAGTCATCTGGATGAGATCACAACTCAAAGACTATGGCTACCTATTCAACAAGATTCCTATCTACTGTGATTCAAAGAGTGCGATTGCTATCTCCTGCAACACTGTGCATCATTGCAAATCCAAACACATCGATCTCCGTTATCATTTCATTAAAGAGCATGTGGAAAGGGGTACAGTTGAACTTTATTTTGTTGGAACTGAGTACCAATTGGCAGACTTACTTACCAAATCTCTGGCACCATCCAGGTTTGCTAGTCTAGTTCACCAGATTGGTATGAGATGTTTGACACCAGAGGATCTGGAAAAGTTTTTAAAATACCACTGATCGTCAAACATCACAACTATCATAGTATAATATTTATCTTTCTTTCTTTACTATAAACTAATGAAAACCCAAAAAGATTTTTTTTTCCACATTTTATTTTTCTTAAAAAAAAAAAAAAAAAAAAAAAAAAATGCAAGTATATCGCTTCCATTCAACACCTTGTTCTTTCTTTACAAGTGTTGAGGGGGAGTCACGCTTAAATCTTTTACCAATTAATTGGTATACTTGCATATTTCTCGGTTCGGAAAATGTGCGGGTGGTTTTTTTAATTCACTACACTTTGTCTCTTTTGGTGTAAGCCTTCATAAGTTAACTTTACAAAGTCACATCTCAATGTCTATAAACTTCATAGGAAGAACAATGTAGTTAAGGGACAAATGTTGTCAATTCTCAAAGTGTCAAAAATACTTTAGTACACTTGTTTGCTTCCTATCAAAGTCCAAGGACTAAAGGTGACTTAAATCAAATTTTTCAAAATAAGTAAACAAACAAACCGTACATACCAACATACCACCACAATTTCAAAATCTAAAACCCTAAAACCCTTTCTTAAACCTACGGTTCATAATCAAACTAGCAAACCACGACCTTGATCTTTCAATTGTAAGTTCCTATGGATTCACTTGGGTATTTCAAACATAGGATCTTGATTAATTGGTTTTTCAATGGTTAGATATCATGTTATCACGAATTCGAAAACTAGGGTTAGGATTTCGAAAACATGTGTAACCTGTTGTAAGGGTTAATTCTTGATGAGGTTTTGTCACTTTACTTGTTTCTAATAATTCATCATCAGTTATTACCTCATTCTATCATGTTTGCGTGGTTCTCGATTTCAAAAGATTGGGTAGAAGTGGGTTGTTAAGATTCTGTGATTATTTGGTTAATGTTAGTGGTGGGATTTGCCTCAAAGGTCTCATATGTGCATACCTAATCTTGCTAAGATGTTTCTCACCATTGTTCATGATTCTCGATAAAACTTGTTTGCCTTGTTCGTGAAAAAAAAACTTCATGTTAAACTTGTCTCGTGTATTTGTATATCTGTGACAGACCAATATCTGTGGAAACGTTATTTGTGATGCATACAAAGGTGTAATCTCATGCGAATTCGATTAATTCTTGTATAAGAATGTTTTCGAAAATCTGTGTAATATCGAAATCTTTCTAAAATTATCGAGAAACTCAAGTTCTCGATAAAAATGGTTTCTCGATATAATAAAGTTTCTCGATATTCTGAGGAAATTTTCGAGAAATCATTTTCTCGATAAATTTTTTCATTTATCGAAATCTTTCTGGGAACTCCATTTTTTCGAAATCTTCAGTTTCTCGAAATATTGATATAGGAAAGATCTCGATAAAGTTTCTCGATAAATATCAATGTTTCTCGATATGACACTTTCTCGATAATGTTTCATTTATTGAAATCATTCAATTTATTAAACTTTCTCGATAACACCAGGTTCTCGATAAGATTGATAATAGAATTTTTTCCGATAATATCAAGTTTTTTTCGAAAAATAAGAAATCTCGATAAAAGGTCCATGATGCATTTTTTTCGAAATATTGTTTGGTATTATATCAATGTTACCTTGGTGTGATTCATTAAGTGTTGTGTAATGTGATGTAATGTGAATTGTGCTTGTCATGTTATACTTATTTGCCATTTGCATTATTTGACTCATTCTTAAATGACGCATTTGTGCTTAATAGTTTCAAGTAGATATCTATATCCAATATCTAAACTGTGCTAACTCATAACACATTTGGATGTTTGATTTATGGTGATACTTTTCAGAAAAACATGGCTGAACACACTGTTAACGTCGCAGAACAACCTCTTCCATTACTCACCTTGGATGACATCACTCCCGAGAACTACAATGTCACAATTGGCAACAACAATCCCAGAGTCGATTTCAACAAGTTGAATATCACAGAGAAATCATGCAAGATTGTGAAAGATATCCTACTGGCACATCCATGCAAACCACTTCTCACCTGCTCAACTTCAGTTCCACTGTTCTATCTTCATCAATTCTGGCTTACTGCTCAGACCAACTTGGATAATGAGTCTTTCACTGTTACCTTAGATAGCCAAGATTACTCTGTAGATCATGACGTTCTTCGAACAGCCCTTCTCATGCCACAAACTGACAACGAATTTGCTCCGATACTACCTGACTTGGAACTTCTTGACTTCTTCATTGAATTAGGATATGAGGTTGATGATGATGAACCTCTAATCAAGCTTTCCAAATTCAATGTCAAGTATATACCTCAGCCTTGGAGAACATTCTGTTTGTTGGTTGTTAGATCTATATCTGGAAGGAAAAGTGGTCATGAACATCCAAGGCTCGAACACCTGCAAACATTCTGGGGAATGGTGACTCTGACACCAATTGACTTTGCAGTTCCTATCATGAATGATATCATCTACAGTATTCAGACCGACCGTGTGAAGACTATGATACCATTCACCAGATTCACCAAGCTTATCATTGAACATCTCTGCAAAAGTTCTCCAGAATTCATCAAGAGGATGGCTGATCCTAATGAGCCGAAGCACCTCTTCGAGGACGACTTCCCCACCTTATTCATCAAATCAACCACTTCCGCTACCAAGATCAAAGGAATGAGGATTCCCGAATACCTTCTGAATGACAACATTAAGAAAAGGGCGAACTTCAAGTTGTATGATCTGGCTTACAAAGGGGAACTGGAAGAAGCAACAATAAAGACTCGTAGCAAAGGAAGTGTAAAGTCTGGGAGTACCACGAGCACCACTGGATCACCGCATACAAGATCTAAGTCTGCTACAATGGCAAAACCCAAGACTACTACCACACCTAAACCTACATCCAAACCTAAACCAGCTACCAAACCAAAGAAGAAGGCAACTCCTGAGTACTTTATTCGGGATGAACCTACTCCTCCACCTTCTGACACCGAGTCCGAATTTGATACTGAATCTGATGAAGAAGAACCAGACTATGAACTGAGATACAGAGCACCTGATGAAGGATTTCCAGCAATAGAGATGGCAGTACAACAAAGTCTGGAAACTTATGAAGAAGAGACAAGGAGAAGAAAAGGTGTCACTATCAATGAGCCGAATGATGATGAAGACGAACCAATCGCTGAACCATTGGTCGATAAATGTAAACTCAAAAGTATAGTTGTCGACACTCGAGATGAAGAAAAGCGGCTTAGGAAAGAACAGAGGAAAGCAAGCCTTGAAAGCCGACTTCTATCACACCCTCCAACACCACCACCTATTGATCAGTCAGAACATGTAGGGGCTACAAGCAGTATGGTTCCTCCAACAACGTCAGAATCAGCTCCACAACCTGATGACAACGTTAAGGATACAGACAAGACTGAAGATGTCCACATGACTGAGACTGCTACTTTAGAGGAGAATGTTGGCGGTCAAGAAAACTTAGCTACGGATCAGGAACATGAATATCTTATTACTCCAGAGTTTCTTGCACGAGAAGCAGAGGAAGCAGAGGAACGTCGTCGAAAGGAAAACGAAGAGAAGAACGCGTTCGACACCAACATGTTTCTTAAGTCATCTTCTCAGCAGACTTCCTCAGCACAACCTCCACCTCCTCAAGACTCTCCACCAAAGGATCCAACTCCTCCTGCTTCTTCTTCAGACTCTCACAACGAGTCTTCGTCCGAATCATCACCAGAGCACTCATCACCCACACCATCTGAAACCGCATCTAAACAGCATTCGATCAATGAACCAAAACAACAAGTTGATCTTCAGGAGCAAGTGAACAAACTCACCGACATGGTTACCAAACTTACTAAACAAGTTGAGGAATTCCAGGATTCTACGCAGCTGATTGACAAGTTCTTGAAATCTGATTACGAAGGTTTTATCAGAACTGCAACACATGATTTTCTCACTGATAATCTGGTTGAGATGATTACTCCTGAAGTTGCAAACCTTCTCAAACCAATCAATGACAACTTGGATCACAGAATTAGAAGTGTTACGAAGAAAATGTTGTCTACTACACCCTTCACGCTTCACACCGCAAAATCTTCTACTGTGGCTCCAACCGTCCAAGAATTGTCTCTCAATGACATGCTTGTCAAAATTTTCGACAACCTTGCCACCAAAACCACACAAACAGCTGAAGAAAAAGGCCTGTATGATGCTATGGTAGCTTATATGTCAAAAGAGTCATGCAAAGATGCTGCTGGATCCCGAAAACGGACAAGAAAAGATGACGATCCTGACCCAAACTCCAAAGGCAAGAAACCGAAGTCTGGAACAGGTCCCTCATCCTCTCTACAACCACAGAAGGACTCCACTCCTCCTGGAACTCAACAACAACCCTCAGCTACTGGTGAAGGTCAAACCGAAGATGAAGAAATGTTCATGGAACAAACTGATGACTTCCAAGATCAACTTGAAACCGATTACCGTGCTCCACCAACTCATGATTCTCATGCTGGTCCATCATCACCGTCCAAAGCCAAAGACAAAGATGTTACATCCAAGTCTAAGAAATCCAAGAAGAAAACACGTCATTCATGGCTCGACAATGATGACAATCCTCAGAATGATTGGCTGACAGAAATGGTCCAAGCTCAACCTCCTCTGGAAGAAGAAGAACCTCTTCCTGGTAACACTCTTCAGTTCACCCAGGTCATTATGAAGGATCTTCACATCAACAAACTCACAAAGGCAGAGCTTAGAAGAATCAATAAGGATGCACAAGAATTCCTCAAGAAAAGATCTGGAAACAAAGTCGAATACGAATATCACATGCAGAATATAGCTAGTGCAATGTCTGCCAACTTTGACTGGTTAAATCCTGAAGTGAATATCGATCTAAGTTCCAAGAATCATGAAAAACCTTACTTCACCGACTGGACCAAACCATTACCGTTGAAAGGATTTCCTGACAAACCGAAGATACCCTACAGCTTCTTCTTCAACAAAGATCTTCGTAACATCCAGCTCACTCAAGAGATATCCAAGAAGAAATATGCTTCCTCACTCACAATCTCAGTACCAGCCGCTAGATACGAAATTCCAGCCATTGAAGAAACTACCCGTATTTTCAGCAACTCCATCGTAGCTTACGACAGAGATGCTCTACATGGAATTCAACATTGGCCAGATCGTCGTCGACTCGGCTATACCAGCAGATTAGGAGAAACGTCAT
The DNA here is from genome assembly GCA_030686995.1 of Artemisia argyi. Classification (NCBI taxonomy): domain Eukaryota; kingdom Viridiplantae; phylum Streptophyta; class Magnoliopsida; order Asterales; family Asteraceae; genus Artemisia; species Artemisia argyi. The sequence continues at coordinate 68,522,868 of CM060708.1, forward strand.
TGGAAAATGTGAAGCAGAAATCAAAGATCATCGCTATCTTGGAGATTCAGCAGTCAAAACGATTTAACTACATTTTCATGCGTGAAATTGTTGTTAAACGACAAGATGAAAAGAAGTACAAGTTCTCCGAAGCCGACTTTCCCAACCTTAATCTCAATGACATTGAAGATATGTATCTTGAAAAGGTTCAAAGTAGAATGCGCGGATTCGATAGAGACGTTCAGTACAACTTCATGGCATCGCTACTTCTTTACATCCGACGACTGATTGTTCAAGAAAGAGTGGAAGATCTTCAGCTTGGAGTGGAAAGTTACCAACAAAAGATCAATTTGACAAAGCCACAGTTCTACTTTGATGGTCTCTATGACACACCACAGTTTACTCTCATCCAAGAACCATTTGGCTTCACCTACATCAACAGCAAAAAGCTACAAAGCTTCATGAGGTTCGATGAGGTACATAAATTCTGTGATGTTACACTCAAGTTTGTTCGTGATGGGCTTGTCAAAAGGTTGAATGATGATCGACGTAAGATAGCTAAGGGGGAACAACCTAGATGGAAATCCAGCTCCAGAAGACAAGTTCGTAACTTTGTCTTAAAGATTGAAGAACGGTTATTTCGACGGGAACAGATCAGACGACTGGAAAGCTACATCGGTGCCAGACCATCATTTCCTGTCAGAAACTTCGAAAGACCAGAACCTCAGTTCACTAACTTCAATGCTCCACTTCCAGACGAAGAATAACTTGGTACATTTGGTCATATTTTTTCAATATCAATTGTTTCATTGTTTCATTGATTGAATCATTTTTCCATTATGGTTTGTGCACACATAACAGTGTACAACCCGTTCTTGTATAGAAAGGACCCTGTGGTACGCTTCAGTGCCTCAATCCTAACATAAGGAGCGAAGGCTTCTTACTTTTGAGTAGAATTAATCAAACATTTATGATTTTTCATAATTCTGCTCAAAAGGACAAGTATTTCACCTCAATAAGACCTAATCACTTGTTGAGGGGGAGCACTTATCAAAACAAAATACTTTGTTCAAACATCAAAAATTCTTTGTGAATCCCCCCGTAAGACTCAAAAGGCATATTTTAATCTAAAAAAATTTGTCAAAAAACACCATTTTATATGCTTTTTTTGAGGGGGAGAAAATGTAAAGTGATTAAAATATACAAAGTCAAAGCTTAAAAGTTGTATCATAAGCGAGCTAGACTCAGCATTAACCCAGGAATTGACGAGATAATACAAGTTAGTAAAATCGAAAGGACTTATCCTCGACGGGTAATAACATCAAGTTAGTTACTAGAGCTAGTTGTCACCTAAAAGCTGACAATGCATCTCTTTAACTAACCACGTAAGCGTGTCTCGAAAAGGATATGTCTTAGTAGAAAAGTACCGTCTCGAGAAACTTTCTGTGAACTTGATCAGGCCGGGTAATAATTTCAAGCTAGTCTAACTAGTGATGTAAGCGTGTCTCGAATCGGTCGTGTTCACAGAAGGTGGATCAATTCAAAAGTGATTGCTCCTCCCGCATGTGCAAATTTATTTAAACACTTATGAGCACATGTGCAGGGGGAGCCCTTCAAAAGTGTACGCAAAACTCTCAAAGTGTTAACCAAAATATTTGATTATCACAAACACTTTGAGAGATTTTCAATCAAAGGTTTCTTGGCTACTGTCGGAGTTATAAGGTGTTTAAGATAGTAATATCAGTCCTATGATCCGCCAGAGCCGGAGGGATCTACCCAAGGACATCTCCCTTAGGTAGAATTAGAAGTCCTTAGGTATGATACGAAAAAAGGAGAAATGAATGAAAGGGAAAGAAGGAGTTGAAGAATTAAAAAGAAAAGTAAAGTAAAGGGTGAAAAGAAATAGCCCTCCATATGTTCAACCTTAGGGCAGACACCGGGTTCAATACGTATGCTACTGGTTGTTGCATAAGACAACACCGGTATTGAAGACAAAGTCGTCATGGACCCAGTGACGCAATGCACTAAACCTTCTTAACCACTCAAGTTCTCTTAAAAGGACTTGTTTCATTCTCACAGGGGAACCCGCGTAACCTATCGACCTATCTCTTAGAGACGGTTGATATTGAAGAAGGACATCCCCAGTCTCCGCATAGGAAACCTAGGTGTGCACTTATAGAGTCTAGAGCCTTGAGATACATCAAAGATCTCTTAGGAACACTTAGTATTTCTACGACTGGTGTTCTACATCAATGAGCATCAGTTGTAAACTATCGAGTCCTTCGCAGATCTTAGCAATCTGCCAAGAACGTTTATGAGAGGATTACTTATGTATTTCTCAATGATTGAACGGAAATCCTGCCAGGGTCAACATCTAACAGCCCTGACAGCAGGTCACTTTGGTAACCCCACAAGGGTTACGCTTAGTGTTTGCGGTGGTTCCATTACGGTCTACAGTCGTGGAGTGATCCCCAGCGACTCACCCAGTCATTGAGCTACCTAGTAGGTCTCGTAAGCTCCTTCGGGAGTATCTGATATGGGAACGGCCTGGATAAGGATTAGAAGGAGTCTTTACAATATGCTGTTGATGAGCTCTAATTCCTTATCCGTAAGTACCGGTGATTTATTGCTAACTGTCTACTCGCAGGTACCTCACTTCCATGATGACGGATTCCACATGCTCATACATGCATCTTGCTATCATCAAAAAGCTCCCTCAAAGATCAAAGCAACACAAAGTTCAAAGTAAGATTCTACGCCAAAAAGAAGAATCTACAAAGTTTAAAGACCAAAGATCTTATGTGAAAGAAAGGGACTACGTGCATGTATAAGTCAGAACTCAAAGATGTATGAGCATGTTGGAATGGCAGACAACCACCACAGACGCAGGAGTGACGAACGGCAGATTACTTCATAACATAATCACAACAACATCATCAAAGAACAAAGTCAAAGAGCAAAGTACATCCATCATTATTCTAATCATTTCTGAAGACGTCTCAAGCTATGAAAGTCAAAGATTAAGACGAAGACGTCAAGCAACCATGATGACCGACCCTTAGGGGGAGATTGTTGGAACCATAGTTTTACTATTTTATCAAGTCTCGGTCATTTGTAATAATGCTAGGTTGCTTAGTTATTATTTACTTTCATTTACATTTTGTATTAAGTTTACTAGGCTTAAGTATGTAGTCCATGGGCCTCAAGCCCATACGTTTCATGTAAAGGGAAGGAGTAGGAATGTTGCCCTGGCTCCTTTCCTATAAATACTAGTCTTAGGCCTCTTGTAAACTTGGTTGGTTATTTGAAAACATTAAGGAAACTCTTGCATTTCATTTTCTCAAATTTCTCATAATCATCCCACTCTCATTCTCATCTCATTTCTTTGTCAATCATACTTGTGTTTACAAAATGGTGACCTAACAGTTAGTTTAATTGATTTATAACATTAGCAAATATTTTAAAAATGATAAAATTTGAATGTGTTGTGTTTTACATCTGTTACAGAAATTAACATGTAGATTGTACTTGATTATGTCTATTATTCCTTAATAGTCATCATTCATCAGCCGTATGGCTCATATGACTAATGTGGATATTTGGTGCATAAATAGGAACATATCCAAGGCTACTGTGATACAGTTAGTTTGTGAGATTTGTTGTTTGTGGTTGTAATAATTAGATGCTCAAGTATCTTTGACAAATCTGATCATAGAATTTAACTAGATAATCCAACTCCCATTAATTGAAAAACAAATTAATAATAATCCCATTAAATTTTTTTTGTTCGGGTTTGAAGCATATCAGGCATGAAGATGAAGGTATATTTATATTTTAAATGGGTAAAATAAGTGGTTCATGGGTCAAGTTCAATTGTTCAGCTTGCATAACATTTATTCAGGAGTAAACTACACCGTTCGTCCTTGTGGTTTGCGTTGACCGCAACCCTTCGTCCTTTGACCAAAAAAATTGCACCGTTTGGCCTTAAGTCAGAAACGTTATGCACCGTTTATCCCTCCATCCAACTGGGCCCACCAAATCCCACTAACGCTCGTTTGTTAGGATTTTTTAGGGGGCATTTGCGTCATTTCCCTTCCCACCTTAGCATTTAAAACACTATACCCCGTCAGTTCCCAATAATCCCTAAACTAGATAATTTTTCACACACTTAAACCGATGGTCCCAAATGAACTTGCTTTCATTACATCAAACATTAAACATACATATTCTTCCACCAAAATACATCAAACATTAAACCGCCAAGACACATCTAGCCTTAATCAAAACCCCCAAAATACATACTGACCATAACAACCTAATATGTTGTACATAACAGACACAATAAACAAAACCTATGCCACAATAAGATATTTCTTCAATCTCAATCTTTCTTGCTCAAGATCTTATACCATTGCTTGATGATTGTTCAAGGACCTTAATAATCCAGGTATAATTACCACAGAACGTTGACACATTTCGGGGTCAAACCAATCAATAAACCTGTTACAATCCTGAAAAAAAAAACTGCTTAATTGATTTGATGATTATCATAACATCTAACTAATCTAATTGATTTAATGATAAACACGTACAATTTGGGGACAACCATAAAACCTTAGACCTGGTTTTCTATTAGTCCATGATGTTTTGACAATTGCAACTGAATGACAACGAGGGCATCTAGCCATTTTTTTGATTTGATTTGAGAGTACTCTAGGGTTTAAGATTAGAGTCGTTATATGGGTGGGTGGCTATTAATAAAGATGGGAGGGGAAGTGGCTAGGGTTAAACATATAGGCGGGAAAAGGGTGGGAAGGGAAATGACGCAAATACCCCCTAAAAAATCGTAAGTAACGGGCGTTAGTGGGATTTGGTGGGCCTAGTTGGATAGAGGGACAAACGGTGCATAACGTTTCTGACTTAAGGCTGAACGGTGCAATTTTTTTTGTCAAAGGACGAAGGGCTGCAGTCAACACAAACCACAAGGACGAACGGTGTAGTTTACTCTTTATTCAGTTATGGCGATAATGGTCAGAGTAAGCATTTTCTAAAAGCCCAGTTTACTCTCAATTTATACAGATGACTTCATTCTAAAAGCCAGTTTAATACGTTAAAGCCAAATACAAATGCGGTGATATTTTGAGTACCCAACCTCCTAAATTAGTAATGTTAAATAAGTTTCCTTAGTTATTGATGTATGCATCTTTTTTGTAAAATCAATAGTTTTTGAACTTTTAAAGGTAACCATTATGAGCATCGACTATTTCCGCTTGTGTCATACATAAGGTGTTTTAGTTTTGTCATTTTAGTACTATATACAATTAAACCCATACCCATAGTGATTACCATAACGTTCATGCTTTTGGCTGACGCATGTGCTTGCTTTTGTTGCTTCTAAGATAATAGGTGGAAAGAATGCGCCTTCAATAGCTTGAAAACTTGGAATGGTTGCAATGACACAAACTTTAGAACTAATCAATTTTTGTTATGAGTAGGTTGGTATGAACGTCAATCTGGAAATCTATAAAATTTAAATAAATGTTAATAATGTTGAAAGTTTGTGTGGTAACAAACTCCTTAATAAAATTGCAGGTAGGATTTATCAATTTGATGTGCTTTTTAGTGGATCTCTACAACTTATTCTACGGATTGAAATTCTACGGTGTTCCAAAACACATGCTTGTGTTAAAAGTTGGTGTCCCGGTAATGTTGTGTAGAACATCAAATTTAGAGTCGCTGATCCATGGACGCTTATTATATTAGTAGTTACAAACACATTTGTTTATATGATCGTAGACTTAATACTTATTATTCATTTAAAAAAGACAAAAGTACACCGTTGGTCCCTAAACTTTCCACGAAACATCGCCATGCACCTTAACTTTTGAAAAACGTCTTCGTGCGTCCATCCTTAAGTTTTTTGAGGCCGATTGCGTCCTTTGACCTGGAAATTTAAGGCCAACGCCCATTTTTAGGTATAACATCAAAGGTATAATAGACCAATCACATTTTCAACCATATCTAAGTTAAATCTAACCCAAACTCTTTTAACATCATCATTTTTGTGCTTAGTTGTTTCCGAAGTTAGTAAGCATGGATCTTCATGGAAATTCACCATGTTAGTGTGTTCTTTCCTCAAATGGGGTATTTTTAACATCTCGTTAAGTAGCAAGTTAGTAGATTATATCATGACTAAAATACACCGTTGGTTACACAGTCTTTCACTTTTTGGGTGTATGTTGACTTGTGAAAGTCAAACTGGTTAAATCCAAACACCCGCTAAACTGCATATGCAGATGCAAACCTGCAATTGAAAGCAAAATACTCGGATAATTGATGCGTGGGGTTTGCACCAGGCTTTACCTCTCGAGGGATCTCGAGAAGCTTACAACCCCCACCAGGCAGTGTACCTGATCGATGTAGTATAGTATAATGACAAGTACCGGGGGATTGATCGTTCAGCTAGGAATAGTGTCGCTAGGATTAGAAAACCTAAAGACTAGGTCTAGAGACGAGGGATGATTCTTTTTGTATTTTTAAATTTTATGAAAAGCAAGTTAAAATCTCGGGTTTGAAGGATTTGGGCGGAATTAGTTGCTAGTCAACTAACCCAATACTAAAGATGCAATAAAATAAAATACTAGAAATGAAATTAAACTATATTAAACTAAGGTTGTGAGCAATATGTGGGAAAAATGTGTTTACTTAGATTTCACTACTCCCTACATATCTTTTACACGTTAATTACTTGTTGCATGGATGACGGATTGTATTCCTTAATACCATTCATGGGGTGGCGTACTTACTTCCCCAATCCTATGAGTGCCTACTTCACTCCTATGTCGAGCCGGCTAAGAAGCTCCTAACATGGGATCATTAGAATTTACACATGCATTAAATACAACCAATAAAACCTAGTACACATCGGTTCATGTTTCCTAAGACGTTCAAGCATGTTACCAAATGGAGATCTGCCAGTTTTCTTAAGCCTAACGTTGAAATCATTCATCCAATACAACCATAAACAAGTAATCAACACATAATTAACATCTAGGTTTCATTAGATCTAAGCAAACACAAGATAGATCTAGCCTAGCATGTTGAAATCAAGAAAAGCACAAGATATAGACAACCAACACATAGACATATTGATTGAATTAAGAGAAGACTTATCTCAATAGCACATGTAAGGGTTCAAGGGCTGAAAACCCTTGAAAAAGCTGTAAAATACGTACAAGGTTCGGCCTTAGGGTTTCTCCACACTTGTTCCTTTTTTATGAATGAAAATTAGAAAACTATATATAGATTTTAGAAGGTGACGGCGTCAAGAACAAATGTCTGACGCCGTCATCTCGCCGCCAAATAGTTCCTTGGACTGCCTAGATCTGGGTCTGACGCCGTCATGTGTACACCTTATGCAGGCTGTCATGATTTTAACTCTTGACGCTCTTTTTGTGACGCCTTCACGTTTCTTCTGGGTCGTCATGGAATTTACTCTTGACGCCGTCATGCACTGTTTCCAGCATGGAAAATTAAGTCTTTGACGTTTTCTTCACTTTTATGCTCCAAAAACTTCCGAATTGCTTCCTTTTCCAGATTTCTCTCCCAAAGTACATAAAATCACAAAAGGAACGATTTAGGGCAATATTTGATTAAATAAATTCAATTCTGGGCTTAAATGACCCCCTAAAAGTGGTTCATTTTTCGCCTCATCATACACCCTTACACTTGAGATTTTCTTGTCCTCAAGCAAATGCGCTTTTATTCTAATCAAAATACAGGTTAGGGGTCATTTAACACTAATATAAAAGTAATTACAACAAATAATCATTCCACTAAAGACCAAAGACAAGCACGGAGGTCATACACTAGCACCTTACAAATAGTGTTTAGATACTCATATCTCTCGGGTGTAATAAGATAAATTACAATACGGAAACGGAAGATATCTCTCACTACCTGTCATAGCAAAATAGATTACCATAGGCTTGGGAAAGGATCAAACCTCCACCACATGGCGTAAGCACCTAGGATAAACTATCAAAGAGGTCTTTTAAAGGGTTGTAATGTTAGGTGTAGGGATATGAAATACACGGTTTTGTTGGATATAGGCAGTCTTTACTGGTGGCGAGTTAAACAATCTTGGTTAATTACATGTACAATATGGCGTTGCTAAGCCAAGACTAGACTCGACTTAAGCTAATAAATGAAAAATAATAAAAACATAAAATGAACATAGAATAAAAGGGGATGGTAGTCCGTATGTTTTTTTTTCTTTTCTTTTTCTTGTTTTTTCGGTTTTTCGATTTTTTTTTCTTTTTTTTTGCATACACTCTTACCCTACCATCCAAAATAATACATCATAGGGAATGAAAATTCCCCTTACACTTGAATTTTTACATACTTTACAATAAACTAATCTAATGACTCGAATTAAGAAAATCAAAACACTTGGAGTACTTTTAAGATTAACGCACATACGGGGGTAATAATATGATGTTCATCCCCATTACTCCATAAAATAAGTACTTTACCCATGAGTCCCAATCGTCCCAAAACAATATGTACAAGGATATGACTCGACTTAGCAACCATGTAATCAATTAGATCATTAACTTAGGGTTTAACAAATAACAATAATGCACTAAAGATGAGTGCATACACGGAAGGCTAAGGCGATTTGGGTGTACATTTAAGTGGGGTGTAACAAATTCTTCCTTTAAGTAAAATGCTTAAAGTTAGAAACGAAAAGATAGGCTCGGAGGGGTGTACTAGGGGTTTCGTATACTAAAAATGAGTACAACGCTAAGGTGTGGAAAAAATTAGTTGACTTAACTAGCCAAGTAATATGACTTAAATGGTCAAGTAATTATGATACGGGTTTAACACAAGGGTGATCCTAATGCCTCTTATCATGTAGTAAATCCTACTACACGAATGTAGTCTCACTAGCGGTCTCGGGATGCATCACTAACGCAAGTTCTAGAATCTAAATGCTACCGGTACACTCATAAGCACTAATAATAAATGCTTTTCCTATCAAATCTAAAGGCGAACCTCACATATATGGGTGGAAATTTTTTCTAAATAGTACGGTTATGTGCTAGTCATACAATCTCCTATCCATGAGACGCTTGCTATGGCTAAAGTTTCACTCCTAAATGTCGTAAAAAAAAATTAAATTTGGCGCTAAAATTGCACTAACAAGTATTTCTCATAATTTTATTACACATCTACTATCAAACAAACAAACTCAAGCGAAAGTGTATTTGTAAGGTATCATCATTTTACCCTCCCCTTACACTTAAGATGAACATTGTCCCCAATGTTCAAGTAAAGAATGTAAAAGTGAATTAAGTAAAACAAATGAAATCAAATACTCTCCTTTGGCTCGGTATGGATAATAAGGTGGCCAGGTTAGATCTTCCTCCAAGAAAATGAACAATCAAAGCTTCCCTTCCAGAAAAATAATCATCTTCTTGTCATACATAACCTGTAAATCCTGAGAAAACAGACAAGGCAACCTCGCATAAAATCGGTGGCAATCTACATATGTTACTAAATCCTAGAAAACAAAATAAGATATAATGCTTGTGGAATGAAGTTTGCAGATTTCTTGGAGATTATAAAACTTAATAATTCAACAAAAACCTTAAGATTCCGTTAGAAAAACAAAACCGGTAAAATTTCCAGATTTTTACACATGACGCCGTCAAGAGTAAACTCATGACGCCGTCAGAAGTGACCTGCAGAAATTCTTATGTTAAGTTTCCGGAAAATTTCTGGAAAAACTTGGTTCTACTTCCTGAAAAATCCTGCAAAACTTTATTATGACTCGATACAAGCATTTGACTCTAACAAATACGAATATACATGTTTATTTAATATTGTGGAGAATCATGATCTGTTTGTTTCTTAAAAACATATTTAGGGTTTCCCCTTACACTTATCTTTTGCAAAAATACCTTTGGTTGAAGTTAAGACTAGGCCAAACAACAAAGTAAAGTATTTCCACTGTTTAGTTTTAAAACATGATCTACCAACAATAAAAATAAAGCATGCATACAGAAGCAAATAACAAACAAACAAACGAAATAAAAATCACACACAATCATGGGTTGCCTCCCAAGAAGCGCTTGTTTTTGTTTGAGTCACGAGCCTGACTCTACCCTTATTTAACGGAAATAGGAGAGGTTTTCCCTACACTTTGGATTAAGTGCGGGTGGAAGTAGCGATACACACCCTTAGGGCGGAAATATGCCTCGTGAGGAAAGAGTGGTGGATGAATTATATGCTCAAAGGGGTGTGCTCATATCATCATAACCTTACCTAATTCAATCGGGTTAATGGGTGGATTAAGATTTTCTCCTAGAAAGGGATCATTTTCAATCAACTTCAAGAGGCTCCTAGTTGGGAATCCATCTTGACCTAATAAACCCGGTTTAAACCCATAATGTTTCTTGTGATCAATCATAAATGGGTGATGTAAGCATGTAAGGTCATTTTCCACTCCTATATTGGCTTCCTCTCTACAAGTCTTAGAGTCCACTACCTTTGTCCTAAGACTACCCGGACTATATGGTTTGATGGGTGGATCGGAACCTATTTCAATTCCTAAATTTTCATCCAAGGATGGAAGATCAGGTAACGGTTTTGGTTGAGACTCCGATTCATCAAAACTAGGAACTTCCCTAAAACTAAGAGTAAGGTTATCATTATAAGTATTCAAACCTATATCCTCTAGTTGTGTTTGGTTAAAAGGTTCTACCTCTATTGAGGTTCCTAAAGTCTCTTCTGCTTCATCCGAATAAGTCACGGGCGGTGTATATGCCTCAAATGATGGTAGGACTTGTGGGGTACTTGGTGGGTTTAAATTTTCAACTCTATCCTTCATCTTATCAGGATTACCAATGTGCTCAGCTTGTATTGTAGTGAAATCAAACCACCATATGTGCCTAGTTATCTCATCTATAGGTTTATCCCTAAACAATCTTCTTGCTTGTTCCCTTAAACTTGCTATCAATTGATCCGTAACAACGTTTGTTGGGTTGTCCATTTTTTTGGCAAGTTTGGCACAATTCTCTATGCTTTCCCATTCTTCATTAACACTTAATCCCCAAAGGTCTCCATCTGCGGCATGGTCAATGTCCATTTTGGTATAGTGGTCGACCCGATGGTAAAATATTTCAATTTGGGACCACAGATCGAAATTATGATGAGGGACTTTTCGGAGTAAATATTTAAAACGAGCCCATGCATCATAGATAGGTTCATCCTCATGTTGTTTAAACATCAAGATGTCATTTGGAGTGGGTGAATTTCGTGGTTGGTAGTATGGTGGATTCGCGTTCTCCATAATGGCTAACGGAATAGTCAATGGAAAGGTTTTTACAAACAAAGACACAAAGAAAAGATAGACTAAAGAAAACCTAAAAATAAAAATAAAATCTTACTAGAAAGGAATCTAGTAAGTAGACCTAATAAAAAGAGATTCTAACCTAGACAATAACTATTCCCCGGGCTGCGGCGCCAAAAACTTGATGCGTGGGGTTTGCACCAGGCTTTACCTCTCGAGGGATCTCGAGAAGCTTACAACCCCCACCAGGCAGTGTACCTGATCGATGTAGTATAATATAATGACAAGTACCGGGGGATTGATCATTCAGCTAGGAATAGTGTCGTCAGGATTAGAAAACCTAAAGACTAGGTCTAGAGATGAGGGATGATTCTTTTTGTATTTTTATATTTTATGAAAAGCAAGTTAAAATCTCGGGTTTGAAGGATTTGGGCGGAATTAGGTGCTAGTCAACTAACCCAATACTAAAGATGCAATAAAATAAAATACTAGAAATGAAATTAAACTATATTAAACTAAGGTTGTGAGCAATATGTGGGAAAAATGTGTTTACTTAGATTTCACTACTCCCTAGATATCTTTTACACGTTAATTACTTGTTATAGTTGCGTGGATGACGGATTGTATTCCTTAATACCATTCATGGGGTGGCGTACTTACTTCCCCAATCCTATGAGTGCCTACTTCACTCCTCTGTCGAGCCGGCTAAGAAGCTCCTAACATGGGATCATTAGAATTTTCACATGCATTAAATACAACCAATAAAACCTAGTACACATCGGTTCATGTTTCCTAAGACATTCAAGCATGTTACCAAATGGAGATCTGCCAGTTTTCTTAAGCCTAACATTGAAATCATTCATCCAATACAACCATAAACAAGTAATCAACACATAATTAACATCTAGGTTTCATTAGATCTAAGCAAACACAAGATAGATCTAGCCTAGCATGTTGAAATCAAGACAAGCACAAGATATAGACAACCAACACATAGACATATTGATTGAATTAAGAGAAGACTTATCTCAATAGCACATGTAAGGGTTCAAGGGCTGAAAACCCTTGAAAAAGCTGTAAAATACGTACAAGGTTCGGCCTTAGGGTTTCTCCACACTTGTTCTTTTTTTATGAATGAAAATTAGAAAACTATATATAGATTTTAGAAGTTGACGGCGTCAGGAACAAATGTCTGACGCCGTCATTTCGCCGCCAAATAGTTCCTCGGACTGCCTAGATCTGGGTCTGACGCCGTCATGTGTACACCTATGCAGGCCGTCATGATTTTAACTCTTGATGCTCTTTTTGTGACGCCTTCACGTTTCTTCTGGGTTGTCATGGAATTTACTCTTGACGCTGTCAGGATTTCCTTCTTGACGCCGTCATGCACTGTTTCCAGCATGGAAAATTAAGTCTTTGACGTTTTCTTCACTTTTATGCTCCAAAAACGTCCGAATTGCTTCCTTTTCTAGATTTCTCTCCCAAAGTACCTAAAATCACAAAAGGAATGATTTAGGGCAATATTTGATTAAATAAATTCAATTCCGGGCTTAAATGACCCCCTAAAAGTGGTTCATTTTTCGCCTCATCAAAAATCAAGATTAAATTGTCTTAAAATTATCATTTAAAATATGTTTCGTTACATAATGAAATTAATCCGAGGCGTATACCAAATGTACATCATCATAACTGAATGTTTCTAAACATTCATCTTCTTCAGTTTCATTATTTATTTATTTTTTATCCATTTTTTTTCTAATTTCCTAAGTGCAGCCTTCTCTTTCCAATGCTCTCTGCCGCTGCAGAACGCCTTTCTTGTTTCACTTCAGCATGGCTTCCTTCTGCCTCCTCATTTCCTTCTTCCTGCTCCTTTGCTTCTTCCTTCTCCTTTTGATATTCCTCCTGTTCCAACGCAGCTTCTAGTTGATAGTACCAGCTTTCATCACCTTCAACTTTGGCCGACTGTTGTTGGTTAGATACTTTCTTCAGTATTTGGTCTTTTGGTCAATTCCTTGTCTTGGATAGTATCCGCATCTCTTGGTCGTTTGTTTCCGGACAACATGATTTCAAGTGAATGTGATAGATGTGTTTGAGGTTGATGATATAAGATTGGTATGCAGCAACATATGGAAGTATCCAATATATACACAAATAATGGGGAAAACGAAGAGTCTGTATTAAATTTTAGAAGTACTTTTTGAACTCTTCGATTCCCCATTATTTGTTGGAAATATACACGCATTTAGACGTAAATAGAGCGTGTCAGAGAAGACATTGTTGCTCCCTCAATTTGTCTATGTTGCCGTTGGTATTGTTAAAACTCCTGCCAATTATTAAGCTGAGTGTTCACATTTGGTCCCTCAAGTTGACTGTCGGGTTTAGCCTGAGTTAGATCATAGTTAAATAGTGATTGGACTATTATGCCCCTGAAACTAGAACATAAAACGTGCATTGACCCAGCCCAAATGGATCAAGGGAGGCAATCAGACTCAAAATCCTAAGGTTTGGATGCCTGGCGACTAATTTTCAAAGTTAGGGTGCATTGCGATGTTTTGTGGAAAGTTTAGGGACCAACGGTGTATTTTACTCTTTAAAAAAAATAATGGAACATGTTTATGTTAATTGTTGTTTATTACGTTATCCCCACATTCAGCTTCTTAATGAATAATTTTTTTTAAAAACCCCGTGAATCTACGGGTCTATAAGCTAGTATATCGTATTTGATTTAGTAATTAACTTCTTTAACTGAAACCATTAATTTGCACTATGAAGTCATGGATATTGAGATTTATATGAAATCTAGAAACTTGAATTTTGTTTCTATGTACTAAAAAAAATAAGGGATTTGATAACAACAAACTACTGGGGTGCTATTTAAGCATTCCATATATATAGAAAACACATTTAATGAACTCATATATTCAATAATTATATACTTTAAATCATTTTAAACATGGTATGTGATATTAAATAAAGAATGTTTAGAGATCATTAAATGCTAATATTTTAAAGTGAGCAAGCGTTTAAGGACAACGACTCCCATAAAGTCAGGTACAATTGCTCTCAACAAGTGAGCCTTTAGGGACAACGACTCTTATCATGGAAGAGAGAAATTGCTCTGATAAAGGTAGCCTTTAGAGACAACGGATCTCACAATGTAAGTGACAATTGCTCTTATCAAGTGTGCAAGCATTATGGACAATAGCTATCATCATGTAAAGGGTAATTGCTCTTATCAAGTGAGGAAGCGTTTAGGGACAACGGCTCCCATAAAGTCAGGTACAATTGCTCTCAACAAGTGAGCCTTTAAGGACAACGACTCTTATCATGGAAGAGACAAATTGCCCTTATAAAGGTAGCCTTTGGAGACAACGGATCTCATCATGTAAGTGACAATTGCTCTTATCAAGTGTGGAAGCATTAGGGACAACGGCTATCATCATGTAAAGGGCAATTGCTCTCATCAAGTGAGCAAGCGTTTAGGGACAACGGCTCCCATAAAGTCAGGTACAATTGCTCTAAACAAGTGAGCCTTTAAGGACAACGACTCTTATCATGGAAGAGACAAATTGCCCTTATAAAGGTAGCCTTTGGAGACAACGGATCTCATCATGTAAGTGACAATTGCTCTTATCAAGTGTGGAAGCATTAGGGACAACGGCTATCATCATGTAAAGGGCAATTGCTCTCATCAAGTGAGCAAGCGTTTAGGGACAACGGCTCCCATAAAGTCAGGTACAATTGCTCTCAACAAGGGAGCCTTTAGGAACAACGACTGTTATCATGGAAGAGACAAATTGCCCTAATAAAGGTAGCCTTTAGAGAAAACGGATCTCATCATGTAAGTGACAATTGCTCTTATCAAGTGTGCAAGCAATAGGGACAACGACTATCATCATGTAAAGGACAATTGCTCGCAAAAAGTGAGCAAGCATTTAGGGAGAACGGCTCCCATAAAGTCAGGTACAATTGCTCTCAACAAGTGAGCCTTTAAGGACAACGGCTCTTATCATGGAAGTGACAAATTGCCCTTATAAGGGTAGCCTTTAGAGACAACGGATCTCATCATGTAAGTGACAATTGCTCTTATCAAGTGTGGAAGCATTAGGGACAACGGCTATCATCATTTAAGGGCATTTGCTCTCATCAAGTGAACAAGCGTATGGTATGCTTAAAAAAGTTGTTAGCAAATCCCAAAAAATAATTTGTTAATGTCTCCAAACAATTATATAGTAGATTTGGGTATTGATATTAATAAATCGTGACTCTTATCTTGAATAACTAAACAAATTGTTTCTTTTCATATTCATTTTGTAAGTTTTTGTTCAATCAGCCATAAGACTTGCACAAACAAATAAAAGACAGTGATAGTTCTAATATACTCTCTTAAATGTTTTTAGCGGTTTGGGACTTTATGATTAGGCGCTCGATTTCATGTGATTTTAGACAACTTTTCCATAAAATGATCATAATGTGTTACAAAACCGTGATTCTTATCTTGAATAACTAAACAAATTCTTTCTTTTTCATATTCATTTTTTAAGTTTTAGTTCAATCAGCCATAAGACCTGCACAAACAAATAAAAGACAGTGATAGTTCGAATGTACTTTCTTAAATATTTTTAGCAATTAAGTAATGTAATGGTCGGGACTTTATGATTAGGCGCTCGATTTCATGTGATTTTAGACAACTTTTGCATAAAATGATCATAATGTGTTACAAAATCGTGATTCTTATCTTGAATAACTAAACAAATTCTTTCTTTATCATATTCATTTTGTAAGTTTTAATTCAATCAGCCATAAGACTTGCACAAACAAATGAAAGACAGTGATAGTTCGAATGTAATTTCTATATGAAATCTAGAAACTTGAATTTTGTTTCTATGTACTAAAAAGAATAAGGGATTTGATAACAACAACCCACTGAGGTGTTATTTAAGCATTCCATATATATAAAAAAACACATTTAATGAATTCATATATTCAATAATTATATACTTTAAATCATTTTAAACATGGTATGTGATATTAAATAAAGAATGTTTAGAGATTTTTAAATGCTAATATTTTAAACATGGTATGCTTAAAAAAGTTGTTAGCAAATCCCAAAAAGTAATTTCTTAATGTCTCCAAACAATTATATAGTAGATTTGGGTATTGATACTAATAAATCGTGACTCTTATCTTGAATAACTAAACAAATTGTTTTTTTTTTCATATTCATTTTGTAAGTTTTTGTTCAATCAGCCATAAGACTTGCACAAACAAATAAAAGACAATGATAGTTCTAATATTCTTTCTTAAATGTTTTTAGCAGTTAAGTAATGTAACGGTTTGGGACTTTATGATTAGGTGCTCGATTTCATGTGATTTTAGACAACTTTTCCATAAAATGATCATAATGTGTTACAAAACCGTGATTCTTATCTTGAATAACTAAACAAATTCTTTCTTTTTCATTTTCATTTTGTAAGTTTTAGTTCAATCAGCCATAACACTTGCATAAACAAATAAAAGACAGTGATAGTTCGAATGTACTTTCTTAAATATCTTTAGCAATTAAGCAATGTAATGGTCGGGACTTTATGATTAGGTGCTCGATTTCATGTGATTTTAGACAACTTTTGCATAAAATGATCATAATGTGTTACAAAATCATGATTCTTATCTTGAATAACTAAACAAATTCTTTCTTTTTCATATTCATTTTGTAAGTTTTAGTTCAATCAGCCATAAGACTTGCACAAACAAATAAAAGACAGTGATAGTTCGAATGTAATTTCTGAAACATTTTTAGCAATTAAGTAATGTAACGGTCGGGACTTTATGATTAGGTGCTCGATTTCATGTGATTTTAGACAACTTTTGCATAAAATGATCATAATATGTTACAAAAGGTAGTTCATAAGGATTTTCAATTGTTTGCTTTCAAAAAGATGAACGGAGTGAAGAATATGTGAAAGTGCTTATTGAAGCTCGTAAAAAAGTCAGAAACAAATGGGCACTAATTGCGAAACTAATCCCGGGAAGACTGAGAATTCGATAAAGAATTAGTGGAATGCAACAATAAGAAAGCAAAATTCAAGTAGAAAGAAGAAGAAAAATGATACCAAAAATAAAAAGCCTCAATCTACTTTAGCTTTTACAAGATTATATTGAAAGAAAAACTAGTTAAACAAAGTTAAACAACGACGATTCGGACCCATCTCTAGATCACTCAGAAAAACGATGACGAGTTGCATTTTATGCAAACATTCTTCCAAACTACCAACTCTAGTGAGACTTCTAGCCATGTTATAGAGCCGAAGTCTCCAACTATCAGTTATCAATTAGGGTTTTCTTCATTTTCTTCAACTCTTAATGAGGAGAACTTGAATATTTGCTTATTGCATTATCATATTGCAGAATCAAATCTTATTGTATTTTACTTGAATTAACTTATATTTACATTAGACTCAAACAACATATTAAGAACCAACTCCTTGATATTTTTAATGGGAAAATTCATATATATCCATAAGAAAAATCATGATATTTCTTTCAGGTATATATAGAGTTGTCGCTTTTCTAATTACATAGTACTTGTCAATTATTATTATTATTATTATTATTATTATTATTATTATTATTATTATTATTATTATTATTATTATTATTATTATTAAGGTTATATATCCTCACCGGAAGTATTAGTTACAAGGTACTCGTCGCCTTATCGCACGAATATTATGCTAGTTTCTATATTAAACCAAATTGAATTGAAAGAAAAGTCCCCGTTTAAGGAATTTAATCATGACTTGATGATCTCCATATTCTCCCAAATACCATCCCCCTCAATAACTACATTTTAATAAAAACAATTAATTATAAATTAACCAATAATACCTTGCCACGTAGTTTATATGTAAGTGGTGAAGTCCGAAAGTCATAGCAAAATTGATTATCATCCATTAGATCAGCCATTGATCTAGCGGCTGTCATAACATGGCATATTGAACCCATTGCTAAATACATTTATAAGCTATTCTTACTATGTTATCAAGGCATAAAAACACCAAAGAGCAACCACATTGCACTAATAAACCTTTCTTTAACCATGGAAAATGGTAGCCACGGTCGTTCCAGTGGTGGCGGTTTTTCTAATTATATAAATTATCAAAACCGCCATTCTTGGTATAAGCCTGTACCACCACCATTAACAGCCATTGATCGATTTTTAAGGGGCCGAACTCAAAATGATCAAACTCAATCACAAAACCAAAAAAGTAATGAACCATTTGTTCCTTTAAATGGGGTTCCTGAATTTTCTTGTTATAGTAATGGGATCAACAATGAAAGCGGGATATGATTAGCACCATATTTACCAATGACTAAAAACTTTATGGTTGATGATGATGGAGATTTGTTTATTAACAACATCGGGGAGTGTCTAAGTTTGGATGAACTTAGAAGTTACCCAAATTATGCCCAGAATCGAGAATCTAACCAAGTGATTAAACCCGAAAAGGTGTTTACAAATTCTGTGAAAAAAGTGAAAGGTGGTGCCATTTCTAAGGTTTTAATTAAGGGACAATGGACAGAAGAAGAAGATAGGTAAATTTCAATATTTTTTTTCTTGAATGTTTTTTTTATTTGGATCAATTGTTTTGTTTGTTAAGTTAATCTAGTTTACATGTTCATGTATAAATAACACATTACCAGTGATCAACTATTTTTATTTTTCGTGTTTAAAGCAATTTGATTAGGCTGGTGAAACATTATGGAGAACAGAAATGGGCTTTGATTGCTGAGAAGATGGCTGGAAGAGCCGGGAAACAATGTCGTGAGCGGTGGCGCAACCACCTGCGACCTGATATCAAGGTTTTGTTTATGTCAATGATTTTTGTTCTTCATTTCATGAATGTCATATTTGTTTCAGTAAATTTTAATTACAAAGATCTACATTGTGAAGGCGTTGATACTGAAATAGATATGACATCTAGTAACCAGTAACTAAGATTTTGTGTCCATTTTGTGCAATTATATTTTGGTTAATTTATCCAAATTTGGATGTTGATCTCGATGAATCATGAATATTATCTTGAAATTCTTTCTTTTTTCATATCCATTTTGCAAGTGCAATCAATTTTAAAATCAACATAAGGCTTGCAGAATAAGTAAGAGACAGTGATAACTCTAATGTACTTTACTTGAAATGTTTTTAGCAATCAAGTAATGTGACTGTCGTGACTTTATAATTAGGTGCTCGCTTGCATGTGATTTTCGACAACTATTGCATAAATTGATCAAAATGTTTTATAAAAGGTGTTTGATAGGGACTTTTAATTGTTTGCTTTCAGAAAGATGAATGGAGTGAAGACGAGGTGAAAATGCTAATTAAAGCTCATCAAAAAGTCGGAAACAAATGGGCTGTAATCGCGAAACTAATCCCGGGAAGAACTGAAAATTCGATAAAGAATCAATGGAATGCAACGAAAAGAAAGCAATATTCAAGTAGAAAGAACAAGAAAAATGATACAAAAAATAAAAAACCTCAATCTACTCATTTACAAGATTATATTAGAAGCAAAACTAGTGATCAAATTCTTGACTCCTCCTCTAGCACCACCACCATAACCACCATGAATTCCACCGTTATCCCAGAGCTATCAAATTTAAGCAACAACGATTCGGACCCATCTCTAGAGATCACTCAGAAAAACGATGACGAGTTGGATTTTATGCAAACATTCTTCCAAACTACAAACTCTAGTGAGACTTCTAGCCATGTTATAGAGCCGAAATCTCCAACTATCAGTTGTCAGTTAGGTTTTTCTTCATTTTCTTCAACTCTTAATGACGAGAACTCGAATATGTACTTTAAAAATTACCCTGAAGAAGATTCTTCGAAAGCCCACATAGCTCTTGATGCCAACCACTTGGAAGAAACCATTGCAATGCCTAGTTCAAAATACCAGGGTTGTCATGGAGATGGTTCTTCATCAAGTGCAAAGAAGACATGGATTTGGTAAATTTGATTCAAAGAATATGAAGTTTACAAGGTTGGAGCTTTATATGTTAAATTTTGACTAATTTGTTTTCTATTTGTTTGATGTGTCCTAAGTTACTACATTACTATGTTTCTAATATCATTGGGAGAGTAGACTGAATTTAGGGTGGTTATTTTTATCCTTTTTTAATAACAGGGACTTTGTAATTCATAAGAGAATCGGGATTGGATGTCTCATATGTATTTTTCATGGAAAAATTAGGGCAAATGTTTTATTTGCTCTTAAGGTTATTTTTCTTTTTTATTGCAAGAGTATATCAGTCAGATTAGATGTGACATGCTAATTCTACATGGCCTTCATGTAAAATATATATGAACTAGAAATGCATGTTTAGATCTCATAAGCACAGAATATAAGAAATTTATAACACCTTCTTGGGTTCAAAGACAATGTTTTTTTTAATGTTTAACAGGAACAAAGTGAACTAGTTAGTGATTGGTGCTAACACAACCTTTTGGCTAATACAACCTTTTGCGGACCTAAGTTCTTGTTAAAATATAACTTTGGCCTGGATAAAAGTTAAGGGGCTAGTGTTGCCATGTTTGTTTTTCAGGTTTTGCATGTTTTGTGGTCTAAAGATAATAAAGAAAAGATGAAGGGGGCTTAGTGCTAATGATGGAAAGGTGGATGCTTATCTAGGGGTTATCACTCTCACTCCTGTGAGTGTAGTTTTCTATGTTGCTGGTGAATGAGCCGTTTTCTTGTCTTCACCTTGGATAATGACTTCTACTGGTGTTCTATATATATCTTCTCTCCTCTCTCTTTTGAAGATCATCACAAAATATCATTTCACATCTTTGTACTTTCCTTTTGATATACTTGATTGATATCAAGCATTTGTACTTGCTGTTTCAGAATAGTTTGAGATTGTAAACATTTTCTTCATTAATCTAATTGGTTAAACTTAGTTTTTCTACATGGTATCAGAGACAGGTTGCTCTGAAAAACTTTTTTGAAAAATTAGGGTTTGGGTAATTTGGGGCTTTTACGTTTTAAAGGTTCCAGAGGTTGATTAAGTTTCTTAATTGGAAGATTTGGTAATCTCTGAGTCGATTGCAAGTGGTTCTGGTGATTTGCCCTAATTTAAAAATTAGGGATTAGTGGATTTTAGTTGGTGGATATGGGTTCGCTGTGTATATCTGCTATATCCCTAGACTAAGTGAATCTAGGGTATAGTAGGTTTGGTTCCACTGCTTCTCTGGCTTGCGTACTCTGTAACACCTCTCACGCATTTATTTTTCCTGCATTTTTTTGTTTAGATTGACGGGGAGTAGGAATTGGGTTGCTGAAGTTGATATTGTGGGTTTTGTTTTTGTTATTATTCATGCTCCTATGTTTATTTAGTAGATAAAGCCCTTGACTTACCACTTTAAGTGGCAAGGAAGCCTGGGAACTTCTTTCTTCCCTTCCTCTTTATGTGTTTAGCTTTGTTTAGTGTTTACTTGTTTCATTATGTCTTTGCATAATTCTACTCCACCACCCTCTGTTCAGGCTTCTGATGCAGAGGAAGATGATGTTACACCTGTCACTCTTGTTAGCAAACTTGATATCAGTCATCCTCTACACTTACATCCTAATGATTCTGCTACATTAACTGTTGTATCTATAAAACTAAAAGGTACTGAAAATTATAATGTGTGGTCTTGTGCTATGCTCTTAGCTCTTGAAGGTAAAAATAAAACTGGTTTTATAGATGGTTCTTGTAGGAGGTCTAATACTGATGATGTGTTAGGAAGACAATGGGACAGAGTGAATGCTATTGTTTTAGGTTGGATCTTAAATTCTATTTCTGAGGAATTGTTTCTTGGACAAATTTTCTCTAAAATAGCCTCTGATGTTTGGACTGAATTAAAAGAAACATTTGATAGAGTTGATGGATCTGTCACCTTTAATTTACATCATAAAATCAATTCTTTATCTCAAAATGGTACATCCATTGCTGAATATTTTAACAAGCTAAGTACTTTGTGGAAACAATTTGATGCTCTTGTTAAACTGCCTAGATGTACTTGTCATGCTGCTGATGATTTCAAGAAACACAATCAGTTAATGAAATTAATGCGATTTTTAATGTGGCTTGATGACTCTTATATGCAAATTAGAAGCAACATTTTGTCTAGAGACCCATTGCCTGATGTTAAAGGGGCTTTTGCCATTATCTCTAGTGAGGAATCTCACAGAGCCGTGGTTTCTGGTTCATCAGTAACTGGGGTCTCTCAAAGATCTCGGTCTTCTGTGTTTCATTCCAATGTGGCCAATAGAGGGAGTTCACAGAGGCCCCAAACCTCTGGGAATTCTTTTAGACCCAATAATGCCTCCAGGACTAATGGTAACAATAGGGCTGCTGGAGGTTCTACTCTTGTCTGTGAGCATTGTGAGTTTAATGGGCATACTGTGGATAGATGTTTTAAGGTGATTGGGTATCCTGCTAATTGGGAAAAAAGAAACAACAATACTAGAAGTTCTTCTAACCAGGGCACTCAAAATTTCAACAAAAGATTTATTAATAATAATAAGTCTGTTGGATCTAGCCCTTTTTCAAATCTCTCAGATGATCAGATTTCTAGACTTTTATCTCTTATCAAAGACACTTCTGTCAATGATGATGAAAAGGGCAAAGGTGCACATGCCAATATGGCAGGTATTGTTTTTAACAACAACAAGTTTTTTAACAAAAACTTTCAAAGATTTTTTTGCAACAATAGTAAAGCTAGGAATGCTCTCATTGCTGCTGGTATTATTTTTGATTCTGGAGCAAATCAACACCTAACATACACTGATAAGTTCTTGGTTAATGTTGTCAATATTTCCAAACTTGGAATCAAAGTTTCTCATCCTAATGGAACAGAGGCTTTAATTACAAAAGTTGGAAATATGGTCCTAACCAATAACTTAACTCTATATGATATGCTTGTTGTTCCAGAATACTGTGTGAGTTTGATGTTTGTTCATAAGATTGCTAGAGATAGCAAATTTGTTGTGGCCTTTGATGAATCTAAATGCTATGTGTTATCTTAGGGTTTGAGGGATGTGAAACTTCTGGGGACTAGTAGACAGTCTGGTGGATTATATTTCTTTGATAAAACTGAAGGTAACTTGCCTTCTAGAGACCAACATTGTCCTTTCTATGGTTTGTCCAAACACTTGTGGCATTGCAGGCTTGGTCACCCTTCTGACCAAGTCTTAAAAGTTTTAAACAAAGATCTTAAGTTGATAATAAAAATAATGTGGAAGTATGTGAAATTTGTCAAAAGGCTAAACAAACCAGAGAGCCCTTTCCTTTGAGTGAGCATAAAACTTCTATGCTTGCTGACCTTGTCCATCTTGATTTGTGGGGACCCTATAGGGTTACTAGTAAGGAAGGATATAAGTATTTTTTGACCATTGTTGATGATTACACCAGGGTTGTTTGGGTGTACTTGATTAAGGGTAAAACTGAAGTGCTTGATTGTGTTTATGCCTTTTTTAATTTGATAAAAAATCAGTTCAAAAAAACTGTAAAAATTTTCAGAAGTGATAATGGTACTGAATTTGTGAATGATAAGTTCAATGAATTTTGCATTACTAATGGCATAATACATCAGACTTCTTGTGCTTACACTCCCCAGCAGAATGGGATTGTGGAAAGGAAACATAGGCATCTGCTTAATGTTGCCAGATCTGTTTTGTTTCATGGGGAATTCCCTGGAATTTGTGGTCTGAATGTATTCTTACTGCTTGCTACCTTATTAACAGGTTGCCTTCTTCAGTGCTGAATGGGAACTCTCCTTATAATATGATTTTTAACAGAAAATGCTCCTTAAATCACCTGAGAGCTTTTGGTTGTCTATGTTTTGCTACTGTGCTTAATAATCATGATAAGTTCAGTAGCAGATCTGAAAAATGTGTTTTGGTTGGCTATGCTTCTTTTAAAAAGGGATATAAGCTTTTCAGTCTTGAAAGAAAACAATTTTTGTACTCAAGAGATGTTGATTTCTTTGAAAATGTGTTCCCTTTTAAGACAGATTCTATGATTGAGACTTGTCAAGATCTGGATCATACAAACTTTTTTGATAAAGTGGTGTATGAGGATCTTGACATGCCCTATGATGAAACAAATATAAATGATAAACCATCTAATGATGGAAGCAAACAGGCAAATTCTCCTAGTGTTAGCAAGAATTCTTTTCTTGATGGCAGTCCCACAATTGAACCTTTTGAGGATAAGTTGGGGTATCCTCAGGGTTCCAATGGTTCTGCCCTTGAAAATGAGGTGTCTGCAACTCATGAGAATGAAAATGCACATTCTGAGGGTACATTTCAAGATAGTCCAATCACAGACTCTTAAACAAATTTGCAAAACCAACCTGTTAGAAGATCTGAAAGATATTCGGTTTTTCCAAACAAGTATAATGAATTTGTGGTTGATTCCAAAGTTAGATATGGTCTTGAAAAGTTTGTTAGCTATGCCAATCTTAACTCTGAAAACTTTTGCTTTACAACAAAGTTAAACAAACTTTCAGAACCTAAAAATTATTTGGAAGCCAGCAAAACTCAACATTGGAAAGAGGCAATGAATACAGAAATGAATGCTTTATATGAAAATGATACTTTTGAGATTGTTGAATTGCCTAGTGATAGAAAGGCTATTGGATCTAAATGGGTTTATAAGATTAAATACAAGTCTAGTGGAGAAGTTGAAAAATTTAAGGCTAGACTTATTGTCCAGGGATTTAGTCAAATAGAAGGAGTTGATTTTGATGAAACCTTTTCTCCTGTGGTTAAAATTGTCACTATTAGATGTGTTATTAACTTGTCTGTTCAACAATCTTGGCCCATTTTTCAATTGGATGTCAATAATGCTTTCTTATATGGTGACCTTAAAGAAACTGTTCACATGAAATTACCTCCAGGTTACTTTGATGAAAATGATACCAGAGTATGTAGGCTTAAAAAATCTTTATATGGATTAAAATAGGCACCCAGACAACGGAATGCCAAACTCACTAGTACCTTACTTAAAAATGGGTTTGTGCAAAGTAAAAGTGATTATTCATTGTTTACTAAGAATGACTCTGGTGTGTTTGTTGCCTTGCTTGTTTATGTTGATGTTATTATTATCACTGGTAACAATGTTGATGATATTGAAGACTTCAAAGGTATCTTAAGACCAAGTTTCAGATAAAGGATTTAGGCAAACTCAAATACTTTTTGGGCATTGAGGTTATTAAAACTAAAAATGGAGTTTGCTTATCACAAAGAAAATACTGCCTAGATCTACTATCTGAGTTTGGTCTTCTTGCTTGCAAACCTTCTGCTATTCCTCTTGAACAAAGTGTGTATATCACTTCTGAACCCACTGATACAGATCCATTACTTGATAATATTACTAAGTATCAGAAACTTATTGGTAAACTGATTTATTTAACTCATACTAGGCCTGATATATCCTATGATGTACACTGCCTGAGCCAATTTATGCATTCCCCTTTAAAGTCTCATTTAAAAATTGCTTTAAAGGTGTTGAGGTGTTTAAAAGGTTCTCCAGGTATGGGTGTGCATATAACTAAGAATTCTGGGAATTCTTTGAATGCATTTGTAGATGCAGATTGGGCTAAGTGTGTGGTTACAAGAAAATCAGTTACTGGATTCTGTGTTAGTCTCAATGGTTCTATGATTTCTTAGAAAAGCAAAAAGCAGAACACCCTCTCAAAGTCTTCTGCAGAAGCTGAATACAAAGCTTTAGCTTCTGTGACTTCTGAGATTGTTTGGATCCTTAAAATTCTTAAGGATCTTAACTGGGAACATTTTATGCCGGTAAAAGTTTTTTGTGATAGTCAAGCAGCAATTAAGATTGCTGCTAACCCAGTCTTCCATGAGAGGACTAAACATTTGGAGATTGATCTCCACTTTTTTAGAGAGAAAATCTTAACTGGTGTTATTGAAACTGCTAAGATTCACACTTCTGATCAAACAGCAGACATTTTTAAAAAAGGACTTGATGAAACTCAACATTTCAAAATGGTCTCTAAACGGGGCTTACTTGATGTCTTCCAGGCCAAAATTAAGGGGGGATGTTAAAATATAACTTTGGCCTGGAAAAAAGTTAAGGGGCTAATGTTGCCATGTTTGTTTTTCAGGTTTTGCCTGTTTTGTGGTCTAAAGATAATAAAGAAAAGATGAAGGGGGCTTAGTGCTAATGATGGAAAGGTGGATGCTTATCTAGGTGTTATCACTCTCACTCCCGTGAGTGTGGTTTTCTATGTTGCTAGTGAATGAGCCGTTTTCTTGTCTTCACCTTGGATAATGACTTCTGCTGGTGTTCGATATATATCAGCTCTCCTCTCTCTTTTGCAGATCATCACAAAATTATCATTTCACATCTTTGTACTTTCCTTTTGATATACTTGATTGAGATCAAGCATTTGTACTTGCTGTTTGAGAACAGTTTGAGATTGTAAACATTTTCTTCATTAATCTAATTAGTTAAACTTAGTTTTTCTACAGTTCTTCCATATTTGGGTGTGAGAATACTGTATGTCATGACTCAAGCCACGATCTTCTTTTTAGTGTCACGTCATTTCACGTTAGCTTTTACCCATATCATATCCCTTTTCACTCATACACCAAAAAACACCTTCCCTCGTGGATCAATTCAAAACACCCTTATGTGACTCGCTATTTAATTTTCCTTTCCATTTTGTGAAACTAAATAATTATTACTAGTATTCTTTAAAACAGAAATACAAATTACATAAAAAACATACAAAAATAAAATTACAAAATAATAAAAACACATAAAATTATCAATAAACTAATTTTATTGGTGTTGCCAAAGATGATCTTTAAGATTTCTTTGAAGAGTTTCTTGTGTTTGTTTATCACGTAATTCTTTGACTTTCCTTCTTTGTATAGTGCATCTGTCGATCCAAGTATATTGTATATTTGGTTGCGGACTTATATACAATTCGTTGAATTCTCTTATCATAAACTTTTGATCTCTCAAAATCATATTATGTAATATGATGCATGTGTCCTTGATTCTTCGTAGCATGTTAATAGCGTAAGCACGCACTGGTTGTCGCCAACGTCCTTGGAGGTCACCAAAAGCTCGTTCAACATTATTTTTTGCATTTTCTTGTTGTTTTATTGTTACAGCCCGAAACCTATTGGGTATTATTATTACAAACTACCCTTATATTAGTTTGACTATAATATTTATTTGTTTGAAGACTATATATCATTTGTTAGTCAGTGAGTTTTAAGAGGAAAGACAAAGTTTATTTATGTTTGGAGTGGAACGTTAATTTTTTAAAACGTCAATTTTAACGTTCTCACAATAAATATATCTCACATATTTTAAGAAAGACTTGAACCCATAAGGCTAGTGACAATGGGCCGGACGAATTCGGTCGATCGAGCATCACAAATCGGTCACCGGCCAAACAAACACCAAATCGGTTGGAAATACGACTGATAGCAAATCCATGTTTAATCTTCTCTTTTTCTCTCAAGATCAAGTTTTTACCACTAACCATTTCATTTTCTTGAATCAAAATCCCATAAAGCTTCAATCTTTATAACCCAAACATGGAATCATCAAATGGGTCAACCCCCAAAATGACCCAAATCACAGATTTTCAAACGGGTCATGAAAACAGTTAGGATTTTAAGGTATAATTTAAGTGGTTTTATGGCAATTAATATGTCCTGTTTCAGCTGTTTTGTTGTTGTGCCATGCATTGCAGTTTTGGAACAAGTGTATTTAATATGACACCTTGCATGGATTATTTTGATCCTTGCATGCATACGTGTGAAGAATGGTATAACACACATGGAAAAAAAATGAATTAAAAAAATGATGCAATATGGGTTGCCACTGTGATGAGAGAGGTAAATATGATTTGAGGAGAGAGAAAGCTGAGGTGGCAGCCGGAAAGATGATGCAATATGGGTCACGACTGTCACAAGCCTAACAATTTGATTATGAGCTTTTCACACATGCGGTATAATTGAGACACAAACCTTTTGTTTTGGGGTAGAAAGTTATAAGTGACCAATAACTTTTAAGAATGGGACTTGAAGGAGTAAAGGTGCCATGTTAGAAGAGATATCATATTTTTATTGACTCAACTCTTATACTTCCTAGGCTTTCCAAATGTGTAGAAGAGTGTGTGAGTGCGTCGTTAAGTGAAAAAGAGAAGGAAGAACTAGATTTTCCAAGTGATCAATTGATTCATGGATTAATGTTTACTGTCAAGAATTAAGAGCCTAACAACAATCCCCACAAGGTAAGAATGCCCAATTCAAAATAATCTTGCAATTATAAATTTACGGTTCATGCATTTGAAATTGGGGTTTTTGGGTAAGGAGGTTTTTTAGGGAAATTGATAAAGTAATGTTGTTACAGGATTAAGTTCTTTTAATGATTTATGTTTAGTTGATGATTTAGGGGTTTTGGATAAAAGCATGTTTAAGTTAAAGTGATGTTGAAATAAAGTTGATGATAACATCATCATCTTTATTGTTAATTTTAATGGTGTAATCAAAAGAGGTTATGAACGTACAAGTGTTAGTGAATTTAAAGGGATGTTTGGATACGAATTTTGATGTATAAACATCTCCTTGTTAGGAATGGATAGAGGAATGTTAATGAAGGATAATGCTTAGTGGCTTAGTTTACTAGTTATGGACGGAGGTAAGTACTTAGGTACTAATTTAAACTAGCATGATTTTTCATGATTCAATCTCATAATAATCTTTAATGAAGAATGGTATTATTATTTTTATGACTTAAGATCCTTTAGAAAGTACTAACAAAATAAAAAGTCTAAAAATTAATTGTGACAGTTGGATCTTACTGTAAAAAATCATACATACAAGATTTAAACAAAAGACATATATCTCTTTTTTCAAACTGACAAGGGGCAGTTTTGTAATTAACCCGTTTTTTAACTTCACCCTCAAAATTTAAACGCAAGTAGATTTCAAACGGCAAACTTTTAGAAAAAACCGATTTTCTCAAAATTTCTAAAATTTAATCCTCTTTAATTTTGTATAAATTTTGTTAAAAATTTCAAAACTTTTTCTTTTTACATATCAAATGGGTATTAATTTTCTTGATTTTTTTTTTGCATTTTCAACCCCAATTTTTATCGTCATAAATGCCGAATCTTGAAAAACTTAAAACATTAAAGTTATAGATTTTCGTTCACTCTTTACCTAGAAATTCGAATCACTCAAATCCGATATGGTATGAGTGGGATATCGAATGTTAAAGATGATGTTTTAGTCATATTTGTTGCACACAAGGTGTTTGATGAAATGTCTAAAAGAGATTTTTTTTTCTTCTTATAAAAGTACAATCAAATGCACTAATTAGTGTATCACAATATCTTTTTTGTTAACAAGGCTAAATAATGAATCCACTAACTGATGAACAACCAACTAATGAATTAATGAACATTGTGACCTTAACTGATTCATTAGTTAGTATTGTTTATCAGTTAATATGGTTCATCAGTTAATACGATTCATCAATTAACATTGTTCATCAGTCTATATAAAAACACTTAATATTGTTCATTAGTTAGTATTGTTCATCAGTTAATATGGCTTATCAGTTAATATAGTTCATTAATTAATATTGTTCATCTATTTATAAAAAAACACTTAATATTGTTCATTAGTTAGTATTATTCATCAATTAACATGGTTCATCAGTTAATTGGTTTATCAGTTAATATGGTTCATCAATTAATACTGTTCATCAGTTTATAAAAAAAAAAAGGAAAAAAAAGAAAAAACACTTTTTAAATCTTACAATAATAAAATGACTAAAGGTGCGTACAAAAATTAGTGCATTTAACTCGATTTTAGTTAGTATTGTTCATCAGTTAATATGGTTTTTCAGTTAATATGGTTTATCAATTAATATTGTTTATCAGTTATATATATATATATATATATATATATATATATATATATATATATATATATATATATATATATATATATATATATATATATATATATATATAACACTTTTGGAATCTTACATTAATAAAATAACTAAAGGTGCATTGTTGTAAGAAAATTAGTGCATTTAACTCGATTTTAAGACTAAAAGTTCAAGCTAAACATTTTATCAAACACCTTGTGTACAACAAATATAACTAAAATGTCATCTTTAATGTGTGATATCTTACTCATATGACATTGGATTTGAGTGATTCAAAAACCTTTATAAAGAGTAAACCAAAATCTATAATTTTCATGTTTTAAGTTTTTCACGATTCAAAATTTATGATGGTAAAAAATAGGCCCAAAAATGTCAAAAAAATCAAGACCCATTTGATATGTAGAAAAAAAATCGCAATATTCAACAAGATTTATACCAAATTAAAGAGGATTAAATTTTAAAAATTACGCTGAAATCGGTTTTTTTAAAAGTTTATCGTTTGAGAGATATGTGCGTTTGAAATTTAAGGTGAAAAAGCAAAAAATGAGTCAAAAGACCATTATACCCCTAACGAAATTATTGTATAATTTTGGGTGAGGGACACGTGTCACTCTATGAATGGCTATAAAATCTTTTTAGGCTTTTTATTTTGCATCCCCTTTGTAGGGGATCGCAACTCTTATTTTTATTGTTATGAGCTAGTGATTGAAGTGGAAAGTTGTGTCTGCGAAATATATTATGATGAAAGGTAAATTAAGTTAAGTGACTTTGAATGATGAGGACTTAATGACCATTAGGTTATGTGGATGATTTGTCTCATGCTAATATAGAAATCTATGCACATGATTTATGAGAATCATGTGTATGTTTATATGAGTTAGAAGCTAACTCGAATGTGATATGAATGAATATGGCTTAAAGCAATACATATAAGTGAAGTATAAAGCTAATACAGCTAGTATGCCTTGACTTAGCTGTATTGGAGGAATTGTATTATGTAAATACGTGAAGTAGTGACGAATATGAAAGTGTGAATTTATGTAAGTAAATGACTAAAGGTGTTAAAGGATTTTTTTATCAAGATAAGTATAAATTAAGAATCAATGTTTAGCCTCAATGTTTAGCCAAGTGCTTGTGTGTGATGTTTATACATCAAGTATGATATGATGATAAGGATTTAAAACATACCTTTTTAAGGGGTCATTTAGTCCTTATATTCGTATGTATTTGATTAATTATTGCCTTAGATTGTTTCTTTTTGCATTTTAGGTACTTGGGATGCAAAAGATGAAAACCGGAAAGTTTTGGGCTAATTTGGACAAGAAAGTGAAGAAAATGACCTAGTCACAGGAAAGTTTGGAAAAGGGCTCCAGACGGCGTCACACTTTGCACGCGACGCCATCACTGGTATTTGGACTTGAAGATTCAGAGTAAATTTCACACGCGACGGCTCAGACTTTTTAAAGAGCGACGGCGTCACCACCATTTAACAGTTCATGACGGCGTCACTAATCAATAAGCGAGGCGTCACAACGGCGATTCAGCTATAGACAAAACCCTAATGACGGCGGGCTGACAGCTTCACAACCATAACATGACGCCATCACAATTGTAATACTATATATATATTTTTGCATGTTTTCCTTTGTAAATGTAACACTTTGTGTTGGATTACTGAATTCCCCAATCTTCCTCAAACTAGGATTTGAACATAAAATAACCTAAGTGTTTAATATCCGTAAACACAAACAAGTCACTGAGTGAACAGTAACTCAGTGAGTCATCTTCAGGATGCTTAGAACGATCCTATGAAGAAAGGTTCACCATTTAGTGAGGCGGAACTCAGCGAGTGGCATCTAAGCCAAGAAGAATGTGATGGGTTCAGTGAGGATGACAATAACTCACTGAACCCCAAGACTCCTCAACAACTATTGAAGTACTGAAGACTGAAGAATGGGCAGGACTAAGCGAGAAAGTTTGAACATATCAACAGGTGTCCTTATCAACCGGAAGTCAAACTTTCCCTGAATGGCATTATGTCAGGATGGTGTCATCACTGTGCATCAGAAAGGCACATTGTCCTTTACCCAATATAGTCTATTGTAACAGAGAAAAAATATGTAAGTATTTTGTCTCTACTAGATAGGTCATCATTTTCTCTTTATCAGTAACGTTGTAATTTACTTGTGTATAAATAGGTAGCATAAGTGAGGAGTAAAAGTTGACAAGTTTGTGCAATTAATGCTTAGCATTCACAAACCACTTTTACTCCTCCAAAGAACAACACAGTCCCTGAGATTGCTCAGTGAGACCTTTAGTTGTCACTCAAACATTGTTTGGGTTTAGAGAGGAGTCTATACCATACTTGTCGTTTCAATCCCAAGTGTTATTCCGCAAACACTTGGGTATAATTATTTGATTAACTTTTAATAAGAATTAAACGTTGAAAAATACTGTGTCTCTTTTCTTTACATTTATCTTTGTTGTTAATCTTTTACATCTGTGTTAAAAAGTCATGGAACTTGGTTAGATTAACTCTTTAGTTAACTATTAACCAGGTAAACGGGACCAACACTTTGGAGTGGCGAAACCCTAGAAGAATTTCACATCTTTTATAAGGCTTTTTCAGCCACTTTGCTCATGTTTTATTGAAGTTAAGTAATCCCTCTTTAATCATTTAATATGTCTATATGTTGTTTAATTATATGCTTTTCTTTTCTTCACTTTAATATACTAGGCTAAATTAATTAGTGTTTACTTAGATCTATTGAAACCTAGTTGTTGATTATTGATTGCAGTCTCTTATTTAATTGGTTGTCTTGCGTTATGAGTAGGAAAATTGCCTATAATCTTATATGTTTTAGCTTGTAAATCCTACTAAATGCCTTCGTACCATAGAGTGCACTGGTGGTTTATTTTCGTTGCATTTAGTGTGTGAGTTGCAACTTGTAGATAGTAGCATATCCTAAGGAGATGACTTAATTATCACTTGTAGATATATGGTTTACTAAAGGAGACTTATACACTCATAGAGTTAGGGACATTGGTACCACCATATGACAATATCGGAATATAACGCGCCAATTAAACAAGAACGTAACAATTCGATTAATCAATAAGAGATAACTCGGGAATAAGGAAATCTAAGTAAAACACCTTTACCTACCACAAGAGTTACCCCTTTTATTTTTTGGCATATTTAGTTAATTTAGTTTTAGTTAGTTTAATTAGTATTTTTAAGCACCCACTCTTCAAACCCTGAGATTTTTACTTGCTTTATGAAAAATATAAAAAATACAAAAAGAATCCTACCACACCTTTAGACCTATATCGTCAAACACTTCGGCCTTCACAACACTATTCTCCTAGAGAACGATCAATCATACGTATCTTGCCTATATTACACTACAATGGTTAGGTACACTGCCAAAGAGGATTGTAAAACTCGGTAGGTTTTGCAAATCACCCATCATATGAAATAGAACCCTTTGGAGCAAAGTCACACGGAAAGCGGTTCGCTTCAGTTCGGGAACGGGAATGCGGTTCGCTAGGTCCCTAAAATATGGTAAGACCGCGGGGGGGGGGGGGGGGGGGGGGGAGGCTCTTTCGAAACACTACGGTGCGCTCTGGTCCAATGTACCATAAACTTTGGTACGATGTACCCGATTCGGTACAATGTACCATATTAATAATAATATTGAATTTCTACATTACGATACGTATAAGCCAAATATCCATATGATATATTAATACTCAAAGGATTGTTTGGGACATATATCATAAGTGAATGTTTGAAACACATTCCAAAAGATTAGATCATCAAAAATTACATACTAAAATGGATAAAGAGAAACGACAAGCAATTCTAGTCTTCATCTAGATCCTCCCATTGCATGTCTTCAATTCTTGAAGCCGAGCCTTCCAAGTATGCACTTTTGGGATTCATGTCCCACTTTTTAATCGGTCCCTCTTTCTAAGATTCTGAAAACCTTGATATTAGACGAATATTTGAATGAACAAACACCAATTTATCGGCCCTTTTAGTATTCAAGTGGTATCTTTTCACATTATGAATGAAAGAATACGTACTTTAATTTCTTTTCACTGAAGAACTACTTACCAGTTGTGAAAGAACTATCTTAGCTATCTCGACAAGTTTCGGAGTTTCTGAAGCGTAAGTTGACCACCAATCAATTGGATCCATTGTTACCGCATCAATTTGAGCCTGGGGACAAGAATAAGAACCTTTTTTCATGTGAAATTTTGCGTATTGTGCCCGTAACATTTGTGTTTCTTCTTCGTTTTTTGAAATTATTTTAAAGGCATCTATAACACGAACCATCACTTCCTTATCGAGATTTGGAGCCTTTCTAGGAATTTCACTAGGCGCTTTTGTACTAAGATAGGTTTTGTCATAAAACCTCGGTGTGAATGCGAACCTGAGACAATGTAAAGGGATAGTCATTTTCTCCCACCTAGCTAAACCAATATCTTCAACTTAAGGGAAGTATGAATTGTACACATTTTTCATCACATCTTTAATTTCTCCAACTATACTATCCACCCTTTCACATATTTCTCCCATTTTCACTCCCTCCCCATCACAAAATTTAATCAACAAAAAGACCGATTTAGTTATTGCAAGGATGCGATCAACATCATCCCAAAATTCGTCGCTTCTAATTGTTTCACAAACAATCTGTGCATTCTCTCGAGTGTTCTCATCCACTTTTCTAACCCAATTCCTCCACAAGTTAAGGACAATAGTAGTCGCGAGAGCTTCCCTATAGTCCTTTAGTCTTTTCAACAAAATGTAGTGGGTGGCGAATCGGGTTTTATCTACTTTTAACAATTCCAAGGTTGAATTTGCTCTAAAAATTGATAATTCTTGTGTATGATTAAAAAGTACTTAACAATCATCTTACCTCTTTTCTATGTAACTGATAACCAAACTAGTTCTTTAGCTAAATCATTAAATATTAAGTTTAAAGTGTAAATAACACACGGAGACAAGAAGATGTGTTTGTGTACCTTTTCCACCTCCTCTTCAGTAGCCTTGCAATTGGCAGCATTATCCGTTACAACTTGAAGAACGTTACTTGGTCCAATGCTTTCAATAGCTTCGAGTAGAAAATTTTCCACCCCTATTATTTCCACTCCAGAAAAATCCTCAACAAACATAAAAGTGGCACCACGGCTATTAACAGCAAGAATATTAATCAATGGCTTATGTTTAACAATCGACCAACCATCAGATACAATAGATACTCCTTGTGTATACCATGTATCTTTAATTGGTGCTAATTGTAACACCCCCTAATTTGAAATGCGGCAGCGGAATAGAAATTAGGGTGTTACGGTGAGGATCGAAGTCATAATGATAGAAAACGACTCGAAGAGACGTTTTAAAAACATTATTTCATTTATAAATATTTGAAATACAATAGGTCCATATCAGAGTATTATAAAAACTTGATGTTTTGAACTAAATCAAACATCATTTATTTTACATCATATTTGAAATAAAGTAAACATAATTTGAAGATTTTTGCCGCCCGTTCCATGCTTGCTTCCCCTGTTAAATACCTGAGATACATGCTTAAAAGTCAACAAAATTGTTGAGTGAAATCATAGAGTTTGAATTTAATAATCATTTTGATACACAAGCAAGATTGTATTGGAAAATACAATCAGTTTGAAAACATTGATATTGCAGTTCATATATTGCACTAAGTCTCATGACACGCAAACGTTAACAAATACCGTAAAAGGCGGGTGTTTATCAAATCAATGATAAATTTGCCCTCGTGTAATAGGTGATTTGCCAATTCCTATTTTTACTCAAATATAATTATCACGACTAATGCGGCTAACCACATGCATAATGGCATTCCGTCAAGCATTAGTGGGACAGGCTGTCGAACCTTAAGTAGATCTATTCATTATATTCGCGTTCACCGCAGTGATTAATGGTTCATGAATAAGGGTCTTTTGGCAATAGCTAACTTAGGCATATATCAGTCAGGAAAGCATACAGAAAAATACTTGTGATCTATTTATAACATGTATCCCCCTCACGGAGTTTTGGAAATAATTAAATGTGAGGCTATGACTCACCTTGATTGATACTGAAAACGAAGAAAATAAAGTCGGATGAATTTTATGAAAACGGCTTCAAAACACAACCTGATAAATAAATTTATCTAAGAACTTGACCAAAAACTATTTGGTAATTATAAAGAAAATAACGAATATTAGATATTCGCTATGACGATTAAGTGATGTGCAGTGAAAATATTGTGATATGCATGATATGACAAAATATGATTTTTAAAATTATCCATCGAAGTTTTTCCTTTTTAATCGTAAGTAAAACCTTAACTTTTTAACTATCGTTATATATATTATTAACATTAAGTTAATAATATATATATATAAATAAAAATAAAGCTTAAACATGATATGAAATAAATTGACGAAAATATAAAATAAATAAGAATGATAAATCAGTTACGTTTAGTCTTTGTCTCCTTTTCCAATTTTACCATTTTTACACTAACGATACTTGCGTTACACCGTTAGTCCTTTTTATATATTTTTCAATTATAGTCCTCTACTTTGTCCAATAATCAATACAAACCTTCTAATATTAATTTTTATCACATTTTAACCTTAGATTTCTGTATTTATAGGTTTAGTCCTTGATTTTCAATATTTACACATTTAGTCCTTCTAGGTGTCGTCGCGTTACATTTTTAGTCCAATTTTACAAAAATGATTATGAAACTTTCTAAAAAATTTCCGAAGCTTATTTATTAATTAAAAAGCTTATTTAACTGCTTATTTATTTCAAAAGCTCATTTTTATGGCTTATGGGCCTGGATCGAATTATCTTAAGGCCCGTTAAGATTTTTAGAGGCGAGGGCATAGAAAAAGTTTTGGGCTTGGCTTTGGACCATTTTTATGATTCTAAAAACATTTCTTATAGGTCCAGTGGGCTTACGGATTTCAAAAGCTTAGTGGGCTTTAGTTAAGCCCACTCGACAATAATAAAGTTTTTATAAATATTTTTAGTTTTGAAATCCGGTTTATGTACATTCAAAATAGATCGTTTAGGATGTCAAAACGTGATTATTTTTACAAGTTGTTTATATGAAATTGTTAGTTTGCTAGGTGATCTATGACGTCGTGAAAAAATATGGTACTATTGTTAAACGAAATTTTAAGTTATACGTTGGTTTTGAGACATGGTTGGGTCGATTTATATAACTTGAAAACTTGCAAAATTTTACTAAGTGTTATACTAAATTTAAATCGATGGATGCAAGTTAAAATGAATGCATGAAATGATTATAACGTTACAACTAAAGTGAATGGTGGTTGCGACGTGATTCCTAGGCCTTCCAAGATAGAGGCTAATCACGTCTCGTGTACTAAGAACAAATATATACTTGAATTAAACGTGTAAAGTGTAGACGATTGAAACAAACATCACAAGGTGCATGAACATGTAAATACGTATGAAATGGATTAGAATTGAGTGTAAGAAACTTACAAACACCTTAAAGGTGATATAGAGTCGAGATAGGTATAAAAGAACACAAGAAATCACGTCCAAGCTATATAACCCAAACGTTATATATTATTTTGAACCCGATATCTTTTCTTTGCTTCCAATATAATTCCACTCGACTTGTAAGTCTTATGAGAAGGATTTGAAAGTCCAATTATTGCAGTGAAAGAATGAGAGAATGAATAAGAGTAAGATGCATGCAACGTACGTATATATATTACAAATATATAACGTTTTAGTAAGAAAGTTCAATGTAAACTCTTCCCACACTATTGCATGTCAGTACTAGACTCCTTAGGTGAAGTTTTATATTGTTTTAGGATAGCTTGTGAGAGCACAAAAGAAGGAGGGTGTTGGGTGATTCATGCTATATGTCGACCAAGGTATTTTCCATATATACGATTTACCAAATCGTATACCACTTGAGCATACTTGATCATCCTTAACATTTGAGCATGAAATCATCTTAGGAATAATATTAGGAACGATTAGAAACAAACTAGATTCAAAACGGTTAAGTTTTGAATATATTGTAAATCGAGTTGGGTTTGCTAAGGTCGATTACTATGCCTCTTAAAAACGTATCAAAACTCATCGTAGGCACGCGAGACTTGACACACTAATTGTTGACTAGTAGGTTAACGAGATGAGAAAATAAAATATATAGGTCGTGTGCTAAATTTACGAATAAACGGTGCGATTTGGAGGTGGTTTGGAATATGTCGATCGGATGAAAATTAAATAAATTGGATTTCGGGCTTATTGGCGTGGGCTTATGAATAGTGTAAATGGAGTGGGCCGAAATAATTAAGGGTCCGGTTAGGTTAATAGGGTAATTAGTGAATTTTAATTATGTTTAATAAATATAATTAGGATTAGGATTAAATGAAAAGTTTAGGTTTCGTGTAACGTGTCGAGGATTAATTCCGTCATTTCGTGAATTATATTATTTTGTGAAAATCGCCAAAATAATATAATAAGAAAAATTTTAAATTTTTCCGAGAAAATGGGAATTAGAAACGATAATGAAAGATTATATATTTATTAACGATTTAATTACAAGAAATTTTTACAGGGTTCTACAGTACCCACTTGTCATTCTGAATTTCGTCCCGAAATTCGATTTTAAGAAATCTAACAAGTGCGTTCTATGAAAATAAGTGCGGATATTTCTCACGGAATCTATCTTCTCTTTCCCATGTATAAGTCGGTCCTCGCTTAGAGTCCCATCTTACTTTTACAATGGGGATACGATTCTGTTTGAGTTGTTTTATCTCTCTATCCATTATTTCCACAGGCTCTTCGGTGAACACTAGTTTGTCGTCCAATCTAATCTCTTTTAGTGGAATGACGAGAGTTTCGTCTGACAAACATTTCTTGAGTTGGGATACGTGAAACGTAGGGTGTACCCCACTAAGTTCATCCGGAAGTTCTAACTTATAAGCAACTGAACCAATTCTCTCCAAAATTTTGAAAGGTCCAATATACCTCGGATTGAACTTTCCACGTTTTCCAAAGCGAATCATTCCTTTGCATGGCGAAACCTTCAACATGACTTTGTCTCCTACTTGAAATTCCATAGGCTTTCTCCTGACATCAGCATAACTTTTCGTCACGAGCAGCTTGCAAGTGTTGCTTGATTTGGAATATCTTCTCAGTAGTATCATGTATTAGCTCTGGTCAGGTAAGTTGCATATCACCAACTTCTGTCCAACAGATTGGTGATCTGCACTTTCTTCCATACAGTGCCTCAAAAGGTGCAGCCTTTATGCTGGCATGGTAGCTATTATTGTACGAGAATTCAACTAATGGCAAGTGTCTATCCCAACCTTTTCCGAAATCAATCACACATGCTCGAAGCATGTCTTCCAAGGTTTGGATTGTTCTCTCACTTTGTCCATCGGTTTGCGGATGATAAGCGGTGCTCATATCTAACTTAGTACCAAGAGATTTCTGTAGCGATTCCCAAAATCTTGATGTGAATCGGCTATCTCTATCAGAAATAATAGATATTGGTACCCCATGTCTAATCACAATTTCCTTAAAATACAACTGAGCGAGTGTTTCCATCTCGTCAGTTTCCTTGATTGGTAGAAAATGTGCAGACTTGGTTAATCGATCGATGATAACTCAGATTGTGTCTAATCCAGTCGAAGTCTTTGGTAATTTGGTAATAAAATCCATTGTGATTCGTTCCCATTTCCAGACTGGAATTTCTGGTTGCACGAGTAATCCTGATGGTTTCTGAGTCTCTGCTTTTACTCTAGAGCAGGTTAAACATTTACCAACGTACTCGGCAATATCAACTTTCATATTTGGCCACCAATAATTCTTCTTAATATCTTGGTACATTTTATTGGAACCGGGATGAATAGAATATTTGGATTTATGAGATTCATGCATGATAAGGTCTCGAATACTTCCAAATAGAGGAATCCAATATCTTTCCTTAAAACATAACATTCCATCATTTCTTCTCACAAATTCTTTTTCATTATTTGGCATTCTGTCAACCTGATCTTCCAGGTTTGACCTTCTGTCAATTTTCTCATATTGCCGGTTTTCTTCTTGTAGAGCTTCCATTTGAGCTTTGATGATTTGAGCAGGAAGTGGCAAATGAATTGTCATTCCTAGAGATCGAACTCTAAGAGGTTTAATTCTATCTTTTCTACTCAACGCATCGGCTACTACATTCGCTTTAAAAGGATGGTAACGAATTTCACAGTCGTAGTCATTGAGTAATTCTAACCATCTTCTTTGCCTCATGTTTAGCTCCTTCTGATCTAAGATATGCTGTAGACTCTTGTGATCGGTGAAAAACGTACACTTTGTACCATATAGGTAATGTCTCCATATCTTAAGAGCAAAAACTACTGCTCCTAATTCTAGATCATGAGTGGTGTAGTTTTCTTCATTCTTTTTCAGCTGTCGTGAAGCATAGGCTATAACTTTGTCTCTTTGCATTAGTACCGCACCTAAACCATGATGAGATGCGTCACAATACACTACAAAGTCCTCATTGCCTTCTGGTAATGCCAATATTGGTGCTTCACAAAGCTTTTGTTTCAGCAGTTGAAATGCTGACTCCTGCTTCTCTTCCCAGTTATACTTCTTGTTCTTCTGGGTCAGTTCCGTCAATGGTTTTGCAATCTTTGAAAAACCTTCTATAAATCTCCGG
Source organism: Artemisia argyi (assembly GCA_030686995.1). Taxonomy (NCBI): domain Eukaryota; kingdom Viridiplantae; phylum Streptophyta; class Magnoliopsida; order Asterales; family Asteraceae; genus Artemisia; species Artemisia argyi. The sequence continues at coordinate 68,563,947 of CM060708.1, forward strand.
TAATAACCAGCGAGACCTAAGAATTGACGAATCTCGGTTGGGGAGGTGGGTGACGTCCAACCTTTAACTGCTTCAATCTTCGCGGGATCTACATGTATACCTTTGTTGTTGATGATATGGCCTAAAAATTGAACGGTTGAAATCCAAAAATCACATTTGGAAAACTTGGCGTACAACTTTTCCTTCTTAAGTAACTCCAAAATAGTCCTTAAGTGTTCGGCATGCTCGTCTTTATTGCGCGAATAGATTAAAATATCATCAATGAACACAATAACGAGTTTATCCAAGTATGGTTTGCATACTCGGTTCATTAAATCCATGAATACAGCTGGTGCATTGGTAAGACCAAATGGCATCACCTGAAATTCATAATGTCCGTATCGTGTTCGAAAAGCTGTCTTGGGAATGTCCTCTTCCCTAACTCTTAGTTGATGATATCCTGATCTAAGATCGATTTTTGAGTACACACTTGATCCTTGTAATTGGTCAAATAGATCGTCAATCCTTGGTAATGGATATCGATTCTTCACCGTGAGTTTGTTCAACTCTCTGTAATCGATACACATTCGGAACGTTCCATCTTTCTTTTTGACAAATAGGATTGGTGCTCCCCAAGGGGATGAACTCGGTTGAATGAAACCTTTATCTGATAGTTCTTTTAACTGTTCAGATAATTCTTTCATTTCGGAGGGTGCTAATCGATATGGTGCTTTTGCAACGGGTGATGCTCCAGGCACTAAATCGATTCGGAATTCTACTTGACGAGTTGGTGGGATTCCAGGTAAGTCTTCGGGAAATACATCAGAAAATTCTCTTACAACTGGCACTTCATCAAGTTGTTTCTTCTTTTCTTTTGTTTCTCCTCCCGTTACTTGGATTTGAAATACATGGCATCCTTTGCTTATGTATTTCATCGTCTTGGCGTACGAAATGATATTGAAAGAAGTTTTAGGTTTATCACCTTGGATGATTAAGGTTTCACCGTCGAATGGAATTTGGATGAGTTTCTCATCACAAATTATTCTGGCACGGTGTTTAGATAACCAATCCATACCAATGATGACATCAAAACTTCTCAATTGGATGGGCATAAGATTGATAGGGAAAGATTTATTTAGAAGGGTTAAGGTGCAGTTTTTGATTAAGGTATTGGTACTTAAAATATTCCCATATGCTAATTCTATTTCATAGATAGTATCTAATTCTACAGGAGTAATATTTAGATTTGCGGCAAACAAAGTAGACACAAAACTTTTATCTGCTCCTGAATCAAATAATATCTTAGCATCTTGTTGATTTAATAGGAACGTACCAGTAACAACATCTGAATTCTGCGTTGTGTTCCCATCACCAAGTACATACGCTCTTCCTCTGGCAACATTATTGGTAAATTTCAGACATTGAGGTCTGTAATGTCCAACTTCTCCACAACCATGGCACTTTACTGCTATCGGTTGTGTGTTGGCTCCAGTCGCTCGACAGTCCCTTGTCATATGACCAATTCTTTTACAGTTGCCACAAGCAGCCCTACATGCTCCATTATGATGCACGTTGCACTTGTTACATGGGGGTAGAGTTCCAGAATAACCTTTACTTTCTGCAGGCACTGCTGCATAAGCTCGGGTAGCTTCTTGTCGACGATTTTGTTGCTGATGATGATTACTACGGTTCTGTTGCTGATCTCTGTTGCGATTTCTGCTTTGATTGTTGTTGTTGCTGTAGCTACGGTTACCACTGTAACTGTTGTTATAGCTGCGGTTGTTGCTATTGTTACTCCCTCGGTTGTCAGCACTTCTCTTGTGCTCATTAATCACAGAGGTAGAACCTCTTTTGATTACCCGGGTTAACAATATCTGAGCAAGCTCCATAGCTTCTTCTACTGACTTTGGATTCGATGAGGTAACATCTCCTTCAATGGATGGTGGTAGTCCCTCCACGTATTTCTCCAATGCTTGTTCAACATCGGGTACTATAGTTGGACACAGCACCGACAACTCCAGAAACTTTTTGTCGTATGTCTTCAAGTCATTATACCTTACAACTAGCTGATGAAATTCATCTTCTAGTTTTCGAATCTCTGTCCTTGGACAATACTTCTTCAACATTTTATTCTTCAACTCATTCCACGAAAGTCTGAAAGCTTCATCTGGACCCATAGCATTCGCAGTAGTGTTCCACCACGATAATGCCTCTCCTTGAAGTGTTCCTGTAGCAAAAGTAACTTTGCTATTCTCAGGACAACCACTCCTCTTGAAGACTGTCTCAGTATGCTCAAACCAATGTGCCATTTCAGTCACTCCTTCAATTCCTTTGAAGTTTGTTGGCTTGCAAGTCATGAAATCCTTGTAAGTACAATTACGTGGAGTAATTGTATTAGCTTCACGATTTGCACCATTGGTATTATTCAAACGATCCACTTCACGAGCTGCAGATATTCCCTCAGCAATCATTCTTTGAACCTCAGTGGGGGTCAAGATCACTTCCGGGTTAGAGTTTTCGCTACTTGCATGCTCCATTTTTCTATTAATAATACAAATATATAGCATTTAGAATTTTAAACAACCACTTGTTTTAAAGATTCTTGTGAAGTAGGGAAAATTAATTTTTGAGTCTTAATAATAATTGGGCATCATATGTAGTTTTTATTTTGATACAACAGTCATAATCATTCCGATATGTTAGATGCAATTTTAATACACATGAACCACCATAAGCATAAGTTAACATTTGTATATAGTAATATCAAAACCAACAGCATAACATTAATAACTTTAAATCAGTTGAGTTGTTATAACAAAACGATACAAGCTTATTAAATGCCACATGCGGCAGGCTTGAATGCCTTATTACTAGTACAAATACTAACTGTCTCTAATGATTAGGTATGTTCACATGTCCTCCCATCTCTAAGATTTGAGTTCGGAGCTCTTGCATCTCGGTATGATGTTGTATCTTCATATCTCCTACAATGTTTTCCAATGTATCTGCTCTTCGGTGTGCAAGCTGGGCTTCCCAAGTATGGTCATGTCCCTCTCTCCGCAATGATATCGCGAAAGAACATGTCTCAGAGATATCCGAACGTATCTGAGCTAACCCCTGCTGCAACTCTATCCTATCGGCTATAAGGTTATGTAAGGTGTTGTGGGTAGTATCTGAATGATCGAAAGATGAATAATCAATCATTTGAAGAAGTGAGTCTATCTGATCTTCGTGATGCTCCAATCGCGTCACTACTACAGAAGGTGAACAGGTAGAAGGAATATCCATCCTAGCACTCTCGCCAGTTTCATTGATATGAGCTGGGGGAGTAAAACCAGGCGGATAGGGTAATGATGGTGAAAGTGGAGAAATAGAATCAGAAATACGAAGGCGGCTGGATGTAGGTATATCTACCTCAGGGATGGGTTCTCTTGGGTGAAAATTATACGGATAAGTTTGGCTAAAAAGGTTGAATAGGTGATCGGGTGCATATGAATTGAAATCATGACGTGGTAATGGTGTCGGTAAAACAAAAGTATTGGGATTTTCAGGCGTTGTAGCAATTTCGTCTTGCTCCTAGGGTTCTGTCTCTTGGGAAACAGCGTCAGGTACAAAAGTAGAACGATAAACAGGCGAAGTAACGGACGCGACGGAAATATCAGAGTCGGATTCGAACATACTCATATTGACACAATACTGAAACAATTTATAAATAGCGCAAAATAAGAATTTATTATCATAAAATTTTAACATATCATAATCAAAATATCATAGCTTAATGATTAACTTACGGAGTGCTGTAGCAAGCAGGTACGGCGGGCAAAAATTTATATGATAAAACTTTAATTTATTTGAAAGTATAGTTATAGTTCAATGTTTGAAAACATTTGGTTCTCTATAACGATGTCTCTGATGCCAATCTGTAACACCCCCTAATTTGAAATGTGGCAGCGGAATAGAAATTAGGGTGTTACGGTGAGGATCGAAGTCATAATGATAGAAAACGACTCGAAGAGACGTTTTAAAAACATTATTTCATTTATAAATATTTGAAATACAATAGGTCCTTATCAGAGTATTATAAAAACTTGATGTTTTGAACTAAATCAAACATCATTTACTTTACATCATATTTGAAATAAAGTAAACATAATTTGAAGATTTTTGCCGCCCGTTCCATGCTTGCTTCCCCTGTTAAATACCTGAGATACATGCTTAAAAGTCAACAAAATTGTTGAGTGAAATCATAGAGTTTGAATTTAATAATCATTTTAATACACAAGCAAGATTGTATTGGAAAATACAATCAGTTTGAAAACATTGATATTGCAGTTCATATATTGCACTAAGTCTCATGACACGCAAACGTTAACAAATACCGTAAACGGCGGGTGTTTATCAAATCAATGATAAATTTGCCCTCGTGTAATAGGTGATTTGCCAATTCCTATTTTTACTCAAATATAATTATCACGACTAATGCGGCTAACCACATGCATAATGGCATTCCGTCAAGCATTAGTGGGACAGGCTGTCGAACCTTAAATAGATCTACTCATTATATTCGCGTTCACCGCAGTGATTAATGGTTCATGAATAAGGGTCTTTTGGCAATAACTAACTTAGGCATATATCAGTCAGGAAAGCATACAGAAAAATACTTGTGATCTATTTATAACATGTATCCCCCTCACGGAGTTTTGGAAATAATTAAATGTGAGGCTATGACTCACCTTGATTGATACTGAAAACGAAGAAAATAAAGTCGGATGAATTTTATGAAAACGACTTCAAAACACAACCTGATAAATAAATTTATCTAAGAACTTGACCAAAAACTATTTGGTAATTATAAAGAAAATAACGAATATTAGATATTCGCTATGACGATTAAGTGATGTGCAGTGAAAATATTGTGATATGCATGATATGACAAAATATGATTTTTAAAATTATCCATCGAAGTTTTTCCTTTTTAATCGTAAGTAAAACCTTAACTTTTTAACTATCGTTATATATATTATTAACATTAAGTTAATAATATATATATAAATAAAAATAAAGCTTAAACATGATATGAAATAAATTGACGAAAATATAAAATAAATAAGAATGATAAATAAGTTACGTTTAGTCTTTGTCTCCTTTTCCAATTTTACCATTTTTACACTAACGATACTTGCGTTACACCGTTAGTCCTTTTTATATATTTTTCAATTATAGTCCTCTACTTTGTCCAATAATCAATACAAACCTTCTAATATTAATTTTTATCACATTTTAACCTTAGATTTATGTATTTACAGGTTTATTCCTTGATTTTCAATATTTACACATTTAGTCCTTCTAGGTGTCGTCGCGTTACATTTTTAGTCCAATTTTACAAAAATGATTATGAAACTTTCTAAAAAATTTCCGAAGCTTATTCATTAATTAACAAGCTTATTTAACTGCTTATTTATTTCAAAAGCTCATTTTTATGGCTTATGGGCCTGGATCGAATTATCTTAGGGCCCGTTAAGATTTTTAGAGGCGAGGGCATAGAAAAAGTTTTGGGCTTGGCTTTGGACCATTTTTATGATTCTAAAAACATTTCTTATAGGCCCAGTGGGCTTACGGATTTCAAAAGCTTAGTGGGCTTTAGTTAAGCCCACTCGACAATAATAAAGTTTTTATAAATATTTTTAGTTTTGAAATCCGGTTTATGTAGATTCAAAATAGATCGTTTAAGATGTCAAAACGTGATTATTTTTACAAGTTGTTTATATGAAATTGTTAGTTTGCTAGGTGATCTATGACGTCGTGAAAAAATATGGTACTATTGTTAAACGAAATTTTAAGTTATACGTTGGTTTTGAGACATGGTTGGGTCGATTTATATAACTTGAAAACTTGCAAAATTTTACTAAGTGTTATACTAAATTTAAATCGATGGATGCAAGTTAAAATGAATGCATGAAATGATTATAACATTACAACTAAAGTGAATGGTGGTTGCTACGTGATCCCTAGGCCTTCCAAGATAGAGGCTAATCACGTCTCGTGTACTAAGAACAAATATATACTTGAATTAAACGTGTAAAGTGTAGACGATTGAAACAAACATCACAAGGTGCATGAACATATAAATACGTATGAAATGGATTAGAATTGGGTGTAAGAAACTTACAAACACCTTAAAGGTGATATAGAGTCGAGATAGGTATAAAAGAACACAAGAAATCACGTCCAAGCTATATAACCCAAACGTTATATATTATTTTGAACCCGATATCTTTTCTTTGCTTCCAATATAATTCCACTCGACTTGTAAGTCTTATGAGAAGGATTTGAAAGTCCAATTATTGCAGTGAAAGAATGAGAGAATGAATAAGAGTAAGATGCATGCAACGTACGTATATATATTACAAATATATAACGTTTTAGTAAGAAAGTTCAATGTAAACTCTTCCCACACTATTGCATGTCAGTACTAGACTCCTTAGGTGAAGTTTTATATTGTTTTAGGATAGCTTGTGAGAGCACAAAAGAAGGAGGGTGTTGGGTGATTCATGCTATATGTCGACCAAGGTATTTTCCATATATACGATTTACCAAATCGTATACCACTTGAGCATACTTGATCATCCTTAACATTTGAGCATGAAATCATCTTAGGAATAATATTAGGAACGATTAGAAACAAACTAGATTCAAAACGGTTAAGTTTTGAATATATTGTAAATCGAGTTGGGTTTGCTAAGGTCGATTACTATGCCTCTTAAAAACGTATCAAAACTCATCGTAGGCACGCGAGACTTGACACACTAATTGTTGACTAGTAGGTTAACGAGATGAGAAAATAAAATATATAGGTCGTGTGCTAAATTTACGAATAAACGGTGCGATTTGGAGGTGGTTTGGAATATTTCGATCGGATGAAAATTAAATAAATTGGATTTTGGGTTTATTGGCGTGGGCTTATGAATAGTGTAAATGGAGTGGGCCGAAATAATTAAGGGTCCGGTTAGGTTAATAGGGTAATTAGTGAATTTTAATTATGTTTAATAAATATAATTAGGATTAGGATTTAGGTTTAGGATTAAATGAAAAGTTTAGGTTTCGTGTAACGTGTCGAGGATTAATTCCGTCATTTCGTGAATTATATTATTTTGTGAAAATTGCCAAAATAATATAATAAGAAAAATTTTAAATTTTTCCGAGAAAATGGGAATTAGAAACGATAATGAAAGATTATATATTTATTAATGATTTAATTACAAGAAATTTTTACAGGGTTCTACACTAATTCTTTTTCTACATCCCTAGAACATTCATCAAGTTGTATGGTCCTTGCTAATTCTTTTTCTGCAACCATTTCTTGAAATTGAGGGTTACACAAAACATTAAACGGTATTCCATTTAAACATAGACCCCACATGATTTTTAAATCAACTGAGCTTCTTTTCATTATACCAAACGATTGTTCGATTGGTCTTTTACTCTGTTTTTAGAAATAACCAAATTTTTTAAAGCCTTTGACACACCAACCTTTTCTGCATTGCTTACCTTTCTCCTTAAAGCCTCGTACTTCTCTTGATCCTTGATTAACTCACTACACCTTCTAATTTCAGCTTCTTTTCCAGGTGGGGGTCAAAAAAACAAATGTGTATTCTTGAATAAATTGCACCTTGCAATGATTACAAACCCAAACTTTTGAACCGCATGGGTTTTCGCTATTACAAGTAGAAACAAAAACAACTTCATCAAGTAATGGCTTACCATCATTGGTGTGAGATTGTGTTTGTGTTTGAGTTTGAGCTGCCCTTCCATTATTATCTGTACTCTCTTCCTCGTCAACAACATCATTAACTTCTTGATTGTTTCTTGCTCAAGCATAGAATCATGGTTTCCTTTTTTTTTTTTTTTTTTTTTTTTTTCTTTTTTTTTTTTTTTTTTTACCAAAAACCATTTTGAAGAGTTTTTTTTTATCAGTTAAGTTTTTTTATGCAGATAAGAAGATGTTGTCGAATGGCTTTGATATAAGTGGAAGTAATTAGTGGTTAAAGTTAAATATGAGTGGATGTAGTTAAAGGGGAGTGAATTGAATTGGGAATAGAAAGAGACGATGAATGGATTTAATTAAATTATTTGGGATATAAGTGAATAAAATTAAATTAGTTGAAGTAATTGTTGGTTAAAATTTGGTATGTTGTACCAATTCGTTTAGGTACGTTGTACTAATTCATTTTGGTACGCTATACCGATTCATTTGTGTGCGTTGAACCAGTAGGCATCGGTACGACGTTTGGGTATGAACGATCCGAAACGTGGAACGCGACTGAGTCAATGTTTCCTGTGACTTTGCTTTGAAGGTAGCCATATGAATGCTAAGATACAAAGTAAGTGTGTTATTATGTGTAAATGTGTTATGTGTGATTATGTAAAGGAGATATGTTAAGTATTACGTGTTAGCATGGTGTATTGTAAGTTTACATTTTTATAAGCATTGCTTAAATTGTGTTAAACTAACATGTTAATGTATGTGAAAATGTAATGATAATTGATTGTGAATGTTTATGAGAAATAATGCCCTTCGGAATAATGGTAAGCATCTTTCAAGGAAAGATATAGAACCCTTTGAGGCAAGTGAAAATGTCAAAATACCTTCTGGGTATCGGATAAGTCCCTTTTTAGGGCAAGTTATTATAAATTGGAAATATGAGAATACGCGTTCCAAGATAATACATCATATTACCAGAAAAATAAATTGAATGACTTCATTGTATATACGTACTTATATTATAAGCTCGAGCATAAATCCTTATAAGATTGCAGTTGCTAGGTACACGGTATTAGAATAACTTTCACATGATCACTTGTGCATATTTGTGTTTCAAATGTATGTTTTTAGGCTCTCAAACACGTACAATACTTTCTATGACCAGAACACTCAAAATAACAATTGTTTGTAATGTTAAAATGTTAAATACATGTGTATGCATGTTACATCAACCTTGCTTAGAAGATGGATTCTTATTTTTAATTTTGAAACTTCTCATTAACATTTACTCCCTCAGCTCCAATTAAGTGTTAGCCAGTAATATTTGTTATGTATTTGTATTAGGCTCAAAGCCCGCATCTAGAACCATCCATGTATCTATATTTATTGTACCGTATTATGATCAAGGAATCTATATTTATCGTACCGTATTATGCTAAGGTCACAATCACTAATCCACACACTTTTATTACTATGGTGATTCGTGCTTAGGTCACGATCCAGGTTCGTTATTTTACCCATACTCTTCGTTCCATAAAACTCATACCAACAACCTACTAAAACCTAACATCAACAATGACTGGTGATACCCCTCTTCAAACTGTACCACTGTTAGACAAACTCTCCAGGGTTACACATCATCATCTTCTCACACGGGTTCCGGTTAAACTCGATCTCGACAATTGCAACTATGCATCATGGGCTTATGTTTTTGAACAACTATTAAGTGGCTATGAGGTTTCAAAATACATTCATGGTTTCCCACTTGATGCCTCAACTAGCATTCTTACCCCTCTCATCCTGGAGGAAAAGAAGGTTAACAACATTGTGCTTTCTTGGATTTTTACTACTCTTTCGAATGACTTTAAGCATCAACACATAATTTCAACATTGATCAAGACAACAAACGATCTCATACCATTGCGTTAAAGGGGGAGCTGCATTCACTTAAGCTCGATGATTTAAGCATCAACACATACTTTCGAAATATTGAGTTGATTACCACTATTCTTACTAGTCTTGGATCTCCTGTTACTAATGAAGACGTTGTTACGTTTGCTCTCAAAGGCCTACCAAACAAGCATGACAATGTGTGTGGTATCATGCATCATCGGGAGTTCGGGACACTTTTCCTAACCTCAAAAACTGCACGCTCGATGCTAACTAATGAAAAAATGCGCCTAAAATCTAACTTTTAATCACTACCAGTGGACTCCTCATCTTCTTCTCCCATGGTACTTATGGCTGAATCAGGTACTTCTCGTCGACCATATAATCCTCAAGTTAAGTCGTGGCGTCCATGTTATAACTTTGCTAAAGGTATGTGTCGGTTTGGTGAGGGTTGTAAGTTTGTTCATGATGCGAATGTGAAAACTAGTCATACTAATAATGTTGAGACGAAAGGGAACCATACTGAAGAATTGTCGTTTAAGCTGTCAAGTCACTTAGGTTTAACTGGTCATGTGGAGAACTTGAATGGGAATACTACAACAGAAACTAAGTTATCTAATATCTCCCATGCGAATCCCACTACTTTATAGGCAGTTAATTAAAAAAAAGTATCATACTTGCCACCATTTTCTCTTGTGAGTAGCGAACAATTTTTTTTGCTTTTGTGGGTACTTTTCTTTCAAATTCATCCTTTTTAGGGTACTATGTGACATTTTTGCCTTTCAGGGAAAGACATTTTCTATTAGCTAAGAGGGGCAAAAATGTCCAATTTTTTTGCAAAATACCCTAAAAAATATGAATTTGAAAGAAAAGTACTTACTAAAGCAAAAAAATTTGTTCGCTACACACAAGAGAAAAGGGTGGCAAGTATGATACTTTATTTAATCATTTGCCCTACTTTATATACCCACACTGGACAAGGCCAAATTTCTTTTTCTACTATCAACACTATTAGGTCAATTCCCTCTGTTGGACCGCCCCTGGTTTTGGATACTCCCAAGTTCAATATGTTTGCCCACCACCTTCTATTGGTAATCATGTAATGCAATCGGCCCAACAGGCCCACTCGGGGTCCACATCATCTCCTCCGGGTCTATAGGATCCCGCAGTTACCCCGGGACAGGAGACCACTCTATCTCATGCTTTCATTGCTGGGACACTTCATGATCCTGCTACTGGCACTTGGAATTTGGACATAGGTGCGAGCTCACATCTTAATGATTCAGTTAATAGTCTCAATAATGTTTTTAACACTTGTATTTATCCATCTGTCTCGGTTGGTGATGGGCATTCTATTCCTGTCATCAATACGGGCCATAGTATTTTACCAACTCCTTTTCCACCTCTTCACCTAAATAACGTGCTCACTACCCCTCATATTGTCAAAATTTTAATTAAATATATGTTCGTCAATTTGTTCGTGATAATAATTGCACTACTGAATTTGAGGCGTTTGGTTTTTCTGTCAAGGATTTCACGACTCAATGGGTGCTGCTCCGATATGATAGCACATGGGATCTCTTTACCCGGTCACAGCTCGATCTCTGATTCCTCATGCCTTCCTTGTTAGTCAGAATACGTGGCATAAACGTATTTGATATCCAGGAAGCGAAGTATTACGTCGTCTTGTCTCCAATAATTTTATTTCGTGTAATAAAGAGAAACATCCCGTTCTTTGTCATGCTTGTCAGCTTGGCCAACACGTGAGGCTTCCGTTTATTAGTTCCGAAACTGTTGTTAATGCTTGTTTTGATATTATTCATTCTGATGTTGGACTTCACCAGTTGCGAGTCTTTAGGGTTTTAAATATTACGTATTGTTCTTGGATCATTATTCGCACTTTGTTTGGGTTTATCCTTTAATTAAAAAACCTGATGTTCTGTCTAAATTTATCTTGTTTTGTAACTATGTTCACACTCAGTTTAAGTGTAGAATCAAATCCTTTCAGTGTGATCATGGTGGTGAATTCGACAACAATAACCTACATAAACTTTTTGTAAACAATGGCATAAAGTTTTGTTTTTCATGTCCCAAAACATCCCAACAGTATGGCAAGTCTGAACGAATGGTATCAAATCCTTTCAGTGTGATCATGGTGGTGAATTCGACAACCATTACCTACATAAACTTTTTGTAAACAATGGCATAAAGTTTTGTTTCATGTCCCAAAACATCCCAACAGTATGGTAAGTCTGAACGAATGGTTCGCACCATCAATAAATTCAAACTTTACTTTTTCAAGCCAATCTCCCAACAACCTTTTGGGTCGAAGCTCTCAACATGGTTGTTCATTTACTCAATATCCTGCCTTCGAATGCTATTGCTAATGACATCCCTTACACCCGCTTATTTGGCAAACACTCCAACTATAGCATTTTACTAACATTTGATTATTTATGCTACCCTCATGTAACATCCTGACTACTTAGACCACAATATTTTCCGCTTTACCCGCAAGCTTACGGCTTTGCTTTGTGGCCCTCATATGAGACTTCCCGACAGGTCACCCATACCAGTGCTACTCTTATATGAGCACGCTTAATTTCCAGTTCCTAAGAACCACACTCACACTAGACCACAAAACTTGTTGTGTCTAGTAAGGCGTATGTTATCCTTATATACCTAATATCACTCCAAGCCACAACCGATGTGGGATTTGCTTAGGGTGTTATACCTCACTTATACCCTAATCACAAACTTGAACCTCGCGCCACACCCTCAATCCTTTTGGGACACGCCTCCAATCATCGTAGATATCGTTGTCTCGAATTACATACCAATAAAATCATTCTTTCTTGCCATGTTACTTTTGATGAAACTATGTTTCTATATTGCTCTTCTCAAACAACCTCGACACCCACCTATAATTTTTTGGATGACCCACCCGATCTAATTCCTCCAATCATTTCATCCATCCCTGTTCCACAACCCATTGTACTTCCACCTATACCCAAGCCCACAACACCGCTTGCCTAACATGATGAGGTCCAACATCAAACATCACCACCCACGGCCCAACACCTCACCCCAACTCCATCACTACCCATGACTCAACCACCACCTCCGACACCTCCTACCAAAAATCCACAAATTATTCTTGACCCTCCTCACAATTCGAACCCTGTCTCGATTCATCCCATAGTCACATGCTATCGTGTTCGGACTAATCGTCCTACTCAACATCTCAATATGCATGTTTCTTCGGTGTCGCCTTTACCAAAGTTATATTGTGATGCTTTTAATGATCCAAATTGGCAAAATGCTATGTGTGATGAATACACTGCACTTATTAAAAGCAAAAGTTGGGCTATTGTACCACGACCCATGGGTGCCAATATTATTCGTTGAATGTGGCTTTTTCGGCATAAATACTTGTCTGACGACACCCTTAGTCGCTACAAGGCTCGTCTTGTAGCAAATAGTAGCATACATTTACAGGGGACTGACGTTGATGAGACTTTTAGTCCGGTTGTTAAGCCGGGCACTATTAGGACTGTTCTTAGTTTAACTACTTTATTCATGACATTGGCCAATTCATCGGCTTGATGTGAAGAATGCCTAAAATCAAATATAAAAATATATAAAATGTATGTAAAGTCAAAAAATTTGAAGAGGCCACAACCCCTTTGGTCCTTTCTAACTTCCAGACATAGCTTTCTCATTCTATTTAGCATGTGCTATGATCACTTGATCACTTTCAACTGTCACATTAACTTTATTTTCGATTGCTACTCGATCACATTACCCCGTTGTGGTTTCACGCAACCAATTTCTTGACTACAATATGGGTATGTTTGGAAAAATTAGCTGTAAACTATAAGCTGTAAACTGTAAACTGCAAAGCTGTTAACATGAGCTACAAGCTGTATAATTTTTTCTATAAAAGCGTTTGGTAAGTTAGCTATTAAATGTAATTATAAGATATAAAATGACATAAAATGACATATTTATAATTATAAATAAATGTTTGGAGGGTATATTGATGAGTGTGTAAATACTCATCATTTTTGTCTCATCTAAACTGCCAAAACATCCAAAAACACTCAAATATGCATTAAAATACTGAAAATATTCCAGGATTGTGTTTTATATGTTTTAGATGCAAAATGATTCAAAACAGATGAAAAATGAACAAAGTTTTCATAATTGGCAGTTTTAATCTCTCAACTTTCAAAACTTGTCAAATCTAGTCCCTGAGCATTTATTTTAGAAGAAAATTCACCAAAGGTCCTTTTGGAATCACAAATAAACATATTTAGTCCTTTGGTGTAAAGTTTCATGAAATTACAAGTTTAGTCCCTGCACTTTGCAAAATTGACAACAATGGTCCCTGGGTGTAAAAATGGAAATAATCAATTATGGTCCTTGAACTATTTAAACTTGGCAAGATACAACCTTGTGATAACCTTGGAAACTTCATAAATCTCACCCCTAAACTTTCGGCATATTACAAATTTGGTCCTTATGTTAAACTTATAAACCAAACCGGACCCTTTATTATTAAAACCCAAAGCCAAATCCAAAAACAACACAGCCTGATCAAACCCCTGGCCCAAATCAACAAGCCCAAGTCCACCACCCTTTTAATATAAAAACGCAGGGTCAACACTTTGACCCTCGTTGACCCTTTGACTCACCCTTTCCTTCCAACAAAACCACCTCACCACTCACAAAACCACCTCTGCAAAACCACCCCACTTGCCCATCACCTCCCACCGCCCAAACCATCCCATCCACCTAACAAAACAACCACCATTAATGCACCACCCCCTATTGTAACTTCCTAAGTACCATTTGCATAATCATTTTTTGGCGCCAAAACTGATTTAAAGGTTAGGATCAAGCACAGACCATCCAATGGTCCCAAGTGAAGTGGGAAAGGCTCAGTGGGACCCAAGGAGCTCAGGAAATCAGCTATAAAAGAAAGAGGATGCAAGGAGAAGGACACACAGTCACATAGTTTAAATTTTCATGTAGAAATAGTGTAAACTCAGTCCTTAGTTGTTAACTTTGCTTCAAATAGCTTGTAGTCTGTCTTATTAATATAATTTGATCTTTCTTTAATCAGAATTCCAATCATTTCAGTTCCAATTCAGTTTTTTGCAATTTAATTTGAAATTTCTTTTTCATGTAGAAATACTGTTTCATAAGCTCACTTAGGTTGTTTATATCCATAAATAAACATAAAAATAAAAAATAAATAAAAAAATCAGAAACAAAAATACCACATGGCACCTTTGCATTTGACTGGAAGCTTAAGGAAGTTGCCAATAATGGATATGGCAAGAAGGACTTTACTAGCTTGTTAATAACAAGCTAGAGCTTGTAGCTGCCCATTTGGGTACCCTTGTTTAGCTAGGGCACCAAGTGAGTTCCATTTCTCTATTTTAAGCTTAAAAAGTACATTTTATCAATTTCTAGTGTAGATTTGTTATTCTTGGTTGTTAACTGTTACTTTAGCTCTAATTTAGTATAATATAGCTTATTCTGTTAGTTATAAGCATTGTCATAGCTTCTTGTTGATTATTTCATCAACTGTCTCTATTACTTGCTTCATATATGTGTCAATTTACATTTCATGGAATCTGTGGGATTTTGTTGAGACTTTGTGTTCACTAAGTTTGATTCAGTTTCCTTGGATGTTATACATGTTTGTTTCATGGATTTATAAGCTTAAATCCAGAGTTGCTTCACAAAAATTTGAAATGGATTGCAAAAAAGGGTGTTTGGCATAGCCTGTTTGATTGCTTCCTTGTGAGTCTATTTGTTCTAAAGTTGTTTAGACTCCATTCTCAGGTCCATCATAGTAAAACATAAGCATAATACAAGTAGGTGTTTAATAAAAAAAGTCAAAAATACCTTTGCTCTCAACTTACTTGTTAACTGATTTTAGTGTCTAATTTCATCATATCAGTTCACTAGTTGTTATTTTAACTTAATTTCATCTCAATACATCATAATATAGCTTAATCAGTCAGTAGTGATCATTAGAAATTGGTAAAAGTCAACTTAGCTCATCAACTCAAAAAGTCAAATTTTTTTAAGTGTACAGAAATCCCATTTCTTGTGGGATTTTTCCAGAATTTTGTGGGTTGAATTAGGTCTTAAAATTTTTAGAGGTTAAAGTCTATCACCTAAGCTACAATAATCTGTGTTCAGATTAATTTTGTGATTTTTATTTGAGCTTGTGCATCAGCTTATTTGAAGCTGCAGGGCAAGTACATGCCCTGTGCATACCCATTGGCCATTTTTCTTTGGTTCTTTGTGACTGACCCAGTGGACCCCACACCCTGTCCCTTAGCTTTTTAGGAAGCCTTCCACCTCAGCTTATTGGGGGACTGCTTATTTTTTGTCTCAGCTCATTTGCCCTTGGCTTATTTGCCCCTTTCTTTTGACCTCTCTTAGAAACAAAACCAGAGCACTCAGGTTTTACACCTAAGTCCTAAGTCTCACCCAAGCTTCAATAATAAGCCATAAGCTATCCTAACTTGTTGGCTTATTTAAGAGTTGACCATGTCAACTTTGAGGACTTAGGATTAGTTTGGACTCCCTTTCACTTTTGTGGACCCCACAGAGGTCCAAAAGTCCTTGTGTAAGGCCTGTTTTGGCCTTGTGTTTTGTTAAGTGCTTAATTGGTTGAAACAACTTATTCTTGTGCTTATTTTGATTCATTTTGCTCATTCCTAGTTTTTATCCATCTGTTTTGTCTCATTTGTTCATTTAGTAGCTTAAACTCAGCTTTTTCATACATCCACAAGTCCTAATAAGCTAAAATACCCACTGTTAAGCACTTGGGTGTGCACACAACTTATTAATAAGCTACAACAAAAAGTTCTTCACAAAAGTTGTTTGTTTTCAGTGTACATTTAGTTGTCAAAAAGAAAAATCCAGAAAAAACAAATTTAAAATTAGTGATAGCTTCTATTTAATAGGATTTATCTATTTAATTTTTCTTTTCAGCTTATTATTCAGCACTTCATCATTTTCATATTTTTATTAATTTTCTTTTATATTAAAGTATTTTCAGTAATTTTTCTAGATTTTTCTCTTTTAATTTAGTATTTATTAGAATTAATATTAGTTTAATTAATAATTAGGTAATAATAGTATATTAAATAGTTTTATTAATTTTTAATTAACAACAGTACCTTTTTATATTTTTTCTAGGTTTTATAAATCATTAAGTATTTTTAGAAAATAGTTTCTTAATTACTAATGTTCATTTTCTAATTTTCATAATTAATCTAGTTAAATTAGATAATAATTAATTAATAAGTAAATAATTAGTAAAATAGTCTAAATATAATTTTTATATACTTTTTATAATTTTTTAGGATTCCTGAGATGGTTAATTAGTTTTATAAATTTTCTCAGAATTTTTTAAGTCATTCTGATATTTTTAGTAATTTAAATTAGTTTAATTAGTTTAAATAACATAATTAGTAATTAATTAGTATAAAATCCACAAAAAGACAAAAAAAAATATATTTTTAAGTTTCTAAATTAATTTTAAGCCACTTTAGAATTTTAAAAAATTAATTTGCAATTTTCCAGCTTAAATTTGTAATATAAATCTTTTTAGTATAAGTTAAATAGTTTTAATGTAAATAATTAAATAGTTTTTATTTAAATAATTAAATATTAAATAATAAAATAGTAAAAAAATATTTTTCTTTTTAATTTAATTTTCTTTTAATATTAAGTTTGTAAAATTTTCATTTGCACCCCTTGTAATTGTAAATTGTTTAAAACTCACATTTTTCTCTGTCTGTAAACAAATGTGATTTCTAATTTGTGTACGTGTAATCATATCTGTGTTTCTATAATTGTTAATAGTGTTTCATTTGCTTAAATACCAAGTAATTAGTAGTATAATCAATTCCAAATCTTTATTGGTTACTGTCCTCAGTTCTACTTATTCCCGCAAACGTTTCTAAACACAATTTCAATTTCGTCGGAACATAACGACCCGAGGAAACACTATACTATCCACGGAGCATTGACCTCTAGGCAGTCTGACCTTGTTGACCAATTCACTTGGTTAATTTAGGTTGACCGTTTAGGCTCAATCATATATCAGTAATTTAAAGTTTTAACAACTTCGAGATGTTTAAAAAACTTCATGAATCAGCTTTTCATTTAGGAGCTATTTGTCTGAAATAAAAACTGGAATTTAACGTATTCAAACGAGGCTATTATTTTAGAAGATATTATTTTTATAACAAAAAATCTAACATGTGTTTCAAAAAGCCCCTGCCGAACAAACAGGCACTATATCTAGCACACAACATACTCTCAAATAAAAACTTTAAAAAATAATAATAATAAATAAATAAATAAAATGAAAACATGCAAACACGATTCCCGCCACCTTCACTTTTCTTGCTCATGCCGAGCGCACACCACTATGGTGACGCCGAGCAATGCCAGTGTCCCAAATGAAGCCGTTCCGACCCTAGCTCTAATGGTATATTACCTAATCTTCTACACTTTTAAGAGGTAGGCTCTTATTTTCTTTCTAATTGCCATTTGACAAATCATAATCATACGGTGTAGACTATAACAAAACAAGGAAGCATGGCCCTCGGATCAAACACAATAAGCTCATCGACTTCGTCTAACCTGGTCTGCATCGCACTAGATTCTCGCACAGCTAAAGAATCAGAACCCGGGTCATTTTTATCACCCGTTAACTGTTCACACCCGACACGACCTGCTATAACGCGACATACAAGCATTGCCCGTTTCACATTCATGAACCCAAACTCTTCCTCGATATCATCAGGAACTGACACGTGTGCCCTATAAGTATTTGATAATGTGGATATACCATCTAACTTGGGTGAAAACCCGGACCTTATTATCCCACATAGACTACAATATTGTTGGGTGCAAATGATGGCATTACCATTTTGCCCTAGGTCACATAAAAAAGTTGTGCAATGAAAACGTAACAACTCGTTGCCGTCAGCAATACACCGTGGATCATGATGGTGTCGCACTGACGTCAACTTAATGGTCTCACGAAATTCTTCAAACCGAGCTAGTATTTTTTGGCTATTGTGGATTTTCATGACCCGGTGGAAGGTCGGGTATTTGGTACCAGACCAACCGGATTCAAATATAATATGGACCACGTTCTTACCCGGGTCGTCATCTAGAAGCTCACAAAGAGCGTGTTTTATTGATTGGTGTTCTTGAAGCAACCCGGGATTATGGAAAATTTCACCACAATTCGGGCATGGGTGTATTTCTTTGTGCATGGGGGAGGGATCGGATCCGGGCCGGGTTGTGAGATGGTTTTCGCGTTGGATGAGGGATATTTCTTTTTGTATATCAACCACGTGACGAGACTTGAACTCACAACTTTTTGTTGACGCGGCACATTTAGTACTATTAGTGAAAATTCGTTTGAGGAATGACCAAGAGGAAGAGACATGTTTATGGCGTTTATGTTTGGTGGTGGAGACGCGAAGGAACGGGCTTGGAGACGGTGGTTTTGGACGATGGTGGTGGTGGCGTGAGGTAGGAAAGATGATGAAGCAACCGAGGTGCATGAGAATGACGAATATGGAGATGAAATTAGCACAAACGGGAGCTAAGTTGGCCATTAATGTGTGATAGTTATATATCAAAATGAATGAATGTATGTTGGTGCTATGAAAGAGTTTTTAGCAAAGCAAAATGATGGAAGAAGAATGGCAAGGGTGATGGATCAAGGCAAGTTGTTCATAGCATTTGTACGTGTTTTGTGACTTCTGTCTTTTCTACATTTAATATTTAAAGAATATAATTAAATATGACAATTTCAACCTTATTCGTATATTTATTTTTTAATACAAAATAAGTTCGAGTTTCTCACTAAAGGAAATGGTATTAACTTGTCTTTTTACAAAAAACCAACTTATAAGGTGTCCTACTTAAATTATTTTGTTGGATACAAATATCACCCGACTTTCTCAAGTTAAGCCGCATAAGATATACAAAAATGTGAGATAATGTATTCTGTATGCATTTTCACGGTTGAGAGCTCAAGTTGCACTTAAAACAGAGGTTTAAAAGTCGTAAATTTGTTTTTTGTTTTTCTTAAAAGTATATATAAATAAATAAGAATTAGCAAGAAGCTATAAATTGTAGGGACATCCTATAACCATGCCCCAAAAACTATAAAAATTTCAACCAAAACAACGACTTTAGCAAGCCACTAGAGCCTCGCTAGAGCGAGCCACAACTGAAGAAAGAACCCACCATCCAAACTCACCCGATACAAAAACCACCTAAATGCATCACACATGTGTAAATGCGTGAAAAACTGACCATGACGGACTATAATAACCGCGGTAAAAATCAGCTTTGACAAATACAAAGCGAGTATTATTAGTTTGAAAACTAAATTGCTACTATTATACAAAAAACAGAAAATATTCATATACTGATCATATAATGTCGGAAATGATATACACCATTTCTTTTCAATCAATAGAGTATCCAAAGCTCTCGACATCTTGGAGTTATAGATAACTCAAGATCTGGTCTATTTTTGTCCGCTTCAATATTGACATTAAAAATTATACATTACTTATATTTCTATTAATTCAAATAATTATGTCTAGCATTTGTAATTAAAGAAATGCACGTTTGAGCAGTGTCCTCTGTTGATCACGTGAATATCCCTTGATCGACGTATACTCTCTGTAGATGCTATGTATATGTTCTTCAACTTAAATATAGTATAAATTTCAATTTTCTTCTTAGGTTTGAGGTTAAGTTATTTCACTCTTTTAGTCATTCGACTTAACTAATTTTTTATGGACAAACATATTATCTTTCGTGAATCCAAAACCTGTCTATCCAAAAGAAAATGGAGGTGTAGCATAGTGGTGGTAACTGGGTTCTTGGTAAAGACCTTTTTTTTTCCCCTCCCCCTCCTTTGAACGACAACAACTATCTAACATTTACATCACAAACTATCTCACATGTTTTAAGCAAAACTTGAACTCACAACTACTTGATTAAAGAGCTTCTCACAAATCAAGAGATAACACTGAGACACAAACCCATTGATTCCCGGTAAAGACTTATGTTCAAGTTTTACATGTAACAACTTTTAAGCCAACTTAGGAAAATAGTCATGATTCTTAAAACGGGTGATGATTAACGTTTTTCTCTAAATATTATCATTTACACTATTATTTTTGGGGTCATGATGATTAACGTTGTTGGTTATGGCCAACGATTAGTGTTGCACCTAAAAATAAACTTAGTGTGTGTATTTGCTACCCGGGATCAGAAAGAATCTATGTGTAAAGAACAACGTCTTTCACAACTAGTTCTTATAAAAATGCCGATGGGTCACACTGGTGCATACTAAAAAGAATATACAAGTTGGTAATGAGAAAAGAGATATGAAATGAAATGAAAAGTATAAGGACATGAGAATACGGTAATATTATGTCAAATATATATGAATTGGGACAACATTAAATATCGGCTACTTGCAGTAAAGATATACAATTTGATGAGAACGAAACCTGTCGGTGCAAGGTGAACATCAATATCACAGGTGGTGTAACTCCAAGAGCCAATAGTGGACAATACATTAACCTTTTAGTGACGTTTTCAAATTCTTATACCTTTGGACAACAACACCTTTATCAGCATGTTATCATCATTTCTGCATGAGAACGAAACCTGACTGATTAAAGTCAGCCGACACGGGGATGTGTTGATAGAATTTGAATTTGTGTTAATGGGTTCGAGCAAAGCTGAGGTTATTCGTATTTTGGCAGAACAACTTACCTAGTCTGTAGCTAAGGTGGATTGATCCTGCTTTTTTGATTGTTTATAAATTTAAGCCTTGCCTTAGTTGTAAACAACATTATTTTAGTTTATTTACCTTTACATTAGGTGCTGACCCAAAAAGATAATCTTGTTTATTCATTGTTGTGTATACATTCTTAGAAATAGTGTATATGCTATATATATGTTGTATATCATTTGTAGTCATAAATTGAATTTATATGAGCTGTGGTTATGATTGCTATTTGACTCCTTAAGTGCTATTAGGTATAGTTTTTTATTTGTGTTTTTTACGTTTAACAATGCATTTTTACTATTTAATTATGCAGTACTTGGAACACATGTAGTTTCTGTATATGTTATGGTGAAAACGGTTATGGATGCTTTATTTACTGTCGATTTATGTGCGTATTTACGTCTATGAGTTAGTTATGTTAACTTACTTTTATATCCGATTACATGTAGTTAATAGAAAACGTATAAGACAGAAAGTGCTTGATCGGATCCATGAAACATATTATTAATAAAGAATTTGCATCTGATAGAGGAAAGAGTTTGTTCACTGTTGATGATGTGGCATTAGGTAAGCTGCTATTCAAAGCAATGTTTGGTCTTTTCTTGCAAGGGATGTATGTTTGTGTGCCAATCGTTCATCCACAATGACATGAAAGTCTTTGCGAATGTTCTTAATCGAGTTCTGGGTTGTCGATGATTCCATTTATATAGGAGTCTTGATACAATATGCTTACCTAAAGGAAGGTTGGAAAAATATGAGGATGTGGCAATGGTAAGAAGGCCTTTTCTTTAGCATTTCACATTTACGTAATGAAAAAGACTTAAACATTGGTAATGATGGGGCACAGAAGACAATGTGGCAAAAGTATATTTGGTGCAAACTCTATCATCAGATCCTCTTCTGTTTTCCACCTTTCTTTAGCTAAGTATATTTTATCATTGACACTGGCTTTTTGATCACCTGAATGTGGACTTGTATTAAAGAATGTATCGAGACATTTTTATTCTTAAAGCCGAGGTTGATTTATAATGATATCATAACCTTGCACATGCAATTTATTGATAAAGGTGCAATTTATTTTTTACGTGTAGACATTAGCAGAGTTTTGCAGCGAGCACAATATCATAGCCAAACCGAATATATTCTTTATCCAGACATAATCATAATATGATTTTCTTTCACACACAATTTTTAGTTTGTAGACCTAAGTATTGTTGTTTCGAATTTCTCAAAAAATGCTTATGGCTATGCTTTCTGATTTGAAATCATGCATCGAATTATGTGCTTTACATTCCTATATCAATCTATTATTACAACAAAATATACTTATTGCTCCTTTTATACTTTACAGGAGATAAAAAGACGAAAAATTCTTGATCAAAACCACAAAACATCAAATGGCTAAAGTTCACTGTCGTCTTTTACTCAATGTTTATGAACATTTCTAGTGCACCATGATTACCTAAAGAAAGGTGGGAAACAAAAAAGAAAAAAAAAAAAAAGGAAAAAAAATCCGACAGCGTGAAGACTTAGTATCTTCGTAAGTTTTCAAATTAAGTAAATCTTAATATTGTTTATTACGCATTATCTTCTAACTTACGTAATAATTTTCTTGCATACTTTGTTTTGCTACTTAACAATTTTTTTTTTAAATGATAAAGAGACCTGTGCGTTAAAGGTGAACATTCACTACTGTTAATACAAATATCGCCTAAAAACGTTATTTATATTTTACGATCTTTGCTAAGTTTTGTTGATAACAAAGTATGAACTTTAGCTAAAAGTAAATTATCACTTTGAGTGTTTAAGTCTTGTTTAACTAATGTTTATATTTCCTTTTAAACTAAACATTGGTTTTATTTCTTAAATTAGAAATAGTCACATCACATTTATGGCAAGTTTTGTCATTATGTATTTATGTCAAGTTATGTGTTTAACTTGCTTTCATGTTGCTTGCAAGTATCATGTTTGACTTACTTTAAGTGATGTGACATTGTTTTGTTGCTAGAAGTTATGAGACAAGACATTGTTTGGTTTGGGAAGTTATTGCATAAACCTACTGCAGACCCGGCGGTACCCTAGGGGTACACGGGCGGAACCCATCTGAGGGTTCCGCCTGATCCGCCAAGCTTGCAGTTTGGTTTGCTATAAATACCAAACCATTTGCTTGTTTTGCGTAACCCTTTAGGACATATTTTCACATACTCTCTAAACTAACTCAGTAACCCTTGACTTGTGTGATTCTCTTATGTAGCAAGGAATTCCACAAGATCATTCAAGAAGTTGCAAGCTTCAACTCTAAAGTTGCAAGTCTTGGTAGCTTGGTCATGTATAAGCTTTGGTAGTTTATACTTCATTTGTGTCATGTATGTAGAAGTTGTTGGTTAGTATTTTAGGCCTCAAAATACGTAGTATGTTGGGAGTTGTTGTACCCTAGTAAAAGAACTAACGGGAGTGGTTGTACCCTTGGTAAAGAACTCGACATCTAGCTTTGTGTCGGTATAAGTGTAAGCGACGAGTGGGAGTGGTTGTACCCTTGTAAAAGAACTCGACATCTAGCTTTGTGTCGGTAAAAGTATAAGCGACGTGTAAGGTTTTCTCCGCCGGTGAAAGGAGCTTGTTGATTAGTGTTTATAACTCTCGAGTTTGAAACTCGGGGCGTAGATGTAGGGCAAGGAAAAAGAGTCCTTGTAGCCGAACCACGATAAACAATCGTGTTGTGGTTTGATCGTTTCTTTCTCTATCTTTGCTTATTGCATGTTATTGTTTAGTTAGAATCGTTAACCACATATATAGCTTTTCAAAGAAGTAAAACAATTAAAGTTATCTTTAAGTTTTCTAACAAGTGTAAAAGCTTTTTAAAGAACTAAACAAGCAAAGTTAGGATCATCACAAGTAAAGCTTATCAAAGTAAGAAACAAGTATTATTAGAATTGATACTTACACTAAAAGCTTTTGAAAGAAACAAACATATAATGGTGTGTTTATATTGTTGAGCAAACATAAAGTTATTAAAGGATTTTTATGTTAAAAAGGATTTTAAAAGAGGTAAACTATTCAACCCCCCTTCTAGTTTTCCACAATTGGCATCAGGAGCTACGTTACCCAAGTTCCTTAAAATTAACTGTATTTTAAAACTTGGATCGATCCATGGATTTTGAAAATCACAAAGAAGGGCAACCTATTCAAAACCCACCACTATTTGAAAAAGAAAGCATGCTTAAATGGAAAAGTAAATTTGAAAATCAAGATGATCAATTTGATCTCACATTTAAGTTAGAGGTCTTAGAAAAATTAATTGATAAACATTTAGTTGAGATTAATACATGTACTACTAGTTTAAATGTTTTAAATGAAGGTGTAAGTGAAGATGACTTCTCATGTCGAGCTCTTTGGTGGACTTGCTTGTGATTCATGGACTAACACGGATGAAGATGTTGCCAACCATCCGGTTTGTGATTCTCTCTTAGCTAAATCACCAAGCAAGGTACATTTTGAAACCAAACATGTTTGCTTTGACACATTTATCCTAGAGTTTTCTAAAATAGAAAATGAGTCTAAACTTTCATGCAACATGGACCTAAAAACTATCTTTAACAATGATACTTCAAGATCTTGTGTAAACACTTTTGAAAATGAAATCATGTTAGAAGATAAGATGTCTAGACTTGAGAGTCATGTTGAAATTGATTTAGAATGTAAAGTATGTCTAGAGTACAAACATGAAATTCTAAAACAAAATGAAAAAGGAAAAATGCTTCCTAAATTTGAAGAAAGTTCAAAAACTCTTGAAAGTTGTTTGAAGAATCAAAGGTCATTTAGAGATAGAACCGGATTAGGATTTAACTCTAATAAATCATCAACAAGTAAAACAAAACATGTTGTGTTTGTGAATCCTAAGAGTGTATTGTAGAAATTACTCCAGCTTTAATAGGAACACATGATAAAGGGATAAAAATATCATGGTCAATACTTTTAGGTGTCTTTCTAACTTTCTTGGATTTATAAAAAGTTGTGTTTAGCCTCTCTACGTATCAAGATTATTTGCTTTATGTTTTTCTTCTTGATGGCTAATCTATGGAGCTTAAAAGGTACACATCTCCTCAACTTACCTTTTAAATGTTTCTTGTTGATTAACAGTATGATTTGTCATAAGTATTAGTAGTAGTCTTTACTATAAGGTGTCTATGATTGTGTGAGTAACAATAAGGATTAGATCCTTGATTCGTGACAAATCAAGTTATAGTATAGTAGTAAGCTCAAAGAAATCCGCAAAGAAATACGGATAACCCGAGGTCGTATTCCGTGTGAAGGGTGAATGGAATTTCGAATTCCCGAATCGTGAAACGTGTCGTGAAAACGGTAAAAAGTGATTTTAATGATTCTATGCTAATGAAATAGTAAATGAAGCACAAATAACTAATTAAACATGTAAATCAACTAAACAAGCTTAAAACGTAACGTAGAATCGAAAACGTAATTTAAAACGTAAAATAAACGCTAACGCGCGAAATAAAACGCGACTTTTAAGCTACACGACTCCTACGGACTTGGAAATAATTTTTAAACATCAAAAATGATAAAAGAAAATTTTGAGAAAAAGAAAAATATTTTTTTGACTTTTTATGTATTTATTATGAATTAAAAACTAATTTTACTAATTAAAAATTAAAAGAAAATGTAAATAAATTGAGAAAAATAAAAATTAAATTTTGAAAATTATAAAATAACTAAAAAGAAATTTTAAAACTAAAAACTAATTTTTTGGCTTTTTATGGAATTTTTGGAAATTAAATACAATTAAATCTAATTAAAAATTAAAAAGAAATTCAAAATAAATGGGAAAAATACAAAATAAATTTCTAAAAATCTAAAATAACTAAAAATAATTTTCTAAAATATTTTTGGATTTTTCTTGACTTTTTCAGATTTTTTTGGATTTTTTATTAATTAAAAAGTAAATAAAAATGATTAAAAATGAAAATAAAATAAGAAAAATAGTAAATGGACTTAGAAAAATTTGAAAAAATTATAGAAAATCTAAAATATTAAAATGAACTTAAGAAAAAATTTTGAAACTGAAATAAGCTAGGAAAGTACTGAAAAGCTGAAAATTGCTTATTGTGAAGTGCTTATTTATAAGCACATTGACCAAATCTGATCCAAACTTTGACCAACAGAATTTTAGACTCTAATAAGCTGAATAGAACAGTTGCTAGACCAAAATTTACTCAGAAACTCAGATGGGGCACAAACGGTCAAATAAGCATGAATGAGAATAAGCTAAAAGCAAAGCAGATGAAGCAATGGTAAAAATATCAATGAGAACAGTAACTACAAGCATAAGGGAACAAAAATGAACACTAAATTTCAACTTATGAATGACGAAACACAATAGCAGGCTCAAAACTAGAAATCCGTGGCTATGCTCAACCAACCAATTTGCAACTTAATTATAAGCTGTCTAATAAGCACACTAGTGAAACTTAAGGGCAGATTCTTCAAACTTATACTACTAGCTACCTAGAAAACCCAAAAACTTAAATCTGAGTAACAATTTGGAGCCTAAAAGTGACCCAGATCAGGTGGTATTGAACTTGCATGCTGCAGGGATTTGACAATTCTGAATTCACCAACAGGTTGACCAAAATGAAATTCTAAAGATCAATACTAATCCTAGATGTAATATAAAGCCGATTTATGAACTAAGTAACCTAAATGCATCTAAAATCCATTAAAATGACAGCATATTCACAACAAGACTTACTGAGTTTATGACTGCAATAGTTCACCTAAACTTAACTAAGGCCAAATAAACACTTAAGAATAACAAAGAAAGCCAGGAACATTGAAGAGCTATACTAGGCAGTGGAATCTAACTATGATGCAAGTAGCTTCAAATCAAATCAGAAAAAATAAACTACTACTAAACTACTTAAATGAAGATATAAAACTAACGACACAGTAAATAAGCAGATCCAAATCACCCTAACTGATGCAACTGTCTTACTCTAAACATTACCACACAACCTAACTGATGCAAACCAAACTTAAGCCTACTCAACTACTGATCCAACAACACTATATAAACTCAGAAATGTAAATCTTAAGTACTTTAAACACAGAAACATAAATCCATCAGATGACAGATGACAACTCAAGTTAAATGAAACAGTGGAGATCAAAGATTATACCAACTACTTAATATAAAATCAATTAGAAAAAGCAATAGAAAGGCTATATAAACTGAAATTAACAACTATTCAACTAAAAGAGTAAATCTACACTACAAATCTATATTATGCAAATTTAAACTTGAAACGATGAAAATGATACTTACAATCACTCCTCAGCCAAACAGAGGAGGTCTCCCTCACAGCCTGTCTCTAAGACAGGCCAAACGCACCTTTTTGACTGTCTCTAAACTCCACAAAGCTTCAGCTTATACAATAAGCTGATATCACTTTTTTGACCAATGAGTATTTAGAACAATGAGTAACAACTAAACAATTTTTACTTGAGACTATTTTTAAACTAACATGAACTTAAATGAAATAGTAATAGAAACACTAATGAAATTAACAAGACAGATTTAAATTGCAGAAAAGTAAATTGACAAGAATTTAAATGGAAAACTTAAATTTCATTAAAACATAAAATGAGTACAAAGCTTGAATTTGAAATTACAATGAAAATTAAAATAACAGGAATAAAAATGGTCAAAACTTTTCTAATAACATGAAAAAGTGGACAAATTACAAGTGAGTGAGGAAGGGTCTTTTTATAGCTGAGCTGAGGAGAGGGTGTATATGCCTGAAGCTTCTGGATGTCCACGTCACTGATCCAGGTGATTTTTGTGTTTGTTTGAGGTCTCTGACAGCCGTTGATCATCCTTGCTCACCAATCTTCATCTCACAACCGTAGGATTAATTTTTATGATTTGATTGATCATGCGTGTCTCTCCTGATTGGACCACGTGTCCTCAAACATTCCCTGACATCACTGGCCTTCTAGAAGCATTAATAATGAGGTAATAATTACCCAAGTGGGGTAATTTGGGGGTGTGGTGATTTAGGGTTCTAAGAACAGTAGTTTTTCTGGGTTGTGTTATTTTTTTGGGGGTAAAAATGATCGGGATGTGAATTGGGGGTTTTTTTGTACGTTTTTATTATTTAAAAGGTGTTGACCAGTTGTGGGTTTGGTTGACCGAAGTTAAGGGTGGACAGGGTACACATGGTGTGGGCTGGGTAGGAGTAGTTTTCATATGGGCTAATGGTGTAGGATGGGCTAGGGATAAGTGTGTTGTTTGGTTTTAGTGTTTACTGGATTGGATCAATGTGATATCAAACCAGATTTTTTTGGTGTAGCTTTATATTTAGGACCAAAAAATGTAAAAACTAAAAGTGTAAGGACTTAGGCTGCCAAATCTCAATAATACTTTTTCAGGGGCCTTTCGTGACTATTGCAATATCTTGGAGGACCTGAATTGTTGACTCTTAAAATTTATCCTTGAGGGACTATTTTTGCCAACGCGTGAAACTTGGAGGGTTGAAACTGACAATCTCATGAAACTTCACCTAGGGATCAAAACTGACAAATCTCTAGTTTCTGAGGAGTAATTATGACATTTTGAGCTTTCCTTTATCATTTTGCTTCCCCAGCTCCGGCTTTTGACACTTTCCATTCTCGTGCTCGTTTTGTCGGTTTTGGTGTCGATTTTGTTCATTTTTCTCATATCCGTACCTGCACATACACAAATACAAAAACATGCATTCTCTTGGCATTTTTGGTTAGTATTCGGTATTTTTGGTCTGAAATATGGCCTAAAAAGGATGAGTGATTAAGCACTCATCAAAATCCCCCAGACTAAGGTATTGCCGTGCCCTCACGCAATGTCATCACCTCACGCTTAAAAGATAAATAATTTCAAAACCTCTCTTTACTGACGTTGTAAAGTAGCAATGACTTTCAAAAGAGATAGTAAAATCATTTATTCTCAAAAACGCTCCGTTTTTCCGATTTTCATGAATAACAACTACTACTACTCTTTTTGTATTTTTCATTTATATATATATGACGGTTTGATTTGACTTTCATTATCAATTCTTATCTGTTGATAACTTTCAGGGTCAACGAGTAGAAACACTTCTCACAGAGAAGAGACCGTACGGATAAAAATCGTCATCCTTGATTTTTCACAAGCTCCCAAACTAAGCGTAAAATCGAAATCATTGTTTACCAGAAGTTAGATGCTAACACTGCCCACAAAAGTTACTTGTGTATTACCTCTTGTCCCCAGGTCCTTAGTTGTATCTAAAGATTTTAATTTGTGAGAAATGAATTGCTTCATATTTTCTCGTTTTGATATTTGTTAGTCCGATAAGAGCACAAAATTTGAACGCTAAGTAGTTTCCAAACTTTCCCTCGAAAACCCCTGCATACAGAAATCGGGTCCACATGAAGGTCTCTGATTTAACACGATTTGTGGAGGCTCCCTTTTTATTTACGACCGAGACATACCATGTTTGATACCCGAAACGGAAGCTTTTTATTAGGGAAACCCCCGGAGTCGAAGCTTGGCATTTTTGCATAATCATAAGCACTTTAATAATACTTTGGTCCTTAGTCCTTTATTCTTTTACAGTCAACGGTTTATGAGCCGCTAAGATGTAAGAGTTTTATTATGACTTTGGATTTCTATCCGCTGCTTTTTTGTAGCTTTGGATTCCTCTGCCTTTTTATTTTGGCTTTGGACTATTATTATCGATATTCATAACTATATGCCAAACCCCGAGTCCTACGGCCTTTACTAAGATCACAACATCGGCTGCGAACCGGCAAGATGCAATAGTCTATTTCACCGTAACACTGGCAGTACCTCAATGTGTACCAAACCCCCATATGCAGAGATTTTGTTGGGAAACGAGAAAAAACTAAGTATTGCCCAAACCGTATACCCTTAATTAATCCTAGACATCTATTTTTATATATTGGTGTGCAAGCTGGTGGGAACAAGGAGGCCACAAGTACCTCTCGTGGGATTTTTAAATCCCAGTAATGCGATCCGTGTATAGCACGAAACTTCTAAATAAACTCTATCATTCCTCGATCTCCGCAAATTTAAAATCCCAAATAATGAGATCCGCGGATGCTTAGCCATAATCTTTTGATTATTTTGGTTAAGGGAAACAAGCTAGGGCTCAACACGCCCGGTCAAGTCGGAACATTTATTTCTACTCTCGCCGGTAGGAAAGTCAAAACAAGGTGTCAAATCTTATTATTCATATCATATATTTTTTTCATCATTTTTTTTTTTCATTTTCATTCATTTTTTTTTTTTTTTTTTTTTTTTTTAATAAAGCGGTGACAAAAACTAAAATTTTTGGTGGAAAACGGAGTTGCGTAAGTTAAACAGCTCAGAC
Organism: Artemisia argyi; assembly: GCA_030686995.1. NCBI lineage: Eukaryota > Viridiplantae > Streptophyta > Magnoliopsida > Asterales > Asteraceae > Artemisia > Artemisia argyi. Next base: position 68,594,875 of record CM060708.1, read on the forward strand.
GATGGTACAGGTCAAATCGAATCGAAGATTCACCCCCCCCCCAGACTAAAGTGAAACATTGTCCTCAATGTTTTAAGGGTACGGGTAATCCTACGTAAAATCTAAGGCCGTTTATTAAGTATGTCAAGAGATAAACGTTAGTCGATAAGATTTTGGATATGGTGAATTTCCGAAAGAGCAGCGAAGGATGAGACTCGAGTGGAGAGAACGACAAACCACGAGCACGAGAGTCCTTAAACTTCGGGGAAATTCCTGAACATTCATAAACAACAACCACGAAAACACGAGTTTGGAAAGGGTCGCCCCCCTCACGTCACGTTATTAGAAAAAATAGAGAAAATGAAAATGGATAAGCATGGGGTGCCTCCCACGAAGCGCTTGTTTTTGTTCACCGAGTCACATGAGCTTGACTCGATCCCCGAATTAATTCGTCCTTGGGGAGAGCAGAAAGAACGGACAACCGGCATAAAAGATAGAGATGCCAGGGTCAAAAACGGTATCCTCACTCCCAGTGGAGTGGAAAAGAGAAGAAATGAGGGGATAAGAAAAGAACGGATAAAACACCCAAATGATAAAAGCAAAGTCGGTTTCAGAATCACGGGTGGGTTGGGTGGGTAAATTATCAAGCACAGGAACATAAGTCTCGTCCATCACTCCAAAAATAACTTCATTCGTATTGATTTCTACGTCCGGTGGTTTCGCGGGTGGTCGAGAAGAAGGTAAATCGGAAAGAATATTTCTTTGAACGCCATTCTCGTCATTCTCAATACCCGGTGGTATCAAGTCATCCGTAGCAAGAAATCGATCAACATTCTCTAAAAGAGGGTCACGTGACGGATTATCGGTAATAAGCTCAAAATCAATATCAAAATCAAAACGTTCATAATCCGGAAGAGAGAAAGCATGAATAGTGGGATTGCCACTACTCGTCTCTTCAAATCGAAAAATTTCAAGCTCGGGTAAGAAATCACTATCCATAACGGAGATAGGAGAAAAAATCGGAGGATTATTCAATGCCTCAATACGAGAGATAAGAAGATTGACATTCAACAACGTTTCACGTAGAGCTTCATCTTGAATTTCAGTCTCAACTTCTTCATCAATTTCTTCTTCTAGGCTGTCGAGCTCAAAAGGTACTTCATCAACATATTCGATTTCTCCACAAGATATAGCATCGTCATTGTCAGAATCGGAGAAAATCTCATTAGGGTCAATCGAATTTTCAATCGGAGATGACTCAATTTCTTCAGCCGTATCAAAAATATATTTCTCAAAATCGGGTAAAGAATCCTGGAGCTTGGGCTCCAAAGGATTTGACGGCGTAACAATCTCAGTCGAAATAGAAGAATCCGGAGGTGGGACAAGTGGTGTGCTCTCAGAGCTAGGAATTTCCACCACTTCCGTTATGGTCTCTGGTTCTTGTTCGTGAAGATCATGTAAGTCGTTTCTTTTAAAAACCGTTTTAAGCTCAGCACGTTTGTTTGACAAACTCTTAACCGTAAATCGAGAAAGGTTAGGATCAAATCTTGACGGATTAGGAACAATTGTTGGTTGGACGTATTTAGCACTTTCATTGTCAGCGGAAAGTACCGAGTCCTTTGTCACCTCGGTTTCTCGTTCCATTTCCCTCACCGGAGAGGGAGTAGGAACCGATGGTTCATCATAATCAACACGAATTTTTGCAATTTTTGATGAGACGTAAAGTTGTTCCATTTTTATTTTAAAAACCTTTTGTTTAAAGAAATCGTCGTCGAGAGATGTCATAGAACAATCTTCAACATTTAAAGGTTCACAAGACGGAGTGGGATTAATCGTAGAATTTTCTTCTTTATAAAGCTCATTTTCGTCATTCTTAACGGTGTTAACTTGTTCTTTCACACGAATTACTTCTTTAAAAAGATCTAATAACTCGGTAAAGTTATTTTGAGTCTTCATCATTTCATTCTGAATCGTGAGAATCGTGTCGTATTGAGGAGGTTGATTGTGATAATTATTGTCATAAGGAAACGGTTTCCTTGTTTGACAATCGGTGCTAAAGTGTGGACCTCCACAATATTCACAACCGTTTTGTTGTGAAATCGGTGCATTTTGAAACGATTCATTATTGAAGTACGAAACTTGCTCATATGAGTTGAAATCGTTGTGATAATAATTGGAAAAGTTCGGATCATAATCAGATGTGAATGTGGGTTCAGCTTTCGAAGCATAGCACATACAAAATCCACGAGTAAACCCACACTCCTTGCAAAAACACTGTTCACAAAGTACTCCTTCTCCGGAGAAATTTCCACAATTAAAACAAGTCGGATCCATAAGAATTATCGGTTTAGAGGGTTAAAGAAGAAGAATCAAATGATAAGAGGAGAAGAAGATTATTTTTGGTTTTTAAATATCATAAAATCAAATAAAAGGAAAATCAAAATGGAAAAGGAAAATCTTTTTGTATTTTTATTTTTAGAAAACAAAATTCAAAAACTTAAAACTTTTATTCTCTTTTGTTTTTTCAAACGTTACGTTAATCGTAAACCGTTTCCTTCAAATCTACTCGCGACGGAACGGGAGAGAAGAATGGATCTCTCTTCAGCTTGCAATGTAATGTCAAAGCTTCCGTATTTTCCGCTTATTCGGTCGTAGAATTAAAGTAATCCGACTCGCAACTAATTTCACGCGTAATTATATTGGGAGACTTTTTTGGTTTACAACGCCCTTTCTTTCGATCGGAACGAGGCTGTAACTTTATGATATTTTTGGTGTTTTTGTGAAAACACTTTAGGAAAAGTGTTTTTGATTTTTCTATTTTTTTGGTTTTTATAGAAAATATATACAAGGAAGGTTTTCAAAACACAATTTCGAAAAACGAAAACGAAAAATTCACTTCAACCTTCCCCGGCAGCGGCGCCAAAATTGATTCGTGACAAATCAAGTTATAGTATAGTAGTAAGCTCAAAGAAATCCGCAAAGAAATACGGATAACCCGAGGTCGTATTCCGTGTGAAGGGTGAATGGAATTTCGAATTCCCGAATCGTGAAACGTGTCGTGAAAACGGTAAAAAGTGATTTTAATGATTCTATGCTAATGAAATAGTAAATGAAGCACAAATAACTAATTAAACATGTAAATCAACTAAACAAGCTTAAAACGTAACGTAGAATCGAAAACGTAATTTAAAACGTAAAATAAACGCTAACGCGCGAAATAAAACGCGACTTTTAAGCTACACGACTCCTACGGACTTGGAAATAATTTTTAAACATCAAAAATGATAAAAGAAAATTTTGAGAAAAAGAAAAATATTTTTTTGACTTTTTATGTATTTATTATGAATTAAAAACTAATTTTACTAATTAAAAATTAAAAGAAAATGTAAATAAATTGAGAAAAATAAAAATTAAATTTTGAAAATTATAAAATAACTAAAAAGAAATTTTAAAACTAAAAACTAATTTTTTTGGCTTTTTATGGAATTTTTGGAAATTAAATACAATTAAATCTAATTAAAAATTAAAAAGAAATTCAAAATAAATGGGAAAAATACAAAATAAATTTCTAAAAATCTAAAATAACTAAAAATAATTTTCTAAAATATTTTTGGATTTTTCTTGACTTTTTCAGATTTTTTTGGATTTTTTATTAATTAAAAAGTAAATAAAAATGATTAAAAATGAAAATAAAATAAGAAAAATAGTAAATGGACTTAGAAAAATTTGAAAAAATTATAGAAAATCTAAAATATTAAAATGAACTTAAGAAAAAATTTTGAAACTGAAATAAGCTAGGAAAGTACTGAAAAGCTGAAAATTGCTTATTGTGAAGTGCTTATTTATAAGCACATTGACCAAATCTGATCCAAACTTTGACCAACAGAATTTTAGACTCTAATAAGCTGAATAGAACAGTTGCTAGACCAAAATTTACTCAGAAACTCAGATGGGGCACAAACGGTCAAATAAGCATGAATGAGAATAAGCTAAAAGCAAAGCAGATGAAGCAATGGTAAAAATATCAATGAGAACAGTAACTACAAGCATAAGGGAACAAAAATGAACACTAAATTTCAACTTATGAATGACGAAACACAATAGCAGGCTCAAAACTAGAAATCCGTGGCTATGCTCAACCAACCAATTTGCAACTTAATTATAAGCTGTCTAATAAGCACACTAGTGAAACTTAAGGGCAGATTCTTCAAACTTATACTACTAGCTACCTAGAAAACCCAAAAACTTAAATCTGAGTAACAATTTGGAGCCTAAAAGTGACCCAGATCAGGTGGTATTGAACTTGCATGCTGCAGGGATTTGACAATTCTGAATTCACCAACAGGTTGACCAAAATGAAATTCTAAAGATCAATACTAATCCTAGATGTAATATAAAGCCGATTTATGAACTAAGTAACCTAAATGCATCTAAAATCCATTAAAATGACAGCATATTCACAACAAGACTTACTGAGTTTATGACTGCAATAGTTCACCTAAACTTAACTAAGGCCAAATAAACACTTAAGAATAACAAAGAAAGCCAGGAACATTGAAGAGCTATACTAGGCAGTGGAATCTAACTATGATGCAAGTAGCTTCAAATCAAATCAGAAAAAATAAACTACTACTAAACTACTTAAATGAAGATATAAAACTAACGACACAGTAAATAAGCAGATCCAAATCACCCTAACTGATGCAACTGTCTTACTCTAAACATTACCACACAACCTAACTGATGCAAACCAAACTTAAGCCTACTCAACTACTGATCCAACAACACTATATAAACTCAGAAATGTAAATCTTAAGTACTTTAAACACAGAAACATAAATCCATCAGATGACAGATGACAACTCAAGTTAAATGAAACAGTGGAGATCAAAGATTATACCAACTACTTAATATAAAATCAATTAGAAAAAGCAATAGAAAGGCTATATAAACTGAAATTAACAACTATTCAACTAAAAGAGTAAATCTACACTACAAATCTATATTATGCAAATTTAAACTTGAAACGATGAAAATGATACTTACAATCACTCCTCAGCCAAACAGAGGAGGTCTCCCTCACAGCCTGTCTCTAAGACAGGCCAAACGCACCTTTTTGACTGTCTCTAAACTCCACAAAGCTTCAGCTTATACAATAAGCTGATATCACTTTTTTGACCAATGAGTATTTAGAACAATGAGTAACAACTAAACAATTTTTACTTGAGACTATTTTTAAACTAACATGAACTTAAATGAAATAGTAATAGAAACACTAATGAAATTAACAAGACAGATTTAAATTGCAGAAAAGTAAATTGACAAGAATTTAAATGGAAAACTTAAATTTCATTAAAACATAAAATGAGTACAAAGCTTGAATTTGAAATTACAATGAAAATTAAAATAACAGGAATAAAAATGGTCAAAACTTTTCTAATAACATGAAAAAGTGGACAAATTACAAGTGAGTGAGGAAGGGTCTTTTTATAGCTGAGCTGAGGAGAGGGTGTATATGCCTGAAGCTTCTGGATGTCCACGTCACTGATCCAGGTGATTTTTGTGTTTGTTTGAGGTCTCTGACAGCCGTTGATCATCCTTGCTCACCAATCTTCATCTCACAACCGTAGGATTAATTTTTATGATTTGATTGATCATGCGTGTCTCTCCTGATTGGACCACGTGTCCTCAAACATTCCCTGACATCACTGGCCTTCTAGAAGCATTAATAATGAGGTAATAATTACCCAAGTGGGGTAATTTGGGGGTGTGGTGATTTAGGGTTCTAAGAACAGTAGTTTTTCTGGGTTGTGTTATTTTTTTGGGGGTAAAAATGATCGGGATGTGAATTGGGGGTTTTTTTGTACGTTTTTATTATTTAAAAGGTGTTGACCAGTTGTGGGTTTGGTTGACCGAAGTTAAGGGTGGACAGGGTACACATGGTGTGGGCTGGGTAGGAGTAGTTTTCATATGGGCTAATGGTGTAGGATGGGCTAGGGATAAGTGTGTTGTTTGGTTTTAGTGTTTACTGGATTGGATCAATGTGATATCAAACCAGATTTTTTTGGTGTAGCTTTATATTTAGGACCAAAAAATGTAAAAACTAAAAGTGTAAGGACTTAGGCTGCCAAATCTCAATAATACTTTTTCAGGGGCCTTTCGTGACTATTGCAATATCTTGGAGGACCTGAATTGTTGACTCTTAAAATTTATCCTTGAGGGACTATTTTTGCCAACGCGTGAAACTTGGAGGGTTGAAACTGACAATCTCATGAAACTTCACCTAGGGATCAAAACTGACAAATCTCTAGTTTCTGAGGAGTAATTATGACATTCTGAGCTTTCCTTTATCATTTTGCTTCCCCAGCTCCGGCTTTTGACACTTTCCATTCTCGTGCTCGTTTTGTCGGTTTTGGTGTCGATTTTGTTCATTTTTCTCATATCCGTACCTGCACATACACAAATACAAAAACATGCATTCTCTTGGCATTTTTGGTTAGTATTCGGTATTTTTGGTCTGAAATATGGCCTAAAAAGGATGAGTGATTAAGCACTCATCAATCCTTCATAGTTAAAGTAGTTTGATACTACTTCTAGTAGGAGATATAAGGTGTCTTGCCTCGTTTAATCTTTCGGGAAAATACACGAGTAACTCTTGAGTAAGTCTCACTTAATCCTTATCTACAAGTGAGTGAACTAAGAACTTCTTAAGTGATAAGACAACCAACACTTTTGTGATGCTTGCAAATCTAGCAAAACCAAAACATTTCACAAACACTTGTAGTACAAAAGTCTTTTGGTATTATACCCTAAATTTTCAATAGCATCCTAAGTCCAATCATTCTTTTGCTAAAAGCTTCACGAAAGACACACAAAGTAAAATAAATCAGTTGAATTTTATTTGAATGATTGGGAGAAAATGATTTATTAAACTTCTAGGATGTGAACATCAAATTCGACCCATAGTCTTATGATGTTGCATATCTTAGACATTTACACTTATGAGGTCTTAAAAAAATAAACCCAAAGAGTCGAGGAATCATTGAGTTTAAAATTCAATGAAAGACCACCTCCTTCTAAGTTCTCATCTTTGGTAGATGATGACTTAGTCGAAAGCCCAACATTGATAAGACAAGTATGTCAAGATCAATAACAAGGAAGATGGACTATTAAAAATTGAAAAACAACATCCTTTCGTCTTGTATAAAACATTGAGTCAAGCAATATCAACAAGGTCATAAAAACCTGAAACATGGGTCATAATAGTAATTGAAACAAATTAATAAAAAGTGTTTTTTGAACATTAGTGTAAAGCAATTACTAAAACAAAATAGACTTTCAAAATAGAAAAGAATGTTAATCTTTGAAAGACTATTTATTTACCTAAGCAAGCTCCAAAAGTAAGGGATAATCACTCAAAAACATTCCTAGTTATTCACTTGTTCACAATGATTAAGTCCTTTATGACTTATCAAGAATGAGATTAGTAAATCCGTAGGTAGAGCTAAACATAGAGATATGTTTGGAAGTATACTTGTTCTTACAACAAATGTAACCCAACATTATGTTTAGTGCTTGTCTATGTGCTCGGTTTTAGAGAAGATCCTTAAACAACTCTTTCGAAAGAGCTTGCTTGGATTCATTTAGAAGTACTACACCACTAGGATTATGGTGTCCCAAATGAATGGGATTAGAAACCATAGTGTATGCCAAATAGAATTGCATCGGTAATAAGTTGATAAGAAAAGCACAAGTGGTACTTGCACTTTTAATACTTACTTACCCAATGATTCTCCAAAACGCTGAAGGATCTCATTTGAGAATTTAATGAAGAAGCACATCAACAAGCTCCGCTTGAACAAGTTAATTCTTATCGACAAAGGAATTTCTTCATCAACAATGTTATCTCGTCAACAAAGGATGCATCGACTTCAGCAACTATTTAAATCATCACAGTCTTTACAGACATATTGTGATCCATAATCATCGTCTTGTTAAAATTGTTCATTGAGGAACATCTTAACTAAGAAAGTTTTTCTACGTTAATCAATCCATCAACGTTTTCACTAAACCCCTTGAATGTGAAACATTCATCATTCCTAGGCTTAGTCATACACAATAAGACTTAAAATCTTAGGTTTGAACATTAGGATAAAACCACAAAAATCAAGACAATCCCTTTTTGATTTTTCCTGCAGACACCCACGGCACCCTCAGACCATACGGGCGGAACCCATTTTTTGGTTCCGCCTGGTCCGCCGATTCCACAGATTATTTTTACTCTAAATTTCAAAACCAAACACCCTCCTCATTTAGTCATTCACCTTCAAACTATCATTACCCTCTCAAAAACACATAACCATACGAATTTTAGGGCTTCTAATCCAATCTCTTCCAATCCAACTAACTTTGTAAGTATTCCAATCACAACTACATTTTTAATTTAATCATAACATTTTTGCTTACAATCATTAACTAGAATCCTAGGGCTTTTGCATAAAAACTTCATGATTCATGAAAAACTTGGTGGCTAGTCAATTATGTATTCCATTAAGTTAAGAAATATATCTTCTCATTGTTACCTTAATTTACCAAACACACCAAGAGCATTATTTTTCTAATTGCAACAAAATTCATCACCACATTGTTAAAACAAATGAAAAATATCATTGAAACATCACTTGCATATTATCTCTTGAATGCTAAAGGGAATACATAACCAATATGTATTTTCGGGTACATTCAATCGAAGATATATTTAATTAGGAGAGTTTTTGGTTATCTTTTGTTTTCGTAACATTACTTCACAAACAAAACAATTTGGGCATCAAAATGAGTCAATATAACCAAGTCTCCTCATTGTTTGCATAAAGGAACACATTAGAACATGCACATTGATTAAAAAGTCATTAACATATAATTCTTGTGTTTTCTAGGAATCAACATGCCTAACGCAAATCAAACCGATCACGTGGAAACCCTTAAGTACTTGCCCAAACACCATAGGACTAAAGGTCTTAACAAAGTTCAAGTAGAAACCTTTAAGGCACTAGAAAAACGCTATGTTCATGAAGGTAGAACAATTGATCCATCCTTTCTAGAAGGAACATCTATTCGCCAAAACTTTGCCGCAATCAACTTTGATTGTCTTCTTGATATTAATGAGCCAATTTGCCCTAGGTTCGTACTAGAATTCTATGCAACCGTAGAACTCTTCACCGATGAGTCGGGTAAGATATCATTAACTTTCAAAACAAATCAAATACCAAATTTCATAGACCTAAAAGACTTAACTATCATCCTTGGTGTTCCTAATGAAGGTACTTGTCTTTACACGGATAAGTGGCCTATTTCAAGCCTAGACTCAATTGAGCGTTTTCATCCATACAACAATCCTCTTGTTAGTAAGGAAACAATTAAGGAACATCTCTTTGTTAGAGCCTCTACCACTAGGAAAAATCGTTCGGGGAATATTATGGATAAGGACCCATTTGGTATGGAGACCAATGAGCTTAAACCACAATTTAAGAAGTGGGAAGAAATTCTTAGAGCCAATGTCATAAGTACCATAGGAAATAGGGATCATGTTAACACATGCCTTTGCTACATGCTTTATAGCATTTCCATTGGTCAACCATTCAACTTAGCCTACTACCTAGCCCGACGAATGGCCGACATACCTTTAGTTGGAAAAACCGCCCTTCCATATGGAATGCTTCTTACTCGGCTATTTAGAGCAATTTCACCCATTCCTCCTAATGACAAAGGAATGCACCTTGACTATTCTCTTGTCCCTCACATCTTCGTTCCTCAAAGTGATAAACGAGTTTTCAAAAATAAGGGCAAACGTACTCGATCACCTACTTCATCTTCATCATCATCCGGCATGAGCGACGATGATAATCTACCAAACTCTAAGTTACCTCCTTTAGAATATCTTCAAGCTCTCCCCATCGTTGACAATGCTTCCGAAGAATTCAAGCAAACCAAAGGAATGTTCAAGTGTTTTGGAAGGTACCTAAACAAGCTCAAAATGAAGATTGACCGGTTGTGAGAAGATTAAGGAGCGTTTGTCTTATGTGTGCTTTAGAAGCGTCTTTGTGTTAAAACTATGTGAAATTATGTGATTTGTATTACGTCTCATATTCATGTCTTATTACGTTTGATGGATTATGTTTTGTATGCTCTTTTATGATTAATGACAATATTGGTGGTATGTGTCAATTTCATGCTTATGGTAAAATTCACTAAGTTAAGTGAAAATCGTTAGCCCCCGGTCAAAGTCCTAAGAGATGAATGTCTATATGCCCAATTTTTGCATTTCCTAATCTGTCATATAGTAAATTTTCATTTCCAAGAGTTTTCGAAAATTTTGAAAATCGTTTCGCGGGTCAAAAACGCGGATTGTAAAGTTTTTCAGGCCTGGCGGATCCCAAATTTGGGTTCCGCCAGTACAATTTCTGGGAATTCCAGAAATGGCCCAACGGACCTGGCGGATCCCAAAACTAGGTTCCGCCTGTGTAGTCTCAGGGTGCCGCCAGTACCTGCAGAAAATTTGTGAACATTTTTCTTAAGATCATAACTTGTAAAGTGCCAAATCATTATCCCAAGTGAGAAACATCTTTCATTAACACCAACAACCATATTGGAACAAACCTCACTCACTAAAACAATTAGGAAGACACTTCCCGCCAAAATTCAAATTCAAAACATAACTACCCAAAGGAACCCTTTTAAAGGATCCTTCAAACCTTTGATACATTTTCAACCAAACCACTTCCCATGATCACAAAGCATTGAGTGCTTAGGTTGGTCTTTCACTCCATCCTATTCATTGGATTGACCTCAAGTGATGTGACATGGTCATGAAAATCATTTGACACCTCAATCTTTGAATAGTAAAACATCAAATCCAAACACTATTTCAACACCTTTCTCATCCTATAAAATTGAAAGCTCCACAACAATTCAAATCAAACCATCACCAATCAAGTCTTCTTCTCTCAAACACCAAAACCAAAACCTTTGAAATGACCAAATCCAACACCTCATCCGAGTCATCAAAATCATGTGCTAAAACCACTAGGATTAGTGTGAAAACTTGTTGCTTCAACAAAACCACCAAGTCAAGCTCATCATCATCAAGTGATGCCTCACTAAACATCTCTTCACCTATCCAAGATTTTCTTAACCTTACTACCTCAACTACACCCTCAACACCTTGTAATACCAATGTGATCACCATTCAAGATTTGCTCAATCTTGCCACTCCACCACTTTGCAACTCAAACCTAGCCTCTAATCCATCACCAACTAAACTTTTGAGTGGGTCAACCTCACCTTCCCAACAAGCTTTTAAATCAAAAACTTCTTCACCTCAATCACCAACACTTACACCAATGGAACTTTTCCATACACCACCAACATCACCAACACCTAATTTGGAAACTTTTGATGATTTATCATCAAGTTCACCATCCTTCTCACTTTTTGATACCGTTGCTCAAATGGAAACCCAACAACAACCTAGTGAGCAACTTAATGATGAACCCCATTACCCATCTACGGTAGAACGGTTGGCTTACCGTTATGCTAGACCCTCCATTTTTCCAAATGATCAAGGTCATACCCACCAACAATCATTTGTGTTTCACCCAATTTACAAAAAACCTTCATGGTGATCCTTATGGAGAACCAAGTTTCCGTCACCTAGTTCAACCACAACAACAACAACAACCATCACCACAAGAACCACCAAACACAAATGAGGAAATTAACACTCATTTAAGCCACCTCAATGCCTTCAAACGAATGGTTGATTCTCAAATTAACCATGTTATGGAATTCAATACGGCATTACACTCAGCAAGTGAAGGAAGCAAAAACACTTCTCAACCATCCACCTTTGCTCCTTCAAGTTCAACCCATCCACCACCAACAAATCAAACCTCTCTTCCATCAAACTTTCCCCGCCATGATTGCGGACATTGCGAAAGAACCGCTCGCATTAGTGAAAGATGTCGAACGGAACTTCGCGAGTTAACCGAAGAAATGAGGTTTATTCTAAACCACATTTTGGATCATCTACAATTCTTGTCTCATCCACCACAACCTTAGAGTCTCCAAAATGAAACAAAACCGTTTCATTTGGAAAAAGTCCCCATTTTAACCAACAAAGCAAAACCAAGTCACCTCCTCACATCTCCAAATAAAACCCGCTACAACCCCCAATCCACATTTTCATCCCTAAACAACCCAATCCTTGTTTTTGGATAATGTTTCTCATTAAGGAAAATGATGATTTCCTTGTAGCATCTTTTTGTTCTTAGTTTATTTTTTAGTTTGTCCTTGTAGGATGTTGTCATCTTAATTTTGTGTCTTTGACTCTCTAAGAGTCAAAATTTTACAAGTTAAATGAAATTAATTCTACAACAAGGTTTGAAGGGTTTGTTGACCATTTAGGTATAATGAGTGAACTATACCTTGATATGGTACCATACATAAATCTTGTGCTAACCTCTCTTTTTGTAGGTTCATTATTCATGTTTTCCTTCCTTGAAAACTCCATTTAGGGGAGTAACATTCAAGGGGGAGCATGAGTCTTGCTTTATTCCGCTTCACAACTCTTAGTTGTGTTTTTAAACATGAAATGCTTTCATGACTTATCTTGTGCGGAAACTAACTTTTCTTTTGTAGGTTCAAAATCCATGTCTCCTCTCTTGGCACTCCATTTAGGGGGAGTATCAACCAAGGGGGAGCATGCCTATAATTCCGCTTCGCTACTCTTCTTTTTGTTTCGACAAAAAGGGGGAGAATTTATATGAAACTTGCTCTATTATTTTAAACTTCCGCGTAGCTAACTCTTTGCAAAAACAAGTTTCATTACTAACTTTATAAGACTTAACACTAAATCTTATTACTTACTTTTAAATAAAGTTTATGTTTTGTCATCAACAAAAAGGAGGAGATTGTTAATACAAATATCGCCTAAAAACGTTATTTATATTTTACGATCTTTGCTAAGTTTTGTTGATAACAAAGTATGAACTTTAGCTAAAAGTAAATTATCACTTTGAGTGTTTAAGTCTTGTTTAACTAATGTTTACATTTCCTTTTAAACTAAACATAGGTTTTATTTCTTAAATTAGAAATAGTCACATCACATTTATGGCAAGTTTTGTCATTATGTATTTATGGCAAGTTATGTGTTTGACTTGCTTTCATGTTGCTTGCAAGTATCATGTTTGACTTACTTTAAGTGATGTGACATTGTTTTGTTGCTAGAAGTTATGAGACAAGACATTGTTTGGTTTGGGAAGTTATTGCATAAACCTACTGCAGACCCGGCGGTACCCTGGGGGTACACGGGCGGAACCCATCTGAGGGTTCCGCCTGATCCGCCAAGCTTGCAGTTTGGTTTGCTATAAATACCAAACCATTTGCTTGTTTTGCGTAACCCTTTAGGACATATTTTCACATACTCTCTAAACTAACTCAGTAACCCTTGATTTGTCTGATTCTCTTATGTAGCAAGGAATTCCACAAGATCATTCAAGAAGTTGCAAGCTTCAACTCCAAAATTGCAAGTCTTGGTAGCTTGGTCATGTGTAAGCTTTGGTAGTTTATACTTCATTTGTGTCATGTATGTAGAAGTTGTTGGTTAGTATTTTAGGCCTCAAAATACGTAGTATGTTGGGAGTTGTTGTACCCTAGTAAAAGAACTAACGGGAGTGGTTTTACCCTTGGTAAAGAACTCGACATCTAGCTTTGTGTCGGTAAAAGTGTAAGCGACGAGTGGGAGTGGTTGTACCCTTGTAAAAGAACTCGACATCTAGCTTTGTGTCGGTAAAAGTATAAGCGACGTGTAAGGTTTTCTCCGCCGGTGAAAGGAGCTTGTTGATTAGTGTTTATAACTCTCGAGTTTGAAACTCGGGGCGTGGATGTAGGGCAAGGAAAAAGAGTCCTTGTAGCCGAACCACGATAAACAATCGTGTTGTGGTTTGATCGTTTCTTTCTCTATCTTTGCTTATTGCATGTTATTGTTTAGTTAGAATCGTTAACCACATATATAGCTTTTCAAAGAAGTAAAACAATTAAAGTTATCTTTAAGTTTTCTAACAAGTGTAAAAGCTTTTTAAAGAACTAAACAAGCAAAGTTAGGATCATCACAAGTAAAGCTTTTCAAAGTAAGAAACAAGTATTATTAGAATTGATACTTACACTAAAAGCTTTTGAAAGAAACAAACATATAATGGTGTGTTTATATTGTTGAGCAAACATAAAGTTATTAAAGGATTTTTATGTTAAAAAGGATTTTAAAAGAGGTAAACTATTCAACCCCCCTTCTAGTTTTCCACAATTGGCATCAGGAGCTACGTTACCCAAGTTCCTTAAAATTAACTGTATTTTAAAACTTGGATCGATCCATGGATTTTGAAAATCACAAAGAAGGGCAACCTATTCAAAACCCACCACTATTTGAAAAAGAAAGCATTCTTAAATGGAAAAGTAAATTTGAAAATCAAGATGATCAATTTGATCTCACATTTAAGTTAGAGGTCTTAGAAAAATTAATTGATAAACATTTAGTTGAGATTAATACATGTACTACTAGTTTAAATGTTTTAAATGAAGGTGTAAGTGAAGATGACTTCTCATGTCGAGCTCTTTGGTGGACTTGCTTGTGATTCATGGACTAACACGGATGAAGATGTTGCCAACCATCCGGTTTGTGATTCTCTCTTAGCTAAATCACCAAGCAAGGTACATTTTGAAACCAAACATTTTTGCTTTGACACATTTATCCTAGAGTTTTCTAAAATAGAAAATGAGTCTAAACTTTCATGCAACATGGACCTAAAAACTATCTTTAACAATGATACTTCAAGATCTTGTGTAAACACTTTTGAAAATGAAATCATCTTAGAAGATAAGATGTCTAGACTTGAGAGTCATGTTGAAATTGATTTAGAATGTAAAGTATGTCTAGAGTACAAACATGAAATTCTAAAACAAAATGAAAAAGGAAAAATGCTTCCTAAATTTGAAGAAAGTTCAAAAACTCTTGAAAGTTGTTTGAAGAATCAAAGGTCATTTAGAGATAGAACCGGATTAGGATTTAACTCTAATAAATCATCAACAAGTAAAACAAAACATGTTGTGTTTGTGAATCCTAAGAGTGTATTGTAGAAATTACTCCAGCTTTAATAGGAACACATGATAAAGGGATAAAAATATTATGGTCAATACTTTTAGGTGTCTTTCTAACTTTCTTGGATTTATAAAAAGTTGTGTTTAGCCTCTCTACGTATCAAGATTATTTGCTTTATGTTTTTCTTCTTGATGGCTAATCTATGGAGCTTAAAAGGTACACATCTCCTCAACTTACCTTTTAAATGTTTCTTGTTGATTAACAGTATGATTTGTCATAAGTATTAGTAGTAGTCTTTACTATAAGGTGTCTATGATTGTGTGAGTAACAATAAGGATTAGATCCTTCATAGGTAAAGTAGTTTGATACTACTTCTAGTAGGAGATATAAGGTGTCTTGCCTCGTTTAATCTTTCGGGAAAATACACGAGTAACTCTTGAGTAAGTCTCACTTAATCCTTATCTACAAGTGAGTGAACTAAGAACTTCTTAAGTGATAAGACAACCAACACTTTTGTGATGCTTGCAAATCTAGCAAAACCAAAACATTTCACAAACACTTGTAGTACAAAAGTCTTTTGGTATTATACCCTAAATTTTCAATAGCATCCTAAGTCCAATCATTCTTTTGCTAAAAGCTTCACGAAAGACACACAAAGTAAAATAAATCAGTTGAATTTTATTTGAATGATTGGGAGAAAATGATTTATTAAACTTCTAGGATGTGAACATCAAATTCGACCCATAGTCTTATGATGTTGCATATCTTAGACATTTACACTTATGAGGTCTTAAAAAAATAAACCCAAAGAGTCGAGGAATCATTGAGTTTAAAATTCAATGAAAGACCACCTCCTTCTAAGTTCTCATCTTTGGTAGATGATGACTTAGTCGAAAACCCAACATTGATAAGACAAGTATGTCAAGATCAATAACAAGGAAGATGGACTATTAAAAATTGAAAAACAACATCCTTTCGTCTTGTATAAAACATTGAGTCAAGCAATATCAACAAGGTCATAAAAACCTGAAACATGGGTCATAATAGTAATTGAAACAAATTAATAAAAAGTGTTTTTTGAACATTAGTGTAAAGCAATTACTAAAACAAAATAGACTTTCAAAATAGAAAAGAATGTTAATCTTTGAAAGACTATTTATTTACCTAAGCAAGCTCCAAAAGTAAGGGATAATCACTCAAAAACATTCCTAGTTATTCACTTGTTCACAATGATTAAGTCCTTTATGACTTATCAAGAATGAGATTAGTAAATCCGTAGGTAGAGCTAAACATAGAGATATGTTTGGAAGTATACTTGTTCTTACAACAAATGTAACCCAACATTATGTTTAGTGCTTGTCTATGTGCTCGGTTTTAGAGAAGATCCTTAAACAACTCTTTCGAAAGAGCTTGCTTGGATTCATTTAGAAGTACTACACCACTAGGATTATGGTGTCCCAAATGAATGGGATTAGAAACCATAGTGTATGCCAAATAGAATTGCATCGGTAATAAGTTGATAAGAAAAGCACAAGTGGTACTTGCACTTTTAATACTTACTTACCCAATGATTCTCCAAAACGCTGAAGGATCTCATTTGAGAATTTAATGAAGAAGCACATCAACAAGCTCCGCTTGAACAAGTTAATTCTTATCGACAAAGGAATTTCTTCATCAACAATGTTATCTCGTCAACAAAGGATGCATCGACTTCAGCAACTATTTAAATCATCACAGTCTTTACAGACATATTGTGATCCATAATCATCGTCTTGTTAAAATTGTTCATTGAGGAACATCTTAACTAAGAAAGTTTTTCTACGTTAATCAATCCATCAACGTTTTCACTAAACCCCTTGAATGTGAAACATTCATCATTCCTAGGCTTAGTCATACACAATAAGACTTAAAATCTTAGGTTTGAACATTAGGATAAAACCACAAAAATCAAGACAATCCCTTTTTGATTTTTCCTGCAGACACCCACGGCACCCTCAGACCATACGGGCGGAACCCATTTTTTGGTTCCGCCTGGTCCGCCGATTCCACAGATTATTTTTACTCTAAATTTCAAAACCAAACACCCTCCTCATTTAGTCATTCACCTTCAAACTATCATTACCCTCTCAAAAACACATAACCATACGAATTTTAGGGCTTCTAATCCAATCTCTTCCAATCCAACTAACTTTGTAAGTATTCCAATCACAATTACATTTTTAATTTAATCATAACATTTTTGCTTACAATCATTAACTAGAATCCTAGGGCTTTTGCATAAAAACTTCATGATTCATGAAAAACTTGGTGGCTAGTCAATTATGTATTCCATTAAGTTAAGAAATGTATCTTCTCATTGTTACCTTAATTTACCAAACACACCAAGAGCATTATTTTTCTAATTGCAACACAATTCATCACCACATTGTTAAAACAAATGAAAAATATCATTGAAACATCACTTGCATATTATCTCTTGAATGCTAAAGGGAATACATAACCAATATGTATTTTCGGGTACATTCAATCGAAGATATATTCAATTAGGAGAGTTTTTGGTTATCTTTTGGTTTCGTAACATTACTTCACAAACAAAACAATTTGGGCATCAAAATGAGTCAATATAACCAAGTCTCCTCATTGTTTGCATAAAGGAACACATTAGAACATGCACATTGATTAAAAAGTCATTAACATATAATTCTTGTGTTTTCTAGGAATCAACATGCCTAACGCAAATCAAACCGATCACGTGGAAACCCTTAAGTACTTGCCCAAACACCATAGGACTAAAGGTCTTAACAAAGTTCAAGTAGAAACCTTTAAGGCACTAGAAAAACGCTATGTTCATGAAGGTAGAACAATTGATCCATCCTTTCTAGAAGGAACATCTATTCGCCAAAACTTTGCCGCAATCAACTTTGATTGTCTTCTTGATATTAATGAGCCAATTTGCCCTAGGTTCGTACTAGAATTCTATGCAACCGTAGAACTCTTCACCGATGAGTCGGGTAAGATATCATTAACTTTCAAAACAAATCAAATACCAAATTTCATAGACCTAAAAGACTTAACTATCATCCTTGGTGTTCCTAATGAAGGTACTTGTCTTTACACGGATAAGTGGCCTATTTCAAGCCTAGACTCAATTGAGCGTTTTCATCCATACAACAATCCTCTTGTTAGTAAGGAAACAATTAAGGAACATCTCTTTGTTAGAGCCTCTACCACTAGGAAAAATCGTTCGGGGAATATTATGGATAAGGACCCATTTGGTATGGAGACCAATGAGCTTAAACCACAATTTAAGAAGTGGGAAGAAATTCTTAGAGCCAATGTCATAAGTACCATAGGAAATAGGGATCATGTTAACACATGCCTTTGCTACATGCTTTATAGCATTTCCATTGGTCAACCATTCAACTTAGCCTACTACCTAGCCCGACGAATGGCCGACATACCTTTAGTTGGAAAAACCGCCCTTCCATATGGAATGCTTCTTACTCGGCTATTTAGAGCAATTTCACCCATTCCTCCTAATGACAAAGGAATGCACCTTGACTATTCTCTTGTCTCTCACATCTTCGTTCCTGTAAGTGATAAACGAGTTTTCAAAAATAAGGGCAAACGTACTCGATCACCTACTTCATCTTCATCATCATCCGGCATGAGCGACGATGATAATCTACCAAACTCTAAGTTACCTCCTTTAGAATATCTTCAAGCTCTCCCCATCGTTGACAATGCTTCCGAAGAATTCAAGCAAACCAAAGGAATGTTCAAGTGTTTTGGAAGGTACCTAAACAAGCTCAAAATGAAGATTGACCGGTTGTGAGAAGATTAAGGAGCGTTTGTCTTATGCGTGCTTTAGAAGCGTCTTAGTGTTAAAACTATGTGAAATTATGTGATTTGTATTACTTCTCATATTCATGTCTTATTACGTTTGATGGATTATGTTTTGTATGCTCTTTTATGATTAATGACAATATTGGTGGTATGTGTCAATTTCATGCTTATGGTAAAATTCACTAAGTTAAGTGAAAATCGTTAGTCCCCGGTCAAAGTCCTAAGAGATGAATGTCTATATGCCCAATTTTTGCATTTCCTAATCTGTCATATAGTAAATTTTCATTTCCAAGAGTTTTCGAAAATTTTGAAAATCGTTTCGCGGGTCAAAAACGCGGATTGTAAAGTTTTTCAGGCCTGACGGATCCGGCGGATCCCAAATTTGGGTTCCGCCAGTACAATTTCTGGGAATTCCAGAAATGGCCCAACGGACCTGGCGGATCCCAAAACTGGGTTCCGCCTGTGTAGTCTCAGGGTGCCGCCAGTACCTGCAGAAAATTTGTGAACATTTTTCTTAAGATCATAACTTGTAAAGTGTCAAATCATTATCCCAAGTGAGAAACATCTTTCATTAACACCAACAACCATATTGGAAAAAACCTCACTCACTAAAACAATTAGGAAGACACTTCCCGCCAAAATTCAAATTCAAAACATAACTACCCAAAGGAACCCTTTTAAAGGATCCTTCAAACCTTTGATACATTTTCAACCAAACCACTTCCCATGATCACAAAGCATTGAGTGCTTAGGTTGGTCTTTCACTCCATCCTATTCATTGGATTGACCTCAAGTGATGTGACATGGTCATGAAAATCATTTGACACCTCAATCTTTGAATAGTAAAACATCAAATCCAAACACTATTTCAACACCTTTCTCATCCTATAAAATTGAAAGCTCCACAACAATTCAAATCAAACCATCACCAATCAAGTCTTCTTCTCTCAAACACCAAAACCAAAACCTTTGAAATGACCAAATCCAACACCTCATCCGAGTCATCAAAATCATGTGCTAAAACCACTAGGATTAGTGTGAAAACTTGTTGCTTCAACAAAACCACCAAGTCAAGCTCATCATCATCAAGTGATGCCTCACTAAACATCTCTTCACCTATCCAAGATTTTCTTAACCTTACTACCTCAACTACACCCTCAACACCTTGTAATACCAATGTGATCACCATTCAAGATTTGCTCAATCTTGCCACTCCACCACTTTCTCCACCACTTTGCAACTCAAACCTAGCCTCTAATCCATCACCAACTAAACTTTTGAGTGGGTCAACCTCACCTTCCCAACAAGCTTTTAAATCAAAAACTTCTTCACCTCAATCACCAACACTTACACCAATGGAACTTTTCCATACACCACCAACATCACCAACACCTAATTTGGAAACTTTTGATGATTTATCATCAAGTTCACCATCCTTCTCACTTTTTGATACCGTTGCTCAAATGGAAACCCAACAACAACCTAGTGAGCAACTTAATGATGAACCCCATTACCCATCTACGGTAGAACGGTTGGCTTACCGTTATGCTAGACCCTCCATTTTTCCAAATGATCAAGGTCATACCCACCAACAATCATTTGTGTTTCACCCAATTTACAAAAAACCTTCATGGTGATCCTTATGGAGAACCAAGTTTCCGTCACCTAGTTCAACCACAACAACAACAACAACCATCACCACAAGAACCACCAAACACAAATGAGGAAATTAACACTCATTTAAGCCACCTCAATGCCTTCAAACGAATGGTTGATTCTCAAATTAACCATGTTATGGAATTCAATACGGCATTACACTCAGCAAGTGAAGGAAGCAAAAACACTTCTCAACCATCCACCTTTGCTCCTTCAAGTTCAACCCATCCACCACCAACAAATCAAACCTCTCTTCCATCAAACTTTCCCCGCCATGATTGCGGACATTGCGAAAGAACCGCTCGCATTAGTGAAAGATGTCGAACGGAACTTCGCGAGTTAACCGAAGAAATGAGGTTTATTCTAAACCACATTTTGGATCATCTACAATTCTTGTCTCATCCACCACAACCTTAGAGTCTCCAAAATGAAACAAAACCGTTTCATTTGGAAAAAGTCCCCATTTTAACCAACAAAGCAAAACCAAGTCACCTCCTCACATCTCCAAATAAAACCCGCTACAACCCCCAATCCACATTTTCATCCCTAAACAACCCAATCCTTGTTTTTGGATAATGTTTCTCATTAAGGAAAATGATGATTTCCTTGTAGCATCTTTTTGTTCTTAGTTTATTTTTTAGTTTGTCCTTGTAGGATGTTGTCATCTTAATTTTGTGTCTTTGACTCTCTAAGAGTCAAAATTTTACAAGTTAAATGAAATTAATTCTACAACAAGGTTTGAAGGGTTTGTTGACCATTTAGGTATAATGAGTGAACTATACCTTGATATGGTACCATACATAAATCTTGTGCTAACCTCTCTTTTTGTAGGTTCATTATTCATGTTTTCCTTCCTTGAAAACTCCATTTAGGGGAGTAACATTCAAGGGGGAGCATGAGTCTTGCTTTATTCCGCTTCACAACTCTTAGTTGTGTTTTTAAACATGAAATGCTTTCATGACTTATCTTGTGCGGAAACTAACTTTTCTTTTGTAGGTTCAAAATCCATGTCTCCTCTCTTGGCACTCCATTTAGGGGGAGTATCAACCAAGGGGGAGCATGCCTATAATTCCGCTTCGCTACTCTTCTTTTTGTTTCGACAAAAAGGGGGAGAATTTATATGAAACTTGCTCTATTATTTTAAACTTCCGCGTAGCTAACTCTTTGCAAAAACAAGTTTCATTACTAACTTTATAAGACTTAACACTAAATCTTATTACTTACTTTTAAATAAAGTTTATGTTTTGTCATCAACAAAAAGGGGGAGATTGTTAATACAAATATCGCCTAAAAACGTTATTTATATTTTACGATCTTTGCTAAGTTTTGTTGATAACAAAGTATGAACTTTAGCTAAAAGTAAATTATCACTTTGAGTGTTTAAGTCGTGTTTAACTAATGTTTACATTTCCTTTTAAACTAAACATTGGTTTTATTTCTTAAATTAGAAATAGTCACATCACATTTATGGCAAGTTTTGTCATTATGTATTTATGGCAAGTTATGTGTTTGACTTGCTTTCATGTTGCTTGCAAGTATCATGTTTGACTTACTTTAAGTGATGTGACATTGTTTTGTTGCTAGAAGTTATGAGACAAGACATTGTTTGGTTTGGGAAGTTATTGCATAAACCTACTGCAGACCCGGCGGTACCCTGGGGGTACACGGGCGGAACCCATCTGAGGGTTCCGCCTGATCCGCCAAGCTTGCAGTTTGGTTTGCTATAAATACCAAACCATTTGCTTGTTTTGCGTAACCCTTTAGGACATATTTTCACATACTCTCTAAACTAACTCAGTAACCCTTGACTTGTGTGATTCTCTTATGTAGCAAGGAATTCCACAAGATCATTCAAGAAGTTGCAAGCTTCAACTCTAAAGTTGCAAGTCTTGGTAGCTTGGTCATGTATAAGCTTTGGTAGTTTATACTTCATTTGTGTCATGTATGTAGAAGTTGTTGGTTAGTATTTTAGGCCTCAAAATACGTAGTATGTTGGGAGTTGTTGTACCCTAGTAAAAGAACTAACGGGAGTGGTTGTACCCTTGGTAAAGAACTCGACATCTAGCTTTGTGTCGGTAAAAGTGTAAGCGACGAGTGGGAGTGGTTGTACCCTTGTAAAAGAACTCGACATCTAGCTTTGTGTCGGTAAAAGTATAAGCGACGTGTAAGGTTTTCTCCGCCGGTGAAAGGAGCTTGTTGATTAGTGTTTATAACTCTCGAGTTTGAAACTCGGGGCGTGGATGTAGGGCAAGGAAAAAGAGTCCTTGTAGCCGAACCACGATAAACAATCGTGTTGTGGTTTGATCGTTTCTTTCTCTATCTTTGCTTATTGCATGTTATTGTTTAGTTAGAATCGTTAACCACATATATAGCTTTTCAAAGAAGTAAAACAATTAAAGTTATCTTTAAGTTTTCTAACAAGTGTAAAAGCTTTTTAAAGAACTAAACAAGCAAAGTTAGGATCATCACAAGTAAAGCTTTTCAAAGTAAGAAACAAGTATTATTAGAATTGATACTTACACTAAAAGCTTTTGAAAGAAACAAACATATAATGGTGTTTTTATATTGTTGAGCAAACATAAAGTTATTAAAGGATTTTTATGTTAAAAAGGATTTTAAAAGAGGTAAACTATTCAACCCCCCTTCTAGCTTTCCACAACTACCATGGATGTAAAAGAAATGTAAAAAAAATATATATATTAAAGAAAATTGAAGTAAAGTCCCGTTGCATCGATGGCCATGATGAGATTGAATTAAGTCTTGCATTTGAAATTTGTTAACTAATTTGTAGCTATATGAAAGCCTCAGATGACTCATCTAACATCAAACTATTAGAATGTCAAATAGAAGAACATAGGTGGCATTCACCCTAACAAATGACATAGATAAAGGAATGTGCTACAAACATCATGAAAATAGCCTGGATACTTGAGCACCCGTTGAATGGAACTCAACCAAAAAACGAGCTATTACGTAGGTTTGTACTTCTAAACATCATACATACACGCATTTTCATGATATATAGCTTCCATAATCTATAACCATAACCATTTTGTTATATCTTTGAAAGTGTAGCATTCATTCTGATACTATTTAATTTATAATAGATGGAGACTCTTAAAACGATTTGAAGATAGGAAATTGTAGCTATTCCAAATTTATCAAAACAAAGAAGATGCTTCCTTTCTACGTACATCTGCAGCTTCCCATAGCTGAAATCTTTTTCAAGGGTCTCCAGCTTTTTCTATAGCACACGAACGTCTATAATACTTTTTATTCCCTTGGCTGCAAGGTTAAGTGAAAAGAAAAAAAAAAGTGCTTCAAGAGATTGTTATGTTAATGATGGGGATGTTGATGATAGCAGCTCTATGAAAATCATCATCGCTATCATTTATTTCAATAATCTCTTGGACCAATAATTCTTTACAACTGGACCTAAAATCTATTACAGCAGTTCGATAGCTTATATTTGATGTACAATATACCATTAATATATAATGTACATGTAATAATATTAGTAACTAAGTTAACGTCAACAATTTTATTTACGTCCTTAATGTCAAGCGTTATCCTCATCTCAAAATATTATACGAAATTCTTAATTTTAAAATAACCAAGTACGACATTAGGCGAACGCAAAATATCAAACCCGGGCTTTTATATTCCGACAAGAAAACTGACAAAAAAGTAGCTCCGCTGCACGAATATTAGACTTAAATTGGCTTCGTCACAACGCGCAACAGCCAAATTACTCGTTATTAATACAATATCAATAATTAACAAATAAGTATTTAACCTTATTATTTATTAATGCACCGTAAATAAATATATATTGTACGTTAAATGACTTATAAATCATTTAGTGCAATATAATATAATTATATAAATACGTTATATATACTATTACTTAGAGAATCTAAGTGTATTTGTGTTTGACCTTGTAGGCTTACATAAACTTAGCCGTGTAAATATATAATGAGCCTTAAACATTTTCCATCAAGTTTTAGTGTTCAAAATCAGCCCTTTTAATAAGGATAATTATGTGGAAATGTAACTAATTTGTTATATTTTCGAGTCTTGTTTACCTATTTTTTTTCCTATTATAAGACAAAAGTTTTGAATTCAGAGCTTTGTGTATATTTGTGACCATTTTACCTTACTGTATTTTTATCACACCATTTCTATTATAAAAAGTTTAGCAAAAAAACTTATTTCAATATGAGCTATGATTGAGAGACCTATAGATATGCCTAAAGATGTGCCTAAACATATGTGGTATCATCTTTATAGTTACAACTAAGGGACCCATTTTTTCACAAACTATCAATATCATACCACATATGTTTAGGTTAAAATTTAGGCGGTCTCCTGATCATTTTCCTTTCGATATAATACGAAAACTTGAAAAACTCATCATAAAGTTCCAACTAGGGGTGTTCATCAGTTCGGTTTTCGGTTAATCGGTTTATTCGGTTCGGGTTGTTCGGTTAAAAAAAATTGGGTCATAACCGAAAACCGAACCGAACCGAAAATATCTATGACCGAACCGAACCGAGAACCGAACCGAAATTCGGTTCAGTTATGGGTCAAAACCGAAAACCGAATTTATACTTGAATTACACTATTTATATATTTTTAATTTAATTTATATATTTTTGGCAAAAAAAAAATTCAAATATAAAAAGGTGTTTTTTATATTAGTATAAAATTTTAATGGACATTTTTTATATATAAAATTATATATATATATATATATATATATATATATATATATATATATATATATATATATATATATATATATATATTCGGTTTTCGATTCAGATAGCTAAACTTATATCCAAACCGAAAACCGAATTTTTAATTCAATTCGGTTCAATTTTAATAAATTCGGTTTATTACCTGAACCATGAACACCCCTACTTCCAACATCAAACACGCCCAATCTTGTGAAATCTCACCTCGTCCAAATCCAATACTACATAATTATCATTGGGCTATTCCCACAAACGAACACCTTGACAACAAGCCCAACCAAAACCTCTTACACTTATCAAGTATGTCCCACTTTTCTAATCTCACGAATCCACAAACATGCCACTTGTCGTCATTCCAACCAATCACAGTAAAATATCACTAACCCGCTTGCTGGTTGCTTCTTCCACGTCCAAAAAACCATAAAAAATACAAAAAAAAACTCTCCGACCAACACCATGGCCGGAAAATCACTTCCCATCACTTTAAACTCACGTCCAAAACGATACCGTCCACCTGACACTTCACATCATCATCATAAAAAACTCATTTGCATGGACTCAAACACAAACGTAAATTTAAGGTACAACTACAAGGTTGAGTTCTTGTCAGGTTCTAACGTTTATGTGAAGTTGCAAAGTTTAAGATTTGATAAGTACGAGGTTTGGAGGATAAGAAGTGATGTGAAGTCAGAGTCATATGAAGTGTCCAAGTCAACGGGTGTACCAGGGTCTTTTAAGTTTAAGGAAAGGTTGGGTGGTGATGTCGGGGATAGTGGAGATGAGTTTGATGATGAGAGTGGAGTGCCCTGGTGGGAAGAGTTTCCGAAACGATGGACGATTGTTATTTTGTGTTTTTCGGCTTTTCTTCTTTGCAATATGGATAGAGTAAGTTTTACTCATGTTTAGCTGTTTCTAGGGAGTGTTTGAGATTTCTTATTGCTTAGGAATTTGCTTTTGGATAAGATTATCTGCAGGGGCAGACATAGGGGGTTCACGGAACCGATGGATGTTTGTATAATTTTCATTAAAAAATCATGATTTTTGCGAAATGAACCTGGTCTCGAAATTTTGTGTCAAAAGGAAATACGTGTCTTATTAATTTGTTTACTAGTTTTAATGAAACTGTATCTTTTAGTGCATTTATATTTTCTTTATACTCGTAAAATAAATGTGCACCCGGTGACTTGGAGTCCTGGTCCACCCCTGATTATATCGCAAATAGTCAAATATACAGTTTTTGCCACGAAAAAAGTGATTAATATCTTAGAGACAAAACACAGTTTTGTGTTGAGACATGCTATTTGAAATGCAGTTTTGCAAAAGCATAATCAGTTTAAAAACGCAATCAAAATCCCTATAGCCAGTTATCTACTTGTTACGTTTATAGAATAAGATGTTTTTTGGTCCTTGGGTAGAAGCAAACAGCTTATCATTGGCTAATTAATTGGGGTGAATAACGTAAGCAGTTTTATACATACAATATGCGAGTTGCTTATTTATCTGATTGTAATTATTTTACTTTTGAATTAGTAGAATTGCATGACATCCAAACTGTTGTTATGGTTGATTATCTGCTTCTGCCGGTCTCAAAAAGCATAAGCAGGTTGTATTAAGCAATCCCAAACATCACCTCAGTTGAAAAGACTTATTTGAATTGATTATGTTTCGTGTTAAGTTAGTTAATATGAATTTTTTTTGGCATTCTGAGTTGTCGATACTGTAATTGCGTTGCACTAATTAATCATCTCAAATATTGGGATTGTGGATATAGGTTCTTAGTTGTGATTTTTGGAGAATTCGGATGTATAACATTGAATTACTGAATTATATTATTATATGTGACCAGGTTAATATGAGCATCGCTATACTGCCAATGTCATCAGAGTTCCATTGGAATTCTACAACTGTTGGTTTGATACAGTCGTCGTTTTTCTGGGGTTATCTTCTCACTCAGGTTTTCCCAAATGTCTTCCCTCATACAATTTCATTCTTGTTCTTGTCATTTGGTGCTAGATTATTAAAAAGTTATGCTAATGAACTAAGTTGTTATTATTGGGACCTCAAATGAATACTTGTGAAAAAGTGTCGATACTCATCTCTATAGCTTAAGTGGTTGGACAATTGACGAGTCGATGAAATATTTCTTTTATACTAAAAGTTGTGATTTAAGAACTATATTGCTGTCAATGTTCTAAACGAGGTTGCCCAACATATGTATTCAAAGTAATTATCACTTTATTTACAAACTTCACACTAAATCCTGCTCGAAAGTATTCCTAATAAGTGTGTTAGAGACCATTCGCAAGATTGGCTAATTCATGGATAATAGTATAATCAGTTTGTATACAAATGGCATAGTAAAATGATCACTTGAAATGAGTTATACTACAAATCACATGATCTACGAAACTGTATTGTTACTCAATAAAACTACCTGCAAGACTTGACACGGTTGTGTGCTTAATTAACGGTAATTAAGCTTAGATTGCAGGAGGCATTTGGGCCGACACAGTAGGTGGGAAACGTGTTTTAGCTTTCGGAGTCATTTGGTGGTCTGTAGCTACAGTTCTTACTCCAATTGCTGCAAAGTTAGGATTACCATTCCTACTCATAGTCCGTGCTTTTATGGGTGTAGGCGAGGTATATATCCCTTCTCAATATTTGATACTGATAACCTTTTTTAGACTTTTTAGATCTCATAATTCTGGTGCTCTCTATCAGGGTGTGGCGATGCCAGCCATGAATAATCTTTTGTCAAAATGGGTGCCTGTGGCAGAAAGAAGTAGATCATTGGCTCTTGTATACAGTGGGATGTATCTTGGTTCTGTCACGGGCCTTGCATTTTCACCATTCTTGATACATTCATATGGATGGCCCTCAGTCTTTTTCTCATTTGGTTCTCTAGGGACAGTGTGGACTGCATTATGGTTAACTAAGGTATATTAATATTATCATGCTCCTACTTTTACTAAATTATTTTTTGAAAATATTGATTTTGGAGGTTTTATTTATGAAAAATACACTTTGTGCGACTATTGACCCGTTTGATCCTTTTTACATGTTTTCTTGTAAACTATCGAGATAAAACATAAGCTTAATCGACCCATTTTTAAATAATTGGGTCAAAATGGCCCACTGTATCTATTTAACTGTCAATTGTTTCCTCTCAGTTGTGATACTTACATTTTCATTTTTGAAATATTTTTCTGTCTTCTAAAATATATTGTAAATTTTAGGCATATAGCTCACCTCTTGAAGATCCTGAACTTCGTCCCCAAGAAAAGAAGCTGATCTTTCGTAATAGAGTTTCTGAGGAACCTGTTAAAGATATTCCCTGGGGACAAATCTTGTCAAAAGCACCTGTATGGGCTTTGATATCGTGTCATTTTTGTCACAATTGGGGAACATTTATACTCCTCACATGGATGCCTACCTATTATAACCAGGTTAGTCTAGTAATCCTGCAATATCAGATGTTCTCCTTTGTGTTTTAGGCAATTTAACCCACTTCATATGCTGAAAACATGTACGTGTGACATTCACCAACACCGTGATATAAGGAACCAAGCTCAAATAGTCTTATTTAGAGGTGTCGAAAATGAAAAAGCGGGTGGTTCAGGTAATAAGTCAAAAGTGTGACGAGTAACAATGAGTAACTTTTAAGTGCGGGTCAAAACAGGCCTGGTTGGGCTGACAAACCAACCCATTTTTTTTTCCATATTTTACAGATGAACACGTAAAGTTTATTAATAAAACAATAAGATAACTTGGTTTATTTGTGATGATAAGCAACATTGTAAGCGTTTGAATACACGCGAGTAACATTGACCCATTTAACCCGATCAACCCATTTAACCCTTTTTTTTAGTTTAACTTATATTTCACCCGTTGTCAATAGAATAGAGCCTGAATTGACATGTTTCCAAATAAATGGGTCGAAGTTTCCACCTATACTTAATTACATAATCAGGAAAAGTGATACATAGTATGAAAGCAGTTGAGTAGTTTTGTGTCAAATATAAACTTATCAACTTAATGTCACTTTCTGTTTGTTAATAAACTTGATACAGGTACTAGGATTCAATCTAACAGAATCTGGGCTGTTTTGTGTATTGCCTTGGCTTACAATGGCTTTCTCAGCCAATCTTGGAGGATGGATAGCTGACACACTTGTGAGCAAAGGGTGGTCTGTCACCACAGTTCGAAAGGTATTTCTCATTGCAGAAAAATTTATAAGTGATTTAACGTTCTATTTGTTTTTTTAGAGTTACTTATTCTTCTACTCCAAACTCAGGTGATGCAGTCAATTGGTTTTCTCGGACCTGCATTTTTCTTATCTCAACTGAGTCATGTCGACTCTCCTGCGATGGCTGTCTTTTGCATGGCGTGTAGTCAGGTTTGTGCATAATTATTGTTTGATATTTTGAAACAAAAAGAAATTTATATTCACTCATGAATGGACATTTGCTCACATGAAACAGGGTTCTGATGCATTTTCACAGTCTGGTTTATATTCAAATCATCAAGATATCGCCCCTCGATATTCAGTGAGCATTTCTATTCTCACACACCTTTGGATTGACTAAAATATTATCGAACTTTTATAAGTACTCATGGAATTTGCTGTTTATAGGGGGTGTTGCTTGGTTTGTCTAATACTGCGGGAGTTCTGGCTGGTGTCTTTGGTACTGCAGCCACCGGTTACATCTTGCAACACGGTACTCTTTTCTCTTTTTCCCTAAAACGATATATATATTTTTAAGAAACGAGTAGTCTCTTATGCAAGATTGCACCCTGAGTCTCGTTCACGTGCCTTGCAAGTTTTCTAAATACTTCTAAAAACAACTGATTGGGTTTTTACGTGTCAGGCAGGTCATTTTTTTGCGGGTCAAAATGAGCCGAGTTCAGTCGACCCACAAACCACTTATGTCCCATTTGTATGAATTAAAAATAGAATTTCGATTACTTTCAACCCTCATGACTCGTTTGACCCATTTGACTCGTTCTCCTTTTAGCTAAAATTTTAAGTTGACCAATATAAGAAGAAATAAAACACTACCCAAATTGAGTCAGTAATAAGTAGATTGGAAATTTTTGGCAAGCAAAACCGCTACCTGAAGTTCCTGAGAATTTAGAACACAGATCAAGTTTGATGTAACAAAATGGTGTGTACAAATTATTTTCTTGTGTAATATGTTTTTATACCAAATTTGTGCATATAGCATTCCTATCTTCATTGCTTGAAATTTAGACCCACAGGCGACTTGTATTTTCAATTCCATACCTTATAGACGAAAGCCTTATAACTTGAAGAAACTTTACAATTGGTAATATGTGACCAGGTTCATGGGACGAGGTCTTTGATGTGGCAATCGGGCTATATTTAGTTGGAACAGTGATTTGGAATCTTTTCTCCACTGGTGAGAAAATTATCGACTAAATGACATATATAGTTTGGTGCCACACATGATGAGGCAATTTCAGATCGATAAATTGGTGCATGCATTTTTTGAGGCTCGTAGAAACAACCTTAGTACGTTTCAGAAGCTCGAAAATGACTTCTTGGTGCACAGAAATGGTGGGAAAACTTGATGCTGTAAATCACAATCACATTTTTCAATAGCCATTTCACTGGTGCAAAGATAGAAATATAGGAAGATTAGACACACATTTTGATAGATCTTGTATATTTTACGATACCCCCATAACATGCAAAAGTATTTTAGCATAAATGAAATTTACGCTTTTGTATGTAATCTTGTACATACATGAGATTTTGTTTTACAAGCTCATTGTGTACTTACTTAGCGCTAGAGTGTTTGAGCTCGGTGAGGCTTCTACACAAGACCCAAGAATTGCTTAAATTTATCAATATAAAATTTTTATGTGATCTCAGCATCAAAATAAAGTTTAAAAATTGTGTAGGGAAGCTAACTTGTTTAGAACTATGTTCAATAAGATAAGTTTAATACGAAGTACTACGTAACATAGTTCAAAAAAGAGTATCGATATTATGCCCAATAAAACAAGATTATTGAAAAAAATTCTTTGTTGACTACATAATTGAAAAAAATTATGATTAGTTTCTGGTCTGTTTTGTCTTGCAAAAGATAATGTCAATGTAAAAGTACAAGCTTGTCATGTAAATGATACCTACAGTCATTAAATTATAAACACCGTTAACATGACGTGAAGGGAGAAAAAGGAGGATGTCGCGGGTAACTAGTTGAGAAATCGTCATTACAGGGAGATCCAGGTTGAATCCCAAAGAGAAATACACCACTCTAAATTGCAGAGCCTGTTAAATGATGCGTCAGAATTAGGGATGGCACCCGTGGGCAATGGGCACGGGTACCTCTAACCCGTCACCCACCCATGTAGTTTTTTTCTCACCCATCACCCACCCGTCACCTACCAATGGGTAAAAATTTATACCCATGCCCTTGCCCGCGGGTATTTATTGCCCATGGGTAAACCCATGGGTTAGTGTTATGCAACAAAATTACAAAACGATGATATGAAAACTAACTATGAAACTGCGTAATAAGAAACCAATCAATGTGTCAAATACAACTTTGATTATTTGATCTTTTATACTCTCTTTTTAGTCTTGAAACTCAAACAAACTTTTAGATTAATGTGTTTTTTTAGACTTGGTAGTAACTGATAAATGTATATATGCAACATCATAAATATTTTAATTAGTATAATTAATTTTAACATTGGGTTATGGGTACAACTACGGGTATTTTGGCGGGTATACCCGTGGGTATTTTAAATGGGTGTCATGGGTTTACCCGCAATGGGTATGCCTTACCCGTCACCCACCCGCCACCCACTGATGGGTAAATATTTTCACCCACGACCCACCCGTGGGTGAAAATTGACGCGTTTACCCACCCATTTATGGCGGGTACCCGCGGGTTGTGGGTTTTTTCTCGCCCATTGCCATCCCTAGTCAGAATCACAGCATTCGAAAGAAAACATGGAGGGTGTCCTGATATGATGTTGCTGGACTAGCATACATATAACAATCAGTTTGTGCAGACAATAACACAGTACTTAGAAGAAAACATGGAGGGTGTCTTGGGGTTGGTGGACTAACATGCATATAACAATGAAACTGTATTGTTTCGAACCGATTAACTTATCCCATGATAATAAACTTTGTTTGATGTATCAATCATTTGAGGATTTATTGTTAGGGATATGTGGCCATTTGTTTTGGAATGATTATATGACAGTAAATATAGAAAAAAAAACAAATGTCATAATGTACATCTGAAGTCCATAACCTACAATAAATGTGTTGGTTATGGTTTAAAATAGTCCATATATACAGGTGCGCATACAGGCAAATGTGACTGAGCCTACTTTGTACGGACACCAGACCAGAGCCAGCCATGACAGCTTATAAAAACCATGACATGTGATGTCTCTTATTTCATTTAATTCCACAACTAGATTTTGTCCATAACATTACAACATTCAACCACTAACCGCGTATTATGGATTCCACAACAAGCTAACTATCAAATCAAACATGAAACATCGGTATTAAAATTATTACAAGCATCGGAAACATGGTTATGAACAAGAATTCATCAAGAAACAAAATTAGACCTTGTTAAGGAATTAAGAAGAAGAGTTGATGAACTCAATACAATCCTTCATTGCTTCTACACGTTGTGAATCCAACTGAGAACGGGAAATCTGTTTTGGTGCTCCTGAGGAAGATACCTTGGTGGAACCTCGTTTTCGAGGAACAACAAAGCACAGAACTGCCACCATCCAATTACCAACATGTTTAAGGTATCTCACAGGTGCCATACATCTGCGTCTTCCACCAACCCTTTTGCTCGAATTCAGTTTGCAGGACATTGTAGCTCTCGTGTGTTAGCTGTGTGTTCTTACACGCTACACTGTGTGAGTTGGAAGAAGGAAGATGAGGAGATAAATAATGAAGTTCAGGATCTATATACAGTGTATAACCGTCTATTTATATTTCTTAAGAGTGGCAGCAAGAGGTCTTTATATAATACTAGAACGGTACCTGCGCAATGCGGCGGCGGGTACCTGTGACTATATTTTGCGTTATTCGGTTACACATTTAGTTGTCTTTATGCTTTATAAGTAGAGATAATAGAGAACTAGATATGGTTCCAAATAATTTTAGTTTGAACAACATACTGCTTCCTAACCAACTTGTTTCCTAACCAATTAATTTTGAAATCATTTCATAATAAGCAAGTAAAAATATGAATTTTAAGCATTTCTAATTATATAATAGTCCCAAATGCATTATATAGAAGTATATATATAATATGGAGCAATAGTAGTAGTTTTAGAGGGGAAGGTGCCACAACGAGCCAATTTTACTCATTTGGGGGCCACAGCTGCCACATCAGCTTCACACCTCTTCACAACTAACTACATGCTCACTCATCACTAATCTCAATTTACTCATTTGGGGCCCACCACTTACAACTTTATTTTTTTTATTCATTTTATTAAATAAATTAAATTTATTTCATTAAATATAAAAATACTACAACATACTAATATTACATAAAAGTACAAAACTAAAAATAACGTTACGAAAAAAAACATACGATACGAAAATAAAAAAATACAACACATATTATATTAATATGTAAATGGGTCCGAAATTATGTGAAACTAATGTTTATAACTTTGTGTAGTTGTGAAGTTAGGGCATGTTTGGTACGCAGCTTTTTTTTAGCTGTAAGCTTTTTGTTACAAAAATAATCTCTTAAAAAACAAGTAGCTCTGTTTGGTTACATTAACTTTTAGCTTTTATTTTAAACAAATAGCTCCAAAATAAAAAGCTTATTCATGAAGCTTTTAAAATATTTCAGAGCTGTTAAAACGTAAAATAACTGTCAACAGCTTATAATTACATTTAACAGCTAATTTACCAAACACTTTTATTGAAAAAAAGATACAGCTTGCAGCTCATATTAATAGCCTTACAGTTTACAGCTTACAGTTAACAGCTTAATACCCTAATAATTCTCACTTGATCTACCCTAATTAACGCCTACCACACTACCACATTAATACCATTTTCATCTTCAACAAACCCATCTCTTTTCTTACATTTCAACAAATACTAAATCTCATAAAACGTTATAACGTTACGAAAATTAAAATAATAATAATAATAATAAAAATATACAATAAATACCAAATCAATAACTCAATTTTAGACGTTTACCTCTTTCTTGACCCCACTCAACTGATAATTTGCAGACAATTTTGCTCGTCGTGCAGACGAGGAGGTGGAAACTGGCGAGATACGGCGAAGGGGGAGGGGTGTCACGGCGAGATCCGGCGCAGAAATTCCACAGCCACGTAGGAGTGGCGAGGGTGAGTGAGGAATGGCACCTCCCACTCTTACTAATGCATTGATGACTTGTAGGGTACACGGGTTTCTATGAAAAATCAAACAGGGTACACTAAAAATAATGGGACAACTATAGACACACCTAGCTCTTTTGTGTTTTAAATGTCTTTCTATAATTGGAAAATTACTACTGATAGCAAAATATACATCATCACGAAGAATACTTTCCACATCTCCAATCGGTATATCAGATTTCCCGCACAGTAGATATAACAAGAGACATGTAGCTGAATGCCTCTACTTAATATACTAGTCATTACGCAGGACAATAGGGGACCGAGGTAGTCTAATGAACTAAGCAGTGTTTACATATAGCCATATGGGGACCATAACGTGCATCTTTAATTAAGATCATTGTATGACCATCTTCAGGATCAGCCTATTCTATAATTTAATGGATAAACAAATAATCGGACTAGTGGAAATTTCAACATTCCCAGATAACATACAAAGTACAAGGAAAAAAAAGTACAATGATCAGGAAAATGTATCTTCAATAGGAGTTGGGACTAAAATGTATTTTATAGGTAAGGTTCAACAATTCTTAATTAACATAACAGTAAGAAACATAATTAGACAGCACACTGGACCATTTTAATTTCATTAATCTCTCTATATGACATATAACCTACTGGCTGCATCCATAAAATCAGGATCAATGCTCAAGTTTATACAAGCTCACAAGAATCAAGCCAACAATGTGTTGCCTGGAAGCCGAACATTTTTAGTCAAGGTAATCCATGAACCAATGACAAATGTCATGCCAACCAACGTTCTTAAAACAAAAAGCAAGCTTACCCCTATGTTAAGAGTCAGTACAGTCTGTACATAATGACCGAACTTATACTAAATGGATATATGAAAGTATGATCTTTATAGAAAAAAGGGCAAATAATTACACCTGCTTAACGGTATCTCAAATGCTCCCTAAGCCTGTTCAGAATTTCATTTTCATAGCAAATTTAACCTTTTTTTTTTACCCAGGTTCAAAGGAATCTGGTACAAACACGAATAGCTATATTCTATGTAACAAGTTATTGTATTGACGTAATATACAAGTAAATTGACAAATAAACAGTAGGTTGATGGATGCAATTTGCAACTGTTCTTTTAACTGAGTAAAAAACAACCAACACCACACCAGTATCTACATAAAGCAAGCCAGAAGTTACAGACTTGTAAAGAAAACATGTACGTAGTAGCAAGCACTCCTGGTCGATTTCCAACCTTCAAACCATTAAGGATATCTCCCATACAAAATCTCAAAGAATTACCACAACCACGATCAAAGCGACATCTTATGACATATATTTTTATGTTCTTAAAAGGTCCCAGTAACCATCAACCACAGTTCACACAAAAGCAAGTTGAGCAGCATCAGACAGCGAGAATCAGAAACTTGATCACTCTATGACTACGAATCTATGATAACAACAAAACAGGACCTAGAAGTATTGAACCTCTATTGTAGCCACCTAGTCCCCATCTTTTACAAGCAACATTTCAGTACCGCAATCCATGGCACTATCCAAAAACAGCCTTAAATCTTCAGTACTTTCATACGGGTACGGAGATGAAAAATCACTATCCAAATTATACCAAACCCCGTTAATCCTTCTTAAAGAAACCCAATGGCGGCCCTTCCATATCCCGCCGTATCTTTTCACAGGTATATTGAGTACAATACCCATCAATTTACTTTCAGGTTCATCAAGATTAATGGAAGAAGCTTTATTACGCCGATCATGCCAAACTACCCTCTTTCCCTTTCCTTCCACTGCAGATATTAACACGTTTATATCATAATTACCTGTAAATGAGTTATGATGAGGCTTGAAGATGACTGATAAAGGCGTCCAGTGTCCTTTGTACGGATCATTTAAAACAAGCTTTTCAGCAATCTCATCCAGATGTTTTCGTGTAAATGCATTCTTTTCCTATCATGACAAAAAAAGAGAACTAGTTACCAACATTACTCAGAATCATAAGAGACTGATAATCTATACAAAATAAAAACTGTTTATCACTGCTTCAAATTAACATTCATTCAGTAACATGTGTAGATCCAATACCAAAAAAGGATCCAAATAAGTAATCCAGCACTAGGTTGCTGCAGATGTGAGTATTTATATCGCTTCGATATTAGAGATACATTTTAGCTTTCGTCAGTTCTAAAAAAGGGGATACAAGAAGTATCATGGACTTCCCGACCAACTATCACTTCTAGCAAGAATTTAAGATCCTGATTTTGATAAAGATAAACCTTACGCTCTAGATTACAGAAAACACACTGATACTGCACAAAATCACTAGGCATAGGATGATATGATCATAAAAAAGTGCATTGCATGAAGTCTTCTACTTTTAACAGTTGAACAACTTAAATCTAAATTCCCAGAAACCTAAATAATTTAATTCACCATGCAGTGTTTTGGGATTGCTTACGCCTTTGGGCATAAACATAATTAGCTGCAACAAAATGCAATGCAGGAAATGGTGTTTAGGTTTGTTATGCGGCAACTAAACGCATCAATTTAGATCAAAATGCTTATAATAAGAGCCAGATGTGCAATTTGAATAAGCAAAGCTTACTTATCAAAAAAAAAAAAAAAAAAAAAAAACATATAATCATACAAAGTTTGTTCTATCAAAAAAAATTCCTAACTCCTTCGCAAAACAAATCATACATCTTAACTTGCTTTTTCAAAACTGCGTTTTCTCGCTAGGGAACACAGATAATCACTTATTATAATGATTTCCAAAACACTATGGGTGCGTTTAGTTGGAGAAAAAATCTCTGGTTTTCTTGTAAAAATTTGGAAGAGAAATTTATCTCTACAAAACACTTGAAAATATAGAAAACGCGTTTTGTTGATGTTTGTGTTTTTCATTTTGAAGAAGGGGAGGGAGGGTTGTGGGTTACAAAGGAAAACAACTAAAATTTCTTTTTTAATTTTATTTGTTAAGTTTGGAAATATGGGATTTGTGTTTTGCAAAACATTTTGTTGGAAGACAGATCTCTATTTTTCTTGTTTTTCACAAATTGTGAAAAACAAGGGTGTTTTCACCCAACTAAATGCACCCTAAATATTGATTATTTGCTCTTTGCATACGCAATAATCATACAATCACTCCTAAAATACAATCGCAAATACCCAAACACCCCTTTAGCCTTTCCCGTACAATCTCGATACGAAAACAATCCTAAGCTTTAAACTAACATGAGGGACACATCTAACAGCATAAAACTACAATATAACTAACTATACATAATTGGAAAATATGTAATACAAATTATAGTTAACAGATGAAAATAATAACTAATTGACAGATCAGATACAGTAAATGAAGTATTAATAATTTATAAAATAGAGACCTGAAAGAGATTATTGAGAGCGTGTAAGAGGCAAAATTGTAACTTTTGTCTTTCGTGATATATCATCTTCTTCTTTTCGTCTTCCATGACTCAATTCTTGAAATGGAATTTAATCTAGGGTTCTGGGTTTCGATAGACTCAACGATTTTACCGCGAAAAGTGTGTGGGGTATAAAAGAAATGAAGAGCAATAAAAAAAGTTAGATTTGCAGCAGCGTATCACTTTAACGAAGAGAAGAAAGGAAAATAACTGAAATAGAAAATTGATTTGATTGATTTTAAAGGTTTTTTTTTTTTTTTTTTTTTTTTTTTTTTTTTGGATTGAAAAAATTGTTTATTTAGAGTTAAGTTATTTTTATATGATACACTCGTTTGGTTTGTATAATAAGTTCTACAGATGTAATGAAACAAAAAATGCGTAACCCTTGCTTCATTGCGGGTTACAAAACATACGTATGTTGTAAGATAGATATAACATCAATAAAGGCTGTTCAAAAAAAATAAAAATAAAATAAAGGATGTACATGAGCGTAAAAAATTCAACGATAAAAAAGAAATGTGCAATCATCAAATATCATAATGATAAGGTAGCTAGAAAAAAGTAAAAAACAGTCACAAGGATACTTCGATTTATATCACGTACATCTGAGTAGAAGACTCGTTTTCTTTGAATTGCCTTAACAGGGAAAAACATATGTGTTTACCAATATTTTCAGTAAAAATGAGAAGTATAGCGATTTGGATCCAACTCGTGGAATAAAAAGTGATAACCTTAAAATGAAATCTTTTATGCCAGATGTTGATATCTAATTAAAAGACTCCTAGAAAATGTATAAAAGTTTAAAGCATGTGAGCTATTAAAAACTTCAAAAGCTAAGGGCAATGTAGAAACTTTGTGGAAAAAGTTTAAAAATTCCAACAAAACTTTGACGGAAAGATTTATTAAGGTTGTGCGGTGGAGAAATGAAAAATGGCATAACCACTATGGGTAACATAACACGTTTTCATTTTTGGAAGAACATCCTCTTAAGTTGTTATATATAACTTGAGTCAAGTTGAAAAATCACTAACTATTGATCAAAATTTAATGGTCCAAATCAAAAGTTATGTTTAAATTACTAATAGCTAGTAATTGTCCAACTTAACTCAAGTTGTGTATAACAACTTAAGAAGATTTTACTTTTTCATTTTTAAATTCATTATCAAATTTTATAGATTATATTCAAAAAGAATCTTAGACTGAGTATAGTGGCGTGACTCTCATGTTTATTGTTACATCAGCTTTCTCTTTCAGGACAATTTCAAAATCAACTTATTATAACAAAGAGACCAAAGACACTAACTTTTTTTATTTTCATTTTTTTAAATAATAAATTAAAATTTCATTAATAATTCAAATATTATATTAATAATTCAAATAAAGTTAAAAATATTACAATAAAAAATTCAAATAAAATGACAAACTAGTGTTCATTTGTTTGGCGCCAATGTGTTTTACTAAATCAACTCTGGCTTAGATGAGTTATTTGATTGTGTATATCTCTAATAACTTGTTGAATTTCTTCGGCTCGGCAGTTCGCTCGAGATCATCTTTGCGATGTTGCTTCTCTGGATAAAATTTGATAGAGATTGCCCTCCATTCGTCATTTATAATCATATTAAGTAATATGATGAATGTGTACATCATATCCATAATTTTCTAGAGACATCTATCATGTGGGAGTTTTATTTTAGCCCACTTTCTCTTTAGGATGCCAAACGCTCGTTCCACATCTTTTCTTGCTGCTTCGTGCGCGTTCTTATACCTTATACGCTTTGTATCATTTGAGATCGGTTATGAATGGACTTAACAAGAACATACCATTACGGATATATCCCATCAGTAAGATAATATCCCCATTTATAAGTTATGTTGTTAGCCACAAATGAAACCTCTGGTGCTTTCCCGTCTTTGAGATCTTTTAAAATAGGCGATTGAAGTATAACATTCAAGTTGTTGGCCCCGAAAACACCGAAGAAAGCATGCCAAATCCATAGGTCTTGTGGGGCAACCGCTTCCAATAAAATGAATGGATCTGACTCGTGATCACCCCTACAATATTGAGCACCATATGTATTTGTGCAATTAGCCCACGTCCAATCCATACAATCAATGCATCCTTACATCTCAAGATATACATGCTTATCCTTGTGAAAAGCAGAGTTTTTCGACATCAGTTTGTGTAGGCCTTCGCAAAAACTCTTGTCCATATAAGTCCATAATATCCTTACAAAAAGCTTGGCAAGCATCACGGGAAGTTTTCATACCCATTTGCAGATATTTGTCTAGAGCATAAAAAAACGGTATCGTATGCCAATTGACAAACAACAGAGGTACACTTCATCAATGGGGAAATGCCAACTTTTTCCGTACAATCACTACTTGTTGAAAATACGAACAATAATCAGTTACTTCTCGAACAATGCGTATGAATAATGATCGGCTCATTCGAAACCGTTAGAGGATAATTTATCGTCTTACATTGAGTTTTCAAATAAGTTAACGACCATTAGACAACCATGAGCACTGTAATGCTCTCTATCTACCGAGTCAATTGGTTTTTTGGATTGTAGACGTGGAAGCTTGGACAAAAGTAGTAACAACATGTGTAACGCTAGATCGGTACTATTAACTTCATATTCATCATCTGAAGATGTAAAAAAATTGATCGAAATACAATTGTTTTAGACGAGATGTGTAGAGGGTATAAGAAAGAAAAAGTTTATATAAAAATAAAAAAGTAATGGAGTATTTATAGGGTAAAATATTTAAATTTTTAACAAAAAAAATATTTTTTATTTTTTTAAAAGAATGGGTAAAAAGGGAAAAGAAAAGGATCTGGTTTGCTCGGTCGCAAAACCGTTTCACTCATTTTTTCCACCTGGGACATGTCTCTTGGTGGTTGCCGTAATGACTATTGACGCATCGACTTGGCTGACCGACCGACCGAGGGTCGACCCTCCTCCCATTACATCCCGCTTACACTCACATTAGTATCATAAAAAATGAAGTTTACATAGGGATGGAAAGTGGCAATATATAAACTTAAAGGGTGTTTTAGATTTTTGTTAATGGAAATTTTAGAATTAGACTTTGTGTAGGTTTACAATTTACAACTCGAATTGGTGTGATCATTTACCAAATATCCTCCCCCGGCCCCACGCCATATCATTCCACTCACCGTCCATGAATGGTAAACGAAAAAAGGGTTATATATATATATTCTCAACTGCAAAATAATATCTATATTCAGGTTTAGAGTTCGATTTGAGGTAATAATCAACCTTTATTTACAATGTTACATATTTATCTTAGTTAGGACGTTGTTAGAGTTCCTGGTCATTGCTACAACTGATTAATTAGTTATGGACGTGTCTCGTATTACTAGAATAGGTTCCCGTGCGCTTACAAGTTCCGTTATAATTCCCCCTTAATGTATATACACTAGTACAAAGACAACCTCCGGCGTCGACTTTTTTTTAACCTTACCGACGTCATGACGTCGGCAACATACCTTCTCGACGTCATGTCGTCGGCAACAACTAGTCGACAGAGCCGCGTCGGCAACGTCCCTACCGACGAATAACGCCGACGACAGTGCGGGACCCACATGATTTTTGGTCAAACGAATGGGGGTGTCCGACATTTTGTTACCGACGTCAGGTCGTCGGTAATGTAATAATTATTTAACGCATTAATTAGATTAACTTAATTTAGTCAATGAAAGTCAATTTTTTTGTAAATGGTGCCGACGACATATAGTCGGTACCGTTTGAAATTAGTCACCACGTGCGTTATTATGCCGACGACTTGTAGTCGGCACGGTTTGAAAATAGTTAATATGTGTGTTATATTGTCGACGTCATATAGTCGGTACCGTTTGAAATTAGTCATCATTTGCGTTATTATGCCGACGCCCTGTAGTCGGCACCGTTTGAAAATAGTTAATATGTGTATTATATTGCCGACGACATGTAGTCGGCAAGAAGTTATACTGCAGCTGCACAGCAGCCTGCGCAGCTGCCCTGCCCAGATTTTTGCCGCAAAATTGTGCAGCAAAAATCTACCAATTCCAGTTTCATGTCCTGTTCTCATAACAACACATTCCAACACAAAACAATGGCTAA
Source organism: Artemisia argyi (assembly GCA_030686995.1). Lineage (NCBI taxonomy): Eukaryota > Viridiplantae > Streptophyta > Magnoliopsida > Asterales > Asteraceae > Artemisia > Artemisia argyi. The sequence continues at coordinate 68,637,233 of CM060708.1, forward strand.
AACGACTATAAAGTTTATAACGGCTAAAACGGTTATATATAACCACTAAACAATTAATAAACTTTACAAAACGGCCATAAACTTTATAACACCCTCAAAATACATCATAAAGTTTACAAAACGGGTGTTATAATCGCTAAACGTAGCTACTATATCTACAAATGTTGCAATATCCTAAGTGTTCAAAGATAATAAGATTGGGGTCGTCCGGACATAGTTCCAAAGAAAAAACAACACAAAATAATACCTCTACAGCCCATCGTCGTCATACAGCCCCTCGTCGTCATCCTGATCATCATCAGAACTCCCGCTGCGAGAGCCACTCCCGCTGCCAGATCCACTCTCGCTGCCAGAGCCACTCTCGCCGCCTGAGCCCTTCGCGGGAGCGCCTGCGCCGCCTCCAGCTGCATGACGAGAACCACTCTGGCTAATAAACGCCTCCCATGTTGGGTTTGTCGAGACAAAACGTGTCAACAACTCAAGCTGCTTCTCGGTTTTCTTGGCTTTCTTTCTTTCTTTCTCCTTCTCTTTCTTAGCTTCATCCACTATCGTTTTAAATTCATCAATCTTCTCCTGAGCTTCAGCAAGCTTCCTGTCAAGCTCGGACGTACCTATAAACGAAATAATCAAAATTTAAAAACGGTCATTTCAATACATAAGATTATCCAACTTTAAATACCTATAAACGAAATAATCAAAATTTAAAAACGGTCATTTCAATACATAAGATTATCCAACTTTAAATACCTGGTGGAGCTGGAGGCGGCAAGTCTACCCGTGGCCTCTTCAAGAAGGGTACCACCTTGCCGACGCCGGGTATATGGCCACGCTGCTTGCCCCCGATTACCCGAGCAAATATCTCCTCCTCCGTGAGGCACGGCTCGTCTGCCGGCATATCGGATCTAGGCTCCCGTAGTCGGACCATCTCTTCCTGTGTAGTTGAAAAAAAATGAGAAAATTAATATATTAGTCGGGTTAATTACTAGATTATGTTTCAATAAATCACTAAGTGCGTGTTTGGAAAAAATAAATAAATAAATAAATAACGATACTTACAAACCGAGCACGAGCCTCGTCCTACAACCAAACACCATTCTTGAAGTGGGTGTCAAGATAGGTATCGAACATGGACGGATACCGGTGGTCCTCGCTGTTCTCGAACTGTATAAATATATACACATGCATATAGGATGAAACAAATTAAAATGACTAATCAAACACCATATATATTTTATTTAGTATAAATACTTTTAATTAATATATTATTAAAATTAAATAATCTTATAAAAATAAAATGTGTCTTACATATTCGTGTCGAGATGCGGCAAATGATTTCGAACCGTGGCGGCTGAGAATCTTGTTCTTCTTTCTATTCTCTTTGTTCACAGCCGATCGTGTCTGGGCCTTCTCCGTCATGTACTGGTCGACATACTTGTTCCACTCAGCCGGCTCCAAGTTCGGAGGAGGATTTCTTCTGATCTCGTCCACTCTCGCAGCCCCACCCTTTCTCGTAAAGTAATCGCGTTTCAGATCATATTTATTGTCACGGTATCGGGTGGCGAAATATGCTGTGAGCGCCGACCGAATGGTCTCCCACTCCGGTCTGGTGTGGTGGCGCTCCAAATCGAACATACGCTGCAATCAAATATAGTTAAAATTAATATAAAGATATAAATAAATAAAAAAATGTTAATAAATGTACACATTCAAATAATTAAATATAGAGATATAAATAAATAAACAAATTTAAATAAATATGCACATTTAAATAAATAAACACGGTAACATAACAATATATATAAAAGGAAAATGAAATAACTGACCCCGACGCTTGGAAGGAAGTTAGCCGTCAGCTCCGGTTCTATATCGTACCAGGAGTCATAGTGTAGCGGCAGCTGTCGAATGAGCTCGCCGACGTAATTGCCAAACCATGCTTGGTTCGGGCCCACATGAGTGTAAGTCCCCTTATCACCAATCTCAAAGTCAATAGACTGTAGGCCACGAAGTCTCACGGCAGCCTTGAGCTTCACATTCTTATTTTCTTCGCGTGGTCGTTGCCTACCGCCATTCTGACCTCCCCTACCCCTGCCTCCCCCCTGGCCCGACCTCCTCGGCGGGGTCGCCCTGATCCTGCAATTGGAGTGAGTGAAAACGTCATAAAGTAACTTATATAGATATATGTATATATATATACACATATATCTATATATATACATAATATGTGTATATATATACATATATATATATATATATATATATATATATATATATATATATATATATATATATATATATATATATATATATATATATATATGTAATCTAGAAATTCTTACCACTAGCACGGTGCCCGCCCTCAATCTGACGGGTAGGGGAAGGTGGTGGATCATCGGCACCGTCACCACCATGACTCCGTGCAACTGCTGCTGCCATCTGTAAAAGTACAAGTTGAGTAACATATAGAAATTCGGGAACAAATTAACATAAGCATGCACACATTCAAATACATACACATTCAAAACGGTTTGCAATGATGGAGGAAGGCGGCAAGACCATCAAGAAATTCTTTTGAACCACGATGATCTATACGGGTCCAACTCTTATCAATTATCATAACTGCATTTTTATGATGCAATCGGTTATTATATGCACTTAATTAATGATTACGAGTTGTTTTGTTCACCTAGCGCAACTATGGAAGGCAATCCTAACCCACTCTTTGAATGATTCGTCCCATATATGAATATGTATAACTGATTTACTATTTGAGAAAATTTCGGCAGCATTTCCCCTCAACTCCCCAAATATGTTCATTAAGATGGACATATTCGTAGGAGTAAAGGAGAAACACTGTCGAAATAATCTCAAATAGTAAATCAGTTATACGCATCCATATCCTAAATGAGACAAAACATTCAAAAAGCAGTCCCAAACAGGGGACTTTCCGAAATTAATTTCTAATAAATTAATTCCGGACGGGTTTTCTATAGGATGATTAACTTCGGACGGGGACTTTCCGAAATTAATCACTAAAATCCTAAAACATTCACAAAAGTCTAACAATATGATAAAGTTAAACAATTAATAGAATATAAATACATGTTACACTTTTGCAATTGATTCACCACAAAACGTTATGATAAAGTCCAAATCACAGTCCATATGATAAAGTCCAAATGTTACACTAATCGAGTATTAATCCCAAACAAGAGCATTCAATTCTTTAACGAAAAATCAGACTCTATTGCAATAGATTTATAAATGATTTTCACGTTTACATGAAATTCAAATAGGACATTCTAAATAGAATGTATATTTATGTTTCTATTACCTAATCAACATATTTAGCAAGAATACTCTAAAATGCTCGAGAAGTTCATGCCCATCCATTTGTTTTGTATCATAACTAAGTGTCACTTAACGCCCTATTTGTGCAGAAAATAAGCGGAACATTTCACACAACATTTCACAAACATTTAGCAGCTAACGCGCCCTACTTCTATCCTACACCAACTGATTTTTAAACGCAACATTTCACAAACATTTAGCAGTTAACGCGCCCTACTTCTATCCTACACCAACTGATTTTTAAACACAACATTTCACAAACATTTCACGCAACATTTAACACAAACATATATAACAACATACTGTCTCGGCAGTCTCGGGCTCTTGGCTGTGGTCTCGGGCTGCAGTCTCGGGCTCCTGGCTGTGGTCTCGGGCTGCGGTCTCGGGCTCGGGCTATATTAAAAGAGAGCATATTAATATATAAAAAGTTATTAAAAAACTGTTGTCGGTGACATGTCGTCGGGATACCAAAAGTTTTAAAAAAAATAAAAAAGGGACAACAAAATTAACAAAAAATAAAATTAATAAAAATCAAAATTACCTCTAAGATTAAACAAAATTAACAAAAAACAAAACTAATAAAAATCAAAATTACCTGTTGTGGTGTCTCGGCTGTTTTGTAGAAGAAGAAGAAGTGGGGAAGAAGAAGAATTAAACAAAGGAGGGGTTGGGGAGTGAATTAAACATGAGAGGAGGAGGAGGAGGGGTTGAGTGGAGCTGTGGTGGAGCTGCGGTGGTGTTGGAGGTGGAGCTGTGGTGTCGGAGGTGGTGGGGTGTAGTGATGGTGGAGCTGTGGTAGTGGTGGAGTAGTGGTAGTGGTGTCGGAGGTGGTAGTGGTGTCGGAGGTAGTGAATCGCCGGCGTGTCTTCAATTATTGAGAAGAAAAAGTTATACGTTTTTTTTTTCTAAGTGTTGACCAGATCTATTTTTGTTATATCTTTTAATGTTCCCGACGTCATGTCGTCGGGAATGTAAAGAAATTTGTCGTTTCTAGTTTGGCGGGATGTATGAAATTTTGGCAAAAATTTTGGCGGTTATATTACCGACGACACGTCGACGGTAATGTTATAAATACTTTTATAAAATTATAAGAAATAGTTTTATAAAATAAAAAAATAAGTAGTTAAATTTTTTATTTATTATAAATACTTTTATAAAATAAAAATAAAAATAGTTTTATAAAATAAAAAGTAAGTAGTTAAATTTTTTATTTATTATAAATTCTTTTATAAAATTAAAATAAAAATAAAAATAGTTTTATAAAATAAAGAATAAGTAGTTAAATTTTTTATTTATTATAAATACTTTTATAAAATTAAAATAAAAATAAAAATAGTTTTATAAGATAAAAAATAAGTAGCTAAATTTTTTATGGTTATACACTAGATGTTTAACGAACGAGCCGAGATGTTATGGTTATACACGAGATGTTTAACGAACGAGCCGAGATGTTATGGTTCTACACTAGATGATTAACGAACGAGCCGAGATGTTACGGTTCTACACTAGATGTTTAACGAACGAGCCGAGATGTTATGGTTGTACACGAGATGTTAAACGAATGATCCGAGATGTTATGGTTTTACACGAGATGTTTAACGAACAAGCCGAGATGTTATGGTTGTACACGAGATGTTATGGTTTTACACGAGATGTTTAACGAACAAGCCGAGATGTTATGGTTGTACACGAGATGTTATGGTTATACACGAGATGTTTAACGAACAAGCCGAGATGTTATGGTTGTACACGAGATGTTATGGTTATACACGAGATGATTAACGAACGAACCGAGATGTTATGGTTATACACGAGATGCTTAACGAACGAGCCGAGATGTTATGGTTATACACGAGATGTTTAACGAATGAGCCGAGATGTTATGGTTATACACGAGATGTTTAACGAATGAGCCGAGATGTTACGGTTCTACATGAGATGTAGAACGAATGATCTGAGATGCAATGGTTATACATGAGATGTTAAATGAACGAACGATCTGAGCTGCGGTGTGGTGTGGTGTGGTGTGGTGGTGTACGTGGTGTTGATAATCGCCGGAGGAGGAGGTGGTGTGGTGTGGTGGTGTTGATAATCGCCGGAGGAGGAGGTGGTAGTGGTGTCGGAGGAGGAGGAGGAGTACAATATCGCACGAGTCGAGATGCTATGGTTGTACATGAGATGTTAAACGAACGACCCGAGATGGTATGGTTATACACGAGATGTTAAACGAACGAGTCGAGATGCTATGGTTATACACGAGATGTTAGACAGACGAGTCGAGATTCTATGGTTCTACATGAGATGTTAAACGAACGATTCGAGATGTGATTGGGGATAAACCGTCAGATATTATTGATATAAGAAAATTATTGAAAATACTTTAAGGTGACAGGAAATTAAGAAAATTATGAAAATGATGAAATTGCTTATTAATAAGCTAAAAGGAAAATTAAAAAAAATAAAATAGAATCTATTAAATAGAAGCTATCACTAATTTTAAATTTGGTTTTTTGTTGTTTTTCTTTTTGACACGAGATGTTAAACGAACGACTATGGTTATACAAGAGATGTTAAACGAACGAGTCAAGATGCAATGGTTATACACGAGATGTTAAACAAACGAGCATGGTTTTCCCTACCTAACAACTCATCCTCACAATATAAACACACAGACACACACACACACACACACACACACACACACACATACACACACACACACACACACACACACACACACACACACACATACTCATCTTACTATCTCTCTCTCACACACTCTAGCAGTTTTCGTTTTCCGGCAACACCATCAGTTTCCGGCCGTCGGAATCTTTTCCCGGCCACCACCTTTTATCACCTCAACTTGTAGATCGGGCCACCCCGGTCACGATTCCACCACTCACAACCACTCAACCTCACAACCACAAACATACACTGTTATCATGGTGAAGAAGATGGCAGAATTTGAAGCTTTTCCTTGTCCTTGTGAACGAGGAGACGTGATTCTGCGAGAATCGTGTAAATCTTACTCCCGTGGTAAACTATACTATGCGTGTCCTTTCTCGCAGGTGAACAATTACATATTTTTTCTTTAAATAATTTGGTTAATTAGTTGTTAAAAATAATAGTTTTTACTCTTTAACAGCTTGGGACAGAAGACCATGGATGTAATTTTTTTTTATGGAAGGAGGAACGACTCGCCAAAATGATGATCGGTTCTCTGGGAGCTTCAACATCAAGCGGTTCTGGATCTGCTCCAAAAAGGTGCTCAAACTGTCATGAAAAAAATCTTAGAATAAACTTGCTGGAGGCACAAAAATAGGTGTTGGAGGCACAAAAACAGGTACTAGAGACAAAATTAAGGGTGCTGGAGGCAAAACTTGACATGGCAACGTATCCCAACCACGACCACGCATGTTAGTCGGATGCAATACTCCGTGACCTTGTAGGTGACATGGATAAATTTCATATGTAGTACTGTTATCGTTGTTCTTGCTGTTGTTTGCTGTTGTTGTTGATGTTTTTGATGTTTAATAAAATGTTGTTGTTGTTTAATAAAATGTTGTTGTTGTGGAGCAATAATTAGAACTGAAGGAGCAATAATTATCAAACACAAAGGCAAACTGTTTATTTAAAACAAGCAAGAGTTCTTAACCACATGCATTTTCATACAGACTCAAACTAAACAACTCGACAACCAAACTAAACAACTCAACAACCAAAGGAAACAACTCAAACTAAACAACTCGACAACCAAAGGAAACAACTCAAACTAAACAACTCGACAACCAAACGAAACAACTCAAACTAAATAACTCGACAACCAAATGAAACAACTAAAACTAAACAACTCGACAACTAAAACAACAGATCAAACGAAACAACCCGTTTATTTTTTTTTGCGGCTATTTCCTGCTTTACTCGAACTCGCACCATCTTTTCCCTTCCTTGCTCTCATTTCCTTGATATGTGCAAACGTAGCTTCAAGATTTGTGATCCTATTTCCCAGATTATCAACTTTTGTTTCCAACGTACTTTCAGCTTCGTCGTCACCTCCAACAGCAACAACTTGAGCTTCAGCAGCAGCTTGAGCTTCAGCAGCATCTAGCTCGTCCATGTACTCTTTGTAGTACGGCTTTTTCCTACACCATTCGATAATCTTGTCTCTCATCTACGGTTCAGCATCCTTAAAATCACCATATTCCTCATAAACTGAATGACCAAAAGTTAACATAACTTCATTAAAGAGGAGCTCGTGTGACAAGATTTTTGAGTACTCCTCTTCAAATGTGCAACCACGCCAAGTCATGTGTGTCTTGTAAGAATTGACGATTGAATTATTTGTGAGATGTGTAAAATGAGACAGAAATAATTTTGTGAAAATGTATATGTAGATGTGTAAAATGAGACGGAAATGATTTTGTGAGAATGTATATAGGTAAAAAATGAGACGGGAATATATTTGTTAGGTTATATATAGCCTGAATTTTGGGAGAGATATTCCCGTCGACATGTCGACGGGAAAAAAACGCGGGAAAATTCCCGCCCAATTATTGGTTATAATGTACACGCGGTTAAAATAAGTGCCGACGTCATGTCGTCGGCGTCGTTAAGGCGGGAAAAAACCCCGCCCAATTATTCGCTATAATTCACTAAAGGAAAAAACCAAAATTTTGACTCAAATTGTTGCCGACGTCATGTCGTTGGCATTTTTAAACTAGGGGGCTATTAATTATTAATCATTGGTTAATCCCACGCTAACCACAATTATTTGTGTATTTATATATCACCGACGACATGACGTCGGCACGTGTTTTGGCGGTCAAATTCCCGCCTTTTTTTTCACCAGGTTTATCAATAGTCAAACATGTTGTTATTGTACCGACGACATGACGTCGGTATAATTCTAGATTAAAAATTCAACGCAGCCTTGTCTGGGTCAAGCCAATTTTTTGTCGTTTAGCGTATGGTGCCGACGACATTGAGTCGTCGGCATTGCGCTCGTCGCCTGTTCTCCTGATTCTTGTAGTGATATTAGTACAATGTTTCGTTTGAAATAATTGGAAAACTTCTTTTCGGGCCCTATTACACTAACACTCAACCTTTAAATTCGATGTTATATATGCATGTATGGTAAAAGATTGAGGGTTGTGTCTATAGAATAGGATTAGTGTTATCATAATATCATGTATGCTGTCTCAAACTTGTTTTCGGGCCCAATAAAGTCCTAAAGAAGATTTCAGTTTTATTTCAAATTGCCAAAAAAAGTAAAACTGAAGTTTTAAATTTGTCAAAGTGGGTATCTATAACTTTACAGGTTTTGCTAACAATAGCCCGAAGGATTGTGGTTAATAAGATGTATTTTATTAATTTGTTTTTAAGCAAAGATAACCGCATCTATTCTAGGTTCCATTTCGTGTATGTAGTTTCAGTTTGTATGTTTTAATTTGTATATTAAGTTTCAGTTTATAGGTTTTAATTTCTAGTAACTAAGGTTTAATTTATGTAGTGCTATGCTGTTAGCTTATAGATCCATTAACATTTGCGGCTGAATGCAAGAGTGCTAGATATGGTGTCATGTTATAGCCACGCCATGTCAGCATTGACCATATAACATTTCAATAATTGAAAATCACAAAAACACTCTCCTTGGTATAACCCATGTTAAAAAACAAAAAAACCAATAACACATCCCCATCCTCGTGGTGGGGGGGAGGGGGGGGGGGGGGGGGGGGGGGGGGTATAACACCTAGAAACGGTGCACGCTATGTTAAAGCACCCCCATACCAACTACCGAGCCTCTTAATAGTTAAAATTTATGTCTTTTTATGACTGAACTATAAATAACTAGACAATGTTGGGAGAAGACATATTAGATAGCTGATCGAGCTTGAGAATATGGATCGGTGAGAAATACTTTTAACATGTGAATCAAAGGGTTTGTAAAACTTGGCGCATCCAGGAAATTTTCTTCATACAAGCGGTTGGGGATTCAAGTTTTGTAGGACAATTTGTGTGAGATTTTTGTTAAGAATTTACTGTGAGGTTGTTATTTTTATTGTGTTTATTTCAAAATGAAAAAACTTTTTTTTTGAATGTTATGTTCTTACTTCACCACGTTTAGCTAGGTAGAGTTTTAACGAACCAATGTTTAGAAACCATTTGAAAACCTTTGGGTGGTAAGTTTGGCTATATAAACCAGAGTTAGGATCAAATAAGAAGAAAAATTAAAATAAGAATGATAAAAAGAAACCACAACCACTCATTTTAGATGCACCTACAAAAATAGATGCATCTCCCCTTAAAATTCTCCCTCCTGTTTGAAATGTGTGGCTAGAAATTCTTCTTATTCTTCCTATCTTAGTTTTTCTTCTTATAAACCAACCAACAATAAGATTTTATGTTTATACACGTATGCATACTTTAGAATATCATATGTTGATGCATGTTTGTTTCTAGTTCATTTAACAAATATCATTGAACACAAAATGCTTATCTCTTTAAGAACGAACATGGAATGATGGAAACATAAAAAGGTTTATTCTCTGAAGTGTTTGTGTTTGTTCATATGTAATATGCATGCTTGATTAAACTTAAATGAACACTTAACTATCCTCGTGCATGTTCTTTGGGTTCGTTCACAAACCTAATTTACCATATAAATTATAGCTCAAATGCTTCTAAAAAACGACCTTACGTGACTCAACGTGTTTGACTCGTATTTTGTTGCCTCAACTAAGTCAATGAACCACGTGAATTTTGCTTTTTTTGGTAGCTATCAGCCCTCGGTCACTTCCTAATATAACATACTTCTTTTTTGTGGTATTTCTGTTACTTACTTTGTATGTATCATGATAATGGATTCAAATTATACATATCAGAAAACATGGGGAAAGAAAAGCAAGGCTCTTTATGTAACATCCCAATTTTTAAATAAAGTAGTAACGGCTATATCTATTATTTTAGTGGATTGAATAGAAAAGTCCCACTTTGACGGTATAAATAATATAGCAAGTGGGGACTTGATATGTAAATAAGATAGGATCTATTTTGCAAGATATGCTACTACAAGGGACTAGCTATGTCAAGTAGCCAAAGTTATTGGAAATTACCTAAACACCCTTGTGGCTTATCTTACAAAATCCACTCAGGGAATACTCCCTCCTTATCCCACGTATCACACAAAAAAAAAAAAAGGGAAGAGAAGAAAGATCAGGAAGCCTAGTTTCTTCAAGATGAAGAATTCTTTACATATCATGATCTCTATCAATTTCTATCAAGGATTAAGCCTGATTGAGCAAGGGTTATAAGGGTTTAACATGGTATGAATGATTAAGGAGCTTCAAGTGATTTCATGTTCTTCCTTAATTCAAGGTAAGTAGTGAATTATATGTTTAAATATGAATATAAGCTATGAGGTTATGATTTGTAAGTGTTATACATGATTATGTGATGAATTCATGGTTTATGATTCAAGGGTTATGCATATGATTATTAGGGTTTATGATGGGATTATGATAATGATCATGTTAAGGTGTTTAGGAGGTGATTATGTTGATTATTTAGTTGAACCAAACACCCCTTTATATGATATATGATGTTAAACAAGTTGCTGAAATTTTCAGCAGTGATTAGTTGTGTTTGAAAAATCATATAAAATCGATAGTAGCTCGTATTGAATCATGGCCGGACTTTCTGGAAAGCGTAGGGTGTCTACTTCAGTTCCTATGTTTTAGGTTTTGGCTGATTAAGTGGTTAAATTGGTCAGAATTGTGTTTTACTGCAGCAAGGTCAGATTATAAAACGTGCAGCAAACCGAACTTTAGAAATTCATATAAAATCAACCGTAGCTCCGTTGGGAGCGTTCCATACCTTTTCGGAAAGGGGAAATAGTATACTTTCAAGAAAAATTAGCCTCATGACCTGGTTATGTAGTTAAATCGGCCAAAATGATGCAATTGTACGCTGCTACAGAAAATCAGCAAACACTTTGTTTAGTGTTTTGATAATTATGACATAATATGATGTTTTTGCAAGTCCCGGGTGATTATATGCTATGATAGCTTATGTTCTCAGCCTATATGATTATAATTCATGTTATGAAAGTGTAGAACCAAGTGACAAGACTTGGTTAGCTTAGCTCGAGTTCGCGAGCATAGTAATTCATGTTTGGCGAGATATATGCCATAACTAGTTTATGAGTTCATGCATTATAGTTAGTTTATGTGTGCTTAGTTGCACTTATATTTGGACTATCATGTTATATTCATGCCTAGTTGTTACGTGTTAACATTATACGTGTGCATCTATCATGATATAGGTGTTCGAGGCATATTCAGAATCATTCATCTTGCATTATACGGCCCAGGTGAGTAACGGATTTTCAGTTAACATGTTTAATAGATTAAGCATGTTTAGTATATATTTATATATGCCTTGCTATATCTCAAGTATTATGTAAGTTATGTATCATGTTGACCCGTGTGGTCATATTAGTATCATGTTGACCCGTGTGGTCATATTAGTATCATGTTAACCCATGTGGTCATATTAGTATCATGTTGACCCGTGTGGTCATATTAGTATCAAGTTAACCCATGTGGTCATATTAGTATCATGTTGACCCGTGTGGTCATACTAGTATCATGTTGACCCGTGTGGTCATATTCATTATCATGTTGACCCGCGAGGTCATGTTAGTATCAAGTTGACCCGTTGGGTCATATTAACTATCATGTTGACCTGTTGGTCAAATCAAGTATTAAGTTGAGCCGTTGGGTCATATTCATTATCATGTTGACATGTTTGGTCGTATTAAGCATCAAGTTGACCCGTTTGGTCGTATTAAGCATCAAGTTGACCCGTTTGGTCGTATTTAGCATCAAGTTGACCTGTTTGGTCATATTGAATGTCATGTTGACCTGTTTGGTCATATTCATTATCATGTTGACCTGTTTGGCCATATTCAGTATAAAGTAGACCCGATTGGTCTTATTCAGTAGTATGTCATGGCTCAACGTCAGTATTATTTATAGCGAAAACTTAGTTATATGCCATAGCGGTCTCAGCATTATGTTTATAGTAATTCAGCTTTATATTATAGTACAGCTGTAGTATATTAAGTTATATCTCAGCCTTGTTTTATGTGATAGTACAATTTTAGTAATTAATTCAGTTTTAGTATCCTGTCTTAGTTTAACCTCGTGACCATATTATTGCTCAGTTTCTATATTCAGTTTGGTCTCAGCTCCAGCTCAGCTTAGTATCATGTTGTAGTTAAGCACAAGTATTTAGCTTAATCTTAATTTATATATGAATGTTATATGCGTTTAGTAATGTGTGCAAGGTGCTTTATGCACTTTTGGCCCGCGATGCGTTTATATATGCATGTCATTCTATAAGTATATAGTCAGTCATGTGATCACACATGTGTTCCAGAAAAAGTTGGAACTTAGACCTCCTTAGTGGAGAATCGAGCCTTAGAATAGTAAATGTTCCAAAATTAGAACTCAGACATCCTATATGGATGATTAACATGTTTATATGGCTCGTCAGCTATGTATTCAGTCAGTTATGCATTCAGCCAGTATAGTACTATAAGTACTCAGCCAGTATGTGCTTATGCACTCAGCCAGTATAGTACTATAAGTACTCAGCCAGTATGTGCTTATGCACTCAGTTAGTATGTGTTTTACACACTTAGTATGCTTATGTACTCAGTTAGTAACATGGTGTATCATGTATTTAATCAGTTAGTGTCGTGCTTATGCACTTAGTCAATATTACGATTCATGTAGTCAGAATAGTACTATATATACTTATTCAGCATCATGCTTAGTCCAGTTTATGATTTAATACAGTTCCGTTATCTCACTAAGTCTTATAGACTTACCGTTCTCAGTTTATATTTTGTAGGTATGCAAGATGAGACCATGTACATGCTAAATGGGGCATAATGGGTTAAAATGGTGTAGCTCGCGGGTTAGGTAACGAGCTTCTCATGTCCATCATTTGTTATCAGTTTGGAATGCCCTTAAATCAAGAACCAGCTTCTTTACCAAGTTTAAAGAGTCATTGTTATGTATTTTGCAAAGTTTAGTATTTTAACGGGATGTTTGAAATATGCCCGTATGATGCAGAAAATACGCTTCCGCTAGTTTTATCAATTTATACAGTTTATAGAATTATACATAAAAAAAAAAAACTGGGCGTTTCACTTTATCAGTGAAAAACCAGAACTCAGTCACAATGTTAAAGACTTATTGCACAAAATGTGAGAGACGCTACAAGAATTCACCTATCAAGGCCGCTATAGTCACCACCATCAACGCCACTGTCGCAGGTGCTGCCATGAGTCTCGTCATGGATGTCGTTTTCTTCTATCTCCGCTCTACTTTTTCCGTTTCTCCACCACGACTTGTCTCTCTTAATCTTTCCAATCAGCTAGCAAAGGTTACTATGATTGTTTACCTTCTAAAATTGTTTACTTTTTTGCTTGTGTTAGTCAACAGCATGTTGATTATATATGGGACCAAAATTTTATTATAGTCTATTTCACAAGAGCGTATGGTGATGGCTTGTACTCGTGGTGCTTTGCTGGGTATCGATGCTGGCATAACTTGTGTCATGAAAAGAATAAGAGGCAAAGAGGACGTACAAACAAGGTAAACCTGTTTTATGAAAGTTGGTTATTGGATTATGATTATTTGATACTATCACATAAGGTATTTCAGAATCTACATGTAAAAGGATTTCTAGTTCACACAAGGTATTTCAGAATCTACATGTAGAGGTGCCTGGGATTGCTTATATAAGTGCTCACCTGCCGAATTTTAAATAGATAAGCAGTTTTGAGTGAATAAAAACACACATGCAAATTAGCACCATCTGTCTTTTTTTGTAAAGCAATTAGATAGTATTACTATATCTTTGGTCTAGAGGGAACTAAACATGTTGTCTTTGGTTTAATCTTGTACTCTTATATGCATGTCATGCAGTATGGTGGCAGGTATGGGTGCCTGGGTCCTTGTCTCGTTACTTCGTGGTAGGGGACTTACTAATGCAATCGCATTTGGGGTTGTAGTTGGACTCAAGAATGGTGCAATAACTAAGGTGACTGCATGTGTCCCTTCCTCCTTTCCCTTCCCTAAAGAAATATGACAAATTTGATACAATTTATTTGTTAATCGGTTGATTTGGATTATATTTTAGTTCTGACCAGATAAATATGAAAATAAAAATGTTGGTAAATTAAACTGTTAGGAAGTCACCGAAATGCAAATAATATTTAAATTTCTTTATTCAGAAAAATAAGTAAACAAGTAGGGTTGGATCAGTTGGAAAACCCCTTGCCTCTTAACCTAGGGGTCAAGGGTTCGATCCTCACTCCCTACAAAAGGCCGGAGGTCCTTTTCTACCTTAGGTAGAACCGGAAGCAACCTCTCTACCTTAGGTAGGGGTATGGTTGTCTACGTCTCAACCTCCCCCATACACCGTGGAAGACGGTATTGGGACCCATAACCCGTGGAAGACGGTATTGGGAGTTACTTTACTTTACTTATTCAGAAAATAAGTATACCTTATTGCTGAATCAATAGGTGTTATAGTCATATATAACAAACTAATTATTTATTAGAAAAACAGACTAAAAAAAAGTTGCACAGAAGGTGTTCTACGGCAACCAGACTCGTTTTAACCCTTATAAGACATTACCTGTTTTGACTCAAACCGACATGCAGGTAAAGGAAAAATTCTCACGGCCACGAACTGAAGATGAATTATTTAAGAAAACGAGTGACATGTTATCAAATCTTGGTCTCGGTCATTATGAAGAGAACTTTAAAAAGGAATATCTAACCGACAAAACTCTCCCATTGCTTAGTGACAGGCAAGTTGCATAGAATAGTCTTTTTAGTCAAGTTTTTATTTTCATGTTATTGTATGATTTGATTTATTGTTCTTGTGATGTGTCATTCAGTACCTTGAAAGAGGCGAAAATTCCTGTCGGAGCAAGAGTTCTTATTATTGATCACATCCAAAAGTTCGAATATTGCTCTTCCATTTAACCGTTTTACCGCTTAAAAAGTTAGTTGGGTTGATCTTTTTCTTTTTTGTTTTTGTATGTGCAGGGAGGAGAAGGCGAAGAAAAGATGTTGGAGGTGACCCAAACCATTGGGCGCATGCATCATATATGCAAATATCAAAATATCACTCCTATGATGTATCTATGGATTCACCTGTGAAGTGTCAAATTACAATCATTAACAACATTTCGCTACAACTTGTTCGAGATAACTGAAAAGGTTTCTCGAATATATCCTCTTATAAGATGAAATCTTCATAATTGCGCACCTGAAAATTATGATCCTGAGACGGGGTTGTCTTCAATCAAACATTTTGTCTATTCCCATTACCGCTATAAATGGTTCTTAATGTCTAGTCATTCATGTTGCTGCTTGTATCTTTAATCAGAGACTCACAATAGCTTCGCTGGTTACTTATGTTGGTCTATCTAAAGGGTGACCCTTCTACTTGATAGTGAACTATCCGGAACTAGTGATCCAATGACTTGACTACAGTTATCTGATCATCTAATTTGTTATGCAAGAAACCCTGATCAGTCGAAGACTGGCTGTAAAACAGATACTACAGAAGTTTTTTTTTTTTTTTTTTTTTTTTTTTTTTTTTTTTTTTTGTTGTTGTTGTTGTTGTTGTTGTTGTTGTTGTTGAAAGGCCAGATACTACAGAAGTTAATTCACGCATCACACGTGCTATAAATATATATTCATTTGTTCAGACATGAAAGTAACCCAATTACGACCCATTTACTAATTAATACTATGTCAATATAGGTTACGGGTCAAACATGTCAAAATAAAAAGAAACGTGTCGCTGAAAGTTGCCTAAAGTAGACTCTTAATTCATAAGACTTGCTAACCTATTTTATTCACTACCCGTTTGCCCAACCCGCCCTATAATGCCCATTTGCCACCTATAAAGGAAACTCGCCTCTAGTTTAGTGCAACTATCCTTGTGGTCATGTGTCATTCGCCTTTCATCACCTATACAATAGCGGGCATCTTGTTCATTGATCTTTTCTTGCTTCAAAGTTGATTCATGAAGGTTTTCATCAATACAACCTTTCTCATTCACCTCATCTATGTCTCTCAATCTTACAGTTAAATCCAATTCCAGACGGGTTATTTCCTATACCATCTTCATCAAAAGATGGCGAGCCAAGCTCTGAAACCTCAACTAACATATCAGAAGCGACAGAATTTGTTGAGCCATAATGAAACCGCTTATTGGCTGCAAAAAAGAAACCATCAGTTTTGACTTGTCAAACAATGCTGACGGGCGACAGTCAAATGATTCAGCATTTCTGCGCAAGTTAGTTCCCATTGAAGCTACCCTCATTCTAGACATACTTAAACAATGCAAGATTGCTTCTTTGTTTGGTCTTAAAATCGGTTCATCATCACTTGGACAATATGATGAACTTGAATGATCACTTGAGACATCATGGTGAACCTTGGGCTCTTTTGAATGTGCTTCATCAGGAATATCAACCAATTTAACCGCTCTTTTGAATGTGCTCCAACACTTTCATTAAGAATGTCAACCACATCGACGGCTTTTGTAGAGGCTCACCATCTACTTTGGCACAGTTATCATGAGTGGCCTCATTAGGAATGGAACTATCTGGCTGAGATTGTCTGTTTTCATCTTTCTTGTTTGCTAATACATGAAATTCAGCATTAGACCAAGGGCCCATCTGACTTGAAAGTGATTAAATTCAGTTGTAACATAACAAGTTGTAGTAGTGTTTGGATGTGCTTTTGGTGTTTGAGGTTGAAATAATAAGAGAATCTCTCTGAGTTTGACAAATTCTGATTACAGAAACATAGTGTTGTTTGTATATCTGCAAAACAGTTCCAGATTAGGGTTAAGATAATCAATGAAGGTACCGGATATTCACTTGAAATCGTGGTATCACTTTCCAATAGAAACTATTCGACCCTATGCCTGGGTTACACGAATATCTCTATGGGATAAGACCAAGTGATGTTCTTGCTTTAGGCACAAACCAAGAACCAGATGCGTATATAGTGTTTAGGGTTTTGTGTTTAGTAAATCGTATGATATTGTATATCCATGCAGAATAATGTGATCTCTATTTATAATAGAGTTTACTCAAACCCTAGCCCATGGTATTATGTATAATTAACGGCCCATTAATGATAACATAATAATTTCCATAATTATAGGATCTGTGGTTATCAGTGGAAACAGTTACCCTTGCAGTGGTAACAATAACCCTTGCAGTGGTAACGTTAACACTCGCAGTGGTAACAACAACCCTTGCAGTGGTAACGTTAACACTTGCAGTGGTAACAACAATCAGCAGAATCATGCTATCAGCAGATTCAATACATAACCACTATTGAGTCAGGGGATTCAGTGACCAAATGGGTGTATACTCCATACCTCCAAGCCCATTACCAGGTGTGAATTGATCCCTCAAGTGTACTAAATTTACTAACAATCCTCCCCAAATTTAGTTCACTACCTTTGCATGAAAATTCAAACACAAACCAAAACAAGTGCATAAATGAAAATATCCTGAGGATTGAATTTCCACATTAGTACATATACTTTCAAATATTCGAGAATCAGGGTGTTCTAAGAATTGAACCCTTCAACCCATTTGAATACCTGATGATAAATACACACAAGTTTTCAAACACTAAAATACTCCTGCCACTATACAAGCCATGTGTCCATATCCAATTCATAAATGTTGTAAAAGCTAAAAGTCCAAAGCTTCCTGAAGCGGCAAAACTTCAACATTTACATAGGTGGTTCATCTTTAATTCATGCTCCTGCTTAGCACTTTTTCAAAGAAAATTAACCATTAAGAAGTGAAGACTTCATCCTCCTTTCAGCAGGTAACAAGCACAACCTTGGGATGTTTGTGATACATGTGCTTCAGTCCACCAAATGATCAGCTTTCCACATTGAACTCAGCTTCCAAGTTTCCTTAGAAGGGAGTTGGGTATCCTTGCATTCAGTGACTAAGTTGGACTTAAACCCATCCCTTTAGCAGACTTCAAAACCAAGTCTCTAGCCAAACCCTTCGTCAAGTGATCAGCTAAGTTTTGTTGAGATTTAACAAACACTATAGATATCACCCCATTCATGATAAGCTCACGAATCATGCTATGCCTAACACCTAAGTGTCTAGACTTCCTATTGTACATCTGGCTATAAGCCTTTGCCAATGTAGCAGCACTATCACAACGGATAGAAATAGGTGCTATAGGTTTAGACCACAATGGAATCTCAAGAAGCAAGTTTTTCAACCATTCAGCTTCTTTGCCAGCAGCAGCTAAAGCCACAAATTCAGATTCCATGGTTGAACTGGTAATGCAAGTTTGTTTCTTGGATGCCCAAGAAATTGCACCTCCACCAAGTAGGAATACCCAGCCACTAGTAGACGAATTGTCTTCAGTGTTACTGATCCAACTTGCATCAGTGTATCCTTCTAATACTGAAGGATAACCAGTATATGAGAGACTATAATCCATAGTTCTCTTCAAATACTTAAAGACCCTCTGAATTGCTTGCCAATGATGAGCACTAGGATTACTAGTATACCTGCTCAGTTTACCCACAGCAAAAGCAATATCAGGTCTTGTACAAGTCATGGCATACATCAAGCAGCCAATCACCCTAGAATACTCAAGTTGAGATACAGCTTTGCCAGTATTAGGCATTAGCTTCTCACTTGTATCCATAGGAGTACTCACTGGAGTACAATCAAAGTAATTAAATTTCTTCAACACCTTCTCAATGTAATGAGACTGAGATATAGAAATTTTGTTACTTTCATGTTTAATCCTTATGCCAAGGATAACATCTGCCTCCCCCATATCCTTCATGGAGAACTTTGATGACAAAAATTCTTTTGTAAGATCAACTTGATTTTGGTCAGTTCCAAAGATCAACATGTCATCAACATATAGACAAATGATGACTCCTTTACCAGATTCATCAAATTTGCTATATACACATTTGTCAGCTTGATTAAGTAAATAACCACTAGACAAAACCACTTCATCAAACTTTTGATGCCATTGCTTAGGTGCCTGTTTTAGTCCATAAAGAGACTTAATCAGTTTACACACCTTGTTTTCTTTGCCAGGCATGATGAAGCCCTGAGGTTGGTTCATGTAAACCTCCTCATCTAAATCACCATTCAAGAAAGCTGTCTTCACATCCATCTGATGAATAATCAGATTGTGAATTGATGCCAAAGCAATTAGCAATCTTATGGTACTGATACGTGCCACTGGAGCATAAGTATCAAAGTAGTCTATTCCTGACTTTTGTTTAAAGCCTTGAATAACTAATCTTGCCTTAAACTTTTCAACAGTTCCATCTACCTTCATTTTCTTTTTGAAAATCCATTTGCTACCTAAAGGTTTGCAACCAGGTGGTAGATCAGTCAACACATAAGTGTTATTGCCCATGATGGAGTCCATCTCATCATTAATTGCTTCTTTCCAGAAAGCAACATCGTGGGACTTCATTGCTTCTTCAAATGTTTTGGGATCATCCTCAACAATGAAGCAATAGGAGTATTGGTCAGAGACCTCACTCCTTGTACCTTCAATTAAGTATAATTGAAACTCAGGTCCAAATGACTTTGGAGTCCTCACCCTATTGCTCCTTCTGAGCTCAGGTTCAGGTTGTTGTTCCACAACCTCAGTAGGAACCTCATCAGCAGGAACCTCATCAGTAGGAACCTCATCAGTAGGAACCTCTGAAACACCATTGTCATTGGTTCCATTTGGAATCCTTTGACTTGGTCTAGGGATAGATGAGAATCTATTCTCATCAAAGATTGCATCCCTTGATTCAATTATTGAGTTAATTGAAACAGACTCATTAGGTTCTATAACATAAAACCTATATGCCTTGGAATGCTCAGCATATCCAACAAAGATGCATTCAATGCCTCTTTCACCCAAAGTTTTCTGCTTTGGATCAGGGAGTCTTACAACAGCCCTACAACCCCATATCCTAAGATAATTAAGGTTAGGTTTCTTTTTAGTCCAAAGTTCATAAGGTGTAACTTTGTTCCTTTTGTTGGGAACCCTATTTAATAAATAGCAAGCTGTTAACATAGCTTCACCCCAGAACCCTTGACTCAGCCCTGAATAGGACAACATGGAATTAACCATCTCCTTCAGCACCCTGTTTTTCCTTTCAGAAATACCATTTTGCTGAGGAGTATAAGGGGCAGTCGTTTCATGGATTATACCAACAGACTGAAAATACAGAGTATCCATGTACTCACCTCCCCTATCAGTCCTTAATCTTTTGATCAGGGAACTTTGTTGCAATTCAACTTCAGTTTTAAATACTTTAAATTTATCTAATGCTTCATTTTTAGAATGTAATAAATAAACATGACAAAACCTTGAAGCATCATCAATAAATGTTACAAAGTATTTTTTATTCCCCAAAGAGGGAGTTGCATGTAAATCACAAAGGTCACTGTGAATTAACTCCAAAACTTTAGTTTCACGTTTTACTCCTTGAAAAGGTTTCTTAGTTATCTTGTTCAACATACAAGTTTTACACTTTTCAGTGTTCACATCAAAGGCTGGAATTAACCCATCCTTAGACATATCTTGCATTCTTTTAAAATGTACATGGCCAAGTCTTGCATGCCATAGGTTTGAATCATAAAGTTTTGATGTAGATATAAAAGCAGAATCAATATTATCATGAACAATATTAAGTCTGAACATTTGATTACACAAATAACCAAAACCAATAAACACACCATTTTTAGATAAAACAAACTTATCAGATTCAATAACCTGTTTATAACCACAATTATTCAAAACACTACTAGAAACCAAATTCTTTCTAATATCAGGAACATGTAAAACATTAAATAAAGAAACACTCTTTCCAGAACTAAACTTCAACTCAACACATCCTTTTCCATGCACCAGGGCAGTTGACTCGTTTCCCATGTGAAGAATAGAACCATCATTCATTGACTTGTAGGTCTTGAACCAGCTTCTATCTTTACACACATGTATTGTAGCTCCAGAGTCAACCCACCAAGCAACATCATCATCCTGCACAAAGTAAATGTCAGATATATATGTAACATAATAAATCTTAAAAGACTTATTAAACACATTCTGACCTTTCAGAGAATTGGTGTTACCATTCCCTCCACTTGTGCCTGATCCATTGGATTTGTTTCCAACTTTTCCACCTTTGCAATCTTTCCTGAAGTGTCCAGGTTTCCCACACTTCCAACAAGTCACTTTTGGTTTCTTGTTAAGATCAGATTTGGTGTTATCTTGATGCTTACGCTTGCCCTTGTAGTCATTGTTCCTGGAGGAGTTGTTATGCTCCACCATATTGACAACTGATGGACCAGTAGCAGTGCTACTCTTTGGCTTGTCAATGTCTTGAGCTTTGAGTGAATCCTCAATGCGCAAGTGACTGCCCAACTCAACAAGAGTTAACTCCTCCTTCTTATGCTTAAGCATATGTTTGAATTCTTTCCAAGAAGGAGGTAATTTATCGATGATACAAGAGACTGAAATAGCCTCATCCATGTTCATCTTGTGTTGTGTGAATCGACCAAGTATACTAAGAAGTTCATTGTATTGTTCCATGACAGGTCTAGAATCAACCATTTTGTAATTGTTAAAATTACTTACAAGGAACTTCTTACTTGATGCATCCTCAGCCATATACTTGGCTTCCAAGGAATCCCATAGTTCTTGAGAAGTTTCAACATTCTGATAAATATCAAAAAGAGAATCAGACATACCATTGAGAATTAAACCTCTGCATATGTAGTCATCATTCTCCCACTTGCTCCTTGCCCTCATCTGATCCATAGTAGCATCATCTCCATGATCTTCTGGAATCTCAGTCGTGAGAACATACACCACATTCATACTTGACAATAAGAAGTGCATCTTCTTTTGCCACCTTCTGAAATCAACACCTTCAAACTTTTCCAACTTGAAAAAGTTAGCAGCCATTTGTCTCATAGCAGCAGCCATTGATTATCACTTAATAGTTTCTATTGATTGTTGTTTGTATATCTGCAAAACAGTTCCAGATTAGGGTTAAGATAATCAATGAAGGTACCGGATATTCACTTGAAATCGTGGTATCACTTTCCAATAGAAACTATTCGACCCTATGCCTGGGTTACACGAATATCTCTATGGGATAAGACCAAGTGATGTTCTTGCTTTAGGCACAAACCAAGAACCAGATGCGTATATAGTGTTTAGGGTTTTGTGTTTAGTAAATCGTATGATATTGTATATCCATGCAGAATAATGTGATCTCTATTTATAATAGAGTTTACTCAAACCCTAACCCATGGTATTATGTATAATTAACGGCCCATTAATGATAACATAATAATTTCCATAATTATAGGATCTGTGGTTATCAGTGGAAACAGTTACCCTTGCAGTGGTAACAATAACCCTTGCAGTGGTAACGTTAACACTCGCAGTGGTAACAACAACCCTTGCAGTGGTAACGTTAACACTTGCAGTGGTAACAACAATCAGCAGAATCATGCTATCAGCAGATTCAATACATAACCACTATTGAGTCAGGGGATTCAGTGACCAAATGGGTGTATACTCCATACCTCCAAGCCCATTACCAGGTGTGAATTGATCCCTCAAATGTACTAAATTTACTAACACATAGGTATATAAATAGACCAAAAAGGACATTCTTAATCGAATAAAAGGTTAGAAATTTAAGAATGAGTAATTAGGTAAGCTTTTTTGTACACAGTTGCAAATAAGTTTTGTTGCAACTAGTAAGCAAATGATTATGTGACCTCTAGATAATCATAAAAATAGATGATATGTGTATCCAAACACTGACAACAAATTATTGCCACCACTAGTCCCAATATTCGGCTAAATAGATTCACAAGGGAAATCCGTAATGGTAGAAGAAGATGTACCAAATACTACCTACCTATTTTTAAAGATCCCAGTTTTAAGAATTGCTTGATGGCAAAATCACGGTCATAAGATGTTTCATCATGATCACTTGCAGATTCATGCCTGACTAAAATCAGTTCTTTCTTATGAGTAGCCACTAACCCTTCATCAAGGATATCCCCTGAAAGAATCGGTTTCTCCTCATGTGGATCATAAGGAAGGTTAAACGGGTTGCTTTTAACCATGTAAGTTGGAGCTGAACCAAGAGCCACCTCCCGTGAACTATCTGCAAGAAATGGATTCTTTTTGGGGATATTTACTCCCATGGCCATTGCATTTCTTATAATCTGAAAATTTGAAACTTTTTTTTTTTATCTTCTTCTTTCCATTAGACTCTCCAACCTATTTGTATTTTGAACTTCGGAAATTCCGAGATCCATTATACTCTTTTCATCATCATTCATCCATCTAACCGTCTTATTTTCACGATCATGTCATTTCTCGTTGTCTTCACCAAAATCAGCACTTTCTTGTTTTTTATCTTTACCATGATCAACGGTACATTTTTTGCCCTCTTTATCACATGTGTAGATCTACAATTTTTTCGTGAGTGCATAACTCTCGCAAACTACTATGCATTGCACTGCACGTTTGCAACTAATTGCAAAAACAGAAGAAATAAGGTGATTCTGTCAGCTGGAGAACTTTAAATCTTATTTTGATCTTCTAATATCTAATTTCACAATGAGAATTCTTGACAGAGCTATGACATCCACATTGTCCTTACCAAAAATGAAATTCTTACAAACAAATTAAATAGATTAAGTTTGAGAAATCATGTCTCCATAAGCAAAAAAAACTTAAATAACATTTTACAGCAAATATATCAGTCAACTACAGCAGATTTAAATATGTTAGAGTTGTGAATTCATTGAAAGAAAAATGTCCACAAGAAGCCCAAATGGTAATTTGGTACTGATTTCCTACTTTCTGGTACACTCTTCATTTCACCTCTTACAATATAATTTGAATAAAAGGTACAATTGCTTTCTTCAGTTTCCCTTCCAAACAACTATTTAGGCAGAAAAACTAGGACTGTCCACCAATTCTTTAGGCACAAGCTTACTGATCAAGTCAAGTAAAGTGGTATCCAGCAAACCCTCTGCGACCTTGATCCAATAACAATGATAAAGTAGAAATATCAAGTGAGTAATGTCTTTCATCCATTTCATGTAAAAGCATCTCTACATCATCATAATGATTTTTCTTTAGGTATCCTTGAAGAAGAACACGATAAGTAATGTTATCCGGTGGGCAACCACTCTCTCCCATATGGAGAAACAACTGTTTTGCATCACATACTATACCTTCTCTACACAATCCACTAATCATCACATTATATGTTCGAACAGTATGATGCAGACCTTTACTTGTTAGGTCACTAAAAAGAACCCTTGCAATGTCAAATGACCCGCATTTGCATGCACCGTCAATGAGGATAGTGTACACAACAATATCAAAATTTAGCTTGGAATCACCCACCAAATGAAACAAAGATAGGGCAGGGCCTCTTCCAGTTTATTGTTGTTGCAAAGACCTTCTAATATTATTTGATAAGTGATTTCATTTGGAATTTGGCCTTTTGCACGCATCTCATCAAAGAGTTTCCGTGCATCTCCACAATGTCCAACCCTAAACAATCCTTGTATCATGATGTTGTAAGTGACTACATTAGGTTTCAACCCTTTTCTGGTTAATTCCTGAAAAGTTGCATAGCTTCCTCTATTTTCAAACACTTGCAATACCCATTTAACAAACTAGTATAACTAACAACATCAGGGACGAGACCTTTAATCATCATTGAATCAAAATTTGTCTTTGCTTCGCTTAGTTCACCTCGCAAACAGAAACCATCGATAAGTGTATTGTATGTCACTATGTTTCGAACGATACCTCTTTCAAGCATGATGTTGATAACATTCTTAGCTTCTTCAACCTTGCCTTCTTTGCAAAACGCGACAACTAAGATAGTAAAAGCGTGCACATCTAGGGAAATCCGATCATCTAACATTTCTTGTAGCATCTTTCTTGCTTCCCTCCAACGACCTGAGTTACAAAGGTCATCAATCAAATAATTATATCTTAATGGCACTAACCTTTTTACCAAGCTTGCAATGCCCTTTGATCATTGTGTTAAACATAACTATATCAGGTTCACAAAGTTTCAGTTTGATGAACTTTCTGAAGAATATCACAGCCGCAATATACCTATCTTTGAAAACTAGTCCGTCTAAAAGGTTACTAAATATGAAAACATCTGGTACAATATTCCGCTTAACACAATACCCTAGCACTGAAAAACCGTCATCCGTGTGATATAAGAGGAGAAGGTGCCATTCGTCACAATGCCTTGCCACTCCTACGTGGAAGCTACTCATACCTCTTCATGGCTAGCCATGACACCGCCCCCCTCTCCTCATCCCTCCTCACTTAGCTATTGCTCGTCTGCATGGCGAAGCTTGCATCTGACAATTTGTACTTTTTTTTTTTTTTTTTTTTTTTCTTTTTGTGAGTGAAAATAAAATAAAGGTGTAAGTGGTGGGCCCCAAATGAGTAAGTTGAGGTTAGTTGTGAGTGAGGAGGGGGTTAGTTGTGAAGAGGTGTTAAGCTGATGTGGCACCCGTGGGCCCCAAATGAGTAAAAACCCCTCGGCCCTCTCCATGGCACCTTTCCCTCTAACTGACAATAACACTTGATTGCAATACTCATACAATATGCATCCATAGGAACACCTATAGTACACATTTTCTTGAACAGATCAAGAGTAGATGAATAATGTTTCATTTTGGTAACAAACTGCAACAACTGAGTAAACTTAATAACCGACGGCAGAGGTTTTATATGTATCATCTGATCGAACAGGTTCAAAGCATCATTCAGGTTGGCAACTCTTTGAAACTTAGATTGATAGTAATTATCATCATTTGAACAAGAATTGGAGTGAATTAAGGAAGTTAGAAATTTGTTGTGTGGACATTCCTAAACCTAATTGCAAACATGAAAAAGCGTGTCTAAGGAAATAGCTGGTGGTGAAATTACCTCTGAGATTGAACAAAACATTAACAGCATTTGTGTGATTCATCATCATCGTGACTGCATGTGTCCAACAAAGAAACCTTAATTTTGACCAAGTCAAATGCAAAAAACATGCCTGGTGTAAATGACGGGCGAAATTTGTAATTAACTCCAAGAAGTAAAAAGATTTCATATTAGAAGTAAATTGATATAAATAAATTTATAAACTTTGGAATATACTGTGATGGATCATATGCAAATGAAAAAAAATTCACTCATGGATTCACCGATGCAGTGCCAGATTACAATTTTAACAACAATTCGTTACACGATGAATCAAAGGTTTCTTGGATGCTTCCTCATGAATATAATAAAAGATTCAAAACTTCATAATCACGCCCATGAAAATTTATGATCTAGAGACGGGGTCGTCTTCAGTAAACATAATCTCTATTCGCATTAATCTTGTTAAGGTTCTTGATGCCCATTCATTCATCTTGTTGCTTGAATCTCTCAACACATTAGCTGTACTTGTTATTTTGATCTATCTGAAAGGCAACCGTTCTTTCTTAGAGGCGAACTATTATGCACTAGCTGAATGGCTTGACTAAAATTATCTGATCAGCTATTTTTCAACCTTGTTGAGATCATCATTTGCTAATTGGATGAGGAGCCCTTATCAGTCAATGACTCTGTCTGTAAAACAGTTATAGCAGAAGTTGATTATTGAAAAATAACACCCTATAAATGGGTCGAATTAGGTCATGTTTATTTCTAACAGGTCAAACATGTCAAAACTAAAAAGAAAACTCATCAAACAGGTCAAAAGTAAGGTAGATGTTCATGGTTAAAACAACTTGATTTTTTTTTCAAAGATTACGATAATTTTTACTTCAAAAAAATATTTCTAGTAATATTTGACGCTTACAAAAACTGTGCCGTTCCAAAACAGAACAAAAATTTTCTCGAATCCAGTTTTGACTGATTACTCAACTCGTCTCAGTATTTCCGACTTCGCCACATCTAAAAAGAAACTAACCTTGTGATCATCTGTCATTCGTCTATCATCTTCAATAAAATAGCGCCCATCAGTCTTTTCTTGCTTCATAATTGGTTCATGCTGGTCTTGATCAATACTGCCATTCTCACTCACCTCATCTATGTCTCTTAATCGTGCTTCATTTAAATCCAATTCAGACGGGTTAGTCGAGTTAACCAGACTTCCTTTACCATCTTCATCAAAAGATGGCGAACCAAAATCTGAAACCTCAACTAACATATCAGAAGCAACAGAATTTGTTGAACCATAATGGATCCGCTTATTGGCTGCAAAAAAGAAACCATCTGTTTTGGATTTGTCAAACAATGCTGACTGGCTACAGTCAAATGATTCAGCATTTCTGCGCAAATTAGTTCCCATTGAAGCTACCCTCATTCTAGACATACTTAAACAATGCAAGATTGCTTCTTTGTTTGGTCTTAAAATCGGTTCATCATCACTTGAACAATATGATGAAGTTGATTGATCACTAGAGACATCATGGTCAACCTCAGATTCTTTTGGATGTGCTTCATCCAGAATATCAATCACTTCAACCGCCTTTTCAGCTGGTTTGGTTCCAACAGTTTCATTAAGAACGTTAACCACATCGACGGCTTCTTTAGAGGACTCACCTTCTACTTTGGCAGGGTTATCATGAGTGACCTCATTAGGAGTGGAACTATCTGGCTGAGATTGTTTGTTGTCGTCTTTCTTGTCTGCTGTATCAGGAAATTCAGCGTTAGACTAAGAGCCCTTCTGATTTTAAAGTGATTAAAGCAGCTGTAATATAACGAGTTGTAGTTGTGTTTGGATGTGCTTTTGGTGTTTGAAATGTAATAATAAGAGAGCCATCTCTTTGAGTGTTTGACACAACAATATATGGAGTATATATATTGACCATAAAGGACATTATTGATGGAAAAAAAGTTGGAAGTTTTAGGAAGGGGTAATTAGGTAAGCTTATTAAACCTATTTGTGACTAAGTTTTCTTGCAACTAGTATGAAACTGATTATTTGACCTCTAAATAGTCATATAGTAATTAGATAATATGTGGATGATTATTGCGATCACAGGTCCAATATTTGGATACTCAGTTTCAAAAGGCAAATCCAAAACCCCTTAATGGTAGAATAAGATGTACCAACGGTACCTACCTACTATTGAAGATCCCAGTCTTAAGAACTGCTCAATAGCAAAATCACGGTCATAAGATGTTTCATGTATATCACTAGTGGATTCACGTCTGCCTAAAGTCAGTTCTTTCTTATGAGCACCGACAAACTCTTCATCAAAGTTATCCCCTGAAAGAATTGGCTTTTCCTCATGTGGGTCGTACGGAAGGTCAAACGGGTTGCTTTCAACCAAGTAAGTCGGAGCTGACCCAGGAGCCGCATCGCGTGAACTATCTGCAAGAAATGGATTCTTTTTGGTGATATTTATTCCCATAGCCATTGCATTTCTTATAATCTGAAAATTTGACACTCTTTTTGATCTTCTTTCCATTAGACTCTCCAACCTCTTTGTTCTTTCAACTTCAGAAATTCCGAGATCCATTAGATTCTTTCCTTCATCATTCATCCACCTAACCGTCTTATCTCCATGATCATGTCGTTTCTCCTTGTCTTCACCAAAATCTGTACTTTCTTGTTTTTTATCTTTACCATGATCAACGGTACATTTTCTGAGCCCTTCATCACATGTGTAATAATCTACATTTTTTTCTTTTTTATCGACCAAATTATTCTTAGCACTCATGTTGTGAAATGTTCTTTTACTTGTCGTATTGGGATTTTGTATAGCTACTCGTGGATGTGAATCCTGCATGAAACTACTCTCATTATCTTGTTTGGGAACATGAAAATGGACACGATTCATAGACCTAATACTCCTACAAGACTGTAATTCCTTCCATCTTTTACGTTTTAATCCTACATTTTTGACCTTCCGACATTTCATACCTATAAGTACTCTATGAACAAGAAATGCAAACCCAACAAAAGGGATACAGCATGCTAAAACAATGAAAACTAAAGGAAAAGGCAAAAACAAAACACATAAGAAAAGCAAAATACATGTATGAAATGGGTGTTTCTTAATACAACATAAACAATTTTGACCTTTTTATGACAAAATTTTGGATCTCATTAGATCCCATACTAATTCCTACAAGTATATTAATTCAAATATCAATGTTAATCGCATAAACAAAAAAAATATAGATTTTAGGGATGTTTCTCATGTGGGATTTTTGTTACATTACCTTGAATCTTGAGGAATTGTTGAATTGAAAACTGTTGGAATTTTTGTTGTTGTGATTGCTATGTGGGGAAGGTTTTGTTTGGCTGTGAGGTTTGTTGGATCCTTAAATTCAGGATTCCTATAATTTGGAGCCCCTCTTTATTAGACACACTTTTACATAATTACTTGCAAATGAGATTAAATTGTGTGTCATCTTGGATATCTGCTTTTCCTTCATCATCTTCAGTCTGCAAACTACATGGACTTTGGCCAACCTTTTACCGTTATTCAAAGCATCGTTTATAAGCATTAGCATCCATTATAAAAAAGAATTATATTGGTCTAATTAGCAATAACTAGGATTAAAACAATAGTGAGAATCAGTGTGACTGCATTTTCATTTATCTACAAGCTTAAATTGGTCTTCGTTTGAACCCATCTGAGTAACTCTGAGTTATGACAATCAATTACAATAGACAACCATATAACCCACTTAACTAACAAGTATTTTGATATTAGCATGCATTTTACAGAGACATATTTTAAACATGTGTTTTTTGGACATCAAATATTCATACATGTACTACTTAATAGAATTTTTTATATTAACTGCACATGTAATGCTTGTTTGGGGAGAAGAACATGAAATGAAAAAGGCCGTTGTTGCATCAATAAAACTGAACTTGGAGCTCTTACACCAGAAACCTTATAATAAACTGGTGCAAATGTACTAGAACAATAGAACACTATTAAACATACAGCACCTTCATGCCTCATATAGATCAACTTCAATCATATATTTTGCTACAAAAAACTTGATTTACATAACTGAAATCAGATACAACTACAGTGGGGAATTGGTCCATAAGTGGTTACCAAATTGAAATGGTTACGCAACGAGTCAAAGAAGCTGCAGCGTGTCATTAGCTTCAGGCATCACTAGGTGGCAACATGATCTCCTCTGTCTCAGTTCCTGTATTTCATGAGGGAAGCAATCAGAAACAAAAGCAAATGCTACAACTCCAAAGTTTCTTGTATATTGTATTCAAACAGTTTATGGGCTTTTTGCTGCACACTAGGTATGTTACTCATGCAACCTTTTCGTTGCATTTCTCGCAGAAACCATTTCATAAAGAGGAACTAATAGAGGAAACTGCATAGAACTTGAACACATTTTAAGACAATATCTAGTTTATGCTTCACGCCACCATAGTTGATGACTTGGTGATGGCGTGACGCCATGACAATAGACGAAAGTATTGAACATTAAAGATTACAAAATTATAGTGTTCAGTCTGTACAATGTTCCCAAATGGCAGTGTCACATTGGTTTGAGGCATAAGCCAAGTTTAAACAATCTTTCCTCCCAGAGAGGCATAGATATACCCATGCCCAGCCCCATCCCAAAATTAAACTCTGTCCGCTTAATCCGTTGTTTCAAGACTCACACTCAACACTACTTGCAACTAACATCAAATGTACTATCATCACTTACAGAATTAAAGTGTAGCTTTATAAATAATATGACAATTTTCATATTCTATCCAATATCCATATAAATCTAGTATCTTCGTAATCTACTAGTTCAACCATATATGTAAACCAATTTTTATATAAAGAGCAATGCACACTTTCAAACTAGCTACATTACACCAAATAACAAAACTCAAATTCAAATAAACAGCTAAAAACAACACTCATATTCATAAATTAACCAACTAACCTTCAACGTCTTCTCCTACTACTTCATAATCCTCGTCGCCATCATCCTCCTCACCATCATCATACCCATAAGCCTCATTCAAATAATCCAACCCATCTTTGGTAAAAACCAACTTATCCGCATTCAAAATATCAAACAAATTCAAAGTCCTAGGTGTCAACATCCTTAAAGTCCCAATATTCCTACTAGACAAAGCCACATTATCCGATACTTCCGTCATAAAAAACATAGCCTTCTCCCTAGGATCAATCCCCCATCTTTTCAACAACTCGATAAAATCCTTAGTTTTCGGTTTATCAAACTTATCTCCAAAATCCTCAACCACAAATCCATTAACTGCAGCACTACTTAAAGCAGTCGATATAGCTAATCTTTTTTCTTTTTTATTTATCTTAACAGTCCAATCTTTCGGCTTGGGGCCGAAAACGACCCCACCACCGGGCCTAAGCGGAGTCCTCTGGGACCCGCGTCTGGCCCGGCCTAGTTTCTTTTGTGGGAAAGGCTTCTTACCACCACCGCGTACTTCAGCGCGCGTGAGTGTACTCGCGGTACCGCGACGTTTGTTGTTCAAGTCAGTGGTGATTCCACGGTGCACGACGGCGCGTGCGGTATCTGGGTGTGCTGACTTAAGGTTGATAGTTGTCTCGCCAATTTTTTCACCGTCGAATGAGAGGATGGGGAGGGTGGCTAGCTCGGAGCGCGTGATGGAGACGCGCGTGTGGGTTGGTTTTGAAGGTGGGAGTTTGGTGAAGAGGGAAGTGGAGGGTGTTTGGGTGGTGGATAGGAAGGAGATTGAGGATGGTAGTCTTAATGGGGTTATCAACGCCATTGTTGTGTTTGTGTTTGTGTTTTTGAAAAAACAGTGGATACGAGTGTGTGTTATCCTTGTACAGGGGTTGTTCACAGTCCTATCCGCTTTGCTTTGTTGGTGATGTATTTACAATTTTTTTTAGAGTAAATTACACCTTTGGTCCCAAAAGTACCAGATTTTATACGACATTCAAAAACGTGAAATTTTGCGTCGTTAGTCTATTATTTTAAAAATATTACATCGGTGGTCCAATTTTCTAACAATCGTTAATTTTGATCGTTATCTCGGACGCATGTGCAAATCACAAATTATATTTATGGAATCACCACTTGTTACAAAACACTTGGACAATACAAATAATATTTTGCTACCACAAACTATGAAAGTGATACGTCATATGTGGTAAGGGGTGGTGCCATGGTGGGCTGCGTCTATGATGGTGGGGTTGTGGTGTAGAGTGGTAGGGAGCTTGGATTTAAATTTTAGTGATGTAGGGCAAAAAAAAAATCAAAATGTAATTTTTTTGTTGGCCGGTAGCTGGTAAGAAAACGGCCATATTAGCACGAATTTGAAAGTTCGCGTATTAGACAAGTAGTTTTTTTAATACACGTAACATATCGGTACATGTCAAAAAAATACGCGATTATTATATGGCTTAAACCCATACAATAGCATATATTAAATGCTCAAGAGAGTAGGTCTTACTTTAGGACGTAAAACATAGTAACTGTTAGTGCAAAAAGTGTGGATAGTATAGAATTGGGTTTAGTTAGGTGTGGGCCGTCCTTGGTGGATCGTCCGCTGTGGGCTTATGCACTAATTCAAGTAGGGGATGAAGTATCCTGCATAAATGAAAGTAAACCGTTAGCCTTACCGTGGGGACGGACCCCACGATTAAGCTCGGCGTGAAAGTAAGTACTCATGTTGTCAGAGGAATGTAAGAGTATTGGGATGAGTGAGAAACTCGTACCTCGAAAATGTGAATCGGGGTTTCCTTTTATAGGTAGTCGAAATATTAGGGTTTCCTAATATTTCGCATATAGCTGTAGTGGTCGAGGTGGGACCCTTGTCGGGCAATAGTCCGCAACTTAATCGATGTTTGTGGGTGCGGATGGAGCGTACTTCGGGAGTGCCTCTTATATGTGTCCTGTTTTGGTCCGGACTGTGCCATGCTCGTGACATGGGCTTTCAGCCTTGTTAGGCTTATTAGGTCGGAGCCTGGTTTGCTTATAGGGCCGGAGCCTGTTTTTACTTATTTGGGCCGGAGCCCAGTTCGTGTGAGATAGTCCAGGTCCAGTAGGCCTGCTATCCGTATTATACGTCATCAAGTCCCCCCCCCCCAGTCTAGTGTGTTTACTGCACGTGTTTTTTGTAGCGTGCGGTTGATACTTCTAGACTCATAATGTCTGCCCTTTCCGCTGCTAGTTTTGTAGCTTCCTTTCTATGTGCTCCTTTTGGTCCGTGTTTTGAAAACGTGAGGGAACGTGGAGCGTCTAGGACCGTCCATCTTCTTTCCATTTTTCTTTATATTTTGTGCCAAAAGGTATAAATGGTTCTCCCTATTCTTCTACCTTCGTCTCTCATCCGCCTATGATAATTGTTATTGATTTTTTGCGAGCCTTAATCTCTTTAGCGAAGATGGACATGGTTCTTGATGTTCCCGATCTTTTTAAAGTCCGATCCTTTACAGGGGGACAACCAGGAATTTCTTCCGGGCAAGCTGTTGCTGCCATTGGAGGCTCCTCTGGATCTCATAGTGTTGCAATAGCTGATATTGGTGGTACTTCCAACTCGATTCTTCTTGAGAGAGAAGTTGTTGATTCAGTGGAGTTACCGTCTGTGTCAGCGGTGAAGGAGAGGGAAAAGACAGTTTCTTTTGACAATTCCCCTCCTTCTTGTAAGAGGTTCAAAGTAGGTGCTTCAGGGCCAACTACTCATGATCTTGTCGATTTCAAGGCGCGTGCCAGTGGTTCTTCTCCGTCTGCTTCTGATTTGGAAGCAGGGTCTCTTATTAAGTGTAGCACATTGTCGATGATGACCATCGCTACCACTTCTCTGGTTATTATTCTATTTTCTCAAGGAAAACGACTGATGATTCAATAGTTCTTGATCAGAGTCTGGTTATTCGTGGTACCAAAATTGTGTCTAGCGGTGATGTCTGTTGTTCGGATGATATTAGTCCTGATGAGTCGGACGATGTCTATATCCCCCAATGGGATGTTACTAATGACTTTTGTTTGTCTGGCCCTATGGAGTGTCGTAGTTTGATTGACAAGGTCGCTCCGCCGCGCCTGTCTGCGTTTGTTAACGGTCTGAGTTATGAACAGTTGTTTTCTGTGTATGATATTTCCACATCCCATCAAACGGTATTAGGATCCGAAGTGAGGAGGCGTGGGGAAGATCTTTTGCAAGAGAATGTGAATTTGTCCAATCTTTGCGATGAGCTGACAGCGAGGCTTTCTTTGGTTGATGCCGAGGTTGCAAAAATGGCTAAACTTCGTAAGCGAGTCTCTGTTTTGGAGTCCTCGGAGAGGATTTTGAAGGAGCAGGTCTCTGTGCTCCGAAGAGAACGTGATTCTCTCGAGACACAAGTTTTGGAGCTTCGTTCCTCTGTCTCCCCACCTGGCCATGTGTTTATTTCCCAAGAGCGGCTCTCGGTGGCTTTTGACCATTTGGCAAAGGAGTTTATGAAGATACAGGACGATCAAGAAGGGGTTCTTGCCAAAAGGATGGCTGCTTTGGAGAGCCAGTTTGAGAAATTGCCGTTTTATGTTCATGAGGCACTTCATCCTCGTTTACTTTCTTCTGTGGCTGAACGCCATTGGTTTTTAACCCATGCTATCCGGCTTGTCGTTGTCAAGTATATGAATTCTCCGGATTATGTTGTTGCGTCTGGGGGGGGTTATTAGTTCTGTCATCATCAAAGGTATTCAAGACGGATTGGTGGCCGGTCTTGCGCACAGTCGGTTGGGTGCGGACCTTTCTGGGATTGACGGTCACTGTTCATCAGCCGAGGCAGACTACCAGTCCGCTTTGCAGAACCTTCGAGAATTTGAGTTTCCTTTGTTTGCAACTTTGTTGGCGCATAAGGATTCCCGTATTGAGGATATCATGGAACTCCTTCGCCTCGAGGGTCCTCTTGCTGATGTTCCTGACATGGCTTTTTTGCAACCGGACTTGGAGCAGCTTTTTGTTCCGGTATGGTACCCTTCGGATAGTGCACATATAGGCGTGAAGCCTTTATCTAATGCCCTGGAGAGGTGTGAGGGGGATGTTATCAGGATTAAGAAGAGCATTGCTGTTGTTGAGAAGGAACTTATATGCCGTGTTTCCCCTTTCTTAGAGACGGCTCTAGTTTTTTCATCTGTTGATGTGTCTCTTGTTTTAAGTAGAGGTCCTGACATCCCTGAGTCCCCGACTTTTATGTCTTTGGGTCCTTCCGCTCTTGTGTCATCGGATGCTTATGATGCAATGAACACGGATGCTAATACTGTTATTGGGGATAGTCCCTCTGGTGCTCCTGTCTCTTTTTCCGCGGAGGAAGAAAGTGTTGACGTTTCAACATAGGAGTCTTTGTAGCGCATCCATTTATTTGGCTGTTTTTTTTTTTCTTTTTTCTTTTTTTTTTTTGTACTGTCTGAACAATGTATGTTGCTTTGTACGTCTTTGTGTTTGTCATAATTATGATCTTATTTATCATGATGTTTTTGCTATGTTTAAAGTCGTACGGATACGGTTGTTTAATAGTCTTTGTACTGGGTTTGCAATACCTCTTACGTACTGAGTTAATTGTGAGGTTACTCATCATTTTGTTATGCATAATAACATTTGTTGGGGCAGACCCAATTGTGTGTGCGTGTCTTACTCACATATATTATTAAGTTTGCAAATTTAAAAAAGGACGGGCATTTTATTAAAGCAAACTGGTGAGGGTAGCTAGTCCCCACCTTAAATTTGATAGTTTAAAAAGAAAGAGTATAGTAGTAAAGATAATACTAAAGATGGGTGGATGACCACTGCGGAGTCCGCGTGTGTGGCCTTCCTATAACTGGTTTATGTAGCACCTTTTGAGGTTGCATATGTGCCAAGTTCGTGATAGTGTTGTTCCATTTCTGTCTTTCAATTTGTATGCTCCTTTTCCCAATGCTTCCGAGACCACATACGGTCCTTCCCATTTTGCCCTAGTTTTCTAGTATCTTTCGCATGGCTTGCGTCGTTGTTTCGATACACTAGGTCCCTTGGTTTAAAGCTATTGTTGCGGACTCTGGAGTTGTAGTATTTTTCCATATTTGCTTTGCTTTTTGCTTCGCGGATGACTGCATGTTCTCTTCTTTCCTCGAGCATGTCGAGGTTTATTTCCAGATCTTCTTCATTTTGGTTTGTGTCTACCTCTGTCATTCTTCACGTTGGTACACCTAGTTC
Source organism: Artemisia argyi (assembly GCA_030686995.1). Lineage (NCBI taxonomy): Eukaryota > Viridiplantae > Streptophyta > Magnoliopsida > Asterales > Asteraceae > Artemisia > Artemisia argyi. The sequence goes on from CM060708.1 coordinate 68,673,914, forward strand.
CGCTGGGATGACAGCCTCCGTCCCGTATGTTAAGGCGAATGGAGTGTCCCCGTTGCTGGATTTGATCATTGTTCGGTGTGCCCATAGGACATGTGGTAGCTCTTCTATCCAGTTTTTGTTATCTTCACCAAGTCGTGCCTTAATCCCTTCCCCAAGGTTCGGTTGGCTCGTTCCACCATACCGTTCACTTGTGGGTGTTTTACCGAAGCAAAGCGTTGCTGTATGTGTAGTTTTTCACACCATTCTTTAAATGGGTTTTCACATAATTGTTTTCCCTTGTCAGATATGATTACTCCGGGGAGTCCAAATCTGCACATGATGTTTTCCCATACGAATTTCCTCACCTGCTGACCCATTATGGTAGCGACAAACTTTGCCTCTATCCATTTTCTGAAGTAGTCAATTGCTACTATTAGGAACTTGACTTTTCCTGGGCCCTCCGGGAAGGGTCCAGCTATGTCAATTCCCCACGGAGAGGTGATTGGCGTTAAGCTTTACTGTGGGTGACACGGGATAGGTTTATGAACATGACAATCCTGGCATGTAAGGATTACTCTTCTTGCGTCCTTATGCATTGTTGGCCAGTAGTACCCGGTTCTTAGAGCCTTTTCCACCACGGATCTGGTTCATGCGTGCATGCCGCAGGATCCTTCGTGGATTTCTCGTAACACATATTCCGCTTGTCGTGGCCCGACGCAGTGTAGCCATGGTCCGAGGAATGACTTTTTGTATAGGATCTCTTTTATAACAGCGAAGCGCTGTGACTTCCTTTATATCGCGTTGGCTTTCTTTTGCTCCGCGGGTAGCAAGTCTTTTGTTAGGTACTTGTAGATTGGAGTCATCCAGGTGTCTCCTTCTTCTTCGACTATGTCTAACATTTGCGTTTCTTCTATAGATTTGCTCTTCCACCAGCACTTGCTTGCTTAGGTATGTGAAGATAGTGGACGCTATCTTGCTCAGGGCATCGCCTTTTTTGTTTTTGCTTCTTGGTATTTGCTGAATTGAAAAAATTCTGAAGGAGTTTATAAGTTCTTTGACCTTTTCTAAATATTGGATCATTTCCGTCTCTTTAGTCACGTAAGATCCGTTGATTTGATTTGTCACGAGTCGAGAGTCGACGTATGCTTGCAAATTTTCAACGGCCATTTGCTCCGCTATTCTTAGTCCGGCTAGGAGGGCTTCGTATTCTGATGCATTGTTACTTGCTCTGAATTTGAACCTTATGGCATAGGTGAATTCTGCCCCTTCCGGGCTAATGAGTACCAATCCCGCTCCGTAGCCATCCCCGCATGATGATTCATCCGTGAACAGCTTCCAAGGCTCTGGTAACTTTTCTTCTTCCATTGGTTCATCTTCTGAGTCATCTTCTGGTCGTTCTACTATAAAGTCCGCCAGGATTTGTCCTTTTATCGAGACTCATGGCCGATAGTGTATGTCGTACCCTCCCAGTTTGATACTCCATTTTTGTAATCTTCCTGCCACCTCTGGTTTAGATAGCATCTATTTGATTGGTTGATCCATAATTAACACCATGGTGTGTGCCTGAAAGTATCTTTCCAAACGCCTGGTGGCATGCACCAGGGCTAGCACCAATTTTTCCATCGGTGTGTAGTTTATCTCCGGGCCTCTTAAGGCGCGGCTTACAAAATAAATTGGCATTTGTTGTTCTCCCCTTTCTGTCATTAGCACCGCGCTTACCACATCTTTTGCGGCATTCAGGTAGACAATTAATTCTTCTCCTTCTATTGGTGTTGTAAGCGTCGGGAGGCTGGCTATTACCTTTTTTATTTGTTGGAAAGCTTCTGATGGATCTAAACACCTTGAACTTGTGTTAGATTGATACTTTGAATTATATCACTAAGTATGCGGAATCTACTTAGTAACACTTAGAAGTTTGATTGTGAGTAAGACAGTTGTATATGAACAATGTATGTAAACAAACTACTAGCTCCAATATTATTAATGATAATAATACGAGTGATCTTGATATCACTAGGGTTACACCTTGAAGCTCTAGAAACGTATATGACAACTTATATCAAACCTTTAAACTAGGATCTCCTTTTATAATACAAGGAGTCCTCTTCTACAAGATAAGTATAAAGCTAATAGAATAAGATATACACAAGATCTATTCTATATTTATCTAGACGCGTTTCCTAACAGTTATCTAATAAGCAGTGGTAATATATTGTTCTTGCAGTGGTAATGAGTTTCCACTGCAAGTACAATCTTCTACAGTTGTAACACCTTCACTATCCGTGGTAACTGTTAGTATAATTCCCAAAAATCCTCCCCTAACTTATGATTAATACATAAATCAATAAGTTTCTTCAAGTATTCAGTAAACATGAGGATATGGGAATTCTTCCAAACACTTATCTTTATCTTCTTAACTCTTTATCAGCTCTCACACTTTGATCATAAATCCTTTGTATCAAATCATCTATGACTTCAGTTCTTTCCCAACATCTAAGCTTTTCTGTCAACATCACTTTCAATACTCCAGCTCTCAAGGGATATTCTTTCTCAACCAGCATAAAGACATCAACTCCATCTTGAGTAGAAACATGATGTACAAAACTTGAATCATAGAATTTCCACAAAGTTCTTGTACCATGAGCTTCAAATCTCCAATACCTATCACTTGGATCAGGTTCATATAATCTTCTGAAGTGAACCCATAACTCCTTAGCTTTGACATCAACAAGTTCTTCCGTATTAAACTGATTGAACAATTTTCCACAAAGTATCCAAATCTTCTCTATCACAACATCTAACAATATCTTCAAAGTCTCTGCAAATGTTTGTGACACTTCTAGTTCTGATGATCTTCCAAGCAACACCAAAACTATCAGAAAAGATCTCCCAATTAACAACTGGATAATTTGCTTGTAGAGGTTCAATATTAAGTACATCAGTCTCTATAAACAACATATTTGAAACTTGCTCTTCAGTCAACTTGCTAGGACCCTCTGTTGATTGAGACAATCTCTGAGTCTTCAACTTCTTTGTATCTTTAGATTCAAGACTCACTCCAGTTCTTTTTGTCTTCATAGATAATGGTTCTTGATCCATTGGAATGAATTTACTATCTTGTCTTTAGATTCTGTAGTAAATACCTTCAACCTGTTCATGTGACATTCCTTTGAATTGAGCCATCTTCATGTTACCAACATGACAACAAAAAGTCTTCATCTTAGCAATAATCTGTGCCTTTGTAAGCTTTCTTGGCTTCTTTTGACCTTTTCTAGCATCCCCAATGATTTCATCAAGAGCCTGCTGATTCTTCATTTGAATGAAATCTTTAAGTTGAGCAGACCTTTGTTCTTCATTCAAGGTTGTATTTGCAATAAGTTCAATGGCCTTCTTCCTGATTACTTGATCATTGTTAATCAAATATCCAATCTCTTCTTCTGTAGGCACATAAGTGAATAATGGAGGTTTCTCATGTATGACAGTTGGTGAGATACTTGAAATAGGTTCTGCCATAACAGCTTCAAGTTTATCCAACCTAGTTGCTTCCATAAAGCTAGCAACTTCATCTTCCTTAATCTTTTTCTTTCATTCATTCTCTTCAGCTTGTTGTTGCTCTGCTAATCTTGCATCAAAGTTGATCTGAGCTTGTTCTTTCTTAGAAATCTTTCTTATTTGTTCTTGATCTGAAGCAACCACAATAGCTTTTCCTTTAACTGATCTTCTTCTGGCAGCTTCTTCCTCTGCAGTGGTAAGTTCTTGAATAGCAGTGGGAACATTTTCACTCGCAGTGGTAATTTGTTGATAAGTGGGAACTTGTTCTGCATCAGTGGAAATTGGTTGAGCAGTTCCAACTAAATCATCAAAGTTAAAACCTGCATCAGCATCCATATCTTCAAAATCCAATTTTCTCCCCTCAGTCTCAGCAACATCATCTTTTGCTTGAGCATCATCAGAATCACTTAGCTCAGCAAAGTCTTTTCCAAAGTTTTTACTCCTCCCCTTAAGCTCTGCATCTATTTTCCTCCCCTGTTTGGAAGAATCTCCCAAAACTTTAGTAGAACTTGCAGAAAACTCATCTTGAGGTGAAGATGATGATGATACAACCTGAGATCTTTGCTTCTTGAGATTCTCAACTTCATTCTGCAATTTTTGAATCTCATCCTTCAATGTCTTCAGCTTTGTGGCATGTTGTTCTTTGGTCTGTGCCAGATCTTTCTCCAGAGCTTGAACCTGCTTGACTAATTTAGTACAAATATCCATCAATTCATTTTGTTGCACACTGCCTTCATCACTTCCAACTGTGTAACCTGCTGGGAGAGGTGAATCATGAGGCATGGTTTCAAGCTCTTCCCTAGTTAGACTAGGAATAGGCCTTGAACCACCACTGCTTGTTCCTAAACCAAAAGGCTCAGCAACATGCAATGTTGAGATGAGAGAAGTTGGCTATTTAGACCTTCTCTCATAAGTGTGAGTGACTGCAGGGGTATGTTGAATTGGTGGAACAACAATATTGGGTGTGTGTTGAGATGCAGCTGGGATTGGTGCATCCTCACCCTGTACTTGAGAAATTTTAGCAAGCATTTGAGGGAAAAGTGGATGAACCTCCCCATTCCAAAGTTCTGAAGCCTTAGACATATTTTGAAAAACTTTTGGCTTAAGATTGGAAGGTTCATAAATTCTATTGTGAGGTCGCAGTTGAAACTCATTTAACACTGCTTGCACAAACCTTGGATACATCAAAAATTTATATTGACTCTTTACATTGCCTTTCATATTATTGAAAATAAACTTTGAAAAATTGAAAGTCCTATCTATTGCCAAACAAACCAAAGGATAAGCTATGGTTGATGCAAATTGTTCATAAGATGTTTTCTTAGGACTTAGACAATGTAAAAGAATATGAATCAAAAATCTCCAATGGGGACAAAAACATCCTTTTCTAAAAGTGACTTTTTGTTCTGATGTATCATACCCCATTAAAGCAATATTGGAAAAAATATCTGAATTGGGTAATGTGATGATACCATTGAGATCATCCAATTGGAGAATTCTCCTTAAGGATGACTCAGTAACATCAATAGTTACCCCATCAATTGTAGCTCTTAGAGCATCCACAGATTCTTGTGTGTCTCCCTGTTCAAGAGTTATGGACTCCACAGTGTTCCAGAACTGTTTGATATGAGAGACATAGATTGTGGGATTAATAGTTAAGGCATACCTTATATGAGTTGTGTTTAGAAAATCCACAATCTGATGAAAAACAGGGCCACTCTTCTCGTTTGACTTTTGTAAGTAGGCCACTTGGTTGTGCTCCTCGACAAATTTTAGAATCGCCATGATGTTTGTGAAAAAGAGAATGAAAGTGTTAGTAATCAAGATAAAAAGCAAGCCGTATAATAATCAATTTATACTAATAGGGTTTGAGGAGGTTGCGCAATGTGAATTATCTTTAGTAAGAATTATCTTTGGAAAAAGAATAATATAAAATAAGTAAGTAGATAATTCACAAAAGATTTTACCCTATTAATAAGGAATGACGGTTATTTTTACAACGGCTAGTAAAAAATAGATTACTGACACAACAGTTGTAACGGCTAGTCATCAGTGGAAAAAATTACACTTGCAGTGGTAACTGATGAACTAGCAGTGGTAAAATTTTCACAAAAATATCAAAGAGCAGTGGTGAATAAAACATGAAAATTTGCTGCTCTTATCATAGTTTTTAGCAAACTACCAGCTATCAACGGATTTGATATGTCTTTACCATGAGCCGTTTGCTATGGACTAGCCAACTCTTGATCACATGGATGTATGGTGAGTTGATAACCTAGTTTTTGGTAAACTATCAACCATAAACGGATTTGACAAGTCTTTACCAGTAGCCGTTTGCTCTGGACTAGTTGATTCTTATGTGGATTAGACATGGTGAATCAATAACCATTTGTTGTGTGTTCATGATACACACCTTATTACTCCAATGATATGGGTTGAAAGCTGCAACACAAGATAAACCTCAACTTAACCCATATAGATTAACCTAAAGTAACTTTTTAACCAAGTTACTATTTACAAAAATATCTTCCCAAAAGTCAACCCGATAATAACCAAATTTACTCCTCCAACCTACCAAAACAAGTAGGAGTAAATATCCTTCATTAATTATAATTCGACCTTGACTTTGCATATAAAAGGGGGCTCAACATCTTTTATCTTTCATCAACAATCTTCTTCAATAAACACAAACCCTATACAGCATCATGAGTTGGTTCCCACTTATCTACATCTCCTCTGATGATTCTTCTGATGAGGAAATCAGCTACTACTCAGATTCTGAAGAACTTTCTTCTGGATGGAGTGGATATTTTCCACCAAAGTCTGCAACTGCCACATCTTCAATAATGAAGCCAAATAAGAAGATATCAGCTGATCCAGCTCCATCTCTTGAGTTTTATTCCAGCTCTTCATCGGATGATGACAATGATCCAACCTTTGATCTTTCCAAGGAACTCCCAAAGGCTCTCACCACAGCATTGACAACTGCAATAAACAACATGAAGTGGCCAGCTGTAGACAAGCTACTCAAGCACCAAGACCTCCCAAGCAAGTTCTTGGACTTGCTTGTCCAAGGAAACAACTCTCTTTTGATGACAAGAGAAAAAAAATTTCCAAAGGCAAGCATCAGTATGAGGGAAAAGGAAAGAAACCTTTGAAGTAGGTGTTAGGTTGTAGGTTCATGTCAGATGTAATGGTTTTCTTGGGTGATGACAATCTTTTGTTGATGGATGTGATGTACTTCTTCTTAATAATTAATAACAGTACTCTTTTCTGCTTGTCATTATCACCAATATTTCCACTGTTGTATATTAATTACCACTGTGCTCTTGATAACTCTGCATACAAGTTAGTAGAAAACCATACATACAATACAAACAATATTAGTACCCAAAAGTATCCTGCAACACTGAAAATTATTTAGACATCAAAAGTTTATGGATTAAGCATTCCAATACCTGTTACCAAGTATTGAAACCTACCCACATCAAGCCCTTTTGTTAATAAATTAGCATAATTGTCATCAGTATGAATCTTGACAACATTAAGCTTTTTCTCAAAACAATCTCTAATAAAGTGATGTCTAATTTCAATATGTTTAGTTTTAGTGTGTTGCACAGGATTTTTAATAATGCATATGGTACTACTATTGTCTATATAGATAATGGTGTTCATGAAATTGTACCCATAGTCCAATAATTGATTCTGAAGCCAAAGGATTTGAGCACAACAACTAGCAGCTGCAACATATTCTGCTTCAGTGGTTGAAGTAGCCACCATAGTTTGCTTCTTGCACTGCCATGACACCAATCTACATCCAAGAAATTGACATCCTCCAGTAGTTGATCTTCTATCCAAACTTGCACCAGCATAGTCACTATCTGAGTATGTGATCAATTCCATTGGAGAGTCTCTTGGATACCATAGTCCAAGATTAGGATAAGTCTTCAAGTACCTAAAAATCTTTTCCACTGCTGTCATATGTGATGTCTTTGGAGTCACTTGAAATCTTGCACAAGCACATACAGCAAACATAATGTCTGGCCTTGATGAAGTAAGATACATCAAAGAGCCAATCATAGATCTGTAAGTGTGAACATCAACATTAGCACCACTTGCATTCTTCAACAATAAGTGAGTGGTCTTGTCAGCAGGGGTATTGGAAGATTTTGCATCAGTAAACTTGAACTTCTTAATAATCTCAGCCACATACTTGTCTTGGCTGATAAAGATGCCTTCCTTACTCTGTTGTACTTGTAGCCCCAAAAAGAATGTAAGTTCTCCCATAGAACTCATTTGAAATTCATCTTTCATCAGCTTCTCAAATTCTTTGCACATCTCTTGTTTAGTAGACCCAAAGATAATATCATCAACATATACTTGCACAAGTAGGATATCACCCTTGTCTTTCTTGATGAACAAAGTTTGATCAATCTTACCTCTATGAAACCCATTATTCAACAAATAATTAGCTAAGGTTTCATGCCACTTCCTTGGAGCCTGATGTAAGCCATAAAGAGCCTTAACCACTTTGTAAACTTTATTTGGGTGTTGAGGATCTTCAAAGCCTTGAGGTTGAGAGACATATACCTCCTCATCAATAGTTCCATACAGAAAGGCACTCTTAACATCCATTTGATAGACTGTAAAGCCCATAAATGATGCATAGGCTAAGAACAATCTAATAGCCTCAATCCTTGCAATAGGAGCAAACACTTCTTCATAATCAATACCCTCCTCTTGAGTGTATCCTTGAGCAACCAATCTAGCTTTGTTCCTGATTACAATGCCTTTTTCATCTTTCTTGTTTCTGAAAACCCATTTAGTACCAATGACCTTCATACCATCAGGCAAGTCACAAAGAACCCAAACCTTTTGAAGTTTAAACTGCAACAAATCTTCTTGCATAGCTTTAACCCAGCTAGATTCTCCTAGAGCCATATACACATTCTTAGGCTCCACCTGTGAGAGAAAGCAGAAAAACAAACACTCATTCTTCTTACTATGTTTCTTGGACTCATACACTTCACTTATGAACCCATGAATATCATCTTTCTTTGTCTGTCTTCTAGTCTTCACACCTGATTGAAGTTCACCAATAACATTATCAAGTGGATGCACTTTGTGAATGGTAGACTGTGATGTACTAGGAATATCATATGTTGTAGGCATGTTTGAGATCTCTACATCATCACTTGGTGATTCCTGAGAAGTATGTTCCATATTTGGGCTTACAGTGGAAACTTCTGGTGTAGCAGTGGGAATTGAGTTACCACTGCTAGTAGGAATTTCTTTAGTCACACCATCTGCATCACTTGGTTTTTCAGAATTATCACCAAAGTCCCAAAATGGCATAACAAGTTGATCTTCATCATCTTTGCAAGCTTCATCTTCATCAATGAATTCTTCTGAATCTTCAAGATCTTTGTCTCCAGTACTTGAAGTGAGAGGAACATAATTCATTGTATTTGATAATGTTTCAAGATCAAATAGCCAATCTGGTCCTGAACCTGCCATGTTTGCTTTATTTTCAAGAAACTGAACATGCAAGTTCTCTTCAATCTTCTTTGTTCTTAAGTTATAGACTCTAAATGCCTTGCTAACCATAGAGTATCCAACAAAGAAGCCTTCATCTGACTTTTCTTCAAATTTGCCCAGATGATCAATGGTATTGAGAATAGTAACATGACACCCAAATGGCCTCATAAACTCCAAAGTAGGAGGTCTTCCTCTAAACAACTCATAAGGTGTCTTGTTCTTTGTTTTGACCACTAAAACCCTATTTTGAATGTAACAAGCAGTGTTAACTGCTTCAGCCCAAAAAGTTACTGGAAGCTTGGAATCAGCTAACATGGTTCTAGCAGCCTCAATTAGTGTTCTATTTCTTCTTTCTGCAACTCCATTTTGTTGAGGAGTTCTTGCAACACTAAATTCTCTTTTAATACCTTTATCTCTGCAGAAATCATCCATTGTCACACCTGATGATCTTGATTTTCTTTTCAAATTGATTTTCAACTTGAGTGATGAATGTCTTAAGGATGCCTGTGGTTTCATCCTTGGTACTCAAAAAGAAAACCCATGTGAATCTACTGAAGTCATCAGTCACAACAAGACAATACTTCTTCAAATTTATGTTGCTCACAGAGGTAGGACCAAACAAATCCATATGCAGCATAAAGAGTGGATGATTGATTGAATTGAATGCCTTGATCTTGCATGAAGCTCTGTGTTGCTTTCCTTTGAGACAGGCAACACAAGTTTGGTCATTTTCAAATCTTTTCTCTGGTAGTCCTCGGACAAGGCCATCTTTTACAATCTTGTTGATGGTCTTGAAGTTAACATGACCAAGTCTTCTATGCCAAAGCATTGATTCATCCAAAGTGGCTTTAGCAAGCAAGTAAGTAACATCATTATTTGCCACTATGTTCTGCATGTCAATGCTATACAGATTTCCTTTTCTAGGGATTTTAAGCAAAATGTCACATTCTTCTGGAAGCTTATACTCCTTAGATAAGATATAGCATTCATCTTCTGTGAATAGAACTCTATGCTTTTTGTCACACATCTGTGACACACTAAAGAGGTTGTACTTGAGTTCTTTCACATACTGCACATCTTCAAAATCAATGTTTCCAGCCTTGATTGTTCCTTTGCCAGAAACTTTGCCACCAATTCCTCCTCCAAAGCTGACAAATTGTCCATCATAAGGTTGAAAGTCTGAAAGATAGGACTTATTGCCAGTCATGTGCCTGGAACATCCACTGTCTGAGTATCCTTGATCATTATTGGTCTTTGAATGTCCCTGCACACAAAATAAAGGAATTAGTTCCTTTTGGGGACCCAAGCCACAAATGACTTGGATCTGCCTTGTGTATCAATATAATTATATCTATCAAAGGTCATTGATACACCATTGGGATTGTTTGAGGTAATGGTTCCTTTTGGTTTCCATTCCCAACGAGCTGAGGCCTTAACAGCATTTCCCACATTTACCCTTTTCTTGTTAACAGACCTACCAGTGGTAACCTTTGGCCTTGCAGTGGTAACTGCTGCCTTAGTAGTGGAAACTGCTGGCTTAGAAATTTTAGGTACCCACTTCTGATTATGGTTAACTTTCTTTTCAAAATAGGTCTTTTTCCCTGTTTGTATAGATTTAACAAAAGTAGTAACAGGGGGCTTAGGGTAAACTCTGTTTTTATTTCTAGCAGTGGCAACTGCTGGTCTAGCAGTGGAAATAGGTTTAATGCCAGAATGAAGCAAAACAGACCTGGGAATCATCTTGCTAAGTGGATTTGGGTGAGTTAAGTTATTAGCATTGTATTTATTCACCCAAGTATTCCCAAACACTTCCCTTCTTCCCAAGTGGTAGGTACAGCCTTTAGCTAAATGGTCAAAGCTACCACATATATGACAGGGTTTGTTATTGAACACAAAGTCACTACCAAATTGCCTAGATTTGACATGATTCCAACTCCTCATATTGCCTCTAGGAGTTGGTGACCTACTTCTGTACATCTCTGCATATCTAGTAGTGGGCCTAGTGAAATTAGGTTGTGACCTAGGCTTCTCTTTGACTACCTCAGGAATACTTCTCTTAACCTCCACTTTAACATTTTCTGGAGTACTAGGTTTAGACTCAACATTCAAATTATCATCTTTAAGAGATGAGTCACTAGCACTATCAAATACATCAACCTCAACCTGAACCTTTTCAATTTCAACTGGTTTAACAAACTTTGGTCCATAGGTCATAGGTAGATCCTGAAATTCTTCTAAACCTGTGTGAGCTAAGTCAATTACAGGAGGTGCTGGAACACCTCTTAGAGGTGGTGGAACAGTTTTGTATCCAAGACCTGATTTAGCTTTGCTCACAATTTGGGCTTCCCAAATTTTATCAATACTCTTGGATTGATGATCCAGTGTTTGCTTAGTTATCATTATATTCTCACTAGCCACTTTAACCTTTTCTAGTTCTTCTCTAAGAACCTTATTAACAGCAACCTGATAATCTAAGTCTCTTCATAATACTGCAATATCATCATTGAACTTAGATTCATTTGCCCTATAATGCTCTAATTGAGTTTCTAAAACACTTAGGCCTCTTTTATGATTTGATAAGTTATAATTAGTATGAGTTAACTCTATGTGTTGCTCATTAAATTGTGCTTTAAGTTTCTCATACTCTTTTAAGGCCTTACAAGATTTAGAACAAGCATTATCAATTTGTACCTCAGAGTCAGAAAAAGCCATTAGTGCCACCATTGCAGACTCTGAATCATCATCCTCTTCCTTAGTCATAAAGCTCCAATCAAAGCTCACTCCATCAATGGCCAATAGCCCCTTTGGCTCATCAGTAGTAGGTTCCTTCTTCTTGTCTTGCTTGTACCAAGTTGACCTGTTGTCAGACTTCCTTGGCTTCCTACACTCTCTGGAAAAGTGCCCCTTCTTATGACAATTGTAGCACTCCACCTTCTTCTTGTCAAAACCTACTGTTTCATTGCTACTGATGTTGATCTTTCTTCCAGTCTTCTTCCAAAACTTCTTTGTCCTCAAGCTTAGTAATGCCACTTGCCATTTAATGTCCATCTCCTCCATATCATCTTCATCAATTTGATCCAGATCCTCATGATTGAGGATTGAACCACCCACTTGACTTGATATAAAAGCACAAAAAGTAGTATCACTAAGCCCTGCAATCTGTCTCTTTGAGCTACCAGTGGAAACACTTCCACTACCAGTGGAAACAACAATGTTAGCACTGTCATCATCACTCACTTTCTTTATCTGAACTATCATCAAGAGATGATGATATAAGTGCTACACTACTAAAACTTGAGCTTATTTTGCGAGCTTTCTTCAATCTTTGTTCAATAACCTTGAAGTTATTGTACAAGTCATTAAGTTTCATGGTCTCCAACTCTGGCTTATCTTCCCACACAGCAACATTGGTTCCAAACTTAGAGGGTAAGCTTCTTAAGAATTTTAGATTGAGGTCTTCCTTTTCCACCTCAATTCCAAAGACAGTGAGTTGAGAAATAATCTTTTGTAGCCTTGTGAAGATGCTATCAAGAGATTCATTACTTGATGACCCAAAGTTTTCATAAGTTTGCTTCAGCAGAGTTTTTTGAGTCTTCTTGGTAGAATCATTACCACCAAAAACTTCACAGATCTCATCAAAGAGAGTCTTTGCAGTCTTGAACTTGCTGAATGCTACAACTTGATCTCTTGGAAGTGTCATCAGCAACAGACCTCTGGCCTTCAAATCATTCTTCAGTTGAAGTCTTTCATCATTAGTAACAGGTCCAGTGTTGACCTTAATTACTTCCTTGCCACCAACCATCTCTGAAGTAGAGCTTGGTTTGAAAGAATTTCCAACCATGATGATCTCCCAAAGTGTGTAATCTTGGACCATAAAGAATTGTTCTATCATTAGCCTCCACATCTCAAAGTCATTCAACTTAAGCTTTGGAAGCTTAGCAACAATGTTTGAGTTACTGGTTTCTGTCTCCATTGATTCTTCTGAGTGAACTTGAGTCTTCTAAATCAAAGTATCAAAACCTGGCTCTGATACCACTTGATGGATCTAAACACCTTGAACTTGTGTTAGATTGATACTTTGAATTATATCACTAAGTATGCGGAATCTACTTAGTAACACTTAGAAGTTTGATTGTGAGTAAGACAGTTGTATATGAACAATGTATGTAAACAAACTACTAGCTCCAATATTATTAATGATAATAATACGAGTGATCTTGATATCACTAGGGTTACACCTTGAAGCTCTAGAAACGTATATGACAACTTATATCAAACCTTTAACCTAGGATCTCCTTTTATAATACAAGGAGTCCTCTTCTACAAGATAAGTATAAAGCTAATAGAATAAGATATACACAAGATCTATTCTATATTTATCTAGACGCGTTTCCTAACAGTTATCTAATAAGCAGTGGTAATATATTGTTCTTGCAGTGGTAATGAGTTTCCACTGCAAGTACAATCTTCTGCAGTTGTAACACCTTCACTATCCATGGTAACTGTTAGTATAATTCCCAACAGCTTCCTCCGCCTCCTTCGTCCAGTGGAAGTCACTTTTCTTTGAGGACTTTTTGAGTGTTTTAAAGAAAGGTAGTGATTTCTCTGCGGACTTTGAGAGGAACCGGTTCAAGCTGGCTAGCTTTCCGTTTAGCTTCTGTACTTACTTCAGACATTTGGGAGTTGGGATGTTAGTGACCGCTTCCGCTTTGTCTTTACAGGGCCTTTGGTATTGATTATATAACCCAAAAATGTTCCTTCTTCTACGCCAAAAGTGCATTTCTTGGGGTTCAATTTCATATTTATGCTTCTTGACGTCCGGAATGTTTCTTCCATGTTCCTGATGATGTCGTCTTCCGTGCAACTCTTTATCACCAGGTCGTCCACATATACCTCCAGATTTTTCCCAATTTGTTTGTAGAAGGCTTTGTCTACCAGCCGCTGGTATGTTGCTCCAGCGTTCTTTAGGCTAAACGACATTTTGGAGTAACAGAATATGCCTTCATTGGTTATGAACGTTGTTTTTTCCTCATCCTCCTCAGCCATTTGTATTTGATGGTAGCCTTTGTATGCGTCTAAGAAGCATTTGAAGCGGTATCCACAAAGGGACTCAATCTTCCAGTCTATTTCTGACAGCGGATAACAGTCGTGTTGGCATGCTTTATTCAGGTCTTTGAAGTCAACGCACATCCTCCAGCTGTCATCGTGTTTCTTAACCATCACGGGTTGCCTAACCAACTGTGGTAATGCACCTCTTTCATGATGCCTGCATCGACAAGTTTTTCGACTTCTTCCTGTATTGCTTTGCTTCTCTCCGGGGCCTGGCCCCGTTTCTTTTATCTGACTCAGGTGTATCCTTCACGAATATTGAGGCGGTGCTCTTCAATACTTCGCGGGACACCCGTCATATCTGCCGGACACCAGGCGAACACATCCAAATTTTTTCGTAATAATTCACATAGCTTTGTTCGGCCTTCCTATGTGAGGGCAGAGCCTATCGCCACTGTTTGATCCGGATGTTCCGGGTGAATTACGACTTTGATTCTTTCTTCCGTCGGAGGGTCGGCCACAGGGGTTTCCACGACTGGTTCGGAAACCATTGTACATTCAAGCGGGATGATTTTGCTACTGCGCAGTGTGAGTACCCCTCCTTCAACTGGGAACTTCAACATCCCGTGCGTTGTTGATGGTACCGCTTGTATTTTGCGCACCCCTGGCCGCCCTATGATTCCATTGTAAGGTGAGTGTAACCTTACTATGAAGAATTTAATCCATGCGGAGGTGGCATGCTCTTCGTCGCCTATTTTCATCTGGAGTGTTATCTGCCCGATCGGCCATATGACGTTACCGCCGAATCCGACAAGAGGTACCGTGGCCGGAACCATCATACTCCTTATCTCAGGCCGGAGCCTATTGAAGCAGTGTTCATATAATATTTCAGAAGTTGAGCCTCTGTCCACATATATGCGGTGCACGCAGTGACCTCCGATTTCTGCCTCTATGATCATTGGGCCTTCGTTCCCTTCATCCTCTCCCAAAGGCGGGAAAGAAATTTTCGGGTTAGGAGAGAAGGTTTGTGTTAATTTTTGCCTGGCTGATTTCTGCCAAGTCTGTATCATTAAAATTGTTTGTGCCTTGTCTTTTGAGGATGTCTCTTCTTTCTTTGCTATATTTTGTTGATCCTTTCCGCTATTCTACTTTAGCTCCTTGATCACTTGCGACAACTTCCCGTTCTTTATTAACTCCTCAATTTGCCTTTTTAAGTGTATGCACTCGTCGGTGCTATGCCCTATATCTCCGTGGAAGTCACAGAATTTGTTGACGTTCCTTTTTTCGACTGGGGTCGTCATTGGAGGCGGGGGCTTGAATCTTGCTTTCTCTAGAGCCAAAATTTCCTTTGGGGATTTAGAGAGAAGGATGAAGCGATCCAGCCTCCTGTCCGATCTTTGCTGGCTCTTAAATCCCCCTTAACGAAAATTTTACTTTTGACTCCCGTCAGACTGTCCCCATGACAAGGATGGCTTCCTCCGTTCTGGATTTCCGACCGCCACTTCTCCCCTTAGGAAGGACATGTTTGCCTTCATCATTTCACCAATGTTTCTGGGGATGTTGTCATGCAGTCGCTTAATTAACTCAGGATTGTTTATCCCATGCATGAATCCCAATATTTTAACACCTCTGGGGATCCCTTGACATGTCTGCATTCCTTCTTAAACCTTTCCATGAAGTATTTCGTGGATTCTCCTTCTCCCTGCTTTATGTTATGAAGCTCCACAGGGTCCTTAATGCATTTCTTTTGCTGGAGAAAGTTTGCAAGGAATGCTTCTCTTAGCTCGTCGTAGCTATTAATTGTATCTGGCGGGAAGTCGTCAAACCATACTCTGGCGGAGCCTGTTAGCGTGGAATTGAACATGTGGCACAATACGAGCATTGCCCAACGCTTTACCTTAACCGCGGATTGGAATATCTTCAGGTGGTCTTCCGGATCCTCGCTCCCGTCGTACATTTTAAACTTGAGTCGACATGCGGGTCCTTTTTGGCATCTTGAAGTGATGAATACGGGTAGTGAATGGGTCAGAGTCCCGGCATGAACAGGGTTGTGCCAGGTCGTCGTCCTCAGTTTCAGATCTGTGCCTTTTTTACCTCGACCTTCTCCTTCTGCGACTTCGGACTTCCAAGTCGTCCTTGCATCGCAGAGGTGATTCCCAGCTGTAGCGTTTTCTGGAATCACGGGAGCAGAGACTTTGGTAGCGGCCATCTTCTTTTCGCTCATCATCACGGTAAGACCGGTGTCGGGAGTGCCTGGAGTATGCGGACATACTCTTCTCTTTGCTTTCGCGTTCGAGCCTATAGAACACTCCGTTTTCCAGCCTTTTGAACACATCTTTCCTCTCCGGAACCCTCCTTCTAGGAGACCTCGACCTGTGGCTTGGCGAGCTGGGGCTCGCAGATACACTTCGTCGTCATTTAGCTTCGATCTTTCTTCTTAGGTCCTTCTTATGGCGAGGCGTCATAGATTCATATTGTAGTGATTCTTCTTCGATGAGTTGAGCTTTTACTTCGTCGAGCTTATGTTTTTGTTTTTGACGATATCTCTCAAACATAATTGGCATGATTTTGTCGTAGTTTCTTTCACAATAACCCCAGAGGTCTTTGCTAGGAGTAGGTACGCCACTGCCTCCCAATACCGTTTCTTTATCTTTCACGCCCATATTTCGCACGACGGACGTGGGTGCGGGCGTGTCGTCGTTTGCCTGCTGGCTCATGGTGAGTATTTTCGAGAACGCAGTTGTCCACTGGTCCCACGGATGGCGCCAACTTGTTAGTGCAAAAAGTGTGGATAGTATAGAATTGGGTTTAGTTAGGTACGGGCCGTCCGCTGTGGGCTTATGCACTAATTCAAGTAGAGGATGAAGTATCCTGCACAAATGAAAGTAAACCGTTAGCCTTACTGTGGGGACGGACCCCATGACTAAGCTCCGGCGTGAGAGTAAGTACTCATGTTGTTAGTGGAATGTAAGAGTATTGGGATGAGTGAGAAACTCGTACCTCGAAAATGTGAATCGGGGTTTCCTTTTATAGGTAGTCGAAATATTAGGGTTTCCTAATATTTCGCATATAGCTGTAGTGGCCGAGGTGAGACCCTTGTCGGGCAAGAGTCCACAGCTTAATCAGTGTTTGTAGGTGCGAATGGACCGGGGTCCAGTCCGCGGGCGTACTTCGGGAGTGCCGCTTATATGTGTCCTGGTTTGGTCCGGACTGTGCCATGCTCGTGACATGGGCTTTCAGCCTTGTTAGGCTTATTAGGCCGGAGCCTGGTTTGCTTATAGGACCGGAGCCCGTTTTTACTTATTTGGGCCGGAGCCCAGTTCGTGTGAGATAGTCCAGGCCCAGTAGGCCTGCTATCCGTATTATATGTCATCAGTAACAACATAAAACTTTTTTGGGTAGGTTATAAAGACCGCCCCATTTTTACAAGTTAGACCTCCCCATGGTTTTTGGTTTTTTATTTTTTTAATAATTTTTTCTTATATTGTAAAACTGTGAAATAGAAAGCGCGGAATAAAAAAATAAAGTTTAACAAGTCAAAAGTATTAAACTGACAAAGATACAGAATATAAACTGATAAAAAAAACTGTGTTGCACTCTAAATGATGGATCAAAAGGAGGTATAAGGTATAAAACATATGTACTTTTTGTTAGCCAGGGGTACCAATAACATAACACCAACTTTTTTTAAAATGTTATCAAACTTTTCACGTTTCATTGTTCTTAAGGTTTGTACTTTATAGAATTCTTATTATAATAAAGCTTGATACAGCTATCAAGCTTGAAACGAAAGATGCTACATAGAAAAGAATAACTACATTATACATGATTCAAACTGAACTTCAAGAAGCGCTAGTTAAGCTTGTAAAAGTTTTGAGTGAGACATGAAACACACTTTGGGAGAGTATTACCAAAGTTTATATGACTCTGAATTGAGATGTACATGTTAGTCGTATCTTTGTTATAGCCCAAGTCCGGTTTGTATGGGCTAAGGCTCGATTAGTATTTGATAGGGTTTGTACACTTTATATGTTGGTTCGATGTTATTGAATGATAGACAACAATTATACCCTTTTACATGGTATGAGTTGCCTAAATGATCCATTAACCACTTCCTCTAAACCCTACCCTCTCTGTATCGGTTTTCATTGTCTAAATTCAAAGTCGATCGTTGTGTTGCTTGTTACACAGTCGATATCGTTTGCTTACAACGATCGTTGGTTCACTTTGATAACCAGTCGCTTGTTTATCAAGTTTTTCAGTCGATCGTTGGTGTTGGATTAATCACAAGTCGAAATGGGTTTTAAGTTTTGTGCTATCGTCTTGCTTATTTAGTTCAGGTTGTTTCATACTACGTTGGTTCAGGTTGATATCGTGTTGCTTTGTTTCCTGCTGCTAATTAAAACCCACTGGTTACTACCACCTAAACCCTAACCCTAATATAACGAAACTCATATCAATGTTAACATCATACCAGGTAAATAATCCTAGTATGACTCTTGATCAAATGTTGGTGTTGATTCACACACAACAAACAGCTTGTGTCTCAATATGGTTTTAAGAGGACTCATGGTGTGGGTCACGTGTTCTCAATAGCAATATACCTTCTGCTTCACATGGGACCATGTCTAATGCATATTCGAATCCCTTAGCTTTGCATACTAGGCTCGGTAGTATTCAATAGCCCATTTAAAACTACACAGGCCCACCTTGTTTTTCCTATTTTGTTGTTAGTCCACAGTAAGCCGACCCAAGTACCATACCCAATGCCAAGGCCCAACAATCTTATTTGGGACAACTTACTAGTCAGGCGACACAACCGGGTTCCTATCTTGTGAGACATGTAACTATTTTACCAAATGCTTTTAATGTTATCACTCATTCGAATCCTTCTTCGGGCAATTGGAACATGGACACAGGTGCGAGTTCTCATCTTAATGACTTTGTCACTAGTTTAAGTGATGTTTTTAATATGTGCATTTATCCGTCTGTCTCAGTTGGTGACGGTTATTCAATACCCGTTACTAACTCGGGTCATAGTACTTAGCCTACTCTTCATCGCCCACTTCATTTTAATAATGTTCTTATTACTCTTATTATTGTTAAAATCTTATTTCTGTTCACCGGTTTGTTCATGATAATAGTTGTATTATTGAATTTGACACATTTGGGTTTTTCATTAAGGATTTCCTGACTCGTCAGGTTCTACTCCGCTGTGATAGTATTGGGGATCTTTACCCAGTTATGTAGCCTTCCACTATTCCTTATGCTTTTCTCACTAGTCAGTATACGTGGACACATGGCACCAACATCTTGGACATCAGGAAGTTAAGCGTTACGTCGTGTTCTTTCTAGTAATTCAATTTCATGTATGATAAGGTGAAAAGTGTACCGCTTTGGGGGGGGGGGGGGGTCATTTAAGCCCGAATTCATAATTATTTGATCAATTATTGCCCTAAATCGTTCCTTTTGTCATTGTAGGTACTTTTGAGAGGATTTACAAAAGGAAGCATTTTGGACATTTTGGAGCGAAAAAGTGAAGAAAACGACAAAGTCTCAAAATCCTTGCTGGGAACAGTACCTGACGGCGTCAAGGCAATGCAAGTGACGGCGTCAAAAGTGGCAAAAGAGGTGGATGCGGAAAATACATGTGACGGCCCAGAGCAATTTCAAGGCATTTTGGCCTGACGGCGTCACCAAGGCCGTCAGGGTCAAAACACATGTGACGGCCCAGAGTATATTTACACATGACGGCGTCAGAAGTGGATCTAGGCAATACGAATTTTATCTTGGCGGTGAGTTGACGACATCACAAGCTAAAACGTGACGCCGTAAAGGTGTAAAATCTATATATAGTTTTCTAATTTTCATTCATAAAGTGTGGAACTTTTGGAGAGCTTCTTTGTGAAAACCCTAGACGAATTTTCTGTAATAATAAGGGTTTCAACCCTTGTTCCATTCATGTTCAATTGAAGATAAGTTTTCCAATAATCATACAACATGTCTATGTGTTGTGTGATTCTATCTTATGCTTTTCTTCTTGTTAACATGCTAGGCTAGGTTTTTCTTGTGTTTGGTTAGATGTAATGAAACCTAGATGTTGATTATTGGTTGATGGTTTGTTTATAGTTGTTGTGGATGATTGTATTCGATGTTAGGCTTAAGAAAACTGGCAGACTTCCAATTGGTAACTTGCTTGAACGTATTAAGAAACATGATCGGAGGTGTACTACGATTTATGGTTGTATTTAATGCATGAGCGAATTCTAGTGATCCCATGTTATGAGCTTTTAGTCGGCTCGACATAGGAGTGAAGTAGGAGCTTATAGAGTTAGGGAATTTCGTACACGGCCCTACGACTAGTATTAAGGAATATAACCCGTCATCAATGCAATTGTAACAAGCTAATCAACCGGTAAAAGATATCTAGGGAGTAATGAAATTAAGTAAACACATTTTCTCTTATTATTGTTTACACCACAAATTAGTTTTAGTTTATTTTATTTTATTTTGATTGCATCTTTAGTTAATTGGGTTAGTTGACTAGCAACTAATTCCACCTACTCCTTCAAAACCTGAGATTTTACTTGCTTTTATAAAAATATAAAAAAATACAAAAAGAATCATCCCTCACCTTTAGACCTAGTTTAGTAGACTTTTTAATCCTAGCGAACACTATTCCTGAGTTGAACGATCAATCCCCCGGTACTTGTCACTATACTATACTACAACGAACAGGTACACTGCCTGGTAGGGATTGCAAGCTTCTCAAGATCCCTTGAGAGGTAAAACCTTTTGCGATGGTGCAATTCCACGCATCAATGTTATAAAGAGAAACCTTCCGTTCTTTGTCATGCTTGTTAGCTTGGCAAACAGGTGAAGCTTCCCTTTGTTAGTTATAGTACTTTGGTTTAGTCTCCTTTTGACATTGTTCACTCGGATTTGTGGACATCCCCTATTCCGAGTCTTTCAGGATTTAAATACTACATTTTATTTTTGGATCATTATTCTCATTTTGTTTGGGTTTATCCATTAGTTAACAAATCCAATGTCTTCTCTAAATTTGTTTTGTTTCGTCATTTAGTTCAAAGTTAATTCAAGTGTGACATAAAGTCTTTTCAGTGTGATCATGGTGGTGAATTTGACAACCATGCCTTCCATCAGTTGTTTAGATCTAATGGTATACATTTTCATTTTTCTTGCCCCAAAACCTCACAACAAAATAGTAAGTCTGATAGGATGATCCGAACCATCAACAATCTTATACACACCTTACTTTTTCAGGCTCACTTACCTCCCAGGTTGAAGCACTTAATGCGGCCATATACTTGTTAAATATTTTACCATCTAGTGCGATTAATTAACAATGAAATACCTTATACTCACATCTTTGGTACCATACCGGAATATAGCCTTTTACGCACTTTTGGGTGTCTTTGTTACCCTCACCTTGATACCACTCATAAACTTCAACCCCGTGCTACACCTTCCATATTATTGAGCCATGTGTCCAATCACCGTGCATAACGTTGCCTTGACCTCAATACCAACAAAAATTATAATTTCCCGTCATGTTACTTTTGATGAGACAGTCTTCCCATTTGGCTCCATGACACCCAATTCGCCTTCATCTTGCAACTTTTTAGACGAGTGTAAAAATATTATTTTCCATATTATCGGTTCATCACCCACTACTCACTCACAAAACACTACTGGTCTACTACCCACAGTTCCTGAGCCCACTTCTCCGGCTCATCAAATCGCTAGCCCAACAACAACTTTGGATCCAAATACACCTGTGTCTCCACCAAGTATTCACTAACCCTAATAGTGCAGCCCCCACCAGCCTAAAACCCAAATCCAAACCCATTTTTGGTCCACCCCATGGTCACACGCTTTTGTGTTGGTTCTAATCGTCCTCCTACTTGTTTAAATCTTCATGTGTCCACTATTTCACCCATACCAAAATCATATAATGATGTATTTAATTATCCTAATTGGCAAAATGTTATGAATGATGAATACAATGCACTTATTAAGAATAAAACTTGGACTCGTGTTCCTAACCCACGGACGCCAATATTGTTCACTGTATGTGGTTGTTTTGCCACAAGTATTTAGCAGATGGCACTCTTAGTCACTACAAGGCTTGTCTTGTAGCGAATGGTAGCACGTAGATAGAGGGCATTGATGTTGATGAGAACTTTAGTCCAGTTGTCAAACCAGGCACTTTTTGGACTGTTCTTAGTTTGGCTACTTCTCAGCATTGGCCTGTTCACTAGCTTGATGTCAAGAATGCCTTCTTAGATGGTGATTTGTCTGAGACTGTTTACATGCATCAGTCTCCAGGGTTTCGGGACTCTACACAACCTTATTATGTTTGTCTATTACAGAGGTCTCTTTACGGTCTAAAGCAGCCCCTCGGGCTTGGTTTCAGCAGTTTGTAGCTTATATTACTCAAGTTGGGTTTGTTCATAGTCAATGTAACTCTTCATTATTTATTTACCGACTGGGGACTAACACTGCTTATTTATTATTATATGTTAATGGTATTGTTCTCATTGCTTCTTCTAAGCTTTTGTTACAGCGGACTATTGCTTCATTACATTAGGAGTTTTCTATGACAGATCTTGGTTCGCTTAATTTTCTAGGTATTTATTTTACACGGGATTCTTCAAGGATGTTTTTATCTCAACGTAAGTATGCTGCTGAGATTCTTGAACGGGCTCATATGGTTAAATGCAACCCAGTCGGACTCCTGTTAATACTGAGCCTAAACTGGGTGTTGATGGTGATCCGGTTTCTGATCCGACATTATATATGAGTCTTGCGGGTACTCTTCAGTATCTTACTTTTACTCGCCCAAATATTTTTTATGATGTGTAGCAGGTTTGTCTTTATATGCATGATCCGAGAAAGCCTTATTTCTCAGTTCTTAAGTGGATTTTGAGGTATGTTCGGGGCACTTTAGACTATGGCTATAGTTGTTTTCATCCTCTACTACTTCATTGGTTGCTTATTTGGATGCGGATTGGGCTGGTTGCCCTACTACTCGGAGATCGACTTCTGGCTATTGTGTGTTTCTTGGCAACAACTTACTCTCGTAGTCCTCTAAGCGTCAACTGACACTTTCTCGTTCTAGTGTAGAGGCAGAGTATTGTGGTGTTGCCAATGCTGCTGCTGAGACCTGTTTGTTGAGGAGTTTATTACGAGAGTTGCACACTCCTTTGTCTTCTGCTACGCTTGTTTACTTCGATAATGTCAGCGCTATATACTTATCTTCTAACACGGTTCAACATCAACGAACCAAGCATATAGAGATTGATATTCATTTTGTTCGCGATTTAGTTGCTGTTGGTCAGGTTCGTGTTCTTCATGTTCCATCATGTTATCAGTATACTGATATCTTTACCAAAGACTTACCTTCAGTTTTGTTTGAGGAGTTTCGTACCAGTTTGAGTGTCTAGTGTTCTCCCGCTCAAACTGTGGGGGAGTCTTAGTTGTATATTTGTTATAGCCCAAGTTTAGTTTGTATGGGCTAAGGCCCGATTAGTACTTGATAGGGTTTGTACACTTTATATGTTAGTTCGATGTTATTGAATGACAGAAAACAATTATACCCTTCTACAGTTCACATTACTTGATCGAGCATGACTCATTTATAATTAAGATGTGCATACAGTTGGTATGTGTATGTCCAACTCATTTAATTAGGAATGAACAATGTGGATGTTAACATACTTATCTTGACAAATGAAAATGGTGTATATAAGTATATAACTATGAAGACGTGTTAGTTGTACTTTCTTGTGTTTTTGTTACAACGTTGTAAAGTAAGGGTACTGGCAATGGTGCGGTATGGGGTTCGGTTTGCAACCATGCCGAGCGGCAACACCGCCGCCACTGCTTTGGCATGGCTGCGGTTTGGAGGGGAGCGGCAATCTTTGCCGAGACGGTATGGCGAGGAGAACGAGGAAAAGAGCCGTTGTACATTTAATTTTGGAACATTGGAGGGTAATACAAGTCCATGTCTTCTTCATTATGTGTTGTTGTGTTGGGAAAAGGTGGCGGTTTGTTGTGGTGGAGGTGTTATGCCACAAGATTTGGATCTGAATAGTTTTGTCATTTATTCTGGTTGATATATTTTTATCATGTCATTTTTGAAAGGAAATGAAGTAAAGATTTGATGAGAGTTGAGTATAATAAGTTTGTGAGGAAATGGTGTGGAAATGAGAAATATGAAATGAATGAATAGTGTTATAGAAGATATGGCGATATGGAAAGTGACAACTAGCTAACTAGATAACATGTTTTTTAGTTTTCTTCTTTTGCGTATTTCTTATATATAATTTTTGAATATAAAAAATAAAAAAATAAAATTAGGTAAGGTATGAAATCATGGTTGCCACTAAAAAAATATGGTGAGGTATGGTTGAGGTATGAGATGATTTTGAATGATATTATTGGTGGGTGGTGAGGTATGGTTGATGTATCGGATCATGAGTTTATGACTGCCACTGCCCTAAAACAAAATAAATACGGAGTAAATAAAAATAACGTCGTAAATGGGTGATTAATAATCATTATCATCCATAATCAATTGTCTATACATTTCCACCACTAATAACGGATTAGATCAAGTGAACATCCACTAATCCACTTAATAGTGACATGGATTATCAAACTTAACACCTGTCTACACTACACCACATGCAATATAATATACGATGTCGTCAACGTGGGTCCCTATCTCCACTCAAACCACTCACCAACTCTTCATATTTCACAGAAACAATCTCAAAACATTTTCATTCCGACCACGTCAACGTACGTTACGTACCATGTCAAAACTGTCGCTGTTGGATACTGCCGCTATGGGAGACACGATGATCAATGTTAATGCTGTTTATAAAAATGCAAATGCACCTATTGAAGCAAGGATAAAAGATCTGATGTCTCGTATGAGTGTCAAAGAGAAGCTTGGTCAGATGACTCAGATTGAACGAGCTGTTGCTACTCCTGATGTCATCAAAGATTTATGCATAGGTATTTTGTTTATATGTAAATATATGTGTGCATGTTTGTTAAAGTACTTTTTAGCTTAGGTTTTTCTATCTTATGCTCAAAGGATAAGAAGGTAAAATGGACAAAAAAGGACTCGGAGACTAAGAAAAATACACTTTTATAATTTTATGGGTCCTTGTCTCCTGGAGATTTTTTTTTTTTTTTTTTTTTTTTTTTTTTTTGTTGTTGTTGTTGTTGTTGTTGTTGTGTGTGCGCGCGAGCGCCCAGTTTTTCTACCTTGTGGCCTAAGGGGAAGATAAGAAGGCAAAAAAGACGCAAAGTGTATGTGGGTCTTTTTTTGAGTGGTTGTTAGCTTATTATTTTGAGTGGTTGTTAGCTTATTAAGTAATCTTTGATTATATTTCTTAGGTGATATCTACACTTAATACTAGAATGTAATCAAAGAAAACTAGAACAAACATTCTGCGATGATATTTAGATTCCTTTGCACATCAATGATTGAATAGGAGGTTGTGCAATTGTTAGACCAAAAGGCATGACCTTGATCATGAGATCTGAAAACGTCTTGTTTATGTCTCCTGCATTTTGCAATTTTGAGTGATACGTGCTGTGCGTGCCCTAAAAAACCCGGCAATGGAGATCCATTTAACTCATCTTCTAATTCATTGATCGCATGAATGGAAGATTTGTCCTTCAAAGTAGTTTGAAATCACTGATGGAATCAGCTCCCATTGGAATCAGGGCAACACTCCACTCCTAATACCACATTTAATAGTTCAATTACAGGAGCTTTGTACTTTAAAGTGCAGCCATTGTACTCTAATACCACATTAAACAATTGTCTAACCTCGTGCTGTGAACTAATTTGTTGCATTTCCATATACAACCAATTGGAGTCCGTCATTGAGTCGTGTAATCTGACTTACTCATAGAATGTAACAGAGTGAGAAATAGAAAACTTGAATGAGATAAAAGATAGAAAACCTCTGATATATTTATTCCCTTCATAATCAAGTACTTTAACTCTTTTCACAAGTATCCCTTTACTATCTTTTCTGCCTAACTACTCTTGACACTATGAAATAGCTAGATCTGTTATTAGGTTCTTATTGTTGCAGCGCAATTACATACTTACATTTTCTTAAAATTTTTTGAGTGGATTTGTTGCAGGAAGTGTTCTAAGTGGTGGTGGAAGCAAGCCGTTTGACAAAGCTACGTCAGCGGATTGGGCAGATATGGTGGATGGATTGCAGAAAGGGGCGCTAGAATCGAGGCTTGGCATTCCAATGTTCTACGGCAGTGATGCTGTTCATGGCAATAATAATGTTTATGGCACAACTATTTTCCCTCACAATGTTGGCCTTGGTGCTACCAGGTTGGTGTTTAATTGCACAAAGTCAGTGATCTTTGCACGTCGGAAAATGTGGATATATATGCATGATCTGTGTATATATTCATTGATTTTAACTGTAGAATAATCATAAACTCATTAAGACGATTGCTTCATTGATGACTTTCAGTAATGTAATTTGATTCAAATGTGTTGCAGAGATCCAGATTTGGTTGAGAGGATAGGTGCTGCTACTGCTTTGGAAACCAGGGCTAGTGGTGTTCAATATGCATTTGCTCCTTGTGTTGCTGTAAGTTCCCAAAAAATCATAAGATCATCTAAAGGTAGTCTGGCGTTTGTTTTGTCAACAATATCTCTTGGTGAAGAGCTATAAGAGCTGATATATGTACATGTTATCAGCTAGTGAACTGATTACTAGTTTTAATTATAACACTTTAAATGCGGCTATGTTTTCTTCACATTTGCAAATTTTAAATAACTGTGTGGAGCAAAGAATGTGGAAGTTTTCTTATAAAGGATCTTAAAATTGTGCTGAGTTGAATTGATATTCGTAGGTATGCAGAGATCCTAGATGGGGAAGATGCTATGAAAGCTATAGTGAGGATACGGAATTAGTTAGAAAGATGACGTCGTTAGTGACAGGATTGCAGGGGACACCTCCACCAGGCCACCCAAATGGATACCCTTATGTAGCTGGACGGTAATACAAAGAGAACATACATATTTGTATATTTTAATCTATTTTTTGCATCACGTAGAAATTTTATTCATCATTTGGTTCCAGAAACAATGTTATGGCATGTGCAAAGCATTTTGTTGGAGACGGTGGTACCGACAAAGGGAAAAATGAAGGTAATGCTATAATCTCATATGAGGAATTGGAGAACATCCACATGTTACCTTATCCAGATTGTATTTCAAAGGGTGTTTGCACCGTTATGGCATCCTACTCTAGTTGGAATGGAACTAAAATGCACTCTCATCGTCATCTCCTAACAGATATTCTAAAAGAGAAGTTGGGGTTTAAGGCAAGTATAACATGTCATTACTTTGCAGCTATTATTCTGAATTGTTGAAGAAGTTATTGGTGCGTTTAGTTGGAAAAAAAAAAAAAAAAAAAAAAAAAAAAAAAAAAAAAAAAAAAAAAAAAAAAAAACACTTGTTTTCTACAAAATGCTTTGCACAAAACAAGGAAAACAAAGATTGCATTCAAATCAAAATTTTCCCATCAAATTCTCTACAAAACATAAAATATGCATTTCTCAAACATGTGTCATCAACCATTTATTCTATATGTCACTGCAGAAAGAAAAAATACGAACATGTCATCAATCACATCATCAATTCTTTTTCACCTGGCAACCTTGAATCGACATTTGAAATTTTGAGGATCTATAAGGTTGTAAATAGAGATTGTCACTCAAAACCAAAATAGGATCAAAGTTTTATTCAATAACCCCATTGAGGAATACTATTTGAGTTCCAAAAAAACTTTATTTTTCAGTTTATTTGTCTTTATAAAGTAACTAATGGAAATCTCTGCAGGGTATTGTGATTTCAGATTGGGAAGCACTTGATCGGTTCCATGATCCTCACGGATCAAACTATAGAAGTTCTGTTTTATCTGCAGTTAATGCAGGGATTGATATGGTAGACTATAACTCAGTAGATTATACATCCTTTGCCTTTTATACCTCCGGTTTTAAAAATTAACTTGCAGGTGATGGTTCCCTTCAGATATCAGTTGTTTTTGGAGGATCTAGGATATTTGGTAGAGTCAGGGGAGGTACCAATGTCAAGGATTGATGATGCTGTCGAACGAATACTAAGAGTTAAATTTGCTGCTGGCCTTTTTGAATACCCTATGTCTGATAGATCTTTGCTCGATATTGTCGGCTGCAAGGTACACTTGCAGATTAATATATTTATCAAATAAGTAAACATCTGATATCTTCTATTTTCCTGAACATGATAAGATCATTTTCAATATTATTGTTTGGGCCAGCAACACAGAGAATTAGCACGTGAAGCAGTTCGCAAGTCGTTGGTCTTATTAAAAAACGGGAAGGATTCAAATAAGACGTTTTTACCATTAGATAGAAACGCAAAAAGGGTTCTTGTTGCTGGAAAACACGCAGATGATCTTGGTTATCAATGTGGAGGTTGGACCGCCACTTGGGAAGGAACCAGTGGCAGAATTACCGCTGGTAAGTGGTAGTTTTTTTTGTGTGCCAACTTACATCTACAAGATCTTATTTACTGAAAACAA
The DNA here is from genome assembly GCA_030686995.1 of Artemisia argyi. Classification (NCBI taxonomy): domain Eukaryota; kingdom Viridiplantae; phylum Streptophyta; class Magnoliopsida; order Asterales; family Asteraceae; genus Artemisia; species Artemisia argyi. Next base: position 68,702,677 of record CM060708.1, read on the forward strand.
TTTTGTGCTCAGGAACAACGATTCTGGATGCTGTTAAAGAAGCCATAGGAGAAAATACAGAAGTGGTATATGAAGAAAATCCAACAATTGACAGCCTTTCTGCACAAGATTTTTCCTATGCAATTGTAGTCGTTGGTGAAGCTCCATACGTTGAATCAGGCGGTGATAATTCAGAACTCACTATTCCCTTTAATGGAGACGAATTATTAAAGTTAGTTGCGGATAAAATCCCAACTCTAGCAATTCTTATTTCTGGTAGGCCATTGGTTTTAGAGCCATCAGTACTCGAAGCTTTGGATGCATTGGTTGCTGCATGGTTGCCCGGGACTGAAGGAAATGGGATAAGCGATGTTATCTTTGGAGATTATGAGTTTCATGGACGGCTTCCTGTTTCATGGTTTAAAACAGTTGATCAACTACCTATGAATACTAATCAAAACTCATATGATCCTTTGTTTCCGCTCGGGTATGGTTTGAAGTCTAAAGCTTGAACCTAAATGTGTTGGTATGTGAACTTGTTTCTTCTTTTTGTTTGTACTTGAACACTATCCCTTATCTCTAATAAAGCTCCATTGGTCCAGTTGCACATAAATTTCACTATTGTGTTTTTTTTGCATTAGTTTTGGTAGTCTATTGTCTGATTGTTTTCTTGGTTGATCTCGACGATTTGTCTGTCAATTTAACGCTTCTTATGATACAAGTTATGGATTAGAATAAATGGTGATCTAGCTATAAGCTTTTAGCCTTTTAGTAACCTGGCCCGTTAATTTCACCATGAATTTGAGGTTATTAGATAGAGGAATGACATATACTCGTGATAATGCGCCTAGAAGTGAAAGTTCTAATATCACTCATCAGTGATCGGTCTCACAAAATCAAGAAGTGGGCATTTTCTAGCAGTTATGGATCTTGCTGCATTATCTATCTCAAGTTGTCTCTAATCGGCAACTTTCAAATGCCGACATGAAAACTCGATTATAGATATCAAATGGAAGGACGTGCTCTTCAAGTCGGCATTGGCTACTCACTGTAATTTTAACTTTGTTTTATTTTAAGTTTAGTTTTAGTTTATGATATTTAACAATTTCTAGTGGAAAAAAATTAATGTTGAATGAACGGTAAATCTTCATGGAAAAAGTACATAAATAGTACCCGCGGTTTACAGGCGATTACGCAAACAGCCTCAGAAAAAATTTAGAAAAAAACGTCCCTGTGGTTAATTTGTGATTACAAAGATAGTCCTTTAAAAAAATGGGAATAATTGTTTCTAAATGTATCGAACTTGCCACCTTTTACTATGTTGTGTAATTAATTTTTTTTTTCCTATTGTGTGTATCAAACTGCCTAATCTGTTCTATTCAGTGAATGCTAACGTGATTAGGGTTTTTCCGTTAGAGTAAATTGCATAAATCGTCCTTTTCTCTAAAAAATTGCTAACGGCCGTTTAACAAAGGCAATGTTAGTCCATTTACCAACCATCATTTGCAATGTTAATCCTTTAACAAAGGCAATATTAGTCAATATACCATCGCCACCACCCGCCACCACCACCCACCATCGCCACCTCCACCACCCACCATTGCCACCACCACCACTGCCGTCGCCACCACCACCACCGCCGTTGCCATCACCCACCATCATCATCACCACAGTTGCCGCCACTACCACCGCCGCCGCCACCACCACCACCCACCACTGCCACCGCCACCCACTGTCGCCGCTACCCACCGCCACCCACCACCACCACTGCCGTCGCCACCACCCACCGCCACCGCCGTCGTTGCCACCGCCACCACCACTATCGCCACCACCCACCGCCACCAACTCCACCACCACCGCCACCACCACCACCACCCACCATCATCACCATCACCGCCACCACCACCATCGCCGCCACTACCACCACCGCAACCACCGTCGTCGCTGCCATCTCCACCCACCACCACCCACCACTGCCACCACCACCCACCAACACCCATTGCCGCCGCCACCACCAACACCCACTGTGGGTGGCGGTGGGTGGTGGTGGATGGAGGTGGTGGTGGTGGCGGCGGCGGCGGTGGTGGTAGTGGTGGCGACGACGGTGGTGGTGGTGGTGATGGGTGGTGGTGGGTGGCAGCGGCAGTGGGCGTTGGTGGGTGGCGGTGGGTGGTGGTGGCAATGGTGGGTGGTGGTGGATGGAGGTGGTGGTGGTGGCGGTGGTGGTAGTGGCGGCGACGGCGGCGGTGGTGGTGGTGATGATGGGTGACAGCGGCAGGGGGTGTTGGTGGGTGGCGGTGGGTGGTGGTGGTAGTGGTGGGTGGTGGTGGATGGAGGTGGTGGTGGTGGTGGTGGCGGCGGCGGTGGCGGTGGTGGTAGTGGCGGCGACGGCGGCAGTGGTGGTGATGATGGGTGGCAGCGGCAGGGGGTGTTGGTGGGTGGCGGTGGGTGGTGGTGGCAGTGGTGGGTGGTGGTGGATGAAGGTGGTGGTGGTGGCGGCGGCGGTGGCGGTGGTGGTAGTGGCGGCGACGATGGTGGTGGCGATGATGGTGATGATGGTGGGTGGTGGCGACGGCGGTGGTGGAGGTGGTGATGGCGGGTGGTGGCGATGGTATATTGACTAACGTTGCCTTGTTAAAGGACTAACATTGCAAATGATGGTTGGTAAATGGACTAACATTGCCTTTGTTAAACGGCCGTTAGCAATTTTTTAGAGAAAAGGACGATTTATGCAATTTACTCTAACGGAAAAACCCTAATCACGTTAGCATTCACTGAATAGAACGGATTAGGCAGTTTGATACATACAATAGGAAAAAAAAAGTTCATTACACAACATAGTAAAAGGTGGCAAGTTCGATACATTTAGAAACAATTATCCCTAAAAAAATTTATATAGACTGTAACAAAAACTTACATAAATAGTCCCCGAAAGTTACCTTATGTAATGAAAACATCCATAAGTGAAAGGTTAAATAAACAGTTCCTATCATTTACCTTACACTACGAAAATCGTCCCTAACTTTAAAATTTAATAATATCTTTTTTATATTTTTGTAAGTCTTACATTAATACTTATAATTTCATATATTTGTGATTTATTAGTTTTAAGCATAACTAAACTAGCAAGATTTTGATTTCTTATATAAATGTAACTTTTATCATGTTTGCCAAACAAGTTTGATATTTATTAGTTTATAACTTATAATTTATTTTTAAATGAGACATCAAAATAACGTACATTTTTATTTATTTTTTCACATAAAACCCTGTTTCTAATTTTTTATTTATTTATTTATTTTTTCACGTATAACCCTGTTTCCCGCAATGAAGCGTAGTAAAAAGATCCTCATTTTGCACAAGAAATATTATACTCATATATTTCTACTTATCATTTTGTCAATACCTAACAGACTTAGGATCAAATGAAAAATTTATTCGGATGAGAATAATGAGAAGAAACTACAACCACAAATTTGAGATGAACCTACAAAAGTAAATGCAACTCCTTATTATTTCTCCTTTCATATGTGGCTAAAATTTCTTCTCACTCTTCTCATTGAAATAATTCTTCTCACTACATCTATTTCCGTTTTGTATCCCACTTTGGAGTGGGGACAAGTTACTCCTACCCCACAAAAAAATACATTTGGCACCCCCCCCCCCTGTATTTTGCAATTTTTATTATTATTATTATTATTATTATTTTATTTTTATAATTTTATTTATATTAAAAAACTATAAACCTGAAAATACGGAACAATAAATATAAAGTTTAATAGGTCAAAAGCTTAAAACTGACAGAAATACGAAACAGAAACTGATAAAAAACTGTGTTGTATTGTAAAACTGGATGGGCCAAGTGGGGTGGAGGACAAAAATGTCACCCTCAGGGGGTGTATCCCTAACACATCCCTTTATAAAATGTTTGGCTGCAATCTTGAGGTCAAAAAATTGGGAGTCAACCCCACTAACAAGGGTATACACAAATTCTTCCTTCCATGCCTACTTTTTTACAAACACCCCTCCCCCCCCCCCCCCCCAACTCATTTTTTGTTCTCATTTTATTTTCTTTTCTTGTCTTTTTGTTGTTTCTGTTTGCTATTTTCACAAAAATAGTACCCATTTTACTATATTTTATTATTTACTATTAATTTATATATTTATAATATATTTTATATCTCCTAACTCAAAAATTCAAATCCTAATCTAAATCAAAATCAAAATTCAAATCCTAAAACCATCTACAAACCAAACGGACCCTAAAAGTTACTCACTTTTCACAAACTGTTAAATGAATGATATAATAGTAAAAAAGATGACTATGAAGATTTAACATTTTCCCAAATTTAATTATTACCACATATAATCATATAAATATACTTTTTTACGTATTCAAATCCTAAACTCATCTACAAACCAAACGGACCCTAAAAGTTACTCACTTTTCACAAACTGTTAAATGAATGATATAACAGTAAAAAAGATGAGTATGAAGATTTAACATTTTCCTAAATTTGATTATTACCACATATAATCATATAAATATATTTTTTTACATATTTTTCTTTATTAATTTGGCTCGGATATTGTATTAAACAATGGGATTCCCTATAGTCTGATTAACACACAATCACTATATAATTAAATATGATTAATCTATAATACACTTTAAGCCCATAAAATACACTAACAATAGGCCAACATGGCCTAAGTAACATATGTCCTAACAAAGTAACAATAGGCCAACATGGCCTAAGTAACATATGTCGTCTAACATTGATAATTAACCAAAATGAAAGTAAGTTAACATATTCCTACAATTGTCGTTACTCGTTAGTCTCGCTACCTCTCAAGTTCCCACCCCTACTTGCTCATTTGTAATTACTAGTGCCAGAAAGTAGCCCCTGTCTATGAATGCGCTTACGTGCTTCAAGACATCCTTTAAAGGTAGAACAATCTATTATTGAGACTCCAATTTGGATTTCAGTAATGTCGCTCATATGTTTATACCATTTTTTTAATCTCACTCGTCAAATTTATTTGAAATAAAATTACAAGTAGGATTACAGATTTATGCATTCAAGTGTTATCATAAATACGTAAAACTGAAATTTAACATATAAAAATACTATAAGTAATAGAATGTAAAATAAAATTTCTAGTTGAAGTTAAAAGTATTAAAAACTCTTGTAACCAGCTTTGCAACTTTCTTTCTTTCTTTCTTTCTTTCTTTTGACTTTTTAAATTCTAAGGGTGTAATTAACAATCTCACTTCACACGACCAACTTAACAAGTTAGATAGTTAACTAACTATCGAACCTAATCCTTACTCCCAAAACCCCTTGTAAGTATTTTGTCACCGTGTCGCTTCATATGCATTTAAAGATGCAATCTTCAGATATGCAGGCGTAAATGTGTAAAATAAAAAACCAACAGTGCTAAAAAGACATGAATGTCTAAAGTACAGTGTAAATATCGTCAGCAAGAAACGAAGCTAGTAAAGCAACTAGTGGATATGTACCAAATCTGATCCATAATCAATCAATTTTATTCATTTGCAGTTAGCCCTTTTATTTTTAATAATATACTGTAGCTCATGAGCTAATTTTTAATGATATTTGCAATTAGCTCATATTATTATTATTAAAATTTTAAATAACTTAATCACTTATATATAATATCAAATTCTAATTGTCAAATTATTAACTTTTTAATTTAGCTTAGTTCATAATTATTGTTCTATTAAGGGGGTGTTTGTTTAAGCATATATGTAGGCTTATTAGCTTATTTGATTTCAGCTTATTTTTCATAAACTTCAATTTTTAGGTATATTTTAAGATTTATGGGCTTATATAAGTTTATTATATTATAATAAACATATATAAGCATAAAAGTGTTACAATAAACAGAAAAAATAGAGCTTATGAAATACAAGCCGAATAACAAATAAGCTTATAAGCCACTCATCTTAAACAAACTCTCCTAAAATAAATTATGAGTTAAAAGAAGGGCTAATGGTTTGAAAATGCATCTAAATTGTCAATTTTGTGATTATGTGTAGTTATATTTTTTTCTCCTATTAAAAAACAAAGCTCTCAAATTTTGATTTATGTAATCATTTTGCCCTTATTTTTTTTCCAGTTTTTGAGAAGTAAAATGGTTATTTAACATACATAAAAGTTGAATTTTGAAAGCTTTGTGTTTTAATATCAAAAAGAAGAAGCGAAGAACGATCACACAAAACTATATAAATGACAAATCAAATACATTTCCGAATCATTAACTAATTATAAAGTGAAGTACACCTCACTTAAAATCCCGGGGTTGCCCCTGTTGTCAACGTGGCCCCCCTTGCTCCAGTGGATTATCTCTAGTACACCTAGCGTTGACATATGCCCTGACACAGAGTTAGTTACACACACTTAACTAATCTTTGTCAGAGTCTATTTCGATACAGTCACGATGGCAGATACGATGATTAATGCTGTTTACAAGGATGCAAATGCCCCGATAGAAGCTAGAGTCAAGGATCTTTTATCTCGTATGACTCTCCAAGAGAAGCTTGGTCAGATGGCTCAGATTGATCGAGCTGTCGCTGCTCCTGGTGTTTTAAGAGAGCTATCTATAGGTATTTCCTAAATACGCAAACGTGTGCATGTTTAGCTTATTCCGTTTGTTTAAGTGCTTGTTAGCTTATTGCCTTTTTTGTTGCGTTTTTTAGTGCTTATATTTTAAACATAACTAGATGAATACCCACGCAAACGCAAAGATACGGTGTATAGCGGCAAATAATTAAACAATATTTAAATAATTTAGTGTGTTACCATTTTTAATTAAGGGTATAGTAGTCTATTAATGTTACTCAATTTTAAATCATTTAAGTTTCAAGAATGAACATACGCTCTTTATAAGTAGTAGAGATACTGGATGGATAACAGTTTGTCCTTGTTTGCTTATAAATTTATAATGTATGGACTGCCCAATGGCAAATTTATTGGGAGAAATGGTTCCAAACAAATGCAAATAATAGCAAAGAAAAATAAACGAAAGAATATTAACATGGTTTACACGATCAGGGTAATCGTCTTATGTCAACAATCAAACTAGCAAGGATTTTCGAATTTTGGTATAGGTTTACAGTTACATATAGAGAAAACGAGTGTTGGTACCCGCGCGTTGTTGCGGAATTCTTTTGTTGTCGTTAGCTACTTAACGTGAAGTTAGTTACCTAGGACTGACTTTGCAATTGATGTATAACATGAAGGACCATTTATGTTAATTATGTGAGGATTAAATTTGCAATGAACCGCTGAGATGAAGGACATAATGCGGAATCAATAGAAAAGTAAGCAAACAACACAAGAACTAAACTGAAAATTCTCAAAACGAGAAATTCTCTTTATTAATTGAATTAGGGTTCTAATGATCTGTCTAAAAAAAACCCAAAAATCGTCCTTATAAAGGAGGAAAAGTTCAGGAATTAAAGGAAACAAAATCGTAACCTAAACATAATTAAGAAAGCCCAAAATAGAGTCTAAAAATAGAAAAATGCAATAAAGCCAAAAAATAGAAAAAAAATGCAGTTTTGAGGCCCTAAAAATATGCTCCAAGCGTATTTGCCATATTGACCCTCTTGTTGACCAAACCTGCATCATCCTCCCCTTCTTGAAAAAGACTCGACTCCGAGTCTGGCTCATCATCACTACCTCCTTTATATGGCGACAAATCCGCAACATTAAAAGTAGCTGAAACATTATAATGTCCAGGAAGCTCGATCTTGTAAGCATTATCATTAATCTTTTTAAGAACACGGAAAGGACCATCTCCTCGCGGTTTCAACTTCCCAAAACGTCCTCCCGGGAAACGCTCCTTACGAAGATGAATCCAAACAAGATCACCCTCCCGATACAAAACCTGTTTACGACGTTTATCCACATGCTCCTTGTATTGTTCATTATGCTTTACAATCTGTTCTCGAACCGCTCGATGTAACTCCTTAATCTGCTCAGACTGGTCAGCCCCTTCCTTATTAAATTGTCCCAATTCTGGAATAGGAATCATATCTAAAGGGGTAATTGGATTCCGTCCATACACAATCTCAAAAGGACTCTTACCTGTAGTGCGATTAACTGACCGGTTATAGGCAAATTCAGCTTGTGGAAGAATAAGATCCCATTGTTTAACATTTTCCCCAATTAAACTGCGTAAAAGATTTCCTAAACTCCGATTGACGACTTCAGTTTGTCCATCAGTTTGGGGGTGATGGGAACTACTGAACTGTAACTTTGATCCCAAGCGAGTCCATAAAGTACGCCAAAAGTGACTCACAAACTTGACATCCCGATCAGAAGTAAGAGTCTTAGGAACACCATGCAATTTGACAATTTCTGCAAAATACAATCTTGCCACTTGACTAGCATCGAATGTTTTCGAACAAGGTACAAAATGAGCCATCTTTGAAAATCGATCAACAACTACCATAACAGAATCTTTAGCTCGCTGAGTACGAGGCAACCCAAGAACAAAATCCAAGCTGACATCTTCCCATGGAGCAACAGGAACAGACAAAGGGGTATACAAACCTGCATTACTGCTATGAGTCTTAGCAATGTGACATGTACGACACCTTTCAAGAAGCCTACTGACATCACGTTCCATCTTGGGCCAATAAAACTGTTCACGAAGAAGGGCTAATGTCTTGTCACGCCCAAAGTGCCCCGCTAATCCACCAGCATGCCCCTCTAACACAATAGCCTCACGCAAAGAACAAAAAGGAATACATAACCGCGCACCTTTAAACAAATAACCATCCAGCTTGGAGAACTGATGGAAAGGACCAGTACCACATTTACTCCATATCTCCCTAAAATCAGGGTCATCACAATAAAGACAACGAAATGAATCAAACCCTTGTACCTTAATCTGCATAGTGGTAATTAATGAATGACGTCGACTAAGCGCATCCGCCACCTGATTATTCGACCCAGCCTTATGTCGAATAACAAATGAAAAAGCCTGAATAAATTCCACCCACTTGGCATGGCGAGGCTTCAGCTTATGTTGCCCGTTAATAAATTTCAAAGCCTCATGATCAGAAAACAGAATAAATTCCTTAGAAAGCAAATAATGTCTCCAAGTATCCAAACTACGAACAATTGCATAAAATTCTTTATCATAAGTGGAATACTTGCGTCTCGCGTCGTTGAGTTTTTCACTAAAGAAAGCAATCGGACGCTGATTTTGGCTTAGAACACCACCAATGCCCACTCCAGATGCATCACACTCAACCTGAAAGACTTCATCAAAATTAGGTAATGCCAAAACAGGAGCTTCGGTTACCTTAGCTTTTAGAATGTCAAAAGCCTTGGCAGCCTCACTCGTCCACGTGAATCGACCACCCTTCATACACTCAGTTAAGGGCGCAATTATAGAACTAAAGTTCCGGATAAAACGCCGGTAGAAAGACGCCAATCCGTGAAAACTCCGAATGTCATGAATAGTGGAAGGTATTGGCCAGCTAAGAATCGCCTCAACTTTTGCTGGGTCCATTTTTATGCCGCTACCCGTAACAATATACCCTAAGAAGGCCACTTCAGTCACAAGGAAATGACATTTTTTTCCATTGGCATACAACTTCTGTTCCCGTAACACAGAAAATATTTGACGAAGGTGGTCTAAATGTTGCTCAAGACTGCTGCTATATATCAAAATATCATCAAAATAAACGACAACAAAGCGATCCATAAAAGGTTTAAAAACCTGGTTCATGAGGCGCATGAATGTACTTGGCGCATTAGAGAGCCCAAAAGGCATGACCATCCACTCGTACAATCCATCTCGAGTTTTGAAAGCTGTCTTCCGCTCATCTCCAGGTCACATCCTAATCTGATGAGATCCACTCCTTAAATCAATTTTCGAAAATATGGTAGAACCATGTAATTGGTCAAGAAGATCATCCAATCGCGGAATGGGAAAACGATACTTGATCGTTATCTTGTTCACAGCTCGACTATCAATACACATCCGAAAGGATCCCCCATGTTTGGGTACCAACAAGGCAGGTACTGCACATGGACTCATACTCTCCCGAATCAACCCTTTCTCTAGCAACTCGGTTACTTGTCTTTGAAGCTCCGCAAACTCCTTTGGATTCATCCTATAAGCTGGTCTATTCGGAATAGAGGAACCTGGAATAAAATCTATGCAATGCTGAATGTCTCTTATAGCCGGTAATCCAGGGGGTATGTCATCAGGAATCACATCAGCAAACTCCTTAAGTAATGGCTGAACTTGTAAGGGAACCTCACTGGTAATCTGGTTTTCTTCCACAACCATAAGAGCAAACATATAAGGGCTGGTTTTCATAAGTCCCTCAAACTCAGTCTTCTTCATAAATAAATTAGAACCCTCGGCCGGTGTTTGACGAGAATCAAAAGGAACCAAGGTAATGTTTACACCATCCTTCTTAAAGCTATAAGTGTTTTGAAACCCATCATGTCTGGTTCTCCTATCAAATTGCCATGGACGCCCTAACAGAATGTGAGCCGCATCCATCGGAATAACCTCACACCACACTTCATCTTTATAATTCTTACCAATCGAAAACTGCACAAGACAACGTTTACTAACCTTAACAGTGTTCCCCTTCTTTAACCAAGTTAACTGGTACGGTTCAGGATGGTCTTGTGTCTTCATTCCCAACTTCTCAACCATATAAGTAGAAACAACATTCTCGCAACTGCCCCCATCTATAATCATATCACAAACTTTCCCTTTAGAAGTACACTTGGTTCTAAAAATGTTGTTACGAAGCCACGAGTTATCATCAACAGATTTCGAAACAGCTGTATTTAGGACTCTTTGAATAACCAAAGCTTCTCCACGATCGGGATATACAAACTCACCACTTGGTTCATCTAACTCATCATCTGCATCGGTATCATAAATCGGATGATCATCATAATTTGGATTATCGAATTCACTATGAGGTACAAAAGCCAAAGTTTTCACATTCGAACAGTCACGTGCATAGTGCCCAAGCCCATTACACTTGTAACAACGAGGGCCATTGGTAATACGTTCTCTAGAATTGCTCGTAACCGTGGTTGTGGGGGTGGTTTTAGGTGTCGTAGAGGAGGTGGTTCTGGGGGTGGATGATGTGAAACGACTAGAGGTACTCTTACTCTTGGCCTTAATCTGTTTTTCAACCTTTAAAGCTAAACGACAAACATCCGTATAAGTCCAATAAGGTTGAAGACTTACAACATCAGCAATTTCAGGCTTAAGGACTCCCAAAAAACGTGCAACAACCTTCAACTACATCACACCGCATACGAAGCTTATCAAACTCATTGATAACCTCTTCCACAGTCATGTTCCGTTGGGACAGATTATGGTAGTCAAGAAAAGCCTCTTGACGATGATTTTCTGGTAGAAACTTAGCCTTCATCAGTTTCTTCATCTTTTCCCAAGTCTCAACCTTCGATTTCCCTTCAATTCGTCGCCTCTTATTAATGTGATCCCACCATAACGAAGCATGTTGTCGAAGCTTGATGGCCACGAGTTTCACTTTCAGCTTGTCGGGCATATCACGCACATCAAACACCCGTTCAACTGTACTCAACCAATCAATAAAATCATCCGGATGAACCTTACCTGTAAACTCAGGGATCTCAATCTTCAATCCCATACTACGAATAGGATCATCGCGATATCTGTTGTCACGATCTACAACATGATCATGACGATGAAGATGATAACGACGATCACGATCCCTAGGTTTTCCTCCGCCAAAAGGATTGACGTCCTCTGGCCCATCGTCCCAGACGTTGGACTCAGTTTCCGTCTCTTCTGCCAGCGACTCCCGCTGTAACCGCTGGAGCTCGAGTTCTTGGATCCGCTGCTGTAGCCTGTCAATCATCTCTACATCACGAGGATCACGAGCAGGAGGTGATGGGTCCACAACAGCTTTCTTTCTACCACGTGTTTCCATGATCACCTAAAACTCTGATGCCAAATAATGCGGAATCAATAGAAAAGTAAGCAAACAACACAAGAACTAAACTGAAAATTCTCAAAACGAGAAATTCTCTTTATTAATTGAATTAGGGTTCTAATGATCTGTCTAAAAAAAACCCAAAAATCGTCCTTATAAAGGAGGAAAAGTTCAGGAATTAAAGGAAACAAAATCGTAACCTAAACATAATTAAGAAAGCCCAAAATAGAGTCTAAAAATAGAAAAATGCAATAAAGCCAAAAAATAGAAAAAAAATGCAGTTTTGAGGCCCTAAAAATATGCTCCAAGCGTATTTGCCATATTGACCCTCTTGTTGACCAAACCTGCATCAGGACAAAGTGTGTACAATTTTTTTTTAAATGTTAAAGTAACGGTCGTTAGTTAACAGCCGTTAAATAACTAACGGCTGTTAGTACCGTACAAATAGGACTAAATTTGCAATTGATGTATAACATGAAGGACCATTTATGTAAATTATTTAAAGACTAAATTTGCAATGAACCGCTGAGATGAAGAACAAAGTGCGTACAAATTTTTTAAAAAAAGGTTAAAGATAACGGTCGTTAGTTAACAGCCGTTAAATGACCAACGACCGTTAGTACTAAAAAAAAAAAAACTGTAGAAACCACTGTAGCAGCTACAGTGGGTGTCCCATCATCCTCCCCTCTTTTAGTATATATATATAATGCGTCTTAGAAACCGAGGTGCCGGCACTCTCTGATTCCCACTCTGTGGCGATGACTCAGTGATTCCGGCAACCATTAGTCTGCACAAGTGAATTATCCTTTACCAACAATAGGAAATTTATCCTTTACACTGGCATCATTCAGTGCTCTAAGGACTACGGTCAATGCACAAATCCTATCATTATACCAACAATACATGAAATGCATAGGGACTAGAATCTGGAGGATGGAGTGTGTAGCTAAAATTGGTCTTTTTGCAGCAGATGAATAGTAAGCAATTTGTTTTCACTTTCCCCTTGCAAGCCAACTGACAAATGACAGCTGATGTTTAGAAAATCAACTCTAACAGACACTAATGTATGCGACCACTAGCCCACCTTCTTGTGAGTTCCTTGATAATTATTTCACAGTTCACATTCTCGAACTTAGCTAGATGACTGCCTCGTTAAGAAAATTATTCAGAGCAAAGCCCATCCCTGAGTTTTTCGAATTCCTGTGGTACTCGTACATGTTTCACTATTATCGTTTCACCTGTTGGATCGATTTTGGTCGCAAATTTAGCAAGGACTTACTGTATGAATTCCTACCGTTTTATGTTACTGTATGAATTCCTACCGTTCTATGCTTTTGAGGCCATCCACAAATCAGGAGTAATGTTCCTCTGTTGAACCTTCCAAATGAGTTTTAGCTATAATTTTTTGCATACACTCAAGGTCGAGGACCTTATAAAATACTCAAAATCATTGCAGATTCAGTTAGCTATTTTTGTTTTAGTTATTTGAACTTATGTGGATTTGTTGGCAGGAAGTGTTTTGAGTGGTGGTGGAAGCAAGCCATTTCTCAAAGCCACGTCAGCAGATTGGGCAGACATGATAGACAGATTTCAAAAAGGCGCACTAGAATCGAGGCTTGGCATTCCAATGTTCTATGGCAGTGATGCTGTTCACGGCAATAACAATGTTTATGGCGCAACTGTTTTTCCTCACAATGTTGGACTTGGTGCTACCAGGTGAGTGTTTTTTTCTTTGCAAGGCAAAGGCTACCGGGTTATATGCATTGTTTATTTTGGACTGCAGAATTCACATAAACTGATAACAGGGGTTGCTTCTTTGATGACTTTCAGTAATTCATACTGATACAATGTATTGCAGAGATCCAGATTTGGTTGAGAGGATAGGTGCTGCTACTGCTTTGGAAACTAGGGCCAGTGGCGTTCAATATGCATTTGCTCCTTGTGTTGCTGTAAGTTTCTCACTTTCTCATGATATGATCATATATAACCATAATAGTCTTTTTTTTTTTTTTTTTTTTTTTTTTTTTTTTTTTTTTAACGGTGAATTTGTTGTGTGAAATGTGGAAGGTTTCATCTAAAGTATCATGGCTTACTATTTTAAAAATGATGTCATAGTTTTTTGTGCTTCAATAAAAGTTTATAATCTTTGTTTTGAGTACTTAACATGATGTTGATAGGTATGCAGAGATCCTAGATGGGGAAGATGCTATGAAAGTTATAGCGAAGATACCAATTTAGTTAGACAGATGACTACATCAGTAACAGGCTTGCAGGGGAGACCTCCACAAGACCACCCATATGGATACCCTTATGTGGCCGGAAGGTAATTTATAAAATATGTTATTATTCTTGTCTATAAACCCGACATCAGTTCTGTACTTGCATTGTATATTTTAACAAAATAATTTCTGCAGTATGTAGAATTATTAATGATAAGTTGCTCTCAAAATGTTGATCAATTAAAATTTATTTCCAGGAACAATGTTATAGCATGTGCAAAGCATTATGTTGGAGATGGAGGCACTGACAAAGGGATAAACGAAGGCAATACTATAAGCTCTTATGAGGATTTGGAGAACATTCACATGTTACCTTATGAAGATTGTATTTCAAAAGGAGTTTGCACTGTTATGGCGTCTTACTCTAGTTGGAACGGAACCAAAATGCATGCTCATCGCTATCTCCTAACAGATATTTTAAAAGAGAAGTTGGGGTTCAAGGCAAGTTTGATATGTCATTAGTTTTCTACTTTTCTGTATAGCCTTGCATCAAAGTGTAACCAAGTTTTGTCCAATTTCTATTATTATTGACCATTTTGATTTGATTTTATTTTATTTTTTCTGATGTGGCACCCGAAAACCACATCCTAGGTAATTATCTTATATCAACTGATTGAAACTAAGATGTTTTTTTCCGGCCTAAAATGAGTTAGAAGTTGTACCAAAGTTGGTTATATTTTATGCAATTGCCACCAGTGCTATTTTCTGTTAATGTAATTAAGACACTTTCTGCAGGGTTTTGTGATTACAGATTGGGAAGCACTTGACCGTTTCCACTATCCTCATGGATCAAACTACAGAAGATCTGTTTCAATTGCAGTTAACGCAGGAATTGATATGGTAGAATAAACTACAGATCCACAAGACCACTAATAGACATGTTTTGCACTTACAATTGTTTCAATTGCTGTTACCGCAGGAATTGATATGGTGTAAAACATGCAGGTGATGGTTCCCTTCAGATATCAATTGTTTCTGGAGGATTTAGAATATTTGGTTGAATCAGGAGAGGTACCCATGTCTAGGATCGATGATGCTGTTGAACGAATACTTAGAGTCAAATTTGCTGCTCGACTTTTTGAATACCCGATGGCTGATAGGTCTTTACTTGATATTGTGGGCTGCAAGGTATACTTGCAGAGTTGCAGACTAATATGCATAACAAATAATTATGTCTTTTGTTTCTTGATTTTGATCAGACGAGTTTATTTATTTATTTATTTTTACGTGTCTAATAGCAACACAGAGAATTAGCACGTGAAGCAGTTCGCAAGTCGTTGGTTTTACTAAAAAATGGAAAAGAACCAAGGAAGCCATTTGTACCATTAGATAGAAACGTGAAAAGGATTCTTGTTGCTGGAAAACATGCAGATGATCTTGGTTTCCAGTGTGGAGGTTGGACCGCCACTTGGAATGGAGGCAGTGGAAGAATCACAATCGGTAAGTAGTATCTATCTAATTGTGTATGTAATGTGAACTCTGAATATAATTGTAAATTGTGTTCAGGAACAACAATTCTCGATGCTATTAGAGAAGCAAGCAGAGAAAATACTGAAGTTGTATATGAAGAAAATCCAACAATGGAAAGCCTTTCTAGACAAAATTTCGCATATGCAATTGTAGTTGTTGGTGAAGGTCCATACGCTGAATCAGACGGTGATAACTCAGAACTCACCATTCCCTTCAATGGGAACGAATTATTAAAGCTAGTTGCGGGCAAAATCCCGACTCTAGCAATTCTAATTTCTGGTAGGCCATTGGTCTTAGAGCCATCCGTGCTCGAAAAATTGGATGCACTAGTTGCTGCATGGTTGCCAGGCAGTGAAGGAAACGGCATAACCGATGTGATCTTTGGAGATTATGAGTTTCATGGACAGCTTCCTGTCTCTTGGTTCAGAACAGTTGATCAACTGCCTATGGATGCTCACCAAAACTCATATGATCCATTGTTCCCACTCGGGTATGGCTTAAAATCTAAAGCTTAAACATGAAATTTTTTGGTATGTGATATTATTACTTCTTTTTGTCTGTACTTCAGCACTACCGTATACCTCCAATAAAGTTCCATTGATTAATGTCACCCAATATTCACTATTATGTTTCTTTACTGTTCGAAAGCATTTCGCTTTGTTAAGTTCTAATGATTTTTTCTAATTAAAGTCTCTCGTAATGAATAGTCCCTATCTGTGTTTTCTTGCATTAGTTTCTGTGTTTTTCATGTGATTTTTTACTTGGTTGATCTATATATAAAATCCTTTATAATGGTTTCCTGATAAATTTCACTATGCTTTTGAGGTTAGCTGAAAAGTTCGCCACTTTGCCTTAGTATTTACAAATGACCTCAAAGCGGTTGTCAGTAGGTTGGAATCATCTGTAGGCCTAAGTAGAGCATTAGAAGTTCAAAATGAGATGTTCTGACAATCAGAACTATCACATCTTAAAGATTCCGAAGAAAATAATGTTATTCACAATATGGACAATTAGTGAATTCTGAATGGGCTAAAGTAAAGAAGTGGTCAACGTTTTTCTTCTTTTTCTGTGATTCTATTTCTATCTATATTACGTCGTAATCATTTGGGACTATTTTACGACTATTCTATAATTAGAAAATTTTAAAATTCAGACTTTAAACTTGCTAATTATAGAATAGTCCTAATTGTTAGTGGCAAGTGTTATACCATGTGCTTCATCTTTTGCACAATAGAACTACAGTAGGAACACGAACAGAAAGCACTGGTTTTAATTATTTTATAGTGTCTACTATCTCTACCTATAAAACATACTACCTCCGTCCCAATTTATTTGTCCAATTTTGACTTTTTGAGTCCTTCTTTGTCAACTTTGACCGCAAATATTATTATTTGTGTTATATAATATTTAATGAAAATTATACAAATTAAAAATACACTTAAAACTCAATCTATTCATATATTTTGCATCAAATATTAAATAACACAAACAAACATATTTAATGTCAAAGTTGACATGGAAAGACTTTGAAAATTAAAAGTGGACAAATAAATTGAGACGGAGGGAGTAGTACCCGCCGCCACATTGCGCGGGTACCATTCTAGTATATAATAAAATATCAATATTTTTAATTTATTATTATTATTATTATTTTCTATTACAAAATAAGCAAATCCAAACACTGTTTTTATATTTACTTTTTTTTAAAAGCTTATAAGTATGTATTTTTAAACAGAAAGCAGCACGCCCTCGTATATTATTACTTATATGGTTTGCAAAGCAACACATTTCAAATCCAAGAAATAAAATATATAAATAAAAATGATTTACACATAAAACCTCACATTAAGTTTCAATTGAATAACAAAATCCATTGCATCATGAAAAATGCTTCAAATGTATCTAAGATACATTTCGGCCAACAATTGTCTAAACGGTCACACACACGCTGACTGTTGATACAAAAGTTGGGCGTTCCTGGTTATTAGCTCTTGCTCTCGTACCAATTCGCTTCTTAGTACTTGTTACCTGCGCACTAAGAAAATAAACAACACCGTTAGGCTTATCGAGGGATTGTCTCCCCCGATTAGACTCCGGCGTGAGAGTAAGTAATCGATTTTAGGTTCTCGTAGAGAGTTAGGGTTTGTATATCGTACCTTGAATGAGAATCGTGTGATTCTATATATAGGAGTGTAGAAACCGTGTTTCTTGCTCCTTACTCTTTTGCACGCGTGGTGCTTATCCGAGGAAAGGATATCTATTCTATGAATAGATAATCTTTATCGTGTACCCAATGGGTTTAGTTGAGCTTTGGGCCTCGTGGGCCCAAGCTAATGATACTGCGGCCCAAACCATTGTCATGGCAGCCCACTCGTGGTGGACTTAGGCGCTAGTAGTGTATATTATTTGGACTCGTGGCCCAAATATAGACTATACGTCATCATGTCCCCCCAGTCTAGTGTGCGCGGCGCGTAGCCGTGGATACTAGACTAATATTATCAGCGGTAAGCGTGGCGGGAGATCAAGGAAATATTACCGCCTATTTTTAAGTGCAATGCACCTAGCCACAAGTGTTTCAAACGGATACCTCGAAAATCGGGGGTAGTGTCCACGTGGCCCTCGTAAATCAGGAAAAAATGCATGTACCCGTTTAGTTCCAGCCATACGTTTTTTGTGAGTGGATTCCACGTGGAGATAAACTAGGGTTTTTTCACTCCCTATATAAGAGTCACCGCCCCACTTTTTACGATCACACAGTAAAACACACACTTATCACTATTCACTTTCCTTGAAAGCTTTTTGCAAAGAAAATACTATATTTTCGTAGGTAATTTGTGTGCGTTTCACTTCGTAATTTAATGAAGATGGTTGCACAGTTAGAGGATTTTCGCTCTGCGATGACCATTGAGGATGTTACTGAATTTACGTCTGACTATTTCGTGCCTCTGGATGTCCATCCAGAGGCTCCAGATGTGGACGCGTGTATAGCTGATTTCCCCGAAGGGAAAATAGGGCTATACACAAAATTCTTTGAGTACGCGAATTACCGCGTACCCATATCTATCTTTCTGAGCGATTTGCTCAATCATTATCGCCTTCACATCTCTCAGCTGCACTGTATAGGTGCGGCTAAGGTGTCGAATTTTGAAGTAAACTGCCGTTTACTTGCGATAGAACCGACCGTGGCCTTGTTCCGCTCCTTTTACCACACGACGTGGTCAAATGGTTGGGTTTCTTTTGCGAAGCGCCAGGGGGCGCTTCAGTGTTATACTGAGAAAGTAGACGCCCTAAAGAATTAGAGGGAGTACTTTTTCTGGGTTGATGATGTAGTCTTTCCCTTTCCCTATGAGTTTTATACTCAGGATACATTACCAAGGGATGGGCGCCCCGCACCCGGTTCCTACAGGCTGGCTGACGCGCAGATTCTGGATGCCAACCGACTGGCCATTAACCCCTATCCGGAGGAGTTTTTGGTGCACATGGGGTTGAGCCGTGCTTATTTTGGCGCTGCGGATGAGGTGCCCACTTTCTTAAGTGAGGATGGCCGGGGTGGGTGTTCATCCCTTCTACTTCAAGCTTTGTAAGTCTCTTTTTGTGTATGCGCGCTTTTAATAACTAATCCTTTTTTCTTTCTTGCTTTATTGATGTACGCAGAGATGGATTTGTTTGCCGTTGTTAAGCTGGACAAGCCAAAACTGGTAACTATAGGGGTGCGCCCTCTAAGGGAAGGTGAGCAGCCCCTACTGGAGGCGACTGAGGGTCATTTGACCGTCCTGCCAGAGGCGGTCCCTGAGAACACGCCACCGCTCCAAGTGACTCCCGTTCAGAGCGTGGCGCCCGATGCGGAGGTGGCGCCCACTGTGGAGGTGGTGCCGAACGTGGAGGTGGCACACGAGGAGGCGCAATCGGGGTCGTCTGACAGCATAAAGATCCTCAATCCTGAGGAGGTGCTGAAGGAGGAAGTTGCACAGAATGTTAAGCGCAAGGGAGAGGCTGGGGGCAGTGGCACCAGGAAGAGGCGTCGTCACGTGATTGGGGATGCGGAGTCTAATGCGGAAGAGACATCTACTTCTAGCGCGGGGAAAAAGGCTGTTGAGGCTTCTCCGTTTCTGTAAGTGTCTGCACCTTTATCATCTCTTTTTTTTTATTATTATATTACTTGTTGTAATATTGACTAACTGTCGTTTTTTGTTGCGTAGGGATGATGCTGCGAAGAATGATGGAGTCTTCGTTGATGAGGTTTCCTCTCCACAGAATGAAAACAGGGAGGGGAAAGCCAAGGTTGTTGAGGGTGGAGAGGCGCAGCAGCTGATGGATGAGCTGGCTGCGTCTGCTGCGCGCCAAGCTGAGCTGGTGGCTCAGTTAAAAGAGAAGTATGTCGGGGAGAGCAGTGCTCTTGCCCAGAAGGATGAGGAGTTGGCGAGGCTCCGTGCGCAGTTGGCTGATGCGCAAGCAGAGTAGGAGGCCTCGCGGGTGCATGCTGAAAAGATCACCCACGAGAAGCTGTCCGCTATGGCTGAGGTGGTGAAGGCGCGTGGAGAGCTGCACCATTATAAGTCTGACTTGACTTTTGCTGTGCGCTTCTTGGAGGAGAAGAAGGTGGAGCACTACGCTAGCATCACCAAGTTTAAGGAGGAGATGTTGAAGATTATCCAGGCGCAAGAGGATAAGCTGCGTGGCCTCAGCATTGAGTATGACGAGGAATTATATCCTCATTTGATGTCGACCATTGTTGATCGCAGGTATTCTGTTTATTTTTCTTCATAATAACTTTATCGCCATGCTTTTTACTTACACAAATTGTTTTTGTGAATGTAGGTGGTTGATTAGCCATGGGCTGCGCCTGGCAGCTATGGGCACACTAGAGTCCCCAGAGGTGGTGGACGCCTTTGGGAAGGTGGTGCATTGTGCGATGGCGCGTGGGAGATCACAGGCTATGGAGGATCTCCATGAGGCCAAGCTGCTGAAGAAGGACTTGGCGGAAGTCCCTGGGTACAGCACTACTGCTTATGATGAGTTGCTGTAGGCAATGGCGGGGTTGAAGGTTCTTGAGCTGCCGCACATTGGGAGGCTGGAGCGCGATCAAGATGACCCCATAGATGTACTGATGGCGGGGTTGACATTGCAGCGCCATCTTGGGGAGAATGGGGAAGGGGAATCAGATTACTATCTGAAACCTGATGTTTCGCAGCTGCAGGTTCCTGTGTTCGCGCGGCCTCGCGACATCCTCAAACCCTTTGCTCTTGAGAGGGAGATTCCCTTGAAAGAGGTGCTGGAGCGACATGAGCAGAGGGCCGCCCAGAAGAAGGGCATCAAGGGTAAAGCAGTGATGTGCGGCATTGGTGCTGCGCACATCCCCAGATCTGATGGTGTGCCCGTGAGTGTTCCCACGGTATCTCCTCATGATGCACTGCTTCTTAGAAAGCTTCAGGAAGCGGGGAGTTCTTCTGCTCCGCAGGATAGCCCTGAGCAGCGCCATAGCGTGTAGGCTTTTTTGTATATTTATGTATCTTTCCTTGTAATTTTTATGAACATATGTGGAATAAGATATCTTTTTGCTTAAGTTCGTGACTTAAATATACTTGCATTATTTGCGAGCTTATTTAACCAAGTGTTTTAAGTGCGTGTCTTTGAAGAATTATACTTGCATTGTTTGCGAAGGTTTGACCAAGTGTCTTGGCTCGTTAAGTTTGTGACTTTAAAAATTATACTTGCATTGTTTGCGAAATTTTATTATTTGACCAAGTGTCTTGGCTTGTTATGTTGCTAAGCTTGTACATTGTACTTAGTATGTGCGCATCCGTCGTGGGGTGCGTACGTGAAATTTACCTTGACGTCTCAAGAGTAAGGCGCTTAGCAAGGATACATGATCCAATGTCGATGGGTTTGCAACCCTCTTACTCAACGAGTGAATTAGTAGGTTAACTCGTCCTCTATGCCTTCGTGGGTCTTTAAGTGATGCATGCACGCCATGTAGGCAATAAAAATGTAAGATAACAATATTGACATATATTATTATGTATGCAATAAAGGAAAATACGCTATGGAGTTAGCTAGAAACCATAACATTTTATTGATACTTGCAAGTTTTTTAAGAAAATAAAAAATACAATTCCTAGGAAATAAAAAACAAACACTTATTGGGCATCGCGTAGGATGCGAGGGTGTCTGTGTAAGGGTCGTAGCCTAGAAGTAACATCTTTTAAGATTGCAAATGTTCCAGGTGCGCGCGAGGTCGTGACCTTCCATATCGCGCAGTCTGTATGCCTCATTGCCAAGCGCGTCTGTGACCTCGTAAGGTCCTTCCCATTTAGGTCCGAGTTTGCCTGTGTCTTCTGCGTGGCTCGCGTTGTTGGCGCGGTAAACAAAGTCTCCTGGTCTGAATGAAGTGTATTTGACCTTTGCATCATAATACTTCTTCATTTTTGCCTTAGCCTTTGCTTCGCGTATAGCTGCGCGTTCGCGTCTTTCTTCCAGTACGTCTAAGTCTATGCGTTGTTCCTCGTCGTTTGTTGTGACGTTGACTTCTGCTGTACGTATAGTTGGCATTCCTATCTCAGCTGGTATGACGGCTTCTGTTCCATAGACTAGGGAAAATGGCGTGTCGCCAGTACTGGTTTTGATTGTTGTGCGATGCGCCCACAAGACATGCGAGAGCTCATCTACCCACCTTCCTTTGTGTCTGTCAAGGCGCGCTTTTATTCCTTCACCTAGACTGCGGTTCGCGCGCTCAACTAGGCCATTGGTTTGTGGGTGTTTTACTGAAGCAAAGTGTTGCGTGATGTTCAATTGTGCGCACCAATCTTTGAATGGGTTATCACAGAATTGTTTTCCGTTGTCTGATATGATCGCACCTGGTAGTCCGAAGCGACAGACAATGTTGTCCCAGACAAAGCGTTTGACTTGGTTTCCTGTGATGTTCACCACCGCCTTTGCTTCGATCCACTTCGTAAAGTAGTCTATGGCTACGATGAGGAACTTTACTCCTCCAGCTGCGACCGGGAAAGGTCCTGCGATGTCAATACCCCATTTGTAAAATGGCCATGGTGAGGTAATTGGTGTTAGCTCTTGTTGTGGTCGGCGCGGAATTGGCCTATGTACTTGGCAGTTGCTGCATTTTCTTATCAGATCGCGTGCGTCGCGATGCATTGTTGGCCAATAGTATCCTGACCTTAGAGCGCTTGCCACCACGGATCGCGGCCCTGAGTGCATACTACATGATCCAGCGTGAATTTCTCGGAGTACGTAGTCTGCTTGGAGAGGTCCAACACATCTGAGCCATGGTTGTAAGAAAGAGCGTCGATAGAGTACGTTGTCTCGTAATTCAAATCGTTGCGCTGTGCGCCGTATTCTTCAAGCGTCTTTGTGATCTTGGGGTAGGATTCCCTTGCTAATGAATTCAATGATAGGTGTCATCCATGTAGGATCTTGTTCTTCTATCACTGTTGATATCTCCATTTCCAAGATTGACTTGTTTTTTAGGGTTTCTACCAATACCTGTTTTGAGAGGTGTGCGAAGCTTGTGGATGCGATCTTGCTGAGTGCGTCCGCCTTCCTGTTATCTCCTCTAGGCACCTGTTTTATTGTGAACCTATTAAAGTTCTTGATCAAGGATTTTGTCTTTTCTAGGTATTGGATCATGTGTTCGTCCTTGGCTTCATATTCACCTAGCACGTGGTTAGCGACTAGTCGCGAATCTACATTTGCTTCTAGGTTGCGAACACCCATTTGGATTGCGATGCGTAGTCCGGCTAATAGGGCTTCGTATTCTGCCTCATTGTTTGTGGCTGTGAATTCAAAGCGTAGCGCATAGGTAAATTCCATACCTTCTGGATTTGTAAGAATAAGGCCTGCGCCTGATCCATTTACACATGAAGACCCATCTGTGAACAGAATCCAGGGTTCCTGCAAATCTGTTTTAGTTGCGGATGTCGGGCTGTCGCTGTCTGGCTTCTCCACGATAAAATCGGCTAAGACTTGTCCTTTGATTGCAGTGCGCGGTCTGTATGAGATGTTATACTCACTTAGCAGTACACTCCATTTTTGCAAGCGTCCTGATGCGTTAGGCTTAGAGATAACTTGTTTGATTGGCTGATCAGTGATTACAGCTATTGGGTGCGCTTGAAAGTATCTGCGCAGCCTTTTGGCTGCGAATACTAGGGCCAAGACCAGCTTTTCCATAGCGTTGTAGTTAGTCTCTATTTTCTTTAGGGCTTTGCTTACAAAGTATATGGGTGTCTGGACGGAGTTCCTGTCTGTCAATAGTACTGCGCTGACTAGGGGTGAGCGCGGTTCCGAAACCGCACGGAACCGACCCGGAACCGAGAGAACCGAGAACCGAAAATCGAATTGTGTAGGAACCGAGAACCGGACCGAAAAGTTGGGTCGGTTCCGGTTCGGTTCTTGGTTCCGGTTCGGGTATTTCGGTTCTTACCCGTTAGAACCGATTTTACTGCAACATTTACTACAACATAAACTTGATGCTCTTCATTTTTTACGTTCAAGTATACAGCTATGCTCTATTACTTAACATATTGTGTCACAAAAACAAGTTATTATATATAAAAGAACATTTAATGTTATATACTTTGTCGTATTTTATATATTTGTACAGTTTAAGATAACCATTCTATTCTGTTAGAAAGAGTATATGTAGGCATGTAGTAGATGGATAGTTACATAAAAGTAGGTTGCAATTTAGTTAAAATCAAGTATGATGGTTATAAATGTTTGGTACTTTGGTTCAATGTCTGCAACTTCTATTTCAGATTTTTGTATTCACATTGCCATTTGTGAAGATAAGCCAAATACAACTATGAATTGCAAATTGTCACTAAGATGAATAATGTATGAAAATCAACTCAAAATATGTTCAGAAAGATATGGACATTCAACTTATTATACATACGTGTACTAGCTTATTTAACACTATGCATTCGGAAATTTATGTTTATTGCTACTAAAGTATAACTAACCAATGCAACCACGATCTCAACCGTAAGCACATGCTAGACTTTGGATCTTCTGAGTATATCAAACCATAAAGATACACAAACACTACGACTAACCATAAATGTCTCATAAAAATCCATATAAAAATCCTATATATTTGAAAGTAGCGGTTCTTCGGTTATGGAACCGAGAACCGCGGTTCCGAACCGAACCGAACCGAGAACCGAAATTTCCAATATTAAAGAACCGAGAACCGAACCGCGGGTCTAAATTTCGGTCCGGGTTGGGTCGGTTCCGGTTCGATTCTCGGTTCCGGTTCGATTCTCGGTTCCAGTTCGGTTCTCGGTCCATTTGCTCACCCCTAGCGCTGACTGCTCCATGGGTTGCCGATAAGTACATTATTAGTTCTTCCCCTGGTCGTGGTGCAAAAAGTTTGGGAAGAGATGCCAGATGGGTTTTAAGTTGTTGGAAAGCTTCCTCCGCTTCTTCAGTCCAGCGAAAGTCTCCTTTTTTAGTACACTTCGTGAGTGTTTTAAAGAGAGGAAGAGATTTGTCTGCTGACTTAGATAAGAAACGGTTTAGCCCTGCTAGCTTTCCATTTAATGACTGGACTTCTTTGAGTGTGCGCGGTGAGGGGAGATCAATAACAGCCTTTGTCTTTTTTGGGCAAGGCTTGATTCCATCGGGTTCTATCAAGTATCCAAGGAACATGCCTTCAGTTGCGCCAAAGGTGCACTTCTTCGGATTTAACTTCATGTTTATTCGCCCCAATGTTCTGAATGTTTCCTCGATGTCGCGCACCAATTCGTCCTCTGTATGGCTTTTGATGACAAGGTCGTCAACATAGACTTCCAAGTTGCGTCCTACTTGTTTTTCGAAAGCCGTGTCCACCAGTCGTTGGTATGTCGTGCCTGCGTTCTTCAGGCCAAAAGGCATTTTTGTGTAGCAGTACACTCCTTGACTGGTGTGGAAAGCTGTTTTTTCTTCATCTTCAACTGCCATCTGGATTTGATGATACCCTTTATATGCATCTAGGAAGCATTTGAAAGGGTATCCGCACAGGGATTCGATCTTCCAGTCTATCTCTGGCAGTGGATAGCAGTCCTGTGGACATGCTTTGTTGAGGTCCGTGAAGTCCACGCACATCCTCCAACTGCCATCGCTCTTCTTTACTATAACTGGGTTAGAAAGCCAGTAGTGGTAGTATACTTCACGCATGATGCCTGCGTCTACGAGCTTATGTACTTCTTCCAGAATAGCCTTTGCACGATCTGGGGCCTAGCCGCGTTTCTTTTGTCGTATTGGAGGATATCCTTGCCGGATTTGTAGCTTATGCTCTGTGATAGAGCGCGGTACTCCCGTATATGCTTTGGTTCCCATGCAAAGATGTCTAGGTTCTTTTGCAAGAGTGCGCATACAGCTGCTTTACCTTTGTCAGATAAAGATCCTCCAATCGAAACTTGTTGTTCCGGGTAATCTGGATGAATAGCGACTTTTAAATTTGGTCTTTTTTCCGTGCGCTGTTCTGGAATAGTCTCTGTTTCAGTTGTTACCGCGATGCATTCTCTTGGTGGTACTGTTGTGTTATAGAGAGTGACAACTCCTCCTTCCACTGGAAATTTAAGCATTCCGTGCGCTGTGGATGGTACTGCGCGCATGGATGATATTCCCGGTCTTCCAATGATACCATTGTATGGTGAAGGAGACTTTATTACCATAAAGTTTATCCATGTTGCGGTTGAGTGTTGTTCATCTCCTACGACCACCAACAAGCGTAACTGCCCCATGGGCCAAATCTTTTCTCCTGTGAATCCTGTTAGTGACGTTGTAGCTGGTATCAATTGACTTTGGATCTCAGGTCGCAGTCTTTTGAAACAGTGATCGTACAGGATATCTGCGGATGCTCCTCCATCAATGTACATGCGGTGGATATCATGTCCTCCTGTATGTATTTCAATAGTTAGAGGCTCCACGACTGCGTTGTCCGCAGCTATAGTAGGGAAGGATATCTCTTTTTCTGGAGAGAATTTTTTGCTGACTTTTTGCTTTATCTTGCGTTGCCATGATTGTATCATGTATATAGTATCATCTTTTTCCTTTGGGGGTTCTTTCTTACCCCCGTTTCTCTGTTTATCTTTTCCCTCTTTGATGTTCTTTACGAGGTGGTCCATCCTGCCTTCTCTCACTAGCTTTTCAATTAGTTGTTTTAGTTGGACGCACTCGTTAGTTGTATGGCCTTTTTGGCCATGATACTCGCAGTATCCGCTCCCTATGCGCTTTTCCTCTGCAGTGCGCATTGGTGGTGGTTTTGGGAAGTTCGCACCTTCTGTTACAAATATTTCTCTCGGAGTTTTTGTAAGAGGGGTATATTTGTCATTGTCTCTTCCACTGCGATAATTCCTGCTGCGGTTGTTATTCTGATCATTGGATTGTCTCCGCGGCTGCTCTTGCTGCCTATAGTTTGAATAACCCTTTTTGCTATCCGCAGCAGCTGCTTCCCCTTGTATAAAGGATCTAGTACGCTTTGTTAGCTCATCAAAAGTCTGTGGAACCTTGTCATTCAACTTTCGGATGAGTTCTGGGTTATTAATCCCATTCATGAACCCTGAAATTTTTAGGATTTCAGGACATGCTTTGACTTGTATGCACTCATCCTTGAAACGTTCCATAAAAGCGCTGGTTGATTCGCCTTGACGCTGTTTCACTCTTGCTAGTTCCACAGGGTTTTTAGCGCACTTCTTTCGTTGGGTGAAGTTGAGGCGGAATGCTTTCCGTAATTCCTCAAATCCACCGATGCTCCTACGTGGGAGTTTGCTAAACCATGTGCGCGCGTTTCCTACTAACGTGGAATTAAACATGTGGCACCACACAGGCTGTGGCCAGTTTTCGATAGTAGCGGCTGATTCGAAAATTTTTAGGTGATCATCCGGATCACCTGTTCCATCATATGTTTTCACATTAGTGGGCATGCGCCTGCGTTTACGGTCTGAGTAATCACTGATGCGCCGTGTAAACGCATCGATTTTCTGGCGTCGCCATGGGAGAGACATATCTTCATTCTCTTCCTCGCGACGTTTTCCTCTTGACTTCCAGTGTCCTGTTTCTTTATCCTCGTTGTCCGAGGAGTCACTGGAAGAAGGGTAGTCTCTTTTTCGGCGCTTGCGCCGGCTTCTTTCAGAAGAAGAGCTTGAGGGATCTCTGCTTGGGGATCTTCTTCTCCCCAATCTATCTTGAATCCTCCTACTCCCAGGTTTGGAAGATCCTTGGCTTGGCGAATGTTGGGGCCCTAATCGATCTTGTATTCCCCGACTGCCAAGTCTGGAGTGAACATTAGTGCGCCTCTCGCTGTCTTCTGAGTATTGTGAATCAGATATCGTACCCAACCTATCATGGATAGTACGTTCTGCGCGTCTTCCTCGTGGGTGACGCAGTGGTGATGGTTCGCGTTCAGGACCAAAATTGAGTCGGGCTTGTAGGTTCGTACTTGCCCTTCTTGTTGCTTCTTCTTGCATGAGGGCGGTTAGGGTTTCATAATTTTGGGATACAAAGTTTCCCAAGGTAAGATCGGGTGCGTCCTCAGTTGTTGCAAGAATTTCTGCCTCAGTATTAGGCGCCCTATTTCGGTCAGGCGCGCCTGGCGGCGCAGTGTTGTTCACTGCGGGTATAGCTTGATGAGGAGTGGTGAAGAGGGTGCGCTGGAGTTCCTCAACGCTTGGGACCACTGGGGTGATCTGGGTAGTCCTTATAGGTAGTTCTACTGCTAGAAGAGGTGGGGTTGTCCCTGCCTCGTGGTGACCAGGTGCGCTGGTTGTACCAGCGACTTGTCTGGTGGTCGGATCTTGTTGATTCTTCCTCTGATGGTCACGCTTTTCTGACTGCGGAGTCCGCTGGCTTGAATTCTTATGTTTTGTCATTCTAGTTCTTAGTAGGGTCCCACGGATGGCGACACTTGTTGATACAAAAGTTGGGCGTTCCTGGTTATTGGCTCTTGCTCTCGTACCAATTCGCTTCTTAGTACTTGTTACCTGCGCACTAAGAAAATAAACAACACCGTTAGGCTTATCGAGGGATTGTCTCCCCCGATTAGACTCCGGCGTGAGAGTAAGTAATCGATTTTAGGTTCTCGTAGAGAGTTAGGGTTTGTATATCGTACCTTGAATGAGAATCGTGTGATTCTATATATAGGAGTGTAGAAACCGTGTTTCTTGCTCCTTACTCTTTTGCACGCGTGGTGCTTATCCGAGGAAAGGATATCTATTCTATGAATAGATAATCTTTATCGTGTACCCAATGGGTTTAGTTGGGCTTTGGGCCTCGTGGGCCCAAGCTAATGATACTGCGGCCCAAACCATTGTCATGGCAGCCCACTCGTGGTGGACTTAGGCGCTAGTAGTGTATATTATTTGGACTCGTGGCCCAAATATAGACTATACGTCATCATTGACCATTATCTCTTTTTTTTTTAACGATAATTGTGGCTACATGACCCCTAACCCCCAACTCAAAATACAGAGTATCACACTACAAGTCTTTTTAAAATCATGGTTGAACATGAAATAAATAAATAAATAAAAAACTTAGTTCTGGCTCTTGTAATTTTGTAAAATCTTTGATAATTTAGATCTTTTCAATTCTACCAGACGAGTACCCGTACATAGCAACGAGATTTTATAGCGAATTGTAGCGATAAAAAAGTTTAGGGGTTGTAAACGAAAAGTAAAAGTTTGAGGATTTGTGGATTAAATATAATGTTTTGAAACCTGGTTTGACCCAGCCGGTTCCAACGGTTGAACAGATTTTGATAAAAAAACGGATCAAATAAAACCGGTTTTTATATATTTGAAACCTGGTTAGACCCGAAAATTGGTTTTGTATATTTTACCGAAAATTGTGGTGTAAGCTTAGACTAATTAGTATATACCTTAAATGTATTTTAATTTAAAATTATTTCATAAGTTTCGTTAGATAAATGACTGAATTTTTTAAGTTTGACTATAACTAAATTTATTCACTTTTCAAATTTGATTATTTTTGTTTTATAAATTGTATAGATATCTATAAACATATAAGATTGAGTCCTAAAATTTAATGTGGAGT
Organism: Artemisia argyi; assembly: GCA_030686995.1. Classification (NCBI taxonomy): domain Eukaryota; kingdom Viridiplantae; phylum Streptophyta; class Magnoliopsida; order Asterales; family Asteraceae; genus Artemisia; species Artemisia argyi. Next base: position 68,732,452 of record CM060708.1, read on the forward strand.
AATCAAGATACTTAAGATGGAGTCCCATTGCATAGAATATAAGATAGCTAATGCTCGGAATTCAATGCAGCCTTATAATAACTATACAATCATGAAAGGAGATGAAGTGCAAGAGTTGCTCGAATTGATCACATGACATTTATTATAGAATTAAAAGTCGGTTAAATGAAGTGCAAGAGTTGCGAAAGGTTGCAAGAATAATTAATGATTTAACCTAATACATGCTTATATAAACCGGTCAAAATCACATTTAGTATGTACATTTGAAGATTATTCACACATCTTTTAGATCTTTGATTATTGGTAGCGGTATGTAAATTCTCTTTTGCAACATTTTGGAGATGATTCACACATCTTTTAGATCTTTGTAATTAACCCGCTTTTTTTTTTTTTTTTTTTTTTTTTTTTTTTTTTTTTTTTTCTTAATTTAGTTATCATACGCAGGTGCCATGAAAATCACACATGATAATGCATGCTAAGATAAATGGAACCAATTGTTTCTTACATATTTAGGTGATTGTTATAGATAAGCATATATATAGATATGTGTATTATGTTAATGCATTTTCATATACAAGTAATTTGTGTGCATTTTCTATAGATGTAGCTCACATGTGTGAATTGATTCAAGAAAATATGCACGAGCATGTATGTAAAGCAACATTTAAATGGTTAAATGATACTTTTAGTGTGATTAGTTTATGTAAGTAGTTGCTTTCGAATTCCCTTTGAGAAATATTAAAATGAATTTATCGTGTGCAATTGAATTATTATTGAAAGAAGAAGGTCCGCGCATCGCGAAGTGTTTTCTTTTTTTATATGTAGAATCATTAGTAAGAAACCAATATTTACGCTGATTAAATGAGTTTGCCATAATAGCAAAATACGACATATTAAAAATATCACATTGGGTAATGAATAGAAAGGAAAAAAATACATAATTTTGACTTAAAGCCGTTTGTAAATTATAATATCAAATAAAATAGTTGAGTTTTAAACATAAGCAAAAGTTCAAACTTTTATCGAAAAACAAAACCAGTGCATTTAATGTGAAGTATATACAACATTGAGATGGAAGTGTAAGGCTTGCCGGAATTGATCACATGATATATAGTAATTGGTATAGAATTAAAAGTCGGTTATAGATTGAGATGAAATTGAAAATGTTGCAAGAATAATTGATGATTTAACCTAATGCAATATATATAGATATATGTATTATGTTAATGCATTTTCATATACAAGTAATTTATGTGTGTTTTCTATTGATGTAACTCACATGTGCTAATTGATTCAAGAAAATGTGCACGAGCATGTATGTAAAACAATATTTAAATGGTTAAATGATACTTTTTAGCGTGATTAGTTTATGTAAGCATGCAAATTGAATAATAATATAATAGAAAAAATACATAATTTTTGCTCGAACCCATTTGTAAATTAAAAAAATGAAGTTTAAGACATAATAGTGGAGTCCAAAGATTTTAGGAATTATTAATAGTGTGTTAATTAATATTCATTTTGTTAGCTATTTTGAATTGAGTTTATTGATAAAATTTATTAACATTAGTGAGACTTCAATGTTAATTTTTAATGAAGTTAATTGTACAATAAAATGAGATGAAGCTAACTTTAGCTTTTAATCATAAACTTTATAAATAAATACTAATATGTTATAAAAAGATTAAATATAAAAATTACCAAACAACTAATGGCATACTTACAATAGATGTAACACAATCACAACTTACGAACTTAATAACAAAAATAATTAACGCAAATTACACTATAACAAATAAGAAAAAGCAGTGTGCTTCGTATTACCATGCAAAACCCATATAATGCAAAATTATTGTTGGATTACACAATAGGCCAAAACAATCAAAGAAAATTACATCAAGCCTATGCCTCATTTAGTAAATATAAAGACAAAAAAACCAAAATAATATCAACTATTTTTATACTTTTAAACAACAAACTAAAAACGTTTAATACAATATACTAAACTAAAAATACAAATGCACTCGACAATACATAAAAACAATACGCTTGATTAACAATTAGATTAAAAGTCCGTGCGTAGCACGGGTTCTACAAGGCTCGTATATTGAAGATTACAGTAGCAATTACACTACCTTTACTCGGGGTCCAACCATGAGTCCAGCCCTGGCCCAAATGCCACTTTAGCGCATCAATATTACCATTTACCAGCCCAATACCATTGAACCGAAGTTTTTTTAAACTTCAAAATTTTATGTTACTTCCAAAACTTAATTTCTAAGCTAACTAAATCTAATAAATAATACTGTATTTAGTAATCTTTCTTGAAATGTATTTCAGCTTGAAGATGAGTAGCTGCAAGCAGCATAGTTAGTGGTATTTGTTAGGGCTGTTGTTTGTTTTACAGTAGCGTTTAGTATCATAGTTGTAATAAGTAAGCACTTTTTATAATAATTTTTTTTTTTTTTATGAGAATATTTATAATAGTGTTTGAATAGAAGCTTTTAAACAAAATCAAATTGCTAAACGCATGTTGCCAAATACGTATTAAATTCTGAACGCTAAAAGCTAAATGCTCATAAAAGCTCGTCACCAAACACAACCTCATTTGTTGTACAAGGATCTATGACTTCAAGTCACACTGTATATGATAAAACATAAAAAGTTAACCTTATTATGAATAACATCCTTAACTAACAAACAAAATATAACATTATGATTATATTTAGAGATTTTGTATTACTTTCTCAAAAAGGTTTGAATCTAACCATTTTCAAAGCTAGAGGTTAGGTATTACCTTTAGTCAAATTTCAAACCCCAAAATATCAATTGCCTTGGTTTCGAACCCTTACTTCTGTCTCTAAAACTTCTTTTCTTTTAGAATCTGTTATTTTAGGGTGTTTGATTATATAAATTTTTATTGTGTCGATTCTTTTGGTAAAGGTCACAACATTTCGACATGGTATCACGTTAAGAGAAATTGATTCAGAATTTTGATTCCCAAACATACAAATACACCCTCCAAGTTTCTATCTTTTCATTTGCCTCCAAAGTAAACTTTGCTTTAATCATAATCAATTACATAAATGGTCATGTTGTATTTGGAAAACATTTTCCCGAAACTAATTTTTTTTTGGGGGGTAAAATAGTAAAATTTTGGGTAAAAGGGTTTTACCCTCGATGATATGCAAATGCCCCTAATATAAATAATGATAAAAGCGTTTCAGAGTGTGGACGTTTGCCACATTAAAATGACAACTATACACATAACTATCATTTACCAAAAGAAAACACACTTAGAAGACCCCAAAACCCTAACATTACATTTAGACCAAACTGAAGTTCCTGCAACCCGCGGCTTCCACCCGCAACTCGGCACCAGAACCCACGACTCCCCCATATAACTGTGACGCGGCTCCATTACAGACCAACACTAAAGCCTTTCAAAATTAAATTATTGTATTTCGGCCAGCCCCTACAAAATTATTATTCAAGCTCCGTCCCTGCACTCAATCATTCATCAACAACAATCAAGCCAATTTTTATTTCTTCATCTCCAACCTTAAAACTTGGTAAGTGAAACCATAACTTTATTTTTACTTTTATAAACTAAATTTTCTTAAAGATATTTAAAATTGTGTTATTGATTAATTGTTAGTTTTTACTACTCTATTAAGATATAATACTTAGGTTGTTACTTGTTAGGTAACTAGATTTTGTGAACTGTGATTGTGACTTATAAGAGTATTGTTTATCATATGTTTAAAACAATGATAAAAATGGCAGTAGCTTTCGTAAGAGAATTGTTTATTACTTTATGGTACTTACTAGATTTTGTGATTGTAACTAGATTTTGGTTTTGTCATTTGTTTAAAAAATTGGCAATAGATTTTGTATTGTTTATCTAATATAGTTTTGCTAACTTTTGTCTAGAAACATGAAAAATTACTATAAAAGAAAAATACCATCTTCATCAACATCGGATCAAGTTACTGAACAAGCTACAAAGGAAACGCATAAACAGTCTATTGATGTGATTGACTTGAATAACTTACTTGGGATCCGGTTGATAGACCAAGAATTTTACAATATAACATTAACCAAAGAGATGATATAAAGCGAAAATATTGGAATCGAGACCTTGTCAACCATGTGGTCATGACTTCCAAAAGAATAATTATAGGTAATAAAACAAGGTGTTTTGTCCCAAGCTAGTTCGAGCTATATGGTAACTGGTTAGAATATAGTGTAAAGGCAGAATTTTTTTTTTTTGCTTATGTTGTTACTTATTTAAAGATGATTTTGTTCATCAAGGTGGCAACAAATCATTTGTAACAGAAGGGTTCAATGATTGGAATAATACAGAAAGGGCTTATTAGTCATATGGGTGATTTCAAAAGCTTCCACAATCGAGCACTAAAAAAATGTGAAGATCTAATGAAACAAAAGCAATAAATTTCCTTTGCATTTAATAAGCAAACATAACAGGAATGGAAGGATTGTCGTATTCGATTACAGGTTTCAGTTATTTTGCTACTAGATATTGCTTGAATGGTGAATTAACATTTCATGGCCACGATGAGAATGTGACTTCTCTTTATATCAGAAATTTTCTAGAATTGAGAAATTTAATTGGAAATTTAGATAAGAACATTGGTGCGGTTTTGAAAAAGGTTTCGAAGGATAGTCAACTAAACTCTCTGAAGTTTCAAAAAGAGATTGCTAATTGCCTCGAAGATGAGGTACTTCAAATTATTTTTAAAGAAGTTGGGATGACGTGTTTTCATTGTTAGTTGACGAGTCTAGAGATGTAACTAAAAAGAAGAAATGGCTATTGTTTTGCGGTATGTTAATAAGAGTGGACTAGTCGAAGAAAGTTTAGTTGGTGATGTTCATGTGAAGGAGACATCCTTCTTCATATCTTAAAGCTTCCATTGATTCCTTTTTGGCTAAATATAATTTGTGTTTGAAACAACTTAGAGGTCAAGGTTATGACGGAGCTAGCAATATCGTCATGAATTCAATGGTTTGAAAGCTAAAATATTAGAGGAAAATAACTCGGTTTATTATGTACATTGTTTTGCTCACTAACTTTAGTTAGTAGTTGTGGCAGTTGCAAGAAAACACTTGGATGTTATTGAATTCTATGACAAATTAACCCTTGTAACGAATGTTGTTTGTGCTTCTTGCAAACGAAAAGATATACTTATAGATTGTGAAAAAGAGATAATAATGGAAAAAGCAATTGGTAATAGTGAAGTTGGAATTAGAAGAGGTAAGAACCAAGAGCTTTATACGAGCTAGGGATACAAGATGGAATTCTCAATACACAATAGTTTTGCGTTTGATAGATTTGCTTCCATATGTTATTAAGGTGCTTGAGTTTGTGGAAAACGAAGGAAATGATGGTTCTAGGCAAAATCAAGAAAGTGGTATTCTTGTTTACTTTGAATCATTTGATTTTGTATTTTATTTGCATATGACGAAATACATTTTAGGTCTCACGAACATATTATCACAAGCTCTCCAAAAAGAATACCAAGATATTGTGGAAGTGGTTTCGATGGTCAAAACAACCAAGAAACAATTGAAAGAATTTAGATCGAACAGGTTTGTTCGACTTTTTGATAGATACTCTTCTTTTTGTGAAAAGCATAATATTCAAGTGGTGAACATGGATGAAGTATATGTTAGTCCAAATTGTCGGAGACGAGGAGTCAATATTACTAATCGACATGTTTTGAGGTTTTTTTAGTGAGGCACGCAAGAGTTTAGTGATCGTTTCTTGTAGATATGTAAATTCAAGAGTTTAGTGATCGTTTTGGTGAGGCAAGCACCGAATTACTTGCAAATATGGCTTGTTTGAATCTGTTTGATTCATTTGCTCAATTCGACACATCAAAATTAGTAAGGTTGAGTGAGTTGTACCCAAACGATTTTGATAGCATTGAAAGAATGGAACTTGAGAGTCAACTAAACTTGTACTATGCCAATGTCACAAAAGATAATAATTTTGTCGACTTGAATGGTATCACCGACCTTGCTACAATGACTCATGATAAGATTTTGGTATGGAAGCCTATGAAGTGATGTGTTGTAATATGTGTAACCTATGCCCAGATTCACTTTTTCACTTGAAAAGACTTAATAGGAATCCTTGTCGACGTCAATCCAATACCTTTTTTTTCTCGTTTTTTTCTTCTTTTTCTAAAAAGATATGGGGAGAAATACAAAAAATGTTAATAGAAGTTTCTCATTTGTTTGGAGTCAAGTAATTGAAGAAATCACAAAGTTGTCTACAAATAATAACATTTGGAGCATTATAAGAACATTAGTTTGTGGGGCTGTGGTATACTTTATTTAGCAAGAAAGGAATGCTAGAATGTTTAGAAAAGTTAAAAGGGATGAGGAAAGTATTCTGCAAAATGATGAGCCTCAAAGTAAAGGATTCAAGAGCTGTAAGAGAAGTAGAATCATAATGGAATCTGCAGCTGCAAAAACAAGTTTAGTATATAGAAAGTTGTTTTATACCATGTTATGTAGTTTTTGAATTTGTATTAATGTTGTATAGATAGTGAGAATGCTGCAGTATAACAAGTTTTTATTTTCTCAGCATTTTGAAAAGTGTATATGGCCATATGTACAGTATAGTGAGATACTTGTACTGCTTTGTGATAATATTTACTTTTCCTTTCAAAATAATAATATATGGCCATGTGTACAGTATAGTGGGAAGGAGTTACGACCTGCAGACCTGTTACTATTTAATTGGTTTCAAGGTAAAGATGCATGTTTGGATGTGACCGGAATTTCTCCATTTGCGGGTATTGAGGCGATTTCATGGGCTCCTGGGCTAGCATTGCACAATGCTGTGGAGAGGAAAAAAAAGAAGTATGCGTCAAAGTGTGAGGACAACGGTTACAAGTTCATACCATTTGCATTTTCTACGTTCGGGGAATTCGATACAAAGGCTTTGGATACACTTTCACGCATATAATCTATTTCTATTAGCCATTCAAATAATGCTAAGAGCGGCGCTTTTATTTTTCATAGACTCAGTTTTTGTATTCAAAAAGGAGTGGGAGCACAACTTGTGTCTAGACTCCTATCCAGCTTTATGTAAAATTATTATGTTTCAATAAAATTCCTTATTAAATAATAATAATAATAATAATAATAATAATAATAATAATAATAATAATAATAATAATAATAATAATAATAATAATAATAATAAAGTAAATGGAAGCTCCAAATAGAAGTTTTGTAATTAGAGCACTAGGTGCAATCTCGCCACCCTTTGCCACTGCCAACGTGGCACCTTGCCACTGCCTCGCCACCACACCGCCCCCTTGTTTTTCTCGCCACTTGAAGCCTCTTCGTCTGCACGATGAACCCATTTCCCTGACATTGTTACTGTTTGTGGGGACCAAATTAATATAAATGATTATATTTTGAAAAAATTGAGTTTATAAAATTGAGTTATGTCCTTTTTTAGTATGTGTATGAATTGTGTGTGTGTGTTAGCTGAGTAGAAGACGAAGGGGTATTGGGGTGGTTGATTTTGGGTTGACTAGTGTGTGTGAGTGTTTGTGTTTGATGTTAAAGTTAGATTTTTGGGTTGACTAGTGTGTTAGCAGAGAAGAAGACGAAGGTGTATCAGTGGCTTTTTTGTTTGTTTGTATTGTATTTTTAATTTTAATAAATGAATTTTATATTATTTGAAAATTTGAATAAAAAAAATAAAGTTGTAAGTGGTGGGCCTCAAATAAGTAAGTTGAAGTTAGTTGTTAGTGAGGGGGCACACAAAACTTTCTGGTCTTTGTTCCTTTTATTCTTTGATCACTATAACATGTCGGTATATGTTTATAAGTGATTTGCTCTTCCGTCATGTGCAAGAGAAGAACTCTCGACAACTATGAAGATTCGAGATGTTATAGGTGTCCACACACAAACGTAACATGTGTTATGTGATAGGATTCATATCATGTCATTGTTTTCCGACTTGTGTGTGATGATAGTCGTTGCACGCTGGATCTTAAGTCTCCAGAATGAGTAAATGGACTATGGAGTTTAGTCGCTACACGCTGGGACACAAAAGAGTTCGAAGTCGAATGTCCCTTTAGCTATGAAGCCGGAGTAAAGCCAAATCATTCGAGGGAATTCATTCGTCAAGACGGATGACCGTACACGAGGACGTGCATGAATTGGTGGTGGGAGAATGTCACGAGCCAAAATCTCAAGGTTTGGTTCTGCTTGGAAGCGTTTGTAACAATTCGCAATTTCAGGTTAACTTTTATTCCCGAAAATTTCACTATTCACTTTTCACTATTCACTTTTTACTATTCACTTTACTATTCACTTTTCACTATTCATCTCAGAAATTTTTATTTCATATTCTCGTAAGTTAAACTATTTTAACGATAATCCGAGAGTTTGACGCTTGTCGGATCATTTCTGCAAAAATCACAAAGCCGTGTCCGAGATTTACTTTTAGGTTTAAACGTCCTTCTAGCATCCCGATATATCCATAAAACATTATAAACAATAGAAATATGATTTTCTCTCATTTTAGGACAATTCCAAAAGTTTCGGAATTTTACGTTTTTCAGTTCAGCGTTTTACGCGAATTACGCGTTTTAGACCCGTGTTTCCAGTTTTTAGCAGGGTTTTAGCACCCGATAGAACCTACCACTCATTTTATATTTTATTATGGAGTATATTGACATGTTTGACCATACTTTCAAGTTTCATATTTTTAGGATACCCAGTTTTACGTTTCGTGACTTAAAAACTTACGGTTAGCGATTTACGGAGTCAAAACTAGCTACATACTTAGGATATTATCATCCAAAGACCATGACTACTCATCTAGTCACCCTTATCCTTGGAAAAACGACTTAGGAGGGGGGGGGGGGAGTCACCATGTGTGGTTAAATCTTGACTTTAGCCATTAGATCTTACTTAATTACAACTTTGTCACCAAGTTATAGCACTTTCCTAGCAAGCTTCCTAACCTCCTCATTCATAGTATAAATACAAGCTCATTTGTTTCCTTTCTTCATCACCAAAAACGCCACAACATATGTACCTAGCACCATGATCCTTTGATCTTCAATATACAAGTTACACTACAAAGTTCAATGTCTTAGTATTCTCTACCTAGTTCTTAAGTTTGTTTGGTGATTCCATGGTTGAATTAAGAGCTACACAAGGTTACTAGGGCTGAAGTTAAATGGTTTTTACAAGGGTTAGATCAAGGCTAGCAAGGGTTACAAGAGTTATGGTAAAGGGTTTACAAGCATAGGTTTAGTGTCCTAGTTCATACTTGACTTCCTTTCTTTAGAAAGCCAAAAGTTGTAAGCAAACCCTTATACACTTTCTTGCTCAATATCATTTCATGCTTATTATGTTTCTTTCATGCTATATATGGTCTTTGTATTGTGTTCATGATGTTTAAAAATGGATAAAACAAGTATTGATATACATATGTTAACTTATGACAAGTAAACAAGCAAACTAGTGATTTTTATGGAAAATCACGACCACAATAGTATAACTTTGATATTTGACACTTACTTACTGTTAAAGAGGACTTAACAAGGAAAACATAGCAATTTGAATCACCCAAAACGAGTACACGAGTCAAAAGTTATGACCATTTGAAGTTAGCGAAACCAAAACGGCAAAACTGCCTAAATAGCATTCTGATCAAATTATGATTTTGAAAGTCCCACTTCTGGTCCGATTCATCAAAAAGTTAAAACACGAAAGTTTTCCGGAACGACGTTTTCGTTCAGGAACAAAGAAGCTCGAGCCCTGAAAACGCTTTCTGAGTGATAATTTTCTTCAAATTCTTAACAGCCCATTTTAGACCAAAGTTACTATATAATAGTTATGTTTTACTAAGACCAAGAGGTCTAATGACCTAAAGCCAAGACCACAACCATGGCTAAAGCCAAGGTTGAGTCTTAAGACCATGGTAACAATGACCAAGGTCACGACAAAGCCACGGCTAAAGACCATATAACTATTAAAGATCAAAAAGCTTATATATATGTTATCAAATACTACAATAGTAGGGAGCCTCATGTGAGGAGTTCATTGAGTAAGCCGTCTAGATGAGTTGTGGATTTACGAGTTAAAGTGTCCTGGCTCCTCGAACGTTTACTCCATGACTTCTGAATTATGTCGGCCCGAACGGTAGTAAGAGATTTACAACCTATACATGTTTCATAGACCATTTATATTCAAAGACTTACACTATATACTAAAGTACTACATCATGAACATTATGCGAGACATATATTGGCAATTCGTCGTACTCTTAGACGTTACTCCAAACCTAAGTCGCAACGTTCTATTATAGGCTGCTCTTAGAGACTTTCGCGATTCGACTACCACTTTCATTTCTCATTACATAAGCTTAAGGTGAGTCATAGCCCCTACTCTTTTCGTACTTGTTTTAAACTCTTGGGGGGGATACATGCTCAACTACTTGCTTACTTGTACAAATACTCAAAACGTTTATACGTGACTGTGTTATACTTGATTGTCTTATACTTGATGGCATTATACTTGATTTAATACATACATGACTGTCTTTTATCTTTGGGAAGTGGCTCCCAGTTTTCTTCCGGCTCCCAGTTTTCTTTGGGAAGTGGCTCCCAGTTGTCCTTGGGAATTGGCTCCCAAAGTGAGGTCTTCGGAGATGAAGTAGAGACTCACTACTAATTGCTTAATTGTCTTGATGAACTTATACATGTCTTTATTATACTATATGTTAGCAGTGGGTTGTGAACACACAGGTTACAAGTCTCTTATGGCGGGACTTGTAACTGAGTGGATTCTCAATGCCTTTGCTGTGTGAATATTCTTTTAAGACTTTTCAACTATTTTAAGACAAACTCTATGAACTCACCAACCATTGTGTTGACACTTTAACATGTTTATCTCAGGTTAGTAAGGCGATAGCTAGTGCGTGGAACTTAGAGTCAAGCTGCATATTCTGAAGACTTACGCTTTTATCATTTACCATTCAACATTTTGTATACATTTATGTATTATACTTTGGAATCTCATGTTTGTAACTTTGAATTCATAAATCGAATGGTAACTTTTCAAAACGTCTCATTTAGAGTTCGTTTTCTATAACTTGTACTTTGTATTATGAAGTAGCACCCCAGTGACACAGTCTTCCGCTGCGGTATTTTGGGGGTGTTACAGCGTTGCTTACTGCGTGGGTTCCTGGTTAATCATGTTGGAGTACCCCAACATTATGGGTGTAGTACGTGCCATGAGTAGAGACTCGATATGGCACCACACTAGTCGGGAGTTGGGGCCACTCCCCTGATGAGTCCAAGGCATGACGAAACCAGTGAACCTCTATTATATGCGGGACTGATGGCTGGTCCTTATTGGTGTAAGGGCGCCACGCGTGCTTGAAGGAATTGAGTCCGTGACATTGTAATGTCTCATAACTCATCTAGTGACGACGGATGTTGTGAATTGTATGTTATTTTTTCTTAAAAAATTCAAACCTATAGCTAGAGGACAGTTAAATACTATATGTCTGAGGTTCGATTTGACTTGTGGGAATTATTTGTCTCGTGTATTTAGAAGGGTTAAGCTAGCCGATCCAGCTCCTAACTATGTTATATCTATAGGTGTTGTGACTCGATCACCCAAGTCGAGGACATCACATCAAAATTATTTCATGTGCTTGCTAGAACTAAGTAATTGTTAATTATTAGTAAATTGTACATAAGTAGTTGTTTTTATCTTATATGATTGTTATCCTTTTATCTTATTCTGATTTTATGTTTTCCAATAATCGATCTCAAACCCCCGTGAATTTACTGCTATTTGATAAACCTAAAGATACCAAACATAGCTTAATCCATTAGAACATCAGGAAGCCGCCTTCGTTTCTTCCTAGTTGTTCCCCTTGGGAACAAACTTCTTATGGTATTTACCTATACTACTTTAGTATGATTAGGTACACTGCCTAAAGGTTGAAAACATCCTCATAAAGTTTTTTTTTTTTTTTTTTTTTTTTTTTTTTTTTTTTTTTTTTTTATGGATTAGTGATGAGATGATATAATTAATCTCGAGTTTTAATACTAACCTATAAATGAACCTACACCTAGTTTGGTTATTAAATGTGTTGTTTTTTTCATCAAAGTTTTTTATTACCCAAGCTAAATCCTTAATTCCTCGCCTATCTGCTGAATCAATCATCCACTACTTGAGTAGCTTAGTCTTTTCATAATAAGATTTTCATAAATTTTTCATCAAGACAAATTTTCTTTTCATTTGCCAAAACTAAAACACACAAAACTTAACTTACCAGAGCTACTTTATTTAGGTGCCATAGTTAGATTTGATTTTTTTAGTAAATTTGATGCCATTTGATAATATTCATTATACTTGTGGATGAGATCAATTGCAAAGCGATATTTAAAGCCTGAATTTCAGTGTAAAAATTATAATGGTGTACGACTTTATACAAATTTACTTATTACAAGAAACATAACAGTTATGACAAGCGACTAACAACCAATCATACTTAAATTAACTTATGACAAAAATTTATCAATAAAGCAAACTTTCCGAACCATGATATTCGCCATAAAGGTTATGACAATTAATTCAGTACAGGTTAAAAAGCTGCTTTCAAGGTCTCGTCGCTTCGGTGAATCACTTGAGCCCTGCGTTCCTTCTGAGCCAGGATCAAACTCTTCTTTTGACTATGATTTGGCCCCCAGGCCGGGTAATAATTTCAAGCTAGTCTAACTAGTGATGTAAATGTGTCTCGAATCGGTCATGGTCACTAAGAGTGAATCAATTCAAAAAAGTGCAAACTCTACCCAACATGTGCAAATTTTCAAATCACAATATATGAGCACATGTTAAGGGGGAGCATTTGAAAATGTTAAAACTTTCAACGTGTTAACAAAATATGTTTCCTAATCATAAATACATTGAGAGAATTTTCAATGATTTGGTTTACGGCAACATAGGATAGTCATGAAGTTATAAGGTGGCTAAGGTTAGGAAAACCGTTCTATGATCCGCCAGAGCCGGAGGGATCTACCCATTGACGGAGGTTTGTTAAAGTGATATGGCACCCCGTGAGCCCCAAATGAGGAGTGGAACTTGCTCACTACACCTAATGCTCTTATATATAAGTCGCAACACATTTCTATGAGCCATTGGGTTCACACTTCACACTATCCATGTATTATACTTCTTCCGTCCCAAAATATAAGTCCAGTTTAAATTTTTAAATTGAACTTTGACTTTAAATATTTTTGTTTGTAATATATAATATTTGATGCAAAATATATAAATTGATAGTGTTTTATATGTATTTTCATTTGATATAATTTTCATCAAGTGATATATAATATAAACAAAAATATTTAAGGTTAAATTTTGATTTAAAAAGTTAAACTGGACTTATATTTTGAGACGGAGGTAATATGTAATAGGCAATTGAATACGATCCTTTATCTTTGCCCAAACTTGTGAAAAATTACGCTAAAAAAACGAGTGAGAATGTGAGTTTTTGTTGTGTTACACAAAGGACGTTGTATATGGTCAACATTATCAATTCCTACCATCTTCCACATCTTCTGTTTGAATTGCTTTTTGTGTCTATCTCCCATAAATAGCCAAACAAGGAAGGCGTATCTAGGAATGCATTGAGAAAACTACACCATATTGTACCAGTCCACTTGTTCTTTACGTACGGGATCTACGTAGTAATAGATTGCCAAACAACTCTAATTGAAAAATCATGCATAAGTGCATTAATATCCTTCCAAACCAAACAATCATCTTCATTATCAGGTATAAAAAGGCATCAACGAGTTCAACAAACCATAATCGGCCCTCTCCATACATTATCTTGTATGAGATCCCTTACCTTTGTATTTATATCAAGCCTCGCTCTATACATATCTCTACGACTTAAGTTCACTTTTGACTTTAGAAAGACTACGAGTCACAAAACACGCTAATGGCCTAAGATCGCACCACTTATCAAACCAGGCTAATGTGCTTTCTCCATTCCCCACTTTGTGCACTACTGCACTATAAATTGACGAACATCATTAGGGATTTGCATTATTTTCCTGAAACTAATTATGATACGTATCATTATATTTAGTGTTTCTTGTGCCAGTGGTTTGTAAGTTCTTTCTTTATATATATATGCATTATCAACTTCAAATCCAAAATTCACTTCAACATTCACTTTTTCCTCTTTGAGTTTACAGCTCACACGATGGAATGGTAATTACTTATCTATACGTTGATCGAAGGTACAATGTGCTTTTTTGTAAAGCAGGTTCTTATTTTTGACAGGTTCAACACTAAAAGCAAAAACAATAAATTTATAGCTAAGTAAAGTTCCCTACATAAAATAACGTGTGGTTGAAGTAAGCCAAAGTAAACCCACATTCTACTTGAATTGGTTTACATAACGGAATAAAGAGCATTGCTAAAGCATCTTACAATATTTTCCTACTAATTCTCTTGCACACACAACAATATTTTATATTTTTTCTTTACTCATTCCCTCTCTGCATTCAAATCGTTCATTTGTCAGGATCTTGTGAGTAGTAGCATTTGTAGGAATATGAAGTAAAAAGATTTATCATTTTTCTAAAGTAAAACTGTGTAGAATTCTGATAGAACTAAGGACAAGTTGATCATACAATGATACGGATCTACATGACAGAATTTTATGATCCCGATTGTGTGTAGACCATAGGCCAATACCGTTACTCCACCATGGCGAGCATGGTGTTTGAAGCCTTTCAATCCAGAGGCATGCTAATTCGCCTAGTTCATAATGCATGGTTGTTTGAAGTTGGTGTATGTCTCATTGTTCTAAATATGAAATGATCCTCGCTTATTCGGTACATGTATAAGGTGTAACACATGAACATTCGTTGAGACGTTGAGTTACTATGCAATATATCGTCCATTAAATTGAAACCCGTATATATATATTTCAATATGCATCTCAAATCTCTTAGGAATGGAAGCTTCTTATATACCGTAATACAAATCTCAATGTGCTCAAAACAATGACCAGAGATACTTTATTCACTCCATTTATGAAATCAATCACCAAACGAAAATTCGTAGTGGTGACCACTAAACCAACTATACAAACATATCTCACAATACAATTAAAAAAAAAAAAAAAAAAAAAAAAAAAAAAAAAAAAAAAAGTGGTCATGGCCGGGCATGACTAAACCACCTCCAAATTTCGGTCATAACGCATGGTTGACGGGTACTGTAACAATGTTTGAAGCGTCATCGGCTTGTAACATGTGTGAAACAAGACTCCATTATAGGCCATTTTACTTATGTCATACTAAATCATATTAAAAGACAACAATAAAAACAAAAAAACAAAACAGGAATAGTAAAGGCATACAATACGCCATTTAGTGGTTTGTCCCCAACTCCTAAAAGTCTCGGATGATATTGATTGTAGCATATGGCAAGTTGGCACCCCTTGTCCTCTCTTTTGCACAATTTTCCTTCTCGAAAAGATACCCAATCATATAATGGATTATTCATTGTTTCGTTGGTCGTTGGACAGTTATAGCTTAATTTAGTGCACTCTTTAAAATTTATTATTTTTTTCTGATTTTATCAAAGTCTTAATAGTTTTGAAATACAAATTTAAACTCCGGAACTCTGACAAATGATATGTTTTGCAAAACTAGCATGACTTGTAAACAATAATAAGTAGTGGTGGTAGTTAGCAGTAGCATTTAGCAGTACTTGTTTGTTTTATAAAACTAGTAATATTAGAAAAGGTAGCACTAGAATTATACGTACGTAGTAATTTTTTTATTTATATTTTATTTTATATTTTTTTAACGCTTAAAAATGCTACGCAAAACACGCAGTGTTGTTGCACTAAGAGCCTAATGCAGCACTTGTGGCAAGGAGACTAATACAGCACACACAAAAGATCATGCGTAGATCTTAATGGGCCACATTAAAACACCATTAGAGAATCTTTATATTAAATTAGCCAAGTATATTCCAGTGCTTGATTTTCAATCTTAGATTACCAAAAAGAATCAGAATCTAACCATCAATGGTGAGGGAATTTATATAGCACCTAGACTCGCCCAAAGTGCAAATGCAATATATGTGGTCACAGACTCATAGTCCACACCCTTTTGACGATTTTCAAAACATATTTATTAAAATTGTAATATTGGAGTAACTTATTGACATCATAAATGTTCGTATGTAATATCTTGATTTCTAAAACATGATTTAAGCTTTTGAATAAGATCAAGCCATTTATCATAGAAGAAGCATAATAGTATAATATCCAGGGAAGGAAACTAATGTTAATCAGACGTCAAAAAAATGTAGATATATAATAATTGTGTTAAATAAATAAATAAATAAAAAAAAAAAAAAAAAAAAAAACCCTACGACATTACACTTTTTGAATGGAAATTGGTATAAGGAATACGTTATAATGTGTGGTATGTGATGTAAGTAGTAATTTGGTGCGTATCTTTGTGTGCAGGCTGCTGATTAGATTAGAACATAGTTACAAAAGATGTCTTTTATTTATATTTCATCTTGCAAGTTGCAGAGTTATTGCTACAAGTGTTAGTTTAGTCATTTACCATAAAAGAAAAAGGTATTGTACAATAATCTGGCTTAGGGGTACGTGAATGACTTGTTAACCAATACATCGTGGTTTCGATTCATAGATGAGACATATCTGAAGTATCAGGTGGCATATATGTGAATATTTGTCTTACAAAAAAAAAAAAAAAAAAAAAAAAAAAAAAAGCTTGTAAACTTAGAAAAGATCAATATGCATCATGTTCCTTTGGTTAATTGTGGGGGGACTTGAAGTGAATAGACTTGTGCCAATTGACATGGAATGGTGGCCAAGTGTTTTTGACTTATAAAGAAATCATAGAAAGGATAAACCAAAAATGGGGAGGTAAATCTTTTTCTGTTTGAAACTAAAATCATCGAATTGAGAACGATAATATGGTAAAGAATTGTGTATCAAGTTGCTAAACACGTACGTTGTATATTATATTTTGACGGTTTCATGAACAAGTTACGGCTTAGCCTTAGTCGGGTCTTGCGCATATCAGAAAGATGCAAAGATACAAAAGGAGGCAGAGAGAAGACCCAAATAACTTTGTACCAAATGCATTTCATGAATGAGACACGCGCTATATGAGGATTCTTGCTGTTTCAGACTTATTCGAATAACTAGGATACTAAAGATAGATTACAAGTCAAGTTCAAACCATTTATTGTAGTGTTGTTCAACTACTGTTCACATTTTTTGGTTTCAAGATAGAGCATCGAATCCATTGACACAAATCGGGCGCCTTTTCCAAAGTCAAATATTCCACTCGCTTAGCATTTTTATTTTCTAGATGCCATCTTTATTTGTTCTTATAGTACAAAGACACGTCTTTAAAATGAAAAAAAAAAAAAAAAAAATTGTCTTCAAAAATGATACTACAGTATAACCTTTTGATTTTGCTGAGAAGGATAGGCCAGAGTCACAATCTGATAATGCTTACATAAACTAAACAAGTTACCTGTAATTAGAATTTCATGTCAACTATGAAGTGTTACCCACATATTCAGTTTCACTAAACAGGTAGTGTTACATACAACTATAAACAGAGATTAGTGTCACATCTGGACACAATCAAATGAGTTTGCTATATGTAGAAATATTATTAAAAGCAATTAGTGGGTGCAGGTCCAAAACAGTCTCGTTACATATGTATATCCTACAAAACTCAAGAGATCAGGATTTGTTCACAGCCAAGTCTGTCTAGTTTGAATTGATAATTTTATTTAGGTTATCCGCTTTCGACCCTCTAGGCCACAGCAAGGGTAGTAGGAGTGACTATAAAGTTTTGTTACATGACTAGAGTGCAGTTAAAGTAAGCGGTGACTGAGAACAAAAAAGTGATTCACAACATATCTATTGACCCATAAAGAAGACATGCTTAGAGCAATGAATCTTACTTTGTACAAGAAAATCATGCTTTTAAGTCTAATCATTGAATAAGTGAACCTGTAAGTAGGATCTCAAAAGGCAATTACTTGAGAAAGATCTTTACCATGATAAAGTAAAAAGTAGAAGACATTTGTGGTCCTCAAGCATAAGATGCTGTGTGCTAGTGGAATTCATATTCGGCCGGGACTAGCACAAGTAGTCGGCCCAACAAGTACACGCCAATAATGTATTGACTATTGAGTATGTGGGATCCTCAGAATGATACTTGGGTTAGGTGTAACAGTAGCTGTATACACAACCAGCGTAGCATGATATTCCAGGGCCCTTCTGAGAACCATTTGAGAGCTCATTATCTAATTTCAGTCGTAAGTCAAGCTATGCTGATATAATTGTCAAATGGTCAACGGTAGCGAGTATAGAATTTGCACCTTGGGCATTACAAGTCAAATCTTAAAACTCATGATTAAAGATGCTTAAAAGGCAACAGAGATAGACTAGTAAATATAATCAGAGGACATGCAGTCACATGCCAAGAACATAAAGACTTGTGTGGTTCATCCACCAGGCTATGTACACGTTCAAATTCAATAGTAGCCGATTATTCATTTTATTAAGAAAACAATACAAAATGGAGAAGACAAAAAAGAACTAGGTACCTAACCTAGCAACACAAAATAAATGTAGACCTACTATGATAGTGAAACATACGTTGAATCTAAATTGCAGACAAATGGTTTTCGCGTGAAATAACTATATATGTTTTTCACGTGAATTCACTATAAATGTTTAGCATTATCACGAGTTGCATCTAAAAACTGTGCTCTAAGGTGCGCCGCGACGGAGCATGTTGTAATCATTGGATTGTCGTTATAACACAAGGATGAACATATACTCAGAAAGTTTTTCTGATATTTCTAAGGTTCTCCACTTTTAAATGTTCTTCTATAGCAAAATACCAAAGAACATTATAATCTCTCAACTTGGTCAAAAAGACTATAAGGTGCTAAACAACTATAATATTCACATTATAGATAACACCACAAGAGAGATATCAATGACAACATGGGAAAACCTCTAAACAAAACTATTCAAGTCAAATGGAAAAGAAAAGAAATCATTTTAAAAATCACTACATACGTTATAGCATTGGCTCATCCTTGCGGGTAATGCATCGCAGGTTGCATCTGAAAAACCATGCTCTGAGGTGTACTATAAAATTCATGTAAACCACCACCGCCACCCATTTTAAACCCTGCATTATCTCTGTATTGAGGAGACATGAAGATATTACCATTTGTTTGGTTGAATGCCACCGCTGCCCCACCAGTACCACCACCATTGGGCTGATTCCATTGAAATTTACATTGTTCGGGTGATGCTCTTTTGCTTTTTGGCGAAGGGTTCTGACTTTCATTGACATTGACTGTTGTTATATCATGAATGCTTGCTCTTCTCTTATCTTTTCCACCAGAAAGCTGCCGGATGAAATACTTCTGAGCATGGCTAGCAACTTGTGTTGGCGTTCTTGTTACAACATAATTTCGTGATATATTTCTCCAATCTCCTTTTCCATACTTCTTTAGCCCCAAAAGAAATAATCTGTGATCAAATTCCCAAATCAGTTCAAATTTTAATCAAAATTAATCTACATATAGAATTGTATCTCAAGAATATGAAAGCATACACATAGTGAACCAAAAGTTATGTAACATGGCAAGTTGCTTTAGCCCAAAAAGAAACAACCTTTGTTCAAATTTCCTAATAAACATTTCAAAATCTAATCTAAAGTGAATTGAACTTCAAGCTTTTGCCAACAGACACGAACACCAAAAACACAAAGTGAACAAAGAAAGCAAAGAAATCTATCAAAGCAATTTACTTTAGCTCCAAAAGAAACTATACTTGATCAAATTTCCAAACAAGCATCTCAAATTCTAAGCAAATTATCCTGCAAACCTGATTAAAATATAAGATTTCAAAAACACAAACAAACGCCATACACGCATTGTGAACTAGGAGTACAGAAATATAACAAAGCAAATAACTCTAGCTTCAAATGATACACTCTTTGATCAAATTCCCAAATACCAATTTCAAATACTAACCAAATTAATAGAAATGACTTTGTAAACAATGACAAACACCAAATCACAAAGTAAATAAAGAAGCTAATGAGATGCAACATGGTTAACTTACTTATGCTCTTCTTCAGTCCAAGGAACACCCTTTTTTCGCTCTTGTTCGACAGGGCGACCTGCAGCCACAGGAGACGGCCTCCCTCCAGCGCAGTAAGGCGGCGACTTACACTGATCAAAACCATAATTATTCCCATAATCTAGAGTGAAACCACAATTAGTACTACTATTATTATACCCATACTTTGGATAAAACCCTGCTTCAATACTACTAACATCATCTTCTAATTCCTTATATTGACGCATAACATCAGCTACTGTTTTTCCAGGCACCATTTCTGCCACTTTCTGCCATCTTTCAGGTGTATCTTTATCGAATTTCGCAAGCGCATTTTCGAATAATTTGTTCTCAAAAGGAGTCCATATTGTACTCTTTAAACTCTCTCCCATAATATAACTACTCGAATTCGACATATTTTCGCTTTCCCACTTCATTAACACTTATTAAAACCCAAAAACCTAAAGATCAAACTTTTATTACAAAATAAAGAAAACCCAATACCAAAATCACTTTTTTTAAAGGGTTTTAGTGAAAATTTATATAGCTTAAAACAGAGTAAAAACAGGGGTACATAAGTAGGATTGATTTATAGCCCCAAAAAAAAAAAACAAACCCACTATCAAAACTAAATGCTTAAACTAAAACAATAAAAACTCAAAATGAAGATCAGTTTTTTAAAGGGTTTTCAATGAAACTTTATAAAATTTGAAGCAGAGTAAAAAACAGGGGAGCAAATGTAGGATTGTTTTATACCACAAAACTTAAAAAGTTAAATCAATAAAGAATCAGAATAGCTTTAAATTTCTGTTTGCAATAGCCAACCACCCAACAACCAATGGAATCTTTAAAAGACACACTTTTTAAAATCAAACCAAAATTATTATCTCCCCAAAACTATATTAATAAAAACACTAAATAACAAGATAAATCCAAGATACACTGAACAGGATCTGAATAGATTACATAGTTTCCAAATATGGAAAGAGAAAAAGGGTAGTTGGTAATTTATATAGATGATACATACAAAAAAAGAAAGCACTTTAATCTTGTGTGTGAAAATTGAGAGAATATGTGTTGAAATTGTTGTGATTTTGGGTATTCTGAAAGAGAAAAAAAGGGTATTTGATGGCTTTTTTTTGTACTTTTTGTTTTGGGAAAATAATAAAAATGATTGAATTTGAGAAGGGAAAAGCATAAGCAAGAATAGCAAGTTTTATTTTTTATTGAAGGAAATGAATCTAAAGAAAGAGAGAGAGAGAAGAAGACGGTGGATGATTATGATTGGAGGAGATGGTGCTGTGGGCACTACAATATTTTAAAAAGAAGTAGCCACTATTTTTAATGTGCACTCTTTCCCTTTCTTAATTATTTTTCTTTTTCTTTTAAAAAATAGAAAATAAAAAAAAATAGAGTAATTTTAGATGGTTGTACTTGAAATCTTTTATATAATAAAAAAATTATATCATTTCGAAAGTATTTAGCTAAAACGATCTTTTTAAGAAAAAAAATTAGGTCAATTAGGTTGCTTTATTTTGATATGTGACAAAATCGAACATTCTTGTTAGTCAATTAAAAATCAAAATTGATCAAACTTTGATAAATTTGATAGAGACGAAAAACATATAAGTATAGGTGTCAAACTTGTGAAAAAAGAACTTAAGGCCCGTTTGGTACGGAGTCTTTTGACGGGGTTGGACTAAAGGATGGTTAAATCCTTTGTTTGGTGTAGATCAAGGGTGGTTCAAACCCTCCATTTCTACCATCTACAAAACCTAAGTCACCCCTTACTTTTCTACATTTTTCTTCTTTTTGTGGGCTCATTCTACACCCTTCTCTCTTTCTCTCTCTTTATTTCTTTTTTCTTTTTATTATAAAATTATATTTTTAATTAAAATTTTTCTCTATCCTCATTTAATTTAAACATATATTAAATCTAAATTAAAATTCAAATTCTAATCCAAATCCAAATTCAAATCTTAAACCCATCTACAAACCAAACGGATCCTTAATGAAGAGGAGGTGATTAATAAAACTTTGATAGTTGAATTTTAAATAAAGTATATAAAGTTAAATAAGGGTAATTACTACTCTCTCCGTCCCAAATTAAGTGTCCATATTGTACCTTCCAACCAATAAGATGAGATTTTAGTGGGTAAAAATAATATTTGATTGGTGGAGAGTGTAGTTAATGAAATATTCTAAAATTTGTGCATTTTGAAAGTGAACACATAATATGAGACGGGGGAATAAAATTTTAGTAGTTGAATTTTAAATAAATTAAATGAATTTAAGTATAAACTTATAAGTTTTCATATTTTTTAATAACTTAAAAAAAATAAACAAATGTTCCTTAAACTTTATACCTCATAGACTTTATATTTTAAAAATACAACGTATATGTTGTTTTAACAACACAACATGTATATGCACAGAATTATGAATATCAAAATTAAAGCAAGAGTTATTGTGTATATAAATAAATACACGAGGTTGTACGTATACGAATAACTCATGTTATTCCTCTTTATGAGTTTAAGTAATGATATCCGATTTTTTTTTTCTTTTTTTTCTTCTTTTTTTAGTATCTGTGTTCATTAAGGACTCATGTTATTCCTTTTTATGAGTTTAACCTATGCGTATACGAGTTTGAAAACTAAATACGGGTAAATTATTATTAACAAAAATATAAATATCAAATGTAAGCATGGGATACTGTAATATGAAAATAAACATACGCGATTGTACTTATAACAAGGATTCATATAACTCTTATTTAAAAATTTATATAAGGATATCCGGAAAACATTTTTAAAAAACTTTATATTTTAACTTTATCAACAGTTATTATTTGCTATTAAACTCACTATTGCGTACAACATGATATCAATATTTAAATTTAAATACAACATCAACCTCAATATCCATGTCGGTTAAATAAAATTAAATCTTTCATCTAATAAAAATCTTTACAAAATATTAATCGATATTAATACATTATGAAAAAGTTTATGTAAAACTTCGTGCATAATTATTAGTTGTACTTATATCATATTTACAAAACATTAAACACATGCAAATTCTTATATGTTCGTATAAACTACAGTAAAAATGTAAAATAAATTTGATTCATGTGTAAACTTTTGCATGCACGAAACTTATAACTAGTTAAATAATATATGAGCATCCGCAATGGCTAGCGATGGAGTCGTCATGAAATGGTTGGTATTGGCGTAGCCTTGTGTGAGTGGTGCTCAGCAATGGCATATGTAGGGGAAAGTGGTGGTGTTTTCGCCAACCATGGCTCTACAACACAAAAGTTATGAAAATTTTAACTTTAGATGCTCTTAAAAGCTCTTGCATTCGCACCAAGAGTAACTATGTGCGGCGAGGCAATTTTTGTTTGAAAATACATATCTGTCTCGTTTTATATTTGCTCATAAAATTGTAAAAAACATAGATAAGAACTATTAAAATTTGTTACCACATTTTCGGATTGAACATCCTCTTATCTTATAAATAAGATAAAAAAAAGGTAAAAATGAAAAAATATTCCACCAAACGGCTCTTGTTCTAAACTAGCTGGGTAGCTCGCGCATTGCGGCGGGTGTGTTTTGTGTTTTGTATTTTGTGGGTTGTACGGTGTAATTAATAATTTTGTTATTTGAAGTATGCATATGTTTACTTGGAAGCATAATTTGTTTATGTTTACGGATTTTTTTTTTTTTTTTTTTTTTTTTGCGTTGCGGTTGAAATTTTTTTGGGTTATTTGTTTTTTCGGTATTTTTTTTTGTTTGGTATTTTAAGAGAAACAAATTTGTATAAGAAATTTTTTGTAAGTGTGTTATTTTTTGTGTTTTTTTATTTTTATTTTTTTGAAAAAACAAATTTTCTTAAGGAAATTTATGTAAAAAAAAAAAAAAAAAAAAAAAAACTGTAGCGTACTGTAGCAAGCACTGTAGCAGCTACAGTGCTGCTACAGTAATCATTTCCAGTGTTGCAAAAATCGGCCGATTAATCGGTAATCGGCCCAGGACCTTGGAGAGAATTCCACGGAAATCGGCCGATTAATCGGCCGAGTCAAGAAAATCGGCCGATTAATCGGTAAAAAATCGCTAATCGGCCCCGGACCGCCTCAGTACCGATTCACGATTTTTGCAACATTGATCATTTCTGCCTTTTAGTATATATAGTAATTATGGTTTACTTTAACTTTAAAATAGGACGTTTAGACATTTGTATGGATATGTCGACTATGCCTAAAATTCATGACTTCTATTTTACTTAAACGTGGAACATGACTATCACAATTGCCCATATGTTAATTAGTTGCAAAATACTACTCCCGTTCCGATCTTTTTAGATGTTTTATCATATGATAAGATCACGTGTAACAATGTGCTTCATCATACGGGAGGTGTTGAGTGGTGACCATGCGTGAAGACGACTATAGAGCTTTCAAGATCACATGTGAGTGATGATTTTTTAAGGCAAATGTTGAGCGTGTTCATTGTTGAAAGCAAAACTTTTATGTGCGCTAGACTATGTTTTGTGTGTGGTATGTGTGATGTGTGTGTTTAAGTGTTGTATATGTGAATGGTTAGTAGTGAGTGATTGTTAATCGGGTAAAGGTGATATGTGAGTGAGAAGGAAAGGATAATATGATATTGACATGAAGGTTATCTGAAGGCTGTTTTCGAGTGATGTAAACACACAATCTACAGTTATTTTAATTTACACCTAATAAACATTAACCTTTCTGTAATTTCTTATTGTTACAGCGTCATTCACATAGGGCTTGTTTGTTAAAATTTTCTTTTAATTCATGTTTAATTAAGAAATAATTTATTGCAGACACTCTCAGTTTTATTACTTAATATTTTCAGTCATATTTCTCTATTAATTTACAAACAAACAGTTTTCATATAATTTAATAAATTCAATTTTTTTTATATTAAGTCAATTAAGTCGAATTATGAGTGAACTCATTATGAGTGAACTGATTTATGTAAGTACTACTAGCTCGTTGGATTTACAAACATCAAAAGAAATGGTCAACAGCAAAAATTAATACCGTATAGGTGGAATATTATTGCTTATTTAGTTGTGCATTAAAAAATATGTCCAAGTTGCATACAAATAAGGAAAGAGTATATATAAAACATGGGGGATCAATTGTGTAAAATTATAAAACTTGAGGGCTGTATGTGAAGCATTTTGAATGTGTAAAGAGTATACAGCAGTTAACTTTTCTGCTGTAAACAGCAGCAATGCTATTCCCAAAACATATACTCTGGTCAATGAAGCTACAATAGAATTTATGCGTGCATATCCATAATATTTGATTAAAGCGAAATGATGAGGAGATTGTTAACAATAATTATATGTATAGTTCATTTAACATTTGACGTATATCAATTTCTCACTTAAAATATCTTAAAATTTAATACATGTCAAAATCTCCTCTTCAAGATACAGTTAGTAGGCACGTTAAGTAATCATCCCAAATATCGTTTCATCTGAATTTTTAACACCTTCTTTGATGAAATTAGCTGGAGCTTATAGCATGACCTGGAGCTAGAGTTTATGAGAGCTAAAGTTGAAGCTTTTACTCCAATATATGTTTGTCAAAATAGTTGTAAACTTGAACTTATAATTATGAAATGCTGAAATAAGACAAACAAATCAATGTATAAATTAGAGGGGCAATTTCATATCTCATCACCCAAACTTTGAATATTTCATAATTATGTAAGAAATACTTTAATAACAATATATTATGATTCAATAGTTGTAAGTTGAGAACATATGAAATTAATCAAGCAAGGAATGACGTATATGTATTTTGTTTTTCCATAAGCTCAAGCCCTTTTAAAAGTTACTTTAAAGAATCTTTTTTTATAGGCTCAAGCTTCTTCTATAAGCTTTTAAAAGCTTGTGTGCCAAACGAGACTTACTTTAAAAACCTGTTTATTTTTAAAGTTTAAGCTCTCATAAACCCCTATCAACCTCTCCTCAAACACAATAGGTACGTTTGGCGAAATAAGCTGAAGCTTATATTATAAGATGGAAGCTAAAGTTTATATTTTTGAAAGCTGTTTGGCGAATTAATTAGAGTTGAAGCTTATTAATGTAAAACCACATAAAAATACATCAAATTACATCCACATATATTTCTAACTTTTGTGTGTTAATCCATTATATATTTTGAAGGGTATTTAAGTAATTTGATTAACTATAAGTCTTACTCATTTTTAAAAGCTCGTTTCGATCGGCCTAAGCTAGCTTGCTCGTTTCGTTTGTGATGCAGGTTTTACTGACCAGTTCTTATATTTATAAAGTCTCGTTTATCTAAGGTCTACCCTAATGAACTAACGGACAGTGAATCCGATCGTGTGTAGATTAGTAACTGGTAAAACCAATATCATCCCAAGAGCTATGTGTGGCGGATCATATTTAAGTCTAGTGTCACATTTTAAAGCTGGTTTTTAATGTGATTGATTAATTAGACTAAAAAGATAGAAATGCAATAAAAACTGAAATAAAATTAAAGTTGTGAGCAGTGGAGAGAAATGTACTAGCCTAGCTAATCATCCTAAATCGTTTATGATTATGTTCTCTATTAAACTATTCTAACGCTTCAAGTGGGGAGGACATGTATCACTAGGTTCATATGGTCATGTTCCCTAGCGTATCTCCCTAGAAGCTGCCGGGAACCAAAGGCACTACCCTCTATCATAAGCCGACGTACGGTAGACTAGTTTGAGTTACTAAGTACCACTACATGCTAGATTTATCCTTGTATGGCCCGACCTCTCGGATCTTAGGCCATACTCTAACTACTTAAGTTTATCAAACCCGAAAAGTAGTCTTATGGTCAATTTGCACACAAGGTAATTTGGTCGGTTGTCATCCCAACCATTTCCCTGGCAACCCAACTATGCTAGGGTCTTTTGGTCAATTCGTCTAGCATACCAGGTATAACCGGTTGTTCTTGGTTTTGTCTCTCATTCCGTCACTTTTCCTTCGACTAGGATTTCACCTTTCCTCATCAAACTACCGCAACTAAAGGATCTGTGGTAAACTAAGCATGCACACAATAGAAGCATTATGAAAAGTACGAAAACATGATTAAAACAATAAAAGAATCATAACTAGGCTAGCACCAGATGTTCTTAGCTGATCATGTTAATAACAACACTCAAATCAATGTTTAAAACTTATGGTGTTATAAGCGTGATCTCTCCCTTGGAATAGCTCCGTATGCTTCTATAGAATGCCTCTCTAAATGCTCCCTTCGTTCTCTGACTTGTGTGCTGTGAAAAGTTGTGTCAAATGCAGAGTTTGGGGCTGGTATTTATAGGCCGGACATAGCTACGGCGTAACCCTAAGAGTTGGTTACGCCGTAACTAGTGTAATCGTGAAACGATCTTATCCTTTAATGTTAGCTACGACGTAGTTGTGATGTTGGTTACGCCGTAGCTTCTTAGGGTTTCCACTTATGCCGTAATCTTGAAGTGTAGTTACGCTGTAATCTCGACAAAATCTTGGATCACGTAATGTTTCTTTACTACGCCGTAACTCTATCTGTGGTTACCGCGTAGCCTTCAGAGCTCACAAATTTTTCTAAGTCTTCAAATGATTATGGCATAACCCATAAGTTGGTTACGCCGTAACTCTTGATAAGCGTTGACTAATCAATGAATATTTGAATTCCTGGCTACGACGAAGTTGAGAGTATGAGCTACGCCGTAGTTAGCTTCAGCATACTAAGATTAGTAATATCTTCAAGTACTTTCCAATTTTCGCGTCTCTTTAGCTCCTATGCTCGTTTGTAACCTGGAAATGAAATATAGAGAAATCAAAGTATATATCCATATAACAAACAAAAATAACGAGCATATTAGGGGGGAATTGACACTTAAATATCAAGATTATTTGATATCATCAAATATCCCCCCACTTGAACTCTACTTGCCCTCAAGTAGACCTTATTAGGATCATTTCTAAAAAGATGTCCCCCAAGCAACTTGATTGAGGCAAAAGCAGTCAACTAAAGTCAACCACGCATGTGGTCAATATAGTCAAACTCCTTAGGCTCAATCTCCGGGTAATATAGGGTTTCCCCGGGTCGTTATGTCCCGACGAGATGTGAATGGTTATCAAACGGATCTGTGATCGGGTGAATTTGGACAAGAAAGGGTTTTGTGATTTATTTGAACTGAGGAATATATGAAGAAATAGCTTAAATAAGCT
The DNA here is from genome assembly GCA_030686995.1 of Artemisia argyi. NCBI lineage: Eukaryota > Viridiplantae > Streptophyta > Magnoliopsida > Asterales > Asteraceae > Artemisia > Artemisia argyi. The sequence continues at coordinate 68,760,956 of CM060708.1, forward strand.
ATATGAACGGTTACGTGAAAGTTAGATACTTAAAAACGTTTAATATCTAAAAACGCGTACGTTTACATTTTAAATAACGTGAACGTACAAAATAAAACGTGAAACGTGAGAAATAAAATGACTACAGATATGAAAATTAACTTTTTACAATCCTAATGATATAAGAAAATTTTTGGAAAACTAAAATTGATTTTTACACTATTTAATTATTTATTGTTAATTAATTACTAATTATTAATTATTTAAATTAACCTAAATTACAACTAATTATGAAATTACACTAAAAATATGAAAATTAAATTTGGAAAAATCTAAAATATTATAAAACTAATTTTAAAATTAAAATTATATTTTTCCTACTTTTTAAATAATTATTATTAATTATAAACTAATTTAAACTATTTAAAAATACACTAAATAATAAGAAAATGTGAAATAAGCCTAGAAAAATAAAATTAAAACTTAGAAAAATCAAAAATAATATAAAACTAATTTTAAAACAGAAAATGTATTTTTAAGACTTTTTAAATAATTATTACTAATTATTAAATAATTATTAATTAATAAAAACTAATATTAATTAATAAAAATACTAAATGAAAAGAAAAAAATATGAAAAAATTACTGAAATTATTTTATAACTACAGGAACCTATGAAAATTATAAAAATGAGAATTGCTTATTAAATAAGTTGAAAATAAGCTAAAAATATTAAATAGAAGCTATCACTATTTGGAATTTTGTCTTTTTATGGATTTTCTTTTTGAAAACTACTTAAATACTAAAAATATGAAACTTTAAAAAAGGGACTTGGCTGGAATTCAAGAAATAAGCACATGAAAAGCCAAATGGTTTGGCAGATAAGCTATTCTAGCTTATTAGGACTTGTGATGTTTGAATAAGCTCATAAAAAGCTACCACAAAGGCCAATAAGCTAAAACAGATATGGGGGGACATGAGTTAGGCCAAATGAAACCAAAAAGCACAGGAAATAAGCTTGAAATAAGCAATAAGCTAATCCAAAAAACACTGCCAATCCAAACACCCTTACAGTCAACTTGATAGGCAAAATAAGCTCATGAAATAAGCTAATAAGCTCAAAATGAAGGCTGCTATAGAAAGCTGAGTTGGAGGGCTTTTCAAAAAGCCAAAACTCACTCATTGGGACCCACTATTGATTACAGGGGAAGGCATGGAAAGTTGGGTCAAAAGTTGAGAACTCAGCATGTGTATAAAATGGGACAGAGAAATTGGGACTTGCAGCCCTAGTGGATAAGCCACAAACTAACAAATAAGCACTGAATCTAAAGGTTGGGCTTATTGGCTTTTCAAAAAGCCAACAAGCATACAATGGGACCCACTAGGTAAGCCATAACAAGCTATTGAAAAATGGGTGGTTGGATCAGTATCTGTGTAGCAGGGTAATACCTTGCCCTGCAGGCTACTTTAGACCAATGCAATAAGCTAGATAAAAATCTAGAAATTAAGCTGAAGGTAGATTCCAAAAAATGAGCTGAGATACTCTAACTCCTGAAAGTTTCAATCCCTAACTCGCAACACAAAATTCTCTAAAAATCCTACAAGATTTGATTTTCTGCACAAATGGTGAATTTTGACTTTTTGCTTGAACTTGAAACTTTAACTTCTATGAGGTTTGATCCTATCTTTCTGAATGACATTGATGTTTCAGGGTATAACAAGACTAGAATAAGCTATATTAATAGATACTAAACCTAAATGATGATTATATCACTTCTAAACCTTAACAGATTAAGACTAAGATGGATTACAAAGGTATTTTGACTAAATTAAACCAAACCTACCAATTTATGCTTGACTAATTTTAGTAGTACCTAAAGTGACCAAAAGAAACTAGAAGCAACACTTAAACCACCTTGATGCACCCTGGATCCCTTAGACCCAAACAGTCCTTATGTGGGCTGCTATGATGATTTTCAAAGCAATAGAGTGAATAAGGCAATGAAACTGATCCTAAAAGTTATAATATAATACAACAGACTTATATAAACACAAAACAACAAGATGAGCAGCTTAATGGTATTAATACATGGATTTGCTAAAAATTGTATAGAAAAAACTTACATTGTATCCAACTGAGAAGTGAGAAACAAGGAATCAAATCACCCCCTAAGGTCTCCTATGAGATAATACACCCATAAGAATCCAAATAAGTACCCTGCTCCATCTTCTAGATTTAATTCCATTGAATTTTTATTTTTCACTAATTTTTTATGATTTTTATATATTTTTGATTTTCTAAGTCTAACTGCTTTCTATGTCTTACCAACTTGAGAAAACTTAATATTGAGCTAAAAAGGATCTAATGGGACAATAAAAACAACACTTCACAGGATTGAAACAAAATTGTCAATTTTGCTAAAACAATGCCAAAACTAATTTTTATAAAAGGTAACTTGAAATTAATAGCAAAGATAGTTTGAATTACACAAATTAAACTGAGTACAACACTTTTTAACTGAAAATTACAACTGGAAATGAACTTAAGACAAGAACAACATAATTAAAAATAAAACTACACTACTTAGCCACTGACTGGTCTATCTTTTCTTTTCTTTGACTTAGCCACTTCCTTGTGAGCCATTGGATGGGCTTCTTTTGATCTGAGCCCTTCAAACATCATTTGGCGGGAAAATTATTTGGAGCAATTGGGTGGATTGGGTGAGGGCATTTATGAGGAGGGGGGTTGGTTGGGTGTAGGTGATAGTATTAATTGAGATTGGTAGGGTTGGTGAGAAAAATGAAGAGGAGGGGGGGGGGACATGGAGCTGGAAACCAGGGAAAGAGATGAAGGAGGGGATGTTGTAGTTTGACCGTTTGACTGGTGTGTTGACCGGGTATAATATTAGAGATGGGGTGGGCTTTGTGTTGGGCTAGGGATTAGGATGTGGGCTGGATTAGGGTGCTGGTTTGGTTTATGGATCAAATAAATAACAAAGGGCCCTTTTGGTTAAGTTATATCACAAGGACCAATATTGTAAATACTGAATTTTGAGGGGCCTGATGTGTAAATTTCCCAAACTATTCCAAAGGACTAAACTTGCAATTTTTATTATTCCAATTACCAAAATTTGCATTTTTCCATTTAAAAAATTCCCAGGGACCAATATTGCCAATTTCCAAACTGAGGGACCAAAATTGTAATTTCCTCAAACTTTTCATCCATGGATCAAATGTGATAACTTTTGAGATTCCAAGGACCAAAAATGATTTTTCTTTCAAAAATATCCCACCAGGGACCAATTCTGCCAAATTATGAAGTTCAGGGACTAAACTTGTAAATTTCCAAAACTTTTGGGATTTTTCACCAAAGGACTAAATATGACCACTTATGATTTTAAAAGGACCTTTGGTGATAATTTTCCATATTTTGAATATCCAAGGACTAGTTTTGACATTTTATGAAAGTTGGGGGACTGAAACTGCCAAATTTGCAAACTTTGTACATTTTTCATTTGTTTTTGCTCATTTTGCATCTAAAACATATAAAACACAATTTTGAAATATTTTTAGTATTTTGATGCATTACTGAGTGTTTTTGTATGTTTTGTAGTTCAGATTTGACCAAAAATGATGAGTGGTTGAGCACTCATCAATCCCCCACACTAAAATATTGCTAGTCCCTAGCAATAAATTGTTTTGAAAATTTAATGGATTTTAATCTCTTTACCAAAAGTCATCACTTCTGGAGTAGCCAAATGTATCAGTTCAAGTAAGAAATATGGTCCACCTGATAACCATGTGATTTTGAGCAAACCACCAGCTGTCAACGGATTTGATTTGTCTTTACCAAAAGCCGTTTGCTTCTGGACTAGCCAACTCTTGATGGAATAGTCAACATCTTGGTGAGCTGATTACCAATTATGGTTTTTCCACTGCCTTTACCACAAGCCATAATCTTGCGGGCTAGACAACTCTTTCACTTTTTGGGATATGGCGAGTTGAGATACCATACAATTTTGGGCAAATTATAAGCCATAAACGGATTTGATATATCTTTACCAAGAGCCGTTTGCTCCTGGATTAGCCAATCCTTTTGTCGGTTAGACATGGCGGACTGATAACCACAAAAATTTTGAAACTCAAGTGAAAAAATTTTAAAATTTTTGAGATTTTGGCCAAAAACGGGGGTACTAGATAGTAAAATGTGATAAAATTCGCTAGAATACCCCCCACACTTAGGATGAATATTGTCCTCAATATTCAAAGTCCCGGCTATTATGCCGACTCTTTGAACGTAAAAGGGCAACATTACAAGTTAAATGTGGAAACACCATTTTCTTTTTACTGTATTTGTAACCACAACAGGGGTAACTCCCTCACACTTAGGGTGAAAACCCTAAGTACATGCTACTATTTTTGTTTACCGAGTCGCTAGCTTGACTCGACCCCGAATTCATTGGTTCTTGGGGAAGCATGATGTGGAAGAAGCAATCTCCATCGGACATTCATTCAAGATGTTTGGACAAACATTTGAAGCACGTGAAAGTTCCACACCGATGAGATAAGTATCCGGCTCAATATAATGGTAAATGGAAATGCCGGGGTCAAAGATAGTGTCTTCATTCTCGAAGGAGTGAAGAAGAGAGGAAGGCACCGGGAATGTCATGAGAATAATCATGAAAGGATGCTCATCCTCAAGATCAGGTTTAGTTTCCTGAATTTGGATTTTTTCGGTTAAGCTCTTAGGGTTAGAAAACATCCCGGGAGGGAGGGTGGGATAATTTGTCATAGAAATACAAATTCTTATGATTGAGAATCTTTCCCCCCGATCATGATGCTTCTTGCCATCATACTCCGGAGGAGTCATGATAAGGTGATCAATGATGGGCTCAGAAGGTATTTCATCAACATCACTAATGTCTCCATAAGATAAAGAATTTTCATCAATGTTTGAATCACTAAGCCCGGTGTTGAGATAGGAATTGAGTGATGGATCATCATTCAACAAGCTTTCAAGGAAAAGAATATCCCCCTCAGAATCAAGATAGTTATCATCAACTTCATACGAAGTTGAACTATCTAGGGCAAGGAATGCTTCGACTTCTTCCAGATCATCTTTGAAATCAAAGAGATCATCATCACTTCCCGATGGAAGTGGATTGGTGTGAGTGAGTTCATCGGCGAACTCCTCGAGAAGAAAGTCAACATTAGAGTGGGGAAGGGATGCATCAACATACTCAATGTCTCCATAAGATAAACAATCATCACTGGAATCAGAGACAGTCTCAATTTGATCATTTGGATTATCAGGGGGAGAAGGAATATCACACACTTGATCAAAAGTTCCCTGTGACTCTCTCGGGATTGGGACAAGGATCTCAACACCAGACTTTATTAATTCGTCCGATGCCTTATTAGGAACAGTGCTAAGATGCTCATCCCCCATGTTTAGAGAGTGAGTGTGAACTTCGGGTGTGATAACAACAGACTGAGGGAGATGAGAGGAGCTAGCATTCATGGATTGTACAAGTTCCATTTGGTCTTCTGCTAGTAATTTCTCCGTCACATTATTTTCTCCCTGATTTTCAATGGGAGGAATCACAAATGATGAATCTGACGAACCCTTATAAAATTGAAGGATATCAAGGGTGTCTTCATTATCACTATCATCATCACAGTCTAGAAGAGCAGCTTTACGAAATTTGGCACGTGTTAGAGCTGCTTGTTCTAAGACTAGCAATTCTTCCATGCTCAATTCGTTTCTAGCATCTCGTTCCTCAGCAAGTAGTTCTGCTATAGATTTCTCACGAGAGTCTTGAAACGATGCAGTAACCAACTCCTCCTTAAGTTCTTTCAATATATCAAGAGCCTTTAGTAAAAGGTCTTGCTCAGTATCATGAGGAGTTGCTTGGATCATTTGGTACTGTGGAGGTGGGTCTGAAAACGAATATTCGTAATTGTTACAAGGAAATGGATTCCTTGTTTGACAATCCGAGCTAGAGTGTGGACCTCCACAGTAATCACAACAGTAACACTATTGTGGCTGTGGGTTGTATGTGCTAGAGTTATAATTGTTATCAGGAAACTGCTCATAGACAAACGTGTTTCCCGATTGACAATCAGAACTGTAGTGTGAACCACCACAGTACTCACAACAGTAAAACTGCTGAGTCTCATGGTGTGGTAGCTGATGGAATGAATCAGTCGTGTCATGGTAGGAATAGGGATTCTGGTTATAGACAGACCCGTTTCCTGACTCTACCATGCCACAGCTGGGGCAATTGCCACCATTATAAGGATTACCACACCAATGGCAAATAAGAAGGTGTGGATGAGACATAGAAAGAATCAAAAGGTTTGGGAGGGTAAGGAATGAAGAATCAAAGATGTGAGAGGGTAAAAGTGAATATTTTTGTGATTTTGGGTAAACATTTTGTACAAATAAGAAAGAAAACTTTTTTGTGTTTTTGTGTTCGTTGAAAACTGAATTTAAAATGTTTTCGTGAACTGTTTTGTTTTTATATGAAAATAAGAAGATAATATGAACAAGGGTGGTAAATATACAATGGATGTATATCCAGGTTCACCAATACGCAAAACCGTTTAGAAAATCGCGCACAACCTCCCCGGCAGCGGCGCCAAAATTTGATTGAGGCAAAAGCAGTCAACTAAAGTCAACCACGCATGTGGTCAATATAGTCAAACTCCTTAGGCTCAATCTCCGGGTAATATAGGGTTTCCCCGGGTCGTTTTGTCCCGACGAGGTGTGAATGGTTATCAAACAGATCTGTGATTGGGTGAATTTGGACAAGAAAGGGTTTTGTGATTTATTTGAACTGAGGAATATACGAAGAAATAGCTTAAATAAGCTATATGAATGGTTACTTGAAAGTTAGATACTTAAAAACGTTTAATATCTAAAAACACGTACGTTTACATTTTACATAACGTGAACGTACAAAATAAAACGTGAAACGTGAGAAATAAAATGACTACGGATATGAAAATTAACTTTTTACAATCCTAATGATATAAGAAAATTTTTGGAAAATTAAAATTGATTTTTACACTATTTAATTATTTATTATTAATTAATTACTAATTATTAATTACTTATTAATTATTTAAATTAACCTAAATTACAACTAATTATGAAATTACACTAAAAATATGAAAATTAAATTTGGAAAAATCTAAAATATTATAAAACTAATTTTAAAATTAAAATTATATTTTTCCTACTTTTTAAATAATTATTATTAATTATAAACTAATTTAAACTATTTAAAAATACACTAAATAATAAGAAAATGTGAAATAAGCCTAGAAAAATAAAATTAAAACTTAGAAAAATCTAAAATAATATAAAACTAATTTTAAAACAGAAAATATATTTTTAAGACTTTTTAAATAATTATTACTAATTACTAAATAATTATTAATTAATAAAAACTAATATTAATTATTAAAAATACTAAATGAAAAGAGAAAAATATGAAAAAATTACCGAAATTATTTTATAACTACAGGAACCTATGAAAATTATAAAAATGAGAATTGCTTATTAAATAAGCTGAAAATAAGCTAAAAATATTAAATAGAAGCTATCACTATTTGGAATTTTGTCTTTTTCTGGATTTTCTTTTTGAAAACTACTTAAATACTTAAAATATGAAACTTTAAAAAAGGGACTTGGCTGGAATTCAAGAAATAAGCACATGAAAAGCCAAATGGTTTAGCAGATAAGCTATTCTAGCTTATTAGGACTTGTGATGTTTGAATAAGCTCATAATGTAAGGAAGTATTGAAGATACTGCTGACTGATACTGCTGACAGGTTCCTGCGGAAGCTTACTGACTTTCTGCTGATGAATGGTTCCTGCGGATGGATAGAGATCTTACGGATAGAGTTAAACCGTGGATAGAACTTATGTATTTTAGGACAAGATATGTAGAATATCTTTTATTAGTTTATTATTATTCGTTTCTTGTAAGAAAGGTTAGGGTTTCCAATAGTATATAAGGAACCATAGGTCATTGTAATACGTACGAGTTTTTATAACATTATTAGTGAAAGTTTATTGATCCATAGAGGATCAAGTTTAGCATAAGTTTGTTTTTATATTCCGCAATAATTACAAGCTCACAGAGATTATCTCACTTAGTCTTACTGGTGATTACATTAGTAGGCTAACGATCTATTGGCTCGTGATCTATCAAGGAGTAGATCCCAACAAGTGGTATCAGAGCCACGAGATACTCTCTGTAACCTTAACACAATCACATAACTTTTCACTCAGAACCAATGGGAGATAAACCAGGCAGTGATGTTGCTCTTTCAGAAGCAGGCTCTCTTACTCAACAACTACAACAGGTGGCCTTCTCCAACAGCAATGCCAGACTTCCTTTTCTTAGGAAGGATGAGTATGAGATCTGGGCCATGAAGATGCAAAACTGGATTGCAAGTGTTGACTATAACCTCTGGAATGTTATACTCAATGGCTGTCGTCCTAAAAAGCAAAGTGTAGATGCTGATGGCAAACTTAAGATTTTGGAACCTGTTTTTGCTGAAGAAATTCTTGCTATACAAAGGGAGAACAAAGCAAGAACCATATTGCTGCAGGCAATCCCTGATGACCACATGGGAGATTTTCATTCCATGACTGATCCAAGAGAAATCTGGTGGGCCATCAAAGCTAGATTTGGTGGGAATGAAGAATCAAAGAGGATGAGAAAGAGTATGTTGAAGCAAGAATTCCAAGAATTCAAGATAACTGAAGAGGAAGGTCTCCACAAAGGTTATGACAGGTTTCAGAAGATCCTGAGTCACTTGAATAAGCTTCTAGCCAGACCTGACAATGAGGAGGTGAATTTCAGGTTTCTAAGAGCCTTGCCTCCCTCATGGTCTCAGGTGAGTATATCATTGAAAACCAAAGGTGGCTTGGACTACCTCAGTTTTGATGACTTGTACAACAAACTCAGAGCTTTGGAAGGTGACATTAAAGGATTCTCTCCATATGTAGTAACTCCTTCACAATCTGCATTTGTCAGCTCTAACTCAAACTACATGCCACACACCTATACAAGTCCATCCCCAGTACCACAGGTTTACTCAAGTCCATCCACTCCAAGCCAAAGTATTCCAATTACCACATTGTCTTTTTCAAATGCTAATCCAATAACTCATCCAAAGATTAGTAATGTGATGGAAGATGTACTTCATTCATTTGTTGCTGAAGTTGATAAACAGCAACAAATAGCTTATGAAGATTTTGAGCAGATTGATGAACTTGCTTTAGAAGAGTTGGACTTAAAGTGGCAAATAGCTATGCTCTCCCTCAAGGTTAGAAGATTTGATCAAAAAGTTGGTAAAAAGCTCAATGTTGATGGTAGAGATGCAGCCAGGTTTGACAGGAGGAAGGTAAAGTGCTATGCTTGTGGAGAAATTGGCCATTTTGCAAGAGAGTGCACAGCCAAGAAGGGTGAAGCCAGTACCAGATATTCAGCATACAAGAAGAAAGAAGTGGAGGCTGGAGACTCAAAAGTCTTGATCATTGCTATAGATGCTAATGTTGACTGGAATGAGCATGAAGATGCATCAAGCAGCTCTCCTCAAATCTCTTGCATGGCTAGTTGTGATAATAACTTTGGTCTCATGGGAATCTCTCCTCAGGTATCTACTTGTGTTTGTGATTGTGACTCTAAATATACAACTCTAAAAGAAGCTTATGATGATATGAAACCAAAATATAATGCTTGTTTTATTGAAGCTGCAACTTATAAAGAAGCTTTTAAAACTTTAGAACAACAAAAGGTGTGGTTTTAACAGAATCAATTGGCTTATGAGGAAAATATTAGAGTTTTAAGTAGAGATTTAGAATGTGCTAGCAATGAATTAAAGTTTTCTGAAAAAGAAAAAGCTAGAATTGAGTCTGAGAAAAGTGTTTTGCAAGAGAAACTGGATAAAGAAGTAGCTAGGCATAAAGAGTGGCTAGTTTTTGGTGATAAATTATCTAGGTTACTCTACAGTAGTAAGTCTGTTACTTCTAAGATAGGTCTAGGGTTTAAGAAATATGTAGGTCCAGAAGCTAATCACTATTTAGATAAGAAAAATCATAACTATTCTATTCCAATAAACTATTTAAAGGAAGGTGAGATGCATGTTGTACCAGGACCTATCAGAGGTGTGTTTATGCCCACTACCAAAACCTCTGACTTTGATGGTTCACACCATCTCTTTGGCAAAAAGTCTAAAGACTTGCCAAATATGTCTGAAGACCCTCCAACCATAGGAACCCCTAAGCCCACATCCCATAAGTTTGAATTACCATAATCAAAGGAAACCACTGGCATTAGGATCAATGACTCCCCTGACTCTAGAAGTATATCTAGTAATGATTCTAATACTTATGTCTCTTGTTCTTCCAGGGACAAGACCTCAGAGACCTCTAGTTATGCCAGCTGTGATTCCAAGACCAAGTCAGACTCACCCAAGTCCTCAATAAAGATTTCTGACAAGTCATCATACAAGTCTGTGGACTCTGAAGTTGCTGCTGATGAAGTTCTTTCTAAGACAGCCTCTTCTGAAGACTTGTTATTTACTTCTTTTGAAAACAATTCCTTTCAGTGTTTACAAAACAATTCTATTTCTGGTGTTTCTTTGAATAATTCTATGTTTAATAAGACATCTTTTGGATTTAATAAATCTTCTAAGAAGAAGAAGTGTTTTGTTTGTGGTAGCAAATTGCATTTAATTAAGGATTGTGATTTTCATGAGAAGAGGATGGGTGTTTCTGTTGTTAATAATAGACCTAGACAAAAGTGGACTAACAACTGTTCCAAACCCTCATTAGTTCCACAGGCAAATTATAATGTCAGCAGAATGTGTTCCATTCCTGCTGATTGGTCTGTTCCTTCTGATAGGTCTGTTTATGCTAGTAGATGTATGAATACCAATAGAAATAGATATGGGTCAAGACCATTTTATGGATTTAATCATTGGTATGGATATAATGACCAAATGTTTATGGGAAGGGCTAATTGGGATTCTGCTGAAAAGTCCTCAGCAGATTGTTCTTGGACATATAAAAGACCATATAACTACAGGGAATCCAGGAACAATTGTGGATCTAACTCATCTTCTTGGGTACATCAAAATGATCCACAGGGAAGGCTCAAGTCTTTCATGACTTAAGTCTCTTAACATATTTATGTTGTTGTATATTAACTTTCTTTGTTGTAGGAACATCCTCTTCTTAATAAAGACTTAGGTATTGTTGATAGTGGTTGTTCAAGAAACATGTCTGGGAATCAAGAGAAGCTACATGACTTTGTGCCTATTAAAGGAGGCATAGTGAGGTTTGGAAGTGGAGTAGGAAGGATCACTGGCAAAGGAACCATTAGAACTCCAAAGGTGGATTTTGAGAATGTCTACTATGTGAAGGAGCTTCAAGGATTCAATCTGTTCTCAGTTTCACAAATTTGTGACAAAAAGCTTCCTGTACTTTTCACTGAAGAGGGGTGTTTCATTCTTTCACCTGAGTTCAAAATACCTGATGACAATCATGTATTGCTAAAGGCTCCAAGAAATCATAATCTTTATACATTTTACTTGAATGATGTCAAGCCAGAAGGTGATCTAACATGTTTGGTGGCTAAAGCATCCTTGGATGAATCTACTAAATGGCATAGAAGGATGGCACATGTTAATTTCAAAGTCATCAACAAACTTGCTAAAGATGGACTTGTTCATGGACTTCCTTCCAAGATCTTCACCAATGAGCATAATTGTGTGGCTTGTAACAAGGGTAAGCAACACAAAGCCTCTTATAAAGCCATTACTGCTGTGAGCACAATCTCAGAACCATTGCAGCTACTTCACATGGATCTTTTTGGTCCAACATCCATCAGGAGTATAGATCATAAATACTTCTGTTTGGTAATCACTGATGCTTTCAACAGATTCAGCTGGACATTTTTCTTGGTGACTAAAGATCAAACCCTTCAGGCACTTAAAGAATTTATGGCTCTTGTTGAAAATCCACTTAACAAGAAGATTAAGGGTATAAGGTGTGACAATGGGACAGAGTTCAAAAATGCTAATCTCATTGAACTTTGTGGTTTAAAGGGTATTAAAAGAGACTATAGCACTCCTAGGACTCCACAACAGAATGGAGTTGCAGAAAGGAGGAATAGAACCCTTATTGAGGCTGCAAGATCTATGCTTGCTGACTCTAAACTTCCCACCATGTTTTGGACTGAGGCAGTTGGCACTGCCTGTTATGTATTGAATAGGGTGTTGATCACTAGACCTATAATAAGACACCCTATGAGCTATTGACAGGGAAGAAACCTACCATTGAACACTTGAAACCTTTTGGTTGTCAGGTGACCATTCTTAACACAAGTGATCACTTAGGCAAATTTGAAGCAAAAGCTGCCGAAGGGTATATTGTTGGTTACTCAGCTCATAGTAAGGCTTATAGGGTATATAACTTGGCTGCAAAGAAGATGGAAGAGACTCTTAACCTGAAATTTCTGGAGGAGAATGTCAATGTTCAAGGAAAAGGTCATGAATGGTATTTTGACCTTGATTATCTTACAGATTATTTGGGGTATGCTAGACATAAAACTAACCCCTCTGCAGGTATACAAGTGTCATCTTCTAACAATGCAGGTACCCTACAGGATGATTCAGACAGTGATACAGAATGTGATGAACCCACTATTGTTGTAACTACTCTACCAATTCAAATAGCAGATCCTCCTAACAAAGAAGCCTCTGATGCCAAATCTGCTGATGATGTGGAAATTCAACCTATGCAGAAGATCTTGCTAGACTCAAAAAGCAAGAACATGCAGCTGCTGAGGAAGCTAAAAGACTTGGTCTTGAATTTGCTCAAGACACTAAAGCACTCTTAAAACAAGCTGCTGTTGAAGAAAGCAGAAAAACTAGTTCTGCTGATACATCTGCTGATACTGCTGATGGAGATTTTGCTGAAGGCACTTCTGCTGCAGTTCCTGTTTCCACTGAAACTTCCACAAGTTTAGATGAACCTTATGGCAGGTTTCCAATTCCCTTCGATCTTGCTAATGTTGAGCAAAGTGATGGCATTTTTCAATCAGCTTCTTATGATGAAGACTTTGCTCCTACTTTAACCAATCTTGATACCTCCATTGATGTTAATCCTGTTGCAACTAAAAGGATCAACACCATTCATCCACAAGATAATATACTTGGTGATCCAAATGCTATGGTACTCACCAGGAGTGCCATTAAGAATACCAAGTTTGGGCAATGTGCATTCTTGACTTATGTATCCACTCAGAAGATAGACAATCACACAGATCAGAAGCATTGTTTGTTTGCTTGTTTCTTGTCCCAAGTTGAACCAACAAGCATTAAACAGGCTTTGAGTGAGACTAGTTAGGTTGAAGCTATGCAGGAAGAGATGCAACAATTCAAAAATCAAGATGTTTGGGTACTTGTTGATCTGCCTGCAGGGAAAATTGCAATTAGGACCAAGTGGATATTAAAATGCAAGAGGGATGCCAGAGGTATTGTGGTCAGAAATAAAGCAAGATTGGTGGCTCAAGGTTTCAGACAGGAAGAAGGGATTGACTACACTGAGGTCTTTGCACCAGTTGCTAGGGTTAAGGCAATTAGACTGTTTTTAGCCTTTGCCTCATATATGGGGTTTAAGGTCTATCAGATGGATGTCAAGAGTGCCTTCCTCTATGGCAAAATTGAAGAGGAGGTATATGTTACTCAACCACAGGGTTTTGAAGACCCCCATCATCCTAAGAAGGTGTACAAAGTTGTCAAGGCACTTTATGGACTTCACCAACCACCAAGAGCATGGTATGCTAGATTGTATACATTTCTATTGGAGCACGGATACAGAAGAGGAGCTATTGACAAGACCCTCTTTATTAAGAAAAACTCCAGGGACATCATTCTAGTACAGGTATATGTGGATGACATTATCTTTGGATCCACAAAGGAAGCATGGTGTAGGGAATTTGAAGAATTGATGAAAGGTGAATTTCAGATGAGTGCAATGGGGGAGTTAACCTTTTTCTTAGGGCTACAAGTCAAACAACAACCTGAAGGGATTTTTATCCATTAGGAGAAGTATGTTAAAGACATTTTGAAAAAGTTTGATTTTGAACTTCTGAGGACTGCTACTACTCCATATGAACTACCCAAGCTTAAGAATCCAAAATGAGCAAGATGAGGCTGTGAATGTTCACCTTTATAGGTCCATGATTGGATCACTCATGTATCTCACAGCTTCTAGGCCTGACATTACCTTTGCAGTCAGTGCTTGCTCAAGACATCAAGTCACTCCACTGACTTCTCACCTAAATGCAGTGAAGAAAATTTTCAAGTACATCAAGGGCCAACCCAAACTCGGCCTTTGGTATCCAAGGGAATCACCATTTGTGTTGGAGGCTTACAGTGATAGTGACTATGCTGGAGCTAATTTGGATAGGAAATCCACAACAGAAGGTTGTCAATTTCTTGGTAGAAGACTCATCTCTTGGCAGTGCAAGAAACAAACCATAGTGGCTACTTCTACTACTGAAGCAGAATATGTTGCTGCTGCCAATTGCTGTGGTCAGGTACTTTGGATTCAGAATCAGATGTTGGATTATGGGTTTAACTTTATGAACACTAAAATCTACATTGATAATCAAAGTACTATTTCTATTATTAAAAATTCTGTTTTTCATCAGAGAACTAAACATATAGAAATTAGGCACCATTTCATAAGAGATGCAAATGAGAAGCATCTAATTCAAGTGCTTAAAATTCATACTGATGATAATGTGGCTGATTTATTAACAAAACTTTTGATGGACCTAGGTTTAATCACCTAGTTGTCAACATTGGGATGGTTAACCCTTGAATACTATGTTTGAGGGGAGGCATAAGCCTCAGGGGAGGCATATACCTCAGGGGAGGATTGTCATTGTTATATACTATGAAGATTATTATGCTTACTAACTTTTTCTTGCAGGTTTCTTTCTAATCTTGTATATTCTTTTGGTTGTTCCTTTGTGTTTTGTTTGAATGTTTGATTTCAGGTCATGTTTCTGCTGATATACAAAGGACTTAATTACTTCTATCAGTGGAATCAGATGTAAAGACATAAAAGTAAAATATTTTATTAATTAGAAGAAAGCTTGGTACATTAACATCAAGATCTGTCATAAGAAGAAACAAAAAATACATCAAACAACAACATCTAACCACCACCTCCCTAAGCCCCAACCCTCTACTCCATCTTCCTCTTTCCTTTGCCCAAGTCCTTTGGGTCAGGCATCCTCTTGTGAACCCCTCTGGACTGCATGTCCTTGTTCCAGAGCTTGGGAGCAGCAAGACCTAGGACCACCTTCAATGGACCCTTGTTCCTTCTTGAGGACTGTGGCTCTTCAGGGACTGAAATCCTCCTCATATCTGCACATACCCTTTCCATTTCACTGGTCAAGAATGCTGTGACAGGAGTGAAATCAGGGACAACCATAACTAGAGGAGTTGGAGCTTCCTCAGCTTCAGTGGTTTCTTCTGAAGAGGTAGGAGATGGACATAATTCTGAAGGGCCTTCACCTAGGTAGTAGTAGGATCTTTGGATTTGAGGTATGTCAAAGGTGGAGTCTGCAGAATCAGAAGAAATTTCAATGACTTTGGGGGATGACTTCATGATTTGAATTTGAGAAAGACTTTGGAATATGTTATTTGTGGGATGGTGAGTTGCTTATGACTTGAAGACTTCTTTATAAAGACTTGATTTGGGTTTAATGTGAGTTAATGCAAGTAAATGGGAGGTAGTTGAGTCAGTAGCAATTACTAATTGTGCAAATTGTCCACTTAAGTGGATTCTTCGGATGAAAGTCAATGGGTTTGACCACATGCTGCTGATAATACCTATTTTGTTGTTAAGTGTGTTCCTGCTGATGGCTTATTAAAGATTAATTTATTCAGGGGAATGCAAATATTTCAGAAGAATTAAAAACAAGTAAACACAAACAAAGCAAATTTTTTATTGATTCTTCTGAAGTACAATACAAGACAATGAAATTGAAAAATTAACAACAAGTTCCTATTCTACTTTGCCCTTGCCCTTGCCATCCACAGTCTTCTCCTTGCCTTTGTTGTTGATGTTGAAGATACCTTGCCACTGAGGACAGGGCAACCCCATCACAATCTTTCTTATCTTTGGCAATGGGGGATTTAATTTTCTTCCTCTTGGACGAGAGGACTGAGGTTTCTCAGGGGTTGTAGGGATGTAAAGTGCATCATTCTCATCATCCTCTTCATCAAAAGATATGAAGATGAAGAGAGACTCATCAGGATTGGGAACTCTGTTTGCCCTCTCCAATGCATTCCACCTTCTCTCCATCTCTCCTTGGTACTCAGGATCATCAATTTCAGAGGGATATGGTGGAAGATCTTCAGATGATGATGAACTTGGAGCAGGTACATCATGTTTCTTCTTCTTGGCTTGTTCCTTTGTGAGACCACGGGGAAGTGTTGGCATTCTGAGTTGGGGTGGGGATGTTAGTGAATCAGAAGTATTAGATGAGTCAGAAGAAAGGTTGATGATGCGTTGATTGGATGCCATGGTTGTGTTATTGATTGGTGGAATTGTAATTAGGGATTTGATTTGTGTGGAGTGATTTGGGGATTATTATCCTTTATTTATAAGATCACCCCAACCGCGTGTCTTTATTACCATAAATGCGAGGTTGTTTGGAGATAATTAAGGGTTATTTGAAATTTGAATAAATAGATCTTTTGTTTAAAAGATATTTGGTTTCCACTGAAGGGAAGATTCTGCTGATTGATTCCGCGGAAGGTTCTATTGAATGAATGGTTGACCGTAGTCAACGATTGACTATTTTCTGCGGATTGACTATCTGCTTTCTACCGTTTGACTTGGTTTCTTCGGATGAGTCAGTTTAATTCGGATTTTCTTCAGATGATTATTGGTCAAAGATTACTTTCCAATAATTCATATCTGTTTCATTCCACGTTTAGTAACTTCCTTAATTAACCAAGACGTGCATATCCCACTCCCAAATTAACTGATTCCCTCTCGCTATAAAATTTCAAAAACCATTTCAACATTCTTCAGCACTCCCAACCCTAATTTCTTATTCTCAATCAATGGCTGCACTACTGTTCAAAGGTGATCATAACAAACATGCCTTTCTTGGTCGTGGTAAGGGTGATGAAGATTATGTGGGCATGATCGAATTTCTCCAAAGATCCAAGATTCGTTATGCTCTGCTCCAATATCCAAGTGTTATTTATGAGTCACTTGTTGTACAATTTTGGGAAACAGCACAAACAAGGACTGTTGAAGATGGACCAACAGAGATTGTTGCTGTCATAGATAGGGAAGAATATGTGGTTACTGAGTCATTGGTCAGGACTCAACTACAATTGGATGATGAAGGAGGTGTGACTGATTTGCCTAAGGAAGAGATACTTAGAGGCCTTCAGGCTGCTGGTTATAGTGGAGATAGGAAAGTATGGTACAAGAACTTGTTTTGCCCTAAATGGAGGTTTTTGACACACACTTTGCTTCAGTGCATGGGTTCTAAGTCTGGTGGATGGGACCAATTCTCTACAGACATTGCTCTTGCCATTTTTTGTCTCTCTCAGGGAAGAACATTTAACTTTTCTAAGTATATCTTTAATGCTATGCTTGAAAATGTTAAGGATACCAAACTTAAATATTTAATGTATCCTAGGTTTCTTCAAATCATTTTAGGCATTCAGACCACTGACCCTACTCATTTTCCGGTTAAGGGTTTATCTAAAAAATTGTTTTCTCAAATGAAAATTAAATATACAGGAGAACACAGACCCTTACTTCCAGCTATGTTGCCTGCTGGCAATGCTCCTGATGGAGTAGCTGCTGATGCCCCGGTGGGCAATCCCCCTGATGGAGTGGCTGCTGATGCAGCTGGTCGTGGTAAGGATCCTTCTGATGCTTAAGCATTAGAGGATTCTCCTGACAGAACTGAAGTTACTCCTGATGCAAGTGCATCAGTTGCTTCTGATGTTCAGCCACCACCCTCTCCTAGGTCACCCACACCTGTACCTTCACCCATGGATATTCATTCTCCTGAGCATGAGCTCAATGAGAATTTAGGCCCAGACCAACCTGTACACTCACCACAATTTACAAGACTTCCAACACCTAGTCCATTGAGACCTCAATTTGAGGATCATGTAAATGTAGATGTAGATGTAAATTTAGATTATTCTACTCACAGGACCAATGATGCTTCCAATGCCACAGATATCCCTGTTGGTGAAGCTGAAGGTCCTGTTACTCTCACTTCTGTATCCGCTTTGTTGAACATGTATGTAACTAAGGTGGACAAGTTGGAGAATGATCTGAACTTCACCAAAAAGAATCTTAGCAATGCTGTTCTGACTCTCATTGGAAGAGTTAAGAAGTTGGAGGCTAAACTTAAGCAGAGGAAGAGACAAGGTGTGTTGTATGAATCAGATGAGGAATCTACTAAAGCATCTGACAACATTGACTTGGAAGGCCTTGAACTTCTTGCTGCTACCACATTAGAGAGTGTTCAGAAGAATGCTACTGCTGCTAGGCCTGCACCATCTATTCATTCTACTGATGTTAGGCCTGCTCCAACTGCTGATGTTGCTCATACTGCTGATGCAAGTGTTCCAAAGGATTCCAGAGTCATTTATGTCAGGAGAAAGCATTCTGCTGATAAGGCTTCTGCTGATGCTCCTAGAAAGAATACTTCTGCTGATGCTCCTAGAAAGGAATCTTTTCCTACTACTATGTCAGTAGTGGACACTCATTCTACATCAGCAGATATCCAAGATGACTGTCCTCATGATTCTCCTAATAAGATTTTTGTTCCTCCTGAGAAGAAAGACAAAGGAAAGTCCATATTGGTTGATCAAGACATTCCTTCCAGGGTGAAATCCAAGGTAGAACTTGCTAATGAAAAACTTAGTGAGATTGCTGCTGCACGTTTGCAAGCTGAAGAGGATGCTGCAGCTACTAAAGTTCAATTGGATTTGAAAGCCTCAGTAGCACTTGCTAGGAAAATTCAAGATGATTTGGATAAGATGGGAACTCCATTTACTAGCACCTTGCCTGCTGAAAGACAAAAAGAACTTGATGAAATAGCTAAGAATCTTTCTGCAGAACAATGGGAAAATTTGGCTGAACAGGCTGCTTCCAAGCCTAATTTGGGTGAATCTGTGCTTGGAGTTGATAATCCTGCTTTTGTTCAGATGATGGTTGAAAGAGGAAAGTTGCAGAGACAACAGGAGAAAGAGAGAAAAGCTAAGCGTCAAAGGGAAAGACCTTGGACAAAGGCAGAAATAAAGAAATACACGAGGAATTTTGTAAAGAATCAGGGATGCTCTATGTTTGGGTCAGGATGGACTCAAAAGAACGTTTGGGGATTTTCAGATAAGCAGCTCACCTTCTATTATGAAAAGATCATTTCCAATCTTCATTCCTCTGGTATACATGTCCAAGATGTTCTGGAGTTTAGAGGTAGACTTTTGGATAGGCCTGAAGCTAAGAGAGCTAAGCTTCATGATACTGCTGATCAACCTGCTGAGTCTGTTGGGTCCTTTCATGGTGGTCAGGAGAAAGTGCAATCTCCTTCAGTCTTGCCTAAGGTGGATGATACTCCTGATGCTCAGATGGGTGATACTCCTAATGCTCAGATGGGTGATATTCCTGCTGCTTCTCATCATGATACTGCTGAATCTCATCCTGATACTACTGAAGCTCCACATGATGTTTCCAATGATGCTTCAGCAGATACTCCAATAGAAGTACCTGATGATGATGATTCTGCAGATGTTCCTGCTGATACTTCCAAACAAGTGCCTAAAGAAGAACCTGCTGATGGTCCTTCTATTCCTGTTACTACTGGCACTAGGAAGAAGACTAAAGCTATAAAGAGGAAGGCTCTAAAAGATATTCCTTTAGAGGATAGTACTACTTTCCTTGATTATGCTTCTGATGATGGTCAAGACCCTGTTGTTTGGGAGAAAATTGTGAAGTGGGAACTTGTTGATTCTGAGCTTGGTCAAGGACAAGTGAATGTCATAACTAGACAAGATGGAACTACTAAGACATTATTGTTTCTTAGCCAAATCTTACATATGGTGGACAAGCAAGACCTTCTCTTACTTTATGACTGGGTCACCCAGTATTATCAAACTCATTCTCCTGATGAAATTGGAATGTATTTGATGGGAGATTTGCAGATTTTGTGTGATTCTTATAAGGGTGATTATGGTGTGAAGTTTCAAGTATGGAAGGGTCAAAAGACATGGGTGGTTGACTATTGGAAGTTCTTTCCACTTCCCAATGTTCATATGATTGTCACAACCACTGGTAATACCTTATACTGCTGGGCTGATGTTCTTTACCCAATCACTATAGAAGTGATGAAACTCATGCTAGAGGCAAAGCTTTCAGTTCCTTTGGATATGACTGAAAATGATCTTCATCTTGCTGAACAATTGATAAGGTTCATCAGAAGAAGTATCTTGACTAAGCAGGAACTGAAAACTAAGTTTGGTATTCAGATGGAATCATATCTGCAATGAGCTGGTCTTGGTATGGTATTTTGTTGTATATTTTTCTTTTCTTTTAATTTAGTAAAAAAAAAAAGAAAAAAAAAAACCCCAACATATTTGTATAGTTTTCTGTATGTTGTATGCAGGTTTGGTGTTGATTCTTTCTGGTCATCAACTTACCTGATGTTGACTATTCCATCAAAAAGTTGGCTAGTCCAAAGGGTACAGCTTTGGTAAAGACTCATCAAATCTGTTGATAGCTGTAATGGTTTGCTCAAAATCATAGGGTTCTCAACTCACCCATGCTTTATTGCTGAGTAGTTGAAATGGTTGTCAATTGACCATGGATTTTTCCTTTTTGGATTCCAAATAATTGGCTAGCCCACATGTATATGGCTTGTGGTAAAGGCAGTGGAAAACCATATTTGGTATTCAATTGACCAAGATGATAATTCATCAATAATTGACTAGTCCTGAGCAAACGGCTACAGGTAAAGACTTCTCAAATCCGTTTATAGCTGATGATTTGCTAAAAATCATATTCTTTGGGTCATCAGTGTACCATAGTTTCTAACTGAGAACACTTGGCTACTCCAATAGTGATGGTTATTGGTAAAGAGACATCAAATCCATTATTTTCAATGATTCACCTCTGACAGGAGTTAACACACCTGGATGTGATGAGATTAGTATGAAACTTATATGTTTTTGATGTACATTTGGTCATGTGTTGCTGCAAAGAATAGCGCTTTTTCAAATAGTTGCTGATCATAGAGATCATACTTCTGAAGATTCTTTGCTGCTGCTGTTCATCCTCAATCCTCTGGTTTGTGCTATTGGCGATCTATCAAGAAATCTTGAACTTAACTATGTCAAATTCATGATTAGGGGAGGATTGTAAGGAAGTATTGAAGATACTGCTGACTGATACTGCTGACAGGTTCCTGCGGAAGCTTACTGACTTCCTGCTGATGAATGGTTCATGCGGACGGATAGAGTTAAACCGTGGATAGAACTTATGTATTTTAGGACAAGATATGTATAATATCTTTTATTAGTTTATTATTATTCGTTTCTTGTAAGAAAGGATAGGGTTTCCAATAGTATATAAGGAACCTTAGGTCATTGTAATACGTACGAGTTTTCATAACATTATTAGTGAAAGTTTATTGATCCATAGAGGATCAAGTTTAGCATAAGTTTGTTTTTATATTCTGCAATAATTACAAGCTCACAGAGATTATCTCACTTAGTCTTACTGGTGATTACATTAGTAGGCTAACGATCTATTGGCTCGTGATCTATCAAGGAGTAGATCCCAACACATAAAAAGCTACCACAAAGGCCAATAAGCTAAAACAGATATGGGGGGACATGAGTTAGGCCAAATGAAACCAAAAAGCATAGGAAATAAGCAATAAGCTAATCCAAATAACACTGCCAATCCAAACACCCTTAAAGTCATCTTGATGGGCAAAATAAGCTCATGAAATAAGCTAATAAGCTCAAAATGAAGGCTGCTATAGAAAGCTGAGTTGGAGGGCTTTTCAAAAAGCCAAAACTCACTCACTGGGACCCACTATTGATTACAGGGGAGGGCATGGAAAGTTGGGTCAAAAGCTGAGAACTCAGCATGTGTATAAAATGGGACAGAGAAATTGGGACTTGCAGTCTTAGTGGATAAGTGATAAGTGTCTAAATACTCATCATTTTATACCAATCTGAGCTGCCAAAACATACAAAAACACTCAAATATGCATCATAATACTTAAAATATCTTAGAAGTGTGTTTTATATGTTTCAAATACAGAATATGCAAAAACAAATGAAAAACGTACAAAGTTTGCATAATTGGCAGTTTCAGTCCCTCAAGTTTCAAATATTGTCAAAACTAGTCCCTGGTAAATCAAAACATGAAAAATTTCATCAAAGGTCCTTAGGGATTCATAAGTTGTCAAGTAAAGTCCTTTAAAGTTGAAAAATTACAAAATGACAACTTTAGTCCCTCAAATTTGAAAAATGTCAAAATTAGTCCTTAAGGTTTAAAAATGGGAAATTAATAAAATAAACCTTGTACTATTCTAAAATGACAAAAATTGGTCCTTATGATAACATTTTGAGAAATTACAACCACAGTCCCTTAAAAATCCAAATTTACATAAATGGTCCCTGGAGTTTGAAAAATTACAGAAAAGGTCCCTGGATATTTTTAAATGGAGAAATCACAAATTTGGTCCTTGGTTTATCATTTTTGGCAAGTTAAGTCTTTGAAAATACTTTGGGAAGATCACAATTACAGCCCCTTAACTTTGTCAAAATTACAAAATTGGTCCTTGTTAAATACCACAACCAAACCGGACCCTTTTATTTAAATCCACAAACCAAATCCAATCCAAAAAACACAAACAACCCACCCTTACCCTAGGCCCAGTCCACCCTCAGCCCAACACCCTTTATTATAAAACCAGGTTTGACCCTGGTCAAACCTTCCAAACCCGCCACCACTGTTCACCCTCCACTCTCACCCCTGCATCCATGAAACCAGGTGGTTTCACCACCACCACCTCACCTCTCCACCTCACCCCCATCTCCCCTAAACCCTCCTTTCCACCTCACAGACAAACCACACCCCATTTAATGCTATCCACACCAATTTTCACTCCAAACCTCAATTTGTCCTCTGTTTTCTTCCATACAGCCCCAACTTGCATAAAAACATTCCCCTTTGCCTCCTGACACCTCCACAACACTCCAATAATTCTTAATTGTTCTCCTTTGGCCCCAAGTTAACGTGTGACATTTTGGTGCCATTTTCAGTTTAAATGGATGAGATCAATTCAGAAGAATAGAGGGTCAAGATTGAAGTGGGAAAGACTCAGAAGGTGTCCCCTAACCCTAATATGGGCTTATAAAAGGAAGAGAAGAGCAGAAGAAAAAGATATAGTTTATTTTAGCAAAAATAGTCTCGTTTAAGTTGTAATTTGTTGTTTCAGTTTGTTATCAAGTTTTTAAGCTTTGTGTAATCAATTAAGGTGTAATCTCAACTTTTGTGATAATCAATTTTAAGGTTTAAGTCAGTTCTCAATTAATGCAAATTTCAAGTTTATTTCAAAATACTAAATAAGCTGTATTGTTGTTGTTGTTAGATTATATAAGTTCATAAGCTAATATAAGCTCCTCATAAGCTCAAATAAGCTTTTAGTAATCTACAAATCAGTATAAGATAAAAAATTCCTCAAATACAAATTTGGTCAATGAAGGTCAACTGTGGCACTTGGTTTTGATTTCTGGGATTCAGAAGAGATTTGGAAGCAATAAAAAGCTTTGGAGTTTGGTTTAGATCCTCAGGGAGGAAATAGGTTGTTCTTGGTTCATGTTTCAAGCAGGAAAGCACCTTGTAAGTTTTTGAAGTCTCATAACTGTCTTTGTATTGTAGCTGTGTTCATTGCTTGTTTTTCTTAGTTGTTTTATGCTTATTCAGTCCTAGATAGTAATAATATAACATAAACTTAGTACCTTGTTTGTTGAAATTCTTATTTACTAATAAATCAATAATCAAACAGTCAACATAGCTTATCTTGTAATCTTGTGTATCTGTGGTTAATTTCTGTTTCTAAGTGCTTAATTATATTTAATATAACATAATAAGTCATGTTGGATCAGTAGGATAAGCTCTTATAGTCCTTAGCTATTTAAATCTCAAAACAGTCTAGGTAAAGGTGTGTTTGGATCAGATTGTTCATCTTAGTTCAAGGTAGTTTAAGTTGCTCTTTTTGCTTGTTTCAAGTCATATAGTGTAATACTAGCTCAGAAAAACAAAAATACCCAAGTCTTAATTGGTTGAAAGTCAAAATCACAAGTACTTCTTCACCACAGTTAACTGTGGTGGAATTTGAGTCCAAAACTCATCATACCTATTCATAAGTTGTTAGGATAGCTTAATTAAGTCTTATTATAACTTATTACAAGATATTCAGTAAGTAGATTAAGCTCAAAGTTCACATAAGTCAAACTAACTCAAGTTCACATAAAGTCAAAAGTGTTGCTCTCAGATTTTCTCAAAACTTGGGGGATTTTTCTAGAATTAAGGAAGCTGATCTAGAGTTTGAAATTTCTTGTGCTTATAACCTACCACTTAAACTCTAGGAATCAAGGCTTATTTGATTTTTAAGATTTTTAATCAAGCTTGTGCAAAAGCTGAAAGTACCCTGCAGGGCAAACCATTGCCCTGTGCACAGGTTTTAAGTAAAACACCAAGACCTCTTGTGTGCTCATTAGTGGACCCCACACCCCAACCCTTAGCTTAATTTGTAGCTTATCAGTCCAACCTTTCATATTTAGGATTAGTTTGAAGTTTAGCTTATTGGACTATAGCTTTTAGGAACCTAGTTTGTAGCCTGTTTCAAAAAGCTACAATGATCACTCAGTGTATGACCACCATTTCAACCACTCACACAGAGCTTATTATTGAACCATAAGGATAGCTTATTGGCTCAACTTGTAGCTTATCATCTCAACTTTGAACCCCTAGGTTTAGTTTGAACCCTCTTTTACTCTTGTGGACCCCACACTCCTTGGAACACAACTGCAGGGAAGAAGTATTCCCCTGCACCAGCTTACCACCACCACACCACCAACTTTAGTGGTGGCTGCAGCCCACACCAGTGAGTCCCACTCCTCATACCTTGGTTCTTACAACCCCCCTCCTACCCAGGTTCAATACTTGACCCTTAGTTTGACCTCTAGATCAGTGGACCCCACCTGGACTTGTTCCTAAACTCTGTCCCATTTCTGAGTCAGAAACCAAATAAGCAATTGCTTATTTTAGCTTCCCAGCTTATCCTAGGAGCTTATCTCACCACATATAGCTTAAATAGGTATAAGTAACTTAGGTAAACCAGATTTCATCATAGTGGACCCCACATAACCTCAACTTAGCTTATTTCTTAGTTTGGTCAACCTTAGTCAACTGTGTAAGCAAATAAGCACTTACAGTGCTTATTCTTGATTTCCAAAGTAGTTGTCTTTGTAAAAGTTTCATTATTTAAGTATTTAAATAGTTTTATAAAAGAAAAACCAGAAAAAGCAAACATAAAAATAGTGATAGCTTCTATTTAATAGAAATTATCTATTTAATTTTCATCTCAGCTTATTAATAAGCACTTGTCCAATTTTATAATTTTATAAATTACCTAGTACCTTTAAGTAGTTAAAATAATTTTCTTAGATTTTTCCTAAGCAGTTTACTATTTATTAGATTTAAAACTAGTTTAAATAATTAAATAGGTAATATTAGTAATTAAATAGATTTCTTTAATTTTAATTAACAAAAGTAGAATTTTATATTTTTCTTAAGTTTTATAAAGTAGTTAAGACTTTTAGAAAATAGTTTCATAATTTCCACTGTCCATTTTCTAATTTTCCTATTTAAATTAATTAAATTAGCTTTAAATTAATTAGTAAGTAATTAATTAGTCAATTAGATTAAATATAATTTTTAGCAATTTTTTATAATTTTGTAGTATTCCTGTAGTAGTTAAATAGTTTTATAAATTTTATCATAATTTTCTAAGGTAATTTAGTATTAATAGTAATTTAAAATAGTTTAATTAGATTAATTAAGTTAACTAGTTTTTTAATTAATAAAATACTTATAAAAAGACAAAAATATTTGTTTTCATTTTTTATACTTTCTTCAAGTTCTTATTAAGTTTTAGAAATTATTTTTGTAAGTTTTTAGGTTAATTTGTAATACTTGTCATTTTTAGTTAAATTAGATTAAGTTTTAAATTAGATTTTAATTAGTTTTATTAATTAAATAATAATTAAATATTATAATAATCATTTTCATAATTTCAAATTCATTTTCCATTTTTTTAACTTTTAAATTTTCAAAAGTTTCACTTTTACCCCCTGTAGTTTGTAACTTGTTAAAACCCACTTTTATTTGTCTGTTATCTAATTTTCTTAGTTGTGCTTTTATCTGTATTTCTGTTATAGTTTATATCATTTCATAATATCTAAATACCAAGCAATCAGTAGTATAATCAACCCTCAAATCATTCTTGTTACTGTCCTCAGTACCACTCACTCTCCTAACCGTTTACAAATACAATTTCAATCTCGTTGGGACTTTACGACCCGGGGATTTCCCTATATTTCCACAGTCAATATTAACTTGCACTTTCTCCCAGGTGGGCCTAACAGCTGCACACGGCTGACTGGTTGGTTTGGGAGGAGTCAATAAGCCACAAACTAACAAATAAGCATTGAATCTAAAGGTTGGGCTTATTGGCTTTTCAAAAAGCCAACAAGCATACAATGGGACCCACTAGGTAAGCCATAACAAGCTATTGAAAAATGGGTGGTTGGATCAGTATATGTGTAGCAGGGCAATACCTTGCCCTGCAGGCTACTTTAGACCAATGCAATAAGCTAGATAAAAATCTAGAAATTAAGCTGAAGGTAGATTCCAAAAGATGAGCTGAGATACTCTAACTCCTGAAAGTTTCAATCCCTAACTCACAACACAAAATTCTCTAAAAATCCTACAAGATTTGGTTTTCTGCACAAATGGTGAATTTTGACTTTTTGCTTGAACTTGAAACTTTGACTTCTATGAGGTTTAATCCTATCTTTCTGAATGACATTGATGTTTTAGGGTATAACATGACTAGAATAAGCTATACTAATAGATACTAAACCTAAATGATGATTATATCACTCATAAACCTTAACAGATTAAGACTAAGATGGATTACAAAGGTATTTTGACTAAATTAAACCAAACCTACCAATTTATGCTTGACTAATTTTATTAATACCTAAAGTGACCAAAAGAAACTAGAAGCAACACTTAAACCACCTTGATGCACCCTGGATCCCTTAGACCCAAACAGTCCTTATGTGGGCTGCTATGATGATTTTTAAAGCAATAGAGTGAATAAGGCAATGAAACTGATCCTAAAAGTTGTAATATAATACAACAGACTTATATAAACACAAAACAACAAGATGAGCAGCTTAATGGTATTAATACATGGATTTGCTAAAAATTGTATAGAAAAAGCTTACATTGTATCCAACTGAGAAGTGAGAAACAAGGAATCAAATCACCCCCTAAGGTCTCCCATGAGACAATACACCCATAAGAATCCAAATAAGTACCCTGCTCCATCTTCTAGATTTAATTCCATTGAATTTTTATTTTTCACTAATTTTTTATGATTTTTATATATTTTTGATTTTCTAAGTCTAACTGCTTTCTATGTCTTACCAACTTGAGAAAACTTAATATTGAGCTAAAAAGGACCTAATGGGACAATAAAAACAACACTTCACAGGATTGAAACAAAATTGTCAATTTTGCTAAAACAATGCCAAAACTAATTTTTATAAAAGGTAACTTGAAATTAATAGCAAAGATAGTTTGAATTACACAAATTAAACTGAGTACAACACTTTTTAACTGAAAATTACAAATGGAAATGAACTTAAGACAAGAACGACATAATTAAAAATAAAACTACACTACTTAGCCACTGACTGGTCTATCTTTTCTTTTCTTTGACTTATAAAGACCCTGGCTGTATTCTCTGTCAATCCCACTTCCTTGTGAGCCATTAGATGGGCTTCTTTTGATCTGAGCCCTTCAAACATCATTTGGCGGGAAAATTATTTGGAGCAATTGGGTGGATTGGGTGAGGGCATTTATGAGGAGGGGGGTTGGTTGGGTGTAGGTGATAGTATTAATTGAGATTGGTAGGGTTGGTGAGAAAAATAGAGAGGAGGGGGGACATGGAGCTGGAAACCAGGGAATGGGATGAAGGAGGGGATGATGTAGTTTGACCGGGGTGTTGACCGGGTATAATATTAGAGATGGGGTGGGCTTTGTGTTGGGCTAGGGATTAGGATGTGGGCTGGATTAGGGTGCTGGTTTGGTTTATGGATCAAATAAATAACAAAGGGCCCTTTTGGTTAAGTTATATCACAAGGACCAATATTGTAAATACTGAATTTTGAGGGGCCTGATGTGTAAATTTTCCAAACTATTCCAAAGGACTAAACTTGCAATGTTTATTATTCCAATTACCAAAATTTGCATTTTTCCATTTAAAAATTCCTAGGGACCAATATTGCGAATTTCCAAAACTGAGGGACCAAAATTGTAATTTCCTTAAACTTTTCATCCAGGGATCAAATGTGATAACTTTTGAGTTTCTAAGGACCAAAAATGATTTTTCTTTCAAAAATATCCCACCAGGGACCAATTCTGCCAAATTATGAAGATCAGGGACTAAACTTGTAAATTTCCAAAACTTTTGGGATTTTTCACCAAAGGACTAAATATGACCACTTATGATTTTAAAAGGACCTTTGGTGATAATTTTCCATATTTTGAATATCCATGGACTAGTTTTGACATTTTATGAAAGTTGGGGGACTGAAACTGCCGATTTTGCAAACTTTGTACATTTTTCATTTGTTTTTGCTCATTTTGCATCTAAAACATATAAAACACAATTTTGAAATATTTTTAGTATTTTGATGCATTACTGAGTGTTTTTGTATGTTTTGCAGTTCAGATTTGACCAAAAATGATGAGTGTTTGAGCACTCATCACAACTCGGAAAATATGAGATTAAAAACTTCCTATGCTAGAATTTTCAAAGTCGAACACCTCATGAAATGTGAAACAAACACTCATACTCTCTCTAATCTAAGTGTCAATTTCGGGGTGATCACTCAAAGCACAGTCATAGTATGTATTATATCATAGGCTTGGCGGTTACAAAAATCTCCACCACTAGAGTTAAGGCCGAAACAATCCTCAAAGGCAATATTGGGTGAACAATTTTAAAGCTAAGGGTGTAGTGTCGTTACTAACATACTGATGAGTGTGTGAATACTCATCATTTTTGGTCAATCTGACTGCAAAAACATTTAAAAACACTCAGAAATGCATCAAAATACTGAAAATATCCTAGAATTGTGTTTTATATGTTTCAGATGCAAAATGATTGAAAACAGATGAAAAACGAACAAAGTTTGCATAATTGGAAGTTTCAGTCTCCTAACTTTCAAAAATTGGCAAAAATAGTCCCTGAGCACTTATTTTAAAAGAAAAGTCACCAAATGTCCTTTTGAAATCATAAGTTGTCATATTTTGTCCTTTGGTGAAAAATCTCAAAAGTTTTGGAAATTTACAAGTTTAGTCCCTAGAGTTTCAATTTTGGCTGATTTGGTCCCTGGGAAATATTTCTTGATAAAAAGTGAATTTTTTTCCTTGGGAAATCACAAGTTATCAACATTGGTCCTTAAAATGAAAGTTTAAAGAAATTTGCAATTTAGTCCCTAAAGTTTCACCTATTGGCAACTTTAGTCCCTGAAGGACCAAAAGTGAAAATTTGCAATTTTTATCTTTGGGTTATTGATACTTGGCAGGAATTACCCTCATGAAAACTTTGGAAAAGTTTCATTTTCAGCCCCCTCATTTTCTGAAAATTACACAATCGGTCCTTGTGTTTTACTTAACTACAAAACCAATTGGACCCTTTATTATTCACAACCCAAAAATAAAATACCAAACCCACCTTATAACCCCCCATGGCCTGGTCCAATCCAACCAACAAACATAAGCCCAACTCCACACCAGGCACAACACCTTCCACCCTTTTAATACTACCCCGTTTATTACCCCCTCCGGTCATCCCTAGTCAAAACCACCCAACTCCCTCCAATACTGTAACAATTCACATTTTCAGGTTAACTTCTATTCCCGAAAATTTCACTATTCATTTTTACTATTCACTTTTACTATTCATTTTCCTGAAATTTTCCCGAAATTTGATTTTTGTTTCATGGCCTCGAGTGATAAATCATTTCCATAGCAAATTAAAAGTTTGACACTCATCAGATCATTTTCGTGAAAGTTATTAAGGAATTACACGTTTTAGGGTAAAACGTCATTCAAAAATTCTACGCACAACGAAACTCGACCGCGTTAAGTGACCCCGCATCAGAAAAATGTTTAGCACTCTCATGATTAATTAGAGAATTAATCATGACTAAGAAAAATATGACCAAATAAACCTCGGCCGTGAGAAACAGGAATTTTCGTTTTTAAGCACTTTTACTTAGCCGTAACCTTAGCCTATACCTGCACCGTGTTTCTAAGACAATTTGAGTTTTCACATTTTTGGAATAAGTCAACATATTTTTCCCTCCTCCTTTGACCAAAAATCATTCCTTGATTTTTGGGCTTACGGTTTTAAGTTTAAAGACATTAAATACCAACCGACAATAGACAGAGTCCAGCCTAGACATTATAAGCCATTTTAAGTCATTAGTATCCTACCAGAAAAGTTACATTTTACTTTTCTCAATTTTACGCAACTTTCGTACATTTTACGTATTACGCGTTTTAGACCCGTGTTTCCAGTTTTAGCAGGATTTGAGCAACCCAATAGAACCTACCACTCATTTTATATTTTATTATGGAGTATATTGATAAGTTCTAGCATATTTATAAGTTTCATATTTTTAGGATACCCGGTTTTACGTTTCGTGACTTAACAACTTACGGTTAGCATTTTACGGGTCCAAAACTAGTCACATAAGTAGGATAATATCAACCAAGACGAAGTCATCCTTCCTATCCCTTTGTGAACCGCCTCTAGGGGGGGGGGGGGGAAATCAGCCCATGTGTCTTGATCTCATGCTTCTAACTCTAGGATGGTTACATGTGTAACTTGGTCACCAAGTTTAGGGAATTTCCTAACACCTTCCTAACCTCCTCATTCTAGCTTATATATACTTCCATTTTATGATAAGAAAACTCATTCCTTCCTTTCTTCATCACTAAAAATGCCACACACATAAATCCCTAGCACCATGATCCTTTGATCTTCAAACTATGAGTTACACTACAAAGTTCAAGGTCTTAGTATTCTCTACCAAATTCTTAAGTTTGTTTGGTGATTCCATGGTTGAATTAGGAGCTACACAAGGTGATTAGGGGCTGAAGTTAATTGGTTTTCACAAGGTATATATCAAGGCTAGCAAGGGTTTCAAGAGTTATGGTGAAGAGTTTACAAGCATAGGTTTAGTGTCCTAGTTTCATACTTGACTTCCTTTCTTTAGAAAGCCAAAAGTTGTAAGCAAACCCTATTACACTTTCTTGCTCAATATCATTTTCATGCTTATTATGTTTCTTTCATGCTATATATGGTCTTTGTATTATGTTCATGATGTATAAAAACTAGTAAAACAAGTTATGGTATATATATGTTAACTTATGTTATTTAAACAAGTAAACTAGTGACTTTTATGGAGAACCTCGACCAAAATAGTATAACTATGATATTTGACACTTACTTAATGTTAAAGAGGACTTAACAAGGAAAACATAGGAATTTGAATCACCCAAAACGAGTACCCGAGTCAAAAGTTATGACCATTTGAAATTACCAAAACTTTACGGCAAAACTGCCAAATACTTTCTGTGACAGAACCTTAAACACGCAAAAAGAGGGCCTTCTGGTCCGTTTCATGAAAAAGTTAAAGCACGAAAGTTGTCCGGAATCACGGTTTCTTCAAAAAGTCAAGTGCACGTCTCCAGAAAACCAATAACGAATGAGATTTTCTTCAGTTTCTTAACAGCTATTTTATATATACCAAAGTGACTATATAATAGTTATGGTTAAATATAACCAAGAGGTCTAATGACCTAAAGTCAAGACCACAACCATGGCTAAAGCCAAGGTTGAGTCTCAAGACCATGGTAACAATGACCAAGGTCACGGCAAAGCCACGGCTAAAGACCATATAACTTTTAAAGATCAAAACTTATTTATATGTTATCAAATACTACAATAGTAGGGAGCCTCATGTGAGGAGTTCATTAAGTAAGCCGTCGAGATGAGTTGTGGATTTGCGAATTAAAGTGTCCTGGCTCCTCGAACGTTTACTCCATGACTTCTGAATTATGTCGGCCCGAACGGTAGTAAGAGATATACAACCTATACATGTTTCATAAACCATTTATATTTAAAGACTTACACTATATACTAAGTACTACATCATGAACATTATGCAAGACATATATAGGCAATTCTTCGTATTCTTAGACGTTACTCCAAACCTAAGTCGCAACGTTCTATTATAGGCTGCTCTTAGAGACTTTCGCGATTCAACTACCACTTTCATTTCTCATTACATAAGCTTAAGGTGAGTCATAGCCCCTACTCTTTTATACTTATTTTAACTCTTTGGGGGAGATACATGCTCAACTACTTGCTTACTTGTACAAATATTCAAAGCATTTATACTTGATTGCATTATACTTGATTTCATTCATACATGACTGTGTTATACTTAATTGCGTTATTCTATTTAGTGGCTAGTAGTTATACTTTGGGAAATGGCACCCAGTAATCTTTTATACTTTGGGAAATGGCACCCAGTAATCTTCTTAACTTTGGGAAATGGCACCCAGTAATCTCTTAACTTTGGGAAATGGCACCCAGTAATCTCATAACTTTGGGAAATGGCACCCAGTAGTCTTTAATCTTTGAGCATTGGCATGTACACATATCGTATACTCATATGTCTTAATCATAATATATATTAGCAGTGGGTTGTGAACACACAGGTTACAAGTCTCTTATGGCGGGACTTGCAACTGAGTGGATTCACGATGCCTTTGCTGTGTGATCATTTTTATAGGCTTTATTTGTTAGACAAACTCTATGAACTCACCAACCATTGTGTTGACACTTTAGCATGTTTATCTCAGGTTAGTAAGGCGATAGCTAGTGCGTGGAACATAGAGTCAAGCTGCATATTTTGAAGACTTACGCTTTTATCATTTACCATTCAAAACATTTTGTATACATTTATGTATCATACTTTGGAATCTCATGTTTGTAACTTTGAATTCATTAATCGAATGGTAACTTTTCAAAACGTCTCATTTAGAGTTCATTTTCTATAACTTGTACTTTGTATTATGAAGTAGCACCCCATTGACACAGTCTTCCGCTGCAGTATTTTGGGGGTGTTACAAATACCACTCTCCTTCCTCACATGTGACCCTGCAATACCACTTCCATCAGCCACCCTACACACTCCTCCACTCCACACCCTACACCAAACAGTCCTCTACATCCCCCTCCTCATTAATTGCCCCAACCAACCTCACCAACCCCCACTAATCTACCAAACCTGTTTTCCCGCCGAAAGTAATATCAAGGGCTCAGATGATTTCAAGCCAATCCAATGGCTCAGGACATGATGGGATAGATTCAGAGGACCACATGGACCCTTATAAGTAAAGAAAATAAGGCAGGAAGAAAAGGCAATTAGCTAGTTAATGTAGAAATAGATTTTTAGGAGTAGACTAATTTAGTAAGATTAAATTGTAATTCTTATCTTAAATTTCAGTGTTGTTGTTAGTTTCCAGCTTTGAAGTTGTAATCATTTGAAGTTTTTATAAAATGTCAGTTTTCATTTAAATAACTAGCAATTTAATTTTCAGAAATTTAATATCATAAAGTTGTTTCTATCTTTAATTTATTACTTGCATAAGCTCATCCAAGCTCCTTGATAGCTTGTGATGAGTTTTGCTTCACTGATTATGCTTAATTGGATTTAGCAATCCATGGTCAACAAAAGTCAATAGAGCAAGGTTAATGAGATTTGGGGTACTCAGCAGTGGATTAGGGTTGTCTTGGAGTGGATTAAGTCTATCTAAAGATAGGCTTGGATTGTGAATTACCCTATGTCAGTTAAGATTTGGAATCTGTAAGGTCTTAATTTCACTTTTATTTCATTATTTCATTTCATAAGTTTTGGTTTAGGTCTGTGTTAGTGTAGCTATTTGCTGTGGATTGCTCAAACTTGATCATGTTTTAGCCATATTTGATATAATTAAGCTTGTTTGATGTTCCTAGTCTTAGTTAGCTTCCTATGCCTCATTGATCATAAATCTGCAATTCTTTGTTTGAGTTATTTATCATTGAGTATTGTGGTTAAAATAGCTTCATATATTGATATTGCATCTGTTGTGATAACTGGTTTAGTAGTATTGGTCTTATTCTGCAAGTGGTAGTGCAATCTCATAGTTTTAGGAGTGTTTGGCTTTAGTTGATAATCTGTGTTCTAGCTTGTTCATGCTCATGCATTTAGCTCACATAGCTCACATTAGGTCAGTAGAGGATAGTTAAGTATTAAAAACCATCATTTGTTCATCAGAAAGTCAAACCCATTTTAGAATTCCTTCTCAGGTTCACTGTTGGTTTTGTAGAATCCAAGATCATGCATACTAGTTTATAAGTTGTTGTTTTAACTTAATTTAGCCTTATTATAGCTTATAATATCATTTTCAATCACTTAGGACCATTCAAATCTCAATGTAGTCAACTTTCATGAAAACCAATAAAAGTCAAAAAGTGCATGTTCTTAGTTTTTCCAAATATGGGATGAATTGTTCTGATTTTTCTGTTTGGAAGTAGGGTCTGAAATTGTTACATGATAAATTCACCCAGCTGAGCTTTAAAAATCCACCCTCATCTTATTTTTTAGAATTTTATTGGTGGCTTATTGGAGGGTTTAAACAGGGCTGCAGGCCTCTGTAGTGCCCTGCACCCAGCTTACCCCCTCACTGACCCATTTTTAGTTCATCATATCTTGTTCATTTACTGAGCATTTGGCTTGATGTTTGTTTATTTTTGAAGTTAGTAGTACTGAGTTGTTGTATCTAGTTCTTGTTTGCATTGTTATAGCTTATTAATGTGCTTATTTTTGATCCCCCATTTGCCTCACCCAACTTAGTCCACTGATTAGTCAATGTTGATTGTGGGTGTTTCATAAGCTAATTTTGAGCTTGTTTCTCAAGCTTTTCCTGAACTTTGGATTTTTTTGGAAAGTTAGTAGTACTAACTTCCTATTTCCTAGCTTAGATTGCCTTTTTGAGCTTATTTGCAAGGCTTATTTAAGCCTGCTATTAGCCCCTTTCAGGTCTATTGGTTTGTGTTAGTTGAGAGTGCTTATTTTAGTTTGTTTGTTGATCAAGAGTGCTTATTTGTTAGTTTCAGCTTACATACACTTACCTCAGTATATTTCCATCTCCTTTTTACTCAAGTTCTAGATAGTAGCTTATCAGTTAGCTTTTGTTAATTAAAAAATCTCATTAAAGTCATATAAGCCCACTGCTGGGAATTTGGGTTCCTACTGAGCTTATTGTAGCTTTTCATAAGTTTTGGTTTTGTAAAAGTTTGCTATTTTTATTGTTGAAATATTTGTGTAAAAGAAAAAAATCAAAAATAAAATAAATTGCAAAAAGTGCAAGAGGTGGGTTTCAAACCCTGGACCTCCTGCACCCCAAGCACACACTCCACACCACGCTTAACCAACTGCCCTAGGGTCTTTAGTCATTCACTTCTTACTCTTTTTATTATTTAAATACATCTTGTTTCTTTTAGCTTATATAAGCCTTTTAGCTTATCCCACAACTTATTAATAAGCTTGTGGGACTTTTCATATTTTTCTTAGACTTCTGTTAGTATAAAGTATTTGTAGAAAAAATTTCAGATTTCTTTAAATTAGTTTAGTATTTATTTTGATTTAATTTAGTTAAAATAGTCTTTAATTTATAATAATTATTTAAAAAGTAAAAAAAACATATTTTTCTTTTTCTTAAAATTTTATTTTATCATTAGGATCGTAGAAATATAAATTTCATGTCCGTAGGGTTAGCGTAGCTCAAATTTCACTTTTTATTTTGCGCACTCGCGTTTGTTTTGATTTAAACGCGCGTTTTAAATTTCAAATACGTTTCTAAGTAATTTGGTTTTATGTTTTCATTAATATAGGTTATTTGAGTTGTTTTAACTTGTATTTCCTTAGCGTAATCGTTCAAATCACTATTACCGCTTTCCTGTTCAGAATCACCCGATCAAACCCGCTTTAATACCATCACACCTCGTCAGGACATAACGACCCGGGGAAACCCCTATACTTCCACGGAGATTGACTCTAAGCTGTTGGACCTTGTTGACCATTTACTTGGTTGATTTAGGTTGACCGTTTGGAGCCAATAAAATTTTGTCGCCGCTGCCGGGGAGGTTGTGCGCGTTTTATAAAATGGTTTGCAGATTAGTGAATCTGGATATACACTCATTGTAATCGTGTAATCGTGAAACGATCTTATCCTTTAATGTTAGCTACGACGTAGTTGTGATGTTGGTTACGCCGTAGCTTCTTAGGGTTTCCACTTATGCCGTAATCTTGAAGTGTAGTTACGCTGTAATCTCGACAAAATTTTGGATCACGTAATGTTTCTTAACTATGCCATAACTCTATCTGTGGTTACCGCGTAGCCTTCATAGCTCACGAATTCTTCTAAGTCTTCAAATGATTATGGCATAACCCATAAGTTGGTTACGCCGTAACTCTTGATAAGCATTGACTAATCAATGAATATTTGAATTCCTGGCTACGACGAAGTTGAGAGTATGAGCTACGCTGTAGTTAGCTTCAGCATACTAAGATTAGTAATATCTTCAAGCACTTTCCAATTTCCGCGTCTCTTTAGCTCCTATGCTCGTTTGTAACCTGGAAACGAAATATAGAGAAATCAAAGTATATATCCATATAACAAACACAAATAACGAGCATATTAGGGGGAAATTGACACTTAAATATCAGGATTATTTGATGTCATCAAATATCCCTCCACTTGAACTCTACTTGCCCTCAAGTAGACCTTATTAGGATCATTTCTAAAAGGATGTCCCCCAAGCAACTCGGAAAATATGAGATTAAAAACTTCCTATGCTAGAATTTTCAAAGTCGAACACCTCATGAAATAGGAAACAAACACTCATACTCTCTCTAATCTAAGTGTCAATTTCGGGGTGATCACTTAAAGCACAGTCATAGTATGTATTATATCATAGGCTTGACGGTTACAAAAATCTCCACCACTAGAGCTAAGGCCGAAACAATCCTCAAAGGCAATATTAGGTGAACAATTTTGAAGCTAAGGGTGTAGTGTCGTTACTAACATACCATGGCGAAAGCGACAAAGATCATCGATACATGACCAGAACGCTGGCCAAGACACCAATGACTGCTCGACAATCACCTAGGTACGATGCATGACTATAGGGTAGGAAAAAACATAGGAATGCACGTAATGGGTGAAAAATAAAAATAAACAAAGCAAATAGTCTAAGCCTACAACCAAGTCATCACCGTTTTCCGTTCATCCAAAGTCCAAGCTTCAAAACTCAAAAACCGGATCATAGCAAGCACATGTGCCATTAGTGGACCTCATGATGGTCACATTACTTGGTCTTCGTGTTGGTATAGAATCATGACCAACTCAATTCTTTAAATGTGATCGAAGTGGCCTCCTATATACTAAATCTTTGATATGCTCATAACTCGGTGCTATACAAGGGTGCACCAAATACTACAACTATTTACAAACGAAATTCACACAGTTTTTAGAACTCCACACTTAAGTTGAAGTGTGTAGAGAATATAGCACAAACTACATGGGTTGCCTCCCGCGAAGCGCTAATTTTAGAGTCTATAGCTTGACTCTCTTGATTAGTGATGACATTAAATAAGTACATTATATTATCATCATTTGTCCTATTTAATTGACTTGTTTTGTTATTGTTGATACAAAAGTTGGGCATTCCTTGTTTGGGTTCCTGTTCTCGTACCAATTAGATCTTAATGCTTGAGACCTGCGCACTAAGAAAGCAAACAAACACCGTTAGGCTTATCATGGGATTGTCTCCCACGATTATCCTCCGGCGTGAGAGTAAGTAATCAGTTTTAGGGTGGTATAGAAGAGTTAGGGTTGTAAGTCGTACCTTTAACGAGAGTTATGATATTCTTTATATTGGCACAAAATCCTTATTGGATACGTGTTCCTTACCCTTCGGCGTATAATGCCTATCCGGTCTACGGATCTTTATCCCATAAATAAGAGATCCTTATCTAGACCATAAATACTTTATTTAGGTTTGGGCTTTCGTGAGCCTAAACCGTTAGCATGGTGGCCCAATTCATTGTTATGATAGCCCACTCGTGGTGGGCTTGGGCCTTAGTAATGTTCATTAATCGGGTTCGTGACCCAAATATGGACTATACGTCATCATGTCCCCCCAGTCTAGTATGCGTAGGTATTAACCATGGATGCTAGACTAGTAATATTAGCGGCAAGCGTGGCGGGGAAGATTCTATTATTTCCCACCAAAAATGAGATACGATGTATCTAGCTTTAAAGTGTCCCACGCATCCCTTGAAATACGTGAAAAAGTGCATGTACCTGTTTGTATTCCAACCACACGATGGAGGTAGTGGGATCCACGTGTCGTTCATACAAGGCATGGGGAAACCTTATATAAAGGGATCTCATTGTCACTGTGTTTACCACAGTTAAAAACGCCATTTTCTCCATATTAAGAGTCATCGTCTAAGAAAAAACAAGTATTTTCGAAGGTAATTGCGCGTGCGCACTCGAGTTAAAAATGGTTCGTCAATTAGATGAGTTCCGTTCTGAGATTGACGAGGATGAACTACGTCAGTTCACCTCCGATTAGTTCATCCCGCTTGCGGTGCATCCGGAAGTACCGGATGCGGACGCATGTATCGCAGACTTCCCTAATGGGAAAATAGGGGTATACACGCGCTTCTTTGAGTTTGCAAACCAGCGCGTGCCTATATCCCTATTCTTGAGCAACGTGCTCAACTCCTACCGTCTGCATATCTCTCAGCTGCACTGTATAGGTGCGGCAAAAATAACAAATTTTGAAGTAAACTGTCATTTACTTGCGATAAACCCTACCATTAATCTCTTCCGCGCGTTTTACCACACAACGTGGTCAAACGGGTGGGTTACTTTTTCTAAGCGCCTAGGGCGCTACCAATGTTATACTAAGAAAGTAGACGCCCTTAGGGGTTGGAGGGAAAAGTTTTTCTAGGTAGATGATACGGTATACCCTTCACTCTTTGAGTTTTATACTCAAGGGATGCTGCTAAAGGATGAGCGCCCCGATCCCAGTATGTAAAACGTGGAGGATGCGGAAACCATTAATGGTAACCGCATCCCAATCAACTCCTATCCCGAGGAGTTTCTGGTTCATATGGGAATGAGTCGCAACTACTTCGGAGGTTTTGATGAAGTGCCAACATTTTTGGATGAAAGCGGCCGAGGTGGGTGCTTGTCCTTTCTTATCCTCGCATTTGTAATGTAAGCGCTCATTCATATTCTAACTTTATCAAATAACTTATTCTCTGCTGTTTGTTCATGTGTTGCGCAGAGATGGATTTGTTCTCCATAGTGAGGTTGGCAAAACCCTTACAGGTTACTATAGGTGTGCGCCCATTGAGGGAAGGTGAAGTACCTGTTTTGGAAGCCGCAGCCGAACATCTTTTTGAGCCTGTGCAAGAGGAATCTTCTGGTGTCTCGCAGCCCCTACTGAACGCTACTCCAGTTCAGACTGTTCCTGCGCAAGGAGTACCAGCTTCTGAGACTGCACGCACTGAGTCATCTGAGGGTGTCAGGATCCTGAAGGTTGATACCGATTCTGAGGAGGAGCACTAGGGTACTAAGCGCAAGGCTGCTGATGATGGTGGTGAGGGTACTTCTAAGCACAGGTGCCACGTTATCTCTGTGGATGAGTCCACAGATGAGGAGGCTTCACCATTTATTACTGCGTGTGACACTGCGGAGACCTCCTCTCCTATGTAAGTGATAATGTCCCTGTTCTTCTTCATTTATCTTTTGATATGCTGTATTGACTCGTTGTTTTTTGTATGCAGTGACAAGGCTGCAGGGAGTGATGCAGAGTATGTGGAGCAGGTATCTCCACAGGTGACTCGTTCTCCCGTGGAGGAGCCATTAAAGGCAAGTGAAGAGATGTCTGCGGCTGCTAACCGTCAGGCTGAGTTAGTTACTCAGCTCAAGGCTCGATATGTTGGTGAAGGTAGCAACCTTGCACAGAAGGACAAGGAAATTGCGCTACTCAGGGAGCAATTGGCTGATGCGCGGGTGGATGCAGAATCAACAACTGCGCTTGCTAGGAGGCTTGCGGATGAGAGGTTGTCCTTGATGGTGGAGATGAAACGCGAGCGTGCTGCTACTGAGCAGTACAGATCCGGCTGCGCGTAGGGGTTGAAATACTTGCAAGAAAATAGGAGCAAGCATTTCGCCCAACTTGATGAATTCCGCGAGCGTGTGGAGACAGCTCTGAAGGTGCAGGAGAGCAAGCTGCGCAAGTTGAGTATCGAGTATGATGAGGAGTTGTACTCTCATCTTATGTCTGCTATTGATGAGCGCAGGTACTTATTCCTTTTTTGATTTCTTTTGCCACCTGTATGTGCTTTAATTCTCTTTATCTTCTAACGCACGTATTATTGCGTGTAGATGGTTAATCAGTCATGGTCTCCGCTTGGCTGCTATGGGTACGCTGGAGTCCCAAGAGGTTGTGGAGGCCTTTAGGAAGGTTGTGGAGTGTGCCATAGTGCGTGGCAAGGCTCAGGCTGTGGAGGAGCTTCATGAGAGCAAGATGCTGACGGTGCCGCTCGTAGAAGTGTCTGGCTATAAGGCGGATGCTTATGATGAGCTTGTGAAAGCAATGGAGAAAATGAAGCTGTTTGAGCTTCCCCGTATCGCGCAGCTGGAGCATGACCAGGATCAACCGATTACGATGATTATGGAGGGGTTAGTCCTGGGGAGACACATCCTAGAGGATGCGGAGGCTCAACATGACTATTTTTTGAGGCCGGATGTATCGCAGCTGCAAGTGCCTGTGTTCGCGCAACCGCGTGAAATCCTTAACCCGTTCGCCCTTGAGAAAGAAATTTCTTTGAAGGAGTGCTTAAAGGCCCACCTGATAAAGGTTGCGCGTAAGAAGGGCGTGAAAGGGAAGGCTATTTTGTGCGGTGTTGGCGCGGCCCATCTTCCCAGGTCTGATGGAATTCCCGTCAGCGTACCGGCAGTATCTCAGGAGGATAGCATCCTGTTGAGAAGGCTGAGTGAGGCCGGGGAGTTGGCGTCTACAGCTAGTAGCTCAGGGCATAGACGCGCTCACAGCATGTAGATATCATCATCTTTTTAGTATATGTTGATTTTTTAACTTGTATAAACTCATGGTTTTGGTGAATAATATTTATCTTTTGTACGTCTTGTTTGTAGCATTTTGTACTTAGATTATTTGTCTTTTCGTGAAAGACTTGCCAAGAGTCAAAATTAAAACGTACTAAGGAAAATTTGTATTAAGTCCATAAGTTAATAAATATATGTGAATAAAAATTCATAAGTGTATGGATAGCCTTGCAGCGTGCTGCAAAATACTATATCAAGGAACCAAGAGTCTTGGCTCCTAAATTGCTAAACGTGCACAGTGTGCGTTGTTGCGTATCCTTCATGGGATGCGCATTAAACTTACTTCAATGTCTTGAGAATAAGGTGTTTAGCAAGGATGCGTGATCCAATGTTGATGGGTTTGCAACCCTCTTACTCAACGAGTTATTTAGTAGGTTTACTCATCCTTTCTGCAATCGTAGGCCTTATTAAGTGCATGCACACCATGTAGGCAAAATATAAAGTAACAATATTGAGACATAATTAAAAATGTAAGCAATAATGTTAAATGTGTTATGGAGTTAGCTAGAAACCAGAACGTTTTATTAATACTTGCAAGTTTTTGAAAATAAAAGACAATTCCCTAAAAAAAAAGAAAATTCAAGTACACGGACATTTATTAGGCACTTACTAAAGTGCAGAGTTGTCTGTGCGTGGGCCATAGCCTGTCCTAAAGATAGCATCTCTTGAGATTGCAGATGTTCCAAGTGCGTGCTAGCTCATGGCCTTCCATATCACGTAACTTGTATGCACCGTTGCCTAGTGCATCTGTGACCTCATAGGGTCCTTCCCATTTGGGTCCAAGCTTGCCCATGTCTTCTGCGCGGCTTGCATCATTGGTGCGGTATACAAAGTCTCCTGGCCTGAAAGAAGTGTTTCTGACTTTTGCATCATAATACTTCTTCATCTTTGACTTAGCCTATGCTTCTCGTATAGCTACACGTTCGCGCCTTTCTTCTAACAGATCCAAGTCTATGCGTCGCTCGTCGTCATTAGTTGCAACATTGATTTCCGCCGTACGGATAGTTAGCATTCCAATCTCGGCTGGTATAACAGCTTCTGTCCCATAGACGAGAGAGAATGGTGTATCTCCCGTGCTGGTTTTTATTGTCGTGCGGTGTGCCCATAAAACATGTGACAATTCATCCACCCACCTTCCTTTGTGTTTATCGAGGCGCGCTTTTATTCCTTCGCCCAGACTGAGATTCGCGTGTTCAACCAAACCGTTGGTTTGTGGGTGCTTGACTGACGCGAAATGCTGTGTAATGTTTAATTGCGCGCACCAGTCTTTAAATGGGTTGTCACGGAATTGTTTTCCGTTGTCCGAGATAATTTCTCCAGGTAGGCCAAAGTGACATACAATGTTGTCCCAAATGAAGCGTTTGCCTTGTTTTCCTGTGATGCTTGCCACTGCTTTTGCCTCGATCCACTTAGTAAAATAATCTATGGCCACTGTGAGGAATTTTAGCCCTCCCGCTGCAACTGGAAAGGGGCCTGCGATGTCAATGCCCCATTTATAGAATGGCCATAGTGAGGTGATGGGGGTTAGCTCTTGTTGTGGTCGGCGCGGGATTGGCATGTGGACTTGGCAATCGCTGCATTTCTTTATCATATCCCGCGCATCGCGGTGCATAGTAGGCCAATAGTATCCTGACCGCAGGGCGCGTGCCACTACAGACCGTGGTCCTGAGTGCATACTGCATGAACCAGCGTGAATCTCTCGGAGTACGTAATCTGCATGAAGAGGTCCAACGCACCGGAGCCATGGTTGTAGGAATGAATGTCGATATAGGATGCCATCTCAGAGTTCAAATCTCTGCGCTGTGCGCCGTACCCTACGAACGTCCTTCTGTTCTTGTGGCAAGATCCCTTTGCTTATGAATTCAATGATAGGTGTCATCCATGTAGGATCCTGTTGCTCTATCACCGTGGATATTTCCGTCTCCGAGATTGATTTATTCTTCAAAGTTTCTACCAATACCTGTTTTGACAGGTGCACAAAGCTTGTAGATGCGATCTTGCTAAGCGCATCTGCTTTCCTATTTTCTCCTCTAGGAACTTATTTGATGGTGAACCTGTCAAAATTCTGGATTAGAGACTTGGTCTTGTCGAGGTATTGGATCATGTGTTCCTCCTTAGCCACATATTCGCCTAGCACGTGATTTGCTACTAGCCGGGAATCTACATTTGCCTCTAAGTTGCGTACACCCATTTGAGTTGCAATGCGTAGTCCAGCAAGTAGGGCTTCATATTCTGCCTCATTGTTTGTGGCTGTGAATTCAAAACGCAGTGCGTAAGTGAATTCCATTCCATCTGGATTAGTGAGGATAAGGCCTGCGCCTGACCCATCCACGCACGAAGATCCGTCCGTTAAGAGAACCCATGGTTGTTGTAGCGTTACCTCACTCCTTGAAGGTGGAGTATCGGTATCTGGCTTCTCAATGATGAAGTCTGCCAATATCTGTCCTTTAATCGTAGTGCGTGGTCTATAAGAGATGTTGTGTTCGCTTAATAACACGCTCCATTTTTGTAGCCGTCCCGATGCGTCAGGTTTAGAGATAACTTGCTTGATAGGTTGGTCCGTGATTACAGCTATTGGGTGTGCCTGAAAGTATCAACACAACCTTTTAGCTGCGAATACTAGAGCTAGGACCAGTTTTTCCATAGCGGTGTAGTTAGTCTCTGTCTTCTTGAGTGCTTTGCTTACAAAGTATATTGGTGTTTGAACGGAGTTCCTATCTGTCAATAGCACCGCGCTGACTGCTCCATGAGTCGCAGATAAGTACATGATCAATTCTTCCCCTGGTCGGGGTGCGACAAGTTTGGGAAGTGCTGCTATATGTTGCTTGAG
Organism: Artemisia argyi; assembly: GCA_030686995.1. Taxonomy (NCBI): domain Eukaryota; kingdom Viridiplantae; phylum Streptophyta; class Magnoliopsida; order Asterales; family Asteraceae; genus Artemisia; species Artemisia argyi. The sequence continues at coordinate 68,805,556 of CM060708.1, forward strand.
CTGTTGGAAAGCTTCTTCCGCTTCCGCAGTCCACCGAAAGTCTCCCTTTTTTGTGCACTTCGTGAGTGTCTTAAAGAGAGGGAGTGACTTGTCTGCTGACTTGGACAAGAATCGATTTAGTCCAGCTAATTTTTCGTTTAATGACTGGACTTCTTTCAGCGTGCGTGGTGAAGGGAGTTCAATGACAGCTTTTGTCTTTTCTGGGTAGGGCTTAATGCCGTCAGGTTCTATCAAATACCCAAGAAACATACCCTCGGTAGCGCCAAAGGTACACTTCTTGGGATTTAACTTCATGCTGATCCTTCCGAGTATTGTGAATGTTTCCTCAATGTTACGCACCAATTCTTCCTCAGTATGATTTCCAGGTTGCAACCTACTTGCTTTTCAAACGCATTGTCCACCAAACGCTGATATGTTGCTCCCGCATTCTTTAGACCAAAAGGCATTTTTGTATAGCAATAGACCCCTTGACTTGTGTGGAAGGCTGTTTTCTCTTCATCTTCCTAAGCCATCTGAATTTAATGGTACCCTTTGTATGCGTCTAGGAAACATTTAAAGGGGTATCCACACAGGGATTCTACCTTCCAGTCTATTTCTGGTAGCGGGTAGCAATCCTGTGGACAAGCTTTATTAAGGTCAGTGAAGTCCACACACATTCTCCAACTGCCATCGCTCTTTTTTACCATTACTGGGTTGGAAAGCCAGTCATGGTAGTAGACCTCGCGCATGATTCCTGCGTCTACAAGTTTGTGTACTTCTTCCAAAATGGCTTTTGCACGATCTAGAGCCTGGCCGCGCTTTTTTTGTCGTATTGAAGGATATCCTTGTCGGATTTGTAGCTTGTGCTCCGTGATGGATCGTGGTACTCCCGTCATGTGCTTTGGTTCTCATGCAAAGATATCTAAATTCTTTTGTAGGAGTGCACACACAGCTGCTTTGCCTTTGTCAGACAGCGACCCTCCAATTGATACTTTTTGATCTGGGTAGTCAGGGTGAATTGCAACCTTTATGTTTGACACTTTGACTGCGCACTGCTCTGGAATATTCTCCTTTTTGCTTGTCATCGTATTGCATTCTTTAGGTGACACAACGGTATTGTAAAGGGTCACTATACCTCCATCTACTGGGAATTTGAGCATCCCATGCGCTGTGGACGGTACAGCGCGCATGGATGATATTCCAGGTCTTCCAATGATGCCGTTGTACGGAGAGGGAGATTTGATTACCATGAAGTTCATCCAAGCTGTTGTAGAGTGCTGCTCGTTGCCAACGACCACAAGTAAGCGCAATTGCCCCATGGGCCATATCTTCTCTCCTGTGAAGCCTGTCAGCGACGTCGTGGCCGGAGTTAACTGACTTTGTATCTCAGGTCGCAGCCTTTTGAAACAATGTTCGTACATAATATCTGCAGATGCTCCTCCATCGACATTCATGCGGCGGCTATCGTGACCCCCTGTATGTATTTCAATGGTGAGCGGCTCCACTACAGCGTTGTCTATAGCGAGAGTGGGGAAGGAGATTTCGTTCTTAGAGGAGAACTTTTGCTGACTTTTTGCTTCGTCTTTCGCTGCCATGATTGTATCATGTAGATGGTGTCGGCCTTGTCTTTGGGTGTCTCCTTCTTACCTCCATTCTTCTGTTTGTCCTTTCCTTCTTTGATATTCTTAACGAGGTGATCCATTCTACCCTCTTTTACTAACTTTTCGATTAGTTGTCGTAGTTGGACACACTCGTTGGTAGTATGGCCCTTTTGTCCATGGTATTCGCAGTATCCATTCCCTACGCGTCGATCCTATGGGGTGCGTATTGGTGGCGGTTTCGGGAAGTTTGCGCCTTCTGTTTCAAATATCTCCCTCGGAGTCTTTGTGAGGGGAGTGTATTTGTCGTTTCCCTGACTGCGATAATTCTTGCTGCGGTTGCTACTCTGGTCATTGGATTGTCTCCTAGGCTCTTCTTGTGGCCTATAATTTGAGTAGCCTTTTTTGCTATCCGCAGCAGCTGCTTCTCCTTGGATAAAGGACCTTGTGCGCTTCATTAGTTCATCAAAGGTTTGGGGAACCTTATCATTTAATTTCCTAATGAGCTCTGGGTTATTAATCCCATTCATAAACCTTGAGATTTTTAGTACTTCAGGACACGCCTTGATGTGTATATATTCATCCTTAAAGCGCTCCACGTAAGCACTTGTTGATTCCCCTTGGTGCTGTTTTACTCTGGCCAGTTCAACAGGGTTCTTGGCGCACTTCTTTCTTTGAGTGAAGTTCAAGCGGAATGCTTTTCGCAACTCTTTAAACCCGTTTATGCTTCTTCGTGGAAGCTTTCTAAACCAAGTTCGCGCATTCCATACTAATGTAGAGTTAAACATATGGCACCACACGGGTTGTGGCCAATTTTAGATAGCAGCAGCGGATTCAAAAATTTTTAGGTGGTCATCAGGATCACCCGTTCCATCATATGTTTTAATATTGGTGGGCATGCGCCTTTTCTTGTGATCCGAATAATCACTGATGCACCGTGTGAATGCATCAACCTTTTGGCGGCGCCAAGGAAGAGATATATCTTCGTCTACTTCCTCGCGATGTCTTCTTCTGGACTTCCAGTGTCCTGTCTCTTTGTCCGAGGAGTTACTTGAGGAGGAGTTCTCCCTTCTGCGGCACTTACGCCATTTTTCCTCAGAGTCTGAGCTTGAGCGGCTTTCACTTGGGGAAATTCGTCTTCCCAGTCTATCATGAATTCTTTTGCTTCCAGACCTTGAAGAGCTCTCGCTCGGTGAGCGTTGCCATCCAAGTCTATCTTGCATCCTACGATTACCAAGTCTAGTGTGGACATTGGCATGCCACTCATTGTCCTCGTATTGTGAATCAGATGCTGTGCCAAGTCTAGCGTGGACATTGGTACGCCTCTCATTGTTTTCGCGCCCCTCCTTCCGGTAGCGCGATGGGGATGTTTCGTATCCTGAATTAAAGTTAATCCGGGCTTGTAGGCTCTGACTTGACCTTCTCCTTGCCTCCTATTGCATGAGGTTGGTTAAAGTTTCATAATTTTGAGATACAAAATTACTTAACGTTAACTCAAGCGCGTCCTCTTCCAGCGCAAGGATATTTGCTTCCGTATTAGGTCCCCTATCTCGGTTAGGTGTGCCTGGCGGCACAGTGTTGTCCACGATGGGTGCCGTTTGATGGGGAGTATTGAAGAGAGTGCGCTGAAGTTCTTCAGTACTTGGAACCACCGTGGTGGTCTCGGCAGTCCCTATGGGCAATTCTACCGTTGGGAGAATTAGGGTTGGGCCTGACTCTTGGTGACCAGGCGCATTGGTTGTTCTAGAGGCCTGCCTAGAGGTCGAATCTTGATGGTTCCTCCTCTAGGGGTCACCACGTGTTTTTTCCAACTGCGGAGTCTGCTGGATTGAGTTTTTGTGTTTCATCATTCTAGTTCTTAGTGCAGTGTCCCACGGATGGTGTCACTTGTTGATTCAAAAGTTGTGCGTTCCTTGTTTGGGTTCATGTTCTCGTACCAATCAGATCTTAATGCTTGAGACCTGCGCACTAAGAAATCAAACAAACACCGTTAGGCTTATCGTGGGATTGTCTCCCACGATTATCCTCCGGCGTGAGAGTAAGTAATCGGTTTTAGGGTTGTATAGAAGAGTTAGGGTTGTAAGTCGTACCTTTAACGAGAGTTATGATATTCTTTATATAGGCACGAAATCCTTATTGGATACGTGTTCCTTACCATTCAACGTATAATGCCTATCCGGTATATGGATCTTTATCCCATAAATAAGAGATCCGTATCTAGACCATAAATACTTTATTTGGGTTTGGGCTTTCGTGAGCCGAAACCGTTAGCATGGTGGCCCAATTCATTGTTATGATAGCCCACTCGTGGTGGGCTTGGGCCTTAGTAATGTTCATTAATCGGGTTCGTGACCCGAATATGGACTATACGTCATCAATTATATTTTGTATGAGAATTGATACTTAATTTTTTTACTTTAGTAATTCTCAGGTAAAAACAAGCAATTGGTAAAACTTGGCGATTTTGGACAAAAAAATGGAGATAAATGATCAAGATGGAAAAAAGTCTACTGAACTCAAGGAGATACGCCGTATCATTCTAGACAGATACGCCGCATCATCATACTTAGATGAATTCGAAGACCATTGCCTGACTTTGAAGCATGTGCCGCATCTGATTATATCATGCGCCGCATATGAAACCTTGGTCAACGAAGAAGAACCAACTTGTTCTACTCTAGATACGCCTCATCTCATTATCAACATGCGCCGTATTACTATCAAGACTTCGCCAAATACAATCCAAGACGCTGAAGGACATGCACCGCATAAAGATTCAAGATACGCCGCCTCTAAAGGCACTGTACGAATATTCCAGAATATAACAATCTTGGGCCCTACGCGAAGTTAAGTAGATGCGCCGCATCTACTTAGTTAATGCGCTGCATCTACCCCTCTGACAGAAACTATAAATACCCTAAGACCTAGACAAATTTTGTGGGCATCAAAACCCTAAGGAGACAAATTCAGACGAGAAGGCAACACAAGACACACCTCAAACGAAGATCTTAGAGTAGAAAGAAGTTCCTGAATGTATTTAATTCATTAAGTAGTTTTGTTTTATTGTATTAGTAAACTATAATCCATCAAGATTTATGGGCTTGTGGCCGCTATACTGCTCCCCTTAAAATTGCTTTCCCATCGATTATTAGTTTATATGAATTTTTTTGGTTCTTTGTATATGTGCTTTGATAACCTCTGTGTCTAGCCGTCCTTGGCTTGGGCTGCCATACCCCCTCCACGCTTACTTATCTAGCATCTAGAAAGTAAGATAGGCATAAGTGATCATTAAGGGTTTACTCGCCTATAATTAAGATCCAACGAGAGAGAATAGTTTACGATACTCAACATATAAAACTAGCAATAAAACAAGTGACAAACTACTTAACAAAAGGACAGGACTTCTATCTGTATCTATTATCTATCTGTGTACACGTTAGTCTTTCGCTGATTTGTTCTCATTAGTTTAATTAATTACCAAATCTGTGCTAGCCTCTCAGACTAAAACCCCCTTGCGTTAGATTAGATTGTAAAATTAACTTAGTATATTTAAAATACTGATTAGATTAATTAGATATTACGTTTCACTCTTAGTGATCGACACTCTACTTACCACTATATACATATTGATCGGGTACACTGCTCGTTAGGGTGTGTTATAGGAATAAGTCGGCTAAATATAAATGTAAAACTTGACAAGGAAAAATCACCATATACTACACGTGACATAACACGCGCATCAAGTTTTTGGCGCCGTTGCCGGGGAGTGAATTGTTAATATTTGTTTTTCTATTAGTATTTTAAATTAGGTTTTCTAACTTTTTAAATTTTTTAGATTTTTAGAATTTAACTGCTAACTTTGTTGTGTATTAGTTTAATTGCATTCATTGTATATTTGTGGATATTTGTTGTTTTCTTGTTTGTTTATTTTCTGTAATTTTTGTATTTTTTTGTTTTTCTTTGTTTCCTGCATAATCTGTCTGATGTACTTTGCTAATACAAACGATATGGCGCATCTATTTTCTAGATGCAGCCTATGGCGTTTTAATTCTTTACAGCACATCTAATTTAATAAATCGAGTATGGCGCATCTATCCCCTAGATACGGCGTATTCTGTTTTTAATCAGAAACTTTTTAAGAAACTTTAACAGACATACGGCACATCTGTTGTTCAGATACGACGATCACCTTAAGATCATGCGTGACAAGATTGAGAAGAACATGAAGAGTGAATTACTATTATTTCTTTAATCCTTATATAAGAGTAATTGCTAATTGTATTCCCTTGTTTGCTAGTATACTAATATATAAATATATAGTATTTATATAAAAGTAAAGCTTACCTAAAACTATCTTTACTAACAAATATTATCCGTGGAGTTGAAAGCTCACTGAAGACGTTGATAGTGAGAATACGGATAATACCTAGTTACTAGGACATGATATGTTACTCTATCACTCGGCAAGTAGGCCCGAAATCATGATTAATGTTCGCCTTTAGGTTCGTTTGTAAGAAGATCTCAAAACTTCTTACATTGAAAACGATTGAATACGTCATTCGATGTATTCAAGGCATTATACATTTGGGAAGTGCGTGATCCCAAGGAGTTTAGTGTAAAGATTATTGTCTAACACCAACTCCGATAGTGTGGGAGATTATGTGGATTGATAATGTACAAGTTATGTTTGTACCTCCATAGGTTGTGTCTAAACTTCTTGATTCATCAAGTAACAAACAACTTTTACTATCTCCACAACCGAAGCCGATTACACAAGCGCTGGAAAGGCATGAAATTAAGCACTATAGATGAGACAAGCTCTAATCTCACGATGATACTTCTATGACGACATTCCCATGACGCGCTACAACAAGAAGAGATTTACTTGACCATAAACTCCATGATTAGCTCGTGCATTAACCACTTCATGATACGTCATCATCTCTGTCACTATGATGTTCAATGAGGAAACATCTCTTTCGAAATGGAATAATCATTTAACAACATCATTGACATTCCTTTCTTAACCCATTCATGACTATTTCTATATTTCTTTGGAAATATTTAGGTCATCTCATCACAATTCATTTTCTTCGTTCAAATCCCTTCGATTCATTCCCGAAAACCACTCATAACCATTCAAATATTTCACTGGAAATATTAAGTCATCCGTCATATCCTTCTAATGACTATTTATATATCTCACTGGAAATATTAAAAGTCATCTCATCTCGTACATTCTCGTTGTGCATTCCCGAGAATCACTCATGACTGTCTAATTATTTCGCTGGAAATATTGAAGTCATTCCGTATATCTTTCCAACGGGTGTTTACTCGTCTCCTCGGAAATTTCTTGAATCATCAGTCTTAGTTTAGTCTAGTTCCTCTCATCACAAGAATTTATTAGGTATAAATTCTTTTCTCGCGTCAAAAAGTCTTGCCAATTAAGTAAGATGCATTCATCAAAAATCAAAATGATGCGAAAAACTATCTCAGCAGTGCACGACACCACTAAAATTAGTGGTACCGTGTATCTGAGATAGCTCGTTTTTCTTCCTTCATTTCCCTCACTATTCGCATTCAAACAAACCTCTCCTCTCCAAAACACTGCCATAACCGAACCCTCAACCCAAAACTCAATTACACACTTGATAATCAAGATCAAGGCATTACAATTAAAGATTTTCAACCACTACATATTATTCATCACTAATTGTAAGTCAATTGAACCTGATTTCTTTTATTTTGAGTCTAGGGTTTGTTCATCATCATAAAATCGAATTAGGGCTTTTCAAAATTGGTTGAATTTTCATGCAATTAGGACTAGGATTAGACAATGTAGAACAAATATGATTCCCTAAACATAGGATTTTGCATGAACCCATTCTCATTACTCATCCTAGGTCTGAATTTTGCTATCAAAACTCGAATTAGATTATGTGTCTTTAGTGAAATCATGTCTAGGATACTTGAAATTAGATTAGAAGTGATTAGCACTTAAGCTTTTCAACTTTAAAATTGTTTTGGTGCCAAATTGACGCATTTTCCAAACACCCCAATTCCATTATTTTTCGAAAAAGTTCACACGACTAGGTTCATGAAATAACTTTTCTTGCATTGTTGATGCAAACTAAAAACATTTTTACTTGCATACATGATCTCACAAATATAAGTCAAAATACATAACTAATATGTATTATTCGACATATTTGATTGAGCAAAAGCAAAGTCAGGAGCGTTTGGGTAATTTCATTAGTATTATAGTAGAGTCGAAATTACTACACCTCCACATGGTTTACATATAGGCACACACTCTAGAAACATATTTTCTAAACAACTAGTTCATTTCTTTAATCTTTATTTTCATAATAGGTAACAAGATGTACCACATATTTGATTACAATCATGAGCTAACTGATGAATACATTCCCAAAACATCACTCGAACCAAACACTCCTTCTTCCCATATCAAAAACTTTCGTAGCCTTGAGTCTAGGTTCTTTCATGAGGGTCGCATTGTTGAATCCTCATTTCTTGATCATGATTACATCACCTCTATGATTCGAGTAATTGAATTCGACTACCTGTTTCACATCAATGAGTCAATTTGTCCTCGCTTCGTTCTTGAGTTCTATCGACAAGTTAAAATCATATATAATGAGAATCAAACTTTGTCTCTTCAATTCTTAATTCAAAACAAAATGTTTACTCTCACTCTAGATCAATTTGCTCAAATTCTTGGTCTTCCTAATAGTGGGCAATGTTCCTATACCGAGGGTATGTCTCTTAAATCACTCACAAGTCATCGATAAGAGTATGGTCCTTATCACACCTTCATTCCCACACCCAATGAGATCATTGAACACATTCGTCTCCCACAAATAGTCCTTGGTACTCTTCTCGATAATGATCATGTAGAATTCCATGATTCCCACTTCTATGATCTAGACCCACTCAAGATTTGTGTTGATGAAGTTCATCCATATCTCTGAAGATGGGTAGAAGTGCTTCATGAAAATGTTTTCTGTCTTCCATACGTGAGTATCTTCTGGCGTGTTGTGCTCACATGTTGTATTGTCTTGTCACCGAGCAACCATACAATCTTGCTTACTTTGAAGCAAAAAGGATTGCGAATGTTAAGGCTCACCTAGATAAGGCGATTCCCTATGGAATGTTGTTGACTCGTTTGTATCGTTATGTCATGAACACATTCCCTCTACTCCAAAATGGTCAATACTTACATGTCGAACCCGCCATGGCTCCTTTGACCCAAAACACATACATCTCTCTTTACTGGAAATGCTCATCACCTCACATCTATCATGATGAAAATTCCATCACCTATCATGAAGTGTTGTCAAGCGACGATGAGTAAGTGCATGCAATGCGGGGATTCAAGTCAATCAGGATGGAAATCAAAGGCATCAGCCACAAGTTGAAGAAGTTTGAATTAAGAGATTATTTAAGTATCTTTATTAGTACTAGTAAATTAACTATCATCTAACGCTAACTTTGAATGATCTTGGCATCAACAAAATTTTGGGTGCGTCCTATCGTTTTACCACCCAAACTTGGTTTTTAATCAAGTATTTATCTTGGCTAATTATTGTCATTTACTTTCATTCATTCTTCTAGATGAATTTCTTTTGTTATGATTGTTATAAGTCACTTTTCCTAGATGATTACATGCATGCTTCAAAGTGGCCTAAATATAGATTGTCACATGTTTGTGTTAGTTTCTAGCTACGAACATGGTTATGAAAAATATGTGATTATTCTTGAGTGGATTGAGATAATGGGATTTGCTGCAAATAGTTCCTCTAGAATTACCCATTTGGGTAGCCTAAAAACTACAGAATTGGAAAATTTGCCACCAGCAAATCACGACACCACTAAATAGGACACGACACCACTAAATTGAGTGGTACCGTATGGTATTTAGTGGTACCGTACCTCAGACTGACGAATTTTTCCTACTCACTATAGACATCTACACCACTACCCTCAAAAATCTGCAATTAATTGCAATCCTACATGCACCTTAAGATTCCTTTAGGCTTTCCTAGGACATTCCCATCAACTTTAATTTGAACCACACTTGCCCATATATATTAAGCACCATAATTGCAAGCATTTCTTGCAATTCACCATCACACTCAACTCATTCTTACCCATTCACCATGGTTTCCATTGAAACTCCACCAACTCACAACTCTAAGCGATCTAGGATCACCAACAGGCCATCACATAACAATGATGAAGAAATCATCACACCCTCTTCCCGAATCAATCCTACCAAATTCATCATCACCATACTCATCACATTTATAATCATCATCACCATGCTTATTATGATTCATGGGTCAACCTAGTCAACCTCATCAGATTGATATACATAGTGTTAGCTATCTCTGTCATCATCTTTTGGTAACCCCCTCCTCCAACCAATAGCCCAAGCAACTAAGCTTTTATGTTTAGTCATCATCAATAAAAACCTTCGGAACCCTTTTGAGAAGTCAAGAAGCAAATCTTAGGACCTCAATGCCACTTGAGAATGTCACATGTTTCTTGTAATTATCTACTAGTCTAGCTATTGTAATCATACTTTATGTATGATCTTTTATTAATGAATGCATGGGCTCGTTTTATCTTTTGTTTGTGGTTGGATCATTTTCCTTTATGCTTTTGGTAGGATATTTTTCTTAAATGCTAGATGTTAGATATTGTATTTGTGTCATCTAACCTTGTTTTGTAGCATCAACCATTGCTCGATACCTTAGTATGCTCCAAATGAGGGGGAGTATACATCAAGGGGGAGCTTTAGTAGTCTTTTTGCTTCGACAAAAAGGGGGAGAAGCGGGATATATACTCATACTAAAAACTTGTCGAAACTAGTTTTTCACATAAAATGAGTTTATGTTTTGTCATCATCAAAAAGGGGGAGATTGTTGATGCAAATTATGTCTAAAAACGTTATTCTCATCTTTCGATATCTCTATGTTTTGATGATAACAAAATGTGAAACATCTTACGTCAAAATTAACGTAAACAAGTTTTTAGTCGATATATCCGATTTCTACGATAATCACTCTAGGTATGAACAAACAAATTTACAACTTGACAAATGATCAAAGAAGTGAATTTGTGTTTTGAACTTCACATTTTTAGCTTGACAAAACTTTCTTTTCAAAAATACATTTTACAAATTATTTTTGAAATATAAAGAAATGCTTTATTAGGGAATGGTGAGGCGAAAAATGAACCACTTTTAGGGGGTCATTTAAGCCCGTAATTCAATTTATTTGATCAAATATTGCCCTAAATCGTTTCTTTTGTGATTTTAGGTACTTTGGGAGTAAATTCTGGAAAAGAAGGCATTTTGGACGTTTTTGGAACATAAAAGTGAAGAAAACGGCAAAGACTTAATTTTCCTTGCTGGGAACAGTGGATGACGGCGTCAAGAAGAAAATCTTGATGGCGTCAAGAGTAAAAGTGGTGACGGCCCAGAGAGAACGTGAAGGCGTCACCCAAGGCCGTCACGTGTTAACTTGTCAAAACTTGCGCGCGGAGTAGCTGATATTGTTTTGGTCATAACTTTTGCATACGAACTCGGATTTAGGTGATTCAAAAGCCCACGCAAATAGGATGAAGAGATCTACAATTTGGTGAAAAAATGGTCATGACGGCATCAAGAGAAACGAGCTGACGCCGTCAAGATGGGCCGACAGAAAATTAGCCTATAAATATAACATCATAACTTCACTTTTTGTAAGCCCTAAACCCTAAGGTCGATTCCTGGGTTTAGGTGGGTGTTTTTCCAGCAAATTAGAGGGTTTCAATAACTCCATAAACATCTTGTAATGGTTTGATGATTCTATCTTAATTGATGTCTTCAATTATCATTATTGTTGCTTGTTCTTTATTAATTATGCTTGGCTAATTCACCTTGTGTCTACTTATGATTGTGTGAAACTTGTGTATAATTGATTTGATCTCATTGATTTCTTGTTGATGTTTGTGTCTATCTCCATCAATGAGGGCTTGTTGATGTGTGTGTCTATCTCCATCAATTAAGGCGTGACAACTTCAATAGATCTAGTTGGTTTAGTTTATAATTCTTGTTTCCTATTGATTCTTGTTTTGATTGAATGATTTCAATGTTAGGCTTAAGAAAACTGGCAGATCTCCATTGTGTAACATGCTTGAACGTCTTAAGAAACATGAACCAATGTGTACTAGGTTTTATTGGTTGTATTTAATGCATGAGCAAATTCTAGTGATCCCATGTTAGGAGCTTCTTAGCCGGCTCGACATAGGAGTGAAGTAGGCGCTTATAGGATTGGGGAATTAAGTACGCCACCCCATGAATGGTATTAAGGAATACAACCCGTAAATTAAAACAAGATGTGACAATTCAATAGGTAGAATTGGATAGCTAGCAAGGAGTAACATATCATGGGTAGACATGCTTCACTTATCTTGTAGAACCTTAGTTTAGTTTTCTTGCACATTAGTTTAATTAGTAGATTTTGGGTTAGTTGATTAGCCACTAATTCCGCCCTTCCCTCCAATACCCGAGAATTTTACTTGCTTTTCATAAAATATAAAAAGACAAAAATAATCATCCTTCACCTTTAGACCTAGTTAGATTAATTTTCAATCCTAACGACACTATTCCTAGCTGAACGATCAATCCCCCGGTACTTGTCACTATACTATACTACAACGATCAGGTACACTGCCTGGTGGGGGTTGTAAGCTTCTCGAGATCCCTCGAGAGGTAAAGCCTGGTGCAATCCCTACGCATCAAGTTTTTGGCGCCGCAGCCCGGGGAATAGTTATTGTTTAGGTTGAATTTCATTTTTATTAGGTCTACTCATTAGATTCCTATCAAGTGAGATTTTTTTTTTCTTTTTATTTTCTAGCTTTCTTGTAGTCTATCTTTTCTTTGTGATTTTGTTTGTACTTTGCTTCAAATGGACTTTACACTTAGACTTCTAAGATTACAAGATAAGGTTGAGCAGCTAACCCACCAAAGAGTTCAAAATACCTCATTTAGAGACACCTATGAATCATATGAGCCTTCACCTAGGATAGATTCTTATGAACAACCTCCATGTTTAAGATCTAGTTTTAGTGAGGCCAATAGGAAATGCGACCTAGTTTGCCAAGGAATTATGGAGAGAGCCATTGCAACAAATCATAAGTTGTAAGAAGCACTAGGTTTGCTATTATCACTACCTAAGAAAACAATTGAGGAGGATTTAGCCGAGCATGATCACATTGATCAGAAAGACCTAGGTTTTATGAACGATGATGATGAATCTCAAGAAACAGATGATGAATCTTTTGGGAAATTTGTATATAGCAGTCAGAATATTGAGGATGATCCTTATGATTCGGACATAGAAGTTGAGATGCCTAGAGAAGCACGTGAGATACTTAGGAGAATGCTTAGGATAGATCCTACCAAAACACATGATGAGGATATAGGTGATCTTGACACATGGAATGATGAGGTAAATAACATAAGCCCACAAAATGCTCAACCATCATTTGAGGCACACACACCGCCCGTGACTTACCCGGAAGAAGTAGAAGAAACTTTAGGAATTTCGATGGAGGTAAAACCCTTGGACCAGGCACCACTTGAGGATATAGGTTTGAATACTTGTAGTGATAACCTTACTCCTAGTTCTAGGGAATTTACTAATGTTGATGAACTAGAACCTCAACCTTTACACAACTTTCCATCCTTAGATATACATCTAGGAGACAAAAGAGGAACCGACCCACCCATCAACCAATATTATCCGGGTAGTTTTAGGATGAAGGAAGCCATTCACTTACCCCCTTCACCTCACGTGGCATATTTCCACCCTAAGGGTGTGTATCGCTACTTCCACCCGCACTTAATTCAAAGTGTAGGGAAAACCTCCCCTATTTCCGTTAAATAAGGGTAGAGTCAGGCTCGTGACTCGAACAAAAACAAGCGCTTATTGGGAGGCAACCCAAGCTTTATTTATTTGTTTATTTGTTTGTTTGATTTTATTTGTTTCCGTATACATGCTTTATTTTTATTGTTTGTGGCTCATGTTCAAAGTAAATTGTGAAAATGCTTTATTTTGTTTTTAACTTTGTCTTAATTGCATATAAAGGTATTTTGCAAAAGATAAGTGTAAGGGAGATCCAAATTTGTTTATAAGAACGAAATTGAGCATGAACCACAACAATATTAAATGAACATGTGTATTAGTATTCGTTAGAGTCAAATGCTTGTATCGAGTCATAATGATGTTTTGCAGGATTTTCGAGGAAGTAGGACATAAGTTTTTCCAGAATTTTTCCGAAAACTTAACATAAAGATTTCTGCAGGTCACTTCTGACGGTGTCAGGAATTAATTCCTGACGGCGTCATGTGTAAAATACTGGAAATTTTGCTAGTTTTGTTTATACCGGAGTCTTAAAGTTTTTGTTGATTCTTTAGTTTTATAAACTCCAGGAAATCTGCAAACATTCATTCCATAAGCATTATATCTTTAATTGTTTTGTTTTTATTCCTAATTCTGGAATTACATCTAGTTGTGAGTTTTCTTTGTTCGGATTGATGCTTTGGGTTTTTGTGATTGTTTTCTCAGGTTTAACAGGTTATGTTTGACAAGAAGATGATTTATATTCTGGAAGGGAAGCTTTGATTGTTCATTTTCTTGGAGGAAGATCTAACCTGGCCACCTTATTATCCATACCGAGCGAATCAGGGGAGTATTTGATTTCATTCATTTTACTTATTTCACTTTTACATTCTTTACTTGAACATTGGGGACAATGTTCATCCTAAGTGTAAGGGGAGGGTAAAATGATGATACCTTACAGATACACTTTCACTTGAGTTTGTTTGTTTGATGGTAGATGTGATATAAAACTATGAGAAATACTTGTTAGTGCAATTTTAGCGCCAAATTTAAACTTTTTTACAACATTTAGGAGTGAAACTTTAGCCATAGCAAGCGTCTCATGGATAGGAGATTGTATGACTAGCACAAAACCGTACTATTCAGAAAAATTTTCCACCCAAATATGTGAGGTTCGCCTTTAGATTTGATAGGAAAAGCATTTACTATTAGTGCTTATGAGTGTACCGGTAGCATTTAGATTCTAGAACTTGCGTTAGTTATGCATCCCGAGACCGCTAGTGAGACTACATTCGTGTAGTAGGATTTACTACATGATAAGAGGCATTAGGATCACCCTGGTGTTAAACACGTATCATAATTACTTGACCATTTAAGTCATATCACTTGGCTAGTAAAGTCAACTAATTTTTCCCACACCTTAGCGTTGTACTCATTTTTAGTACACGAAACCCCTAGTACACCCCTTCGAGCCTATCTTTTCGTTTCTAACTTTAAGCATCTTACTTAAAGGAAGAATTTGTTACACCCCACTTAAATGTACACCCAAATCGCTTTAGCCTTCCATGTATGCACTCATCTTTAGTGCATTATTGTTATATGTTAAACCCTAAGTTAATTATCTAATTGATTACATGGTTGCTAAGTCGAGTCATATCCTTGTACATATTGTTTTGGGACGATTGAGACTCATGGGTAAAGTACTTATTTTATGGAGTAATGGGGAAGAACATCATTTATGTCACAACTCACCATTTCAGGTCATTTCGGGAACTTTGGAAAAACACTATTCATAAATCACTATTCATCAAAACACTATTCATCGTTTTACTATTCATCATTTTCGAGGTCATTTGGATATTCTGAGAAACATTTGGGAAATTTACTATTCACTAAACACTATTCATTCCCGGAAAAGTTTTCATCATTCACTTGCATTACTCATTTTATCGTAAATTTAGTTTACGGGTATTCAAATTCGCGTAACCGGATTGGTTTAGGTGCGAATTCATTTCATTAGTGCTAAGGACACTGCATACGGACTGGAGATAGTCTGCATATCATCATAACAGCATTTTCATGTTATACCACTCTCAAGATTTTCAAATTACTATATTTAGAACATTTAACGTTTTTACGTATAAGTAATTATAGTAAACGTTAACAACCGGTTTATACATGACGAATATATCTAAATATTCCCACAATGGTCCCGACATATTTTTATATCCATTTTAACATCATAAAACTTATAACATTCAGTTACCCAGTATTTTGGAAATTTATTTTATTTATAACGTACGCGTATGAATATAACGACGGTTTTCGTGAAAACTAAACAATAATCACCCGATCACTCAGTAAATGTACCCAACATATTTTTAATATGTTTTTAACATTTTTATAACATTATTTTCATCCCGGTTAACTTTGTGAACGTTTATTGCTATTAAACCCGGTACCTGATTTTAACGAATAACACGTAATAACACTTAACGATACACTAGATTTCTAATTAAATACCAAGCACCCCTAACCCCCTCCTTGGCTCACCAAAACAGGCCACATGAACCCTTTTAACCTCTAGCATTAATCTCCTAAGTATTAAACTAATAAACTCTAAAAACCTTACTTTACCAAAAATTCAAGAATCATAAATCACACTTTTAGATAAGTTAGATTTTTTTCTCATCTTCTTCATCCTCTCTAGCAAACCCACGACTTTTTCCCAACTCCATGATCAATCCATGGTTTTCAAAAGTTTAAAGCACCAAAGTTATTCATTTTATCATTCTAATCAAGATTCTTGCATCAAACACACAAGTAATCCAAGGTTTCTAGCCATCTAATCATCTCATTTTATCAAGTAAGTTATCAACTTTATTTTTACATGAAACATCTTATATTTACTTGTATTACATGATTTCCATGCTAAAAACCATGTACAACTAGCTATACCACCACTTATTTGGTCAAAAATGGAACATACAAACCCTAACTTTTTAGTTATGAATCCCCTTGCTATAATAACTTGGTTAGGAGTCCATGGCACCCTAAGAAGGTGTATGGTAGGATTAGATTAGCTATGTGGTGATTACAAGAGGTTTGGTGATGGTAGAAATTAGTTATAAACCTTGAAAACTTGATTTGGAACCTATTTTAGACATGCTGTCCCGTTTTGTAAAAATCTGGAAAATCAGTAAACACCAAGGGAACTTTGGCAAAATTTTTAGAAAATACTTTCAAAAACGAATCCGTAGGCGAAAGAATGGATTCAAAAGAGCTTATAACGAAGAAGTTATGATTTTTGCAAGATTGTTGACGAAAAGTATTTTCTGGAAATTTGTTTGCTGTTGGACGTTTTTCATGGTACAAAAAGAGACTTTAGACATAACCCGGAGGAGCCGAGCTTTCCAAAATATATTACTACATACTAAGACGTAACCGTGGACATAAAGAACAAGTAAAACGGACAAGTAACGACAAAGATATTCACGTTTGAATATCGGCTAAAACCACTTTATATTTGACAGCTTTTATTAAATTTGGCACAAAAACTACGAAGTACATTTTTGAGCTAGAAGTAATATTAAGTACCAAGCTTTATAACTAAAGTAGTATTAGTTATTACGAGTTTATTTTCATCATTTCAAGGATTACAAACCGAGTATTTCAATGCTAACATGGAAACTTACGATATATATATATAAGTATATATATATTACAACTAGCTTATTATATTTTCTAATAGCAATATTTTTCCAAATTCTTGGATTATATATTTTGATAACACAAGTGTTTTTCCAAAGACTAGAGTGGTATAGAAACATGAGCATGGACATTCATAACATCATTTGGTGATCTAAATGAGATCATTCATCATTCATTTTAGGTTGCGGCAGATAACCGTGCATTGTTGTCCTTAACTTTCCGTTGCATTGTACTATTACTTCGAGGTGAGTCATAGCCCCTACTCTTTTAATTGTTTTATCAACTCTTTGGGGGAGATACATGCTACTACTTGCTTACTTGTACAGATTCACATAACATTTATACTTGATTACATTACACTTGATGTCATACATACGTGATTGTGTTATACTTAACTGTGTTATACTAAACTGTGATGGAAACATACATACTTCCAATGGCCCCAGATTTAGTTCTGGGCACAACCATGGAGACATTTATACTTCCAATGGCCCCAGATTAAGTTTCTGGGCACAACCATGGAGATATACATACTTAAGTGAGGTCTTCGGAGATGAAGTGTAGACTCACTACTAATTGCTTAACTGTTGTTATGAACTTATACATATCTTAATCATATTATTTTGTAGCAGTGGGTTGTGAACACACAGGTTACAAGTCTCTTATGACGGGACTTGTAACTGAGTGGATTTACGATGCCTTTGCTGTGTGAACATTCTTTATAGGCTTTTCAACTGTATGGAGACAAACTCTATGAACTCACCAACCTTTGTGTTGACACTTTTAAGCATGTTTATCTCAGGTTAGGAAGGCGATAGCAGGTTTGTGGAGCTGAGAGTCTTAGGGCATGCTTTTGGAGACTTTCACTTTTATTGTTTACCATTCGATACACTTTAAAAACTTATGCATTATTCTACTTTCGGATCTTTGTTTTGTAAACTATGACTTTTATCTATTCGAATGGTAACTTTTCAAAAACGTCTCATTTAGAGGGCGTTTTCTATATCTTGTACTTTGTGCCCTGAAGTAGCATCCCTATGACACAGTCTTCCGCTGCGGTATTTTGGGGGTGTTACAATTTATTACCCCCTTATGTACATTAATCTTAAAAGTACTCCAAGTGTTTTGATTATCTTAATTCGAGTCATTAGGTTAGTTATTTGTAAAGTATGTAAAGATTCAAGTGTAAGGGGAATTTTCATTCCCTATGATGTATTATTTTGGATGGTAGGGTAAGAGTATATGCAAAAAAAAAAAAAAAAAAAAAAAAAAAAATCGAAAAAAAACAAGAAAAAGAAAAAAAGAAAAAAAAGAAAAAGAAAAAGTGAAAAACATACGGACTACCATCCCTTTTCATTCTATGTTTATTTTATGTTTTTGTTATTTTTCATTTATTAGCTTAAGTCGAGTCTATTCTTGGCTTAGCAACGCCATATCGTACATGTAATTAACCAAGATTGTTAACTCGCCACCAGTAAAGACTGCCTATATCCAACAAAATCGTGTATTCCGTATCCCTACACCTAACGCTACAACCCTTTAAAAGACCTCTTTGATAGTTTATCCTAGGTGCTTACGCCATGTGGTGGAGGTTTGATCCTTTCCCAAGCCTATGGTAATCTATTTTGCTATGACAGGTAGTGAGAGATGTTTTCCATTTCCATATTGTGATATTACTTTATTACACCCGGGAGATGTGAGTATCTAAACACTATTTGTGAGGTGCTAGTGTATGACCTCCGTGCTTGTCTTTGGTCTTTAGTGGAACGATTATTTGTTGTAATTACTTTTATATTAGTGTTAAATGATCCCTAACTTGTATTTTGACTAGAATAAAAGCGCATTTGCTTGAGGACAAACAAATCTCAAGTGTAAGGGTATATGATGAGGCGAAAAATGAACCACTTTTAGGGGGTCATTTAAGCCCGGAATTGAATTTATTTGATCAAATATTGCCCTAAATCGTTCCTTTTGTGATTTTAGGTACTTTGGGAGTGAATTCTGGAAAAGAAGGCATTTTGGACGTTTTTGGAGCATAAAAGTGAAGAAAATGGCAAATAATTAATTTTCCTTGCTGGGAACAGTGGATGACGGCGTCAAGAAGAAAATCTTGACGGCGTCAAGAGTAAAAGTGGTGACGGTCCAGAGAGAACGTGAAGGCGTCACCCAAGGCCGTCACGTGTTAACTTGTCAAAACTTGCGCGCGGAGTAGCTGATATAGTTTTGGTCATAACTTTTGCATACGAACTCGGATTTAGGTGATTCAAAAGCCCACGCGAAGAGGACGAAGAGATCTACAATTTGGTGAAAAAATGGTCGTGACGACTGATGAGGTGAAAAATGAACCACTTTTAGGGGGTCATTTAAGCCCGGAATTGAATTTATTTGATCAAATATTACCCTAAATCATTCCTTTTGTGATTTTAGGTACTTTGGGAGAGAAATCTGGAAAAGGAAGCAATTCGAACGTTTTTGGAGCACAAAAGTGAAGAAAACGCCAAAGACTTAATTTTCCAAGCAGAGAACAGTACCTGATGGCGTCAAGAGGAAAACCATGACGGCGTCAAGAGTAAAAGTGGTGACGATCCAGTGCAAACCTGACGGCGTCACAACAAGGGCGTCAAGAGTTAAAATCATGACGGCCTGCATAAGGTGACTACATGACGGCGTCAGACCCAGATCTAGGCAGTCCGAGGAACTATTTGGCGGCGAGATGACGGCGTCAGACATTTGTTCTTGACGCCGTCACCTTCTAAACTCTATATATAGTTTTCTATTTTTCATTCATTAGGGAGGAACTTCTGTGGAGAAACCCTAGGGCCGAACTTTAGCTCATATTTTACAGCTTTTTCAAGGGTTTTCAACCCTTGAATCCTTTCAAGTGCTATTAAGATAAGTCTTCTCTTAATTCAATCAATATGTCTATGTGTTGGTTGTCTATATCTTGTGCTTGTCTTGATTTCAACATGCTAGGCTAGATTTATCTTGTGTTTGCTTAGATCTAATGAAACCTAGATGTTAATTATGTGTTGATTACTTGTTTATGGTTGTATTGGATGAATGATTTCAATGTTAGGCTTAAGAAAACTGGCAGATCTCCATTGTGTAACATGCTTGAACGTCTTAGGAAACATGAACCGATGTGTACTAGGTTTTATTGGTTGTATTTAATGCATGAGTAAATTCTAATGATCCCATGTTAGGAGCTTCTTAGCCGGCTCGACATAGGAGTGAAGTAGGCACTCATAGGATTGGGGAAGTAAGTACGGCACCCCATGAATGGTATTAAGGAATACAATCCGTCATCCACGCAACTATAACAAGTAATTAACATGTAAAAGATATCTAGGGAGTAGTGAAATCTAAGTAAACACATTTCTCCCATATATTGCTCACAACTTTAGTATAATTTAGTTTATTTTCATTTCTAGTATTTTATTTTGATTGCATTTTAGTATTGGGTTAGTTGACTAGCAACTAATTCCGCCCAAATCCTTCAAACCCGAGATTTTAATTTGCTTTCTAAAAAAATATAAAAAAATAAAAAAAGAATCATCCCTCATCTCTAGACCTAGTCTTTAGGTTTTCTAATCCTAGCGACACTATTCCTAGCTGAACGATCAATCCCCCAGTACTTGTCATTATACTATACTACATCGATCAGGTACACTGCCTGGTGGGGGTTGTAAGCTTCTCAAGATCCCTTGAGAAGTAAAGCCTGGTGCAATCCCTACGCATCAACGGCGTAAAGAGAAACGAGCTGACGCCGTCAAGATGGGCCGACAGAAAATTAGCCTATAAATATAACATCATAACTTCACTTTTTATAAGCCCTAAACCCTAAGGTCGATTCCTGGGTTTAGGTGGGTGTTTTTCCAGCAACTTAGAGGGTTTCAATCACTCCATAAACATCTTGTAATGGTTTGATGATTCTATCTTAATTCATGTCTTCAATTATCATTATTGTTGCTTGTTCTTTATTAATTATGCTTGGCTAATTCACCTTGTATCTACTTATGATTGTGTGAAACTTGTATATAATTGATTAGATCTCATTGATTTCTTGTTGATGTTTGTGTCTATCTCCATCAATGAGGGCTTGTTGATGTGTATGTCTATCTCCATCAATTAAGGCGTGACAACTTCAATAGATCTAGTTGGTTTAGTTTATAATTCTTGTTTCCTATTGATTCTTGTTTTGATTGAATGATTTCAATGTTAGGCTTAAGAAAACTGGCAGATCTCCATTGTGTAACATGCTTGAACGTCTTAAGAAATATGAACCGATGTGTACTAGGTTTTATTGGTTGTATTTAATGCATGAACAAATTCTAGTGATCCCATGTTAGGAGCTTCTTAGCCGGCTCGACATAGGAGTGAAGTAGGCGCTTATAGGATTGGGGAAGTAAGTACGCCACCCCATGAATGGTATTAAGGAATACAACCCATCAATTAAAACAAGGTGTGACAATTCAATAGGTAGAATTGGATAGCTAGCAAGGAGTAACATATCATGGGTAGACATGCTTCACTTATCTTGTAGAACCTTAGTTTAGTTTTCTTGCACATTAGTTTAATTAGTAGATTTTGGGTTAGTTGATTAGCAACTAATTTCGCCCTTTCCTCCAATACCCGAGAATTTTACTTGCTTTTCATAAAATATAAAAACACAAAAATAATCATCCTTCACCTTTAGACCTAGTTAGATTAATTTTCAATCCTAACGACACTATTCCTAACTGAACGATCAATCCCCCGGTACTTGTCACTATACTATACTACAACGATCAGGTACACTGCCTGGTGGGGGTTGTAAGCTTCTCAAGATCCCTCGAGAGGTAAAGCCTGGTGCAATCCCTACGCATCAGGGAAATTCATTTTAAAATTCCCCAACAGCTAATTTTAACCTAAACCAGCTCCAAACTCCCCCAAATAGAATTTCACCACTAAAGACAAAATATGGAGCGTCCATGTCTGGCACTAGTACCGTGTGACAATTAGTGGTGCTGTCCCCTTTAAAACGGTCAAATTTCCAGATTCTATATATACCACTTCATTTCCCAGATTTTGGCCATCCTTTCACACACATAATTTTCTGATTTCCATCCTCCTTTTCTTTCTACACTTCTTAGATCATTAGTTAGTTTTCTTTTGTTTAAAGAGTGATTCTTTCATCCAACCAAGAATCATATGCATACCTCTACTAGTCAAGAGAAGAACACAAAGTATCAAGAAGATACAAGGTGTTGGTGTCATAGAGTAGTGCACTTGCATTACAAGTTGTCTACTTGATTGTATCTTGATATACATCAAGTGTATTAGTGTTTCTTAGTCATTGTGATTGATCATTATGATCTTGTTGAGATCTTGGGGATCTCTTGAGTGTTGAGTGATATAGTATTGATCAAGTGGATCAAGAGTAAATTGTGAGGATTGTGTAGATCTTGTGAAGATCGTGTAGATTGTGTGAGGATCGTGTTGATCGTATAGATTGTGTGAGGATCGTGTAGATTGTGTGAGGATCGTGTTGATCGTGTGATAAGTTAGGATCGTGAGGATCATGTTGATCGTGTGATAAGTTAGGAACGTGTGGATCGAGGTAGATTGGTACTAGCTAAGATTAGTACTCGACATCTAGCTTAGTGTCGGAAAATAACGTAAGCGACGTTGTACGGTTTTCTCCACCTGAAGGGAGTCTAGTTGATATAGTGCTAGAACACTCGAGTCGGATACTCGAGGAGTGGAGTAGGGCAAAGAAGAGCTTCGTGAATGAACCACTATAAATCTCGTTGTCTCGGTTTAATCTTTCCATCTATTTTCTTTACCTACTTATTATTTGATTGTGTTAGCATAGTATAGTGTTCATATTGTTGTTGATTGATGTCATCTACAATTGAATCTAAGTTTTTCAAAGAAAAATTTTGATAACTAAAGAAAACAAGTCGGTAAACTATTCAACCCCCCTTCTAGTTTCCCACAAAAATATTAAGTCTAAGGACTATTTTTTATATAACTTAGAAGTATAAAGTACAAGGACCCTTTTTGAAAACTTCTAGAACCTTAGGATAGAAAGTAAAACAAGTTATAAACTTATAAGGACTAGTTTTGCAAATATTATAAAGTTAAGGGTATAAATGGTAAATATAGAAAGTATAATTTAGGGACTATTTTTGCCATTTCTCTAAAATATATAAGTATAGGGACTAATTATGTGAAGTATAGAAAGTTAAATGCTTTATATATATATATATATATATATATATATATATATATATATATATATATATATATATATATATATATATATATTACATATATATAACAGGAGGCGTATGACTAGATAACGCCACATCATTAGCAATATGTCCATGTCATCGCGTTAAAGGCCATGTCATCACCATTATGTCCACGTAGGCAACATATTTTTAAAATTCACGGATTTAATTTTTTCATGCCAAAAAATCACTAGAAGGATTCGAACTCAAGACCATGCATATCTTATATGGTATCTTAACCACTAAACTACCGCATGCTTTTGACGAAATTCTGTAATGGGTTCATCTTGTGGTTTGTTTATTATTAATTAAGAATACATTCATTATAACATTCGTTTCATATTTTATACATGTTATTCATATATAACTATTATGATCTGTTGTTATGATTCATATATTATTATTTGTTGTTATGTTTCATATATGTTGCTGTATGTTGGTTAATAGAATGCATCTAAGACATTCATTAATGGTGTTGATCAATTTATATATAATGTTTTATTAAGGCTACTATTTTTTATGAATTTTCAGCAACTATTGAGCAACAAACCAACAACATTGTCAAGGGTTGATCAGGTAGTTTGTTTATTAACAAATAGTAGCACATTCATTATAACATTCGTTACAATGTTTTATACATCTTATTCAAATTATAGGTATGAAAGAAACAGCGGGTGATAATCAGTTTAATAAAGGTGTAGAAGGTACTTTATCAGTTAACACAATATACTAATTATTTTGTATTATGAAAACGATGTGTAATTAAATACTTTTTAATTTAATAGATCCATGTATGTTTGAGAGCGACACCCCTGTGACAAGGTCTAGAACTCATAATCTGAATTCAGAAAATCCACCAAAAGGTATTTATGCAATAAATTAATAAAGCTTTGAGTAAAATTATAATTTACAATATAAAAAGATATAAGAATAACATAATGAATGATTGACAGGATGTAATGAACTTGCAAAGGGAAATACCAATAAGAGTTATTGTAACAACCCACAAAATCTCATTACTATCATTCCCATTACAAATACCTATAATAGGTATTTCACAGGTAAATTTTTGCTTTTTATGTTCATTTATTACTTGCATGACTCTCTAGACCTACTCATGTATCTACACAAGCCAAATAAATCAATACTTACATCCTATAAACCCCTGGTATGTCAAGAATAAGACCACCACAACACCATAATAAGTAATCTACCAATCTAACACACTAAACATATCACAAAACCCTAATAAACCTTAATTAAACCCTAATTAGGTCTATGTGCTTACTAAAGCCTATATGCTTAACTAAACTAGTTTGAAAGTGTCCAAGGCTTAAGTATAAGTTAACTTAGGAACATTAGGATACCTTAGGACCATTAGGCACTAGTATAACCTTTTAGAACTTAGGTACAAGTCCCTTAATGATGAGACGAAAAGTGTACCTCTTTTAGGGGGTCATTTAAGCCCTAAGTCGTGATTATTTGATCAAATATTGCCCTAAATCGTTCTTTTTGTCATTTTAGGTACTTTTGAGAAGAAATTTGGAAAAGGAAGCATTTTGGACATTTTTGAGCAAAAAAAGTGAAGAAAACGACAAAGTCTCCAAATCATGCTGAAAACAGTACCTGACAGCGTCAAAATTTGCTTATGACGCCGTCACTCATTGGCAAAGAGGTGGATAATCAAGTTACACGTGACGCGCTAGAATGTTTTTGGAGGATTTACACGTGACGGCGTCACCAAGGCCGTCACGTACAAAATACAAGTGACGGCCAAGAGAAAGTTTACACATGACGGCGTCAGAATTAGATCTAGGCAATACGAGTATTCTTATGGCGGCGAGTTGACGGCGTCAGGAATTGCATGTGATGCCGTCAGACTCAAAACTCTATATATAGTTTTTGATTTTTCATTCATTAATATAGAACTTTGGGAGGACAACTTTGGAGAAACCCTAGCACGAATTTCACCTTATTTTTAAGGGTTCCAAACCCTTGTTTCATCCATGTTTAATTGAAGATAAGTTTTCCAATAATCATTCAATATGTCTATGTGTTGTTTGATTCCATCTTATACTTGTCTTCACTTTAACATGCTAGGCTAGGTTTTCTTTGTGTTTGCTTAGATGTAATGAAACTTAGTTATTGATTATTGGATGGTTGTTTGTTTATAATTGTTATGGATGAATGATTTCAATGTTAAGCTTAAGAAAACTCGCAGACTTCCAATTGGTAACATGCTTGAACGTCTTAAGAAACATGATCGGATGTGTACCACGATAAATTGGTAATATTTAATGCATAAGTAACTACTAAGGAGGTCATGTTAGGAGCTAGTAGTCGGCTCGACATAGGAAGAGGTAGAAGCTTATAGAGTTAGGGAAGATCGTACACGGCCCTACGAATGGTATTAAGAAATCTAACCCGTCATCCATGAAATTGTAACAAACTAATCAACTAGTAAAAGATAGCTAGGGAGTAGTGAAGTCTAAGTAAACACATTTTCTCTTATTATTGTTTTTCTCCACATTTATTTTAGTGTCATTTTATTTTATTTGCATTTGTAGTTATTTGGGTTAGTTGACTAGCAACTAATTCCGCCCATTCTTCCAAAACCCGAGATTTTTACTTGCTTTCCATAAAATATAAAAATACAAAAAGAATCATCCCTCACCTCTAGACCTAGTTTAATTGAGTTTTAACCCTAGCGAACACTATTCTTTGAGTTGAACGATCAATCACCCGGTACTTGCCAATATACTATACTACAACGGTCAGGTACACTGCCTGGTGGGGATTGCAAGCCTCTTGAGATCCCTTGAGAGGTAAAACCTTTTGCAAGGTTGCAAAACCACGCATCAAGCTTTTGGCGCCGCGGCCCGGGGAATAGTTATTGTCTAGGTTGAAATTTCTTTTTATTAGGTCTACTTGCTAGATTCCTTTCTAGTAAGATTTTTTATTTTTATTTTTATAGGTCTTCTTTAGTCTATCTTTTTCTTTGTTTCCTTTGTTCGTAACCGTTACCATCCGCCATCATGGAAGGTGGTAATCTCTTTGACCCCATCAACCCACCACAACAAAACCATCCACAAAACTCACCACAACAAAATCAACCTCCTAGACCCCGAACTTTAGGAGAGTACTCTCGTCCTAGCCACCAAGGCTATCGAAACACCATTGAGCTCACTCAAGGAGCCAATGTGTCTCCCTTACGATCCGACACTATCCAGTTGGTGCAAAGTGGATGTGCATTCCATGGACTTCGTTTTGAAGATCCTAATCAACATCTCAAGGATTTCCTAAAAATCTTTGATTCCACCGAGGAGAACTACTGATGTGCTAGATGTGTGTACAAGTTTTAAAATTTATAAACATGCTTATCCGATTAACTATTTAACACATACGAGCAAGTATACTCGTCCGTTTTAGTAAAGGTGGGTAAGTCGAGATCGTCCCAAGGGATTTATATATCAAAGTATTATAAAAATAAGTTTGTAAACAAGGGTTGTCAATCCTTATTATCGAAAATTTAAATATTCAAGAAACAATATGACTAAAACATGTACTTGTGTGAAATGTCATAATCAATCAATTGGAGTATTCATGTTAAGCTTGGTGTAAACTTGTTATGATGCTCAACTTTTACATGAATGACTAACAATCAATGGTGTTTATCATGTTAAACCATTACTAGAATTCAATCATCTAGTTACTTCCTTTCGGCCTAAGATAACTAGAATAATAATTCCATTAACACAATGTTATTTAAAAGCAATTCTTTACTAATGAATTCCTACGAATCCTTTCGGCCTAATTTCGTGATGAAATCTTCTCAAATCCATTTTAAAGAGTAAACATGATGCTCGTCACACACCATATTCCATACTAATTCGTGCACTAACTTTTTGGAATAAAAACATTTCGAAAACCCTTTCGGCCAATATTCCCCAAAGATGTTTTTATCAACAAATTAAGCAAGATTAGATATTATCCCAACAAACTCATAAATTAAGAAAGAGTTTTCATGCATCACCTTTTTAAAATAAAGAATACTTCATGACTAACTACATTATTCACAAAAATATAAACCAAATCACTCCATATCAATTATATTAAAACACAAGTAGTAAACAAAACATTCATTAAATTCAAAGTAACAAGTGTTCATTGTAAGTAACAAGATGTACCTAGCTTGAGAATTACAAGAACTAAAACCGTGGAATTATAGCAACCACACGCCTCCAATCGACCACCAAATACAATAAACAACTCCACACACTTAACCACTATTGAGACTTTAACTCAAAGTTTCCCTGGACGTTTTTACTACTGTAGCAACCTTTTGGGTGAGAAATATTAAGATAGTAATAACTTGGTGTAAGTTATTACTTAAGATTTTGTGGTACACTTTAGTTGCAAGCATAGATGTCATTATATAGCCTCCAATCACTTAATTCTAAAGTAAAAACGTCCCTTAAGAAGTTATTAGTGAGAAATGATCAGCCATCCATGATAATGAGGAGTAAAAACGTCAATAAATGCAATCTTGTAAAAACAGCCATCTCCCAACCGATCGGTAATCGCTCCAACCGATCGGTTGGTTCTTCAGGTCAACTCCAACTGATTCGGTTGCGGGCTCCAACCGAACGGTTGGATAGAACCTGTATGCAATTTTTGTCTTTTTCTTTATCGTTCTTCGTCGCATACATTCTCTTCCACTTTGGTGCTAATTCCTTTCATAGAACTTGATATTATCATGACATATGAACGTAGAAATCTTGAATCTATCAAATCCTTGAGTCCTTGTGTGATTCTTCACTCGTTTCCTTCTCGACAATCTCCAATTATGCACCCTTACTTCATTTTTTCATCATTTCATCACTTTTTCCAGTTTTTGGCTACATTTGCTTGTACAAACACTTTTCCATGATTAAGTAACAAATACGTTCAAATATGGCCAAATATGATGCATAAAACACACCTAAAAACATGTATAATTTACGTGTTATCAAATCCTCCACACTTGAGTTTTGCTCGCCCTCGAGCAAGTCTAGAAGAAAAATAATCTCAATGGTACAATTTATTTATGTTTCCAAAAATCTAACAATCATCCCTAAGGTTAATTGTTAATTTTTAATGCGAAAATTATATGGAGCATAAATAAGTGTAAAGCATGATAACATAACTAAGCACCTCACGAAAGATAATTTAAATTCACTCAACACTCAAACGTAATTTGATTGGTAAACCACTCATTGCTCAGTCATGATTCATGTTTCTTACCATAAGCTTGTACAAGTATCAAAACAACAAAACAAAACATCGAAGCGGACTTTTATTCGGGTTGTAACGATGAGCAGAATGAGTTAGTGGGTATAAAGATCAATATTGATGTTGCTTGTGAAATGGGAATTAATATTAGTAGGGAGGAAAGAGATAAATGGCCAAAGGAACTTCAAGACTATTATGAGCAGAAATGCTCTGTTATGGGGAAGAATGAAAAGATTTTGAAGCTTAAGAATAAGATTGTTGAACTGGAAAGTAATATTAGCTCTAAGTGTAAAAGTATTGAAGCAAAGGCTACTGAGGAAGCTAATGATATGGTTACTGAGGAAATGGAATCTACAGGTGTTACTAGAAGCCAAGCATTTAGTAAAGTGTATAATGATGCTTACAGTAATGAAGTTAAGCAAATCCAGCAAATGAACTTTAGAAAGCAGTTAGCTGAAGTTGAACTTTTCATTGTGTCTGAGCAACCTTCTAGTGAAATTCCTTCTAAAGGATGGACAAATGAGATGGTGGAGTTGTATAATGTGAGAATAGCTGAGATGAGTAAGGATGGAAATGAATATAATGTGGAAAGGCCATCTAGGAATGCAATGGAGGATGAAGTGGGTGTGGATTCTTCTGCACATGCTACTTTTATGACTCAGAATAATGTATCAGAGGTTGTGGATGCTTCTATAGCAGGAATGAGTAACAATGGTGGTGCTGGTTCTTCCTCATCTATTAAATGATTATTCAATTAGCTGCCTGGAATATTAGAGGTTTGACTCATTCTAAACAAGATGAGGTTAAACTTGGGTTATGTTGTTTCAAAGGATATGGTGAAATTTTTAAAGACTGTACTAGAAGTGTAGAAGTTTGGCTGGAATCTGGTTACTTGGGGTATGTTGTTTCAAAGGATTTGGTCTAATGAGATAATAAAGTATTTTGAGAATGTTTGTGATGGAAGGAAGAATGATTTCAATGGTCATTGATGTGATTAAGATGAAGATCAGATACAGGCTACTGGTTTTCATGTGTTTTTGTTATGTTTCAACTGGTTTCTTGGCATTTGTTGTATATTGCATTGTATTTTGTGTTTTGCTGTTTTTGTTTGTGAGCATGGGTCATGTCCATTGTCTGTTTAAGCCTAATAGTGTAGTTTAGGGATGTGTCCTAAGCTGCTTTTGCTCTTGGGCTTGTTTTTTGTTCTTAGCCATGTTTTGGCTTCTTTTTTTTTCATTAATTCATTTACCTTTCCCAGGAAAAAAAAAATATATAGCATAAGAAATGCTTTATACAAAAAGGCTTAAATCCTCACAATTTAAGGTGAATACTATAACATGTACTAGTAAATGTCATCAATTCCGAAATGAATTTGCTCTAATAACTTTAATTAAGCTCCAAAAATTTTCAAATCCCCTTATTTTTTACCATTAAAACATTTTATTTAAAATTAGCTCAAGTGTTCAAACAACTAGATTTTCAAGGGCGAACGAATCCTAGTTACTTGAATTCTCAACTAATCCTAGAAAAAAAACAAATAAATAAAAATAAACTTATTTTTCCTATTTTCTTCCCTCCCCCACACTTAAGTTTTGCATTGTCCTCAATGTAATAAAAATAACTTCAAAGTAAAGGAAATGGGAAAATTTTAGTAAAATAGAAACTACCGGGGTAAAAATACGCGATATGCATATTTGATCACAACTAAGCAAATGAGTTCTCCAACTCCAAATATTGATCAACCATAAGCTTCTGTAATGTCACCCCTGCAAAAACTGCAAACATATACCAAACAAACAAACAAAAACACAAACACAAATACTCAAAACAAACCAAATGTTAACATAGTACGTTATTAATCCTAAAAGAAAGAGTTATAGAGAGAAATAGAAATTTTTCAACACACATAATTGTTTTTGCTACTCAACCATCCCAAACTGTAATTGGTTGCACATCCAAAATTTCTGGAAGTCCCAAAAGTTTTCTGTTTCTGTTCTCTCGAAGGTGTTTGAACCTTGTGATGTCAATGCTCATTGGTATAACTGGCTCACTGAAATTCTTCATGTCTATTTCGTTAAGTAGCCCAAGACTTCTAGCTATTCGCGAAATAAAATGACCACCGCAAAGATAATTCATTCTTCCTACTGTCGAACGTCGGTGTAAATGTTCCACAATCACCCAAGCTACGTTCAAATGTCGAAGAGGATGTTTTTATTCTAGTGCATGCAACACCCATAAATCTTCTTCGTAAACGAACTCTACATTAGAAGTTCTATGTAATATTGATTGTACTAAGATTCTATGAA
The DNA here is from genome assembly GCA_030686995.1 of Artemisia argyi. Classification (NCBI taxonomy): domain Eukaryota; kingdom Viridiplantae; phylum Streptophyta; class Magnoliopsida; order Asterales; family Asteraceae; genus Artemisia; species Artemisia argyi. Next base: position 68,836,608 of record CM060708.1, read on the forward strand.
GTACTTGTAACAGTGGTGTCTTAATTGATGACACTTTACTCTTTCCGTATTCTAGCTTATCTTCCGTACTAATCTGTTTCCAGTATCCATGCGCATCAAAATTGTTTCTGTTTCTTACCCCCGTTATAACCAAAAATTTGAAGTCCTTGTTACTCAAGTCCGTATCGGAATATAACCCTAATAAGTTTCCAAATTCAAATAATGTTACCTCATGTTTCTTTCCTCCTAAACAAAAATTGAGAAATTTATTAGTTGTCACTCCCACATCAGTAATCTTTTCCTTCATTTTCATAGAACAAAGAAACTCCAAACACCATTCTTTATATATAGGTTCTCTAATGTTAAATGCTCTCTTCCACATGTCCGACGTCAAAATCTTCTTATCCCATATCATAGTGATGATAAATAGGTCTTCCAAGAACTCATCGCATCCTAATTCTTTCATCATGTTCCAATTCATCACTCTTGGTGTATGAACCACACACCCACCAAGTTTTAGAAGAGTACTATTAAACAATTTCTTAACTTCAGCTTCCTCTCCTTTCCATAAAAGATTCGGATGGCATTCTGGGATTGGCATCAACTCTCTTTTCCTTAATCCATCTCTAGTTCTCTTTGCTATGCTCGAACTTCCCAAAATATGACTCTGAAAATTACAAATTAATGTTAGTATAAGATTATAAGAGCCAATGCTACACAAATTAGATGTCAAAAAGTCAAAACGAAAAAATTTTAAAAATGTTAACGAGCCATCCAACCGATCGGTTGGATGCTCATGTCCAATCTAACCAATCGGTATCCCCACGCAACCGGTCGGTTGGATTTTCTGCAAAAATTCCAAATCCTAATTTCTCGTTTCCTATCACTTCCAATCCATTCCTACTTCATCCTAACCTGTTTTTGATCATCCATTGTAGTTTCTAATCATCCTACTAACCATCCATATCATCTCCAAACACTCCCTTATTCAAACGCAAGAATATGCAAGAACACTATCTATTCATTCCTTCAAATTAGTGTTCTAATCAACAATGCACTATCCTATCATCACTAATTAACAAGTATATAACATTTGGAAATAATCAATTGCAAGCAAACATGTTCTAAAATAAAAACCAAATTCAATTCGAATTTCAATTAATTAATTCTTCCACAAGACTTAATCAATCAATCTAATTCTTTTTGCAATGATTTTCACTATCAATTACCCACTTATCCTCAAAAGATTACATCTTAATTCGCACTATATAAAAAATACTCAAATCTTGACCTAATTCAAATAATCCGAATTAAAACTTAATTAAAGTAAATTGATGATGTTATTTACTTGTTTTGGAGCCATGGATGATATCCTAACTCTATTGCAACCTCAAATAATCTCTATGTGATCGAATTTCTAGACCCCCAATTTGGTGTGTATGTGTGGGTGGTTTTCTTTTGATTTTTGAAAAGTTGGGTTTATATATTCAATTCTAACCGTTCAGTTTTTGATCCATCCGTTTTGGATTGAATTTTTGCAAAATTGAATTTTTACCAAAACCTCAACACTTAGTTTACTTGATACAAGTAACTAGTATGTTTACTTTCACTAAAACCATTTTTATAAGTAAATTTTCCACCACACTACCAAAATTGGTCTATAACTACTAACTCAACAAAACTAAATACTAAATAACTCAACTAAAAACTTAAAACTCAAACTCTTATTAAGACATAAACTTAACATAAAACATAACACCTAAATAGATAGATAGATAGATAGTCTTAACCATAAAACTTAAAAATGAAAATGCATAAAAGTAAAATCAAACAAACTAGCACAAGAAGTGCTTTATTCTTGAAACTTGCTCCTCTTGCTCCATTAGCCTTGAAAATATTCATTCCTAAGAATGTCTTCACTTTGGTGTTTTCCCGATATCTTCCGATTTGTCTTTTGTGTTTTGAACCTCCTAGCAAAGTTTCTTCCGCTTGGGCATACAATATCAAATTTGACATGCCATTCTCCATCTCCTTCTTCTTTCTTGTAGTTTCTAGGTCCATCGGGCCCCCACTCCAAATTTTTAAGTTGAACCGGTAACTATCCAAGAAAATCTGTAAGTTTGTTAAACACAAAAATATTTTTAAACGGGTTAAAGAAAGCCTCCATAGCTAGAGATCTTTCAATTTCATCCTCAATATCAAAGAAACTAGGTGTCAAAGGCCCATACTTTGGCCTTCCCTCTTCATCTCTTCCAACTTCAAAACAACCAAAGTATTCCTCTTCTTCTTCATCAATACTTTCTCTCCTTCCTTTCATTGGTTTAGGGTAATAAGTGTGCTTAAGAATTCCATCATTAATGGTCATGGTTCCATGCTCCATATCTATTATTGCCCCACATGTTCTTAAGAAAGGTCTCCCCAACAAAATCGGTAACTCCTTATCAATAGGAATGTTTAGCACAAGAAAATCACACAAAAATGCTTGGTAGCCAATTTGAACACGTACATTCTTAACATCCCCCATAGCTTTTGCTTTCGAATTATCCGTCATTGTAAGATTTGATTTGTTTGGTTGTGGGTTACAAAGTCCTAACCTTTGGTACAACGGATAAGGCATCACACTCACAGTCGGCCAATGCATACATTGGAGTAGTCCTGTTCACTCTAATTGGTAAAACAAAGTTTCCCGGGTCACTCATCTTCTTAGGAAGCCCATTTTCTACTATCCTCTCTCTCTCAACTTCATCAAATGTTGTATCTTCCAACCTTGACCTTGCCATCATGACCGAATCCAACTTCTTCCTATAAGTCATGTAATCATTCAAAACCTCAATAACCGGTTTCTTCTCCATGAGTTCATGGATCTTCTCTTCTAAATTCTCCAATATTGCTTCTTTTTGTTCATTAGTTAACGGTTGGGTAACTTTTGGTGAATTTGGTGGTGTACTAGGTAATGATGATGATGATGATGATGAGGAATTAGTTACTTTAGAGTTGGAGGGTTGGGTAAGTTTGTTTAGTGTTCCTTTCTTCCTATTCGGTTTTCCCATCTTACAAACCTCTTCCTTTCCTGCCTTTTTCTTTTCCATACCTTCACATAACTCCGCAATCATAACATCCGCTTCTTTTTCTTCCCCCAAATCAATAATATTAATCCTTAACTCACTAAGTGCCAAATCCACCGTACACTTGGTAGTTACAAGAAATTCCCTACCAAAAACAACCTCCGGTTCATCAGAATTGCAATAATCAAGAACAACAAAGTCAACCTTAAAAATGTGTCCATGAATGTTGACTTTCACATCCTTAACCTTCTTCCTTCCGTAATCCTCATAATCTAACCTAGCATAGCCAAGTTTGTCCAAAACATCTTCCGTTATGTAGTTGTCCCCATACTCCATATTAAGTTCCGCATCCCAAGCCTTGATCCCTCCACCGCACAAGGTGTAGAATACCTCATGTGTGGGGCATCATACTTCTCAGAAGGAGCTCTTGTAAAAACAACCACCCTTTCCTTAGGTTCCTTAGGCAAACAAACATCATTCTCCGCAACTACTTCTCCATTTTCCAAATCCGCTTTCGCTTTCTCCAACATGCTTTCCAATTTCTCCAAAGAATCGCCCAAATATTTGAACATATCCTCCAAATTCCTTAAATACTCTGAAATTTGACTCAAACTCTCCATTTCACTAAAGCAATTACTAACTATAACATAACCATCAATAAAACAACCAAATCATTAGCATTGGGGTTAGTCATAATCAAAAATAAAACTTAAAATGAAACAATACCTAATAAATTAACAAACTAAAGCTAGAAAAACACAAAAACAACTCAAAATAAAAATTTCAAAAAATAAAATCCGAGGTGAGAAACCGTTCGGTTTGTCATCCAACCGATCGGTTGGATCAAACACCAAAACTAACCGGATCGATTACAGGTTGTAACCGATCGGGTTTCTTTGAACTTTTATTTTTATTTATATTTTTTATTTAAGAACTAAACACTTTCTTTAAAAAATAATAATAATATTACTTTAATTCTAATTACTCAATTAAACTTAAACTGTACTTATTATAAAATCTCAATTAATTAAAAATATATAAAAAAAAACTTTAATTATTAAAACTTATAAAACTTTTCATTATCTTAACTTAAAATAACTAATCAATGTTATTAACTATATTAACCATACTTAATACATTAATTACTAATCATAAAACTTAATTAAAACTTTCAATTAATGAAAATTAACTAAAACCATTAAAACTAATCATAACTAATTAACTACACTAAATAACTAGTCATACAAACAATAAACATAAAATAAAAATAAAAACAAAAACAAATCTTAAAAATTTTACCGAGCTAACCAACCGTTCGGTTGGAAATCCAACCGATAGGTTGGTAATTTTTTTTTTTTTTTTTTTTTTACCTATTTAAATTTTATGAAAAAAAACTAAAAACTAAGAAATCTAATTAAATCCCCGGCAGCGGCGCCAAAAACTTAATGTGCTAGATATGTGTACAAGTTTTAAAATTTATAAACACGCTTATCCGAGTAACTATTTAACACATACGAGCAAGTATGCTCGTCCGTTTTAGTAAAGGTGGGTAAGTCGAGATCGTCCCAAGGGATTTATATATCAAAGTATTATAAAAATAAGTTTGTAAACAAGGGTTGTCAATCCTTATTATCGAAAATTTAAATATTCAAGAAACAATATGACTAAAACATGTACTTGTGTGAAATGTCACAATCAATCAATTGGAGTATTCATGTTAAGCTTGGTGTAAACTTGTTATGATGCACAACTTTTACATGAATGACTAACAATCAATGGTGTTTATCATGTTAAACCATTACTAGAATTCAATCATCTAGTTACTTCCTTTCGGCCTAAGATAACTAGAATAATAATTCCATTAACACAATGTTATTTAAAAGCAATTCTTTACTTATGAATTCCTACAAATCCTTTCGGCCTAATTTCGTGATGAAATCTTCTCAAATCCATTTTAAAGAGTAAACATGATGCTCATCACACACCATATTCCATACTAATTCGTGCACTAACTTTTTGGAATAAAAACATTTAGAAAACCCTTTCGGCCAATATTCCCCAAAGATGTTTTTATCAACAAATTAAGCAAGATTAGATATTATCCCAACAAACTCATAAATTAAGAAGAGTTTTCATGCATCACCTTTTTAAAATAAAGAATACTCCATGACTAACTACATCATTCACACAAGTATAAACCAAATCACTCCATATCAATTATATTAAAACACAAGTAGTAAACAAGACATTCATTAAATTCAAAGTAACAAGTGTTCATTGTAAGTAACAAGATGTACCTAGCTTGAGAATTAAAAGAACTAAAACCGTGGAACTATAACAACCACACGCCTCCAATCGACTACCAAATACAATAAACAACTCCACACACTTAACCAAACTATTGAGACTTTAACTGAGTGTTTCCATGGACGTTTTTACTGCTGTAGCAACCTTTTGGGTGAGAAATATTAAGATAGTAATAACTTGATGTAAGTTATTACTTAAGATTTTGTGGTACACTTTGGTTGCAAGCCTAGATGTCATTATATAGCCTCCAATCACTTAATTCTCAAGTAAAAACGTCCCTTAAGAAGTTATTAGTGAGAAATGATCAGCCATCCATGATAATGAGGAGTAAAAACGTCAATAAATGCAATCTTGTAAAAACAGCCATCTCCCAACCGATCGGTAATCGCTCCAACCGATCGGTTGGTTCTTCAGGTCAACTCCAACCGATTCGGTTGCGGGCTCCAACCGAACGGTTGGATTGAACCTGTATGCAATTTTTATCTTTTTCTTTATCGTTCTTCGTCGCATACATTCTCTTCCACTTTGGTGCTAATTCCTTTCTTAGAACTTGATATTATCATGACATATGAACGTAGAAATCTTGAATCTATCAAATCCTTGAGTCCTTGTGTGATTCTTCACTCATTTCCTTCTCGAAAATCTCCAATTATGCACCCTTACTTCATTTCTTCATCATTTCATCACTTTTTCCTGTTTTTGGCTACATTTGCTTGTACAAACACTTTTCCATGATTAAGTAACAAATACGTACAGATATGGCCAAATATGATGCATACAACACACCTAAAAACATGTATAATATACGTGTTATCAACTACCAAGCTAAGAAATGGCATCTTGATGTTCCAACAACGTCAAGGTGAAACTCTCTATGAAGCATGGACTCGTTTCAAGGACTTACTCCAAAAAGTCCCTCATCACGGCATAGATCTTTGACTCGAAGTCCAAATTTTCTATGACCACATCGATCTCTCCACAAGGCGACCATTGACCAAGCGGCCGGTGGCAAGCTACGTGATCTAAGTGTAGAAGAATCATGGGAACTCATAGAAGATCTTGCTCTCTATGACAACGAAAGTTGGAATGATCCCCGTGATTTGAACAAAATAGTCAAGGTAATATCTTTACCTTCGAACAATTTAAGCACTCCCGACAATAAGATCAGGGAACTTGAAGACCAAGTCAAGTTTCTTATGAAATCCTACGAAGCTCCTAAACCTTCAAGCCAAGTGAATAAAATCACTTCTTCATATGAATTATGTAGTGGTCCCCACGACACTCGTGATTGCATGGAACTCCCCGAACAAGCTTTTGCGGATTACGCATCCTCGCATACCGACGGAGCGGGAGATAAGTGGTACAGTTTCAAACCCGAGCCAAATCCTTACACTGATTGATACAACCCCTCTTGGAAAAATCACCCGAACCTTAGGTGGAAACAAAACCAAAACATGCCCCAAAACAATTCTTCCACTCCACCTAATCGCTATCAATCAAACGGTCCACCCCCTAACCGTACTTTCAACAACAATCCTTCCAACAACTATGGTAGTACCAATAATTTTGAAGGATTGATCTCCAAATTTATGGCATCTCGAGAAACTCGTTTAGTAAAGTTTGAAGCCGATTTCAAACAAAAACAAAGTGAGATGACTGTTGAACCTAAGACCTTGATAGATCTTTGAGCGCTCGTGGATCGTTAGTAATGTTTATGTAATCACAAACACACTAATAGAAAGTCTCTATTACTTGTATTCTAAAGAAGAAATTAAACACAAGTATGAACACAGATTACTAAGAATACTTTGATCCTCTATGGATCTTTTAATAATACTAAAACTTGTTTTTCTAAACGTGTTCATCATACATAATAATGTGTTCCTTTTGTAGACAAGGAACCCTAAACCGTTTCACAAGAAACGTATCTTCTATAAACTCAAAGAGATATGCATTATCACTTCTTAATAAAACTCATGCATATCCTAACTAAATAACAAAATACATGGAATATCTATATCCGCAGAAACAAACTACTCGAAATCTCAGCTTCCGCAGAATTACTACTTCAGCAGAATCCAACTCTTCAGCAGAAACCATCAGCAGTAACCGTCAGCAGAATTCTTATTCAGCAGAATTCCCAACAATCCTCCCCTAATCTTGAATTTTACATGGTTAAGTTCAAGATTCTTGATAGATCATTAAAATTGCAAACCAAGAGGATTGAATTCGAATATCAACAACAAAGAATAAAAAACAGCCACATCTCTATGAATGGCAAACATGAACCTTCAGGTATTTGCAGCAACAAATGACAAATTGTACATCAAAACATATTAGTTTCATACTATTCTCATCACATCCAGGTGTGTTAACTCCTGTGAGAGGTGAATCATTGAAAATAATGGATTTGATGTCTCTTTACCAATAGCCATCACTACTGGAGTAGCCAAATGCTTAAGTTCGAAAACTATGGTACACTGATAACTATATGATTTTTAGCAAATCATTAGCTATAAACGGATTTGAGTTGTCTTTACCTGTAGCCGTTTGCTCAGGACTAGTCAACTATTTTGGTGAGTAAATCACCTTGGAAATTGAATACTAAATATGGTTTTCCACTGCCTTTACCACAAGCCATACACTTGTGGGCTAGCCAATTATTGGGAATCCTAAAAAGGAAAAATCCATGGTCAATTGACAACCATCCAACTTTCAGCTGTTAAGCATGGGTGAGTTGAGTACCCAATAGTTTTTAGCAAACTATTACAGCTATCAACAGATTTGACTTGTCTTTACCAAAGCTGTACCCTTTGGACTAGCCAACTTTTTGATGGAATAGTCAACATCATGGTAAGTTGATAACCAGATAAGATGTGGAAATAACCAACACCAAAACCTGCATACAACATACAAAACACTATACAAATCTGTTAGTTTTTTTTTCTTTTTTTTATATTTTTTTATTAAGAATAATGAAAATAAACAAATATACAACAAAATACCATCAAACAGCTCTGGCCACCCTGATCCTGGTTTTGAACAAATGAATCAAAGATTTAGCAAATAGTTTAGCATTCCCAACTGGATCAGGAGGAATCTCCGACTGATGTAGAAGCATTTTCTCCATTAGAGGCACAGTCAGAGGATAATCCTTATCAATGAACATTATCACCCTTATACCAGATGTAGTCTCCAAGACATGAACATAAGGAAGAGGATAAATTTCCAGCTTAATACTTTCCACCTCTGATTGTTCTTCCAAACTGCATAACCAAAACCACTGGGAGAAACAGAATCCATGAGCACTTGAAGATCCCCCAAAAGATATAATCCTGCACCTTCAGGAGTATGAATAGCATACTGCTTGGTAACCAAGTCATAGAGAGTGAGTAAATCCTGATGATCCAGAAGATGCAAAATTTCTTGGAGAAATGTGAAGGACAGAGATGTTCTATCAAGCCTATAAATAGTATTAACCTGTCCATTACTAGACAGCTCCCATCTAACCAAAACATCCCTAGAACCCTCTGGCCAATCATCAGGAGATCCTTCTTTAAGAAAAGAAGAATCAGCAGCATCAACATCCACCACCCTATGCACTTGAGGAGATTGTGAGACCTTTATTCTAGCCATTCTTTTGGCCCTTCTACCAGGAATGTATATAGAAGAATGAGGAGAAGAAGGTTCTTCAGCAGATACACTCTCTGACTCATGTGTTTCCACTGATGGAGGAACTAGTGGAATATCTGTAGAAACCTCAGCAGAAAGTTGGTCAAGTGAAACAGATTCTGCTTTTGCATCCATCTCCATCCAAACTTGTTTTGCCCTAGCAGCTGCAAGCTCAACTTCTCTAACTTTGATCTCATGAAATCTTGCCAATTCAGCCTGTTGATCATCATGCAACCTCTTGGCAGCCTCTTCACCCAATCTATCCTCCTCCATTTGTCTTCTGGTCCTCTTTTTAGAAGGAATATCTTCTGCTACAACTTTTGCTTTACCTTTGTTAATAACAGATGGAGCAACAACATTAGTTGAATCAGCAGAAATAGACACAATAGGCAAGGATGCATAAGCAACAGCAGGAACACCCATATCAATAGTGGAAACATCATCAGCAGAATGAGATAAAGATGTAGCAGGCACATTAGCAGAATCAACTCCATCCATATTTAGTTTCTTAGAATGTGGTTCTGTATCAGTAGAAGATAGAGTAGAAACAAGCTAAGGAGTAAGAAGTCCATCCTTTTGTAATCTAGTATTGATTCTATTATAATGGTAGACTAATTGTTCATCTGAGAAAGACCAAACTTGTTTCTTAGTCCAAGAATGATTATATAGTGCACTGCTTTGATTCTTCACAAATTCCCTCATAAAATTCCTTTGCTGTGCTTGGGTAAGAGGTTTATCCCTCTTTGCTTTGGCTATCCTCTCAGCTTCAGCTTTCCTTCTGAATTTCATGATCTCAACCATTCTAGGAGCATAATCAACTTCATTGACATCATCTCCAAGAATCTCTTTAGCTAGACCAGGATTAGAAACCACTTGCCTCCCAATATGCATCCAATCAGCTTCATCAAAATTTGGAACTGCAGCATCCAATTCTCTTTGTCTTGCAAGAGGCAAAGTAGAAGCATACTTGTTTGTAGCAAATTGAAACTCTGAATCATATTTAGCTTGTAGTACCTTAGCCAAATCTGTACTTTTCTTCTTATATGCCCATTCCTTCAAAAGTCTTTCTTGCTTAAGCTTTTCTTCTTCTGAGACAAGATCATCATCACAAACTCTAGTAATGTCAGCAGAATCTTCCTGAGGAATGACTAACTCCTCCAGAGGATTAGCAGGTAAATCTTGAACACCTGAATCAATGGTAGTATCAGCAGATCCTCTGGTGAAGGGAGTTGCATCAGTGTCTTCATGAGATGTATGTTTTGGAACAGATGGATTAGTGTTAGGTGAAGCCACATACTCTTTACCAGCAACAAAGAAAGTATCCACTGATGTGTGAACCCCAACAGTGACCTTCTCAGCAGCAACATCAATTAGTGGTTCATCAGCCTGAAGATAATCACCAGCATCTGTCTTTTGAACATCATCAACATTTGATACCTTAGAAGATTCAGTGGAATTCTTTTTCAAATACTGTCTTCTCTTTCTTCTGCTAAACTGAATAGGCTTCTTTTGTTTTGAAGATTCAGCAGCATTGGGAGAAGAAGAATGAGTCTGTTGAGCAACTTCAGCCAAGAATTTAAGTGGATCCAAATTCCTATCCTCAGGTTCTGCATCAGAACCAAACACAACCTTTCTCTTCCTTTGCTGCCCAAGTTGAGCTTCAAACTCCTGAACCCTCTTAGTCAACAACACAATCTTACTACCAAGTGAGGATTTGGTGTCTGCACCTCCATAACAATACTCTAAGCATTTCCACCTCCTTTGAGAAAACTACATGTCTCGTCATGCGATCATTTTGCATTGATAGAGAAGAGCTACGTGACTTCATAGATGAAGTTCTTTGTATGCTAACCGACGTCCGCAAAAATGTTACTAAGCTCATCGCTTTCATTAACCTTCAACCCACAAACACTTTATCCACATTCTTTATAAATGCATTACACAATATGTTGGATGTCCACCAATAGATTCATTCGCATACTTGTATTTTGTCAAAATGTATTTAAAGAACATATACTCATGTTTCTTACACCCTAAAATACCAAAACATAGGTAAACACCATTTAATTAAAATCGGTTCACCAAACCACAAGTGCTTCAAGTTTTTCTTAACCCAACATCACTAGTTTGTACCAATATCTCATCAAGTGAAAAACACATCATGTGTTTGACAAAGTTCTTTATCTCCACAACCAACAACTAATTCAAATGGAGTATAGGATTTTTTGTGGACAACTAGAAGGGGGGGGGGGGTTGAATAGTTTTAATTCTTTTTCGTTTTATAAAAGTTTGCTTGTAAAGAATAGATGCAAATTGATGCAAAAATATAGATACAAGTTTGTTGTCAATTATTGTATGAAACCTACTTATTAAGATTGTTGTGTAGAAATTATAATTTTATTAATCACACACACACACACATACACACACACACACACACATACACACACACACACACACACACACATACACACACACACACACACACACATATATATATATATATATATATATATATATATATATATATGTATGTATATACATCCTTATGGTTTGTTTATTATGAAGTTAATGTTGTGAATGGAACCTAGTTTGATCTTTATGTGAAATCAATATAAGCACAACACAAGCAATAATAACTATGTATGAAATGTAAATAAGTAAGTAAGCAAAGAGTAAGAGATGGAAAGATCAAATCGAGAGACAAAGGATTTATAGTGGTTCGTCTACAAGGACACCTTCCTTGCCCTACTCCACTCCCCGAGCACCGAGCTCGAGAGTTTTCTTCACTAAGTCAATAACCTCCCTTATGGCGGAGAAGACCGTACACACCTTAGCTTACACCAAACTAATGACACAAAGCTAAATGTCGAGTTTTAATCGTAGCTAGAACCAATCTCACAACTACAATCATACCATAATTTCTTCACACCCTTTTTACACCTTTAACACTTTTTCACAACACTTGTTTCTTCACGCCTTCACAACTTCTATCTATTCACTACTTCAAGGGTTTTGCTACTTCATAACTTCTGGGCTTCTAAGTCTTCAAAACTTCAATACTTCTATCTCTCTACTTGAGCGCCTTTATCTATATACCACTACAATGATTCTTCTACTTTAAAAGCTTCTATATCTTCTATGCTTCAAAGCTTCTATGTTTCCACACCTTCTAGTCTTCAAAGTCTTCTCAACTTAGAGGCTTCAACTTCTTCACTACTAACCACTACTTCAATATGCTACTACTTCATATATCTCCTATCACTAATTCTATGCTCTTCTACTTCCTCACTTCAAGTACCACTTCACACTTTCAACAATTCTAGATCCTATTTCTAAATTTAGTTAACCAATGTATACACCTTATTCAATAAAGTATGAATGATTAAAAAGATGAAATGAACAAACAACTTAGATAGCAAGATGATACTAAGTTGTAATACTTCTAGTCTTGATAGATAGAAGTATTCTTCTCTTTGCACTTGAGTGTTGAGGCTTGAATCACTTTGAAAACAAAGATTAATGTATATATGATCAAAGGATTTTAGAGGATAGAAATGGTGGTTTGAATCAGAAAGTTTAGAGTGCAAAAAGGTGAGAAAAATTAGTGGAATGAACCAGAATTTAAAGGGACAGCTAGGGGAAATCAGGAGCGTGCCGGTCCCCTTAATTAGGGGCCGGTCCCCTTAATTATTAAGGGGACCGCCTTATATAATTAAGGGGGCCGCCGCTCCTGAACGTTGCCTAGCTTTGTCCTTTTGTGAGGAGAATTTTTCTGGATTAGATTTGCCATTTTTGGTTGAAATTTTGAATTCATATATTTGTAATGAATTAAACATATTCTTTTAATTCCAAAAATGTTTTATAAAAGATACAAAATATTTTGTGACATTTTATAAAAATCTAGTGATTAATAAAAATGTTCCTTTGATCTTATAATGCATTAGACACTTTGTTTATTCATACCTTAAGTGATTAGATGGTGAAAGTGAGTATTTACTACTAAATACTTATTTACGTCATGATCTTTGGTCTGATGAGTTTTCGTTTTGTGATTATCAAAACATAGAGATATTGAAAGATATGAATAACGTTTTTATGCATTTATTTATATCAACAATCTCCCCCGTTTTGATGATTACAAAACCTAAACTCATTAAATCCAAAAATTAATTTTTAGACAAGTATTTAGTGAGTTTATATTCACTTCCCCCCCTTTTTGTAGAATCAAAAAGGTTTAAGCCGATAAGATTAAAGCTCTCCCTTGATGTATGCTCCCACTCGTTTGAGGGCACCAAGGGTTCGAGCTATGGAATTCTTGCAAGAAAAATATTAGAAGCACAAGCAAATATATATAGCATAATAACAACTAATAATAAGCATGGCAAAGGTGAATTTGAAACACATATTGAAACATTCCTTAATTCAAAATGATTATGTTAACCACATAATCATTGTTACATAATCCATAATGCTAGAATTCTAAACCAAGTAGAATATCCTATTGTGCCAATAAAGAGTGTCATCAAACTTGCTTGCATCCCAAAAAGGTTGAAGTGTTTTATTTGAAAAGTAAAAAGCATAAGCTTATAGAATGCTTGGTTGAGAATGGTAAATGAGGATCATGTTGGTGGCTTAATGGAGGTAAACTTTTGGTTTCATGGATGTTGGTGAGTTTGGTGACGTAGAGCTTGGAGGTGGTGAATTTGGAGTTGGGTTTATTGGTTGAGGGTTTTGATGTTGTTCAAGTGATGGTGTTTGTTGAGATCTAGTAAGAAGATACTCAATCCAAGTAAAGTACTCATTCAATGCAATTGTTTGTTTTTGGAGGAAGATGCAACAAGGGTAATTGTTGACATGCTTCTCAACTTGGTTTATGTTGTGTGGTGATGAGGGTGAGCTTGATTGAGGTGGATCCAAATTGCGTTGAGCAAGATGTAATGATAAAAGAGCGCTAAGCTCATGGGATTCTTTTAGCTCCTCAACGAACTTCAAGTATTCGGAGGAAGGTGATGGTGGTGGAGCATGATAGTTGTCTTGGGTGAGGGTTTGAACATGCAAAATAGGAATGGCATGTGAAGTTGTAGGATGTGGTGGTGGTATTCTTGGTGGCGGAGACATGTTTGAGCTTGGGTAATCTTGAAAACATGATATGGGTGGAAGAGATGCTTCATGAGTGGATGGTGTTTTTGTTGAATGAGATCCTTGCGGTTCTTGAAACATTGGGTTTTTGGTTGTTGGGAGATGACATGTTTGGATGTGTGAACATCTATGATGGAAAGAAGGTATTTATAGTGATGGAAAAATGTGGTTTAGGAAGGTAAATTTTGAGGGATAGTATGGGACAAAGTATGTTTGTGAATTTTGGGAAATATAGGGTGAAGTGGGTCAAAAAGTGATAAAGAAAACAGCAACCCCTACTATCAGATGGCCGGTCCTCTTAATTAGGGGCCGGTCCCCTTAATCATTAAGGGGGCCGCCTTATATAATTAAGGGGCCGCCCATCTGGTGAATTCCAGATTCCCAGAATTGGATTTTTGGTAGAAAATTTTCAGAAAGGTTGTGTTTTTGGGTTTGGATTTAAGTAAGTTCAACTCTTTGAGGCAATATAGGATATGCTATTCATATATATAGGGCATGTTATTAAAATAAATCAAGTAGACAAGTAATTTTTAATTTACATGCAATCTACTTATTGGCCAATTAAGTCATATAACCATGGAAGCAATAAAACATGCTAATCATATATTCAACTATATGAAAATGATGATAAGTGGGCTAGTTCAAACATAATGATTAGAAACAAATTGGAAGTTATGATTGTATGGACTTCAAGACTTGTTACAAACAAGATCCATATAGGCATACCATGATTCTCAAGAAATGATTTGGTTTTATTGTGAATGTCATATTCATAGAAGTATATGACAAATGTGAGATAATCATAGATAGTTTTAAGAAAACGTTCAAGAGAATCGGTTCAAGAGAATCGGTTGAGCCCGTTGTCACATATAATCACCTTTTATGGTAACTAAAGATATGGATAAATGATGATATAAACTAATGAATTTAATGCACTATAATTAAGAAGGATAAAGCCAATCATCCAAGGATGCAAGATCAACACATATATACACTAATTTCTTCATAGTATAAAATACTAACTTATCTTAATCAAAAGATACATTATAGCACATTTATTATTGCAAATAGAATGGTAATTTATCATAAATGATAAGTATTCTACTAGTGATCATAGATGATTTCCAAATTTAATGATAAATAAGAAAATGAGCAATAGACCCAAAATCAAGAGGATCAACTAGACTAATTTCATGTATACATATATTAGTAATATTAATGGCATATGAACAAGGCAACCAACAAATTTAATCATATTAATATACTAATTGTGGCATAATTTGATATAATGTGACATTAATAAATTTTTGAAAAGAAAACTTACCTCAGGTCCAGCTTTTCTTTAAGAGTAGGCATGAGAATGTTGGTAGACATCTTCAATGTTTGCCCAATGCATGTCAAAGTAGCAAGGTATGATCCCAACGCAATAAAGATCAAGGTAGCTTGATCCGAAACACGTAATCAATCACAACAATCATCATGAGTCGTGTTAGTCAAAAGTAATTGCGCTTGAATCCTTCATCTTGAGGTAGTAAAGAACACATCATAAAATCAACACTCCAATAGTGAAGATCATAACAACAAATCTTTAAACGGCCGAAACAACGTCATATGCAAATCGTGTGTAGAATGTGAATCAGAGTAATATGAATCACTAGTCTTCATATGTATGATAGAAAAGTGAGCGGTCCCCCAAAAAAAATGTCTCTTCGTTCGTTTACTACCTGAACATGAAAAAGAGCTTGGTACCCAGATTCTCATGGGTCCGAGATGGTTAGTTGAGGACATCCATTGCATTTAAATGCACAAGATAAGGATGTTGCCGAGAAGTGCAAGAATTCATCAATAGTTTGTTTTAACTAACAAACAATGACTTTCTTGATTAGAGTAATAAGTAATGGATGCAAATAATATTAGTTCTAAATTTCTCCACAAGGTTTTACAAATTTTATTTGTCTTGATATATTTGTTAAAGGATCATTTGCAGTGAATCCTAAACCGGTTTTATCATAAAATGACTTTTGAATATTAAGTAGATATTTTAAAGATTTAGAACTATTTTCGAATTTAGCTAATATTTTTGCTTTTTCATTTTCCATTTTAATTTCATGTTTGTAGTCTTGACATTTTTTACATTCAAGATCAATTTTAATATTACTTTCAAGTCTAGACATTTTATCTTCTAAAATTATTTCTTTTTCAAAGTTATTTCCAACGGATATTGAAGATTCATTTTTAAAAATAATTTTTGAGTCTATGTTGCAAAAATGTTTGAAGTTGTTTTCCAATTTTGAAAATTCTAGTAAAAATTAATCATAGCAAACATGTTCGGTTTCGGATTGTACCTTATTTGTAGTTGTACAATCTTCACATGCTATACGATGATCAATTTCATCGTCCTTGTCCCTCCATGTTTTATTTGTAGGTTCGCTTGGATCTTGGAGCATGTAGTCCTTGCCATCAATACTTGTATTTACATTTGTTTGAATATCTTCGCAAGCCATATTTTCATCATTTTCTTTGTCCTTGTCGCTCCATGATTTATTTACACTCTTCCTTCGGATTTGGCTCATGTATTCTTCGTTATTGATACCTTCAACCACATTTGAACTAGTAGTACTTGTGTTTATTTCAACTAAATATTTATCTATCAAATTTTCTAGAGTGACTAATTCTTGTGCAACATCAAGTTTATCATCTTTGGTTTTACATTTCTCTTGGTGAAAATTTAAAAGACATTTCCAAATATCATTTGCCGTTTTACAAAAGAATACTCTTTCATATTCAACTTTTGGTAGAGTTTTGTAAATCACTAATTTAGCTTTAGTATTTTTATCGATCTTTGTTTGAAGATGATTATATTGATTTTCAAAATCCATTTTAGTTGGTTGAAGATCACCAATTGAAATGATATGCCAAAGATCAAGATCTATTGAATTCACATAATTTTCAAATTTATTTTTCCATTCAAGAAAATGATCATTTTCAAATAGTGGTGGTTGTTGCGTAAATTCCCCTTATAAATATTTTTCAAATTCCATAGATCATTACAAGTTTTAAAATACTGTATATTTTAAAAATCTTGCTAGACGTGGCTCTTGATACCAATTGTGGAAAACTAGAAGGGGGGGGGGTTGAATAGTTTTACGTCTTTTTCATTTTATAAAAGTTTGCTTGTAAAGAATAGATGAAAATTACAAAAACTTTGATGCAAAAATATAGATACAAGTTTGTTGTCAATTATTGTATGAAACCTACTTATTAAGATTGTTGTGTAGAAATTATAATTTTATTAATCACATATATATATATATATATATATATATATATATATATATATATATATATATATATATATATATATATATATATATATATATATATATGGTTTGTTTATTATGAAATTTATGTTGTGAATGGAACCTAGTTGATCTTTATGCGAAATCAATATAAGCACAACACAAGCAATAATAACTATGTATGAAATGTAAATAAATAAGTAAGCAAAGAGTAAGAGATGGAAAGATCAAACCGAGAGACAAAGGATTTATAGTGGTTCGCCACAAGGACACCTTCCTTGCCCTACTTCATTCCTCGAGCACTGAGCTCGAGAGTTTTCTTCACTAAGTCAATAACCTCCCTTATGGCAGAGAAAACCGTACACACCTTAGCTTACAGCAAATTAACGACACAAAGCTAAATGTCGAGTTCTAATCGTAGCTAGAACCAATCTCACAACTACAATCACACCACAACTTCTTCACACCCTTTTCACGCCTTCAACACTTCTTCACAACACTTGTTTCTTCACGCCTTCACAACTTCTATCTATTCACTACTTCAAGGGTTTTGCTACTTCACAACTTCTAGGCTTCTAAGTCTTCAAAACTTCAATACTTCTATCTATCTATTTGAGGGCCTTTATCTATATACCACTACAATGATTATTCTACTTTAAAAGCTTCTATATCTTCTATGCTTCAAAGCTTCTATGTTTCCACACCTTCTAGTCTTCAAAGTCTTCTCAACTTAGAGGCTTCAACTTCTTCACTACTAACCACTACTTATATGCTCTTCTACTTCTTCACTTCAAGTACCACTTCACACTTTCAACAATTCTAGATCCTATTTCTAAATTTAGCTAACCAATGTATACACCTTATTCAATAAAGTATGAATGATTAAAAAGATGAAATGAACAAACAACTTAGATAGCAAGATGATACTAAGTTGTAATACTTCTAGTCTTGATAGATAGAAGTATTATTCTCTTTGCACTTGAGTGTTGAGGCTTGAATCACTTTGAAAACAAAGATTAATGTATATATGATCAAAGGATTTTAGAGGATAGAAATGGAGGTTTGAATCAGAAAGTTTAGAGTGCAAAAAGGTGAGAAAAATGAGTGGAATGAACCAGTATTTAAAGGGACAGCTGGGGGAAATCAGGAGCGTGCCGGTCCCCTTAATTAGGGGCCGGTCCCCTTAATTATTAAGGGGACCGCCTTATATAATTAAGGGGGCCGCCCCTCCTGAACGTTGCCCAGCTTTGTCCTTTTGTGAGAAGAATTTTTCTGGATTAGATTTGCCATTTTTGGTTGAAAATTTGAATTCATATATTTGTAATGAATTAAACATAATCTTTTAATTCCAAAAATGTTTTATAAAAGATACAAAATGTTTTGTGACATTTTATAAAAATCTAGTGATTAATAAAAATGTTCCTTTGATCATATAATGCATTAGACACTTTGTTTATTCATACCTTAAGTGATTAGATGGTGAAAGTGAGTATTTACTACCAAATACTTATTTACGTCATGATCTTTGGTTTGATGAATTTTCGTTTTGTTATTATCAAAACATAGAGATATTGAAAGATATGAATAACGTTTTTGGGCATTTATTTATATCAACAATCTCCCCCTTTTTGATGATTACAAAACCTAAACTCATTAAATCCAAAAATTAATTTTTAGACAAGTATTTAGTGAGTTTATATTCACTTCTCCCCCTTTTTGTAGAATCAAAAAGGTTTAAGCCGATAAAATGAAAGCTCCCCCTTGATGTATGCTCCCCCTTGTTTGAGGGCACCAAGGGTTCGAGCTATGGAATTCTTGCAAGAAAAATATTAGAAGCACAAGCAAATATATATAGCATAATAACAACTAATAATAAGCATGGCAAAGGAGAATTTGAAACACATATTGAAACATTCATTAATTCAAAATGATTATGTCAACCACATAATCATTGTTACATAATCCATAATGCTAGAATTCTAAACCAAGTAGAATATCCTATTATGCCAATAGAGAGTGTCTTCAAACTTGCTTGCATCCCAAAAAGGTTGAAGTGTTTTATTTGAAAAGTAAAAAGCATAAGCATATAGAATGCTTGGTTGAGAATGGTAAATGAGGATCATGTTGGTGGCTTAATGGAAGTAAACTTTTGGTTTCATGGACGTTGGTGAGTTTGGTGATGTAGAGCTTGGAGGTGGTGAATTTGGAGTTGGGTTTGTTGGTTGAGGGTTTTGATGTTGTTCAAGTGATGGTATTTGATGAGATCTAGTAAGAAGATACTCAATCCAAGTAAAGTGATCATTCAATGCAATTGTTTGTTTTTGAAGGAAGATGCAACAAGGGCAATTGTTGACATGCTTCTCAATTTGGTTTATGTTGTGTGGTGATGAGGGTGACCATGATTGAGGTGGATCCAAATTGCATTGAGCAAGATGTAATGCTAAAAAGAGTGCTAAGCTCATAGGCTTCTTTTAGCTCCTCAAGAACTTCAAGTGTTCGGAGGAAGGTGATGGTAGTGGAGCATGATAGTTGTCTTGGTTGAGGGTTTGAACATGCAACATAGGAATGGCATGTGAAGTTGTAGGATGTGGTGGTGGTACTCTTGGTGGTAGCGACATGTTTGAGCTTGGGTAATCATGAAAACATGATATGGGTGGAAGAGATGCTTCAAGAGTGGATGGTGTTTTTGTTGAATGAGCAACATGTGAAGTATTGGTAGTGAGGTTGGGATTGTGCATGCTCATCATATGAAGAAGCGTTAATGAAGGTAAGAGTGGACGATAGGTTGTGAGAAGGATCACTTGTGTAGGTATGAGGTTTAGTTGTTGGTTGACTTGGAACAACATCACTTGAGTTTTGACAAGAGTCAAGATTTCTCCTCTAAACGGGTTTGACGGAGATCCTTGCGGTTCTTGAAACCTTGGATTTTTGGTTGTTGGGAGATGACATGTTTGAGTGTGTGAACATTTATGATGGAAAGAAGGTATTTATAGTGAAGGAAAAATGTGGTTTAGGAAGGTAAATTTTGAGGGATAGAATGGGACAAAGTATGTTTGTGAATTTTGAGAAATATATGGTGAAGTGGGTCAAAAAGTGATAAAGAAAACAGCAACCCCGACCATCAGATGGCCGGTCCCCTTAATTAGGGGCTGGTCCCCTTAATCATTAAGGGGGCCACCTTATATAATTAAGGGGGCCGCCCATCTAGTGAATTCCAGATTCCCGGAATTTGATTTTTGGCAGAAAATTTTCAGAAAGGTTGTGTTTTTGGGTTTGGATTCAAGTAACTTCACAACTTCATTGTCTAGAACACCATCATATGATCTCATCCTTTTTCTTATCCAACACATATCATGCACATCATTGTCAGTGCAAACGATATATTAATTAAAACTATCATTCCATCACTTTCTCAACACATTGGTATAACCAACACTCTCCCATTACATAATGTCATTCTTATCCTCATATTGGTTCTTAGGATTCTTTATTCCTTTCTTATGAAACTTTTGTTCCTATGTGCTTATTGTCTTCACTTCATTTTGAATCCATTCAACCATTATATACACTCAATTGTATATTATATACTCATCTAAGGATGAAATTTTCATCAATTATTTTCTTATTTTAGATGCTTCTTGATACCTTCGAACAAGGAGGAATCTTCATCAAGCACTCATATTGCATCGTCTATACACTTGGTTATATATGACATACGTGTCTACTAACAAAACTTCTAGTATACTAATATTTGTTTTTTAGGTTCATTTTGACGCCCTAATTCAAGGGGGAGGTTCCGTCAAGCACTTATTGAATGCATATTATACTATCTTGCACTAACCTTTATTTTGTAGGATTCTTCATCCTTGCATCATATACGTTGGTACCCAAGCAACGGGGAGTATTGATCAAGGGGGAGATAATCATGCACTAACCTTTATTTTTTTTAGCTTTCTTATTTCTTGTATCTTATACGTTGGAACCCTAGCAACGGGGAGTATTGATCAAGGGGGAGCTACAGTATAGGGGAAGAATGCACGCATTCATTTTTATTCTCATTCTTCGACACACTTCTAAGTTTTGACAAAAAGAAGGAGATAAGTCAACATAGTCCAACATTCATTTCATTCATCATGCATTTTTCATATAATTTTTATGTTGCATAACACTAACCTTAATGTAGGTTAAAAATCTTAATTTGATCCATGGATCTGCTAACAACCTAAGGGATGCAACAACCATAGGAAATTGGAGTGGAAAAACTTAACTTCACTAGGGATGATGCAAGCTCGCCATTTCGGGGAGAAATGAAGTTAAATTCAAGGATACACCCTTTTTGTTTCTACAAAAGGGGGAGAAGAGTGTAAATGGAGAAGGAAATGTAGAAGGTGTTACGGATACAAGTAAGTAATACGGACACAAGTAACTTTTTACATTTTACTATCTATCACGTTTACATATTTTGTCATCATTAAAAAGGGGGAGATTGTTAGTGCAAATATTACGGTATTTAATCTATACAGTCTCGTTTGTTTTGATTGATGACAAACATATAACTTGATACATAACGTAAAATGTACAAGTTACTTGTAATATTATTTTGTCTCAACATACATTCAATACCTCTCAACGTCTCGAGTCCTCGTATGCTACAACACAGGTTCGTACATGTTTGTTATGTGGCATTATGATCAAACCCCTTGACCAACCATTTAGAATGACTGAAATACTTTTAGAGTTTTTAAGTATTTTACGTGTCAAAGTGCACTTTAGGTGTAAAATAGAATAAGTGTCACTTTAGGTGTTAAAGTAATATTAGTAATTTTTACAAATAATAAAAATGTGGTGACATTAGGAATCAAACATCTTTATTAACTCATTAACTTACTAAAACAACATTACTTAGGTAATATATACATTTTACAAGTTTACTTTCATATATATCTTAATTTAAAAATAGAAATATATATATGAAATCATGTCATGCATCATGTGCAATATTAAAAAGATTTCCAAAATCCCAAAGTTGACTTTTGGAAGATCTCTTACACATATGGAAAGATTCTTACACAAACTATCTTGAAGTTGAATTTGAGAATCTTGATTTGACATGCAGAGATATGGAAAGATTTTTTAGAAGATTTTGGTTATATATATTAACCCATGGTTTTCTCATTCAAGTATGAAAAACAACACACATATAGATAAGTAGAAAATCATGTAGAAATACACATCAATCACCCTTTCCATAATGATCATAACGTTATGATGTGCTATTTGTTAGTGCAAGTTTAAATTTATAAGGGTGAATTACCAAATCTAGAAACAACACATACGAGCAAGTGTACTCGTCCGTTATAGCAAGATATGATGGTAAGACGGGATCGTTCGCAGGGATTTGTGAGTGAATCAAAATATAAGTCTAAAAGTAAATCTCTAATGTACGCAAATAAGATAATAAGCAAATTCAATAATTTAAAAACTACACTTGTTTAGACTAGTTTTCTACTTAATGACACAAATGATTGTGATAACTTTTGATAACATGTTGGTTGAGATAATTAGATGGTGATCTAATCTATTGTTTCTACAATTTAAACCTTTGTCAAGATTTTAGTTCATAAAAACAAGCTTTAGGTGTAAACCAATCAATTCAAGATCTATCCAAGGTTCATAAGATATGGTGAATATCTTAAACACAAGAATAAACTCTTATTACAAATCAAATACTCTTAGGAAATAGTCAATACAAAAGGTAACCTATTCGTAGACAAAAAGGTTACAATTGTTTATAAACATTTAAACTTTCGTCCAACTAAAGGTTTACAAATAATCCGATTTGATGTTATAAAAGCATTCTCATTACAATCATACTTCTTGTTTCTTTGTTTAGTCAAGAATAATTATGGTGAAAAACAATCATTCATAGACAAATGATTATAACTAGTTGAGTAATAACAAATATTTCGACCCTTGAAACTATTATCAATTAGTTAACCTTGGCTAAACAAATGTCATGATGAAACTTAAGGTACAATTGGTTCTTAGGATTGACTTGAAATTGAATTAAAACATGTTATCACAATCATAATTATCACTAAGTATAAAACATCATCAAAACATGTGTAAAAAGATTACTAGCCACTCATAGCAAACATGCAAATAAACTCAGAATATTTAACATTAGAATCCATGGTTTTAAGTCTTACAATGCTTTGAAATTGATAACAAATGACAAGGTATTGATAACCTAAGTGTTGGTGATGATTTCTTGAGATTTTCGGACTCCAAATGTTGCTTCCTTGGTCCTCCAAAGTTCCTGGTTCTTTCTGCACGAATTTTCCTCCTTTGAGAGCTAAATGATGATAATAATTAAGAGTAGTTATGAAAGTAAATGGTATCTTGAATGGTGTCTTCAATTGTGCA
This sequence comes from Artemisia argyi, assembly GCA_030686995.1. Classification (NCBI taxonomy): domain Eukaryota; kingdom Viridiplantae; phylum Streptophyta; class Magnoliopsida; order Asterales; family Asteraceae; genus Artemisia; species Artemisia argyi. Next base: position 68,860,498 of record CM060708.1, read on the forward strand.
CTCTTGAGGTCCTTATAGGCTTGTCCAATACTCCTAGTAATGAATAGGGACTTAAATGCTGGAACTTGGACAATAAGACATTAAGAAGGGCCTAGAACCATGGGACAAAAGACTAAGATTCGTGCACAAAAGTTGGCAAAAACATGCAGAAATGACCATCCGATCGGTTGCGGGTTGATACCGATCGGATGGAAATGGTCATAATAGCCATCCAATCGGTTAGACTCCAACCGATCGGATGGTAGATCCTGGCTGCTTTGGACTTTGACTTTTCCTTGCGTAGTTCTTTATGCACTATCCAAACTTGATTAACTCTGAACTTGGAACTTTGAAATGACAAAACTTAGGTTCTCATATGAAATGCTTCACAGATTGGACTTTTGAGCTTGGGAATCTTCGTGTAATTGCATATACTTCATTTTCCTCACTTTTTCTCCATTTTTCCTACATTTGGCTACATATGCTACAAAAACATACTTTGATAAGATTTAGTGGTAAAAGCATATAAAAACAACCAAATAACATACACAAAAACACTAATAACGCTTATAAAAACATGTTAACTTTGAGCGTTATCAAATCCCTCACACTTAAACTTTGCTTGTCCTCAAGCAAATCTAGAAGAAAACTAAATATCCACATGGTAACCAAGAATGATTAGAAAAATGTGATGCAAATCCACCAAGTACAAGTACAAGATAAGATTCATCATTTTTAAGCTTAAGTGGTGAAAAATCGAGATGTTTGACAATACCTCATGATTTTCTCGCTTGATTAACATATCTAAACACCTCACGAAAAAGAAACGAAGTATAATTCACTCAATCACTCATTTATTTAGATAGTGGAGTATATATAAGAGAAATCACACTCATTGCTCAGTCATGATCTAATTATTACCATAGGCTTGTACAAGAAACAAAACTACACCGCAATGGCGTAAGCACCAAGTCTACATATCAAAGAGCTCTTTTATTCGGGTTGTAATGTTTTAGGCTTCGGGTTGTACCAGGCTTATGTTCAAACATCTAATACAAAAACATAATAGATTACTGGCGCGAGTTTTTGATTACTCAAAAACCGGATGGTCACTACAATATTCTTGCACTTGATATTCTCACAAAGCCATTACTATATCCGGAAAGATAAAGTAATTTGGTAAGGGTAGGGATATGGCATGGGAATATTTATGAAATTGGTTTTAAAAAAAAATAAAATCAAGTCTAAGTCTTATTGTTACTAGTCACCGATCAAACCACGAACCCGTAAATGATTATAGTTACAATCTTCCTCTTCTTCAAATATCGATACATTGATTCGCCATAACAATATTCTTCATACTTAGCACATTGGCTAACAACATATCTATTGGTCCCTTTTACTTGGTTAACAATAACTACAAAGCTAAAGTAACCAAGTTGTATGACTTTAAACAAAGATGTATAAAATGATTAACAATAAAGTAACGTAGATATAAGAGAGAATATTTTTCAACGTTTAATTCTTTATTAGAAGTTAAATAAAAAGAATCGTACCAAGTGTTTGCGGAATAACACTTGGGATTGAAAACGACAAGTGTGGTATTGACTCCTCTCTAAACTCAAACAATGTTGAGTGACAACTTTCAGGACCCACTGAGCTATCTCAGGGGTTATGTTGTTCTTTGGAGGAGTAAAAGTGGTTTGTGAATGCTTTGCATTAATTGCACAAACTTGTCAACTTTTACTCCTCAACTTATGCTACCTATTTATACACAAATATGAACAACCCTATTATACAATGGACCTAAGTGTTCCTCAATAAAATCTTGATAGATTTTATTCTCTGACTTGGGAAACTTCTTTGAGTTAAGTCCAAAAGGCACTTTCTGATGACAGCCTGGTTTTAACCATTTGGGGAAAGTTTGACCTTAAAGTGATAAAGCACTTTAGTTAAACAGATCAAACTTTCCCGCCCAGTCCCGCCAAAACTTCAGTCTTCAAGTCATCAGTCTTCAGTACCATAATAGTTGTTGAGGAGTCTTGGGGTTCAGTGAGTTATTGTCATCCTCACTGAACCCATCACCTTCTTCTTGGCTTAGATCACACTCACTGAGTTCCGCCTCACTGAATGGAGAACCTTTCTTCTTAGGCTTGGTCTAGGCATCCTGAAGATGACTCACTGAGTTACTGTTCACTCAGTGATTTGTTTACACTTAGGTTATTTTACGTTTAAATCCTTGTTAGAAGAGGATTGGGGAATTCAGTGACCCAACAATCTCCCCATATTTGAACATACAAATACCCTAAGTGTTTCTTTATTCAGTGTGAGTTGGTAGGGGTCTTCATCTGTTACTGAATGTTGATGTAATTTTAAGTAGGACACATAATTTAACAAAAACATCAAAGTTTATTAATAGTTATTACAAGTCCTACAAATTACAAATAAATAAAAGATAGTTGTTGCAGATCAGATGTTCAGGTGGTATCCAAGGTTTTCAAGCTTTGCTTTCTTTGATCTGAGTAGGTGTCTTTCAAGATGCTCATTGATCATTGCTTCCAAGTCCTGGCAGAATCTTTTGTTATCATCACTCTTGATGGGGGATGCCAACATGAGGTATATGAGCATTGCTTTGATTCCTGCCCTATCCATATCAGACCATCTTTGGAAGGCATAACATCCATACTCATCAGTGAAGCATAAGCCTCTTTCAGGAGCTTCAAGGACCATGTTGTTCACAAAAGTGATCCCTTCAGGAAGCGACCTGTCACACTCTAACCCTGGTACTGTGATCTCAGGCTCCATCTCAATTTGCTTCCTTTTCCTCTTGGAAGCCTTAGATGGAGCAGTCTCATTTGCTGAGTCAGGAAAAAGTGAGGGAATGTTAAGAGCTTCAGGCATTGCTCTCAGTCTGTCATACCTTTCCTTTAGTGACTTGAGAAGGCTAGGAACTACAACATTGTTCTTCTTGGCAATGATAGAACGAAGCTCAGTGATGCCAAAATCAGCAAACCTGAATGGCTTATGGACATCAAATATTCTTTTATCATGTCCCCTGAAGACGGTGACCATTGCAGGATCGGTGTTCCTGTGGATTTGAATGTCAGTGATGGTTTCAGGTCTTAACCTTTCTCTCATCACCCAAGTATACTTTTTGACCATGTGTTTTCTGATTTGAGCGTCCTTCCTGAGCTTATCTTCCCTTTCCTTTTTGCGATCATTTAGCTCTTCTTCCTGAGCCTTTTTAAAGGCTGCACCAGCTTGTTCAGTTGCTAGTGCCTCAGTGTCCAAACCAATCTTTTCAGCTTCCTCATGAACAACCTGAATGAGAGCAGGCTTGCTCATTCTCTCCTCTTCAGCCACCTTTAGTAGTATCTCAGTCCTTTCCATGTGAGCCTGAATTTCGTCATTTGTGAGATGATGTACTACTCCATTGATTTCTAACGGGACTCTGATAGGTTCATCAGGGTCATATATGACCAAGGTTGAGGCTGGCTTGAGCACAATTTCAGGACCAGAGGTGGTAGCAATACTTTTGCCTCTATCCTGCCCGAGAGTAGAGGAGACTGGTTCCTCCTGTGGTGGAACTTCAGTGATTGGTGTGGCTTCAGTGACATGCTCCCCCTCAGTATGAGAGGGCTGTCCAGTTTCTTGTTCAACAGTATTAGGGGCTTCAGTAGCATTCTCCCCCTCAACATTTGCCTGAGTGTCAGTGATGGCAAGTGTTGGTTGTACTGAAGAAGAAGTAGATGATCCCTTGAAGGCTTTAAAAATTTCAGTCATCATAGACTTGATCTCCTGAGTATCCTGCTGAATGATGGACACCCTGGAGTCAAGTGTAGCCTGTGCGTGTTCAAGAGCTGTCATCCTGGATCCCAAGGTCCATGCCAGAGAAGTAGACCTTTGGGATTGAGCTGTCACTGATTCTTCCATTTTAGTGAAGGAAGATTTGAGAGACTCCACAGCAGTGGTGAGACCCTGATGATTCGAACCCTTTAGCAAGTCAAGTAACTCAGTGAGGGCCACTAAGCTTACCTGATACGTCTCAGATGCCTGAAGAAGCTTCCTGGTGAGTTCAGGATCATCCTTGACTGATTCTTGAACTGACTAAACCCCTAAATTCAGCTAGTTGAGGGTTATCAAAAACTGATTCAGGCGAGTGATCATTTGTGTCAGGGAGTGGTTAACTGAGGCATGTTGTTCCCTGACATCATCATCGAAGTCTTCGACAGCAGCTTTGAGATTATGATAATGAACCACCTGTTCAGTGTGCATGTCAAAGACCTCATTAGTGATCCCCCTGTACAAAATGTTAGTAATCTTTTTGATGAATTTGGTGAAGGTTTTCACAGTGAGAGTAGCCTGATCATTTCCTGAGGAATCTAGCTCGGAAAGTGTGTCAGCATCGTCATGGTTAGAAGATTGAGGAGACTGAGGAATAGTTTCAGGGACTGTCTCCTCAAGCTCCATATCATCTCCGGCCTTAAAGACTTCCTCATCACTATTGAATTAATCATCAGAGTACAGAACTGCCTGAGCATCAGCTAGGGACTGAAGCTGCAAAAGGTTATCCGGCTACTCTTCATAAGAAGACTTGCCTTCGTTTTGGCCAGGTCCTGACCCCTCAAATCCGGTAGATTGGATTTTATCTACTTGGTCTTCAGGGTCAGTTCCCGAGTTATGCGCACCTTCGGGATTGGTTGTGGGTTCCATATCAGCGGGTGGCATTAATCCCTCTGAATCTTTGTCCCCCGTGGCCCCTTCAGGCACTGATGGGTGTTTCTCAGTACCATCACTAGGAGCTGTGAATGTTGTGTCCCTATCAGCAGGTTGTATGTTTCCCTCTGAGTCTTTGGGATGAGTTGTTGTGCCCTCAGACAAAAGCTTTGACTTATGAATGTCCTCATCAGGCACCTGAGTGGTTTTGCCCCCCTTTCCAACAGGCTTGTGCTGGCCTGCCGAAGATTTAGGGGCGAGAACTCCCTGTTGCTTGGGTTGTGATTTACCCGAGCCTTTGGCAGGATGTGAATGTTGGTGGATCCCCTTCTCAGTGGAGTAGTGCTGCCCCACCGAGAGTATAGGACCCCTTACTCCCTGATACTCTGGTTGTGATTTGCCAGAGTCTTTAGCGGGATGTGAAGGTTTGGTTGGTTCCAACCCCACTGACTTGTTTATGACAGCAGGGCCTTTGGGAACGGGTTCGCCCGAGGACACTGAGTGTGATGTCTCAGTGCCCTCCGTTGGCCTTTGTTTTGTGGCCAAAGATTGGCTAATGATCCTGATTGTGTCAGCAGTCAGGGTCTGTTGTTGTTGCCCCTATTGTCAGGCTTAGGAGCAGAGGTCTCAGTGGCGAGTGGCTTGGGTTGAGCCACCTTCCTGGACCCCTGTCCCTTCTTCCTCTTCACCCTTTTGGTGGGAGAGGGAATTGGTGAAATGATGTTGTCACCCTGGATAGCAGTCAGCATGTATGTGGTCAGGGCGACAGGTGTTACCTCATTAGGGTCACGTGAGTAATTTGCCTTATGTAAGACATCAGGTTCAAAACCGACATTGTCAGGCTTGAAATACTCAGACCCTAGTAGGTCATTCAGGGCACAGGAAATGAATCTAGGGTAAGACATGTGTTTTTGCCTAGACTTCCCACCCAATTTGCCTATGAGGTCCCTGAAGATAATTTCTCCAAGGTCAATCTTTTTACCCTCAATGAGACAGTACACTATCATTGATTGAGTAGTGTTTAGTTGCTCAGTTGAGGACTTATTCCCCCAAGGACCTGAATTACAAATGTCATCAGGATCCTCCAAGGGGCAGGGAACCATGTTTTGATGATGGGGGCTTTGTTCAGTAGGGCCCCTGGAGTAACATCAGGATGATGTTTGTCATAGGGCCCTAGTTCTAAGAGGAGTTGTTTAACTTCCTCTTCAGTAGGTGAGGCTACAAAAGTCTCAGTGTAGTCAAGGCCAGTGGCTTTGACAAAGGTTTTGAAGTCAAGAGTAAGGGACTTAGTCCCATTCTTCACTGAGAACTTGATTTTGGCCTCCTTTGGCGCATCAGGGTTTTCAACCATCGTTGTGCACCAAAATTCCCTCAAGTAGTCATGATAGATGACTGAGGGGGTCTTTGTGAATGTGGTGGTGAGAAAATAGTTTTGTAGGAACTTTACCACATTCCTGTATTCAGGAAACCCTTCAGGGTAGGCAAAGTTCCCCACCACATTGGTTTTGGTGAGGTCTACGCTTTCCATTTGGAATTCCACATTGGGTGCGTATTTTATGACCTTTGAAGATGCCATTTTAATTTGATAAAGAGGTCTGGTGTTGAATAAAGAAGAAGCACACACAGATTTTGAAAGCAAGAGTTCTTGAAATAATTTTGCAAGAGTTTTGTTAAGATTTTTAAAGCGTGTGTGTGTTCTTCTTTGTGGGGGTATTTATAGGGTGGGAATTAGGGTAGTGATATTTCAGATACCAAAGGTTTAAATTATTCAACCGAAGCGGCATAATAATATTGGTTTGAAATCCGCATTTAATATCACGATTCCCATTACCCCTATTTTCTCTCACATCATGGATGAACAGTTGTGAGGCTCTGCAAATAATGCACATTTGCAGAGAAAAATCATCACAACTTTTGTGTGTGAGGGAGCATTTAATGCTCAGTGGTGTTTGGTGAGAAAAATGTGGGGGCCCAAGGAGTGGATGCCAGTTGTGTAAGTGACATATATTCCTATATTTAATAGGATTCAGTTACCTACCTGGGACATTAACTAACTAAGTACTTAGAGCATTTAGTTAGGGTATTCAATGCCATTTTTCATCCTGAGCCCCCTGAATGAATTTTTCATTCAGTAAAAAAAATGAGTTTTCAGGAAGGGTGTGATCAGGGACCTAGAGAATTTACATCAGGTTGGAACACTTTTGATCAGTTTCCTGATTCTATGTCCAACATGCCCAGTTCAGCTTTCAATCTTGTGAAAGTGGGTTCATCCAAAGGTTTAGTGAAGATATTAGCTAGCTGATACTCAGTGGGTGTTGGGAATTCTGTGTAGAAAGAATTCTGCTGCTGTTTCTGCTGAAAGGATTCTGCTGAAGAGTTGGTTTCTGCTGAAGCAGTGTATCTGCTGAAGACATAGTTCAGCTTTATTAGTTTCTGCGGATGTAGTATTTCCGTGATTTATGTAATGTAGTTTGGATATGCATGAGTTTATTTAGGAAGTGATAATGCATATCTTTTAGAACTTTTAGAAGATACGTTTCTTGAGAAACGGTTTAGGGTTCCTTGAGTATAAAAGGAACACACGGTTTATGTATTATATAACTTTTAGAAAAACTCTTATCATAATAAAAAGATCCATAGAGGATCAAGAATTCTTAGTATCAAACTTGTGTTTTGTTTCCGCTTTATAAATACAAGTTGCAGGGATTGTCTATTAGTGTGTTATTGATTACAGTGACATTACTAACGATTCTAGAGTGCTCAAGTAGATCTATCAAGGTCTATAGTTCAACAAGTGGTATCAGAGCCTCGAGAGAGTCTCTGCCATACTAAGAAAAACAAATCTTACACCTTTTCAAACAAATCAACAACCATGCCTGGATCTAATGATGATACTGATACAACTCAAAACATTAACACCACTTCTCTTCAACAACTCAGCCTCTCTAACAGTAATGCTAAGTTTCCATACTTGAAGAATGCTGAAGAATATCACTTGTGGTCCATGAAAATGCAGAACTGGATCACAAATGTAGATTGGAATCTATGGGAGATTGTTAAGAAGGGAAATAGCTTAAAGAAGCATGTTACTGATGCTGATGGAGTTGTGACAATTGTAGCTCCCAAAACTGCTGAAGAGATTCTGGCTGTGCAGAGGGAAAGTAAAGTCAGAACTATTTTGCTCCAAGCAATACCAGATGATCATATGGGTGACTTCCATTTTATGGAGGATGCCAAGGATATTTGGATGGCTATAAAAGCAAGATTTGGTGGGAATGAGGAATCAAGAAGGTTGCAGAAGTCTTTGCTGAAGCAGAAATTCCAAGAATTTCAGATATCTGAAGAAGAGGGAATTCATAAAGGTTATGACAGGTTTCATCGGATCTTGAGTCAACTTAATCAGTTGAAGGCTAGACCTGACAATGAGGACTGCAATGCTAAGTTTCTGAGATCTTTGCCACCATCCTGGTTGCAAGTCAGTATTGCTATCAAAACAAAGGGTGGCTTGGACTTAATCTCCTTTGATGATCTCTACAACAAGCTCAAATCACTTGAGCCTGATGTTAGAAGTCCTATTCGTCCATCTACTCATTCTGCATTTGTTGGTGCTTCTACAAAACCTGTGCATCAAGCTTCAAGTTCATATACATCTGGAGCATCTTCTCAAACTCATAATCAATCTACTCCTAAATCAAGATCAAGTAATGTGTTGGAGGATCTTATTCATTCATTTGTGGCTGAATATGAACCTCAGCAGTTTATTGCTTATGAGGACTTTGAACAGGTAGATCCATTGGAAATGGAGGAGATGCACTTGAAATGGGAGCTTGCAATGATCTCAATGAACATCAGAAGGTTTGAAGCCAAGTCTGGAAGAAAGTTTGGTTTTAATGGCAAAGAAGCTGCAAGGTTTGATAGAAGGAAGGTTAAATGCTATACTTGTGGCCAAGTGGGACATTTTTCAAGGGAATCCAAAGATAGAAAGGCTGGAGATGAAGTTAGATATGGTTCTTATCCACTGGAAGCAGGGAATACCAAGACTGTACCTTCAAAGGCCATGGTGACTCTGGATCACCAAATTGATTGGGGTGATCATGAACCTGCTGGAGAGGAAGCTGCTACTTCTTCACAAGTGAATCTACTGGCATTTACACCTTCAGAAGACAAGAAGGAGCAAGTCTCCTTGATGGGAATCTCTCAGGTACACAATTGTGTGTTTGGATGTAGTGTAAGATACAATGAACTTAAAAAGGAATTTGATGAATTGAAACCTAAGTACAATGAATGTTATATAGAGGTAGAGTCTTATAAATTGGCTTTAAAAACTCTAGAGAAACAAAAAGTATGGTTTCAAAAGAATCAAGTTAAATATGATGAAAAAATAAGAGTTCTAGAAAGTGATTTAGAAATTGCTAAGATAGAATTAAAACGTACTGAAAAAGAGAAGTCTAATTTGGAAAATGAAAACCAAAATTTACAAGTTAAATTAGACAAAGAGATAGCTAGAGGTAAACAATGGCAAATGTCAGGTGATAATCTTGCGAGGGAACTATATGGTAGTCAAGCTGTGAACTCTAAAATAGGTTTGGGATTTCAAAAATATGTTGGTTTAGAGGCTAAGAATGACCTAGGTAAATCCACAACTGCAGGTTTAGCTAACTTTGTCAAAGAAGGTCACTTACATGCTGTCCCTGGACCTATAAGAGGGGAACATATGCCTATTGACCTATCCAAACCTAGTGACTTTGATGGATCACACCATCTCTATGGCAAAAAGTCAACTGACTTGCCAGACCCTAGTGTTAAATCTACTGACTTTGTCTCTTGTTGTGACAGTGACAAGTCTTCTGATGAAGGGTCTACCTCATTTGCCAGCTGTGATTCAAGTGAGAAGTCTGACCTGCCCAAGACCATGCCCAAGACCACACCAAAGATATCACCCAAGACTCCCCACAAGCCTTCTAGAGTTGCTGCTGATCACAAGACAATTTCTACTGAAGACTTGTTTTTCAATTCTTTGCATAATAATACTTTTGGCTTTGTTAAAAACAATTCTGTTTGTCATGATGATTTGAATACTTTTTCATGTTATGGAAATTCTTTTGGTTTGAATAAATCTTCTAAACAGAAGAAGTGTTTTGTGTGTGGAAGTAAATATCACCTAATTAAGGATTGTACATATCATGAGCAAAGAATGGGTGCAGGTGTTAGTCAAAGAAAATCTAGGCAATTGTGGAAAAATGTTCACGACATACCATCTTTTGTTCCACATCAGCAGAAACCTAATTCTGCTGAAACTCATTTTTCCTGGAGAAAAACCAGTACTAGACCATATGTCAGACCTACTAGTTCTTTATTTTATAATGATTATTGGCCTAATCACTTTGACTCATTGAATAATGGTGGTGGGAAATGGAATACTGCTGTGAAGCCCTCAGCAGGTTGTTCTTGGACTAAGAAGGGACCTAATATGCATTACAGGCCCAAGAACAATGGTGGATCTAAAACATCTACATGGCCTGTTTATAATGATCCACAAGGCAGACTCAAGTCAGCAATGACTTGAGTCTCCAATGTGTACTAATATTGTAAATTTTTGTTGTTTTTGTAGGCACATCCTTTGAAAAGTACTGAAGTTGGCATCTTTGATAGTGGTTGTTCTAGAAGTATGTCTGGGAACAAGGATAAGATGCATGATTTTGAGCCCATTGAAGGAGGTGGAACTGTAACTTTTGGTGGTGGAGATGGCAAAATAACAGGGAAAGGAACCATAAAGACTCCCTTGTTAGACTTTGAAAATGTTTACTATGTGGAGGAACTGGGGAATTTTAATCTTATATCAGTATCACAAATTTGTGACTCTAAGCATAAGGTTTTCTTTTCTGAAGATGAGTGTCTTGTACTTTCCAAGGACTTCAAACTCCCAGAAGACACAACTGTATTGCTGAGAGTTCCTAGAACCTTCAACTTATACACATTCAATCTGAATGATGTTCAACCTGAAGGTGATCTAACATGTTTGGTTGCCAAAGCTTCCCTGGATGAATCTAATAAATGGCATAGAAGAATGGCACATGTGAATTACAAGACCATCAACAAGTTATCAAAACTTGGTCTTGTTCAGGGCCTTCCTTCTAAACTCTTCACCAATGAACACAACTGTATTGCTTGCAACAAGGGAAAGCAACACAGAGCCTCCTACAAAACAGTCCAAGCAGTGAGCTCCATTTCAGAACCTCTTCAGTTGCTGCACATGGATCTCTTTGGTCCAACCCCCATTAGAAGTATTGATCACAAGTACTTCTGCCTGGTTATTACAGATGATTATAGCAGGTTTTGCTGGGTGTTCTTTCTCAAAACTAAGGATGAAACAACTCCAATTCTGAAAGAATTCATTATCTTAGTTGAGAACCAGCTGAATAAAAAGGTTAAGGGAATCAGGTGTGACAATGGTACAGAATTCAAAAATGTTGTATTTATAGAATTCTGTAAGTCTAAAGGGATTAGAAGGGACTATAGTACTCCAAGAACTCCACAACAAAATGGGGTTGCTGAAAGGAAAAATAGAACCCTCATTGAGGCAGCAAGATCAATGCTTGCAGACTCCAAACTACCCACCATGTTTTGGACTGAAGCAGTAGGTACTGCATGTCATGTCTTGAACAGGGTATCCATCACTAGACTTCATGTTAAGACACCTTATGAACTTCTCACTGGGAAAGTTCCACACATCAGTTACCTTAAGCCTTTTGGATGCAAAGTGACTATTCTGAATACTGCTGATATACTGGGCAAATTTGATGGGAAAGCTGATGAAGGTTATATAGTTGGGTACTCAGCTCATAGCAAGGCCTATAGGGTTTATAATCTGAATGCCAAAAGGATTGAAGAGACCCTTAATCTGAGATTTCTTGAAGATCAGCCTAATATTCAGGGTCAAGGCCATTCTTGGTATTTTGACCTAGACTATTTGACTGACTATTTGGGTTATACTAGGCATGCTTCTAATCCTGATGCAGGTACCAAAGATTCAAGTTCTAACCCTGCAGGTTTCATGGATGATGACTCAGAATGTGAGTCTGAGCCAGAAGAGAATACTTTTGTTGTACCATCTTTTCCACCTAACCATTTTGTAGGTAATCACTCTGCTGCTGAGCCAGATGATGAGTCACAATATGCAGAAGATCTAGCAAGATTGCAGAAGCAGGAACATGCTGCTACAAAGGAAGCTCAGAAACTCAATGATAAGGTTACACAAGAGACTGAGGCGATCCTACATCAGTCAGCACAAGCAGTCAGTGGAAACAAGGATACTGCTGAAGGCACACCTCTTCCCACTGACAATATAAAAGATGCTGCTTCTGCTGAAGTTCTTTCTGCTGATCCTACTGAAGTCTCTACCGATTTTGATAAGCCCTTTACCAGATTTCCTAGTCCTTCTGACCTTGGAAATTATCAACCAATGCCTGGTTTGTTTAACTCAGCCTCTTATGACACTGAGTTTGAGCCTACACTCACCAACATTGATGCCACCATTGATGTTCCACCTACAGCTACCAAACGGATTCACAATGCTCATCCCCTATCCACGATTATTGGTGATCCTAAAGACCCTGTTCGAACTAGAAGCACTGTCAAGAATACCAAATATGGAGAAGTTGCTTTTATCTCTTATGTCTACAATCAAAAGAGGAACAATCACACAGACTTCAAACATTGTTTGTTTGCATGCTTTCTTTCTCAAATTGAACCAACTAGTGTTCCTCAAGCATTGGCTGATTCAAGTTGGCTTGAGGCAATGCAAGAGGAGATGCTGCAATTTAAGAATCAGCAGGTTTGGATTTTAGTTCCTCTTCCTGATGGTAAGTATGCCATTGGGACAAAATGGATTCTGAAGAATAAAAGAGATGCCAGGGGTATTGTGGTGAAGAACAAAGCAAGACTAGTGGCTCAAGGTTTTAGACAAGAGGAAGGCATTGACTATGATGAGGTCTTTGCACCAGTGGCCAGAGTTGAAGCCATACGGATATTTTTGGCCTATGCCTCTTATATGGGCTTTATGGTTTATCAGATGGATGTAAAAGGTGCTTTCTTGTATGGAGAGATTGCAGAGGAGGTTTATGTGACTCAACCCAAAGGATTTGAAGACCCTGATCATCCTGAGTATGTCTACAAAGTTGTCAAAGCTCTCTATGGACTGCATCAAGCTCCCAGAGCTTGGTATGCTAGACTCTCCACATTTCTGCTGCAGAATGGATACAGAAGAGGTGCCATTGACAAGACCTTGTTTCTCAAGAAAGATTCTAGGGATATTATTCTTGTGCAGGTGTATGTGGATGATATTATCTTTGGTTCTACCAAAGAAGCCTGGTGTAGAGAGTTTGAGGATTTAATGAAGGGAGAATTTCAGATGAGTGCCATGGGAGAACTCACCTTCTTTCTGGGTTTGCAAGTTCAGCAGAAACCTGATGGTATTTTTATACATCAGGAGAAATATGTAAAAGATATGTTGTCCAAGTTTGCTATGGAAAATGTCAGGACTGCCACAACTCCATATGAGGCTCCTAAACCAAAGAACAATCTTAATCCTGATCTTCCTGTGAATGTTCATTTATACAGGTCTATGATTGGTTCTTTGATGTACTTGACTGCTTCACGACCTGATATCACATTTGCTGTGAGTGCATGTTCAAGACATCAAGTCACTCCACTTACCTCTCATATGAATGCTGTCAAGAAGATTTTTAAGTATCTTAAAGGCCAACCACAATTAGGTCTTTGGTATCCCAAAGAGTCTCCATTTCAGCTAGCAGCTTATAGTGATAGTGACTATGCTGGTGCCAATTTGGATAGAAGATCCACAACTGGAGGTTGTCAATTTCTTGGTAGAAGACTGATTTCTTGGCAATGCAAGAAACAGACCATTGTTGCTACCTCTACTACTGAAGCAGAGTATGTTGCTGCTGCCAATTGTTGTGGTCAGGTTCTATGGATTCAGAATCAATTACTGGATTATGGGTATAACTTCATGAATACTACCATTTTCATTGACAATCAAAGTACCATATGCATTGTTAAAAATCCAGTTTTTCATAATAGAACAAAACATATTGAAATCAGACATCATTTTATAAGAGATGCTTATGAGAAACATTTGGTTAAAGTGGTCAAAATTCACACAGATGAAAATGTGGCAGATTTATTAACCAAGGCATTTGATGGACCAAGGTTTCAATATTTGGTGGTCCATATTGGCATGTTAAACCCTTAACTGCAAAGTTTAAGGGGAGGCATAAGCCTCAGGGGAGGCATATGCCTCAGGGGAGGATGATGACTGTAAACTTTGGATTATTTGTATATGTTGTATACTTTCTGAGCTTTAACAAGTTTTTAACACTAACCCTCTAATAGTTGTGCAAGCTGTTTTGTGTATTTGCTTGTTTGGTGTATTTGCAGATGTTCTGAGAATGAAAGTTCCATGATTAATGTCACCAAGAGCTAAAGTCAAAGGAATGTGGTCTATATGCTGAACCTGGTTTCTACTGATCAATTAAATCATGCTGAAGGTCTTACACATTGGATTAATTCAAATAAGATCTTTTCATTCATTCATAGAAACAAGTTACAGCTTACATTCAATGTTGCAATTGAGATACAATGACCATTTCTAAACTATTGGCTAATTCAGTACTACTAGCTTCTATCACTTATTACAAAATACTTGAGGCTATGACAAGTACAATGAAGAAGCTGAAGATGAAAATGTAAAAAGAAGAGAAGGAAGAATGAGAAGATGCTCATGAATTAAGGTCAAGAAAATACTCAAGAACCTTGATCCATGGTTACATTCCTCAGTCACATACTTCTCCTTCTCCTTTCCCTTATGTATGATCTCAGACCTCTTGATCTGTCCAATATGTTCTTGGTGTGGAAGACCAGGTCCTGGAGCAGGAAGATCCAACACCACATTTTGTGATGTTGGAAGAGATGGATCTCTAGTATTTGATCTTGGTAGGGATCTCTCAGGAGTGGAAGGAGGAAGAAAGGGTGGATCTTCAGGTTCTTCCTCTGAAGTGTCTTCATCAGAGGTATAGATGAAGGGAGAGACAAGCTCTCTTTCAGCAGGAATGGGTGCATTGCTTGTTTCACCTTTCAAGTGAGCATTCCATTGTCTTTCTTGTGCAGCACATCGATCCTCCAATGCTCTTGTAAAGTCAGAACCTTCAAGTCCTCGAGGATATGGTGGTATATCCTCTTCTGATGATGAAGAAGAGGAATTTGAATCTGAGGTTTCTGGGTGTGAAGACATGGGTTGAATGGTGAATTGGGTCTAATTGGAATTAGGGTTTTGAAAGATAATTAGGGAAAGTTGATGAATGAGATGTGAGATTTGAGGTGATTAAATAAGCTAATTTGAGGAGTTACAATATTAAATGCGAGTTGGGTGGCACAGTAAAATCAAGATATTGACCGAAGATATTTTTACCTTTGGTTGATTCTGCTGATAGTTGACTGTGCTTCAGCAGATTTGACTTTCGTTACTGCTGAAGGGTTAATTTTAAAATTAGATGTTTTGTCAGACTTGGTCAATAAGTTGTTCCGATAATTTTGACCACGATTGGGGAACTTCCAAATTTAACTCACTCTGCATATCTTTTCGAATCAAAAATTATTCGCTTATCACTTCACATAAACCCATTATTCTTGGGTGTAATTCATAACCCTCTCACACACATTCAGTCAAATGGCTCAACTTGAACTGAAGGGTGATCATAACAAATACGCTATTCTAACAACAAAGAAGGGACATGAAGAATTCGATTTGATGGTGGAGTTTTTACAAAGGTCGAAGATTCATTATGCTTTGACTTATTGTCCTAATTTGGTGTGTGAATCTCTGGTGAAGCAATTTTGGGCATCTGCTACTAAGAGATCTGCTACAGAGATTGTAGCTGAAATTGATGGCGTAGAATATGTGGTGACAGAAGGGTTGATAAGGACAAAGCTTCAGTTGGATGATGAAGATGGTGTGTATCATTCCAACACTGCAGAGATTCTTGCTGGGTTAAGAGAAGCTGGATATCAAAGTACTGATACTTCAAAGTGGCACAAGAATCAATTTTGTCCGAAGTGGAGGTATTTGGTGCATCTGCTGCTTCAATGTTTGAGCAACAAGTGTGGAGGATGGAACCAGTTCTCTCTGCAATTGGGTTGTGGTATTGTTTGTCTATCTAAGGGTGAAACTTATAATTTTTCTAAGTTTATTTTTGACAATATGCTAGAAAACATAGATAAAGAACAACATAAGTTTTTAATGTACCCTAGATTCTTACAGATTATCTTAGACATAACCACTGAAGATATGACCCATATACCCATTAAAAGTCTAGGTTCTAAGTTGTTTGCCTCTATGAAAACAAATTATATAGGGGCACATTACCCTTTGCTAAAAGAAATGTTGCCACAAGGCAATGCTAATGCAGTTGAGGGTGATGATGCTGGTCATGTGCCTGCTTCTGATGCTGCTGATGATGGTAATCCATCATCTTCTGGTGTTGCTGCTGATGGTATTCCTTCAGTGGTAATGGCGGAAGCGCCAGCTACAACTGCTGAACCTTTACCTGATTCTACTGACTTGCCACCACCTACCCCTGTACACATGTCACCTAGCCCTACCATCTCACCAGTTCAGGATGCTCCAACTGAGCAATTTCATGAGTTTGATGTTGATCTACAGACTTTTGAACCTGAACTAAATAGACTACCTTCACCTAGTTCTTTGGGAGAGCAAATTAATGTAGGTTCTCCTAATGTTGTACATGAGTTTGTTTCTCCTACAGGGTTCAATGAAGCTCCTCATACCACTGAGCAATCAAGTGATAGAGCAGAGGACCCTATTACTCTCACATTTGTATATGAATCTCTTAACAGGTATATGAAAATGACTGAAGATCTCCAGAAAGAACTTGCTGAGACCAAGACTACTCTTGGTAATGAGATTCAAAGTCTGAAAAGCAAAGTCAAAGATTTGGAAACACAGCTGGGTCAGCAGAATCAAAGCAAAGATGGATTGGATTCTACTGAAGAGGCAAAGGAGGCAAATTTGGATTCTCTTGAGATTCTAGCTGAAGTTGCTAGACAGTCTCATGTTCTTCCTCCTAAAGCTGCAACAGCATCTCAATCTAAACCAATCATACTAGTTCAAAGAAGAAGTACAAGACAGTATTTGGCAAAACAAGCTGCTGAAGCTTCAAAAGTTTCTGGTAATGATAATGATGTGCTGATGACTGAAGCTGTGGATATACTTCAGGAGAAACAATCATTCAGCAAGGTTACTGCTGATCAATCTACTGACAAAGGAAATGCATCAGGGGAAACATTTTTTGTAGCTGGGAAAGAATACATGAATTCTCCTGTTCATCATTCATCTGAGAACATAGAGATTTCAACTGATAAAGAGGTTCAAGATGCACATGATGAACCTATGGCAGATGTGGATATGTCTAATGATCATATTGCTGAAGCTAATGTTTCTCATGATGGTTTGGATGAGCTTGTAACTGATGAAGATAGAGCTGGTCAAGGTAAAGTATTGCAAGAATGGGAAAATTATATGAAGAGTGTAAATCTTGCTAAGGAAGTACAAGATAAGTTTGATGGAGAATTAGATTCAGAGACTCAAAGATATGTGTCTACCTTACCCATTGCAAGACAAAGGGAATTGGATGCAGCAGTTCTAGAGTTTGATGAGTCAGACTGGCAGTCTATTGGAAAACAGATGCTTGCTAATACTAATGTAACTGCTGATCTTTTTGGAAAGAAAGTAGAGGAACAAGATTTTGAATCTGAAATTGTGAAAATGTTGAAGATGAGGAAGAAGGCAGCTGATGAATTAAAGGCTAAAGCAAAAAGGGAAAAACCCATGACTCAAGCACAGCAAATAGAGTATATGAGAACATATGTAAAAAATCAGAGCAGCTCAGTATATAATACTGCTTGGTCTAAGAAATATGTATGGGGACTTCCTTTTAACAACCTAGTTGAGATTTATAATAGAATCAAATCTAGGAATGCTAAAGCTGGAATGGATGCTTCAAAGAAAATTTCACTTCTAAATGTTGATGAGGATTCTTCTAAGAATGTTCATATAGCTGCTGCACACGTATCTTTACCTGCTACTTCTACTGGTGTTGATGTTTCTATGGATACAGGTAAAGCCAAAGTAACAACATCAGATGCTCCAACTAGGAAGAGAACTAGGAGACAATTGGAGCTGGAAAGATTAGGTGAGGAGACTGCTAGAAAGTTGACTGAAGATCAAGAAGCTGAACAAAGGGCTGCACTTGCTAGATTTCATGATCTGAAGACAAGAGAAGTTGAAATTCAAGCTGCTAGGAACAAACAAATCAGAAAAGCTATGGATGAACAATATGCCTCTGCTGCACTTGAATCTTCTGAAGATTCTGCTGATGACCAAATGGATACTCCATCAGTGGATACTGAAGCTGCAGAAGGTGATTCTGCTGAAGCAGCAGTTCATGATGCTATTTATGTTCCTGGTAGAAGAGGAAAGAGAATGGCTAGAGTAGGATCATTACATAGTCTAATTAATGTAAATGATTCAGATGCTACATTTATAAGGGAAGGATCATCTGATGATTGGCCAGAAGGAACTAGAGTGGTTCTAGTAAGTTGGGAGTTAAGTCCAGATGGTCAACTCAATATCATTCATAGATTGGATAAGTCATCCATATCTTTTGTTTTCCTTCAGCAGATTCTTCATCTTGTAAGTTATCAGGATTTGGTCACTCTACATGAGTTGGTTACTAAGTTTTATGCCACTCATACTCCTGAAGGTTATGGATTGTATTTGTTGGGTGATCTTCAAGTATTGTTTGATTCTTCTACTCCTACTAGTGCAAGTTATGATATATGGAAGAATAATCAGAAATGGAAAGTTCAGAGTTGGAAGTTCTATCCTATGTCTTATGTACATTTGCTGGAAACTACCACTGGTCTGAGGATTATCATGGATATTATTCATAAATATCCTCTGAAGGTATCTTTGATGGAGAAAATGTTGCAACAGAAGTTGGAAATTCCTCCTGATCCAGCTGGTAATACAAGATTGTTTGCTGAATCTTTGGTGAAGGTTTTCAAACAAAGGATTAAGACTTCCAGAGCAGCAGTTGAGTAGGGATCTTATGTTGTATATTTTTTTATTCTTAAAAAAAAAAAAAAAAAAAAAAACTAACATATTGTTATATAGTTTTTGTTTGCAGGTTTGGTTATCAACTTACCTGATGTTGACTATTCCATCATAAAGTTGGCTAGTCCAAAGGGTACAGCTTTGGTAAAGACACATCAAATCTGTTGATAGCTGTAATGGTTTGCTCAAAACCATAGGGTTGTCAACTCACCAATGCTTTGTTGCTGAGTAGTTGAAATGGTTGTCAATTGACCATGGATTTTTCCTTTATGGATTCTGAATAATTGGCTAGCCCACATGTATATGGCTTGTGGTAAAGGCAGTGGAAAATCATATTTGGTAATCAGTTAACCAAGATGATTTTCATCAAGATAATTGACTAGTCCTGAGCAAACGGCTACAGGTAAAGACATCTCAAATCCGTTTATAGCTGATGATTTGCTAAAAATCATGTGGTTATCAGTGTACCTTTGAACACTTGGCTACTCCAGTAGTGATGGCTATTGGTAAAGAGACATCAAATCCATTATTTTCAACGATTCACCTCTCACAGGAGTTAACACACCTGGAAGTGATGAGAATAGTATGAAACTAAATTGTTTTGATGTACATTAAGTCATTTGTTGCTGCAAAGAATGGAGCTTTCAAGTATATGCTGATCATAGAGATTCTGCTGATGATAATTCTTTGCTGGTGCTCTGTTACAATCCTCTTGGTATGTTACTTTAAAGATCTATCAAGAATCTTGAACTTAACTAGGTCAAATTCAAGATTAGGGGAGGATTGTTGGGAATTCTGTGTAGAAAGAATTATGCTGCTGTTTCTGCTGAAAGGATTCTGCTGAAGAGTTGGTTTCTGCTGAAGCAGTGTATCTGCTGAAGACATAGTTCAGCTTTATTAGTTTCTGCGGATGTAGTATTTCCGTGATTTATGTAATGTAGTTTGGATATGCATGAGTTTATTTAGGAAGTGATAATGCATATCTTTTAGAACTTTTAGAAGATACGTTTCTTGAGAAACGGTTTAGGGTTCCTTGAGTATAAAAGGAACACACGGTTTATGTATTATATAACTTTTAGAAAAACTCTTATCATAATAAAAAGATCCATAGAGGATCAAGAATTCTTAGTATCAAACTTGTGTTTTGTTTCCGCTTTATAAATACAAGTTGCAGGGATTGTCTATTAGTGTGTTATTGATTACAGTGACATTACTAACGATTCTAGAGTGTTCAAGTAGATCTATCAAGGTCTATAGTTCAACAGTGGGGATGAAATGTAGTTCAATTTCTCCATTAGTTATGTGGTTCCTGATGAAGTGGTATCTGATGTCAATGTGTTTGGTTCTTTGATGAAGTACTGGATTGTTTGAGATGGCTATGGCACTTGTATTATCACAAACGATAGGTACCATCTTATACTGAAAGCCATAGTCACTCAGTTGGCTCTTCATCCATAGTACATTTGCACAACATCCTGCAGCAGCCATATATTCAGCTTCAGCTGAGGACATGGCCACTGACTGTTGTTTCCTTGTACTCCAACACACAAGTTTTCCACCAAGAAATTGGCAGGATCCTAAAGTACTTTTCCTATCCATATTACATCCTACATAGTCAGAGTCAGTGTACCCTTTGAGATCAAATCCTGAACATTTTGGGTAATACAAACCAAGGTTTGGAGTACCCTTCAGGTACCGGATGATTCTCTTGACAGCAGTGAGATGTGATTCTTTAGGGTCAGCCTGGTATCTTGCACACAGGCAAACTGAGAATTGGATATCAGGCCTTGAGGCAAGTAAGTACATCAGGGAGCCAATCATTCCTCTGTATTGGGTTTGATTCACTGATTTTCCAGTGAGATCAGGGCCAAGGTTGTTAGGAGGAACAATAGGAGTCTTAACTGAAGAGCAGTCAGTGAGCTCATACTTCTTCAGTAGGTTCCTGAGGTATTCTTCTTGGCAAATGGATATTCCCTTTTCAGTTTGTTTAATTTGAAGTCCAAGAAAGTATGTGAGTTCACCCATCATTCTCATTTCAAACTTTGTGGTCATCAGTTTCTCAAACTGTTTGCAAAGTTTGTAACTTGTTGAGCCAAAGATGATGTCATCAACATATACTTGGACAAGAATGACATCATTCTTTGTTCTGTAGATGAACAATGTGTTGTCAATCTTTCCTCTGACAAACTTGTTTTGGATCAGGAAGGCTGAAAGAGTTTCATACCATGCCCTGGGTGCTTGTTTCAGTCCATAAAGGGCTTTGTTAAGCTTGTAGACATGGTTGGGGTATTCACTACTTTCGAAACCAGGAGGCTGTTGCACATAAACATCTTCTTTGATGTTACCATTCAGGAATGCACATTTAACATCCATTTGGTAAACTTTAAAGTTCATGTAAGTTGCATAGGCAAGGAAGATCCTGATGGCTTCCATTCTAGCAACAGGTGCAAAGGTTTCCTCATAGTCTATACCTTCTTGTTGATTATATCCTTTGGCAACCAGTCTTGCTTTGTTTTTGATGACTGTGCCATTCTCATCGGTCTTGTTTTTAAAGACCCATTTCATACCAATGATTAAAACACCCTAGGGGCATTCAACAAGGGTCATGACATTATTTCTGTCAAATTGTTCCAATTCATCTCTCATGGCCTGAACTCAACTTTCATAAGTCAGGGCTTCTTTGACATTTTTAGGCTCAATCTCTAAGAGATAGTCAGCATAAAGACATATATTGGTAGTGGCGGCCTTGAGTTTAGAAGCCTTGCTTCTTGTGAGCATGCCTTCAGTGGGTTCACCAATGATGTTCACAAGCTCAATGATTTTGGATCTAGTCCAGCTATCCTGAGGTTTGGGATAGGAATTTGAGCTTGAAGGAGCCTGATTAGGTTCAGACTCAGGAACATGAGGTAACTCATCACTATGTGCTTCAGTGACTTCTGTAGGAACAATTTGTTCTGAAGGTTCCTGAACAGTTTGTTCAGTGGTTTCAGTCTCATTGGAGACATGCTGAGTTTCAATGAACTCACTGATGGGTGGTTGAGGTAGGTTGTGAGGGATGATGTAATAGGAGACGTCAGCATCAGCTTGGTATTGGGTTGAGGGATTGTTCTCAGGATGATACTCACCAGGAGGATACCTTGTTGAGTCATCAATTCCAATTTCTTCAACTGAGGAATTTGAGAACCTGATGGATTCAGTGCTCTCATCAACAGTAATGTGATAAGTTTCCTCAGTTTGTTATCTCCTAGTGTTGAACACCCTGAAGGCTTTAGAAACCAGAGAATATCCCAGGAAGTATCCATCATCAGCCTTGGCATCAAATTTACCCAAATGATCCTTGTGATTATGAATAAACACAGGGCACCCAAATACATGAAAGTAGCTGATGTCAGGGATTCTTCCTTTGAATATCTCATAAGGAGTCTTATTGTGCCTTTTTACAATGATTGACCTATTTTGAGTGTAGCAAGTTGTTTTAACTGCCTCAGTCCAAAAATGTTTTGAGAGGACTGAGCCATTTAACATTGTTCTTGCTGCCTTAATGAGTGTTCTATTTCTCCTTTCAGCTACTCCATTTTGTTCAGGAGTATAGGGAGAAGTGAAATTTTGAGAAATTCCTTTCTCATCACAGAAACACTCAAGGTCTTGGTTTTTGAATTCAGTGCCATTGTCAGTTCTAATTTGTTTAACTTTGAAATCATTTTGATTTTCAATGTTCCTGACAAATGACATGATGGTTTCAGCTGCCTAACTCTTTTTGGTCAGGAAGTAAACCCAAGTATATCTTGAGTATTCATCCACTATGACCAGAGTATACTTCTCATGGTGAATGGACATTGGACTGATAGGTCCAAAGAGGTCCATATGAAGAAGATGTAGGCAGCTTTTGATGGAAAAAGTTTGTTTGGTTTTGAATGATGCCCTGTGGTGTTTTCCTTTTTCACAAGCAGAATAAGGTTTGTCTTTGGTATACACCAGGGATGGAAGGCCCAAAACTTTGTTCTGTTTGGCCAGGTTGTTGATGCTCTTGAAGTTGAGATGAGAGAGTCTCCTATGCCATAGCCAGTTGATTGTCTCACTTGCCTTTGAGAATAGACAAGTCCCATTTTGAGTCAGGGATGACATGTCAAGGACATATACATCATCCCTCCTAGGGGCAATCAACACAACTTCCTTATTGGCATTAAAGATGGTCCCTCTCTTGTCATCAAACTGAACTATGTATTTGGCATCACATAGTTGGGAAACACTTATCAGGTTATACTTGAGACCATTAACATAAGCTATTCTTGTAAAAACTATACCATTGCAGTTTACTGAACCATAACCTTCAGTGGGAGCTGATGAGTTATCACCAAATACTACTTTGGGTCCTGGTTCTTCCACATATTTGTGCAGAAAACTTTTCACACCAGTCATACTTCTGGAGCATCCACTGTCTAGATGCCAAGTAGGATCCTTGATGTGTTTCTTCACAAACAGTAAACTGGGTTAGTTTTTCTTGTTGACCCACTTTCTAGTGGGCTTAGTCCTCAAGGACTTTTTGAACTCAGTTAATGAATCATGGTCTGAAGTTGTGTGACCTGAGCTTCCACATGTTTTACATTTTGTGGAGGTTGATGCCCTAGGTGACTGAGAAATGTTGGTCTGGTTTTTCCTTCTGGACTGAATAACTTTGTCATGTCCCTTGGTTTCATGGGAGGGATCTCCACAGATGTTACAGCAATTTTTCATCATACAATCATTAGGAAGATGATCATTGAAACCATAGTGAGGACATGGCGAGAAAGGCTTAGCCTTCAGTCTTTGTTTGGAAGGTGTGGCATACTGATAGCCTTGGTTTTTGTATAGACCTCTTGCTTTTAAAGAAGCAGTGTGGGGGATGTGATCACAAGTTCTGTGGTCCTCTTGTTTGCATATCATACAAAACAGGACTCTGTAGCATTTATCAGTGCTGTGATTTGGATAATTGCACAGTTCACATCTCCCTGAAGGTCTAGGTGTGGTTTTTGGTTTTGAAGAACTTGAGGATCCTGAGGGCCTGTTAGATTTAGAGTCTGAGAATTTATCACTAGACTCAATTTTCTCACTCAGCATCCTGACAAGTTCAGCAAGCTGATCAACCTTTGAATTAGTGCTTTCATGCTTCACTTCAGTGGGTACTGAAGGTTTTTGGTGTTCAGTGGGTGCAGGAGTAGGTCTTTTCAGAATAGTCTTTCCTAACCCTAATTTCTCTTTGGGAGAATGTGGTTGATAGACTAATGGTGCAAGGTCAGAATTGGGTTCAGCTCCCTGAAGTTGTTTCAGTGGAGGGAGTGGTGAATCAGACTTAGACTCAGTGATGGACTCAGTAGGACTAAGTTCATCAGTGACTCCTAGCAGCTCCTTGATAGCCTGACTTTCAGGCTCCAGGATTCTTCCAGTATTAAAATTTGGCATTTTACTATCAGGATTGTTTCTTTCAATCCAATCACTAGGTTTAGGAGCAAGTTCTTTGCTAGAAAGTATGTTGGTTGACAGAAAAGTTGTTGAATGACTACTCTCCCCAGAAACTTCAGTGAGTTGATCATCACCCAAACCAGCCTTCTTGGAGTTGGGTGTGAGACTCAGTGTTTCATAAAGTTTGGGGTTTTTCTGAGTCCATTTCGAAATAATTTCCTTTTCTTTCTTAAGTTCTTCCTGAAGAGCTTGATTTTGTTTTACTAGTTCAGAGTTTTGAATTTGAAGTGTAACACTTTCAAGCTTGGCTTGTTTTAAAGCAAGTAGTTCATCTCTACTATGATTTAATTCAAAACTCAGTTTGTTAAATTTTGAAAACAAATTAAATCTCTGCTCTTCAACATACTTAAGATCAACATTAATATAATCTAAGTAAGATTTCCAATCATCATTATCATCCATAGAAAGTAAAAGGTTTACCTTCCTCATAGTGATGTTAACCCATTTAATATTTCTTGCATGACTCTTCCCCACAGCAAGCTTGTTGTCATCTGATAGAGCCATCAGGGCACTGATGTGAACTTCATCATCATGAGAGGACACTTCAACCTCATCCCAGTCATATGTTTCAGCAACAAGCCCTTTGTTCTTGGCTTGAGAAGGCTTTGGAGCCTGAGGAGGCTGAGAGACTGTTGAGGATGATTCAAGAAGGGCAAGTTTAGCTTTTGCCTTTCTGTATTTGGCTTCAAAGTCAGTTTGAGGGACTTTTTCAAATCTTTGACTAGACTAAAGCATTTTTGGTTGAAATTTGCTGGGGCCTGAAAAAGTGTTACTTCCTGAAAATTTGAAAGATGGTTCTGAGGTTGTTTTTGAAAAACAATCTTTAGCAAAATGGCCCATTTTGCCACATTTAAAACATTCAGTGTTCTCATTTGCTTTTGAAGGAAATTTGTTTTTCTCAAAAAAACCTTTTTGAATTAGCAAGGAGTGCCCTTTCTTGAAATTCAATTTGAAGATCATTTAGGTACTCCTCACTAGTTCTTAGGTCAACCTCATCATCAGATCCATCCTGAAAATCCTGCACAACACCTTTTGAATAGAAAGCAGTTGATATGGGTGAAATTGTCAAGGTTTTTTTGGTCTCTTGAGCTTTACTAGGGTATCTCCTGGTGATAAGATTGTCTTCATAGACAAACTTCCCATAGATGGCAGGGAGCTCAAGGTTCTGAATGTGGTTTACATTTCTCAATCCCTGAGAGAAGTTTAACCACTTCTTAGGGAGACTATTGACAAAACCAACATTAATCTCATGTTTTGATAGTATAACACCATCATTGGTCAGCTCATTCAGGAGGGTCTTATACCGAGCATAAGTCTCAGAGAGACTTTCAGAATCCTTGGCCCTGAAGGTATTGAATTCAAGCTTCAGGTCCATGATTCTATTCTCTTTGGTATCAGAAGGCCCTTCATAGCTATGAACCAGGTCAGTCCATGTCTGCTGGGCAGTGGGACAGTTGATCACTGATTCCATTATATCATCAGGAAGGCATGATATAATGATGCTTTTCAGGCGCTGGTCTTGATTGACCACCCTCCTTTCATCTGGGGTCCACTGAGCTTCAGGTTTAATTAAACCTTGGGCAGTTGTTGGGACATATGGACCATCATTAATCAACTTAATGTAATATGGTTCCATCCCAGTTAAGTAGCAAAGCAATCGCTTTTTCCACTTATTAAATTTGCCAACTTCTAGTCGAGGGGCAGTTGCTGAATAACATCCACCCTTTTTGTCGACAAGTTGGGGAACATCTATGTCAATCATAGTGGGATCTTGATTTTAAAAAACTTGAGCACTCTTAAGTTTTTGAAAACAGGTTTAAGTTTTACAAATCAGAGGCTCTGATACCACTTGTTGGTCCCTTTTACTTGGTTAATAATAACTACAAAGCTAAAGTAACCAAGTTGTATGACTTTAAACAAAGATGTATAAAATGATTAACAATAAAGTAACGTAGATATAAGAGAGAATATTTTTCAACGTTTAATTCTTTATAAGAAGTTAATCAAAAAGAATCGTACCCAAGTGTTTGCGGAATAACACTTGGGATTGAAAACGACAAGTGTGGTATTGACTCCTCTCTAAACTCAAAAAATGTTGAGTGACAACCTTCAGGACCCACTGAGCTATCTCAGGGGTTATGTTGTTCTTTGGAGGAGTAAAAGTGGTTTGTGAATGCTTTGCATTAATTGCACAAACTTGTCAACTTTTACTCCTCAACTTATGCTACCTATTTATACACAAATATGAACAACCCTATTATACAATGGACCTAAGTGTTCCTCAATAAAATCTTGATAGATTTTATTCTCTGACTTGGGAAACTTCTTTGAGTTAAGTCCAAAAGACACTTTCTGATGACAGCCTGGTTTTAACCATTTGGGGAAAGTTTGACCTTAAAGTGATAAAGCACTTTAGTGAAACAGATCAAACTTTCCCGCCCAGTCCCGCCAAAACTTCAGTCTTCAAGTCATCAGTCTTCAGTACCATAATAGTTGTTGAGGAGTCTTGGGGTTCAGTGAGTTATTGTCATCCTCACTGAACCCATCACCTTCTTCTTGGCTTAGATCACACTCACTGAGTTCCGCCTCACTGAATGGAGAACCTTTCTTCTTAGGCTCGGTCTAGGCATCCTGAAGATGACTCACTGAGTTACTGTTCACTCAGTAACTTGTTTACACTTAGGTTATTTTACGTTCAAATCTTTGTTAGAAGAGGATTGGGGAATTCAGTAACCCAACAATATCACAAAATTTCGTCTTCACATATAGCACATTTGCTATAATTGTCACCTTATAGTTGCGATGACTTATTCTCATTTTTTTTCATGACCTCCTTTTTTTTTATACATCACATCTCCCCCACACTTCGCATAAGCATCACCACAACAATACAAATAAGAAGCTGCAGTCTCCGTCTTTGTCGGAATGGCACACACATGATTGGTGAAGTGTGGCTAACTAATAATCATCAGAAACAGTCCAACAACCAAGCAACTAGCAACCCACCATTTAGACTTTGACAAGGGTTAGGCTAAGGTTTAAAGTGTAAAATCTTTTTGTATTTTTCTAGATGTAACAAAAACAAAAAGGATGGCTCGGAGGGTGTAACTAGGGGTATCTAGCGTTAAAGATGAACGCTAACAAAAGGGTTAAAAATTAGAAATTAACTAATCAATGTGACTAGCTAAAAATCAATAATGAAGGCTATTTGGTTAAAATCCTAAGGTTGCCTCTTATCACGTATGTATACTTATATTACAAAAATGTAATCTCACAACGGTCTCGTAATGATTTATAAGTACAAGTTCTAGAATAAATAAAATCACCGGCACACTCATAACAAAAGATTCAAGCATATAAGATGTATGCTAGATATGAACAGGCTAAAATCCTCACAATTTAGTGGAAAGGGTTATAATATGTGCTAGCAAATGTTATCGATCCCAAAATGGATTGCAATATTAATCGGGACACATCTCAAATTTTTCAAAAATTACAAATTTTACCAATGGATTGATCCAGTTGTTCTAATAAATTATTCCTAAAAGCGTGAAAACAACTAGATTATAAGGACAAACAAAATTTAAAAATTAAATCAATATTAGACTTAATTTCTTATTTTACCTACTCACCCCCCCCCCCCCCAACACTTAAGTTAAGCATTGTCCTCAATGTGATAACAAACTTAAAAGAATGAAAGTAGGGAAAATGAGAAAATAAACCATGATATCCGGTGTTATGTTGCTATCCAATCTTCTGTTTCTTGCAATCAACACTTGCATTATTAGAAACAAAAACAAACAAACAAAAAGCATTGCAGTTTTATTCAAATTAGTGGCACACCCCCACACTTAAGTTCGACCAAGTGGTAAAACTTTGGGGTATAGACACTGAAAAAAAAAAAAAAAAAAAAAAAAAAAAAAAAAAAAAAAAAAAACGGGTTGCCTCCCGAGAAGCGCTTGTTTTATTAACGAGTCTTTGATGAGTGCTCAAACACTCATCATTTTTGGTCAAATCTGAACTGCAAGACATACAAAAACACTCAAAAATGCATCAAAATACTGAAAATATTCCAAAATTGTGTTTTATATGTTTCAGATGCAAAATGAGTAAAAACAGATGAAAAACATACAAAGTTTGCATAATTGTCAGTTTCAGTCCCCCAACTTTCAAAAATTGGCAAAAATAGTCCCTGAACACTTATTTTAAAAGAAAAGTCACCAAAGGTCCTTTTGAAATCATAAGTTGTCATATTTAGACCTTTGGTGAAAAATTTCAAAAGTTTTAAGAATTTACAGTTTGATCCCTGGAATTTCAAAATTGACAGAAATGGTCCCTGGGATTTCAAATTTTGGAAATTCTCACTTGTGGTCCCTTGGTTACTTATTTTGGCAAGAATGGCACTTGGGTGGAAAGTTTGAGGAAAATTACATGTTTGGTCCCTCAAGTTTGAATTTTGGCAGATTTAGTCCCTGGGTGTTAGCTTAAATTCATCTTATTATAACTTATTATTACTTATTCAGTCTTTAGGAATCAATATAATCTCATTTTAGTGAAACTTTTAGTGTAATTTTAAAAGTCAAAATTTGCTCAATAGGAAAAAAAAACCATTTCTTGCAAGAATTTTAGAGAATTTTGTGTAAGCTTTTAAACCTTGAAACTTTTAGGATTTGCAACCCCCCAGCTAGTCTTCAGTGTCCCACATTTACTTTATTTTTGTGATTTTTGCTGTGGGTCCCACACCCCTCCAAACACACCTGCAGGGGGAGTGTTATCCCCTGCATCAGCAGACATCCATCACCACCACTACCTTTGGTGGTTGATTCTGGCCACCACAGTGGGTCCCACAACCCCACCTTGGGTTCTTTCAACCCCCCTCCTGGCCACCTTCCTATTTTGAGCAAGCCTTTGAGCTTAAGCTCCCTGGGACCTACTTGAAATCTCCCCTTAACTTTGTCACATTTTCAGTGTTCAAATAAGAAAACCCAGTGCTTAATCTTGCTTATTGGCTTATCCTGTGAGCTTATTTGTTTAAATCTTGCTTAATCATGTCCAACAAGCTTACTTGAACCATAATCCACCCTTGTGGACCCCACATAAGCTAATTTGAGCTTATTTTCTTGTTTGGTCAACTAAAGTTAACTATGCAAGCTTTTAAGCTTATTCTGGCTTATTTTTAAGTTCTAAAAAAAGTTGTTTTTGTAAAAGTTTAATGTTTTTAGGTATAAAATAGTTTTGTAATAGAAAATCACAAAAATCATCAATTTAATTATAAGTGATAGTTTCTATTTAATTTTATTTATCTTTTTAATTTTCATTTTTGAGATTTTTATTAAGTAACTTGCATTTTTATATTTTTCTTAAATTTCTTTTAAGTTAAAGTAATTTTAGTAATTTTCTTAGATTTTTATATTATCATTTGGTTATTATTAGATTTAATATTAGTTTTATTAATAATTAATTAATAATTAAGCATTAAATAGCAAAATTAGTTTTTATAAAGTAACATCTAGTTTTTATATTTTTCCTAGCTTTTATAAGTTATAAATTAATTTTATGAATTTTCTTATAATTTCTACTGTTCATCTTCTAGTTTTTATAATTTAAATAGTTTAATTGGTAATTAATTAATATTTAATATAATAATTAGTAAAATAGTCTAAATATAATTTTTAGAAACTTTTTATATTTTTCTAGGATTCCTGTAATGGTTAATTAGATTTGTAAAATTTTTCTTAATTTTCTAAAGTTAGTTTGTTATTTTTAATAATTTAAATTAATTAAATTAGTTAAGTAATTAATAAATAGTATTTAATTAATATTAAATAATTAAATAGTGTAAAAATTCATTTTCTTTTTCTAAAAATTTTCTTTTATCATTTAGTTTGTAAAAAAGTCATTTTCACCCCCTGGGGGTTTTCAGATTTCAGATTTCACTTTTTATTTTGTACGTTCACGTAAATTTAAATTGAACGTACACGTTTTAAGTTTTAAACGTTTCTGGTTTTTCTAAATTCACGTATTTGTTAATATAGCTTATTTAAGCTATTTCCTTGTATATTCCTTAGTTTAATCAATCACAAACCCCTTTCTGTCCATATTCACCCGATCACAAACCTGTTTGATAACAATTCACACCTCGTCGGGACATAACGACCCGGGGAAACCCTATATTCCACGGAGATAGACTCTAGGCAGTTTGACTATATTGACCACATCCGTGGTTGACTTTAGTTGATTGCTTCTGAGCCAATCAAATTTTGGCGCCGCTGGCGGGGAGGTTGTGCGCGTTATTCTAAACGGTTTTGCGTATTAGTGAATCGGGATATACACTCATTGTATATTTACCCATCCTTGTTCATATTTCCCTATTATTATCAAATAAAAACAAAACGGTTCACGAAAATATTTTAAAATCAGTTTTCAACGAACACAAAAAGCCCAAAAAGATTTTCTTTCTCATTTGTACAAAATGTTTTCCAAAAACTCCAAAAATATTCACCTTTACCCTCTCACATCTTTGATTCTTCATCCCTACCCCTCTGTAAACCTTTGATTCTTTCTATGTCGTATCCATACCATTGTGGTTGTCAATAGTGTGGTGGTCCTCATAATGGTGGGAATTGTCCCGGCTGTAGCATGGTAGAGTCAGAAGATGGGTCTGTCTATAACCAAGCTCCGTATCCTTACCATGATACATATGATTCATTCTACCAGCCACCACATCCTGAGATACTGACATATCTGTGTGAGTTTTATGGAGGTCCTCACCAAGGATTTGAGTGTCAAGCCGGAAACACGTTTGTTTATGAACAGTTTTCGGGAGACAATCAGAACTTTGGTTATGACCAATACCCATATGATTCACCAAATCTGCCACAACAATCATTTTGTTGTGATTACTGTGGAGGTCCACACTTCAGCTCCGATTGTCAAACAAGGAATCCATTTCCTTGTAACAATTTTGACACATCGTATTATGACGAACCTCCACCTCAGCCAATTCCTCAAAGTCTTCTCCTTGATCTTTTGGATTTAGTGAAAGATTTGAAAGGAATTAGACATACCCCAGATAATCCAAACCAAAAATCGATGGAAGAATTGTTAGCTGAAGAACAGGCTGCTAAAAAAAATTCCCAAGATGCCTATGAAAAATCTGTTAGGGAATCAATTGAAAAAAGAAAAAGCAGCCAGATCTAGCTCTCGATTTCATTTCATTCCTGATGACAGTGATGATGAAGATACACTTGATATTCTTCAATTTTATAAAGATTCATCAGATGAAATTCCATCAGTTGAGATTCCATCTCAACCTACTGTTATCACACTCGAGGTTCCCACTCACTATTAGATCATGGGGGACGAGCATCTTGACACTGTTCCTGAAAAGGAATCGGATGAATTCATAAAGTCTAGTGTTGAGGACCTTGTCCCAATCCCAAGAGAGTCACATGGAATTCTTGATCATGTGTGTGATATCCCTCCTCCTCTTGTCTTCCCGACTGATCATGTTGAGATGTTCTCCGATTCTACTGATGATGATTCGTTATCTTGTGGAGACATCGTTTTTATGGAAGAATTACCTTCTGAGCTAGTTAGCTTAGAAGAAGACAATGATGAGATTGACACTGAAATCAAGGATGAAGCACTTCGTGCAACATTATTGAATGTCAATCTCCTCATTTCTAAAATCGAGGCTTTCAAAGAGAAACCTATTTCATCTCCTATCCTCATAAAGGATAGTGACATTTTCTCCGATGACCCTATTCCGGAGTTTGAAGCCTTTACTTTTGATCATATGGGAGAGAAGATTAGTGGCAGTACCACTTCTCATTCTCATAATTCTCTCCCCGAGTATGATTCATTCACCTTCGAGGAGTTCTCCGGTGAACTCACTCATATCATATCTCCATCGGAGTATGATAACTTTTACTTTGATCTAGACAAAGATGATCTTTGTGTTTCGGAGGGAAATATTCTCAACCTTGAGAATTTGATTGATATCAAAATCCCAACCCTCCCACCCATAATATGTCTAGATCATACGAGCTTAATTGATGAGATTCATGATACACCAATTATGGATTCTCTTTCTGATGATGATGACTTTATCTTGATTGTCATCAAGATCTTTCTACCCTTCTTCACCTACCGGGTGACTTCTCCTGTTCTTCACTCCTTCGGGAATGAAGACATTATCTTTGACCCCGGCATCACCGCTTATAGTTTATACTATATTAAGCCAGGGTCTGTATATCTCATCGGTGTGGAACTTTCACGTGCTTAAAATGTTTGTCTAAACATCTTGAATGAAAGTCCAATGCAGATTGTTTCTTCCACATCATGCTTCCCCAAGGACAAATGAATTCGGGGTCGAGTCAAGCTAGCGACTCGGTAAACAAAAACAGTAGCATGCTTATAGGGTTTTCACCCTAAATGTGGGGGAGTTACCCCTGCCATGGTTACCAACTAAGTGAAAAAATGGTATTTCCACATTTAGCTTGTAATGTTGCCCTTTTACGTTCAAAGAGTCGGCATAATAGTCGGGACTTTGAATATTGAGGACAATATTCAATTCTAAGTGTGGGGGGGAAATTCTAGCGAATTTTATCACATTTGGCAAAAATTTTAAAAAAAAATTCACTTGAGTTTCAAAATTTTTGTGGTTATCATTCCGCCATGTCTAAACGACAAAAGGATTCGCTAATCCAGGAGCAAACGGCTCTTGGTAAAGATATATCAAATCCGTTGATGGCTGACAATTTGCCCAAAATTGTATGGTATCTCAACTCGCCATATCCTAAAAAGTGAAAGAGTTGGCTAGCCCGCAAGATTATGGCTTGTGGTAAAGGCAGTGGAAAAACCATAATTGGTAATCAGCTCACCAAGATGTTGACTATGTCCATCAAGAGTTGGCTAGTCCAGAAGCAAACGGCTTCTAGTAAAGACAAATCAAATCCGTTTACAGCTGGTGGTTTGCTCAGAATCACATGGTTATCAGGTGGACCATAGTTCTTACTTGAACTGAAACATTTGGCTACTCCAGAAGTAATGGCTTTTGGTAAAGAGATTAAAATCCATTATGTTTTCTCAAAAGATTGCTAGGGACTAGCAATATTTTAGTGTGGGGGATTGATGAGTGCTCAAACACTCATCATTTTTTGTCAAATCTGAACTGCAAGATATACAAAAACACTCAAAAATGCATCAAAATACTGAAATATTCTAAAATTGTGTTTTATATGTTTCAGATGCAAAATGAGTAAAAACAGATGAAAAACACACAAAGTTTGCATAATTGGCAGTTTTAGTCCCCCAACTTTCAAAAATTGGCAAAAATAGTCTCTGAGCACTTATTTTAAAAGAAAAGTCACCAAAGGTCCTTTTGAAATCATAAGTTGTCATATTTAGTCCTTTGGTGAAAATTTCAAAAGTTTTGAGAATTTACAGTTTGATCCCTGGAATTTCAAAATTGACAGAAATGGTCCCTGGGATTTCAAATTTTGGAAATTATCACTTGTGGTCCATCGGTTACTTATTTTGGCAAGAATGGCACTTGGGTGGAAAGTTTGAGGAAAATTACATGTTTGGTCCTTCAAGTTTGAATTTTGGCAGATTTAGTCCCTGGGTGTTTAAATTTTGGAAAATAAAATTCAAAGGTCCTTGTATCATTAAAGTGTGGCAAAAGTGACCCTTGGGATTATAATTTGGAAAGTAGGCAAATTCAGCCCCTCATGTTTTATAAAATACAAATATGGTCCTTGTGCTTTTATTATCTACAACCAAATGGACCTTAAGTTACAAATTAAACAAACAAACCAAACACCAATCCACCCAATACCTGATCCAGCCCAGCCAACACCCAAGGCCCAACACCAATCTTGGCCCAACTCCAAATATATACCCACCCCCATTTTTATATTACCTGGTCAAACATCAAAGTCAAAACACCACCTTCTACCTCCCCTCCACTTGCTCTGCTACAACCTGCCATGCCCTCTCCTCCACCTCAGCAAACCCATCCCATGTTCCCCCACCTCACACATCCTTCCAAACACCAATTAAGCCCTTAAATCCCTCACACGCAAACTACAACTGGCTCAAGATCTTTTGGCACCAAAAAGGAGATTTAAACGGTGGAGATCAATTTGACTAAATCAATGGTTCAAGTGAAGTGGGAAAGTCATGGAAGGCTGCTAGGACCTCAAATATCATCTATTTAATCAAAGAGAAGCAGCAGAGAATTATTATTAGTTTAATATAGGAGTAGTGTAGCTTAGGTAGTCGTTTGTTAGTGTAAAATAATTTCCAGTTGTATTTTCAGTTTCAAAAAGCTTGTATTCAACATTCCTAGTGTATTTGCAACTATCTTTAATCTTAATTTCAGTTTATCAATCAATTTCAGTTAATGCCTTTCTTTTACTCAAAATCTCAAGTTGGTTCAAATGTTGTTAAAAGTTGTTGGTTCTTGTTCTAATCAGCTCAATATAGTTCATGTATCAGTTTTTTTGAAGCTTGGATATCATGTAGAAGACTTGTATTCAATATTACTAAAAAATGCCAAAAATACAAAGAAAATAGAAAATAAAATAAAAATCAGTGTTTGATAAAGATTGATGCATGGAGCATGGTGAAATCTGGATGCCCATGGTTGTAGTACCTCTTGGGAGGCTATAGGATGTGATCATGGTACTTGGTTCATTGATTTCAGTCTGGATCATTTGTAAGCATGTTCTATCATTTTATTGCATACTACTGTAACTTGTTTAATTCTGTGTTAATCTGGTGCTTTTAGGTTTAGTAAGTGTTTATAAGATATATTAATGCTTATTATTACATGTTTACTCATTAGAATTCTTATTAGCTCAATATTTGGATGTAACTGCCATTTCAGCATAATTTTAGTCTATGATCATTAGTTGTTATTGTTGATGTTCCTATGTTTCTATAAGCTTACTACATCGTTATATGTCATTAGGAAGTAATCTCATGGTCTTAATCAGTGAATTAAAGTGAAAATCACAATTCAGTTTGTTTAAAAGGATGTTTGGATTTGTTGTGTTAACTGTGGTATAGGGTATTTATGTTGTTGTTCTTGTTTGATGTACACCATAAATGGATTCAATATCTCAGTCAAATGATAAAATTCAGTTCTCTTTTGATAAAAAGTCAAACTAACCTTTGATTTGCTCATACTTGTTCATTGTTGGTATTTTCAGTTGCATAATCATCACTTTGCGTTTATTAGTTGTCTTATTAGCTTAAATTCATCTTATTATAATTTATTATTACTTATTCAGTCTTTAGGAATCAATATAATCTCATTTTAGTCAAACTTTTAGTGTAATTTTAAGAGTCAAAATTTGCTCAATAGGAAAAAAACCATTTCTTGCAAGAATTTTAGAGAATTTTGTGTAAGCTTTTAAACCTTGAAACTTTTAAGATTTGCAACCCCCCAGCTAGTCTTAAGTGTCCCACCTTTACTTTATTTTTGTGATTTTTGCTGTGGGTCCCACACCCCTCCAAACACACCTGCAGGGGAATGTTCTCCCTTGCATCAGCAGACATCCATCACCACCACCACCTTTGGTGGTTGATTCTGGCCACCACAGTGGGTCCCACAACCCCACCTTGGGTTCTTTCAACCCCCCTCCTGGCCACCTTCCTATTTTGTGCAAGCCTTTGAGCTTAAGCTCCCTAGGACCCACTTGAAATCTCCCCTTAACTTTGTCCCATTTTCAGTGTTCAAATAAGAAAACCCAGTGCTTAATCTTGCTTATTGGCTTATCATGTGAGCTTATTTGCTTAAATCTTGCTTAATCATGTCCAACAAGCTTACTTGAACCATAATCCACCCTTGTGGACCCCACATAAGCTAATTTGAGCTTATTTTCTTGTTTGGTCAACTAAAGTCAACTTTGCAAGCTTTTAAACTTATTCTGGCTTATTTTTAACTTCTAAAAAAAGTTGTTTTTGTAAAAGTTTAATGTTTTTAGGTATAAAAGAGTTTTGTAAAAGAAAATCACAAAAATCATCAATTTAATTATAAGTGATAGTTTCTATTTAATTTTATTTATCTTTTTAATTTTCATTTTTAGATTTTTATTATGTAACTTGCATTTTTATATTTTTCTTAAATTTCTTTTAAGTTAAAGTAATTTTAGTAATTTTCTTAGATATTTATATTATCATTTGGTAATTATTAGATTTAATATTAGTTTTATTAATAATTAATTAATAATTAGGCATTAAATAGCAAACTTAGTTTTTATAAAGTAACATCTAATTTTTATATTTTTCCTAGCTTTTATAAGTTATAAAATAATTTTAGGAATTTTCTTATAATTTCTACTGTTCATCTTCTAGTTTTTATAATTTAAATAGTTTTATTGGTAATTAATATTTAATATAATAATTAGTAAAATAGTCTAAATATAATTTTTAGAAACTTTTTATATTTTTCTAGGATTCTTGTAATGGTTAATTAGATTTGTAAAAATTTTCTTAATTTTCTAAAGTTAGTTTGTTATTTTTAATAATTTAAATTAATTAAATTAGTTAAGTAATTAATAAATAGTATTTAATTAAAATTAAATAATTAAATAGTGTAAAAATTCATTTTCTTTTTCTAAAAATTTTCTTTTATCCTTTAGTTTGTAAAAAAGTCATTTTCACCCCCTGGGGGTTTTCAGATTTCAGATTTCACTTTTTATTTTGTACGTTCACGTAAATTTAAATTGAACGTACGCGTTTTAAGTTTTAAACGTTTCTGGTTTTTCTAAATTCACGTATTTGTTAATATAGCTTATTTAAGCTATTTCCTTATAGATTCCTTAGTTTAATCAATCACAAACCCCTTTCTGTCCATATTCACCCGATCACAAACCCGTTTGATAACAATTCACACCTCGTCGGGACATAAGGACCCGGGGAAACCCTATATTCCACGGAGATAGACTCTAGGCAGTTTGACTATATTGACCACATCCGTGGTTGACTTTAGTTGATTGCTTCTGAGCCAATCAGTCCTCAGCCGGACTCAAACTTCGAATAGATTATGAAGTTTTAGTGTTATGTTTCCTTTTAGGGATATACAACACATTTCCTATCACAATTCCCTCTCCTGTTTCATCTATGTTTTCCAATGTAACATTTTCCCACGCTCTAGGAAGAGCATCATAGATAAAACCATTACTGTGTGCCCAAGGGACCATTCCCTTGTGTGGAGCCATGAATGTGATAGCTTCATATTCAAATTCTGATGAAATTTCTTCATTAGAAATCACGTTTAATTGCTCTTTATCATAATAGAGTTTAATTCGGTGCCCATTTACAATGAAACTTCCACCATGTTTGTTATAAAGTTCAATATAACCTGATGGAAATCCATGTTTCACTACATATGGTCCAAACCATTTTGGCTTGAGTTTCGGAGCTTTAAACTTGTATTTTATATTGAAGAGCAGAACTTTATCTCCCGCTTTGAATTGTTTTCGAATTCTCAGCTTTCTATCGTGGTATGCTTTAGTTCTTGCTTTATATAGCTTGGAGTTCTCATAAGCTTGAAGTCTTAATTCATTGAGTTCATGCAATTGTAAAAATCTCTTTTCTCCAGCTATTTTTAGATCAGGATTACAGCTTCTTAACACCCAGTAAGCATGGTGTTCAAGTTCGAACGGTAGATGACATGTTTTCCCATATAAGAGTCTGTATGGTGTTGTACCAATTGGTGTCTTATATGCCGTACGAAATGCCCATAGAGGGTCGTCTAATTTCCTTGACCAAACGGAAGGATTGTCTTTAACCGTTTTTTCAAGTATTCTTTTTATAGCTCTATTGGTATTTTCGACTTGACCACTAGTTTGTGGATGATAAGCTGTAGCAAAACTATGATGAACTCCATATCGTTTCATTACTTTCTCCATTTGTTTATTACAAAAATGGGATCCTCTGTCACTTATTAAATCTTTAGGAATTCCATAGCGAGCAAAAAGCTTTTTGAGAAAGTTGACAACAACTCGTGCATCGTTAGTAGGAAGAGCTTCAGCTTCAACCCATTTGGAAACATAATCGATTGCAACGAGGATATATTCGTATTTGTGTGATTTAGGGAAAGGTCCCATAAAATCAATTCCCCAAATGTCGAATATTTCACAGACTTGAATGCTCTTTTGAGGCATTTCGTCTCTTCGAGAAAGGTTACCGGATTTTTGGCACGCATCGCAGTTTTGAACTAGAGTATACGCTTCTTTGAAAATTGTAGGCCAATAGAATCCAGCATCAAAAACTTTTCTAGCTGTAGTGGAAGGACCATAATGTCCCCCAGTTGGGCCATGATGACATTCATCAAGAATTTTTCTTGTTTCGGTACCCGAAACACATCTTCGTATCATTCCATCCTTGCACAATTTAAAAAGGTAAGGTTTCTCCCAATAATAGTGTTTTAGTTCTGAAAAGAACTTACTACGTTGGTAGTGACTCATCCCTTTTTGAAGAATATCTCCTGCAAGATAATTTACGTAATCTGCAAACCATGGTATTTCCTCATCATCATCTTTATCTATCGTCATTAGAGTTTCTTCTGGAAAATAATCATTAATTTCATTTTCTTTTAATTCTTCCAAATTCGGATTCTCGAGACGTGACAAATGATCTGCTGCAAGATTTTCTGCTCCTTTCTTGTCTTTTATTTCGATATCAAATTCTTGCAGTAATAAAATCCATCTGATAAGACGCGGTTTCGCATCTTGTTTGGTAAACAGATATTTGAGTGCGGAATGATCTGTAAAAACTATCGTTTTTGAAAGCACGAGATAAGATCTGAATTTGTCGAATGCAAAAACTACGGCTAATAATTCTTTCTCCGTAACCGTATAGTTTTGTTGAGCATTGTTGAGTGTTTTACTAGCAAAGTATATAGGATGAAAATGTTTTCCTTCACGTTGTCCTAAAACAGCTCCAACAGCGAAATCGCTTGCATCACACATGATTTCAAATGGTAGTGACCAATTAGGTGCAACCATAATTGGGGCACTAGTCAATTGATTTTTCAATGTTTCGAAAGCTTTAATGCAGTCAGCATTGAAATCAAATACAGAATCCTTTTCTAAAAGTTTAGTCATAGGACGTGATATTTTTGAAAAATCTTTGATAAATCGGCGGTAAAAACCGGCATGTCCTAGAAAACTTCTAACGGCTTTAACGTTAGTTGGTGGTGGTAATTTGGTGATAACATCTATTTTAGCTTTGTCTACTTCCATCCCTGAACTTGATATCTTGTGTCCTAACACAATTCCTTCAGTTACCATGAAATGACATTTTTCCCAATTAAGAACTAAATGTGCAGCTTCACATCTCTCAAGCATTTTATCGAGATTGGTAAGACAAGTTTCAAAAGAATCACCAAAAACTGAAAAGTCATCCATGAAAACTTCCATAGATGTCTCAAGCATGTCTTGAAATATTGCGATCATACACCTTTGAAAAGTTGCAGGTGCATTACATAGACCAAAAGGCATACGCCGGTAAGCGTAGGTTCCAAAAGGACATGTAAATGTGGTTTTCTCTTGATCGGCTGGATTGATAGGAATTTGGAAATATCCCGAAGAACCATCAAGGAAGCAAAAGTATTTGTTTCCTGCTAATCTTTCGAGCATCTGATCCATGAACGGTAGAGGAAAATGATCTTTCCTGGTGGCTTTGTTAAGTTTTCTGTAATCAATACATACTCGCCATCCAGTGACAGTTCTAGTAGGAACTAATTCATTCCTTTCATTTGTCACTACAGTCATTCCTCCTTTCTTTGGAACACAATAAACTGGACTCACCCAAGGGCTATCCTCAATAGGATAAATAATTTCTGCGTCAAGAAGTTTGATGATTTCCTTCTTAACAACTTCTTTCATATTGGGGTTGAGTCGACGTTGTCTTTCTACAACGGGTTTAGTACCTTCTTCACAATTGATTTTGTGTTTGCAAAAATCTGGACTAATTCCTGGAATATCAAAAGTTTTCCACGCAAAAGCACGTTTATGCTTCTTAAGAATAGAAACGAGTCTTTCTTTTTTATTTGTTTTGAGCAACGACGATATGACTACTAGAAGAAGTGAATTTTCTTCTAAGTAAGCATATTCGAGATTATTGGGAAGGGTTTTGAGTTCCAAATTAGTGGGTGGTTCTTCTAGAGATGATTTGATTTTCATTTGATCTTTCTCAGTGATATCTTCAAATTTCTCTTCTTCCTCTTCTTCTAATTTTATTCCATGAATTCCTCAAATTCTTTATCAGAATCTGTTTCACTGATCTTTTCTGAAGTAGTCATGAATGGTTTCGAATCGTCAAGTAATGCATCCAATTCTTCTTCAGTGACTTCATCAATTACATCGATGTTATAGCATGTGTCATCACTGGAATTTGGATATTTCATTGCTTTATCGATTAAGAATGTGATTTGATCTTCTCCTACTCCAAGATTGAGTTCTTTGCCTTTGACTTTAATCATGGCGTCAGCAGTGTTTAAGAAAGGACTTCCTAAGATTAAGGGTACTCGACTATCTTCCTCCATTTCTAAGATGACAAAATCCATAGGAAAAATAAATTTACCAACTTGAACAAGCATATTTTCAGCAACCCCAACAGGATATTGGTATGTATGGTTAGCTAATCTTATACTCATCTTAGTAGGTTTCAATGTATTGATGGAAAGTTTAGAATACAACGAATAGGGCATCAAATTGATACTTGCGCCTAGATCGGCTAAAGCATCACATGTGATGTTGTTTCCTAATGTACATGGTATAAGAAAACTTCCGGGATCTCCAAGTTTTGGTGGAATTTTGTTTTGAATGATAGCAGAGCACTCTTCATTGAGAACGGTAGCGGAAATTTGTTCCAACTTGTTTCGATTATTAAGAAGTTCTTTCAAAAATTTCCCATAATTGGGCATTCCAGCTAGAACATCAACGAGGGGTACGTTAATTCTAACTTCTTTGATCATCTCTAAAAACTTCTTATTTCGCTCCTCTCTTTTCTCTTTTCTTAGGGCTTGTGGATATGGTATTTTTGGTGTATAAGGTTTTATTGGCGGAACGGTATTTTCTTTGGTTGGTTTTTGTGTT
Source organism: Artemisia argyi (assembly GCA_030686995.1). Classification (NCBI taxonomy): domain Eukaryota; kingdom Viridiplantae; phylum Streptophyta; class Magnoliopsida; order Asterales; family Asteraceae; genus Artemisia; species Artemisia argyi. The sequence continues at coordinate 68,902,018 of CM060708.1, forward strand.
GGTTCTTCTTCAACTGCTTCTTCTTCAGCTTCTTCCTCCTCCTCATCTTGAATAATAGTGTTATCGGTAGGAATGGGTGGTGGATCATATGAGAGACCACTTCGAGTGAATACAGCATTGACATGCTCATTTCTGTTTCGTGGTGGACGATAATTCTTATCGTTTGATCCAGACGGTTTTGGATTGGATTGGGTGTTACTTGGTAATGTACCAGGAATTCGAGAAGAAAATTGATCAGAAAGTCTACCAAATTTTTGTTCAAGATCCTGGATAGAAGCTTGATGATTTTTCTGACCTTGCTCAACTTTAGTTTTGAGATTGAAAAATTGGGTTTTTACAAACTCATTTGTGCTTCTTTGGGCATTTAAGAATTCTCGCATCATTTTTTTGAAATCAGATTCTTCCTTTTTATCTGAATTTGATGGGTTTGGATTGTCTGTTCGGGGTTGAAAATCACGGTTGTTATCCCTTTGTTGGCGGTCTTTCCAATTTCCAGAACTTCTTCCATAATCATTACCACAAAAACCTCCTCCACGATATCCTCATTGGACATAATTGGCTTCCCCTTCGTTGGGTCTATTCATAGGTTGGTCATCACACTCGGATGATGTGTGATTTCCTCCGCAATTATTACAACCATCTCGCATTTCTTTCATTTCTCCTTTTATATCTTTGTATTGCGAGTCGATTTTAGAAGACAAGGCTTCTATTTTGTCCATGAGTTTCGAATTATCTGAACTTTGGGCAAAAGCAACAGTTTTCCGTATTGGTTTGGTTTTGGAATCTTTTGACCAATCGAGTTTAAGGAGTACTCGATCTTCAAGAAGTTGATATGCCTCGTTAGGTGTTTTATAAAGGAAAATTCCTCCAGCATCAAGGATTGCTTGAGATGCTTCATCAAGACCATGATAAAAGATTTGGATTATTGTTCCTCATCCTAAATTATGACCATGACAACTTCGAAGCAAATCTTTCATACGAAGCCAAGCTTTAACAAGAGATTCATTAGGATTTTGTGAAAAAGCACGGATTTCTCCCATTAGTCTATCATACATGGTAGGTGGAAAGAATCGGCTTACAAAAGCTTGCCTCATCTCCTCCCAAGTATTGATAGTTCCTGGGGTTAATTCGTTATACCATACTTTGGCATCTCCGGCGAGTGATGATGGAAAAAGTTTGAGCTTGATAGCATCGACATCGGTATTTCCATAACGAAACATGCCACAAATTTCAATGAATTCGGCAATGTGTTTGTGCGGATCGGCCCGCGAACGGCCATCAAATTGACGGTCTTTGATCATAGAAAGATGGTGACCTTTAACGGTAAAGTTTTCACCAAGGTCGGCGACAACAATAGCAGCTCCAGGAGTAGGTGCTACGGTTCTATTGGCGGCCCACATGGGTTGATCGTCAGTCATGGGTATTGGTTCAAAAAGATTGGAAATCGGATGTTCTTCGGAAAGATTATCAAACCAATTAAGAATAGATGAAGATCTCTTCTTACGAAACAAACTCTCGGGATCGGATAAAGGTGTACTAAGCTTTTTAGTAGTAGAACGAGTGTTCATACAACTACCAAGAGAATCGAGTCAATTACCTAAACAAAAGAACAAGAAAATAAAAATAAAAAATCGAAAACAGAAAAATCTATCCGAATCGGTTGGATACCAAACCGATCGGATGGATGCTACAGTAAAATAAAAAAAATGGGAAACCGATCGGCTGGAAGTCTATCCGATCGGATGGATGCTACGGATTTTTTTTTTCTTCTTTTTTTTTTTTTTTTTTTTTTTTTTTAGTAAACGAACACGAAAAAAAAACGGACTTTTAAAACTTAAAGAAACACAATCAAAATCCCCGGCAGCGGCGCCAAAAACTTGATGTGCTATTTGTTTGTGCAAGTTTTAAATTTATAAGGGTGAATTACCAAATCTAGAAACAACACATACGAGCAAGTGTACTCGTCCGTTATAGCAAGATATGATGGTAAGACGGGATCGTTCGCAGGGATTTGTGAGTGAATCAAAATATAAGTCTAAAAGTAAATCTCTAATGTACGCAAATAAGATAATAAGCAAATTCAATAATTTAAAAACTACACTTGTTTAGACTAGTTTTCTACTTAATGACACAAATGATTGTGATAACTTTTGATAACATGTTGGTTGAGATAATTAAATTGTGATCTAATCTATTGTTTCTACAATTTAAACCTTCGTTAAGATTTTAGTTCATAAAAACAAGCTTTAGGTGTAAACCAATCAATTCAAGATCTATCCAAGGTTCATAAGATATGGTGAATATCTTAAACACAAGAATAAACTCTTATTACAAATCAAATACTCTTAGGAAATGGTCAATACAAAAGGTAACCTATTCATAGACAAAAAGGTTACAATTGTTTATAAACATTTAAACTTTCGTCCAACTAAAGGTTTACAAACAATCCTATTTGATGTTATAAAAGCATTCTCATTACAATCATACTTCTTGTTTCTTTGTTTAGTCAAGAATAATTATGGTGAAAAACAATCATTCATAGACAAATGATTATAACTAGTTGAGTAATAACAAATCTTTCGACCCTTGAAACTATTATCAATTAGTTAACCTTGTCTAAACAAATGTCACGATGAAATTTAAGGTACAATTGGTTCTTAGGATTGACTTGAAATTGAATTAAAACATGTTATCACAATCATAATTATCACTAAGTATAAAACATCATCAAAACAAGTGTAAAAAGATTACTAGCCACTCATAGCAAACATGCAAATAAACTCAGAATATTTAACATTAGAATCCATGGTTTTAAGTCTTACAATGCTTTGAAATTGATAAAAAAATGACAAGGTATTGATAACCTAAGTGTTGGTGATGATTTCTTGAGATTTTCGGACTCCAAATGTTGCTTCCTTGGTCCTCCAAAGTTCCTGGTTCTTTCTGCACGAATTTTCCTCCTTTGAGAGCTAAATGATGATAATAATTGAGAGTAGTTATGAGAGTAAATGGTATCTTGAATGGTGTCTTCAATTGTGCACTCTTGAGGTCCTTATAGGCTTGTCCAATACTCCTAGTAATGAATAGGGACTTAAATGCTGGAACTTGGACAATAAGACATTAAGAAGGGCCTAGAACCATGGGACAAAAGACCAAGATTCGTGCACAAAAGTTGGCAAAAACATGCAGAAATGACCATCCGATCGGTTGCGGGTTGATACCGATCGGATGGAAATGGTCATTATGGCCATCCGATCGGTTAGACTCCAACCGATCGGATGGTAGATCCTGGCTGCTTTGGACTTTGACTTTTCCTTGTGTAGTTCTTTATGCACTATCCAAACTTGATTAACTCTGAACTTGGAACTTTGAAATGACAAAACTTAGGTTCTCATATGAAATGCTTCACAGATTGGACTTTTGAGCTTGGGAATCTTCGTGTAATTGCATATACTTCATTTTCCTCACTTTTTCTCCATTTTTCCTACATTTGGCTACATATGCTACAAAAACATACTTTGATATGATTTAGTGGCAAAAGAATATAAAAACAACCAAATAACATACACAAAAACACTAATAACGCTTATAAAAACATGGTAACTTTGAGCTTTATCACGTTACTAGCTCTCATTATGTTGTAAGCATACACTCGTTATGATCTTGTGAAGCAAGCTCAAAGATCATGAGTCACAAGCATAGCATACTTCATGATCCACCAAGAAGGTTAAAAGATCTTGAAGTCATCATTCATTAAAGCAAAACAACATATGAAGATTCAAGGGCACTTGACATCCTCAATGATTGAAGACTTCTTATTCAAGAAGTTCATGTAGATTAGTAATTCATATCCATTAGACATATATGTCTTGGATCATCATTATAAACATCATTGCATAACAATATATTCATCTAACTAGAATAGATGGTTTATGTGTTTGTGCCATAAAACACGAGGTTTCTATGTTGGGCCACAAAACATAGCGGGAGTAGTTGTACCCTTGTAAAAGAACTAGCGGGAGTTGTTGTACCCTTGTAAGAACTAGCGGGAGTGGTTGTACTTGTAACATCCCGCCTACTCAGACCGCAATATTGTCCGCTTTGCCCGCAGGCTCACAGCTTTGTTTTTGTGGCCTCATTTGAAGACTTCCCGGCAAGTCACCCATACCAGTGCTACCCTCACATGAGCATGCTTAACTGCCAGTTCCTAATAACCCCACTCGCAGTAGACCACAAAACGCGTTGTGTCATTATAAGGCAAATGTTATCTTATGAACCTAACATCTCTTCAGGCCACAGCCGATGTGGGATTTGCCTAGGGTGTTACAATCAACCCCCCCCCCCTTAGGGACTCATCGTCCTCGATGAGGTTTGCCCCACCATCCCGGACGGCTCTGGAGTGGCTCTGATACCACTTGTAACATCCCGCCTACTCAGACCACAATATTGTCCGCTTTGCCCGCAGGCTCACGACCTTGTTTTTGTGGCCTCATTTGAAGACTTCCTGGTAGGCCACCCATACCAATGCTACCCTCACATGAGCATGCTTAACTACCAGTTCCTAAGAACCCCACTCGCAGTAGACCACAAAATGCGTTGTGTCATTATAAGGCGAATGTTATCTTATGAACCTAGCATCTCTCCAGGCGACAGCCGATGTGGGATTTTCCTAGGGGTGTTATAGTACCCTTGTAAAAGAACCCGGTATTTAGCTTTGTACCGGATAAAGCGTAAGCGACGATTGTAAGGTTTTCTTCGCCGAGAAAGGAGCTTGTTGATCTAGTGAAGTAACTCTCGAGTTGGGTACTCGGGGAGTGGACTAGGGCGGAGAGGAGATTCGTGACCGAACCACTATAAATCCTCGTGCTCGGTTTGCACTTTCTTTTACTTATTGCTTTACTTTAATGTTTACATTATGTGATTGCTTGTGTTGTGACTTGTTGATTGTACTTAGGTAATAACATGTTTTAAGTTATGCTAGTCACTAACTACACATAACATCTTTCATATCAGAACAAGCTAAAAATAGATATTTGATACAACAAGTTTAAAGTTTTAAACGGTAACGTATTCACCCACCCCCCCCCCTACGTTTTCACAATTGATTTCAAAGATCAAACAACAATATGAGGGTTTATAGTGGTTCGGTCTGCAAGGAATCTTTTCTCTTGCCATACTCCACTCCCTGAGTATCCAACTCGAGAGTATCTTTCACTTAGTCAACAAGCTCCTTTATCCAGTGGAGAAAACCTTTACACGTCGCTTACATAATATGCTGACACAAAGTTAGATGTCGAGTTCTTTTACAAGGGTACAACCACTCCTGTCACACTACGTATGTTGATGACTAAAATACTAACAGATCACTATAGAGGATTATGATAGTTTGGCACAAATAATGATGTATGAATAATTACAATTCACATTATATATGCAGATACTTGCTTTAACTTTTTTGAAGCTAGTAAGTCTTCAGTGATGTGATCTTCTTGCTACTTGAGAAGTTCACAAAAACAACTATGAAATAGTTAGATGTTGAATATTAACAAGTGAGAGATAGTATGTAAGTTTATGTATATAAGTGATAAGAAAATAATTGAGTTTAGGCTGCTATTTAGAGCCATTTGGCTTCAGCAACCTACGGATTGGCCGGAACCAAAAAAAACGGGTCCACCCTTGTTAATTTTTGGTTCCGCCAATCCCTGACACAGGATTTTGCAAATTTTGTTCAAATCAAAATATTTTCTAGGATCCTACTATGATTTGCTATCTTAGATGATACTAGTATAGGATGATCCAAGTTGTGATGAAATAATGCATTTACATTGTGATTAAAATGTTCAACAAAGTTAATTTGTAAAATGTATAATGTAGCTAGTTAAATGATGTTAATTAAGGATTAACATGTTAGTTTATGAGTTACTAAAAATATTTGATTACTTAAACTTGGTTTTATATGTAATGAACATTATTTTAGAAATATGTACCATATGAAAAGCATAGTGTACATAAAGCTTGTATATTGAAAGGTACAACATGTTTAAAAACTTTTGTGATGTTTAAATAAAACTTATTGCTATATATAGATGACTTGACAATTATGCTTTGCATAAATAAACTTTATCATTGAAATCAATAAATTTTAGCAAAGATCGTAAAATATAAATAACGTTTTTTAAATGATATTTGTATTAACAATCTCTCATTTTTTGTTGAGGATAAAACATAAATTTTATTTTTAAGCAAAGATATAAAAATTTGCAAGTGTTTTAAAAATATATAATTAAACTTGTTTTTATTCGTATTTAAAATTCATTATGATTTTAATTTAAGTGTATAAATTTTGAGTTTAATATTTCTCCCTTTTTTTGTCGAAACAAAAAGAAGAGAAGCGAAGCGGAAATGTAGAATGAGCCCGAGCTTAATTAGCTCCCCCTTGGCAAATACTCTCCCTTGTGAGGGTGCAAAGTATTTTATACATAGACTAGCTTCATGACCCGGCCGATGGCCGGGTACGCTTCATGATATTGTTTTATAAAAAGTATTTAATGTGAGAAATAAACTAATGTACAACAGAAAAAAAAAGTTTAACAACATGACCGGGGATTTTCATATATTGATCTTGTATTATATGTACAAATAATAGTTATTATATGTACAAAATAATAGTTGGAAGTATTATAACAAATAAATAACAAACCAATATAATCGTATGCGAATTGTGCCTTTTGTGGATAACATATTTTAAAAGTTACATATATATTTTGTATTTTACGTAGCACTATTATCAAGACATTCAGTGATCTTTTTTAAAAATTATGGTTAATAACACATTAAAAAAAGATATATATATATATATATATATATATATATATATATATATATATATATATATATATATATATATATATAGTGTGTGGCATTACATGCAAATTGTTAACACATTATGCCTATGATGAAACTTGAATATGAGTAACAATTAGATAAAAAAAAACCACCCCTATGTTTTAGGCACTTGAGTGTTTTATTGAATATAGGGTATAATAAAGAAACAAATCTACTAACACTACACATACATCTTCTTCTGTTTGTGTGAGATCAAAAAACACAAATATTCATCTACCTAAAACCTTCATTCACCAACCAAGAAATCAAACAAAAAAATCAAGGTAATCAATATTATCCGACTTGTTATATGTGTGTTGAATTTTTTTTATGCGTAATATAAATAATGAATAAGTCAAATATTTTGAAGGCAATAAAATGAAAATCATAAAAATATATTACTCATTATATATATAAAAAAAACAATCATAAGTGTCATAATAAATTATTTACATAAGGGTTATTCATATGTGAAATAAGACTTCTTTGTACACAACGTTTGTTGTGAACTTAGCGTATTCGCCATCATTGTCACAACAATGAATCTTCATGCAAGATGAGCAGTATTTTCATCGCCTGTTATAAATTTACCCATATAAATGTAAGTTCCAATTAATATGACTTCTTCTAACATATTATCATTACTTGCCTGATGGGCGGGTTCGCTTCATAATATTATTTGACAAAATCCAATTGGAAGTAAATAAATAATGAATCATGACAAATATGTTAAACATAAAAATTGGAAACAAAAAATATAGTGTTCATGTACTATAAACCATGCACAAAGTTATAAAAAATGAATAACATGATAATTGTTTCACTAACCGTATACAGTTGCATGTGGTTAAATGAAAAAATGTTTTTTTAGTGACATGATAAACATAAAAATAACAACCATTTCAAGTAATGCGACATTTGTTTCTAAACCTCACAATACATCATAGATTAGTTTAATATTAGTTTTGGACACAATTAGATATTAACAACACTGTCACGTAAAGAACAACTAAAACTGGTTAAGATGGTTTGCCTGCAACATACACTCAAATGCTAGTTTGGCCCTCTCAAACTGACCCAATTTGTAGCGACAAAAACCTATGCCAAGTCGTAAAGCTGCATGACATCAAGGATACACTTGCGGGAGCCTCTGTAAAGGGATGAAAAAATTAGATTAATTAGACAACAAAATGCTTCCAACTAAAAGTGTGTGTACTTCGGGTAATACTTTAACACATCCATCTTTGATGTCTTAGATAATTCTATTTAGACTTAAATGTGAAATATGTTCATTAAGTTACATATATCTAAGGACTTAAGTGTGAAATATGTTCATTAAGTTTCATATATCTAAAGGCTCAAGTGTGAAATAGTTTCATATATATGTTCATTCAGTTTCTTGTTCTTGACTACATGATTGTATAGTATTGCTAAGCATCAGTTACTAAAGCTCTAAGTAACTTATAAGAACATTATGAGTAATCCTACTTTTTCAAGCACCTACTTTTTCAAGCAAGGTACATTCTTAGTAACTATAAAACCCAATTTTTTAATAGTATACATTAAAATTTAATCACATGTTGAAATTAAAAATTTAGAAGAAACATAAAACCCATACCATTCTTTGTCTTGCTTCAAGTCTTAGGTTCTCAGAATTTGCCATGTTATATTCACCATTCTCCAGATGCCTTTGGTCCGGTCTAAGTCCTGAATTCGTGGGTGGTAGTTTCTCCTTAATCTGTTACAAAAATAGCAACCGATCAGACACAGCGATAAACCACATCATATATAAAACTCTCACACACACATATCTGCACATAGAACAGATGAGTAAACATGTCCTCTATACCTTCAGACGTCGTATAAACTCGTTCGATCTGATAGCAAATGATGTTAATTCGTTCGATCTGATAGAAAATAATGAATTGACCGCATTACTTCAAATTTGTCGATGGGCGGGTTAGCTTCATAATATTACTTGCCGGATTTTAAGCTTATGTACATAAATAAGGAATAACGGAAAATATTTTAAACACAAAAATTGAAGAAAGAAGAAAAGTATTGATGTAATATATGTAAAAATTACAATGAAAAGTATAAGAACAAATAAAGTATATGGTACTTATTCATATACGAAATAAAATTTCTTTGTACACAACGTTGGATGTCGAGTTTGTGTATTCGTCGTCTTTATCACAACAAATAACCTTCAAACCTTTTATCGTCTTGACTCTTAGAACAACCACGTAATGTTGTTTATGTGAGAATACCGGCCTTTGTAGAAACAACCAACAATCTTGTATATTCGGACCTCGATAGGAGAACAATGTTGTACTGACTCGCGAATTATCCGCTCCAAACTGTCACCAATGGAAAATGTCATTAATCCTATCATGAAAAGTGTCTATTGGTCACGTTTGTGAAAAATTGTATCTATCTTTTTTTCATATAGTGAAACTGACTCATATACCATGTAACACAACAAATGTTTCTTAGATCCGAACATTTCAATATTAGAAAGATAGTTAAAAATTAAGGACATATACCATGTAACACATAGCACCTTATCTTTCTACTCCTGTATTTACTATTTACTATATATACATATAATTAGTACTGGATAGTGCAATGAGAAACATGGTTGTTTGACGCAATATCAAAACTCCTGGACAACATGTAGGAGGACGTAATAGGACTATCAAGAAAATAGCATATGAAAAAATAAAGCAATCCCATCTATACATGTTGCCCGTAGGATTATGGATATTAATCGTCATTTTAAGCAACTGGAAAAAAAAATATTGTTTTCAAGAACAGATCGACGGCAGCCAACAATGTCATGAAATCCACCATTGTCCCTTTTTTAAGAATAGACGATGTAAATTGCTGATGTCGATTACATCACATTTTTTTTGCTTCCTTTTTTTGGTAAAGAATAGATGGTGAACTTGATGCAAAGTAAACAATATTTAGCAGTAGTCATGCATTTGCCTAAGAATATGTACTACAGGTTAAAAACTTGTTGCCCCACTTTAACGTAAATGCAGAGTAAAGAATGGGTCTAACTTAAAATGCAGAGTAAATATTTGATCACTGAAATACACTTAATTCTCAAATCTAATCACTCAGATTACTGATATCATCTTCTATTATGTCAGTTACAACCCGATTGTAGGTAATAAGTTTTACCCAATGTATGGATCTTAGCGTGCTATTATTTTACCATCCTTAAATTTCAATAAATCTAGAAAAATTGATGTTACTTACAACTGGTATTGGAAGCCATTTCAAGAATGGTCTCTCAGCTCTGAGTAACCTCTAGACCGTGAGTCTAAAATATGGTTCAAGCAAGTGGTCAGCATGACCGTTGCAATCATCATCACTGCATCATCCTATATGAAACATGAAGTAAAATTATTAAAACAGTATGGTAATCAAGTCATTAAATATATTTTAAATTTAATTTTAAATCCAAATCTTACTCGCATGTGGCATAAGCTCGAGCATAATGTGCCATTAGCATTTCTGTAAGACTTTAACTTGAAGTTTGTTTGAACGTTCTACTATTCGAGAAAGGAAACATTGTGGGTCCATAATAGTTGTTTGTTGATGAATTCGGAATTTTGGTTGTTGATTTTGGTATTTGGGAAGAACTGAGCAATTGTGGACACTCTATAGTACGCCCCAAATGTTGTCATGACTGATTGGGCAAATAACAATTTGGATACACCTAAGAATATAATTGTTTTATGTGTCGATATTGCCATTAAATGTAGAACTTGTAACCCTAGTTGGACTTCTACTATATCTATACCGTTTGATAAATAACAGGTGTTAGCACAACAAAACACATATAAGAGTGATCTACCCTTCAGTTAGATCGATAAAAGACAAACGATTGAACAAAGAGATTAATTTTCTTATATTTTCCATAAAGTTATTCACAAATACAGTAGTCTAAAGGAACATCACCTTAGAGGTGAGCGACTAAACCTTATGGTTTGACCTCATTGCCTAGATCTACTTATTCGGATGGTTTCTGCAAGTTTCTTGAGTTATTGTGAGGCGCACATTGATTAGCCCATTACCCAAATCCGGACAACTTAGTTGAATGTAATAAGACTAAGCTAAACCCCCATACATGCCCGTGCGCAAGAATACAATTTCGATCTCTAAATAGTTAACTGATGGATTTTGTCTCTGCACAGCAGCACAAACCACGACAATCAACCAAGAATAGTAAAATAAAAAATTGAATAAAAGGGGATGTTTGAAAATGCATTTAAATTGGCAATTGGGATTTATATTATGAGAAACAGCAGAAAGTTATTAGATTTCCCCAAGTATAAAGTCCTTTCTGGTGGGATACACAAATTGTGAAAAAATTGGTACTCACCTTATTCCTTTGAACTATTACGCAGGCCTTAAGCCTGATATCCCCATTATCTTTGAACTGTGACAAAACCAACGAATATGAACTTTATAAACATATTCAAGAATAAATAATCAAGAGGGTCGCTTGCCTCAAGCAATATTAAGATACAAAAACAAATTAGTTAACTTACTTTCAGTAATAAGATGATTAAGTCTGTTGCTAACATCTTAACTAATTGGAATGTCTTACGCTATTTGACGCGTACCTGCAAAAAACAACATACTACAAAAAGTTAATATAACTTAAGACCATCTTTTAAATGTTGCATAAGCTTAGCTTTTTATCGCTACTAACATCAATCGTCTGTACACATTATTGAGACAGAAGACGGCCTCCCGGTAGATTCAACAGTAACCGGTATTTGTTGGTATCCCCAATGTTGCTTCAAAAACCCTGAAAGAAAAAAGGTATATTTACACTTGAGTCTATGTAACCCTGAAAGAAAAATGAAGATAAAAATATATGGTCTTTCAACAATTGAACATACTATCATTTTTCAAAGGTATCAGTACTAATAGTTCGAAGTGCTGATACTCGTGACTCCATTAAAAGGGTAAAAAAAAATGTAGCCGAGATACCAATGATTGCGCTTATTCCTCTGCCTGTTCAAATTATGTGCGTTGGTTTTCCATCCCATTGTAATATGGCAGTCATCAAATTCCCGAAACTGTTACGAAAACAATACTAAATAAATCAAGAAAGTGGCTGTCGACTTTTAGGATACTTTATTTTTCATTGCAAGCAAACTGTTATTCTTGCAAAAACATAATATTGATAACATGATATTGTATTGTACCAGTCTATATATACATAATCTCTAATTGCCATGAATGACATGAAAATCTTTGTATGTGGCTTACTACTTCATATATGACATGAAAACTTTATCCATTCTATATATACATAATCTCTAATTGCCAAGACCTGTCCTGCAAAAAAAGTTAACAAAATAAAAGATATCATGAATAGGCATCATGAATGGAAGGTTACGGACCCCAATATTTACAATACAGAAAAAACTAATATTCAAATAACCTCTGAGTGTGTGACTGCTTGTGGCTAGAATTTTCGTGCGAGCTGCTACAAACGCTTGTTGTCCTACATTTAAACCTACAATAATAATGATCGCTGGTATGTCCGTATTATATACAACACAAAATGGGTATTATTTAAACAAGAAAAGTATGGAATATTTATGCTGGAATAATTTTATAATCAGTAAGTCCACAAATTAGGCTGCCTTGCACAACTAACTATAAATAGCTACGATCGGTATGCAAGTCTCTACGTCCTCCCTGCTATGGGCCATGTGTATCTATAAAATATAATAAGAAGCTAAAATTTTAGCTCACATAACAGAGCAACCACTGAAGTCATATAGCCATCTGAAATAATATCTTCTATGAGTTAGTGTAATGAGTCGCTGTAATGAGTCAAAAGATTGACTCAACAATTGTTATAACTAAATGACTAAATTAATAATGAGTAAAGTGACTATTAATAAGAGTACCAGCATATGAGCAGTATACCTCATCATCTTCATGTCTTGCCGTTCGCACTACTTTCTAAAATGATTCACATTTAGAACCATCGTGCGCAACATCGTCATCAGCACTAAACAAATGTTAATCAGTAAATTACGTTACAATGATTACCATTCACTCATATCTCAACAACAAAAGTATGTGATGTGATTAATTAATCAGAAGCTATTGAGTTTCTTTGCAACAAATTAACAAACAGTTGGTGGGCATGATTTAGTCACCTTCATATGGAGTTGGCTTGATTTCAAAACTGAAATCAATAATAAAAATCCGTAAATGGGTACAAAAGTAATCCCTAATTCACCAAACATCACATATCTGGTAAGCTAACTTCGATTCATTTTGCACAAAAAGTAAAAGTAAAAATTATCTGAGATTGAAATTGGTTGATTTGTGATGAAACCATACAATATGGTGAATACGAATGTGCATTGAGATGCATCTGAACAATATTTTGAGTTTCAATTCATCCGTGATTTTTGTGATATGATTTTCAAAATGCAAATGGATCATAGTCATATGGATAATACAATATGGAGAATAAGAATGTGCATTGAGAATACGAATTAGGGTTTAGGAATTTGAATTGATTAGAATGATAAAATTGGAATCAATTCAAAATAAGCGAGTGAAATCAGGAAATCGTATATTGAGGATACAGATAAATTAGGGGGAGAATATTTTACGCATGTAGTTATTGTTTTCAAAGCATTAAACAAAAAACCTCAAGTGCTCTAGTGGTTGACATTGTTATTTGTTTAATGCAAGGTCACGGGTTCGAGTCCCATGCGTGACAATTTTTTAAAATTCGTGAATTTATGCATGAATAGTGTGTGCCATGTAGGCAATGACATGGCATTTACTCCCTTATGTGGCGCTGTCATGTTAGACTATTATATAGTGGTTGATTTTGAAAGCTGCAAAATAAAAGTTAGTGACAAATAAGCCAAAACTTGTCTGTGAGATAATTCACAATTCATATAATGTACAAAAGAAAATAATAAGAGAACATCAAACCACAAGATTAATAAATCATGATATATCGTTGATGAGATGTTGATCGGTGATGAATCTGAGGATGAGTTCAAGTTTACGAAACAACATAGCAACAGAGACGAATACTTATTCTAAAAACTCAAAACCCAAAACCCAAAAGGGGTAGTTGTTTCCACCGATTAATATTCCAAAAACCAAAAGTTGTTGGGCCTTCCACTCATCTCACCCTAATCAATAAGGGCACCTCTTTCTTCAAACCCAATTTTGACATCAAATATTTTGGCTTTTTCTTGACATGTACTACATCCATTTCAAATTATATGTCCACTTTTATGTTTTACAAAGCTTAAGAAAAATGAAGCCTTTATAAAAATTAATTGGCACCCACTTAGAAGCAATTTGATTGGTTGATATTGAAAATGGACACTAATTTTAGGATAACAAAAAGTACTAAAGTGGACTTATATTTTGGGACGGAGGGAGTATTTGTTGTTTGTATAAACCTTTAGTTTTTTCAAGAGCCCTCATGGTTGTATAATTTTTTATGCGTATTGACGTGTCACCGATAATTATACAAATTAAAAACGATGTTTTATGTTGAACAATTTTTAGATGCTTTGAACTCAATTATTTTTTGTACTTAGCTTGTCCTTTTCGATTGCCTCATTTTTTTTTTTTTTTTTTTTTGAACGGCGGCATTGCATAAAAAACTAGCCGAAGCTAGAAAAAGGAGATTACATAGAGACTCATTTTTCTAATTAATTGTTGTTCCCACAAATATATAGTAGTCAAATTGATTAGTTATGATTATGAGAATAAAAGAACTATAACGCGTACGTGTTCGTTACAAGTTGTCATTTTACTTTCATCTTATGCCCCCAATGTCGTAATCTTTAAATTTTTTATTAGCTTCATCCAATGCGCTTTTGATAACTACAAGCCTCATAAACAATACGAAGTGATTAACGTTTTGCTTCATATTCGTTCTTTTCCTTTTTAATTTAATTAGTGTGTCATGTAAATTCTCGCAACATGGACAGTACAAAGGGATCACAACAAGTAACCAAGGTTTTCAAGATCGGGATTCTACTTAGGATCGTTTTCGTTTTTGCAAGATCGGAATCGTAAGATTAGATCGGGATCCTAAGATCCTACTATAATGTCATTTTCTTAATAGTTTTTATAATATTATTCAAATTCTATAAATTATTTTATATCATTGATACAAAATTATTTGAATGTTTCATGAAATACTGTTTTAAATTGTAAATATATAATTTTTAAAAAGATTAACATGTTGTTTTTTAAATTCTATAAAATATGATCCATAAATTTTTAGTTTTTTAGTTTGCGATTGGAGAAAAATAAGATCGGATCGGATTAGATCTTAAAATCCTATTGTCGGGATCTTATAAGATCCTAAGTGTACTAAGATCCTACATAGGATCCAGATCGTTTTTGCTTTGTGAAATCGTAAAATTGTAAGATTCTAAGATCAAAATCGGGATCCTGACAACTATGCAAATAACAATATCATAGAGAATTTAGGGTCGAGCGCAAACACATTCATGCGTCAGCAAAAGAAATACAGACTATTAATCACAAATGTCTATATATAAGCTTGATAAACTACAACTTATGTTCTCAGTTAGTTTTGGATTAAGATCCCATATGGAAATGTGGGCATAACTGGTTCAGTACCGATCCCTAACATTTACCAAAATTTGTAAGTTTGACATATGTCATTTTATATACTACTCACATACGAAATCATCACAATTGTCAATGTATTCCTCTTAAAGGTCCATGAAAGATATGCATGTTATGTTCGATAATTAACTTGTGTTGAACTCTGTTGTTATACCAAAATATATAAGTTGTTATGTACGATATTTAATATGTGATCATAAACCTTTTTTTTTTTTTTTTTTTTTTTTTTTTTTTTTTTTTTTTTGTTGCAAATAAACATTCTTAGAGTTTGTTGATTGCGTAGATACATTTGACATGAAGAATGATTAAGGGGGCGTTTGGATCGGGGGTATGTAATGAAAAGAATAGAAATGACAATTATTGTTTATGTTTGGTTCACTTGTATGGGTTTGATAATATCCAAATATGATGGTTTTCTCATTGAAGGCTAACTTTGTATCTTTGGCTAAACCATTCTCTCAAGCCCACATTATTTGAGTGTGAAAACATTTATTGTTGTCATTTTTAATTTTTTAGAACAATTTAAATGATAGTAAAACTCATACGCTATAAATTAATCCAAGCAACAACTATGAAATTAATATATTCATTGTCATTCCACCTTATATTTATACCCATACATATTATGATTTATAACAACAAACCAAACACCCCCTAAATGTAATAATGTAAGCAATTAAGTGAATACGTTAGCATCAAATATTCATGATAAACAAATTAATATATTATGTCACAAATATTTTAGAATATGACAATAACCACATAGAAAGGTGAACGAGTTCAAGATACTGAAAGTTGTAGTAGATGTTGACATGATGTAAAAAACACTATAAACACAACTACTTTATCTCTCTTGACTCACTTGACTGTCGAGAGCTTGATTGATAGCTATAATGATTCTACTTTTGTATGTTTTAGGGTAAAAAGATGATTAGTTTATATAAAACTTTTTAGGCTAGCATGTCCATTAATGCTAACATATATAACGGTCAATACATCATTAAGAGCATTCATTATAATATTAAATTTGTTTGATTACACTATTAGGACATCCACAATGGTGAAGCTTTATATATGTTAATAATAATTAATTTATAAACCTTTTGATGTTATAAACTTATGTTCATTATACATAAACCTTTTACAATTCTTTCAAATAATTCATAATAACACATGCATTAAATTATAAATAGGTTCAAGAATATAAACCTCTTCATGTCACATATACATGAAACAAATGATCATTTTGGTTAAAATAAAAGATAAAGTTTTATATAAGTTTTAGACCTTTTCATGAACCTACTATAGTATATGCCTAATACACATTAAAATTATAAATAATCAATTAATCAAAATGAAATGTCAAAATAAAATAACATGTCACATTTCTTACTATCCAAACTCCTAAGCCTCCAATATTTTGGGAAGATGCTTGGCATGGGGACATTGCATTCAAAAATATGTTTCCAAGGGCTTATGCGTTGGAAACATGTAAAAATATTGATGTGGCTACGAAACTGTCCCATGATAATCTGTCCTTTTCTTTCCGTCGAGATCCTAGGGGAGGTGTGGAACAAGACTAATATGGCGAGTTGATGATAAAGGTTGAAGAAACAGTTCTTGTTAATAGGAGAGATAGATGGGTGTGGTCATTGGAAGGTTCGGGTGATTTCTTCGTAGCCTCGGTTAGAAAGAAAATTAACGAGCTCATGTTATCGGAGGTTGCTTCTAGAACGCGTTGGATTAAAGCGGTTCCTATTAAGGTGAATATTTTAGCTTGGAAAATTAAATTAGATTATTTACCATCTAGATTGAATATTTCTCGTCGAGGAATGAATATTGAAACTATTCTTTGCCCTACGTGCGGTAGGGCGGTGGAATCTGCTAGGCATATTTTCTTCACTTGCCAAATTGCTAGGGATATTTTGCATAAGATCTCGTGTTGGTGGGACGTTATGTATATGGAAGTATCCTCTTATGAAGAGTGGTTAGAGTGGATTTTGAATCTTCGTCTTTCGGCAAGCACAATATTCTTTTCGAATGAGTTTGTTATGTGATGTGGTGGCATATTTGGAGTTTTCATAATAAAAGTATCTTCGGTTCGGAGTCTCCATCAAAGGCGGTTATCTTTGAAGATGTGAGGTCTCATTCTTTTTATTGGTGTCGTTATAGATGTAAAGCTTTGATAGAACTCATGCACACCATCTTTTATAAGTTCTTAGGACCGTTTTGAACTCTAGGTTGTTTAGGCCTTCATCTAGGATAAACTATAAGCACAATGATAATAATAAGCACAGCGGAATAACATAAAGATTATTATTATTATCAATAAGATTCTTCGTCACCATCTCTAACAAATATTTACAGTCCCAATTCTACTTGATCAAGGTAGAACTTGTTACACACCTTGTAACAGGGATCAAGGACTTGACCTTGAGGCTGAACTAACAAACTAACACTAACCCTAGACGTTTATAACTTACGTCTAGGTTACACACACACACACCTTTAGTCGACTACATTATGGAAGACTTAATATAAAAACCTGTACCCTTGATCTCTTTATATAGTAGAGATTTAGGGTTTACAAAATAATACAAACGACTAAATAATAAATCTTCTTTAACAAGCAAGCCCTTCTCCATCTTTTGTAGAATTCCTTCTTTTCATATTAAGTCCCTCTTGTTTCATTCTTGGTCATTTTGTCTCATCAAATTAATAAGCCCAACAATCTTCCCCTATTTGATGATGACAAAACAAACACAGTCTTGTATGAACTTCCCTAAACGAAGTAGAAAAGTTGAGATGTATGCATCTCCCTGAATGAAACAAGTTTGTCTTCCCCTTAATCCATGCCATGCCACTTCAATATCTTTTACCCTTTTTGTTATCAACAGATAGGGAACATATGAAATATGATCTTGACCACCACTAACTAATACCACACATCCAATTCATCCTTCCAATGTCTCAAATTGCCCTCCATGATGTTTTCCGCAACTATAAATGAACTTGAAACAATAGAAATCTAAACCATCAGTAGTAATACTAATCATCAATAGTAAGAATCAACAACTTCCCCTTGAGTGGTGCATGTAGATGATTAAACATTCATACAATAAGCTTCCTTTGAAACCAATATGTTTACATCATCATGATTCTTCAAATCTGTAAGCTCCTTGTAATGATCACTTGTGAAGAAAACCGAGTATAACGAATTTGATGAAGAAGTAGAATTTCCCAAACTTGTGTCTTAAATCTTGTACTATCCATGGAACTCCATACTTATACGAAACCATAAATATAAGTAGACCGCAATCCCTTGACAAAATCCTCAACTAATATGAGACACTGAGCACTACAATGTAACTCCTTTAAGTGATAGCCAATGTGTGCATAGAGCATCATAAGAAAAATCACACATTGCTAGATTCATCAAGCTATATGATAAGAACACAAACCTGTGAAACTCAACTACAACATCAAATAAATGATATTCAACCTTCTTCGTAATCAATTAATCCATAAGAACCAAATACGAGCCTTTTGAAACCTTTAAGAACATAAACTTCTTCCTATGTGTGTGAACCAAATAATCTTCTGTGTGTGTAATCCAAAATCAATCAAACGCATATGTACTTCCCTTTATTGCTCGTAAATAATGCATAGATAGAAACTCTTACATGTCTCCATAACCTATCTAAACACATCAGTACTTTGTAATGGCACTAGCAGTACTTTGGATAAACGAGCAGTACCTTGAAAAATATCAAGCAGTACGTTGCAAAGAACAACAGTACTTTCAAATTCACACAGCAGTACCTTCATTTGAGCAGACCACGTAGAAGTACCTTACTTTGTCACGCATTATTCTCACAATAACAATCATCACTAGAACTCCTTTAATGTAATTAGGGTTCTAATAACAGCACGCTGAGGGTTTTTAGTGTAGTTTACTACTAGGGATCATTCTTGAAACCATATTCAAGTCCCCAAAACCAGTAGCAAACTATGAAGAACAAACCCTAAATAACTAGGGTTCCAAAAGTATGAAACCCTAATCGACTTCAAAGCCAAAATCTTTGTCTGCAGCTGTTTTCAACACACCAGAACTTTCACATAAACGCTTAGATCGAAGATCCCGCCGGTGGGATAATAGCTAGATATACCAAGAATCTTCACAAAAAATTTCAACCCGATCCAACGGTTAACGAACATGATATCGCCTCTTGAAAACAGCCCTGCAGAAAAATACGAACATATGCACCAGACACGAATTTTCTTCTTTTTCTTCAAAAACCCTTGTAGATCCCTAGATCGAGAGCCCCCTTGCCCTGATACCACTTGATAGAACTCATGCACACCATCTTTTATAAGTTCTTAGGACCGTTTTGAACTCTAGGTTGTTTAGACCTTGATCTAGGATAAACTATAAGCACAATGATAATAATAAGCACAACGGAATAACATAAAGATGATTATTATTATCAATAAGATTCTTCGTCACCATCTCTAACAAATATTTACAGCCCTAATTCTACTTAATCAAGGTAGAACTTGTTACACACCTTGTAACAGGGATCAAGGACTTGACCTTGAGGCTGAACTAACAAACTAACACTAACCCTAGACTTTTATAACTTACGTCTAGGTTACACACACACACCTTTAGTCGACTACATTATGGAAGACTTAATATAAAAGCCCCTACCATTGATCTCTTTATATAGTAGAGATTTAGGGTTTACAAAATACTACAAAGGACTAAATAATAAATCTTCTTTAACAAGCAAGTCCTTCTCCATCTTTTGTAGAATTCCTTCTTGTCATATTAAGTCCCTCTTGTTTCATTCTTGGTCGTTTTGTCTCATCAAATTAATAAGCCCAACAAGCTTCTTTTAGTTGGATTGAGTGGCTTAAAAACCCTCATCTTGTTACTTTATAATTTTCTAGCTCCTTGCTAATTTTTTCTAATATTATTTGCCGTTAAAAAATAGAAAAAAAAAGTCTCCAATATTAGAATTTTAATCATAACAAAATGCCAAAAACATTTTATTAATTTTGATCACTCACGAAGGGTTGGCTTGCCAAATTGAAAGGAAAAACATATGGGGTTGGTGACCCTTGATGGATGAAAAGGGTAAGGCTGTATACTTGTTGGCAAAAAAAAGAAGGAAAAAATGAATCATTTAATATTATATTCATAAATGAGTAGCTTTAAAGACTAAAGATTTGTTTGTTAAGATGATTTGCTTTTTAGAGTTGGACTTCAAATAAAAAATGAAGTTTGGTTGCATAATATTATTTTATAACTTTTTGTTTCTTTTCTAAGGAGACATTATTTTATGGAAAATACTAGATCCACTAAGGTTTACAAAATTTCAGCCACTCGCTGACGTGGCAGAGTGCTGATTGGTTAGTTTTCTGTGGGCCACAGAAAATCAACCAATCAGCACTCTGCCATGTCAGCGAGTGGGTGAAATTTTGTAAACTTTATGTGAGTGTAGCACACCTCTTATTTTATTACTAGTCGTCATGCCAAATATAAATCCTTAGGTTGCCGTTAGTAATGGAAAAGTTTTCTTAGTTTTCATGAGCTCGTAAAAGAAGTTTTCTAAAACTTAGGATTCATTTGATAGGACGGAATGAAATGTCTAATGAACGGAATAAACGATGTAATAGAATAAATATTGTAATGTAATGATTCATTGTCGTTATTAAACATGCTTGGTTTGTATGATAAGATGTAATAGTATTGATAAAAAATAAATACTCATTAATTATAGGAAATTTATTTAACTGTAGTTTTATGTAATTTTGATTCCATTACAAGATGTAATGAAAAAAAAAAGTATGAGACCCATAAGGAATGGTTTTGGTGTAATTGGTCATTCTTTGTAATGAATCATTACATTCTATAAATGTAAACAAACAACATTTTTTCATTACATCGTAATTATTTTTTTCATTCCACCTTTGATTACAACATACCAAACACTACATTAGTTATTAACTTAGAAAACATGTTTTCCATCTTTCCAATAAAACTTTTGGAAAAAACTCAATTTGAACGCGTTTTCTATTTTCTTAGGTTTTTTAGGAAAATCTTTCTGAAAAACAGAGGAGTTTTCCATTACTAAACACGCCCTTAATCACTAGGCGGGGGTTATTTTTCCTTTTTTGGTGTGCTCTTTAAAACAGATTTTGTTTAATAGTATCAAGAAAATTAAAGACAAATAAATAAATAGATTTATGAGTCGAAGTTGAATCGGTTTAATGTAAAACTGATTTTTTTTTAACTAACAATTTGATCTCGTTGCAATTCTAGGATCAATTGTTGTGCTTCTTTACTGTTATTCCTTGGTTTAATTCTCTTTTCAGTTTCATTTGATATGCCACTTGATTCCCCAAACCTCCTGACCCTATTCTTGAAGAGTTTTGTACTCTTACATGGATGAGTTCTGAGTGTTTACATCATAAACCCATCTTGTCTAATGATGATGTTAGCCTTCCCAAGTCTAGAGGAAGACCTAAAGGTGTGAAGAATCGTCCTAAGGGTATTAAGATTAAGGTCAAATCGCCTGGATCTGCGTCCACTGGTGCTGGGTCTATCCTTAAAAGGCTTTGCAATTCTAAGCTTGAGGGTAAGGGTAGAAGTCGTAGTGTTTCTTCTCCTGGTGAGGTCTGTAAAGGTAAACGTCCTTCTAAACCTTTGCCTGTTGATGATGTTCTTAATAAGGTTTTAGATAGGATATTTTATGATAAAGGTATTGCTTAACAAATGATGTTTAAGGAAGGTGTTAAGGATTATGTTGCTAAACCTAGTAATGATGTTAAAGGTAGTGGAAACTGTTCCATTAATGGAAATGATGGATCCTTTATTAAGAACCTTATTGAAACTTGTGTTAATGGTTCTGATACTCAGAGGAATGGTTTGGGGAATAAAAGTAATGTGGTGATTGGTAATGTTGATACTTGTTCAGTTAGTAATGGTGTTGTTGAGCTCAACATGGCTGATGTTGAGCATGTTAGGGTTGATAGTACTAGGAAAGCTGATAAGGGTATTGATGAAGTTGTTAATGGGGATTCTACTTTTGTTTTTGGTAATGTGCAAAGTGGGAAGGGCATTCTTAAGAAGCCAAATGTTGGTTTAACTATTGTTCAATTTGGTCCTAGCTTGTTCTATAAGTCTAATTCTGGTTGGTCTTCTGGTAAAAATGGTGTTAAGAATCTTAATTCTGATGGTACTGTTAATATAGAGTCTTTTGCTGAGAAAATGAAAAAGGGTGTAGAAGATAGAGAGCTACAAATGAATTTTTCCCCTCAATCTGTTTCTAGAAATAGTGATGGTTCTAGATTGATAGCCATTTCTGTTGAAGATATTAAGAAAGGTAGTGAGGCATGTGCTTTACAACTCTATGGTTACTTTGTCGGTACTTCAATGGACTATAGAGTTGTAAATGCAAATTTGAGCAAAATGTGGAGAGTTCATGGCATCTATGATATTACTAAAACTAGTACTGGTCTTTATTATTTTAAGTTTAAGAGTGAAGAAGGAATGAAAGCTATGTTGGAGAGTGGTCCATGGATGGTGAATAATATTCCTCTGGTTCTGAATGTTTGGGAACCTGGTATATGGCTTAAAAAGGTGGAACCTAGTACTATTCCAATTTGGGCCTGTGTGTATGGTATTCCTATGGAACTGTGCAATGGGAATGGTATTGGTAAGATTATTTGTGGCATTGGTAAACCTATGCTTATGGATAAGCTTACTAAGGAGAGGTGTTTGAAGAAGTTAGATAAACTTGACTTTGCTAGAGTCCTTGTTGAAGTTTTTGTTATTGAGGAGCTGCTAAGCTTTCTTGAAATTGAATATCCTCAACTTGGTGAAAGGCCTGCTAGGATTGGTAAGTTGGATGTTAAGTATTAATGGAAGCCTCCCATGTGCACTTATTGTAAGTCTTTTGGGCATACTACTGTTAATTGTATTGTTAGGCCAAGAACTGAAGAGAATTAGCTACTAAGGTTATTATTGATGCTTTGAAGACTAAGGATAGTGTTCATGTTAAGGGTAATGATGGAAGTTTTGTTAATGATTGTTTTGATGAAGTGGGTAAAAATAATAAGCCTGTGGTGAATCAAAGTAATTCTAAGCAAAACAATAATGTCAATTCCTATGTTCCTAACAAAAGTTTCCATAATTCTTCTAAAAGTAATTATAGGCCTAATTCTAGTAAACAAGGTCCTTTTCAGCTTAACAGGGTGGGTCCTAACCAACAGAACTCTTATGGTAATCAAAAGCAATAAGGTAATAAGAAGAACAAGGGTGTTAAGGAAAGCTCAAGCATGTTGAAGCAGGGCGATAAAGGTAGTGCTAAGACTAATGACAGTGGTCATAAGTTGGTTGGGAATTTAGTTGAGAAATCTCCACTCAGTTCCAAATTTAATGAGAATTTAAAGCCTAAAGTTCTGGTTAGGGGTTCTGGATCAAAGGGTGATGGGGTGAGTGCTATGGTTGAGGATCTCCCTGTTTCTAATTCTTATCAAGTGTTTGAAGATCCTTATATGGTGGATAAGGAGGATGAGTTTACTAAAGGCACTGATGAAGAATATGCTAATGTTGTTTGCCCAAGTTTAAATTGGAAGTGGATGAGGTAATGAAATCAGGTATATATCCTTCTTTGGCAGTTAAAACTGATTGGTCTTTAGCCCAATTAGACTATTTTTTTCAAAATTGTTTTAAATATTGGATGGAACCTTATATTGATGAGGAGGATGTGGAGTCTAAAAATGAAGGGATGGCAGCTTCTATGAAACCTGAGAAGGTGTATAATTATGGCCCAGATAAAAGTGAAATTGGGGCTAAGCAAAATGATGTTGTTTAATGAATATCAAAGCTTTTGCTTGGAATATGAGAGGCCTTGGTAATGAGATTAGTCAAAAACAGGTCATTGATCTTCTTAGAGAGGGTGGCTTTTGTTTATGTGGTCTGTTAGAGACTAGAGTTAAGAAGAAGAATCTGAGTAAAATTTGTTCTAAAGTGTTAGGAAATTGGGACTGGATTTCTAATGCTTCTATGTGTGAAGGGGGTACTAGAATTATTATTGGTTGGGACCCTAATGTTGTTAGGGTCATGCTTCATTACCAAAATTCTCAGTAAATGAATGTGTTTGTGGAATCTGTTAATGGTAATAAGAAGTTTTTCTGCTCTTTTATCTATGTTCATGTCAAGAGTAGTGGTGGGAGAGAGCTTTGGAAGGATCTAATTCTTCATAGTCAGGTTGTTAAAAGTGCTCCTTGGGCCCTTTTGAGTGATTTTAACATCATTCTTGAAGCTTGTGAAAGATCCATGGGCTCTTTTGCTGTCACTACAGGTATGGTGGAGTTTAAAGAGTGTTTCTACAAGATTGAAGTTATGGATTTGATTATGTCTAGTCTTCAGTTCACTTGGAACAAGAGCCCTAGTAACCCCTTTGGTTTACTGAAGAAATTAGATAGAGTTATGAGCAATGTGCATTTCATGGATAAGTTTCCAGGTGCTAATGCTCTTTTTCTAACTTTTGTCGCTTCTAATCATACTCCCATGGTTCTTAATATCCCTAGTATAGCTGGTGCTAAGCCCAAACCTTTCAAGTTTGCCAACTTTCTATCTTCTAAACCTGAGTTTCTTTCTACTGTGGAGTGTGTTTGGTGTAAGGAGATTCCTGGCTACTCTATGTTTTCTGTTGCATCTAAGCTCAAACTTTTGAAGAAACCTTTAAGGAAGTTGAAGTATTCTCACGTTGATCTTGCTGCTAAAGTTCATTGTGTCAAGGAGGAGTTATGTAGTATTCAAGCTGATATGGCTAATGATCCTTTTAATGCTGAAGTAAGGGCTAAAGAAACTTTTCTTATTAATAAGTACAAGGATGCTGTTAGAGATAAGGAGCTTTTTCTTAAACAAAGATCTAAGGTTAACTGGCTTAATGAAGGTGATCATAATACTAAGTACTTTCATAGAGCTTTTAAGGAAAAAAGAAATAGTAACAGGATTGAATTTGTGGAAGACATGACCGGTAATCTGTTTTCTGGTCAAGATGTGGGGAGCAGTTTGTGAGACATTTTGAAGAGGTTCTTGGTAAGCAAGTGGATGTTGAGCCTATCAGTGATCCTGCTCAGCTTTTCATTAATAAGCTTTCTAATTTGGATGTTGATTTTATGGTGAGGCCTATTACTAATGAAGAGATTAAGACTGCTTTGTTCTGTATGGATGATGACAAGGCACCTGGCCCTGATGGGTTCTCCTCCAAGTTCTTTAAGGCTTCATGGTCTATAGTGGGGTCTGAATTTACTAAAGCCATTCAAGATTTCTTCACCATGGAAAGTTGTTAAAAGAGATTAATGCTACTATTATAGCTTTGGTGCATAAAATTAAAACCCCTAGAAATGTTTCTGATTTTAGGCCGATTTCATGATGTAATGTTTTATATAAGTCTATTAGCAAAGTTATAGACTTAAAGGTGTTCTTAATTCTATTATTAGTGATTGTCAAGGTGCTTTCATTCCTACTAGACAAATCAGTGATAATATTATGTTATCACCAGAGCTGATGAGAAATTACCATAGAGAGAGTGGGCCTCCTAAAGTTGCTTTCAAAATTGATATTAATAAGGCGTATGATTCTGTGGATTGGGGTTTCCTCAAGCATTACCTAGGTACTTTTGGGTTTCCAAGGAAGATGATTAATTGGATCATGAGGTGTATCTCCTCTCCCTCTTTTACTATTAGTGTTAATGGTGACCATTATGGGCATTTCAAAGGTAAGAGAGGGTTAAGACAAGGGGACCCTTTATCCCCTTATCTGTTCACATTGGTTATGGAGGTGCTGACTTTGATGATTAGCAGAAATATTGAGAGGAATAATAATTTTAAATACTATTAGAAATGCAGTAAGGTCAAGCTTTCCCACCTTTGCTTTGTTGATGATCTTATGATATTTTTTAATGGGGATGTTAATTCTGTTTCTGTTCTGAAGAGTGCTTTAGAAGAGTTTTAGAAGAGTTTAGCAGAGCTTCTGGGATTGTGCCAAACTTGAATAAGAGTGTTTCTTTCTTTGGTAATGTTCCTTATTATACTAAAAAAGCTATTTTGAGTATCATGCCTTTCTCTGAGGAAACTCAGTCAGTTAGGTATTTGGGTGTCCCTTTTCTTTCTTCTAGGCTTTATAAGAAGTATTGTGACCCTCTCATTGATAAAGTGAAGCATAGATTGATCAATTGGAAGAATACGGTGTTGTCATTTTCTGGGAGGTTGCAGCTCATTTAGTCAGTTTTATGTTCTATTCAAATCTTCTGGTCTTCTGTTTTTATTCTTCCTGTTAGTATGTCCCAAGAGATTAAGAAGATCATGAGGGGTTTTCTTTGGTCTCAGGGTAAAGCTAAGGTTAAGTGGGAGGTTGTTTGTAGTTTTAAAGTTCAAGGTGGTCTTGGGATCAAGTCTCTTCAAAGTTGGAATGTGGCTTTAATGCCTAAACATGTGTGGAATATAGTGTCTAAGAAAGACACTTTATGGGTGAAGTGGATTAATTCTTACAAGCTTGTTGATAGGAGGTCTCATTCTAGAAATTTTTGGGTTACTTCTATGCTCAATGATTTCTGCTGGGGGTGGAGAAAGATTTTTCAATATAGAGATATGTTTAGAAGACATATTATTACTAGGATTGGTAATGGCTGCAATACTTCATCATGGTTTGATAATTGGTTTTTTGGGTCCTCTATGTCAATTTATTTCTAAAAGGGATGTTCATGAAGCTGGTCTATCTTTGGATTGCAAGGTGTCTGATATGGTTATCAATGGGGAATGGAGGTGGCCTGATTGTTGGGCTCTTAAGTTTCCTTTCTTATTCCAGCTTCCTCCTCCTCTGTTGTTTCATGATAGACAAGATAAAGTAATGTGGTTTTCTAATGATGATAAGGCTATTAATTTTTCTGTGAAAGCTGTTTGGATAGACCTTATTATCAACAAGCATATTGTTCCTTGGTATAACATTGTATGGTATAGTCAGAATATTCCTAAGCACTCTTTCATTCTTTGGCTTGCTATTAACAAGAAGTTGAAGACTCAGGACAAAATGGCTATTTGGTTGAAGGTGGATAATCTTAAGTGCTCCCTTTGTAATGAAGTGCACGACAACCATGACCATTTATTCTTTGGCAGCAAGTTTTCTTCCTAGGTTTGGTGTTTCTCCAAAGCTCTTATGAGAATTGATAATGTTCCAAATAATCTATATCAGGTTTTGGATTTTATAATTGGTATACCTTTGAATAAGTCTATATTGAGTATTATTCATAGACTAGTCATTGGGGTTGTGGTTTATGTCATTTGGCAAGAGAGGAATGTGAGAATTGTTCAAGGTAAGTCTAGATGTGTTGAAGTTATATGCAGTATTGTTAAGGATCTGGTTAGGCTTAGGCTGTTAAGCTTAAAGTTTAAAAATTCTAAGCAAGTGTTGCAAGTTGCTGAGGTCTGGAATTTTCAAGTGAAGCAGAGGAATGTGAACATGTTTTTTAGTGATTGATACGCGGGATTGCGCCCTCGCAACAGGTTTTACCTCTCAAGGGATCTTGAAAAGCTTGCAATCCCCGCCAGGCAATGTACCTGATCATTGTAGTATAGTACAGTGACAAGTGCCGGGGGATTGATCGTTCAACTCAGGAATAGTGTCGCTAGGATTAGAAAGCCTACTAAACTAGGTCTAGAGGTGAGGGATGATTCTTTTTGTATTTTTATATTTTATGAAAAGCAAGTAAAATCTCGGGTTTTGAAGGAGTGGGCGTAATTAGTTGCTAGTCAACTAACCCAATTAACTACAGATGCAATCAAAATAAAATAAAAAGAAACGAAATTAAACTAATGTGGTGGAAACAATAATGAGAGAAAATGTGTTTACTTAGATTTCATTACTCCCTAGATATCTTTTACCGGTTGATTAGCTTGTTACAATTGCATGGATGATGGGTTATATTACTTAATACTAGTCGTAGGGCCGTGTGCAATATTCTCTAACTCTATAAGCTCCTACTTCATTCCTATGTCGAGCCGACTAAAAGCTCCTAACATGGGATCATTAGAATTTACTTATGCATTAAATACAACCAAAAATCGTAGTACACCTCCGATCATGTTTCTTAAGACGTTCAAGCAAGTTACCAATGGAAGTCTGCCAGTTTTCTTAAGCCTAACATCGAATACAATCATCCACAATAATTATAAGCAAACAATCAACCAATAATCAACATCTAGGTTTCACTACATCTAAGCAAACACAATAAAAACCTAGCCTAGCATGTTAAAAGAAAGACAAGCATAAGATAGAATCAAACAACACATTGACATATTGAATGATTATTGGAAGACTTATCTTTATTCAAACATGGATGAAAGAAGGGTTTGAAACCCTTACAATATGATGAAAATTCGACCTAGGATTTGTGGTGAAGTTCCTCCTAATGTTCCACTCTTTTACAATGAAAAATTGGAAAAATATATATAGAGAATACATCCTGACGGCGTCACCTTATAGGGTCTGACGTCGTCAACTCGCCGCCAATATAAAATTCGTATTGCCTAGATCCAGTCTTGACGCCTTCATGTAGAAATATACTTTGGGCCGTCACTTGTAACTCAATCCTGACAGCCTTGGTGACGCCGTCAGGCCAAATACACTAAAAATGTTCTGGGGCGTCACGTGTATTTTCCATTTCCACCTCTTTTGCCACTCTTGACGCCGTGATGTGTGAAGCCTTGACGTCGTCAGGTACTGTTCCCATCAAGGATTTTGAGACTTTGCCGTTTTCTTCACTTTTATGCTCCAAAAATGTCCAAAATTCTTCCTGTTCCAGATTTTTCCTCAAAAGTACCTAAAATGACAAAAGGAACGATTTAGGGCAGTAATTGATCAAATAATCACGAATTCGGGCTTAAATGACCCCTTAAAAGCGGTACACTTTTTGCCTCATCAAATACCCTTACACTTGAGATTTGCTTGTCCTCAAGCAAATGCGCTTTTATTCTAATCAAAATACAAGTTAGGGGTCATTTAACACTAATATAAAAGTAATTACAACAAATAATCGTTCCACTAAAAACCAAAAACAGGCACGGAGGTCATACACTAGCACCTGAAAAATAGTGTTTAGATACTCACATCTCTTGGGTGTAATAAAGTATATACCACAATATGGAAATGGAAAACATCTCTCACTACCTGTCATAGCAAATAGATTATCATAAGCTTGGGAAAGGATCAAACCTCCACCACTTGGCGTAAGCACCTAGGATAAACTATCAAAGAGGTCTTTTAAAGGGTTATAACGTTAGGTGTAGGGATATGGAAAACAAGGTTTTGTTGGATAAAGGCAATATTTACTGGTGGCGAGTTAATCATCTTGGTTAATTACATGTAAAATATGGTGTTGCTAAGCCAAGACTCGACTCGACTTAAGCTAATAAATCAAAAATAACAAAAACTTAAAACAAACATAGAATGAAACGGGATGGTAGTCCGTATGTTTTTCTCTTTCTTTTTCTATTTTTTTTTTTTCTTTTTCTTGATTTTTTCAATTTTTTTTTTTTTTTTTTTTTTTTTTTGCATATACTCTTTCCCTACCATCCAAAATAATACATCATAGGGAATTTGCATTCCCCTTACACTTGAATTTTACATACTTTACAATAAACTACACTAATGACTCGAATTAATATAATCAAAACACTTGGAGTAATTTTTAAGATTAACGCACATATGGGGGTAATAATTTGATGTTCTTCTCCATTACTCTATAACACTAGTACTTTACCCATGAGTCCCAATCGTCCCAAGACAATATGTACAAGATATGACTCGACTTAGCAACCATGTAATCAATTAGATAATTAACTAAGGGTTTAAATAAATAACAATAATGCACTAAAGATGAGTGCATACAAAGAAGGCTAAGGCGATTTGGTTGCACATTTGGGTGGGTTGTAAACAAATTCTTCCTTTAAGTAAAATTCTTAAAGTTAGAAACGAAAAGATAGGCTCAGAGGGGTGTACTAGGGGTATCGTGTACTAAAAATGAGTACAACGCTAAGGTGTGGGAAAAATTAATTGACTTTGTTAGTCAAGTAATATGACTTAAATGGTCAAGTAATTATGATACGGGTTTAACACAAGGGTGATCCTAATGCCTCTTATCATGTAGTAAATCCTACTACACGAATGTAGTCTCACTAGCGGTCTCGGGATGCATCACTAACGCAAGTTCTAGAATCTAAGTACTACCGGTACACTCATAAGCACTAATAATGAATGCTTTTCTTAGTCATACAACTCCTATCCATGAGACGCTTGTTAAGGGTAAAGTTTCACTCCTAAATGTTGTAAAAAAATTTAAATTTGGCGCTAAAATTGCCCTAACAAATATTTCTCTTAGTTTTATTACACACCTACTATTAAACAAACAACCTCAAGTGCAATTGTATCCTATAAGGTATCATCATTTACCCTTCCCTTACACTTAAGATGAACATTGTCCCCAATGTTCAATTAAAGGATGTAAAAATAAAGCTGGTAAAAGAATGAAAACAAATACTCCCCCGATTCGTTCGGTGTGGATAGTGTGTCAACAAGGTTAGATCTTCCTCAAAGAAAATGAACGTTGAAAGCTTCCCTCCAGAAATATAAATCATCTTCTTGTCATATATAACTTTTTAAACCTGAGAAAACAATCAAGGCAAACCTCGCGTAAAATCGGCGGCAATCTATATTTACTAAAAAATCCTAGAAAACAATTTAAGATATAATGCTTGTGGAATGAATGTTTGCAGATTTCCTGTAGTTTATAAAACTTGTGGAAAACTAGAAGGGGGGTTGAATAGTTTACCGTTTAAAATCTTTTTAACTTGTTTAGTTATCTTTTGAAACTTTCCGTTTTGATCAAGGATATATACACAAACACAATATATAACATGAAAGTATAAAGAAAGAAACGATCAAACCACAACACGAGTATTTAACATGGTTCGGTTACAAGGACTCTTTTTCCTTGCCCTACGTCCACGCCCCGAGTATCCAACTCAAGAGTTTCTTTCACTAGTCAACAAGCTCATTTCACCGGCGGAGAAAACCTTACACGTCGCTTATACACGTTTACCGACACTAAGCTAGATGTCGAGTTCTTTTACAAGGGTACAACCACTCCCGTTAGTTCTTTTACAAGGGTACAACAACTTCCGTCACACTTTGTATTTTGAGGACTAAAATACTAACCGATCACTACTGAAAATACACAATCAAATGAAGTGTAAACTACACAAGTCTACACAATGCTAAGCTAACAAGTCTTGCAACGTTGTGTTGAATACTTGTAACTTTTTATGAACTCGTGAACTTCTTTGCTACAAAAAGAAACTTCACATATGAGATGTTAAAGGGTTAGATGAAAGAATGAATGAATGTGTGAAAATATGATGTGGAGTGATAAGCCAAAAATCAAACTTGTGGCTTAGTATTTATAGCAAAACCTTCTGCAGGTATGGCGGATACGGCGGAACCCTCAGATGGGTTCCGCCCGTGTACCCTGATGAGGCGAAAAATGAACCACTTTTAGGGGGTCATTTAAGCCCGAAATTGAATTTATTTGATCAAATATTTCCCTAAATCGTTTCTTTTGTGATTTTAGGTACTTTGGGAGAGAAATCTGGAAAAGGAAGCAATTCGGACATTTTTGGAGCATAAAAGTGAAGAAAACGCCAAAGACTTAATTTTCCAAGCTGGGAACAGTAGGTGACGGCGTCAAGAGCAACATTTTGACGGCGTCAAGAGTAATTTTCATGACGACCCAGTACAAAAATGAAGGCGTCACAAGGAAGAGCGTCAAGAGTAAAATACGTGACGGCCTGGAAAAAGTTATAACGTGACGGCGTCAGAAGTAGATCAAGGCAGTCCGAGAATTCTTTTGGCGGCGAGATGACGGCGTCACCTATTTGGTCTTGACGCCGTCAGCCTCAATTTCCTATATATAGTTTTCTAATTTTCATTCATTGAAGAGAGAGGTTTTGGAGAAACCCTAGGGCCGAACCTATTACGAATTTTACAGGTTTTTCAAGGGTTTTCAGCCCTTGAACCCTTTCATGTGTAATTGAGATAAGTGTTCTTCTAATTCAATCAATATGTCTATGTGTTGGTTGTCTATATCTTGTTCTTGTCTTAATTCCATCATGCTAGGCTAGATCTATCTTGTGTTTGCTTAGATCTAATGAAACCTAGATGTTAATTATGTGTTGATTACTTGTTTATGGTTGTATTGGATGAATGATTTCGATGTTAGGCTTAAGAAAACTGGCAGATCTCCAAATGGTAACATGCTTTAACGTCTTAGGAAACATGAACTGACATGCACTAGGTTTTATTGGTTGTATTTAATGCATGAGTAAATTCTAATGATCCCATGTTAGGAGCTTCTTAGCCGGCTCGACATAGGAGTGAAGTAGGCACTCATAGGATTGGGGAGTTAAGTGCGCCACCCCATGAATGGTATTAAGGAATACAATCCGTCATCCACGCAACTATAAAAAGTAATTAACGTGTAAAAGATATCTAGGGAGTAGTGAAATCTAAGTAAACACAATTTCTCCACTTATTGCTCACAACCTTAGTTTAATTTAGTTTATTTTCATTTCTAGTATTTTATTTTGATTGCATTTTTAGTATTGGGTTAGTTGACTAGCAACTAATTCTGCCCAAATCCTCCAACCCGAGATTTTTACTTGCTTTCTAAAAAATATAAAAATACAAAAAATAATCATCCCTCACCTTTAGAACTAGTATTTAGGTTTTCTAATCCTAGCGACACTATTCCTAGCTGAACGATCAATCCCCCAGTACTTGTCACTATACTATACTACAACGATCAGGTACACTGCCTGGTGGGGGTTGTAAGCTTCTCAAGATCCCTTGAGAGGTAAAGCCTGGTGCAATCCCCACGCACCAAGTTTTTGGCGCCGCAGCCTGGGGAATAGTTATTGTCTAGGTTAGAATCTCTTTTTATTAGGTCTACTTGCTAGAATCCTTTCTAGTAAGATTTTATTTTTATTTTTAGGTTTTCTTTAGTCTATCTTATTTCTTTGTGTTTTTGTTCGTAACTCTTCACCACCCGACATCATGGACGATGGGAACATCTTTGAACCCGTCATCCCACCACAACAAAACCCACCACTAGAACCTCTTAGGCCCCGAACCTTAGGAGAGTATTCCCGACCTAGCCACCAAGGCTACCGAAACACCATTGAGCTCACCTGAGCCAATGTGACCCCCTTGCGATCCGACACTATCCGGTTGGTGCAAAGCGGATGCGCATTCCATGGACTTCGTTCCGAAGATCCAAACCAACATCTTAAGGACTTCCTTAAAATCGTAGATTCCATAGACGTAGATGTTGAAACTAGAGAGACAACCCGATTACGCCTATTCCAATTCTCTCTACGGGATCAAGCAAGTCAATGGCTTGAGCATTTACCCGCGGGATCCATCACCACATGGGATGATCTCACCACTCATTTCCTTGCTCAATTTTTCCCACCGGGGAGAACTACTAAGCTTAGAAATGACATCTTGATGTTCCAACAACGTCAAAATGAATCTCTTTATGAAGCAAGTCCAAATCTTTTATGACCATATCGATCTCTCCACGAGGCGAGCCATTGACCAATCGGCCGGTGGTAAGCTACGTGATCTAAGTGCGGAACAATCATGGGAACTCATAGAAGATCTTGCTCTCTATGACAACGAAAGTTGGAATGATCCCCGTGATTTGAACAAAACGGTCAAGGCAATATCTTTGCCTTCGAACAACTCTAGCACTCCCGACCGTAGGATCATGGAACTTGAGGACCAAGTCAAGTTTCTCATGAAATCTTACAAAGCTCCTAAGCCTTCAAGCCAAGTGAACAAAATCACTTCTTCATGCGAATTATGTAGTGGTCCCCACGACACTCGTGATTGTGTGGAACTCCCCAGAACAGCTTTTGGGGACTACGCATCCACGCGTACCGACGAAGCGGGAGATAAGTGGTACACTTTCAAGCCCGAGCCAAACCCTTACGGTGATTCATACAACCCCTCTTGGAAAAATCAGCCAAACCTTAGGTGGAAACAAAATCAACCCAATTCTTCCAATCCGCCTAATCGTTACCAACCAAATGGTCCACCCTCCAACCGTACTTTCAACAACAATCCTTCTAACAACTATGGTAGTACCAACAATCTTGAAGGATTGATGTCTAAGTTCATGGCATCTCAAGAAGCTCGCATAGCTAGGTTTGAAACCGAATTCAACCAACAACAAACGGAGATGACCAACAAGATTGACAACTTGTTGAAAGCCCTCAACAACCAAGAGTTAACTACACCTAGGAAGGACACTAGGGATGCCAATAACGGAATCCAAATTAAGGACCCCTCATCATCTAAACATGTCCACTTTGTCAATGTTGTCACCATTAAGTCAATAGATAAAGAGATAGAAGAAAGTGATGAAGTTGGAGTAGAAACCGAAACTAGGGATGAAAATAGGGAAGTTGAGGTTAATAAGGAAAATGAGTTAGAGGAAGTAGAAACTATAGAGAAATACTTTGATAAGATGCCCACCAAGGAAGAACGGGAATACCATAAGGATTTATTCGATAGTCCCGAGAGACCATATATCCTTGGCACACCCCTTATCAAAATGGGAGACCCCTCTAACATTAACATACCATGCAACATAGGGCATATGCATATATGGAAAGCTTACATCGATCCTAAGTCTCCTGTTAACATAATGACTAGGACTTATTACAATTGGGTGATGAAGAGAACTTGATTTTAGGATGATGCCCAATAAGAATCTGATAAGTAATTTTGCAGGAAGAGTGAAGGGATTACATGTGATTATAGGCAATCTCACTTATGAGATTGATTTTATGATAGTAGAAGACACTCGTCCAGTGATTGATGCTTGCCTAAGCCAAATAATATTTGGAAAACCATTTGTTGAGGCCACTAGGATGAGTTATGATCCGACTCTTGGGATAGTTAGATTTAAGGTAGAGAATGATGAGGTTGCCTACCAAATGCCCTACAAGATTGAGCAATACCGCCTCCTCTCTAATTTAGAAAAGGAACACAAGCAAGCGGCTTATTATAGGAATGACGAGGATAGACGTAGAGGAGTAGAGTATGTGAAGAATAGGATGCTTGGTTTCTACAAAGAATGCTTGCAACTAGGTCCGGAATACAAAACTGGTTTAGAAGACGACCTAGAGAGTGAAACCAACAATGAGGTCACGTAGTAACCCATGACCTTGAGTCTAGCTACAAGACTCGTAAATAAAGAAAAGCGCTTCTTAGGAGGCAACCCATGCTTTGTGTGATTTTATTTTATTTTGTTTGTTTGTTATTTGCTTCCATATACATGCTTTATTTTTATTGTTGGTAGATCATGTTTCTCAATTAAATAGTGGAAATACTTTACTTTGTTGTTTTGGCCTAGTCTTAACTCCACCTAAAAGTATTTTTGCAAAAGATAAGTGTAAGGGGAAACCCCAAATATGTTTTTAAGAAACAAACCGATCATGATTCTCCACAATATTAAGTGAACATGTATATTCATATATGTTAGAGTCAAATGCTTGTATTGAGTCATAATGAAGTTTTGCAGGATTTTCCAGGAAGTAGGACCAAGTTTTTCCAAAAATTTTCCGGAAACTTAACATAAGAATTTCTGCAGGTCACTTCTGACAGCGTCACGAGATAACTCTTGACGGCGTCACGTGCAAAAATCTGGAAATTTTACCAGTTTTGTTTTTCTAACGGAGTCTTACGGTTTTTGTGAATTATTAAGTTTTATAATCTCCAGGAAATCTGCAAACTTCATTCCACAAGCATTATATCTTATTTTGTTTTCTAGGATTTAGTAACTTATATAGATTACCGCCGATTTTATGCGAGGTTGCCTTGTTTGTTTTCTCAGGATTTACAGGTTATGTATGACAAGAAGATGATTTATATTCTGGAAGGGAAGCTTTGATTGTTAATTTTCTTGGAGGAAGATCTAACCTGGCCACCTTATTATCCATACCGAGTGAATCAGGGGAGTATTTGATTTCATTCTTTTTACTTTTTAACTTTTACATTCTTTACTTGAACATTGGGGACAATGTTCATCTTAAGTGTAAGGGGAGGGTAAAAAGATGATACCTTACATATGCACTTTCGCTTGAGTTTGTTTTGTTTAATGGTAGATGTGTAATAAAACTATGAGAAATACTTGTTAGTGCAATTTTAGCGCCAAATTTAAAATTTTTTACAACATTTAGGAGTGAAACTTTAGCCATAGCAAGCGTCTCATGGATAGGAGATTGTATGACTAGCACATAACCGTATATTCAGAAAAATTTTCCACCCAAATATGTGAGGTTCGCCTTTAGATTTGATAGGAAAAGCATTTACTATTAGTGCTTATGAGTGTACCGGTAGCATTTAGATTCTAGAACTTGCGTTAGTGATGCATCCCGAGACCGCTAGTGAGACTACATTCATGTGGTAGGATTTACTACATGATAAGAGGCATTAGGATCACCCTTGTGTTAAACTCGTATTATAATTACTTGACCATTTAAGTCATATTACTTGGCTATTTAAGTCAACTAATTTTTCCCACACCTTAGCGTTGTACTCATTTTTAGTACACGAAACCCCTAGTACACCCCTCCGAGCCTATCCTTTCGTTTCTAACTTTAAGCATCTTACTTAAAGGAAGAATTTGTTACACCCCACTTAAATGTACACCAAAATCTCCTTAGCCTTCCGTGTATGCACTCATCTTTAGTTCATTATTGTTATTTGTTAAACCCTAAGTTAACTATCTAATTGATTACATGGTTGCTAAGTCGAGTCATATCCTTGTACATATTGTTTTGGGACGATTGGGACTCATGGGTAAAGTACTTATTTTATGGAGTAAAGGGGAAGAACATCATATATTACCCCCGTATGTGCGTTAATCTTAAAAGTACTCCAAGTGTTTTGATTATCTTAATTCGAGTCATTAGATTAGTTTATTGTAAAGTATGTAAAGATTCAAGTGTAATGGGAATGCTCATTCCCTATGATGTATTATTTTGGATGGTAGGGTAAGAGTGTATGCAAAAAAAAAGAAAAAAAAAAAAAAAAAAAAAAAATCGAAAAAATTAAGAAAAAGAAGAAAAAAAGAGAAAAAGAAAAAAGAGAAAAAAACATACGGACTACCATCCCTTTTTATTCTATGTTCATTTTATGTTTTTTTTTTATTTTTCATTTATTAGCTTAAGTCGAGTCTAGTTTTGGTTTAGCAACGTCATATTGTACATGTAATTAACCGAGATTGTTAACTCGCCACCAGTAAAAACTTCCTTTATCCAACAAAACCGTGTATTTCATATCCCTACACCTAACATTACAACCCTGTCATATATCATTATCTTGAGCCGGGATTATATCTCATCGGTGTGGAACTTTCACGTGCTTCAAATGTTTGTCCAAACATCTTGAATGAAAGTCCGATTGAGATTGCTTCTTCCACATCATGCTTCCCCAAGGACAAATGAATTCGGGGTCGAGTCAAGCTAGCGACTCGGTAAACAAAAACAGTAGCATGCTTATAGGGTTTTCACCCTAAGTGTGGGGGAGTCCCCCATGCTATGGTTACAAATGAAGTGAAAAAACATAATGGTGTTTTCCACGCTTAGCTTGTAATGTTGCCCTTTTACGTTCAAAGAGTCGGCATTTTAGCCGGGACTTTGAATATTGAGGACAATATTCATGCTAAGTGTGGGGGGGTATTCGCTATTCTAGCGAATTTTATCACATTTTACTATATAATACCCCCGTTTTTAGCCAAAATTTCAAAAATTTTTAAAAAATTTTCACTGGTGCTTCAAAATTTTTGTGGTTATCAGTCCGCCTTGTCTAAACGACAAAAGGGATTGGCTAGTCCAGGAGCAAACGGCCCTTGGTAAAGACATCTCAAATCCGTTTACGGCTTGCAATTTGCCCAAAATTGTATGGTTCATCAACTCCCCATATCCCATAAAGCGAATGAGTTGGCTAGCCCGCAAGATTATGGCTTGTGGTAAAGGCAGTGGAAAATCCATAATTGGTAATCAGCTCACCAAGATGTTGACTATTCAATCAAGAACTGGCTAGTCCAGAAGCAAAAGGCTCCTGGTAAAGACAAATCAAATCCGTTGACAGCTGGTGGTTTGCTCAAAATCACATGGTTATCAGGTGTGCCATAGTTCTTACACCTGGCTACTCCAGAAGTGATGGCTTTTGGTAAAGAGATTAAAATCCATCAAGTTTTCAAAACAGTTATTGCTAGGGACTAGCAATAGTTTAGGGTGGGGGATTGATGAGTGCTCAAACACTCATCATTTTTGGTCTAATCTGAACTGCAAAACATACAAAAACACTCAGAAATGCATCAGAATACTGAAAATATTTCAAAATTGTGTTTTATATGTTTTAGATGCAAAATGAGCAAAAACAGATGAAAAACGTACAAAGTTTGCAAAAATGGCAGTTTCAGTCCCCCAACTTTTGTAAAATTACAAAACTAGTCCCTGGTCATTCAAAATATGGAAAATTATCACCAAAGGTCCTTTTGAAATCATAAGTTGTCATATTTAGTCCTTTGGTGAAAAATTGGAAAAGTTTTGGAAAATTACAAAATTAGTCCCTGGAGTTTCAAACTTTGGCAGGATTGGTCCCTGGTGGGATAACTTTGAAAGAAAAATCATTTTGGGTCCTTGGGAAGTTACAAAAATCACTTTTGATCCCTGGATGAAAAGTTTGAGGAATTTACATGTTTGGTCCCTAGACTTTTGAAAATTGACACATTTGGTCCCCGGGAATTTTAAAATTGGAAAATATCATTTATGGTTTTTGAATTGTGGAACTTGGTATATTTCACCCTTTTGAGTAACTTTGGGAAAGATGGCAATTTCAGCCCTCCATTTTCATAAATTACAAAAATTGGTCCTTGTGTTGTTTTGCCTAATAAACCATACGGACCCTTGAAATATTATTACCAATCCACAAGCCTACCAAACCATCCAAAGCCCACCACTATAAACCTAATCCAAACACAACACCCCTTAGCCCACCAAAGCCCAATCCCCAACCCCGTATAATATCCTGGTCGTTTGACCAGGTCAAACCCACACCTTCACCCCTAACCTTCGTCCCTTTCCCACCATTAACACCCCTAATTTCCAGTAACCTTGCCTCCCCCCTCCTCCAAAGGCTCACCAACTCCACCAACTTCAATAAATGTTACCCAACCTTCCCCCTCCTCAATTAATTCCTTCACCAAACTCCACACCTGTCAAACTTGTTTTCCTGGCAAAACAAGAATAAACGGCTAGGATCATTTTTAGCCATCCAAAGCTCAGAACAGAAGTGGGAAAGTCAGAGGAGTGACCTAAGGGTTATAAAAGTAAAGAAAAAGATGGAAAGAAGCAACTAGTGTAGCAGTAGAGTAGTAGTAGTAGCTCATTTTTAGTTTAGCTTAAATTATCAAATTCAGTTGTAAAATTAGTTTTAAATTGTGTTTTCAGACTCTGTAGTGTATGAAGAATCCATTTTAATTAGCAAAGTTAGATTTCAAGTTGTAATTCAAATTTTAGCATTTTCTATTGAATTTCCATTTTAGCTTCAATATTGAAATAAGTTGTTGTTATTTAGTTGTTCAAGCTTATTTTAGTTATTCATGAAAGTTTCATAAGCTCAGCACAGTTTGAATCAGTTTAAGCTCAAAAATCTCTTTAGGTCAACAAAAGTCAAATTAGGTTTATGATTATGGAAAGGTAATTCAAAGATGTGTTGTTGATTGTTTCAGGTTGAGCAGCTTGTTTATAAGCAACACATGAGCCTGATGACATGTACTTGAGGTAAACTCAATCCATTCTCATTTTCAGTACATTCATAGCTTGCAAACTGCCTTCACTTGGTTTGCCCTGAAATAAGTGGTACCTGAGGTCATTCGTGTTGGATTTGTAGTCATGTAGCCTTAGTTGTACATACTTGATCTGTTTGAAGGTTCTAAATCAGTAGTTTTAGTTGTATATGCCAAGGTTGTAGTGTATAATTAGTTTTAGGGAGTGTTTGGCACAGGGGAATGCCCTGTGCATGTGTGGTATTCTGTGGTTAGGATTGGATGTAATATGATCCAGTAGTCTTAAGTAGTTCATTTGATTAAGTTTTTTACCTAGGTCTTATATAGAAAGTCAATATCACATTTAAACCACCACCACAGTTAACTGTGGTGGTATTTAAGATCCATGAACCCTTAAATTAGCTTGTAACTTGTAACTTTAGGTTAGTTTAACTTTAATTCAGCTTATTACATGTTATTCAGTCATTAGATTAGGGTCCTAAATCTAAAAAAGTCAAACAAGTAGTTTTCCACATAAGTCAAATTTGCATTTTTCAGATTTTTACAAAACTTCAAAGATTTTTATTGAATTATGTGTTTGGATTTAAGCTTTGAGACTTGTTCCTAGTTAGAGTCCCCCAGCTAGTCTTTAGTGTCTCACCATTTTTATATTTTTAGCAAATTTTTTGTGGGCCCCATTCACACCCAAACACAACTGCAGGGGAGGTGTATCCCCTGCTGCAGCCCATACAGTCACCACCACCACCACTTGGTGGTGGTTTTCTGGCCATCCTTGTGGGCCCCACTACCCCCAATTTGGTTCTTTCAAGCCCCCCCTGGTGGGCATCAAACATTGACCAACCATTTGACCTCAAACCCCCTGGGTCCCACCTAAATCAGCCCAATTTCTTTGTCCTAATTCTGTGTTCATTTTGTTTTTGGATGTGCTTAATTCAGCTTATTAGCTTATTATGTGGACCCCACTTGTTTATTATTGCTTTAACATGTTCCTTTTACTTATTTGAATCAGAATTACCAAGAGTGGGTCCCACTTAAAGCCATTTTAGCTTATTTCCCTCCAAAGTCAAACAAAGTCAACCGTTTTGCTTTTTGTTTCATAAAGTGCTTATTTTCTATTTCCACCAAAGTTGTTTTTATTAAAGTTTCATGTTTTTAGTTGTAAACTAGTTTTCCAAAAAGAAAATCCAGAAAAAACAAAGTAATTTTAAGTGATAGTTTCTATTTAATTTTATTTAAATTTTATTTTTCATTTTTAGATTTTTATTAAGTACTTAGCTATTTTATATTTTTCTTAAATTCCTCTTATATTAAAGTATTTATAATAATTTTCTCAGATTTTTATTTTATTATTTAGTATTTATTAGAATTAATCTTAGTTTTATTAATTATTAAATAATAATTAGTTTTAAATAGCATAATTAGTTTTTATTAAGTCAAACCTAGTTTTTATATTTTTTATAGCTTTTATATGTTATAAAATATTTTTAGAAATTTTTCTAGAATTTTTAATGTTCATTTTCTATTTTTCTTAATTTAAAATAGTTTAATTAGGTAATTAATAATTAATTAGTAATTAATTAATAGAAACAGCACAAAAAGACAAAAATACTTATTTTTAATTTTAAAAAGTTGTTTTTAGTTATTTTATAATTTTAGAAATTTTATTTTCACCTTTTTAGTATTTAATTAATATTGTATTATATTTAAGTTGTTTAAATATTAATAATTAAGTATTAATTAGTATTTAATTAATAATAAATAATTAATTAGTGTAAAAATACATTTTCTTTTTCTAAAAATTTTATTTTATCTTGTAGTTTGTATAAAAAGTCATTTTCACCCCCTGGGTGTTTTCAGATTTCCGTTTTCACGTTTTATTTTGTACGTTTACGTTTTATTTAAATGTAAACGTACGCGTTTTAGGTTTTAAACGTTTCTGGGTTTTCCAACTTTCAAGTCTTGTTCATATAGCTTATTTAAGCTATTCTCTTGTAGATTCCTTAGTTAAACCATTCACAAACCCCTTTTCCTGTCCAAGTTCACCCGATTACGAAACCGTTTTGATTACAATCCACACCTCGTCGGGACATAACGACCCGGGGAAACACTATATTCCGCGGAGCATTGAGCCTTAGGAGTTTGACTTGTTTGACTACATCCGTGGTTGAATTTAGTTGACAGCTTTTCCCTCAATCAAATTTTGGCGCCGCTGCCGGGGAAGTTGTGTGCGTTTTCTAAACGGTTTTTCTGATTAGTGACTTTGGAATTCGTTTCATTGTACATTTGTCCATCCTTTGTTCATATTTTCTTGTTATCAAAACAAAACTATTCCCGAAAACATTTTAAACTCTGTTTTCAACGAACACAAAAACACAAAAATATTTTCTTCATCATTTGTACAAAATGTCTTTCCAAAAACCCAAAAACATTCTCCTTTACCCTCTCACATCTTTGATTCTCCATCCCTACCCCTCCCTAGCCTTTTGATTCTTTCTATGTCTCATCCACACTTTCTGGTTTGCTAATGATGTGGTAATCCTCATAATGGTGGCAATTGCCCTAGTTGTGGCATGGTAGAATCAGGAAACGGGTCTGTCTATAACCCAGATCCCTATTCCTATCATGACACCACTGATTCATTCCATCAGTTACCACACCATGATACTCAACAGTTTTACTGTTGTGAGTACTGTGGTGGTTCACACTACAGTTCTGATTGTCAATCGGGAAACACGCTTGTCTATGAGCAGTTTCCTGATAACGATTATGACTCTAGTACGTACAACCCACAGCCTCAACAGTTTTACTGTTGTGATTACTGTGGAGGTCCACATTTCAGTTCAGATTGTCAAACGGGAAATCCATATCTTTGTGACAATTTTGACACACCTTATTACGACCAACCTCCAAAGTACGATATGAATCAAGCTCTTCTTCCAGAAATGCAAAATCTGATGAAAATCGTTGATGAGCTTAAGGGTTTAGTTAACGACTTTGCCCAAAGACATACTCATCAAAAATCCATGGAAGAATTGCTAGCTGAAGAGCAGGCTGCTAGAATAAATGCCCAAGATGCATATGAAAAATCTGTGAGGGAATCCATTGCAAAAGAAAAAGCAGCCAAATCTAGCTCTTTGTTCCGTTTCATTCCTGATGACAGT
This sequence comes from Artemisia argyi, assembly GCA_030686995.1. NCBI lineage: Eukaryota > Viridiplantae > Streptophyta > Magnoliopsida > Asterales > Asteraceae > Artemisia > Artemisia argyi. The sequence goes on from CM060708.1 coordinate 68,945,744, forward strand.
GATGATGAGGATACACTTGACATCCTTGAATTTTATAAAACTTCAAGTTCATCAGTTGATACCCCAACAGTTGAGATTCCATCTCAAACAACTGCTATCACACTCGAGGTTCCCACTCACTCTCTAAACATGGGGGATGAGCATCTTAGCACTATTCCTAACAAGGAATCGGACGAATTAATAAAGTCTAGTGTTGAGATCCTTGTCCCAATCCCAGGAGAGTCACAGGGAACTTTGGATGATATGTGTGATTTTCCTTCACCTATTGAGTGTCCTAACGATCATTTTGAGACTTTCTCAGATTTTAATGATGATTGTATATCTCATGGAGACATCGAGTTTGTTGAGGTGTTAGTTCCACATTCTGATGCTGATCATCTTCTTGAGGAGTTCGCTGATGAACTTGCTCACATCAATCCACTTTCATTGGAAAGTGATGATGGTCTCCTCGATTTCCAAGCCGATCTGGGAGAAATTGAAAGTCTCCTATCTCATGATCCGTCACTCACTTCTGATCCCAGCAGTCTAATAGAGAATGATAATCTCTTTGTTCCCGAAACATTCAATACGACTCTCACCAATCCTCTATTTGAATTCGAATCTGAATTCACTATGATTTCTAACAATCCAATCTTTGACGAGGATTGTGATGAGTCCACAATGGAACATGAGTTCACAAATTCACATCTTGTGAATGATTCTCTTCATGAGGAGTTCTCCGGTGAACTCACTCATCATATCATGACTCCTTCGGAGTTTGATTGCCCGGGGGGAGATGCACTCAATCATGAGAATTTGCAAATTCCCACCCACCCTCCCGGGTTGTTTACGAGCTTAACCTTTGAAATCCAAATTCAGGCTACGGAGCCTGCTCTCGAGGAAGAAAATCAAATCTTGATTTTCATCATGATTTTCTTCCTTTTCTTCACCTATAAGGTGACTTCTTCTCTTCTTCACTCCTTCGGGAGTGAGGAGACTATATTTGATCCCGGCATTTTCATATATCATTATCTTGAGCCGGGATTATATCTCATCGGTGTGGAACTTTCACGTGCTTCAAATGTTTGTCCAAACATCTTGAATGAAAGTCCGATTGAGATTGCTTCTTTCACATCAAGCTTCCCCAAGGACAAATGAATTCGGGGTCGAGTCAAGCTAGCGACTCGGTAAACAAAAACAGTAGCATGCTTATAGGGTTTTCACCCTAAGTGTGGGGGAGACCCCCATGCTATGGTTACAAATGAAGTGAAAAAACAAAATGGTGTTTTCCACGCTTAGCTTGTAATGTTGCCCTTTTACGTTCAAAGAGTCGGCATTTTAGCCGGGACTTTGAATATTGAGGACAATATTCATGCTAAGTGTGGGGGGGGGGGGGGGTATTCGCTATTCTAGCGAATTTTATCATATTTTACTATATAATACCCCCGTTTTTAGCCAAAATTTCAAAAATTTTAAAAAAAATTCACTGGTGCTTCAAAATTTTTGTGGTTATCAGTCCGCCTTGTCTAAACGACAAAAGGGATTGGCTAGTCCAGGAGCAAACGGCTCTTGGTAAAGACATCTCAAATCCGTTTACGGCTTGCAATTTGCCCAAAATTGTATGGTTCATCAACTCTCCATATCCTATAAAGCGAATGAGTTGGCTAGCCCGCAAGATTATGGCTTGTGGTAAAGGCAGTGGAAAATCCATAATTGGTAATCAGCTCACCAAGATGTTGACTATTCCATCAAGAGCTGGCTAGTCCAGAAGCAAACGGCTCCTGGTAAAGACAAATCAAATCCGTTGACACCTGGTGGTTTGCTCAAAATCACACGGTTATCAGGTGTGCCATAGTTCTTACACCTGGATACTCCAGAAGTGATGGCTTTTGATAAAGAGATTAAAATCCATCAAGTTTTCAAAACAGTTATTGCTAGGGACTAGCAATAGTTTAGTGTGGGGGATTGATGAGTGCTCAAACACTCATCATTTTTGGTCTAATCTGAACTGCAAAACATACAAAAACACTCAGAAATGCATCAGAATACTGAAAATATTTCAAAATTGTGTTTTATATGTTTTAGATGCAAAATGAGCAAAAACAGATGAAAAACGTACAAAGTTTGCAAAATTGGCAGTTTCAGTCCCCCAACTTTCGTAAAATTACAAAACTAGTCCCTGGTCATTCAAAATATGGAAAATTATCACCAAAGGTCCTTTTGAAATCATAAGTTGTCATATTTAGTCCTTTGGTGAAAAATTGGAAAAGTTTTGGAAAATTATAAAATTAGTCCCTGGAGTTTCAAACTTTGGCAGGATTGGTCCCTGGTGGGATAATTTTGAAAGAAAAATCATTTTGGGTCCTTGGGAAGTTACAAAAATCACTTTTGATCCCTGGATGAAAAGTTTGAGGAATTTACATGTTTGGTCCCTAGACTTTTGAAAATTGACACATTTGGTCCCCGGGAATTTTAAAATTGGAAAATATCATTTATGGTTTTTGAATTGTGGAACTTGGTATATTTCACCCTTTTGAGTAACTTTGGGAAAGATGGCAATTTCAGCCCTCCATTTTCATAAATTACAAAAATTGGTCCTTGTGTTGTTTTGCCTAATAAACCATACGGACCCTTGAAATATTATTACCAATCTACAAGCCCACCAAACCATCCAAAGCCCACCACTATAAACCTAATCCAAACACAACACCCCTTAGCCCACCAAAGCCCAATCCCCAACCCCGTATAATATCCTGGTCGTTTGACCAGGTCAAACCCACACCTTCACCCCTAACCTTCGCCCCTTTCCCACCATTAACACCCCCTAATTTCCAGTAACCTTGCCTCCCCCCTCCTCCAAAGTCTCACCAACTCCACCAACTTCAATAAATGTTACCCAACCTTCCCCCTCCTCAATTAATTCCTTCACCAAACTCCACACCTGTCAAACTTGTTTTCCCACCAAAACAAGAATAAACGGCTGGGATCATTTTTAGCCATCCAAAGGCTCAGAACAGAAGTGGGAAAGTCAGAGGAGTGACCCAAGGGTTATAAAAGTAAAGAAAAAGATGGAAAGAAGCAACTAGTGTAGCAGTAGAGTAGTAGTAGCTCATTTTTAGTTTAGCTTAAATTATCAAATTCAGTTGTAAAATTAGTTTTAAATTGTGTTTTCAGACTCTGTAGTGTATGAAGAATCCATTTTAATTAGCAAAGTTAGATTTCAAGTTGTAATTCAAATTTTAGCATTTTCTATTGAATTTCCATTTTAGCTTCAATATTGAAATAAGTTGTTGTTATTTAGTTGTTCAAGCTTATTTTAGTTATTCATGAAAGTTTCATAAGCTCAGCACAGTTTGAATCAGTTTAAGCTCAAAAATCTCTTTAGGTCAACAAAAGTCAAATTAGGTTTATGATTATGGAAAGGTAATTCAAAGATGTGTTGTTGATTGTTTCTGGTTGAGCAGCTTGTTAATAAGCATCACATGAGCCTGATGACATGTACTTGAGGTAAACTCAATCCATTCTCATTTTTAGTACATTCATAGCTTGCAAACTGCCTTCACTTGGTTTGCCCTGAAATAAGTGGTACCTGAGGTCATTAGTGTTGGATTTGTAGTCATGTAGCCTTAGTTGTACCTACTTGATCTGTTTGAAGGTTCTAAATCAGTAGTTGTAGTTGTATATGCCAAGGTTGTAGTGTATAATTAGTTTTAGGGAGTGTTTGGCACAGGGGAATGCCCTGTACATGTGTGGTATTCTGTGGTTAGGATTGGATGTAATATGATCCAGTAGTCTTAAGTAGTTCATTTGATTAAGTTTTTTACCTAGGTCTTATATAGAAAGTCAATATCACATTTAAACCACCACCACAGTTAACTGTGGTGGTATTTAAGATCCATGAACCCTTAAATTAGCTTGTAACTTGTAACTTTAGGTTAGTTTAACTTTAATTCAGCTTATTACATGTTATTCAGTCATTAGATTAGGGTCCTAAATCCAAAAAAGTCAAACTAGTAGTTTTCCACATAAGTCAAATTTGCATTTTTCAGATTTTTACAAAACTTCAAAGATTTTTATTGAATTATGTGTTTGGACTTAAGCTTTGAGACTTGTTCCTAGTTAGAGTCCCCCAGCTAGTCTTTAGTGTCTCACCATTTTTAAATTTTTAGCAAATTTTCTGTGGGCCCCACTCTCACCCAAACACAACTGCAGGGGAGGTGTATCCCCTGCTGCAGCCCATACAGTCACCACCACCACCACTTGGTGGTGGTTTTCTGGCCATCCTTGTGGTCCCCACTACCCCCAATTTGGTTCTTTCAATCCCCCCCCCTGGTGGGCTTCAAACATTGACCAACCATTTGACCTCAAACCCCCTGGGTCCCACCTAAATCAGCGCAATTTCTTTGTCCCAATTCTGTGTTCATTTTGTTTTTGGATGTGCTTAATTCAGCTTATTAGCTTATTATGTGGACCCCACTTGCTTATTATTGCTTTAACATGTCCCTTTTACTTATTTGAATCAGAATTACCAAGAGTGGGTCCCACTTAAAGCCATTTTAGCTTATTTCCCTCCTAAGTCAAACAAAGTCAACTGTTTTGCTTTTTGTTTCATAAAGTGCTTATTTTCTATTTCCACCAAAGTTGTTTTTATTAAAGTTTCTTGTTTTTAGTTGTAAACTAGTTTTCCAAAAAGAAAATCCAGAAAAAACAAAGTAATTTTAAGTGATAGTTTCTATTTAATTTTATTTAAATTTTATTTTTCATTTTTAGATTTTTATTAAGTACTTAGCTATTTTATATTTTTCTTAAATTCCTCTTATATTAAAGTATTTATAATAATTTTCTCAGATTTTTATTTTATTATTTAGTATTTATAAGAATTAATCTTAGTTTTATTAATTATTAAATAATAATTAGTTTTAAATAGCATAATTAGTTTTTATTAAGTCAAACCTAGTTTTTATATTTTTTATAGCTTTTATATGTTATAAAATATTTTTAGAAATTTTTCTAGAATTTTTAATGTTCATTTTCTATTTTTCTTAATTTAAAATAGTTTAATTAGGTAATTAATAATTAATTAGTAATTAATTAATAGAAAAAGCACAAAAAGACAAAAATACTTATTTTTAATTTTAAAAAGTTGTTTTTAGTTATTTTATAATTTTAGAAATTCTATTTTCACCTTTTTAGTATTTAATTAATATTGTATTATATTTAAGTTGTTTAAATATTAATAATTAATTATTAATTAGTATTTAATTAATAATAAATAATTAATTAGTGTAAAAATACATTTTCTTTTTCTAAAAATTTTATTTTATCTTGTAGTTTGTAAAAAAAATCATTTTCACCCCCTGGGTGTTTTCAGATTTCCGTTTTCATGTTTTATTTTGTACGTTTACGTTTTATTTAAATGTAAACATACGCGTTTTAGGTTTTAAACGTTTCTGGGTTTTCCAACTTTCAAGTCTTGTTCATATAGCTTATTTAAGCTATTCTCTTGTAGATTCTTTAGTTAAACCATTCACAAACCCCTTTTCCTGTCCAAGTTCACCCGATCACGAAACCGTTTTGATTACAATCCACACCTCGTCGGGACATAACGACCCGGGGAAACACTATATTCCGCGGAGCATTGAGCCTTAGGAGTTTGAATTGTTTGACCACATCCGTGGTTGAATTTAGTTGACTGCTTTTCCCTCAATCAACAGGTAGTGAGAGATATCTTCTGTTTCCATATTGTAATTTATACTTTATTACACCCGAGAGATGTGAGTATCTAAACACTATTTGTGAGGTGCTTGTGTATGACCTCCGTGCTTGTCTATTGGTCTTTAGTGGAACGATTATTTGTTGTAATTACTTTTATATTAGTGTTAAATGACCCCTAACTTGTATTTAGACTAGAATAAAAGCGCATTTGCTTGAGGACAAGCAAATCTCAAGTGTAAGGGTATATGATGAGGCGAAAAATGAACCACTTTTAGGGGGTCATTTAAGCCCGGAATTGAATTTATTTGATCAAATATTGCCCTAAATCGTTCCTTTTGTGATTTTAGGTACTTTGGGAGAGAAATCTGGAAAAGGTAGCAATTCGGACGTTTTTGGAGCATAAAAGTGAATAAAACGCCAAAGACTTAATTTTCCAAGCTGGGAACTGTTAGCCTCGCTATTTTATTAAGATAATGTCACACAAGTGAAATGGACTAGATATGTAGCTAGTAGTAACTTCAGGGACTATTAGTGGTCATTAGGCAAACTTATTATGTAATGAGCCTATAAATACCCCTCATGACTCTCCATGAGGGGTGTGGGAAATTGTGTATCTTTCATTTGTCATTAATATTATCCTTTTTCTTCACCCTCTCTCTACTTTCTCTCTCTAAAACTAAATATGGATTTCATATATAATCATCAACCTCGACCTCCCGAACCACATAAATCTTGTATATTTTCAGTCCTACAATTGGTATAAGGAGCCAGGTTGTTTGTTTCATTGATTTATTGTTGGTTCGAGTTATCTTTTAAGCTGTTTTTAACCATTTTTTTCGGATCTAGAAATTTTTTTTTCCTTATCTTGTGTGGTTTCAGCTTTTTACAACTTTCTTGTATCCATATGGTCAAAAGTAAGTCATAACTGTGTTGTGTCGTCCTTGTCCAAACAGTTTATACACTGTTATAATTTGGTGACTTGCTTTGTACCATCCGTGAAAAGTGGTCATAAAAGGTCAGAAAACTCATCGGAAAATTCATCGAAATTTACAAAAAGTTGCCGGAATCTGGTCGGAATTTCTTGTATAAGAAATTTTCGATAAGTACTATTTTTCGAGGATACATTTTCGAAATGTACTAGTTTTCGAGATTATGTTTTCGAAATATACTATTTTTTGAGAATTTTTATTTTCGAAAATTTTTACTTTCTCGAAAAGCTTGTCAGAAACATGTTCTCGACATCCTGTTCTCGATAAATATCAAAGTTTCGATAATACAATATGAAAAGTTTCGAAAAACTGAAAAGAGATTAAGTACAAGACATTGACCTTAAACCAAATACCAAAGACTATCGTGACCTCAACCTTGTACAACATTTAATCGAGAATGAAAAGGATGAAGAAGATAAGCACTATATTCGGTTTTGAAAGAGATGGGGTAAAGCAGATTTGCAAGTTAAGTTGGGTGAGAGGATATGTGGTAGGTGTTATTTTTATGAAGTGTGTTCTAGGGTTACGGTCAAATAAAAAAAAAGGGGGTATCCCGTATCCACAAGTTTTTATCACAACCGTATATAGGACTAGTGTTGGATCAGGTTTATTGTTGTTGGGCAAATGGACCAAGTTGTGCTTAATTTGGAATGGGCTTATGAACTGGGCTGATAAGATTAGAATTGGGTTGAGCTAAGCTTGTTTTACAAACGTATGACTATAAAAATTGTCATCCAATTTTTTTTACAAAATATTGGATACAATTTTTTATTTTTGGTATAACAAGTGGTATTTTGGTATTGCAAAATTTTCACGGGGATACATATATTCACGGCTAGAATTGTTATGGTTTGAAAAGAAAATGACTATTTAGTTTTTGCAAGGTATTATTAATTTGACTTTGTAGTGGCATTTCAACATGTGTACTTATTTATCTCAAAGTCTAGGGGTGGTTGGATGCACGATTTTTGAAGATAACTTGTCTGCGCAAATTAAAAAATTCAGTCTTGACAATCTAGTTATTACTGATGTAAGAGTTACGTTGTAGTGCTCACAGTATAACTATCACTTAAAGGAGTTACGTTGTAGTACTCAGTGTCACGCGAAGTAGTGGATTGTTCAAGTGGCAAATATTTCGTGCAACCACATACTTAAAGGAGTTACATTGTAGTGCTCAGTATAGGTATTAAGTCACATCTATCGTACAAGCATTAAGTCACAAGATGGGATGATTACTTCTTTTTCAAGCTGGTCATATCGGGCAATCTCCATATGTGGTCATTACTAGTAGCCAGTGAATTACAAGGAGGTTCGTTTAAAGGTTGATTTGAGAGAATAGTATTGAGAGTATATTTTTTCGACATATTCTCACAAATTATGCTTACACGGTCTATCTATATTGCATCAGAAGTGTAAAGTACGGGTAATTATGGCATGTACACAAAATAGTATGATGATTTCAATAAATCGCAACCATCAAGAGGGAGAAGAACATGCCAAAAGAAGTAGTGTTTCATCTCTAGTACGTTGGTTGTTCGAGGGAATTGTGCTTACACTGGAACCGAAGAAGTACTAATGATGTGTACATCGGAACGTATTACCAACCTTCTGTGCAATGTTATGTGATTTATATTGTCATGATGCTCCCTAAACGACAACCATGTGCCTACACTTTTGAATCTACTTTATCCGCTGCGTGATGAAAAGAGAGTTGTCGGTTCAGGAGGGAGCAGGAAAAAGAATAAAGGCTCACTAGTTAGGAGGGAGTAATAACCTAACTAGACCATTACAGTTGAAGTTCAGAGCTACAAATACCTTTTCCGTCAGTGTCAAAGATCATACGCCGAGATCGTCGGAAAAGAGAACTTCAAGTCTGCCGCAGTATCTAGACTATAGAGACTCTGCGCTTCAACAACATCAACATAGTTTACTATTGTTGTAATTTTACATTGTTAATGTATTTATAGGTCTCATTGTAACCATTCACGTGTGACGATATCTTGGAGGGATATTGTTAGCCTCGCTATTTTATTAAGATAACGTCACACAAGTGAAATGGACTAGATATGTAGCTAGTAGTAACTTCAGGGAATATTAGTGGTCATTAGGAAAACTTATTATGTAATGAGCCTATAAATACCCGTCATGACTCTCCATGAGGGGTGTGGGAAATTGTGTATCTTTCATTTGTCATTAATATTATCCTTTTTCTTCACCCTTTCTCTACTTTCTCTCTCTAAAACTAAATATGGATTTCATCTATAATCATCAACCAAGACCTCCTGAATCACATAAATCATGTATATTTTCGGTCCTACAGGAACAGTAGGTGACGGCGTCAAGAGCAACATTTTGACGGAGTCAAGAGTAATTTTCATGACGACCCAGTACAGAAATGAAGGCGTCACAAGGAAGAGCGTCAAGAGTAAAATACGTGACGACCTGGGAAAAGTTATAACGTGACGGAGTCAGAAGTAGATCAAGGCAGTCCGAGAATTCTTTTGACGGCGTCACCTATTTGGTCTTGACGCCGTCAGCCTCAATTTCCTATATATAGTTTTCTAATTTTCATTCATTGAACAGAGAAGTTTTGGAGAAACCCTAGGGCCGAACCTATTACGAATTTTACAGGTTTTTCAGCCCTTGAACCCTTTCATGTGTAATTGAGATAAGTGTTCTTCTAATTCAATCAATATGTCTATGTGTTGGTTGTCTATATCTTGTTCTTGTCTTAATTCCATCATGCTAGGCTAGATCTATCTTGTGTTTGCTTAGATCTAATGAAACCTAGATGTTAATTATGTGTTGATTACTTGTTTATGGTTGTATTTGATGAATGATTTCGATGTTAGGCTTAAGAAAATTGGCAGATCTCCAAATGGTAACATGCTTGAACGTCTTAGGAAACATGAACTGACGTGCACTAGGTTTTATTGGTTGTATTTAATGCATGAGTAAATTCTAATGATCCCATGTTAGGAGCTTCTTAGCCGGCTCGACATAGGAGTGAAGTAGGCACTCACAGGATTGGGGAGTTAAGTGCGCCACCCCATGAATGGTATTAAGGAATACAATCCGTCATCCACGCAACTATAACAAGTAATTAACGTGTAAAAGATATCTAGGGAGTAGTGAAATCTAAGTAAACACAATTTCTCCACTTATTGCTCACAACCTTAGTTTAATTTAGTTTATTTTCATTTCTAGTTTTTTATTTTGATTGCATTTTTAGTATTGGGTTAGTTGACTAGCAACTAATTCCGCCCAAATCCTCCAAACCCGAGATTTTTACTTGCTTTCTAAAAAATATAAAAATACAAAAAATAATCATCCCTCACCTTTAGAACTAGTATTTAGGTTTTCTAATCCTAGCGACACTATTCCTAGCTGAACGATCAATCCCCCGGTACTTGTCACTATACTATACTACAACGATCAGGTACACTGCCTGGTGGGGGTTGTAAGCTTCTCAAGATCCCTTGAGAGGTAAAGCCTGGTGCAATCCCCACGCTACCATACCCCCAGGGTTCCGCCAGGCTTGCAGTTGGTTTTGCAATAAATCTTGCAAACCAAACAATGTCACATCTCATTACACCAAGTCAAACACAAAACTTGTGCAAGCAAACATATGGTTAGTCAAACACACTTTCTTTCCATAAATGTATATTGACAAAACTTGCCATAAATGTGATGTGACATTTCTATTTTAAGAAATAAAAAGTGTTGTGTTTTATGAAATGTAAAAATGTAGCAAATGTCTAGTTATGCAAGTCTTTAAAACTAAGATTATGATTTACTTAGAAACTAAAGTTTACATTTTGTCGTTAACAAAACTTAGCAAAGATCGTAAAATATAAATAACGTTTTTAGGCGATATTTGTATTAACAATCTCCCCCTTTTTGTTGATGACAAAACATAAACTTTGTTTTTAAGTAACTCACAAAATTTTAGTGTTTAAGACTTAAATTTTTTTTTATATTAAACTTGCTTTACTTAAGTGATGAAAATCATATTAAGTTTAAAGTTTTAATATATGTTTCTCCCCCTTTTTGTCGAAACAAAAAGTAGAATAGCGAAGCGGAATAATGCACGTGCTCCCCCTTGGTTGTTACTCCCCCTAAAAGGAGTGCCAAGATGGGAAACATGGATTTTGATCCTACAAAAAAAATGGTTAGTTGGTGATATATATAATCAAGCTTGTAGTTACCACACATAATGCAACCACAATGACAACTCAAAAATGATCAACCAACAATGCAAGTAAGTAAGTAGAAAAAGATATCATTCCAAGTAAAATTTGACTTGTAAAAGTCAAAGACAAGAAATGAAAAAGATCCTCCTACTTCAAAAAAAATGAAAAATAACCAAGAAATATAAAAAATCAAATCCTACTTTCCTAAATGGGGCAAAAGGCCTCCAAATGTTGTCTAGGATTTTTTTGGGTGGGAAAGAGCATCCAAACATTCTATGACGTGTTGGAATGCAAAACGGGTTTCCTCTTGAAATTGGTGAAGCAACAATTTGATGCTTTCACCCATTTGCTCACAATGTGAGCAAACATGGGGATGAGTGGGTGGAAATGGGTTGGTTTTGGTTTCTTGGTTTGAGAGTTGGTTGGTTTTTGGTTCTTGGTTGGAGGATGGGTTTGGTATAGAGTCAAGCAAGGTGGTTTGAAATTTCATTGCTTGATGGAGGTGATTCTTAACCATGCTTTGGATTTCCTCATAGGAAGGAAAGAAAGACTCAAAGGTTTGGGCTTGAGAATGTGGTGGAGTTGGGTGATCATGGTTTTCAAAATTTGGTTCTCCATAAAGAGGACCATGGATGTCATGGTAGATAGGGTGAAACAACAATGGTTTGGGTTGGTGGTATTCTTGCTGTGGTGGTTGGTTGTTGTTAAAATGCTCATTTTGGTCAAGAAATGACCTTGGTGTTTCATTTGCAAAAGGTGGTGGTTGTGTTGGTCTTGGTGAAAGATCATTGAGATCTTGGACAAAAGGATGTGGTGATGTTGGAGGAGACCCAAATAACTCCATAGATTCAAGTTTTGGTAATGGTGATGGTGAAGGAGTTTTGGATGGTTGAGTTGGAGCACTTGGTGGAGTGGGGTCAATGGGTGATTTAGTTGGTGGTGGAGTGATCTCATTGGGTTCATTGGGTGATGGAGATGGAGATGCAAGGTTTAGAAAATGTTCATTTTTTATTGGTGAGGTGAATTCATCCGAGGATGAGGGGCTTAGGTTGATGGATTGGTTAGACCAAAGTGGGTTGACACTTATCCGGGCGGTTTTCCGGACGGGTCTTGATGGTTGAGAGGTGATAGTTGACTTAGTCATTGTTAAAATGGTTTAAAGATCAGAGATTTTGATGGGGAAGGTGTGATTTGATAGTGTTTAGGATGGTTTAATTTATAGTGATGAAGGAGTGTGGGAAGGAGTGTTTAGATTTGATGTTTAGCCATACAAAAATAGAGGTTCCTAATTATTTGGAAGACTAATTATGGGTTGTCAAATCATGGAAGTCAATCTAATGAAAATGGTGAAGTAGGAAGACAAAGATTTGCACTAAATGCTTAGTGGTTTTGGCAAATTTGTTGAAGGTATATGTCTCAGGGATTTCAAGGAATCTTTGGAAGGGTTCCTTCCTTTATGTGTGAAGGTTCCTTGAGGTTGTTATGGCTATTTTTGAAATTTGGCGGGAAATGGTTTTGTTTGAGTTATAAGGAATGAGAACTACCCTATTGTGCTAAACAAATTGCAGGAAATTGGTTTCTATCTAAAAGGACGGTATGTTGTTGATTGGATGTTGAAATGTTGGAAACAAAAAAAATTATGCAGGAAATCTGGCGGAACCTTCAGAATACACAGGCGGAACCCTTGTGAGGGTTTCGTCCGATCCGTTGGGCCATTTCTGGGTTGCCCAAAAATTACACTGGCGGAACCCAATCTATGGTGCCGCCAGATCCGCCAGACCTGAAAAACTATACAGTGCGCGATTTTGACCCGCGAGACGATTTTCAAATTTTTCGAAAACTCCTAAAATCAAAAATATAATGCATATCTGGTTAGGAAATGCAAAAAATGGACATGTAAACACGCATACCATAGGACTTTAACCCGGGGCTAGCGAATTTCACTATACTTAGTGAAAAATTCATAAACATGAAAATTTGACAACGTGCCAAACATTGTCTACCTGCATCATAGTAAGTTAATACATGTTCCAAATAGTATCACAAATTGTACCAACCCACAGATACATGACCAACATTGTTTAAAAGACCAAATTGTTCAAATAGCACCTAGTGCCAAACACTCCTACACACCCGCACTCATTGACGGTCAATCTTGTTCTTGAGCTTTCCAAGGAATCTTCCAAGATTCTTAAACATCCCCTTTGTTTGCTAGAACTCCGCCGACTCATTTGGATTATCCGGAAGTTGGGATAGGTATTCTAGAGGTGGGAGCCTAGAGTTGGGCAAAGAGTCATCTTCACTCATTGAGGAAGATGATGAGGAGGTAGGAGGATGAGGACGTTTTCCTTGGGCTTTGTACACTCTCTTATCACTTAGTAGGACAAAGGTGTGTGGAATGAGAGAGTAGTCAAGGCGAAGACCATTAGGAGTTGGTGGAATGGGAGAGATGAACCTAAAGAGACGGGTCAAGAGCATTTCATATGGCATAGCCGTTGTGCCATGCACGGGAATGTCGGCCATTCTCTTGGTCATGTAGTAGGCAAGGTTGAACGGTTGCCTAACGGACAAGGAGTAGAGCATGTAGCAAAGGCAAAGATTTATATGATCTCGGTTTCCTATTGTGCTAATGACATTGGCTCTAAGTACTTCCTCCCATTTCTTGAATTGGGGCTTGAGTTCATTAAGTTCCATTCCATACGGGTCCTTATCAACCTCATTTCCCGAACGGGTTCTCCTAGCGTTGGTTGTCCTAACGAAGAGGTGGTTACGAAGTTCATCTTTGGACACAAGAGGGGTATCATAGGGATGGATGCGGTCAAAGAGTGTGTCAAGAGTTGAGAGGGAGTGCAAGTCGGAGTAGATGCAAGTACCACGGTTTGGGACACCTATGATTTGAGCAAACTCCTCAAGAGTGAAGGAGTATTGATGACCACTAGCCCTAAAGTTGATAGACATGCGACCATACTCATCCGTGGAGAGAGTGACGGATGCATAGAATTCTAGAATGAACCTAGGACAAATAAGCTCGTCGATTTCTAAAAGATACTCAAAGTTGATTGTGACAAATTCGGTGTAGAGGTTAGTACCTTCTAGGAAGGACGGGTCAATGGTTCTACCCTCACGGACATAATGTTTTTCTAAGGCTTTGAAAACATCGACTTGATTTGGGGTAAGGCCTTTGGTTTTGTGGTGTTTGGGTAGGTACTTAATGGTGTCCTTGTGGTCGTAGTGGGTTAGAGGAGGCATGATGATTCCAAGAAAAACAAAATTTCACATTTTAGTCTAAGTAAACGACTATTGTAATGTGGTTGTTCTAGTGTGTGCCTATATGAAAACAATGTGGAGGTGCGGTTATCTTGACTCATTTTGATGCTTCAAAAATGTTTTATAATGCAAGTTTTGTTATAAAACAAAAGATAACCCAAGCGCTCCTAGTTCAATGTAGCGTCGTTTGAATGTACCCGAAAATACATATTGGTTATGTATTCCCTTTAGCATTCAAGAGACATTATGCAAGTGATGTTTTAAACATAATGTTTTGATTTTGTATTCTCAATGTGAGACGAAAAAATATTTGTCCTATTTGTGAGAAATTTTTGGAAGAATTTGACATGGGGTGTTTTAGCAAACATGTTTACACTTAGTAAGAATGCAATTCCTAACTATGGGGAACATGATTAGTTTTGTTAAACACCTAATTTCATGCATGAGTTTCTCAAGTTAATGCATAACCCCAAGTTTTTGTTTTTGTGCAAAAAATAGAATTCCTAGACTCAGATCAGGATTGTAATCAGGGTTAGAATACTTACAATGATGATTGATTTGCAGTGTGAGTGAAAGGAAGACCAAGAAATCACAGGTATGGATGGATGGTAAAGTGAATAGTAGCAGTTTGGAAGTGGTGGTATGAGATAATGGGTGTTTGGTTTAATATAAACAAAAAAATGGTTCTGTAGGTCGGCGGATACGGCGGACCCTTAAATTGGGTTCCGTCCGTTGTGTCTGAGGGTTCCGCCGACCCTGCTGAGAAAAAGAGTTATGGATTTGTTTTGATTTTTGTGATTTTTGTCTAATGTCTAGAATTACAACGTAGGTTCCATGAGTCCTAAGCCTAGCCTAAGAAGGTTAAAAGGTTCACGTTTAAGGGGTTTCGTTAGAATGTCGGCTATGTTGTCTTCGGAAGAAACTTTCTCAATTGAGATATTTCCTTTTTGAACGTTGTCACGAAGGAAATGATGACGGATTTCAATATGTTTGGTACGAGCATGTTGAACCGAGTTTTTGCTAAGATCAATAGCACCTTTGTTGTCACAAAGAATTGTGATGTCGTTAAGTTGAATTCCGTAGTCGACAAGAGCTTGCTTCATCCAAAGAGCTTGTTGACATGCCTTTCCGGCCGAAACGTATCGGCTTCCGTTGTTGAGATAGCAAGAGCCGTTTGCTTCTTAGAGAACCATGAGGTGAGCCAATTTCCAACAAAAGTACAAGTACCACTTGTGCTTTTTCTATCAACATAGTCACCGGCATGATCCGAGTCGGCATACACTATGGTGTCTATTCCCGTTCCTTTGGGATACCATAAACCTAAATGTGTAGTGCCTTTAATATACCTAAAAATCCTTTTAACGGCTTCGAAGTGAGTAGTCTTCGGATCTTCTTGAAAATGAGCACATAGACAAACACTAAACATAATGTAGGGTCTACTAGCCGTTAGGTAAACTAGACTACCAATCATACCTCTATATTTAGTGCTATCTACGGATTCACTTTCCTCATCCTTGGTGAGTTTAGTTTCCGTGGACATGGGTGTTTTGATTGGTTTCGAATCTTCTAATCCAAATTTCTTAAGGATGTCCTTAATATATTTAGATTGGTTAAAGAAGATATCATCCTCTAGTTGTTTAATTTGGAATCCTAGGAAAAAGTTGAGTTCTCCCATCATACTCATTTCAAACTCGTCATGCATGATTTTTGAGAAATCCACACATAATTCTTGACAAGTTGATCCGAATATAATGTCATCAACATAGATTTGGACTATGATAATATGTGAATCTTTCTTCTTAGTGAAGAGAGTATTATCAACTAAGCCCATGGTATACTTATGGTCAACTAGGAAGGTTTTAAGTCGATCATACCATGCTTTTGGAGCTTGATTAAGTCCGTAAAGAGCCTTTTTAAGTTTGTAAACATGATTTGGTTTTTCAAAATTGATGAAGCCCGGTGGTTGAGCAACATACACTTCTTCATTAATGACTCCGTTTAGAAATGCACTTTTGACGTCCATTTGAAAAAGTTTAAAATTGTGTGCATATGCATATGCAAGTAAGATTCTAATTGACTCGAGCCTAGCAACCGGAGCAAAAGTTTCATCGTAGTCAATGCCTTCTTGTTGATTATATTCTTGTGCAACTAGCCTAGCTTTGTTCCTAGACACAATTCCATTTTCATCCATTTTATTACAAAAGACCCATTTTGTTCTAATTATCGTTTGACTCTTTGGTTGAGGAACTAATGTCCATACATCATTCCTAACAAATTGGTTTAACTCTTCTTGCATTGCAATTACCCAAGACTCATCCTTAATGGCTTCATTAATGTTTTTCGGTTCAATGGTTGACATAAAACAAAAGTAGTTGCTTTCATTTTGAACTTTTGATCTTAGTATTCTTTCGTTAATGTTGCCTATGACACTATCTAATGGATGACTTTTAGATTCTTTGACATTGACAAGTTCTTTGTTTAAAAGTTCATCTTCCTTGTCATTACCTAAGATCTCTTGACTTTCTATTGCTTGGCTTTCAACTAAGTCATCATCTACCAAAGGTGATGTCTTAGAGGGAGGTGGACTCTCGTCAAATGTTACGTTCAACGATTCCTCGACTCTTAAGGTTTCTTTGTTCAAAACAATGTAAGCTTTACTATTTTGTGAATATCCAAGAAATACACCTTCATAAGACTTTGGGTCAAATTTGGTGAGATAATCCTTGGTGTTAAGAATGAAGCATTTACTTCCAAACACTCTAAAGTATCCTAATGTAGGCTTTTTACCTTTATATAGTTCATAAGGAGTTTTCTTCAAAAATGGTCTAATTAAGACTCGATTTAAAATGTACGTTGATGTGTCAACGGCATTACACCAAAACTTTTGTGTTTGTTCATTAAGCATTGTTCTACTCATCTCTTGTAACGTCCGGTTTTTACGTTCTACTACACCATTAGATTGAGGGGTACGTGGAGCCGAAAAGTTATGAGTAATACCATTAATATCACAAAAGTTTCCAAATTGAAATTCATTATCAAATTCATGACCGTGATCCGTTCTAATAGACACAATATTAGACCCTACTTGATTTTGAATTTTCTTACTTAGAATCTCAAATTTATCAAAAGCTTCATTTTTACTTTTCAAAAATTTTGTCCAAGTATATCTTGAGTAATCATCGACTATGACCAAAGTGTAGAAGTTACCTCCATAACTTTGTATAGCGGATGGACCAAATAAATCCATATGCAAAAGTTCTAGACACCTAGATGTAGAAACCAAGTTTTTAGCCTTATGGCTACTATGGACTTGTTTACCGACTTTGCAAGCATCACAAAAGTGTTGGTCATATTTCAACTTAGGTAGGTTTCGAACTAAGTCTTTGGAGGAGAGGTATTGAATGAGTCTCATGTTAGCGTGTCCTAAACGTCTATGCCATAAAGTTGAAGATTCATCTAATGAAGTAAGACAAAGTTTGTCTCTAGATGATGGATCCATCTTCATGACGTATACATTGTTCTTAAGAACACCTTTGGCTATGGTTATACCATCTTTAAGTATTTTACTTCCGTTTTCACTAAAAAGGACATTATACTTATTACGACAATGTTGACTAATACTAAGGAGATTAAAACCTAAGTTATCAACATGAGCTACATCATCTATAAAAAGGGAGTCATGAGAGATTGTACCTTTTCTGATGATTTTGCTCTTAGCTTTACTACCAAACGTAACATTACCTCCATCACATTTGTGATAAGTAGTGAAGAGGCTTTTGTTACCCGTCATGTGCCATGAACAACCGCTATCTTTAATCCATTCATCCGGTTCCAAACAAACTTTGAGGCACACCTATTTTACGAAAAACACTCAAACATTTGGTCCCCAATTTCTCATGGGTCCATTTTGGTTAGGCATACCATTACCTTGTTCCAAGTATGAAAATAGAATATAGGGGTTCCACGACATGTAATTTGGAGTTTGGTAATGTCCAGGAGTGTTTTGGTTCCAAACATGTTGGTAGTTTGGTCGAGTGTTGAAGTTGCTCTTTGGAAAGGGGCGTTTGGGAATTGGAGTCTTAGGTCTTGGTTGAGTAGTCTTAGCTCTAAATTCATTTTACTAAGTCCTACTCCAGTTTTAAAGGCAGGTTTTGTTCCATTTTTATATGTGACTTTAACAAATTTTGAACGATCCGATGTGGAGGATGTTACTGTTGTAGCAGACCTGGCGGAACCTTCGGGTTCAACGGGCGGAACCCTGGATTGGGTTCCGTCTGTTCCGCGGGCTGCTGTAGCAGTTTTGTTAGTTTCTTGTGCATTCTTTTCTTTTTTCGTTTGACCCTTTGAAGTTTCTATTTTCATGAATCCTAGTCCTGTTTTATCAAAGGGAGACTTTTGAAGTTTCATAATTTCATCCGCACAAGAAATGCTCTTATCGAAGTTCTTAAACTTTGTGGTTTGTTTTATTAGATCATTTTGAGTAATATTAAGTTTCTCAACTTCGAGTTTAAGCTCTTCACATGATTTGCAAGATGTGTCAATACCTTTACTCTTTTCTAATCTCTTAACTTTTTCTTTTAACTCATAAACTTCATTTTCTAAAAACTCCTTTTTAGTTTTCAAAAACTTATTTTTGTTTATGATTTTAAGCTCAATTCACAAAGTTTGTTATATTCCTTTTGTAAGATGTCATCATCAATAGAAGAATACGATGAGTCGGAGAGTACCTCATTTGAGTCGTGAGCCATGAGAGCAATATCATCATTCTTTGGCTCATCGTCATCTCCTTCATAGTCACTCCAAGAACCACCCACAAAAGCTTGTTCAGGTTTGCTCATTGGTGGTTTTGGACATTCTCCTACTAGATGACTTGTATCTCCACACCTATAGCATTTCCTTTCAACCTTTCCTTTCCTATCATCACGATCTTTTCGGAAAGTTTTCTTGTCATCTTTAGGTTGCCTTACAAACTTCCCTCTTCTACGAAAGAACTTCTTGAAGTCTCTAACAGCCATAGCATATTCCTTATCATCACTATCCAAAGTAGATTCTTCATCATCACTTGATTGGACTCTAGCTTTCAAGGCAATGGACTTAACTTTTTCTTTCTTGCCTCTAACTAGTTCCGAATCTTTTTCCATTACCATTTCATGAACTTTGAGGTTTCCAATTAGCTCGCCAAGTGACATGCTTGAAAGATCTTTGGATTCTTCAATTGCCATCACTTTTGCTCTCCACTTCGGATGGAGTGCTCTAAGGAATTTCCTGACAAAATTCTTACTACAAAAAGATTCATCAAGTGCTTTAAGTGAAGTAATAATAGTGTTAAACCTAGCAAATGCATTATCAATAATCTCATCTTCGGAAATAACAAATTGTTCATATTGTTGAAAAAGGAGATCAATTTTGTTATCCTTAACTTGTGAGTTTCCTTGATGAGTGACTATTAAAGATTGCCAAATATCTTTGGCGGTTTTACACATAAAGACTCTTTCATATTCTTTCTTAGGCAAAGCATTGTAAATCATCATTTTAGCTTCATTATTTTTAGCAATCAATTTCTTTTGATCATCAACTTTAGTATTAGAAGCTATATTATCACCATCAATAATTATATACCATAAATCTATATCTTTAGATTTCGCGTAAGTTTCAAAGCGGTTTTTCCAATATATAAAACCATTAGCTTCAAAAAGTGGTGGTCTTTGCATAGATTGCCCTTCTTTGTAATTTTCAAAATCCATGGATCGTTCCAAGTTTTAAAACACAATATATTTTAAAAGCTTGAGTAACGTAGCTCTGATACCAATTGTGGAAAACTAGAAGGGGGGTTGAATAGTTTTCCGTTTAAAATCTTTTTAACTTGTTTAGTTATCTTTTGAAACTTTCCGTTTTGATCAAAGATATATACACAAACACAATATATAACATGCAAGTATAAAGAAAGAAACGATCAAACCATAACACGAGTATTTATCGTGGTTCGGCTACAAGGACTCTTTTTCCTTGCCCTACGTCCACGCCCCGAGTATCCAACTCAAGAGTTTCTTTCACTAGTCAACAAGCTCCTTTCACCGGCGGAGAAAACCTTACACGTCGCTTATACACGTTTACCGACACTAAGCTAGATGTCGAGTTCTTTTACAAGGGTACAACCACTCCCGTTAGTTCTTTTACAGGGGTACAACAACTCCCGTCACACTTTGTATTTTGAGGACTAAAATACTAACCAATCACTACTGAAAATACACAATCAAATGAAGTGTAAACTACACAAGTCTACACAATGCTAAGCTAACAAGTCTTGCAACGTTGTGTTGAATACTTGTAACTTTTTATAAACTCGTGAACTTCTTTGCTACAAAAAGAAACTTCACATATGAGATGTTAAAGGGTTAGATGAAAGAATGAATGAATGTGTGAAAATATGATGTGGAGTGATAAGCCAAAAATCAAACTTGTGGCTTAGTATTTATATCAAAACCTTCTGCAGGTCTGGCAGATACGGCGGAACCCTCAGATGGGTTCCGCCCGTGTACCCCCAGGGTTCCACCAGGCTTGCAGTTGGTTTTGCAATAAATCTTGCAAACCAAACAATGTCACATCTCATTACACCTAGTCAAACACAAAACTTGTGCAAGCAAACATATGGTTAGTCAAACACACTTTCTTTCCATAAATGTATATTGACAAAACTTGCCATAAATGTGATGTGACATTTCTATTTTAAGAAATAAAAAGTGTTGTGTTTTATGAAATGTAAAATGTAGCAAATGTCTAGTTATGCAAGTCTTTAAAACTAAGATTATGATTTACTTAGAAACTAAAGTTTACATTTTGTCGTTAACAAAACTTAGCAAAGATCGTAAAATATAAATAACGTTTTTAGGCGATATTTGTATTAACAAAACTAAAGAATCAACAAAAACTTTAAGACTCCGGTTTAAACAAAACTCGCAAAATTTTTCAGAATTATAGTACCTGACACCGTCAGGTTGTAACTCCTGATGCCGTCAGAATGTTCCTGGAAAAATCTTATGTTAAGTTTCTGGAAAATTTCTGGAAAAACTTATGCCTTATTGATGAGGCGAAAATGAACCGTTTTTAGGGGGTCATTTTAGCCCGGATTTGAATTTATTTGATCAAATATTGCCCTAAATCGTTCCTTTTGTCATTTTAGGTACTTTTGGAGTGAATTCTGGAAAAGGAAGAATTTTGGACGTTTTTGGAGCATAAAAGTGAAGAAAACGGCAAAGTCTTAATTTTCCTTGCTGGGAACAGTACCTGACGGCGTCACTTGTTTCTTCATGACTGCGTCAAGAGCAATGCAAGTGGTGGAAGTGGATAAATTCCGTGACGGTCCAGAGAGTTTTGTAATAAGGACATGACGGCGTCACCATAGGCCGTCAGGGTCCGAATTTTAGTGACAGCCTAGAGCAACTTTACACATGACGGCGTCAAAACTAGATCTAGGCAATCCTATTTCATTATGGGCGGCGAGTTGACAGCGTCAGAATTTCCTTCTTGACGCCGTCACCCTGTAAAATCTATATATAGTTTTGCAGTTTTCATTCATTAGTGTGTAACTTTTAGGGTGTAACTTTGGAGACAAACCCTAGTCCGATTTTCATAGCTTTTTCAAGGGTTTTTACCCTTTGAAACCTCTTATGTTCAATTGAGATAAGTACTCTTTCATCAATCAATATGTCTATGTGTTGCTTGAATATATCTTACACTTGTCTTCAATTTAACATGCTTGGCTAGATCTCTTGTGTGTTTCCTTAGATGTAGTGAAACCTAGATGTTAATTATGGGTTGATTGTTTGTTTGTAGTTGTTACGGATGATTGTATTCGATGTTAGGCTTAAGAAAACTGGCAGACTTCCATTGGTAAAATGCTTGAACGTCTTAAGAAACATGATCAGAGGTGTACTATGATTTTTGATTGTATTTAATGCGTAGGAGAATTCTAATGATCCCATGTTAGGAGCTTCTAACGGCTCGACATAGGAGTGAAGTAGGATCTTATAGAGTTAGGGAATATTGTACACGGCCCTACGACTAGTATTAAGTAATACGACCCGTCATCCATGCAATTGTAACAAACTATCAACCTGTAAAAGATATCTAGGGAGTAATGAAACCTAAGTAAACACAACTTTCCCTATCATTGTTTACACCAAATTAGTTTAATTAGCTTTATTTTCATTTCTGTCATTTTATTTTGATTGCATTTTAGTTAATTGGGTTAGTTGGCTAGCAACTAATTCTGCCCCTTCTTCCAAAAACCCGAGATTTTAATTGCTTTCATAAAATATAAAAGTACCAAAAGAATCATCTCTCACCTCTAGACCTAGTTTTTAGGTTTTCTAATCCTAGCGACACTATTCCTGAGTTGAACTATCAATCCCCCGGTACTTGTCACTATACTATACTACAACGATCAGGTACACTGCCTGGTGGGGGTTGTAAGCTTCTCGAGATCCCTCGAGAGGTAAAGCCTGGTGTGATTCCCACGTATCATGTTTTTGGCGCCGTTGCCGGGGAATAGTTATTGTCTAGGTTAGGATTTCGTTTTATTAGGTCTATGTGCTAGATTCCTTTCTAGTAAGATTTTGTTTTTGTTTTTAGGTTTTCTTTAGTCTATCTTATTTCTTCGTGTCTTTGTTGGATAAAGCGTATATAAGTACCATTCACGTGATGAAAACAAGCTCCACACAATGACCAAAGCAGTCAACATATCACTATAATCTTTAAAATAATGTACCCCATGTACTGACCAATAAAATACTCAACAAACAGCAGCTCATGCCCACTATCATTAAATTGGTACGAGGTTCCAAAAGTCCATGTTCACATGCGCAATATGACCATCGTTATCAGCCCTTGAGCCATCACTATTCCAACTTTAACACTTCATAAACAAAAACAATCTATGTACGTGGTACCTTATTTAATCTGCTCGTAACCCATACATATTTCACCAGTATCATTACACGTTACAAAAACTTTAATCACCAAACTTTATCAAGTGTTCTTCATTAACCAGTATTCTCATTCTTTATATACCCTTTACTGCTCCTCTTACTCTCGCAACCGGTAATATCAAATAACCAGTAAACCACGATCATTATCAAGATCCAATGCATTTAAATTACTAGGGTTCATCGTTGGATTAAAACCCAACTCACCAATACTAGTAGTCGTCATACGTACTAACAGAATACATCCCATCAGACCTTTGTAACAACCAATGATCAGTAACCAGTGTTAGAGGTTTCATTCATCACAGCGTCTTGACGTGTCTAGGGTTTCATTATAATCGATCTTGAACAGCTGAAAACCCATTAGAGAATCATGTACAAACATTTTGGATTTCTACAAACCCTAACTTTCAAGTTGTGAACCTATAGCAGTACTGTGCATCTCCTTAGTTAAGGTTTAGCATGATAAAACACCTTAAATTCTCCCATAAATTGGTTCAATGATTAGTAATAATTGCAATACTAATGATGGGACAAATCAAACCAACATGAAAACCAAACCCTAACCAATGATAATGCATGAAAACCCTAAAAATTCAAAATATTTTACCTCTCTCTGCAGCAGTTTTCGACACCCTTCCAATTCAAGATCCCTCCGGTGAAAAGTTATCTTGATATACCGAGAGTCTCCACAAAAAATTTTAGCCCGATCCAACGGCTAACGAAAAAGATATCGCCCTTAGAAAATAGCCCTGCAGTGAGTTGCGAAAATAGATGCCAGTTACGAATTTTTCTTGTATTTTTAGTTCTTCGACAACGAACCTTGTAAATCCCAGATATCAAGAGCCCCTGGGCTCTGATACCACTTGTTAAGATCGTATATAGCTCGAGGTTGTTTAGACCTCATCTAGGGATTACTCAACAATAATGATAAGAACACGATACGCAGCGGAATAAACAAAACAATCATTATTATTGCTAACAAGGTTTCTTCGTCATCATCTCCTAACACTATTACAAGCACAATAAGCCCCAATACTACCTTGATCAATGGTAATACGGTTACTCAACAATAGCAGGGATCTATTATCCTTTAGGCTAAAACTAACCCTAGGTGTTTTCCCATAAAACACCTGTAGACACGCTTTACTGATTTTCTACATCTTGACACACATATGTGAAAGCCTATTCCCTGTATTATCTTTATATAATAGAGAACTAGGGTTATAAAATACTATGAAGGACTATATTGAAATAACTTCTTTGTAAAGCAAGTCCCTTTTCTTTTGCATTCTTCACTTTGTCTTCATAAGTCCTTCATCTTTCATATTTTGTCAATATCAACTCAAGTATAAATCCCAACAACTTCCTTAAAATCGTAGATTCTATAGACCTTGATGTTACAACTAGAGAATCGACCCGATTACGCCTATTCCAATTCTCTCTACGTGATCAAGCTAGTTAATGGCTTAAACGTCTACCCGCGGGATCCATCACCTCATGGGATGATCTCACCACTCGTTTCCTTGCTCAATTTTTCCCACCGGGGAGAACTACCAAGCTTAGAAATGATATCTTGATGTTCCAACAACGTTAAGGTGAAACTCTATATGAAGCATGGACTCGTTTCAAGGACTTACTCCAAAAAGTCTCTCATCACGGCATAGATCTTTGGCTCCAAGTCCAAATCTTCTATGACCATATCGATCTCTCAACAAGGCGAACCATTGACCAATCGGCTGGTGGCAAGCTACGTGATCTAAGTGCGGAAGAATCATGGGAACTCATAGAAAATCTTGCTCTCTATGACAACGAAAGTTGGAATGATCCCCGTGATTTGAACAAAACGGTCAAGGCAATATCCTTTCCTTCGAACAATTCTAGCACTCCCAACCAATGTTTTAAAAATCGCGCCTAAGGCGCGCCTACTCCCTAAATCCCATGAGGCTCTAGCCTTTGGGATTTTTTTAGATCGAGGCTCACGACATGCATGAATCCCGTAAAAATCGCAGCGCCTTGGGGATTTGTGCGCCTAGAAGATGTAACGGGATTTTGGCCTTTTTTTTCTTAATAGTAAGATACATTTTGGGCTTACATGTTATATACATTGGGCCCTTTAAGTTATAAAGTCTCTAATAACCCTAAAATTATAGAAAATAACTAAAACACATAATCAACAAAGAACTATGTATTTTTTGTAATCTAATGTCTAAGAATAGTAGCTAATTAACAGATACAAATATTGTTTCTTTAGTGTTAAGTGTTACCAAACAACTATAGATTTTTCTGTTGTTGATAGTTGATAGTTTGATACATGGTAATTTGTTAAATTTTATAAGTCATAAACTCATATATATTGTAATGTATATTCAGGAATTTAGGGTAGTTCATGGATTCTGAAATGTTGCTTGCTTAATATTTTGGGTTTAAATGCAACCTTTGTTAGTTGTAATAACTATTAAGTGGCATTATGCATTGAATATTGATATTTTTGTGTTATTTAAGCTGCATAAGTTGTCACCTATGTTATAAAAAAAACCTAAATGTATAGTGCGCCTCATATTTATGAATCCCGCGCCTTGGTTTGCGCTTCGACTCGAGGCTCTTTGACCCTCTTTGCGCCTTGAGCCTTTCAGAACATTGCTCCCAACCGTAGGATCATGGAACTTGAGGACCAAGTCAAGTTTCTCATGAAATCTTACGAAGCTCCTAAGCATTCAAGCCAAGTGAACAAAATCACCTCTCCATGCGAATTATGTAGTGGTCCCCATGACACTCGTGATTGCGTGGAACTCCCCGGACAAGCTTTTGCGGATTACGCATCCTCGCGTACCGACGAAGCGGGAGAAAAGTGGTACACTTTCAAACTCGAGACAAACCCTTACGGTGATTCCTACAACCCTTCTTGGAAAAATCACCCGAACCTTAGGTGGAAACAAAACCAATACAATTCTTTCAATCCGCCTAATCGCTACCAACCAAACGGTCCACCCTCAAACCGTACTTTCAACAACAATCCTTCCAACAAATATGGTAGTACCAACAATCTTGAAGGATTGATGTCCAAGTTTATGGCATCTCAAGAAGCTCGCATAGCTAAGTTTGAAATCAAATTCAATCAACAACAAACGGAGATGACCAATAAGATTGACAACTTGTTGAAAGCCCTGAACAACCAAGTGCTAACTACACCTAGAAAGGACACTAGGGACACCAATAGCGGAATCCAAATTAAGGGCCCCTCGTCATCCAAACACGTCCACTTTGTCAAAGTTGTCACAATTAAGACAAAAGATAAGGATATAAAAGAAAGTGACAAGGATGAAGTTGGAATAGAAACTGAGACTAGGGATGAGATTAAGGAAGTTGAGGTTAATAAGGGAGAAAAGTTAGAGGAAGTAGAAAACGTAGAAGAGTACTTTGATAACTTGCCCACCAAGGAAGAACGGGAATATCACAAGGATTTATTCGATGATCCCGAGACGCCATATATCCTTGGTTCACCCCTTATTAAAGTAGGTGATCCCTCTAACATCAACATACCATGCAACATTGGACATATGCATGTGTGGAAAGCTTATATCGATCCTAGGTCTCCTATAAACATCATGACTAGGACTTATTATAATTGGGTAATGAAGAAGCAACTTGGTTATAGGATGATGCCCAGCAAGAATTTGATAAGTAATTTTGTAGGAAGAGTGAAAGGATTGCATGTATTTGTAGGAAACTTCACTTATGTTACCGACTTTGTGATAGTGGAGGATACTCGTCCGGTAATAGATGATTGTCTAAGTCAAGTAGTGTTCTGAAAACCATTTGTTGAGGCCTCTAAGATGAGTTATGACCCGACCCTAGGGATAGTTTGTCACACCCCCAAAATCGGGTCCAGCGGAAGCATACGTGTAGCTGGGGTGTAACTCAATTGGTATTACAACACAAGTTCAAAAATGGCTTTCACTTTACTTATTTAAAATAAAATCGTTTAACCAAAAATATTGAATTTACATCGTTAAAAGCAGTGCGGAAGTAAGCCCTTAAAATAGTTTAAAATGGTTCCCAAATGAATAATCAGAGTCTTCTATGACCATGCCATGCCCTGCCAAAACCTCCTGTAGCGTGCCATTGCTTAATACCTGAAAATACATGCTAAAGTGTCAACACGAGGTTGGTGAGTTCATAGAGTTTGTTTAACAAATAATGCCTATAGAGAAAATGATCGCCCAGCAAAGGCATTGTAAATCCACTCAGTTGCAAGTCCCGCCATAAGAGACTTGTAACCTGTGTGTTTACAACCCACTGCCAAATATGTTAAAGTCTACGTGAACATAAGTAATATTGGTATCCAAATTCCCAGATAAACATAGCAAAACGGCTATATAAATAAAATAATTCAGTCAATGAGGTTATCTAAACAATACTGACAATGTCGCCAGATAAATAATATTGATAATGTCGCCAGATAAACAATACTGACAATGTCGCCAGATAAACAATACTGACAATGTCGCCAGATAAACAATTATGACAATGTGGTCATGTAAACAAGGATAATCAATCCCATGAAATACAAGAAAATCAAACATACCAATGAATGCAGGTAGTTAAATATACCAAAGAAATACCGGTAGTCAAGCATACTAATGAAGTGCAGGTGATCAAATATATATTTAGATAAAGCTGGGAATATTTGAGAAATCAACCAGGTAAAACAAGTAATGCGTTTTAAGTAAAACGAGCATGTATTCTCCCCCAAAGAGTTTATAAAACAATTAAAATAGTAGGGGCTATGACTCACCTGGAGCGATAGCTATGATGACATAAATGGATACACTGAAATGAGGCACGATCTCTAACCGCAACCTAATATGAGTAATAACGATCTACTTTAGATCATGACGTGATGAAATGAATGCACGTGCACATGATGCCTATACCACTCGTAACTTGGAAATACTAGTTATTGTCAAAGTACAATAGTTTCCATACTTAGGAAAAATAAGTCCAATTGGAGTTATAAAAACTTGTCGCAACATATATCGTATAAAAATGTTAGCGTTATATTTCCTCGTATCGAAAACCTTAAAATAACGTCGTTAAGTCGTATAAATATTCTTTTGGGTCATACGTATTCATTTGTTAAGAATATAGTCCTTAGTAACATTTCTAAAAAATATATCATTTAGTGCATATGTTATTATTTTTATTTGTGACCATATATATATATATAGTTTGACAATGTTAAAACGGGTATAACTTGGTCGTTTTAAGCTCGTTTTCCTTGTTCTTTATATCCACGGATTCGTTTTTGTACATACTAGTATATTTTTGATAACTCGGCTCCTCTAGGTTACGTTTAACACCTCTTTTGGTCCGTCGAAAACTGCCAATCAGCATGCAGTTTTTATAAGAAATAGTTTTCGTCGTTAAATTTGCAAAAATCATATCTCCTTCGTTATAAGCTCGTTTTAATCCGTTCTTTCGCCTAAAGTTTCGTTTTTGAAAGTATTTTCTAAATCTTTGGTCAAAACTTAACCGCCATCTACTGATTTTCCCACGAATTTAAAATAGGGACAGTAGGTATTTCTATTGTTTCAAAAATCATTTCTAGGGTTCTAATCTAGTTCCATCTTCAATCAAACCACTTTCAATCACCACAAAACTAGTCTAATCCCACCATACACCTTCTTAGGGTGTCAGGGGTCCTTAAACATCATCAATCCACTAGGTCTAACAAAGGTTTCTCATGTGTTCATTTCTAGGGCTCAAGGTTAAATATATACAAAATAGAGTGGTATAAATCATTATGTGCATGAGTTATTGTAAGAAAAGTATATAACCATAGTAATAACTTGTAAAAATTATAAAAAAATGAGTTTGTTAACTTACTTGAAGGTTTAGGGAGTTTGGATGATGAAAATCCTACTAATCCTTGAGTTTCTATTTCAAAACTCCAACAAGGATGACTAAATGAACAAGTTTACACTTAGATCTTGTAAAATTTGTTGTTCTTGCTTCTTGGATCACCTAGGTCGATTCATGCAATGAGAGAAATGAGAGAAAGAGTTTTCTTGAGCTAGTTAAATTATTAGTGATAAAATGGATGAAAAAGGTGTAATATATACTTAGGAGACAAATGTTTGGTAAGCATTAAAGTGAGTTGGTGAGTGTTTAGCTCATTAGGAGGCTAGGAGGAGGGGGGCCGGTTATGAAAGGAGGAAAATGGGGAGTTATGTTGGGTAATTATTTAGGGAGTTAGTGGTAAGATTGTGTAGTATTTGGTTAGTTTTAGGTGTAATCGGGTACCGGGTTTACTAGAAATAAATTTTATTGAAGTTATTCGGGACATAATAAAGTCGTAAAAATTGTAAAAGTTTGTCGGGTACAAGTACGGAGAGTTCGGGTGATTATTGTTTAATTTTTGTGAAAACCGTCGTTATTAAGTTAGACGTACGATACGTAATAATTAAATTTCCAAAATACCGGGTAAATTAATATTATAATTTTTATATTATTAAAATAAATATAAAAATATATTGGGATAATAGTCGGGAGTGTCGGACATGTTAGTCACATTTATAGTTCGCGTATTAGTGTTTATTTAAAATAAACATACGTAAATCGTTAATTATACCAAAAGTATTAATTTGAATATCCTACGAGTGGAATAGTATGCAAGTGCCATAATGATGATATGCGGACTATTTCTAGTCTGTACGAAGTGTCCCAATGATAATGCATGAATTTGCTCATGAACCAATATGGTTACGCGAAAATGAATACTCGTAAACTAAATTTACGATGACATGAGTAATGCACATGAATAGTGTATTTCTTCCGGAAATGAATAGTGTCAAGTGAATAGTAAAATTTCTGAACGCTTCTCAGAATGTCAAATTGACCTCGAAAACGATGAATAGTGATCGATGAATAGTAAATGATGAATAGTAACTTGTGAATAGTAAATTGTCGAGGTTTGAAAAATGACCGGAAATTACGAGTTGTGACAGTCTTCCCTTCTAACAGGAACTTCGTCCCGAAGTTCAGTTTGTGTTGGTCTCTAGAGTGGTATTGGTGAAAAGATGATGATATTTATTGTGTAAGCTACTGAGCTCTAATGGAAGTTCAAGTCTGTAGGCCACTAGGCCCATACTGTCTGAATCTCGGGTTTATCTTCCCAAATTTTTCTTAACGGTATCATGCCTTTCCTAGGCAGAACTTTCAACATCATCCTGCCATTAACTTGAAATTCTAAGGGTTTACAACTTATCAAACTTGTAACTGATTCTTGATTTGTAGGAAATTCCTGGTTATTTCATGAATGCTTACTGGACTAGTGAGTTAGGCTTTTTCCGAATTTCGATCCGTCCTTGGATGTTGGCACTTCGACCATAGAGTGCTTCAAATGGTGTAGTCTCTAAGCTCGTGTGGTAACTATGGTTATAAAGGAATCTGATTTATGGCAAATGGTTAATCCAACCATTTCTAGAGTCAACCACTCATGCTCTGAGCATATCTTCCTATGTTTGAATCGTTCTCTAATTCTGACCATTGGTCTGTAGATGATAGGTGGTGTAGTTCCAAAGGAATCTTAATGAAATCGCTAGGAGTTTGCGGTGATAAAAGATAGAATATTCATTAGATCGGAATTCGTTAATAGTACATGAAACTTATATGATAGAACGTAGAATTAAACACAAAAGAAATACAACACAAAAGAGTTTAGGCTTTAGTTTATTTTTAAGGTAGAAGTTCTTGGTTCTTGAACAATGTTGTCGTCCTCAGCGTTGTTGATGTGTGGACCATTTTCTCCTCCGATGACCTAGGCTCTCCCACGAGCCCTTCCACCTTGGTTCCTTTTCTCTAGGTTTCCTTGTTTTGGGCATTCATTCCTGTAATGGCCTATTTCTCCACAGCCAAAACATGTCACTGAGGGTTTCTGTTCTTTGGTAATGATTGGAAATTTGCATTCCCAAGTTGCATGACCAACCTTCTTATAGTTGCCACATGGATTAAGACAAGGTCCATGGTTATGATGATTCTGACACTTGTTGCATTTAGGTAGAGTACCCTGGTAACCTTTCTTTTCACTTGGCTTCACAACGTAGGCCCTAACCACTTCATGTTGTTTGTTTGACTGCCATACTTGATCGTCTCCTTGGTTGTCATCCCTTTTCCTCTTGTTTTCGTTGTTGTTGTTGACAGTAGTTTCTTGCTTCATCACTTGAGCCATAAGCTTTTGAGACATTCTGATAGCTTCCTCCAGCGTGTCTGATTTAGAAGCAATTACGTTCCCACTTATATTGCACGGTAGTCCACCAATTTTCTAGCAGCTTTTCGTTATCTGGGACCATAGTTGGACATAGCACCGCCAACTCCTGAAACCTTCGGATATATGCCTCGATATCATTACCTGCTATCACTAGCTTATAAAACTCTGTTTCCAACTTCTGCACCTCAGTACGAGGGCGAAACTTATCAGTCATCAATTTCTTGAATTGCTCCCAGGTGAGCTTGTAGGCATTTTCCATACCCATCGGTTGAGCATAAGAATTCCACCATGACATAGCTTCATCCAAAAGCATGCCAGTAGCGAATTTTACCTTGCTGCCATCAGGACAGTTGCACATGAGGAACACATTCTCAGTCTTTTCGAACCAGCGAATCAAAGCAACCGCTCCTTCAGTGCCCTTAAACTTGATGGGATCACTAACCTTAAAATTCTTCCAAGTACATTCGCGCTTATTATCAGATTGTCCATCTGTCCCTGTCTGTAAAGCGGCCTCAACAGCCCTTGCAGTTACCTCAGCTCTCTCGATCTCTAGAGCTTCAGCAATACTATCCTTAACCAATTTCCGAATAGCAGCAGGTGTCATAGTTGGAGTAGCTTTAACTTTCCTTGGCGGCATAGCTCTTCAAAACGAGAAAAGAAGGGTGAGACATAATTAAGACGTTTCCTAGTAGTAGATGTTCGAGAGTGGGTTATTATAGAACGAAAGGTTGATGTTGCAATATGACGAGTTGACGTGGTTCGAGTGGTTTTGTGATATCCTGAGATTTCTGTTGAGTTTTAAATGGTCATAGTATACCTAGGGATTTTCCTTATATATGGTATGGGAAGTCTTTCCTAGGGAGGTCATTGATAATATCCACTTATCAATATTGGGAGTAATGAGTGATGAGTGACATAGGAACTATGTAGTGTCAGCTAATTCCTATATATATATATATGGGGGTGGGAAAGGAAATGATAGTGATGGTGAGAAGGGAAAAGACTGTGACAGCTGCAACATAATGAGATTGTGATGAAAGTAAGTACGCACACATGAATGAAACATTTGGAAATTGGGTAGAGAATTTAATCCAGACAAAATTTTATTATAACCATTCTCAGTCTTGCAAAATTCACTTCTGAGTCGGACATAGGTAGTCAGCCTATGTCCCACTATCCTGGGTTGAATATAGGTGACTAGTCTATTTTCCACCGAGGTTCCATGAATTTTGAAATACTCAGTTCAGTTATACTAATACTATGTCCTTCACAAATACCAAGACGTTCAGAAAGACTAAGGCAGGTGACCAAACTAGAGGTCGATTGGTGAAACTATGCAAGGAAAAACATAATGCGGTGACATATACGATACATGAGCATGCTTATATGAAAGACAATGATAGTAATCACTAGAATAAGTGAATATAATATACCAGATAATGAGACACAAATCTCATCACCTAAGTCAGCAACAAACCACAAGTGAGGCATCATCTTGGCAGGCAGGCATGTGACGGTCATAGGGTTAAGTTTTTCGTAAAAGTAGTTATAGTCTAGGTTTTAAAAACACTTAGTTCGCTATAGCCAAAGCTCTGATACCAATCTGTCACACCCCCAAAATCGGGTCCAGCGGAAGCATACGTGTAGCTGGGGTGTAACTCAATTGGTATTACAACACAAGTTCAAAAATGGCTTTCACTTTACTTATTTAAAATAAAATCGTTTAACCAAAAATATTGAATTTACATCGTTAAAAGCAGTGCGGAAGTAAGCCCTTAAAATAGTTTAAAACGGTTCCCAAATGAATAATCAGAGTCTTCTATGACCATGCCATGCCCTGCCAAAACCTCCTGTAGCGTGCCATTGCTTAATACCTGAAAATACATGCTAAAGTGTCAACACGAGGTTGGTGAGTTCATAGAGTTTGTTTAACAAATAATGCCTATAGAGAAAATGATCGCCCAGCAAAGGCATTGTAAATCCACTCAGTTGCAAGTCCCGCCATAAGAGACTTATAACCTGTGTGTTTACAACCCACTGCCAAATATGTTAAAGTCTACGTGAACATAAGTAATATTGGTATCCAAATTCCCAGATAAACATAGCAAAACGGCTATATAAATAAAATAATTCAGTCAATGAGGTTATCTAAACAATACTGACAATGTCGCCAGATAAATAATACTGACAATGTCGCCAGATAAACAATACTGACAATGTCGCCAGATAAACAATTATGACAATGTGGTCATGTAAACAAGGATAATCAATCCCATGAAATACAAGAAAATCAAACATACCAATGAATGCAGGTGGTTAAATATACCAAAGAAATACCGGTAGTCAAGCATACTAATGAAGTGCAGGTGATCAAATATATATTTAGATAAAGCTGGGAATATTTGAGAAATCAACCAGGTAAAACAAGTAATGCGTTTTAAGTAAAACGAGCATGTATTCTCCCCCAAAGAGTTTATAAAACAATTAAAATAGTAGGGGCTATGACTCACCTGGAGCGATAGCTATGATGACAAAAATGGATACACTGAAATGAGGCACGATCTCTAACCGCAACCTAATATGAGTAATAACGATCTACTTTAGATCATGACGTGATGAAATGAATGCACGTGCACATGATGCCTATACCACTCGTAACTTGGAAATACTAGTTATTGTCAAAGTAAAATAGTTTCCATACTTAGGAAAAATAAGTCCAATTGGAGTTATAAAAACTTGTCGCAACATATATCGTATAAAAATGTTAGCGTTATATTTCCTCATATCGAAAACCTTAAAATAACGTCGTTAAGTCGTATAAATATTCTTTTGGGTCATACGTATTCATTTGTTAAGAATATAGTCCTTAGTAACATTTCTAGAAAATATATCATTTAGTGCGTAAGTTATTATTTTTATTTGTGACCATATATATATATATATATAGTTTGACAATGTTAAAACGGGTATAACTTGGTCGTTTTAAGCTCGTTTTCCTTGTTCTTTATATCCACGGATTCGTTTTTGTACATACTAGTATATTTTTGATAACTCGGCTCCTCTAGGTTACGTTTAACACCTCTTTTGGTCCGTCGAAAACTGCCAATCAGCATGCAGTTTTTATAAGAAATAGTTTTCGTCGTTAAATTTGCAAAAATCATATCTCCTTCGTTATAAGCTCGTTTTAATCCGTTCTTTCGCCTAAAGTTTCGTTTTTGAAAGTATTTTCTAAATCTTTGGTCAAAACTTAACCACCATCTACTGATTTTCCCACGAATTTAAAATAGGGACAGTAGGTATTTCTATTGTTTCAAAAATCATTTCTAGGGTTCTAATCTAGTTCCATCTTCAATCAAACCACTTTCAATCACCACAAAACTAGTCTAATCCCACCATACACCTTCTTAGGGTGTCAGGGGTCCTTAAACATCA
Source organism: Artemisia argyi (assembly GCA_030686995.1). Taxonomy (NCBI): domain Eukaryota; kingdom Viridiplantae; phylum Streptophyta; class Magnoliopsida; order Asterales; family Asteraceae; genus Artemisia; species Artemisia argyi. The sequence goes on from CM060708.1 coordinate 68,980,575, forward strand.
TCAATCCACTAGGTCTAACAAAGGTTTCTCATGTGTTCATTTCTAGGGCTCAAGGTTAAATATATACAAAATAGAGTGGTATAAATCATTATGTGCATGAGTTCTTGTAAGAAAAGTATATAACCATAGTAATAACTTGTAAAAATTATAAAAAAATGAGTTTGTTAACTTACTTGAAGGTTTAGGGAGTTTGGATGATGAAAATCCTACTAATCCTTGAGTTTCTATTTCAAAACTCCAACAAGGATGACTAAATGAACAAGTTTACACTTAGATCTTGTAAAATTTGTTGTTCTTGCTTCTTGGATCACCTAGGTCGATTCATGCAATGAGAGAAATGAGAGAAAGAGTTTTCTTGAGCTAGTTAAATTATTAGTGATAAAATGGATGAAAAAGGTGTAATATATACTTAGGAGACAAATGTTTGGTAAGCATTAAAGTGAGTAGGTGAGTGTTTAGCTCATTAGGAGGCTAGGAGGAGGGGGGGCCGGTTATGAAAGGAGGAAAATGGGGAGTTATGTTGGGTAATTATTTAGGGAGTTAGTGGTAAGATTGTGTAGTATTTGGTTAGTTTTAGGTGTAATCGGGTACCGGGTTTACTAGAAATAAATTTTATTGAAGTTATTCTGGACATAATAAAGTCGTAAAAATTGTAAAAGTATGTCGGGTACAAGTACGGAGAGTTCGGGTGATTATTGTTTAATTTTTGTGAAAACCGTCGTTATTAAGTTAGACGTACGATACGTAATAATTAAATTTCCAAAATACCGGGTAAATTAATATTATAATTTTTATATTATTAAAATGAATATAAAAATATATTGGGATAATAGTCGGGAGTGTCGGACATGTTAGTCACTTTTATAGTTCGCGTATTAGTGTTTATTTAAAATAAACACACGTAAATCGTTAATTATACCAAAAGTATTAATTTGAATATCCTACGAGTGGAATAGTATGCAAGTGCCATAATGATGATATGCGGACTATTTCTAGTCCGTACGAAGTGTCCCAATGATAATGCATGAATTTGCTCAAGAACCAATACGGTTACGCGAAAATGAATACTCGTAAACTAAATTTACGATGACATGAGTAATGCACATGAATAGTGTATTTCTTCCGGAAATGAATAGTGTCAAGTGAATAGTAAAATTTCTGAACGCTTCTTAGAATGTCGAACTGACCTCGAAAACGATGAATAGTGATCGATGAATAGTAACTTGTGAATAGTAAATTGTCGAGGTTTGAAAAATGACCGGAAATTACGAGTTGTGACATAGTTAGATTCAAGGAAGAGAACGATTAGATTTCTTACCAAATGCCCTATAAGATTGAACAATATCGCCTCTTATCAAACATAGAAAAGGAACACAAACAAGCGGTTTACTATAGGAATGATGAGGATAGACGTAGAGGAGTAGAATATGTCATGAATAGAATACTTGGTTTCTACAAGGAATGTTTGCTACTAGGTCCGGAATACAAAACTAATATTGGAGATGACCTAGAGAATGAGACCAACGATGAGGTCACGTAATTACCCATGACCTTGAGTCTAGCTTCAAGACTCGTAAAATAAAGAAAAGCGCTTCTTGGGAGGCAACCCATGTTTTGTGTGATTTTTATTTGTTTGATTGTTATTTGTTTCCATATGCATGCTTTATTTTTAAAAGTATTTTGCAAAAGATAAGTGTAAAGGGAAACCCCAAATTTGTTTTAAGTACGAAATTGATCATGATTCTCCATAATATTAAATGAACATGTGTATTAGTATTTGTTAGAGTCAAATGCTTGTATCGAGTCATAATGATGTTTTGCAGGATTTTCCAGGAAGTAGGACATAAGTTTTTCCATAAATTTTCCGGAAACTTAACATAAAGATTTCTGCAGTTCACTTCTGACGGCGTCATGTGTAAAATTCTGGAAATTTTGCGAGTTTTGTTTTTATAACGGAGTCTTAAGGTTTTTGTTAATTCTTTAGTTTTATAAACTCTAGGAAATCTGCAAACATTCATTCCACAAGCATTATATCTTAATTTGCTTTCTAGGACTTGTTAGTAATATAGATTGCCGCCGATTTTATGCGAGGTTGTCTTGTTTGTTTTCTCAGGTTTAACAGGTTATGTATGACAAGAAGATGATTTATTTTTCGGGAAGGGAAGCTTTGAATGTTCATTTTCTTGGAGGAAGATCTAACCTTGTTGACACACTATCCACACCGAACGAATCAGGGGAGTATTTGATTTCATTCTTTTACCTATTTCACTTTTACATTCTTCAATTAAACATTTGGGACAATGTTCATCCTAAGTGTAAGGGGAGGGTAAATGATGATACCTTATAGGATACAATTGCACATGAGTTTGTTTGTTCGATGGTTGGTGTGTAATAAAACTGAGAGAAATACTTGTTAGTGTAATTTTAGCGCCAAATTTAAATTTTTTTACAACATTTAGGAGTGAAACTTTAGCCTTAGCAAGCGTCTCATGGATAGGAGTTGTATGACTAGCACAAAACCGTACTATTCAGAAAAATTTTCCACCCAAATATGTAAGGTTCGCCTTTAGATTTGATAGGAAAAGCAGTCATTATTAGTGCTTATGAGTGTACCGGTAGCATTTAGATTCTAGAACCTGCGTTAGTGATGCATCCCGAGACTGCTAGTGAGACTACATTCGTGTAGTAGAATTTACTACATGATAAGAGGCATTAGGATCACCCTTGTGTTAGACCCGTATCATAATTACTTGACCATTTAAGTCATATTACTTGGCTAGTAAAGTCAACTAATTTTTCCCACACCTTAGCGTTGTACTCATTTTTAGTACACGAAACCCCTAGTACACCTCTCCGATCCTATCTTTTCGTTTCTAACTTTAAGCATCTTACTTAAAGGAAGAATTAGTTACAACCCACTTAAATGTACACCCAAATCGCCTTAGCCTTCCGTGTATGCACTCATCTTTAGTGCATTATTGTTATTTGTTTAAACCCTTAGTTAATTATCTAATTGATTACATGGTTGGTAAGTAGAGTCATATCTTGTACATATTGTTTTGGGACGATTGGGACTCATGGGTAAAGTACTTGTGTTATGGAGTAATGGGGAAGAACATCATTTATTACCCCCATATGTGCGTTAATCTTAAAAGTACTACAAGTGTTTTGATTATCTTGATTCGAGTCATTAGATTAGTTTATTTTAAAGTATGTAAAAATTCAAGTGTAAAGGGAATGTACATTCCCTATGATGTATTATTTTAGATGGTAGAGTAAGAGTGTATGCAAAATAAAAATATAAAAAAAAATAATAATAAAAAAAATCGAAAAAATAAGAAAAAAGAAAAAAAAATGAGAAAAGAGAAAAAACATACGGACTACCATCCCGTTTCATTCTATGTTTGTTTTATGTTTTTGTAATTTTTCATTTATTAGCTTGTTACAATTGCATGGATGACGGGTTATATTCCTTAATACTAGTCGAAGGGCCGTGTACAATATTCCCAAACTCTATAAGCTCCTACTTCACTCCTATGTCGATCCGACTAAAAGCTCCTAACATGGGATCATTAGAATTCACTTATGCATTAAATACAACCAAAAATCGCAGTACACCTCCGATCATGTTTCTTAAGACGTTCAAGCAAGTTACCAATGGAATTCTGCTAGTTTTCTTAAGCCTAACATCGAATACAATCATCCACAAAAATTATAAGCAAGCAATCAACCAATAATCAACATCTAGGTTTTACTACATCTAAGCAAACACAATAAAAACCTAGCCTAGCATGTTAAAAGAAAGACAAACATAAGATAGAATCAAACAACACATAGACATATTGAATGATTATTGGAATACATATCTTTATTCAAACATGGATGAAAGAAGGGTTTGAAACCCTTACAATATGATGAAAATTCGACCTAGGATTTGTGGTGAAGTTCCTCCTAATGTTCCACTCTTTTACAATGAAAAATTGGAAAAATATATATAGAGAATACATCCTGACGGTGTCACGTTATAGGGTCTGACGCCGTCAACTCGCCGCCAATATAAAATTCGTATTGCCTAGATCCAGTCTTGACGCCTTCATGTAAAAATATACTCTGGGCCGTCACTTGTAACTCAATCCTGACGGCCTTAGTGACGCCGTCAGGCCAAATACACTAAAATGTTCTGGGCCGTCACGTGTATTTTCCATTTCCACCTCTTTTTGCCACTCTTGACGCCTTCATGTGTGAAGCCTTGACGTCGTCAGGTACTGTTCCCAGCAAGGATTTTGAGACTTTGCCGTTTTCTTCACTTTTATACTCCAAAAACGTCCAAAGTTCTTCCTTTTCCAGATTTCACCTCAAAAGTACCTAAAATGACAAAAGGAACGATTTAGGGCAGTAATTGATCAAATAATCACTAATTCGGGCTTAAATGACCCCTTAAAAGCGATACACTTTTCGCCTCATCAAATACCCTTACACTTGAGATTTGTTTGTCCTCAAGCAAATGTGCTTTTATTCTAATCAAAATACAAGTTAGGGGTCATTTAACACTAATATAAATGTAATTACAACAAATAATCGTTCCACTAAAAACCAAAAACAGGCACGGAGGTAATACACTAGCACCTCACAAATAGTGTTTAGATACTCACATCTGTCGGGTGTAATAAAGTATATATCACAATATGGAAATTGAAAACATCTCTCACTACCTGTCATAGCAAATAGATTACCATAGGCTTGGGAAAGGATCAAACCTCCACCACCTGGCGTAAGCACCTAGGATAAACTATCAAAGAGGTCTTTTAAAGGGTTATAACGTTAGGTGTAGGGATATGGAAAACAAGGTTTTGTTGGATAAAGGCAATATTTACTGGTGGCGAGTTAATCATTGGTAGTGTGGGGTTTGCACCAGGCTTTACCTCTCAAGGGATCTTGAGAAGCTTACAACCCCCACCAGGCAGTGTACCTGATCGAATTAGTATAGTATAATGACAAGTACCGGGGGATTGATCGTTCAGCTAGGAATAGTGTCGCTAGGATTAGAAAACCTAAAGACTAGGTCTAGAGATGAGGGATGATTCTTTTTTGTATTTTTATAATTTTTAGAAAGCAGATTAAAATCTCGGGTTTGAAAGATTTGGGCGGAATTAGTTGCTAGTCAACTAACCCAATACTAAAGATGCAATCAAAATAAAATACTAGAAATGAAAATAAACTATATTAAACTAAAGTTGTGAGCAATATGTGGGAGAAATGTGTTTACTTGGATTTCACAACTCCCTAGATATCTTTTAAACATTAATTACTTGTTATAGTTGCGTGGATGACGGATTGTATTCCTTAATACTATTCATGGGGTGGCGTACTTACTTCCCCAATCCTATGAGTGCCTACTTCACTCCTATGTCAAGCCGGCTAAGAAGCTCCTAACATGGGATCATTAGAATTTACTCATGCATTAAATACAACCAATAAAACCTAGTACACATCGGTTCATGTTTCCTAAGACGTTCAAGCATGTTACACAATGGAGATCTGCCAGTTTTCTTAAGCCTAACATTGAAATCATTCATCCAATACAACCATAAACAAGTAATCAACACATAATTAACATCTAGGTTTCATTAGATCCAAGCAAACACAAGATAGATCTAGCCTAGCATGTTGAAATTAAGACAAGCACAAGATATAGACAACCAACACATAGACATATTGATTGAATTAAGAGAAGACTTATCTCAATAGCACATGAAAGGATTCAAGGGGTGAAAACCCTTGAAAATACTGTAAAATACGAGTTAGGGTTTACAAAGTTTGGCCCTAGGGTTTTTCCACACAAGTTCCTCCCTAATGAATGAAAAATAGAAAACTATATATAGAGTTTAGAAGGTGACGGCGCCAAGAACAAACGTCTGACGCCGTCATTTCACCGTCAAATAGTTCCTCGGACAGCCTAGATCTGGGTCTGACGCCGTCATGTATACACCTTATGCAGGCCGTCACAAAATTAACTCTTGACGCCCTTCTTGTGACGCCGTCAGGTTTGTACTGGGTCGTCACCACTTTTACTCTTGACGCCGTTATGATTTTCCTCTTGACGTCGTCAGGTACTGTTCTCAGCATAGAAAATTAAGTCTTTGGCGTTTTCTTCACTTTTATGCTCCAAAAACGTCCGAATTGCTTCCTTTTCCAGATTTCACTCCCAAAGTACCTAAAATCACAAAAGGAACGATTTAGGGTAATATTTGATCAAATAAATTCAATTCCGGGCTTAAATGACCCCCTAAAAGTGGTTCGTTTTTTGCCTCATCAATTATCTTGGTTAATTACATGTACAATATGGTGTTGCTAAGCCAAGACTCGACTCGACTTAAGCTAATAAATCAAAAATAACAAAAACTTAAAACAAACATAGAATGAAACGGGATGGTAGTCCGTATGTTTTTCTCTTTCTTTTTCTATTTTTTTTCTTTTTCTTGATTTTTTCGATTTTTTTTTTTTTTTTTTTTTTCATACACTCTTACCCTACCAACCAAAATAATACATCATAGGGAATTTGCATTCCCCTTACACTTGAATTTTACATACTTTACAATAAACTACTCTAATGACTCGAATTAATATAATCAAAACACTTGGAGTAATTTTTAAGATTAACGCACATATGGGGGTAATAATTTGATGTTCTTCCCCATTACTCCATAACACTAGTACTTTACCCATGAGTCCCAATCGTTCCAAGACAATATGTACAAGATATAACTCGACTTAGCAACCATGTAATCAATTAGATAATTAACTAAGGGTTTAAACAAATAACAATAATGCACTAAAGATGAGTGCATACAAGGAAGGCTAAGGTGATTTGGTTGCACATTTTGGTGGGTTGTAAACAAATTCTTCCTTTAAGTAAAATGCTTAAAGTTAGAAACGAAAAGATTGGCTCGGAGGGGTGTACTAGGGGTATCGTGTACTAAAAATGAGTACAACGCTAAGGTGTGGGAAAAATTAACTGACTTTGTTAGTCAAGTAATATGACTTAAATGGTCAAGTAATTATGATACGGGTTTAACACAAGGGTGATCCTAATGCCTCTTATCATGTTGTAAATCCTACTACACGAATGTAGTCTCACTAGCGGTCTCGGGATGCATCATTAACGCAAGTTCTAGAATCTAAGTACTACCGGTACACTCATAAGCACTAATAATGAAAATTTTTTAAGTGGAACGGTTTTGTGCTAGTCATACAACTCCTGTCTATGAGACACTTGTTAAGGCTAAAGTTTCACTCCTAAATGTTCTAAAAAAATTTAATTTGGCACTAAAATTGCCCTAACAAATATTTCTCTTAGTTTTATTACACACATACTATTAAACAAACAAACTCAAGTGCAATTGTATCCTATAAGGTATCATCATTTACCCTCCCCTTATACTTAAGATGAACATTGTCCCCAATGTTTAATTAAAGGATGTAAAAGTAAAGCAGGTAAAAGAGTGAAAACAAATACTCTCCCGATTCGTTCGGTGTGGATAGTGTGTCAACAAGGTTAGATCTTCCTCCAAGAAAATGAACGTTGAAAGCTTCCCTCTAGAAATATAAATCATCTTCTTGTTATATATAACCTGTTAAACCTGAGAAAACAATCAAGGCAAACCTCGCGAAAAATCGGCGGCAATCTATATATACTAAAAAATCCTAGAAAACAATTTAAGATATAATGCTTGTGGAATGAATGTTTGCAGATTTCCTGTAGTTTATAAAATTAAAGAATCAACAAAAACTTTAAGACTCCGGTTTAAAAAAAACTCGCAAAATTTTTCAGAATTTTAGTACCTGACGCTGTCAGGTTGTAAATCCTAACGCCGTCAGGTTGTAACTCCTGACGCCATCAGAATGTTCCTGGAAAAATCTTATGTTAAGTTTCCGGAAAATTTCTGGAAAAACTTATGCCTTATTGATGAGGCAAAAAATGAACCATTTTTAGGGGGTCATTTTAGCCCGGATTTGAATTTATTTGATTAAATATTGCCCTAAATTGTTCCTTTTATCATTTTAGGTACTTTAGGAGTGAATTCTGAAAAAGGAAGCATTTTGGACGTTTTTGGAGCATATAAGTGAAGAAAACGGCAAAGTCTTAATTTTTCTTGCTGGGAACAGAACCTGACGGCGTCACTTGTTTCTTCATGATGGCGTCAAGAGCAATGCAAGAGGTGGAAGTGGATAAAGTCCGTGACGGTCCAGGGAGTTTTGTACTAAGGACATGACGGCGTCACCATAGGCCGTCAGGGTCCAAATGTTAGTGACGGCCCAGAGCAACTTTACACATGACGGCGTCAAAACTGGATCTAGGCAATCCGATTTCATTATAGGCGGTGAGTTGACGGCGTCAGAATTTCCTTCTTGACGCCGTCACCATGTAAAATCTATATATAGTTTTGCAATTTTCATTCATTAGTGTGTAACTTTTAGGGTGTAACTTTGGAGACAAACCCTAGTCCGATTTTCACAGCTTTTTCAAGGGTTTTTGTGGATATAAATAAATAACTAAAAACGTTATTCATATCTTTCGATATCTCTATGTTTTGATAATCACAAAACGAAAACCCTTCAAACCAAAGATCATACCGTAAACAAGTATTTAGTAGTAAATATTCACTTTCACCATCTAATCACTTAAGGTATGAATAAACATAGTGTTTAATGCATTACAAGATCAAAGGGGTATCTAATTAATAACTACAAAATTTATTTTAATATATAAACTTATTATATATTTTTGAAAAACACTTTTGGTAATAAAGAAAAATGTTTTAATCATACTTAATATATGAATTCAAATTTTTAACCCAAATCAGTTAGTTTTTCACCAATTAAACTTTCCCCACTAAAAGACAGGATTTCTGGCCGTTACAGCTGGGCGGCCCCCTTAATTATTAGGGGTAGTCCCCTTAATTTTAAGGGGACCGGCCATGATTTAAGGGGACCGGCACGCTCCAGTTGCCAGAAATCTTTTCCTATAAATACCACCTTAAATCTGGAATTTTTCCCCACCTTTTTGCACAAAAACTTTCTGTTTCAAACCTCCATTTCCATCTTAAAAATCCTTTGATCATATAATTCATAAGCCTTTGTTTCCAAGTGATTCAAAGCCTCATCCACTCAAGTGCAAAGAGAAGAATACTTCTATTTATCAAGACTATAAGTATTACAACTTAGTATCATCTTGCTATCTAAATTGTTTGATCATTTCATCTTGTATATTATTCATTCTTTGGTGAATATAGTGTATACATTGGTTAGCTAGATTTAGAGATAGGATTTAGATTTATTGAAGGTGTGAAGTGGTACTAGAAGTGAAGAAGTAGAGATGCATAGGATTAGTGGTAGAAGAAATAAGAAGTGGTAGTATATTGAAGTAGAGATTAGTTGTGAAGACAAAGAAGTTGAAGCCTTGAAGTTGAAAAGACCTTGAAGCCTAGAAGTCGTGAAGAAGTATATATCTTGGAGTAGTGGATAGAACTAAGTAGTGAAGGTGTGAAGAAACAAGTAGCGTGAAGAAGAAGAGTTAGGAAGTAGAAAGGTGTGAAGAAGATAGGTGTGAAGTAGAAAGGTGTGAAGAAGTTGTGTAAAAGTTGTGATTGAGTTGTGACGAAGTTGTGGTGTGAAATTTGGTGTGTAAGGTTTTCTCCGCCATAAGGGAGGTTATTGATCTAGTGAAGAAAACTCTCGAGTAGGTGACTCGGGGAGTGGAGTAGGGCAAGGAAGGTGTCCTTGTAGCCGAACCACTATAAATCCTTTGTCTCTCGGTTTGATCTTTCCATCTCTCACTCTTTGATTATTTACTTGTTAGCATTTCATACATAATTATAATTGCTTGTGTTGTGCATATATTGATTTCACATAAAGATCAAACTAGGATTCTTTCATAACATTAATTTTATAAAAACAAACCAAGTACATAAATTCTTATTAAAACACATATACATATATATGCTTATGTATGATATATGAAATTGTAAATTTTTTTCTAACATTATATATAAGTAGTGTTTATACGAAAATCGTAAATAAACTAGTATCTATATTTTTGCATTAAAGTGTTTTAAAATTTACGTCTATTCTTTAGAAGCAAACTTTTATAAAACAAATAAAACGAAAAAGACGTAAAATTATTCAACCCCCCCCCCCTTCTAGTTTTCCACAATTGGTATCAGAGCCAGGTTTAGCAAGATTTTTAAAATATATTGTATTTTAAAACTTGTAACGATCTATGGAATTTGAAAAATATCTAGAAGGGGAATTTACGCAAAAACCACCATTATTTGAAAATGATCATTTTCTTGAATGGAAAAATAAATTTGAAAATTATGTGAAATCAATAGATCTTGATCTTTGGCATATCATTTCAATTGGTGATCTTCAACCAACCAAAATGGATTTTGAAAATCAACATAATAATCTTCAAACAAAGATTGATAAAAATACTAAAGCTAAACTAGTTATTTTCAAAACTCTACCAAGAGTTGAATATGAAAGAGTATTCTCTTGTAAAACGGCAAATGATATTTGGAAATGTCTTTTAAAGTTTCACCAAGAGAAATGTAAAACCAAATATGATAAACTTGATGTTACACAAGAATTAGTCACTCTAGAAAATTTGATAGATAAATATTTAGTTGAAATAAACACATGTACTACTAGTTCAAATGTGATCATTGAAGGTATCAATAACAAAGAAGATGATGAAAACATGGATTGTGAAGATTTACAAACAAATGTAAATACAAGTATTGATGGCAAGGATTACATGCTCCAAGATCCAAGCGGAACTACAAATAAAACATGGAGCGACATGGACGATGAAATTGATCACCGTATAGCATGTGAAGAATGTACAACTACAAATGAGGTACAATCTGAAACTAAACATTTTTGCTATGATCAATTTATATTAGAATTTTCAAAATTGGAAAACAACTTCAAACATTTTTGCAACATTGACTCAAAAATGATTCTTAAAAATGAATCTTCAATATCCGTTAAAAATAACTTTGAAAAGGAAATAATCTTAGAAGATAAAATGTCTAGACTTGAAAGTAATATTGAAATTGATCTTGAATGTAAAAATTGTCAAGACTACAAACATGAAATTAAAATGGAAAATGAAAAAGCAAAAATATTAGCCAAATTCGAAAATAGTTCTAAATCTTTAAAATATTTACTTAACATTCAAAAGTCATTTTATGATAAAACCGGTTTAGGATTTACTGCAAATGATCCTTTAACAAATATATCAAAACAAATAAAATTTGTTAAATCTAGTGGAGAAATTTAGAATTAATATCATTTACATTCATTATTTATTACTCTAGTCAAGAAAGTCATTGTTTGTTAGTTAAAAACAAACTATTGATGAATTCTTGTACTTCTCGGCGACATCCTCATCATGTGCATTCAAATGCAATGGATGTTCCCAACTTACCATCTCGGACCCATGAGAATCTGGGTACCAAGCTCTTTGTCATGTTTAGGTAATTAACGAACGAATGGAATACTACTTTTTGGAACGCTCACTTTGCATTCTTACATTTGATGACTATTGGTTCCTATCACTCTGATTCACATTCTACACACGATTTGCATATGACGCTGTTGCGGCCATTCATTGTTTCGGCGTTTTGTTCTTCACTTTTGGAGTATTGATTTTATGGTGAGTTCGTTACTACCTCAAGACGAAGGATTCAAGTATAACCATTCTTGATCTACACGACTTGTGATGATTGTTGTGATCGATTAAGTATTTCGGATCAAGCCTCCTTGATCTTTATTGCGTTGGGATTTTACTTTGCTACTTCGACATGCTTTGGGCAAACTTTTAAGATGTCTTCTAACACTCTCATGCCCACTCTTAAAGAAAAGCTGGACCTGAGGTAAGTTTTCTTTTCAAAAACTTGTCAATATCACATTATATTAGAGTATGCTTTAATTAGTATATTAATATGATTAAATTTATAGATTGCCATGTTTTTAGATCATTAATACTAATATATGTATGCATGATATTAGGCTAGTTAACCCTCTTGTTGTTAAGTCTATTACCATTCTTCTTATTCTTCATTCATATTGAAAATCATCTATGATCTATAGTAGAATACTTACTATTTGGACTAAATGACTATTCTAGTTGCATTAATATATGTGCTATAATTAAGACTAGTTAGCTTTTAATATTATGATGAGTTTAGTATATATATATATACATGTGTTAATCTTGTATCTATAGATGATTTACTTTATCCCTCTCAATTATATTGCATTAAGATCATTAGGGGTGCGTTTGGTATGCCGGGAGGAATGACAATGGGTATGAGTTTGATAGTACTCAACTATGAAAGTTCCATTCCCCACTCACTAGCCATATATGGAGTATGGAAAATAATGGACTTTCATAGTCATAGTTGTGGGTCCAGACACCCTAAACAAACACCAACTATCACTTTCATAGTGATAGTTGATTCCCAGGAATGGGTACCAAACGCACCCTAGAATCTACCATCACTCATCCATGTCTTTAGTTGCCATTAAAGATGATTATATGTGACAATGGGCTCAACTGATTCTCTTGAGTATGATAAGTTTCTATTTCAAATCCTTCACTTGTAATTTCTTGCTATCAAAATTAAAATATCATGTTTAAAACCTCTCGCTTTGAATAATAATCTTTCAAATATCTATCTCATTTTTCTTCAAACAACATGTTTTACTATAAGCTACCATAACTTTATTTTAATCAAAATCAAGATTTGAAATTTTTTTTTTCCAAATTGTCAACATGTTATGAAGCAAAACTCAATCCATTTCATTCTAATGCACACTTGAATCTATTTCAAAGCATTGTTGAATAAAACTAAAAACATTTTATTAAAAACATATTTGATTATCTCACATGTGTCATACACTTCTCTAGAAATGACACTCAAAATTTAATCAAATCATTTCATGAGAATCATGGTTTGCCCATATGGATCTTGTTTGTAACAAGTCTTGAAGCCATATAATCATATCTTCCTACTTGTTACTTGTAAGCACTCATCAATATGTTTGCATTGGCCTACATATTATCATTTTCATATAGTTGCATATTTAACTAGTATGCTTTATTGCTTCCTTAGTTGTTTAACTTAATTGGCCAATAAGTAGATTGCATGTGTATTAGAATTTACTTGTCTACTTTACTTATTTTTACAAGATTCTCTACATTTATGAATAGTATACCCTATATTGCCTCAAAAAGTTGAACTTACTTGTATCCAAACCCAAAATCACAAACTTTCTGAAAATTTTCTGCCAAAAACCCATTTCTGGTAGTCTAGGATTCACTAGATGGGCGGCCCCCTTAATTATATAACGCGGCCCCCTTAATGACTAAGGGGACCGGCCCCTAATTAAGGGGACCGGCCATCTGATGGTCGAGGTTACTGTTTTCTTTATCACTTTTTGACCCATTTCACCGTATACTTCCCAAAATTCACAAACATATTTTGTCCCATACTATCCCTCAAAATTTACCTTCCTAAACCACATTTCTCATACACTATAAATACCCTCTTCCCATCATTAATGCATCACATCCAAAAATGTCATCTCCCAACAACCAAAAACCCAAGATTTCAAGAACCGCAAGGATCTTCGTCAAGCCCGTTTGGAGGAGGAAACTTGATTCTTGTCATAACTCAAGTGATGTTGTTCCAAGTCAACCAACAACTAAACCTTAAACACACACTAATGACTCATCTCACAACCTATCATCCACTCATGCCCTCATTAATGCTCCTTCATGTGATGAGCATGTTCAATCCCAAAATAACAATCCCAATCTCTCAATCAATACTTCACATGTTGCTCATTTAACAAAAATACCATCCACTCATGAAGAACCTCTTCCACCCATATCATGTTTTCATGATTACCCAAGCTCAATCATGTCTCCACCACCAAGAGTACCACCACTACATCCCTCAATCTCAAATGCCATTCCCATGTTGCATGTTCAAACCTTCACCCAAGACAACTATCATGTTCCTCCACCATCACCTTCCTCCGAACACTTGAAGTTCGTTGAGGAGCTAAAAGAGGCTCATGAGCTTAGTGCTCTTTTAGCATTACATCTTGCTCAACGCAATTTGGATCCACCCCAATCAAGCTCAACATCATCACCACACAACATAAACCAAATTGAGAAGCATGTTAACAATTGCCCTTGTTGCATCTTCCTTCAACAACAAATCATTGCATTGAATGAGCACTTTACTTGGATTGAGTATCTTCTTACTAGATCTCAACAAACATCATCACTTGAACAACATCAAAACCCTCAATCAACAAACCCAACTTCAAATCCACCACCTCTAAGCTCCACATCTCCAAACTCACCAACATCCATGCAACCAAAAGTTTACCTCCATTAAGCCACCAACATGATCCCCATTCACCATTCTTACCCAAGCATTTTATATGCTTATGTTTCTCATTTTCAAATAAAACACCTCCACCATTTTGGGATGCAAGAAAGTTTGATGACACTCTTTGTTGGCATAATAGGATATTCTACTTAGTTTAGAATTCTATCATCATGGCTTATGTAACAATGATTATGGAGTTGACATAATCATTTTCTATTAATGAATGATTTAATATGTGTTTCAAATTCTCTTTTGCCATGTTTATTATTAGTTGCTATTATGCTATATGTATTTGCTTGTGCCATGCTTGTGCCTCTAATATTTTTCTTGCAAGAATTCCATAACTCGAACCCTTGGTGCCCTCAAACGAGGGGGAGCATACATCAAGGGGGAGCTTTCATCTTATCGGCTTAAACCTTTTTGATTCTACAAAAAGGGGGAGAAGTTAATATAAACTCACTAAATACTTGTCAAAAAATTAATTTTTGGATTTAATGAGTTTAGGTTTTGTAATCATCAAAAAGGGGGAGATTGTTGATATAAATAAATGACTAAAAACGTTATTCATATCTTTCGATATCTCTATATTTTGATAATCACAAAACGAAAACCCATCAAACCAAAGATCATGACGTAAACAAGTATTTAGTAGTAAATATTCACTTTCACCATCTAATCACTTAAGGTATGAATAAACATAGTGTTTAATGCATTATAAGATCAAAGGGGTATTTAGTTAATTACTACAAAATTTATTTTAATATATAAACTTATTATATATTTTTGAAAAACACTTTTGGTAATAAAGAAAAATGTTTTAATCATACTTAATATATGAATTCAAATTTTTAACCAAAATCAGTTAGTTTTTCACCAAATAAACTTTCCCCACTAAAAGACAGGATTTCTGGCCGTTACAGCTGGGCGGCCCCCTTAATTATAAGGGGCGGTCCCCTTAATTTTAAGGGGACCGGCCATGATTTAAGGGGACCGGCACGCTCCAGTTGTCAGAAATCTTTGCCTATAAATACCACCTTAAATCTAGAATTTTTCCCCACCTTTTTGCACAAAAACTTTCTGTTTCAAACCTTCATTTCCATCTTAAAAATCCTTTGATCATATAATTCATAAGCCTTTGTTTCCAAGTGATTCAAAGCCTCATCCACTCAAGTGCAAAGGGAAGAATACTTCTATTTATCAAGACTAGAAGTATTACAACTTAGTATCATCTTGCTATCTAAGTTGTTTGATCATTTCACCTTGTATATCATTCATTCTTTGGTGAATATAGTGTATACATTGGTTAGCTAGATTTAGATATAGGATTTAGATTTATTGAAGGTGTGAAGTGGTACTAGAGGTGAAGAAGTAGAGCTGCATAGGATTAGTGGTAGAAGAAATAAGAAGTGGTAGTATATTGAAGTAGAGATTAGTTGTGAAGACAAAGAAGTTGAAGCCTTGAAGTTGAAAAGACCTTGAAGCCTAGAAGTCGGGACGAAGTATATATCTTGGAGTAGTGGATAGAACTAAGTAGTGAAGGTGTGAAGAAACAAGTAGCGTGAAGAAGAAGAGTTAGGAAGTAGAAAGGTGTGAAGAAGATAGGTGTGAAGTAGAAATGTGTGAAGTAGTATTGGTGTGAAGTAGATTGGTGTGAAGAAGTTGTGTAAAAGTTGTGATTGAGTTGTGACGAAGTTGTGGTGTGAAATTTGGTGTGTAAGGTTTTCTCCGCCATAAGGGAGGTTATTGATCTAGTGAAGAAAACTCTCGAGTAGGTGACTCGGGGAGTGGAGTAGGGCAAGGAAGGTGTCCTTGTAGCCGAACCACTATAAATCCTTTGTCTCTCGGTTTGATCTTTCCATCTCTCACTCTTTGATTATTTACTTGTTAGCATTTCATACATAATTATAATTGCTTGTGTTGTGCATATATTGATTTCACATAAAGATCAAACTAGGATTCTTTCATAACATTAATTTTATAAAAACAAACCAAGTACATAAATTCTTATTAAAATACATATACATATATATGCTTATGTATGATATATGAAATTGTAAATTCTTTCCCAACATTATATATAAGTAGTGTTTATACGAAAATCGTAAATAAACTAGTATCTATATTTTTGCATTAAAGTGTTTTGAAATTTACATCTATTCTTTAGAAGCAAACTTTTATAAAACAAATAAAACGAAAAAGACGTAAAACTATTCAACCCCCCCTTCTAGTTTTCCACAGATTTTACCCTTATGTTCAATTGAGATAAGTACTCTTTCAATTCAATCAATATGTCTATGTGTTGCTTGAATATATCTTACACTTGTCTTCAATTTAACATGCTTGGCTAGATCTCTTGTATGTTTGCTTAGATGTAGTGAAATCTAGATGTTAATTATGGGTTGATTGTTTGTTTATAGTTGTTACGGATGATTGTATTCGATGTTAGGCTTAAGAAAACTGGCAGACTTCCAATGGTAACATGTTTGAACGTCTTAAGAAACATGATCAGAGGTGTACTATGATTTTTGGATGTATTTAATGCGTAGGAGAATTCTAATAATCCCATGTTAGGAGCTTCTAACGGCTCGACATAGGAGTGAAGTAGGATCCTATAAAGTTAGGGAATATTTACACGGCCCTACGACTAGTATTAAGGAATACGACCCGTCATCCATGCAATTGTAACAAACTATCAACCTGTAAAAGATATCTAGGGAGTAATGAAACCTAAGTAGACACAACTTTCCCTATCATTGTTTACACCAAATTAGTTTAATTAAATTTTCATTTATGTCATTTTATTTTGATTGCATTTTAGTTAATTGGGTTAGTTGGCTAGCAACTAATTTCGCCCCTTCTTCCAAAAACCCGAGATTTTAATTGCTTTCATAAAATATAAAAATACAAAAAAAAATTATCTCTCACCTCTAGACCTAGTTTTTAGGCTTTCTAATCCTAGCGACACTATTCCTGAGTTGAACGATCAATCCCCCGGTACTTGTCACTATACTATACTACAACGATCAGGTACACTGCCTGGTGGGGGTTGTAAGCTTCTCGAGATCCCTCGAGAGGTAAAGCCTGGTGCGATTCCCATGTATCACTTATTTGCTGGAAAATGCTGCAAAACATCATTATGACTCGATACAAGCATGTGACTCTAACAAATACTAATATACATGCTCATTTAATATTGTAGTGAATCATGCTTATTTTCGTTCTTATAAACAAATTTTGATTTCCCTTACGCTTAGCTTTTGCAAAATACCTTTATATGTAATTAAGGCGAAGTTAAAAACAAAATAAAGCATTTTCACAATTTACTTTGAAACATGATCTACCAACAATAAAAATAAAACACGCATACGGAAACAAATAAAATCAAACAAACAAAAATCAAACAAATAAAAACACACAAAGCATGGGTTGCCTCCCAAGAAGCGCTTTTCTTTATTAACGAGTCTTGTAGCTAGACTCAAGGTCACGGGCAATTACGTGACCTCGCCATTGGTCACATTCTCTAGGTCATCCTCAATCTTAGTTTTGTATTCCAGACCCGATTATAAATGTTCTTTATAAAGATCAACCACCTTTTTCTCAATTGCTCCTATAATCCTTTTGGCAAATTCCCTATCAACTTTGTATTTTGGCCCTAGAGTTAAGCAATCCTTATAGAAAAGGCTCCTCTTCTCCCATACATAGTTCATGCCCTTTTTCTTATCCTCTTCATTGATGTCCTCAAAAGCACTAATGTTATCCACATCAAATCGAGGCACAAAACGAAATTCCTTCATTCTATTAGGCATCCTATATGTGATGCTATCAGTTTCGCTAGTAAATCGGATCGTCCCTTCTATCCCATCATATTCTAACTTGGACTCATCAACAAATGGCTTACCTAATACAACATGGGATAAGCGACAATCTATAACACTAGCTGAGTCCTCAACAACTATAAAGTCAATGATATAAGTAAAGTTCCCAACGAAGACATGTAAACCTTTAATTCTCCAGACAAAATTACAAATTCTCCCGACAAAATTTATACCCAATCATACATGGTATCTTAACATTCTTAAGATCACCTCTCTTAATCTTAGGGTCAATTCTAGCAAAAGGAGGCCGAGGATTATCAACAAGATTATTATAGTACGCAGTTTCCTCCATAGTGGGATATAGATTGAAATAATCATCATGTTTTGGATCTATCTCCCATTCCTTAAGTTCCTTCACATCCTCAACAACAACCTCAAAATCATTAGATCCTAGGTCCTCATTTGAATACAATGCGGTCGCTAGGTCACTAAATGCACGATCAAGCTCAACATTAATCAACCTATTAAGTTCCCTAAGTTCCCTAATCTCATTCCCAATCTGTTCACGCAACAAAGCAACTTCACTAGGGGAAAGGGGTGGATTCGCGTTTTCCATAATGGCCAACGGAATAGTCAATGAACTGAATTTACTAACAAAGGCACGAATAAAAAGATAGACTAAAGAAAACCTAAAAATAAAAATAAAAATCTTACTAGAAAGGAATCTAGCAAGTAGACCTAATAAAAAGAAATTCTAACCTAGACAATAACTATTCCCCGGGCTGCGGCGCCAAAAACTTGATACGCGGGATTGCGCCCTCGCAACAGGTTTTACCTCTCAAGGGATCTTGAGAAGCTTGCAATCCCCGCCAGGCAGTGTACCTGATCGTTTTAGTATAGTATAGTGACAAGTACTGGGGGATTGATCGTTCAACTCAGGAATACTGTCGCTAGGATTAGAAAGCCTACTAAACTAGGTCTAGAGGTGAGGGATGATTCTTTTTGTATTTTTATATTTTATGAAAAGCAAGTAAAATCTCAGGTTTTGAAGGAGTGGGCAGAATTAGTTGCTAGTCAACTAACCCAATTAACTACAGATGCAATCAAAATAAAATAAAAAGAAACGAAATTAAACTAATGTGGTGGAAACAATAATGAGAGAAAATGTGTTTACATAGATTTCATTACTCCCTAGACATCTTTTACCGGTTGATTAGCTTGTTACAATTGCATGGATGACGGGTTCTATTCCTTAATACTAGTCGTAGGGCTATGTACAATATTCCCTAACTCTTTAAGCTCCTACTTCACTCCTATGTCGAGCCGACTAAAAGCTCCTAACATGGGATCATTAGAATTCACTTATGCATTAAATACAACCAAAAATCATAGTACACCTCCGATCATGTTTCTTAAGACGTTCAAGCAAGTTACCAATAGAAGTCTGCCAGTTTTCTTAAGCCTAACATCGAATACAATCATCCGCAACAATTATAAGCAAACAATCAACCAATAATCAACATCTAGGTTTCACTACATCTAAGCAAACACAATAAAAACCTAGCCTAGCATGTTAAAAGAAAGACAAGCATAATATAGAATCAAACAACACGTAGACATATTGAATGATTATGGAAGACTTATCTTTATTCAAACATGGATGAAAGAAGGGTTTGAAACCCTTACAATATGATGAAAATTCGACCTAGGGTTTGTGGTGAAGTTCCTCCTAATGTTCCACTCTTTTACAATGAAAAATTGGAAAAATATATATAGAGAATACATCCTGACGGCATCACGTTATAGGGTCTGACGTCGTCAACTCGCCGCCAATATAAAATTCGTATTGCCTATATCCAGTCTTGACACCTTCATGTAGAAATATACTCTGGGCCGTCACTTGTAACTCAATCCTGACGGCCTTGGTGACGCCGTCAGGCCAAATACACTAAAAATGTTCTGGGCCGTCACGTGTATTTTCCACTTCCACCTCTTTTGCCACTCTTGACGCCGTCATGTGTGAAGCCTTGACATCGTCAGGTACTATTCCCAGCAAGGATTTTGAGACTTTGCCGTTTTCTTCACTTTTATGCTCCAAAAATGTCCAAAATACTTCCTTTTCCAGATTTCTCCTCAAAAGTACCTAAAATGACAAACGGAACGATTTAGGGCACTAATTGATCAAATAATCACAAATTCGGGCTTAAATGACCCCCTAAAAGCGGTATACTTTTCGCCTCATCAGTGATCAGGTCTGATGGATAGTTTCAAGATGGCTTGGTATCTCCTGTGGAGTTGTTGGGAGTGTATTGGTGATAATGGTAAGGAGGTTGTTATTGGCTGGATTATTTTCATCTGTTATGTTACCATTTTTGTCTTGGATGATGGTTTCATGTGGAAGGTGTATGTTAGGAAGCTCAGGTTCTGTATGCTGACGCATAGAAGTCTCAGGCTTTGGACTGGGCCATTGGTGCTTGATTGGATTAGTCTCTGGGCTGTGATTGCTACTAATTGGATTAAGTTCTTCCTTGCTAGCCATTTGTTATGTAATATTTCTAGTTAGTGTAGTGTTTTGTTGTTTTTAGCTTTATTCCCAAAACATGTGTTGGGAATGTCATTTAAACTAACTCATATGGGTTTGTCCATATAAGTCTTTTGTATTTTTTGGCTTAATATATTTGCTGGGGATTGTCCCTTTTTCCTAAAAAAATTGATTTTACCCAGGAGCTATATGAATTCTTTTGAAAATAAGCTTTAGATATTGTCCAAACAATCAAGCAAATTCCCTTGTATTTGTATCCATAATATTAAACACCACTACTCTTTTAGAGCAGAGGGTACCGTCATGCCAAACTTCTGGTGTCGTTCTCTAAAATTACGGTTACGTCAGCAAAACACCAGAAATCATTTAGCACCACATTTTGTGCCGTTATCGTTGACACCAGAAAATGTGGTGACGTTCTCCAATTTTTTATTTTTTACTTTTATTTACACAATTAGAAATATATAAAATTAAAACTAAAACACATTAGATTAACTAGAAATTTAATTATAAAACACATTATAATTAAATAAGGACTAACGATGTAAACAAAATAAGGACTAACGGTGCAAGAAAAACACTAACAAGAGCAAATAATGTAAATGTATAAAACAACAAGGTTTAAAGTGAATATATATATATATATATATATATATATATATATATATATATATATATATATATATATATATATATATATATATATATATATTATTAAACTATTCTATTTTTAAATAATTAACTTAATCGGAAGTTATCCGCGTACGTCGTGACACGTTCAATTAATTCAACCGCGACTAGACTATGTCCAGTCAACACTTTCTATGCAACATTGTTTTCTTACAATCCTATGTTAAAAAGTCATAATTTACTTTGATTCAAATTATTACACTCTGAACATTTTTTTTTCACCTCTGTCTATATTTAACTATTTAATTTTAATTATTATTACTTTTTTAATAAATAATATTACTTTTATTATTTATTGTTATTACCTTATTAATTACAAAAATTTAATCGTGTAAACTTTCCTCGCGATCAACACAGGACTATGATAAGTCTATGTGTCCAATATACTCTATTTTCACCAATAGTCATATTTTATATGAACTATTGCCACTTTGTATTTTATTTTATTTTACGTAAACTTTATAATTTTTACGTATTACAAATATTTGAACCTTCGTTATTAGGTTTTAACAATATATACGCACTTCATTAAACTTATCACTCATCTAATATAATTAGTTACAGTTTATTGATAAGTCTTAACATTTTTATAAGTATTATATTTTTATGTTGCCCAATTTTAAGTTTCGTGACTTAAGGGCTTAACATTAGTAATTACCGGGACCAAACTACACTCCGTAAACATAAAGTGGTATAAAAATAACTACACATATTATCCACCTCAAGTAGAGGTGGCGTTTTATTAAGGCTAGAAAAGCCACATGGCCTTAAGATAAGAACACTTTCACCATAAGATAACACATGTATAACACCTCATGCTTACTTTCACCAAATTATATCACTAGCTTATCACTTCACAAATTACATGCAAACTTGGTCCATTCTTTTTCTTGGCTCCATGGTTGCCGTACAACATAAATCACTCATCACCATCATCCATTAAATTTTACACTACAAGTTATACTACAAAAGTGAAGGCCTAAGTGAACTCTACAAAGTTCAAGTATTGTTTTGGTGATTCCATGGTTATATTAGGAGATATACAAAGTGTTAGAGGCTGAAGTTAAGGTCATTCTTTGATGATTAACAATGGTTAGAATCAAGTGGTGAAAAGACAAGAAAAGGACTAAAGACTAGAAGGATTAAGGGTTGATTTGTAGTTGTCCTTGAAATTGTTGTTTTCATCATCACCTTGTAAGATATATTTATTTTCATTATTTTCCTTCAATTTAGTTGTAATAGACTACTGGAATTCTATGTATTTTTATGGTGTAATAGTGATTTTGTAAGTATTTGGCATTGTACATAAAGTTTTAATCATGAAAACAAGTCTAAACAAGCCCAAGTAGGTTGTATGAATCTGAAATTTACAGCAGCCCCAAAGAATGACTAAACTGATCATCTCAGTAAACTTTGAGGTTAAGACAATATGATAAGCCTGTAGAGATATGTCTTGTGGTCATTTCGCCGGGTGGCGCACCTCATAACTCGTCCCGATGAGTAAATGAGAGCCAAAATGGCAAAAGGTGTCAAAATCTGCACACTAGATTTCATTTAGAAAAAGCTCATAGTTCTGGTCATTTCTGGAGCTCGAACCAGCTTTATGAAATGTAGGAAACATCTAGAATTAAACGTAGCCGAAAACCTCACCTCAATCGGGGTTGTAGAACTCTACTTATGGTCATTTTGTGGGACTACTGTGAGCTGCCAAACTTTCTGCATTGAACTAGGAATTTGAACTTGTAATTTCATTTGTGATATGATATAATTAAGACTATAGACCACTAAAAATAGATGATACATCGTTTGGGACATAAGAAACAAGTCAAAATAGTTATGGGATTGAAATAATGTATTGACCAAGTCGGGACAACTATATATCTAAAAACCGAAACACGACCAATAAGTATTAATAGGAACCATTTGACCACATAGACATAAACCAAAGTGGAAGACCCACTATTTGAAGAATAGACTAAATAAGACTTTAAACATAATATTTACGGAATAGGTGAAATATTAAAAGAGACATCAACCCGACTCTAGGATAACTTATTAATAGGACTTGTTACTATTTTTGATAAAAACCAAACTTTTATACTTTTGTGAACTTACAAAAATATGTACAATGTCAAGAGTATATAAATACTTTCATAAAATTTATTTGGTACTCTCTCGTTAAACATCTAAGACGCGACTATTATATTTTTTTCTTAGGTCGTGCTGATTCCTTATCGTTGTGCTATACTTCCATATACCGTTCTGCCATACTTTCTGGCACCGTTGTGTTACTTTCATCCCTACAGTCTACGGTGAGTTTATAGCCCCACCTTTTACTCGTTTAACTGTTTACAAACTCCGGCAGGGAGATACATGCTACTTATTTTTACTATGATCACAATTGTTTGAAAACTGTATTCTGAACTGAATGTATTATTGACACTAAGTACTACTATTGCCATGAAGTCCCCACATCATGAATCGTTAATCACTAGGAGTAGTGAGCGCGAATATTGTGAATAGATCTATTGGGATTGAACTCCCCCATCCGGGTAGGATGCACTATATTTGAGGTCTCTAGGTGCTTGGCAAGGCACCTACTGGGACAAATTTACATACATATTTCTTAAGGCATCGATGTCATGAGCTTAGTGTAATAATACGTTTTATGGGCGTATAACAACGTAGCCCATCATTTTCTTAAATTGAATTATATTGTGATCAACTTCTTATTATATAAACTCTATGGATTCACTCAACCTTTGTGTTGACTTTTTAGCATGTTTTATCTCAGGTCTCTTTTAGCTGGCATGTGAAGGCGCACGGATATTTTTGAAGACAATGCATCATTATCATTCGATAAATCTTTTAATCTTGTAAGTTTTATAAATTTGTGGGACCTTTTTGTAAACTCTGATGTTTTATTTAATCGAATGATAAATTATTTCAAAATGTCTCATTTAGAGTCGTTTTATATATCTTGTAAAACCTCGCAAATATCCTTATAATTAATAAACGTTTAATTATATAGTAATCTCTGTCATTATTGTGATCACCATTTTTACGGGGAAATTTAAAATTTTCTTAGTATATTAAAATGGTCACGATTACGATATTGCAAAATTCACCAAACAACAAAATAAGTTCTCGACACAATTAACAAAATATTTACAATTCATTAATCCTAATTAACAAACTAATTACAAAAACCAAACGGGCCTTTGATCTTCCCTAAGCCTAACTGGCCCAAATACTTAACCCATTTTATTTCTAAATACTTCATATAAGTCGACCAACCATGCTCCAAATCACCTCGCGTATTCCAAATTCTTACACACGACCCCCAATATTTTTACACCATCTCATTAAACACCTAGCCAAATAATAGTGTGTCAAATCCCAAGTTCATTGGACGATGTTTGATACATTTTTAAGAGGCAAAGTGATCGAACCATAATCAACCCAATCGATTCATATAATATTCAAAACTTAACCGTTTTGATTCCCGTTTGTTCCTACGTGTTCCTAATAATATTTCTAAGATGATTTTATGTTCAAATGTCAAAGAGGATCAGTTGTATGCAAGTGGTATACGATTTGGTAAATCGTATACATAGAAACATTGTTGGTCGACATAGAGCATGAATCACCAAGACAATTCCCACATTTCTTGCACTCACATTCCTTAGTTTAGTAATATATAATCCATACTAGAGCCTATGTTACTGACATGGAATAGTGCATGAGGTTTCTTAGAAATCTTTCCCACATAGGTGTATCAAATGGCACCATATATACGTTCCATGCATGCACTTGCTTCTCCCCATTCTCATACTCTCTCAAATATTTATTTCCTCCTAAAAATCACTCTTACAAGCTAGAAATCAATTGCAATATTGTTTGGAAGCAAGAAAAGGGATATCGGGTGTAATATATACGTATAACGTTTGGGTTATACGTTAGACGAGATTTTCTTGTGTTCCATCCTTTCACTCTCGATTCTCTATTATCTCAAAGGTGTTGTAAGTTGTTTCCTACTCGTTTTCATCAAGTTCACACGTTAAACATATCACATGCATCATGTTCATTTTTATTCAATCTTATATAAGCTTTATATATATTTTTACGTACGTATATATTTGTAGCAACACTAAACGTGACTAGCCTCTATCTTGGAAGGCCTTAGAGTCACGTAGCACACATAATTCACTTTAGTATCATCGTTACATGCATCACACAAACCTATTTTGAACCATGTTTCACACGTACAAAAATCACTTAAACACTTAGTAATATTTTTAAGATTTTCAAATATATAAACAATACAAACATGTTACAAACCACTCGTATATCATTAAATTTCACTTAACGAGAGTATCATATTTTTACTCGACCTAATAGACCACCTAGAAAACTACCAATTTCATTTATACAACATGTAAAAATAATCACGTTTCGACACCCAAATCAGTTCATTTTGAATCGACAAAATCAAGAATTTTTCAAAACTTAGTTAGTTAATAAAACTAATTATGTTCGAGTGGGCTTATTCAAGGCCCAACAAGAAATTAAGAACCGTAAACCCACTGGGCCCATATGAAATATTTTTAGAATCATAAAAATAACCCAAAGCCAGGCCCAAAACATTTTCCATGCCCTCGCCTCCAAAAATCTTAACGGGCTTTTAGTTTGGCTCGTTAAGGCCCATAAGCTAGAAAAATAAGCTTTTAATCAAATAAGCAGTTAAAATAAGCTTATTACAAACTTAAAAAGCCACGGAAAATTTTACAAAATTTTTATAATCATTTTTGTAATTTTGGACTAAAAATGTAACGCGACGACACTTAGGAGGACTAAAACTGTCAAGGACTGAAAAGTAGGGACTGAAAATGTAAAAACAGAATTTATAGGATAAAACTTGATATTATTTAATATTCGAAGCTTAGAATGTTATTTTGGACAAGTAGTGGACTATAACTGTAAATTAGATACGAAAAGGACTAACGGTGTAACGCTAACGTCGTTAGTATAAAAAGTGTAAAAATGGGAAAAGGACAAGGACTAAACATAATCTATTTGACATTCTTATTTTATTTTCTATTGTACGCTAACCATCACGTCAAATGCATTTTTACTACGTTTTATTTATATATTATTTATTTTTACGTTAATAATATATATAACGATATTTCAAAAGTTAATATTTTTACTTGCGAATAAAAAGGTAAAACTTCGATGGATAAGTTAAATAAAGTATTTTATCATATCATTGCATGGCATAGTAATTTCACTGCACATCATCTATTCGTCATAACGAATAAATATTATTCGTTATTCGTTCGTATTTACCAAATAGTATTTGGTCAAATTCTCAGATAAATTTATTTATCAGGTTCCGTATTAAAGACGTTTCTATAATCATTCCCATAAATCTCATCCTACTTTACTTTTCATCATTTCCGTATCAATCCAGGTGAGTCATAGCCCCATTTCCACTACTTGTTTTTAACTCATTGGGGGAGATACATGCTTACATATACTTTGATAAATTGATAAGTATATGGATAAAATACATGATTCAAATCAATTTCCTAATTGATATTTATTTAATATGGTTTGTGATTTCCAATACTTGTTTTTAACTCATTGGGGGAGATACATGCTTACATATACTTTGATAAATTGATAAGTATATGAATAAAATACATGATTCAAATCAATTTCCTAATTAATATTTATTTAATATGGTTTGTGATTTAAGATGTGATATATACAATACTTGACGAAATACTTAATTGAAATACTGATACTCATATGATAAAACTTCCAATTTGATTATTGTGGTATGTGATATATATATTATACTGATGAATTACTTGACTGAAATACTGATACTCATATGATAATGTTTCTAATTCGATTATTGTGGTATGTGATATACATGTGTTACTGGCGAAATACTTAAACTGAATTACTGATACTCAGACGATAATATTCCCAAACTGATTACTGTGGTATGATACTTGATTACATGATGTTATTCTGAATGATCCCATTATTATCTTGATATTGCCTAAGTTACCTTATCGCCATAAAGTCCCTCAATCATGAGCCATTAATCACTGTTATGTGAGCGCGAATATAGTGAACAGCTTCGAAACCTGTTAAGGATTGACCTCCTGTCCCACTAATACTTGACGGAATGCCATTTGCAAATGGTTAGTCGTATTAGTCGTGATACACTATATTTGAGTAAAAATAGGAATTGGCAAATCACCTATTACACGAGGGCGAAATTTATCATTGATTTGATAAAACACCCCTTTTTTTAACGTCTTGCGTGTCATGAGGCTTGGGGCAATATCTATAAGGAAATGTATGTTTTCAACATATATTTAGATACAGTTGTATAGGAATTTGACCATACTTGAATTGTATATCTGATTGAATTAGTATCATGAGTTTCCAGCTCATGTTAGGATTATTGATCCCTTATTTGAATTTGATTGAATATTTATATGATTTATCTGTGATTAAAATCAATATTACCAAATACTTGTTCCATCATTGTTTGTATTTTATCAATACCAAATATTCCTGAAATCTATCAACATAAATGGTTTTCCATAAAACTCTATGAACTCACCAACCTTTGTGTTGACACTTTTAAGCATGTGTATATCAGGTAATTTAACGGAGCAGTACAAGACACGGAGTGGGCATTTATTACTCTGATAAATTAAAATGGTGTAAAAATCAAATTTGTCATTTTTACAAACCTTTATATCTTTTAATAAGATTTTAAATCAAATGGTTTATCTTTTTATCAAAAATAATATTTGAATGACAAATAATTTTCAAAACGTTTCTTTTAAGTCGTTTTATGAGATTATAACTTCGATCCTCCCCGTAACACCCAAATTACTTTTCCGCTGCGACAAACTTAAATTTGGGGGTGTTACATATCTTGTACTGTGAACTAATAGGTAATACCCCGGTGACACAATCTTCCGCTGTGATAATTTTGGGGTGTTACATGAGAAGTGATCAAAACCATACATTTGAGATGCAACGACTTGCATTAGATGCATTTCTATTCATATAGCTGCAACATCTTTCGTTTCGTAAGTTAATTTGATGTATAGATGGTGCAAATTGATTTTGATGATTTCGGCACGTGCAGAGGAACAAAAACCAAGAGAAATTATGAAATGCATCTAATATACGTATATGCATCTGATTAAAAGCTATAAAACACACTATGGTGCGTTATAATGCATCTAAGATTATAGGGATGCATCTAATTTAGGTTGGTGCATCTCGGATTTGTGGTTATAGTTCTTCTTATTCCTTCTTATTTGATCCTAGCTCTCTCTCTCTCTCTCTCTCTCTATATATATATATATATATATATATATATATATATATATATATATATATATATATATATATATATATATATATATATATATATAACAGGAGGCGTTTGAAGAATATGTCACCTCATTGCCCAGTAATTCATTATTAGCCATTTCATCACATTTGTGGCCATGTAAGTAATTTTTAAAATTTATTTATTTTGCATTTTTTTAATTAATTTCGAAAATGGTTTTATTAGACATTTAGACGTGTGGAAATTATGTTTTTTAACCCGAAATAAAAAATGTACATATCAGGAATCGAACCTATGGTTTCTTACTTTGGTTATGACATTCCTTACCACTAGACCAACTTATTTTTTGAGATATATCACCCAAAACAATAAATATAATTATCAAGAGAATATGTATACCGTAAATGTCTATAATTATAATTTTGAATTTTAAATATAATCCATCTATAGTTTTTCAAAAAATTAGGCATTCAGTTTTAATCCATAACAAAATCTCTGCACTTTTTTACCTCTCCAGAAAACCATAATTCATTATGCGTGCATGCAACTCAATATATTAGAACATGTCACAGTACGGAAAACATGATACATATGCTGAGGTAATATGTTTATTCGATACGATTCACATGTTTACAATAATTGTTTCTTGCAATTGTGCTTTGATTATTTGTAGAAACAAGGGGTACTTTTTCTTCAGTTTTTTTCGTTTTGAATTTTAAATATAATCCATCTATAGTTTTTCAAAAAATTAGGCATTCAGTATTAATCCATAACAAAATCTCTGCACTTTTTTACCTCTCCAGAAAACCATAATTCATTATGCGTGCATGCAACTCAATATATTAGAACATGTCACAGTACGGAAAACATGATACATATGCTGAGGTAATATGTTTATTCGATGCGATTCACATGTTTACAATAATTGTTTCTTGCACTTGTGCTTTGATTATTTGTAGAAACAAGGGGTACTTTTTCTTCAGTTTTTTTCGTTTTGAATTTTAAATATAATCCATCTATAGTTTTTCAAAAAATTAGGCATTCAGTATTAATCCATAACCAAATCTCTGCACTTTTTTAACTCTCCAAAAAACCATAATTCATTATGCGTGCATGCAACTCAATATATTAGAACATGTCACAGTACGGAAAACATGATACATATGCTGAGGTAATATGTTTATTCGATGCGATTCACATGTTTACAATAATTGTTTCTTGCACTTGTGCTTTGATTATTTGTAGAAACAAGGGGTACTTTTTCTTCAGTTTTTTTCGTTTTGAATTTTAAATATAATCCATCTATAGTTTTTCAAAAAATTAGGCATTCAGTATTAATCCATAACAAAATCTCTGCACTTTTTTACCTCTCCAAAAAACCATAATTCATTATGCATGCATGCAACTCAATATATTAGAACATGTCACAGTACGGAAAACATGATACATATGCTGAGGTAATATGTTTATTCGATGCGATTCACATGTTTACAATAATTGTTTCTTGCACTTGTGCTTTGATTATTTGTAGAAACAAGGGGTACTTTTTCTTCAGTTTTTTTCGGTCTTCATCTTAATTCGTTTATCAGTTCTTCATATTCATCACACAATATTCAGTCAATCAAGGTACCTTTCGATGATTTCTTTTTTAATAGCATAGATTGGTTTATGTTTAAATAATGCCTTTATTCGCGGTTTTTGCCTCTTGATCTTACAGCAGACATCGAGGTACTTATTAAATTACATTGAGTTCAATATATTTGATTTTTATTCATAAAGTTAGCCGTATCCTTTGATCTTACTATGTCAATTTAGATAAATATATGTTATGATCATCTATTAAAAAAAAATGTGATAGGTTAATTGATTATTATATGCTCCTTCTCGATGATGTGATAATATTTGGTCTTTTTGTTGTAGCAGCTTAAGGAGGATATGAAGATGAGTTATCTGGCACAAGAGCTAATATCTACATACCACTTAGTTCCTCAGACATGGTAATCTTTTACATATATTTTTAGCTATTTGTGTTTTGATGGTACTTTAGTTATGACTTTTTCTTGGTTTAAAAAGAGGTGATTCGGAATGAAACTCTATGTGGGCGTTTCAAGATTAAAAAGCATAAAAGGATTGCAGGCTCTATGTTGGTCAATCAAGATGGTATCTACTATAACTACACTAAAAACGTAACTAATCGATAAATTTGCTTTTATAAGAAGTCGCCCTCTATATTAAAATTTGTTATATCAGTTAAGGGATTGTTTCAAATCTGTTACATCTTCTAAAAAATTAATCATTGCATAATCAGTCACAGTTGGTATACAGAAAATGAATTGAGCGACTCAATAATGGAATTGTGAAAGATGATATGTTTTTGCGTGTCTCTTTGTGAGGATATTAAAACCTATGAAAAAGATGCTTCAGATAAAGAGATAGAAATAATGAGATTAATATAAGCATTGAAAATAATCCGTTTATTCAGAAGGAAATCGACAATGGTTGTGTAAAGGGAGACAATGATGGGTCTTTTATTCCAAGTCGAAAAGGAGGCAAGGAGGTTAATGTGGGCTGTGTATTTGAACAAATCAATCAAATAAAAACAACATATGAATTAGCTTACGTGATTCTTTTTGATGGTCTGGACAACGAGATAGATATCAACAATGAATTTGGACAGCTCAGTCATAGTGCTCTGAAGGATTATTTGCTTTCTGTGTCTCATTTTGATGTTGTTAAGACGCATGAAAGGAGGTTTCAAATCAAGACGTAGCTAGAAGCGATGAAATTGAATTGGGCAATCAAAGTGAATCAGTAATTCAGAAAGAAATCGACAACGGCTCAATCTCTATGCCCTTAACAATGATGTAAACAGAGATGACGAAGAGCCTTTTGTGGCAGATATGGCAGAAGCCGAGGAGGTGAATTTGGGCTATGAGTTTGAGAAAATGAATAAGATGAATATAGTGGATGAATCAGCTTCTGTGATTCTTTTTGATGGTCTAGACAAGAAGCTATATATAGGTATCAAATTGTGAATTGATTGATGATGGGATAATGAAGAAAATATCAGTTTTTGAGGCTCTTCTGATGGAACAGATTCGGATAACAAAACAGACTTCGACTCCGGTATCAAGGGTCAAAGAAGTTTGTACGAATCTGGAGGCAATGATGTATGGGTCAGTTCCAACTAATCTTTTTGACAGTTTAAATGCGAAGGAAGGTGGATACAATAGATAAGGTTGATCCTTTTGTCTGTTGTGAAGAAGTATTGTTCTCTTCAGAAAAAGAGACTAAATCGGGAAAATTTGAAATGGAAGCAAACTGCAACTCCGTCAACAACACTGAAAATGTTCAAAAGGTAATTGATTCCTCTCAGGTACGGTTTGTTAGTATCATATTCTATTGTGTCACCATTGTTATCTCTTGCATGCATATTTTATAATGTGTTCCATTCCTGCAATCTATTTTTTTAGTCATTCATTGAGAAATGTTCATAATATGAAACTGTAGAATTCCCTTGGAAGGGCAAAGAAAAGATGGATCATGGTGGTGGATACTAGCACTCTTTTACATCACGAGTCTTTGAAGCATTTGAAGCTTCTGAAAGGCCATAAACGGACTCAGATTTTCGTACCCAAAATTGGTAATACTTAAATCTCAATTTTTGTTAGTTACGCTGAACATAAATAATTATTATATGGTAGTCATAACTGTGCTGACGGTTTTCTTTGTTGTTGATTGATTTTAGTCCTAAGGTAACTAATGGACCTAAAGAGCCAATATGCTTTCTATAAAAGAAGTAGAGTACATGCTTCTTTAACATTGCAATGGATTGATAAATTAACGGTGATTACAAGCTAGTGGATTCACATGGAGTATGAAATCCTGCACTCTTTGCAAGCAGAAACTAAAGTCCTTCAAAGTGCCCTCCATTTATGGAAAGAATTACTTACGGGAAGACCATTATTCTTAGCAATGGCCTGACGCTGAAGATCAAAGCCATGGAAAAATATGTACATCCTTCCACTCGCCAATCACAACATTTAGTTGCTTCATTTTCTATTTTCTCACAATATTTATACTCATATAGACATTTTACAGGGAGTTATGTGTGAAGAAGCTGGAGAATTTCGTAGGAGCACTAAACTGACCTGGAAGAATTTGAATGCTCAAAGGTGGAGACAATAGGGATGGTGAGAAAAGAGGGATCATACAAAAGTTAGAGCTTTCTTAAACTTGGCATGGTAAGATTAGTTAACATGTGTGGGACCCTTTTATAGGCGAGAAAAAATAAATAAATAAATAAACCCAACACCTTAAAATCGGGCCACAACTTTTTATATCTGGATTGACAAAAATGTTTACCGCTGTATGGTTGATCGGGTTCTTTTACAAGCAGAATCTGAGAAGGATACCGTCTTTCTTTACTTCTATGATTTAAACATGTTCAGTTTCTGTTACAGAGGTTTTAATACTAATATTATTGAGTGATTTAGCACATTATCATGACATACCTGATGTTCTTTTGTAGAAAGCTTATTATGCTCTCTTATGCTTTAACATGCTTATAGAAATTCTCTTATAATCGACCCATAAAAGAACATGAACAGAAAATTGGGAATAAATATAGAAGGTAGTGATCTCAGCTCAATCAGCTGATGCACCTATGTTTGTTGTAGGAACCCACTTACAAATCAAACATGGATATTGTATCCAATGAGAACTGCACGACTAACTGCTTGGCTCCTTTGGCCAATGTATGGTTCTTTTTGGGCTTTTCTGCTATTGACAGGTCTATTTTCCTCTTTTTGATTCGTATTCTTAACCTTTTGTTTTCAGTTTTATCTAACGGCTGTCATGTTCATATCTGTTCGGCTACACAAAAAATTGTCTATGGACCTTCGATGAAGGGTTGGTGTGGTGGTTGTGGTGCTATATTGTCAGTCAAGTAAGACAATATCTTTGATTTGAAACTATTTATTTCTTCTTAGATGAGGTTGCTACAAGTGTGATTCTTTTCTTTATGTGCAGTTCAACGGTTGTATTTGCTGGCATCTTTCGTATCTTTGGCAATGAAGTAGTATAATGCTCAATTCCTTGAAAGCATCAAAGAGGAATGGCTTTTCCCCTTAAGATGGCACAAGAGCATGTTTATGTGATTGCCAAATAGCTTAGCACAATATTGAGGCAAAGATAGTCATATGCTAAACTTGAGCTTGAAAAGAGGCTAAAAAAGGACATAAAGGTAAATTTTATTTTGATATTTTATTATCTTGAATTTAGCTAGAATACTGGTGGTGAGAAGTTAGTTACTTCTGTAAAGTGGATTTAATATAGTATTAAACAAAATGGTGAGGGTGATAAGAAGAATTGGTTGAGTTCTACACAACATTGGTGAAAACAATTAATCATAATTGAATATCTCAATCGAGTTCATTAGATAAAATAACCAAAAAGGTAAAAAGAGACTAACTATATGTATGAACTTATATGTTTGGTATCATCACATAATTATTATGAAAAATATGTGAAGCACTTATATAATAAATCCCAAACACCCATGTTCGATGGATATATCTTGCTTATAATCGTAACTTCATAATCTATACAAAAGATTTGTTTTTAGAATAGGTAAATTTAGTTTTACATAGGAATGATACAAACATAGTTCTGACTCATAGTTTTTTAGTATAGATCATGTTTTTGCATTGGGGAAAAGGTAGTGGGTTGCGTATGATTTGATTGTTATTGCGGAGTCGAGGGAGGTGGTTGCTAATTTGGATAATGGACATATCATTACAACTTTTTTTGTGTGTTTTTTAACGCTTAGTTTGCTATTATTAGTTGGTATCTAGAATGTTAGGTATACAAAACGGCAATGATATGTGTCATATAATGTTTTAATCGAAGAGCTAATTTGATTGTTATTTCGGAGTCAACGGAGGTGGTTGCTAATTTGGTTAATGAGGTTTTGCTTTATCAAGTTAATTAGTATGCTTCAAAGCTATTGTTTTTTTTACTTAGTTTGCTATTATTAGTTGATATCTAGAATGATAGATAATATAAGACAAAATAATAATTTTTAAAGCCAAGATCAGTAATAGCCCGATTTTTGTTTTTAGTCCATGATGTCTAACTTATAATATATTCTATGATGTTGTCTAACTAAAGTTATAAATGTTGCAGTAAAGGATCAAAGTCAAGCACTTAAATGAAATGTGCCGACTGTCAAGGTTCTGAAATGAAGGTGTCAATCAAGAATATTGGCTCATCTATGATTTAGCAAATGCAACATTCATGTAAATAAGTTTGTAAACACAATGGTTATCAAGCTTTATATTTTCTCTAATATTCGATAAATGTTGAAACAAAGACCTTGATAGATCTTCTTGAGTACTCTAGAATCGTTAGTTATGTTAATGTAATCACCAACACACTAATAGACAATCTCTGTAACTTGTATTTTAAAGCGGAAACAAACACAAGTTTTAATACTAAGAACTCTTGATCCTCTATGGATCTTTTAATAATAATGAAAGTGTTTTCTAAAAACGTAACTGAATACATAATCGAGTGTTCCTTTTATACACAAGGAACCCTAAACCGTTTCCCAAGAAACGTATATTCTAAAACTTCTAAAAGATATGCATTATCACTTCCTAAATAAACTCATGCATATCTAACTATATTACATAAAATACGGAAATACTATATCCGCAGAAACAACTAAAACTGAAACTAGACTTCAGCAGAAACTAAACTATAAGTAGAATCTGTGTCTTCAGCAGATTCTTCAGCAGAATTTCCAACACTCCTCCCCTAATCTTGAATTTGACATGGTTAAGTTCAAGATTCTTGATAGATATTTGAAGTTACATACCAAGAGGATTGAAATTACACAGTACCAGCAAATAATCATCATCAGCAGGATCTCTATGATCAGCAAATACTTGAAAGCTCCATTCTTTGCAACAACAAATGACTAAATGTACATCAAAACAAATTAGTTTTATACTATTCTCTTCACATCCAGGTGTGTTAACTCCTGTGAGAGGTGAATCATTGAAAATAATGGATTTGATGTCTCTTTACCAATAGCCATCACTACTGGAGTAGCCAGATGTTTTAAGGTACACTGATAACCACATGATTTTTAGCAAATCATCAGCTATAAATGGATTTAAGATGTCTTTACCTGTAGCCGTTTGCTCAGGACTAGCCAATTATTTTGATGAAAAATCATCTTGGTTAACTGATCACCAAATATGGTTTTCCACTGCCTTTACCACAAGCCATATACATGTGGGCTAGCCAATTATTTGGAATCCATAAAGGAAAAATCCATGGTCAATTGACAACCATTTCAACTCTCAGCAATGAAGCATGGGTGAGTTGATTACCCTATGGTTTTGAGCAAACCATTACAGCTATCAACAGATTTGATGTGTCTTTACCAAAGCTGTACCCTTTGGACTAGCCAACTTTTTGATGGAATAGTCAACATCAGGTAAGTTGATGACCAAAGAATAGTGTGAGGAACACCAAACCTGCATACAATATACACAACACTATACAAAAAAAATGTTAGTTTTTTTTTAATACTAATAAAAAGTAAGAAAAACAAATATACAACATTATACCATCAAACAGAAGCTGCTCTGGAAGTCTTAATTCTTTGTTTGAAGACTTTCACCAAAGATTCTGCAAACAATCTTGCATTACCAACTGGATCAGGAGGAATCTCCAACTTTTGTTGAAGCATTTTCTCCATCAGAGACACTTTCAGAGGATATCTTTTGCCAAGATCCATAATAAGCCTTAGACCAGTTGTAGTTTATAACACATGAACATATGGCATAGGATAAAACTTCCAACTCTGAACTTTCCATCTCTGATTGTTTTTCCATATGTCATAACCAGCACCAGTGGGAGTAGAAGAATCAAACAACACTCTTAGATCACCCAATAAATACAATCCAGACCCTGTAGGAGTATGATTTGCATAATATTTGTGAACCAAATCGTTTAGAGTGACCAAATCCTGATGATCAACAAGATGTAGTATTTCTTGGAGAAATGTAAAGGATATAGAAGTTTTATCCAATCTATAAATGGTATTGATCTGTCCATTTTCAGTTAACTCCCAGTGAACCAAAACATCCCTAGTTGCATCAGGCCAATCATCAGGGGATCCTTCTTTGATAAATGAAGCATCAGAAGCATTCACATCTATTAGTCTTTGTGTGGAATATGAAGTTCTGACTCTAGCCATTCTCTTTGCTCTTCTTCCAGGAATATAAATAGTATCATGAGGTAGAGAAGATGCATCAGGAACTTCAACTTCAGTAGATACACCCTCTGCAGCATCAATTTCCACTGATGGATTATCCAATTGTTCATCAGTAGAATCCTGAGAAGATTCAAGTGCAGCAGATGCATATTGTTCATCCATAGCCTTCCTCATCTGTTTGGCTCTAGCAGCTTGAAGTTCAACCTCTCTTACCTTAATCTCATGAAATCTTGCCAGGTCAGCTTGTTGTTCAGCATCTAACCTTTTAGCAGCCTCTTCACCCAACCTTTCCTCCTCCATTTGTTTCCTGGTTCTCTTTCTAGATGGAGGATCTTCTGCTATTACTTGAGCTGTACCTTTATCCACATAAGATGAAGCAGCAACATGTGGTACATCAGCAGAAGTAGCAGGTAAAGATACCTTTTCAGCAGCAACAGGAATATCCATGTTAACAGATGAACCAGCAGTACCAAGAGTGATAGGAACATTCTTAGAAGCACCCATTCCATCTTTGTCACATCTAGACTTGATTCTATTATACATCTGAATCAATTTGTCATCTGGAAGTGCCCACACTTGTTTCCTAGTCCAAGCATTGTTATATAAAGCACTGCCTTGACTTTTCACATATGTTCTCATGTAATCCCTCTGCTGTGCTTGAGTCATAGGTTTGTCTCTTTTAGCTTTGGCTTTTTGTTCATCTGCTGCTTTCTTCCTCAACTTCATCACTTTCACAATTTTAGAAGCCCAGTCCTTTTTCTCCACCCTATCACCAAGAATTTCTGCAGCTAAATCAGGATTAGCAATCACTTGTTCTCCAATATGCTGCCAATCTGACTCATCAAAATCTTGAGCAGCAGCATCCAATTCTTTCTGTCTTTCAATAGGCAAAGTAGAAACATATCTTTGAGTGACAGACTGGTATGCTGAATCAAACTTGGCTTGTTGTGCCTCGGCCATATCAGAACTCTTCTTATAATCTTCCCATTCTTTGAAGAGTTTTTCTTGTGCAGCTCTTTCTTCGGCTGTAACAATCTCATCTTCAGCCACTTTAGTTCCTTCAGTAAAATCATCATGAGGAACATCCAAATCTTCCATAGGATCATCATTTAATTCTTGAACATCTGAATTAATTATGTTATCAGTAGATCCTTGAGGCTTGAGGGTTTCATTGATGTCATCAGAAGAAACTTGCTTATTCCCAGATGAATGATGAACAGGGGAATTCAAATACTCTTTCCCTGCTACAAAGAATGTATCTCCTGATGCATGAGCTTGATCAGTAGATTTGTCAGCAGTAATAACACTTGGTGATTGTTTCTCCTGAAGAATATCAGTAGCTTCAGCCATCAGTATATCATCACCACTAGACACTTTGGAAGATTCAGCAGCTTTCTTTGCCAAATATTGTCTTCTACTTCTTCTTCTGCTGAATTGAAGTGTTGGCTTAGATGGAAGTACTTCAGCAGATTTAGGGGGAACAACATGAGACTGTCTAGTAACTTCAGCTAGAATTTCAAGAGAATCCAAAATTTCCTCCTGAGGCACTTCAGTAGTATCCAATCCATCCTTACTTTTCTTCTGCTGATTCAACTGGGCCTCCAAATCCTGAACCTTACTTTTCAGCCTTTCAATTTCATTACCAAGAGTAGACTTGGTATCAGCAAGCTCCTTTTGGAGATCA
The DNA here is from genome assembly GCA_030686995.1 of Artemisia argyi. Taxonomy (NCBI): domain Eukaryota; kingdom Viridiplantae; phylum Streptophyta; class Magnoliopsida; order Asterales; family Asteraceae; genus Artemisia; species Artemisia argyi. The sequence continues at coordinate 69,019,460 of CM060708.1, forward strand.
TCAGTCCTTTTCATATACCTGCAAAGTGAATCATATACAGAAGTAAGAGTAATAGGGTCCTCTGCTCTACCAGCTGATTGCTCAGTGGTAAGTAGAGCTTCATTGAACCCAGCAGGAGAAACAGACTCATGTACAACATTAGGAAAGCCTTCATCAAATGGCTCTCTCATAGGGCTAGGTGTAGGTAGTCTAGTGAACTCAGGTTCAAGAGACTGAAATGTATCTTCAAACTCATAAGTTTGCTCAACTGGAGCAACCTGAGATGGTGAAATGGTAGGACTAGGTGACATATGTGCAGGGGAAGGTGGTGGTAGGTCAGTAGAATTAGGTAATGGTTCAGCAGTTGTAGTTGGCTCTTCCTCAATTACCACTGAAGGATTACCATCAGCAGCAACACCAGAAGATGATGGATTACCATCATCAGCAGCATTTTGAGTAGGCACATTACCAGCATCATCACCCTCAGGGCCTCAACTACATTATCATTGTCATGTGGCAACATAGCAGCTAACAGAGGGCGATGTTCCCCATTATAATTTGTTTTCATTGAGGCAAACAACTTAGAACCAAGACTTTTAACAGGTACATGGGTCCTATCTTCAGTGGTTATGTCTAAAATAATTTGCACGAACCTAGGGTACATTAAGAACTTATGCCGTTGTTTATCAATATTTTCTAGCATATTTTCAAAAATAAACTTTGAAAAATTATAAATTAGACCCTTAGAAAGACAAACAATACCACAACCCAATTGTAGAGAGAATTGGTCCCATCCACCACACTTGTTGCTTATACATTGGAGCAGCAAATGCACCAAGTACCTCCACTTAGGACAAAATTGATTCTTGTGCCACTTAGTTGTATCAGTACTTTGATATCCAGCTTCCCTTAGCCCAGCAAGAATCTCTGCAGTGTTGGAGTGAAATACACCATTCTCATCATCTAACTGAAGCTTTGTCCTGATCAAACCTTCTGTCACCACATACTCTACACCTTCAATTACAGCTACAATCTCTGTGTTAGATCTCTTAGCAGCAGATGCCCAAAATTGCTTCACCATTGATTCATAAATCAGATTGGGACAATGTGTCAAAGCATAATGAATCTTTGATCTCTGTAGAAACTCCACCATTAAATCAAATTCTCCATGTCCTTTAGCCTTTTTCAGAATAGCATACTTGTTATGATCTCCTTTTAATTCAAGTTGTGCCATTTGAATGAACTTGCGTGAGACGGTTATGAGTTACTCAAAGAATTATGGGTTTAAATGGAGTAATAAGCGAATAATTTTGTTTAGGAAGAGATATGCGAAGTAGGTTATATTTGGAAGTTCCCCAATCGTGGTCAAAATTATCGGAACTAATTATTGACCAAGTCTGACGTGTAAATTTAAAAACTTCCAAATTCAAAATTACCCTTCAGCAGAAATGAAAGTCAAATCTACTGAGGAATGGTCAACATCAGCAGAAACCAAGCAAATGTAAAAATATCTTCGGTGAATATCTTGATTTTACTGTGCCACCCAACTCGCATTAATTATCATAACGCCTAAACTTAGCTTATTTAATCACCCCAAATAACACTTCTCAATCATCAATTTACCCCAAATCATCTCACAACCCTAATTTTCCAATTAACCTTAATTCAGCACCAAAATCATGTCATCAAAACCAGAGACTTTAGATCAAACTTCCTCTTCTCCCTCTTCTTCATCACCAGAAGAAGATTTACCACCATATCCTTGGGAGCTTTCTGATTCAGACTATGAAAGAGAAATGGAGAGTCGATGGGATGTACATGAAAGACGATGGAATGCACATAAAATGGGTGAACCTAGCCATGTTCCCGTTCCTGCTGAGAGAGAACTTGTCTCTCCCTTCATATTTACCTCTGATGAAGACTCTTCAGAGGAGGAAAATGAAGATCCAACATTTATTCCTCCTTCCACACCAGAGAGATCCCAACCAAGGTCAAGTAAGAGAGATCGATCTCTTCCAACATCACAAAATGTGTTGTTGGATCTTCCTGCTCCAGGACCTGGTCTTTCTTATCAAGAACACAACGGACAGAGCAAGGAGGCAGAGGTTGTACGTAATGGAAAGGAGAAAATGGAGTAGATGATTGAGGAATGTTGCCATGGACAAAAGTTCTTGAGTATTTTCTTGCCTTTGGTACTTGAGCATCTTCATCGTCTTCCTCATCATTTTCTTCCCTTTTTTACCTTCAGCTTCTTCATTGTACTTGTCATAGCCTCAAGTATTTTGTAATAGATGATAGAAGCTAGTAGAACTCGATTAGGCAAATGTATAGGAATGGTCTTTGTAATCCAGTTGGAACTTTGAATATAAGATGTAACTTGTTTCTTTGAATGAATGAAAAGTTCTTCTTCATTAATCAACATTGTATGACCTTCAGTATAATCAACTAATCAGAAGAAACCATGTTCAGTATAGTTGACCACATTCCCTTGAATACAGCTCTTGGTGACTTTCAACATATAACTTACAACATCAGAACTTCTGCAAAACTGACATAAAACATGCAAATATACCAAACAAACTTGCAGACACATTAGTGGGTTAGTGTTAAAAACTCAAAAAGTATACAAATTATATAAATTCTACAAAGTTTACACTCACAATCCTCCCCTGAGGCATATGCCTCCCCTGAGGCTTATGCCTCCCCTTAAACTTTGCATTTAAGGGTTAAGCATACCAATATGGACCACCAAATATTGAAACCTTGGTCCATCAAATGCTTTGGTTAACAAATCTGCCACATTCTCATCTGTGTGAATTTTTACCACTTTAATTAAATGTTTCTCATAAGCATCCCTGATAAAGTGGTGCCTGATTTCAATATGTTTGGTTCTATTATGAAAAACTGGATTTTTAACAATGCAAATTGTACTTTGATTGTCAATGAAAATAGTAGTATTCATAAAATTATACCCATAATCCAGCAATTGATTTTGAATCCATAGAACCTGTCCACAACAATTGGCAGCAGCAACATACTCTGCTTCAGTAGTAGAGGTAGCAACAATGGTCTGTTTCTTGCATTGCCAAGAAATCAGTCTCCTTCCAAGGAATTGACAACCTCCAGTTGTGGATCTTCTATCCATATTGGCACCAGCATAGTCACTATCACTATAAGCTGCTAGCAGAAATGGAGATTCTTTGGGATACCAAAGACCTAATTTGGGTTGGCCTTTCAGGTACTTAAAAATCTTTTTTACAGCATTCAAGTGAGAGGTAAGTGGAGTGACTTGGTGCCTTGAACATGCACTCACAGCAAATGTAATATCAGGTCTTGAGGCAGTCAAATACATTAAAGAACCAATCGTTGACCTGTATAAATGAACATTCACAGGGAGATCAGGATCAATATTGTTCTTTGGTTTGGGAGCCTCATAGGGAGTAGTGGCAGTCCTGACATTCTCCATATCAAACTTTGTCAACATATCCTTTACATACTTCTCCTGATGAATAAAAATACCATCAGGTTTCTGCTAAACCTGTAAACCCAGAAAGAAAGTGAGTTCCCCCATGGCACTCATTTGAAATTCTCCCTTCATCAGTTCCTCAAACTCTCTACACCATGCTTCTTTGGTGGAACCAAAGATAATATCATCCACATAAACCTGCACAAGAATAATATCCCTGGAATCTTTCTTGAGGAATAAAGTCTTGTCAATGGAACCTCTTCTGTATCCATGCTTCAGCAGAAATGTGGAAAGTCTAGCATACCAAGCTCTGGGAGCCTGATGAAGTCCATAGAGAGCTTTGACAACTTTGTACACATATTCAGGATGATCAGGGTCTTCAAATCCCTTGGGTTGAGTCACATAAACCTCCTCTTCAATCTCACCATATAAGAAAGCACCTTTAACATCCATCTGATACACCATAAAGCCCATATATGAGGCATAGGCCAAAAATATCCTAATTGCTTCAACTCTGGCCACTGGTGCAAAGACTTCATCATAGTCAATGCCTTCCTCTTGCCTAAACCCTTGAGCCACTAATCTTGCTTTGTTTTTCACCACAATCCCTCTTGCATCTCTTTTATTCTTCAAAATCCATTTTGTCCCAATGGCATATTTACCATCAGGGAGAGGAACCAATATCCAAACCTGCTGATTCTTGAATTGCAGCATCTCTTCTTGCATTGCTTCAAGCCAACTTGAATCAGCCAGTGCTTGAGGAACACTAGTTGGATCTATCTGAGAAAGAAAGCATGCAAACAGGAAATGTTTGAAGTCTGTGTAATTGTCCCTCTTTTGATTGTAGACATAAGAGATGAAAGCAACTTCACCATATTTAGTGTTTTTTACAGTGCTTCTAGTTCTAACAGGTGCTTTAGGATCTCCAATAATCTCTGATAGGGGATGAGCATTATGAATCCTTTTTGTTGATGTAGGGTTGACATCAATGGTGGCATCAAGGTTGTTGACAGTAGGCCCAAACTCAGTATCATAAGAAGCTGAGTGAAACAGACCAGGCTTTGGCTGATAATTACCAAGATCTGAAGGACTTGGAAATCTTGTAAAGGGCTTCTCAAAGTCTGTAGAAGCTTCAGTAGAAATGGGAGATTATGCAGCAGGAGTATCAGCAGCTTTAAACTCATCAGTGGGAATAGGTGTGCCTTCAGCAGAACTGTTAGCAGCATCCTTGTTTCCACTGACTGCCTGTGCTGATTGGTGAAGGATGGCATCAGTCTCTTGTGTAACCTTGTCATTGAGTCTCTGAGCTTCCTTTGTAGCATCATGTTCTTGCTTCTTAAGTCTAGCAAGATCCTCTGCATAATGTGACTCATCATCTTGTTCAGCAGCAGAATGATTTCCTACAAAATGGTTAGGTGGAAAAGAAGGTACAACAATGGTATGTTCAGCTGGCTCAGAGTCACTCTCTGAGTCATCATCCATGGAACCTGCAGGGTTAGAAATTGGATCTTTGGTACCTGCATTAGGATTAGAAGCATGTCTAGTATAACCCAAATAATCAGTCAAATAATCTAGGTCAAAATACCAAGAATGGCCTTGTCCCTGAGTATTAGGATGATCTTCAAGAAATCTTAGGTTAAGGGTCTCCTCTATCCTTTTGGCATTCAGATTATAAACCCTATAGGCCTTGCTATGAGCTGAATAACCCACAATGTATCCCTCATCAGCTTTCCCATCAAACTTACCCAGTATATCAGCAGTATTCAAAATGGTCACTTTGCAACCAAAAGGCTTAAGGTAATGAATGTCTGGAACTTTCCCAGTGAGAAGTTCATAAGGTGTCTTGACATGATGTCTAGTGATGGATACCCTGTTCAAGACATAGCAAGCAGTACTTACTGCTTCAGTCCAAAACATAGTGGGTAATTTTGAGTCTGCAAGCATGGATCTTGCTGCCTCAATTAAGGTTCTATTTTTCCTTTCAGCAACCCCATTTTGTTGTGGGGTTCTTGGAGTATTATAGTCCCTTCTAATCCCCTTAGACTTACAGAATTCTATGAAAACTACATTTTTGAATTCTCTCCCATTGTCACACCTAATGCCTTTAACCTTTTTATTAAGCTTGTTTTCAATTAAAATGATGAATTCTTTCAAGATAGGAGTTGTTTCATCTTTTGTTTTTAGAAAGAATACCCAGCAAAACCTGCTATAATCATCTGTGATAACCAGGCAGAAGTACTTATGATCAATACTTCTAATGGGAGTTGGACCAAAGAGATCCATGTGCAGCAACTGAAGGGGTTCTGAGATGGTGCTCACAGCTTTTATGGCTTTGTAAGAGGCTCTGTGTTGCTTTCCCTTGTTGCAAGCAATACAATTGTGTTCATTGGTGAAGAGTTTAGAAGGAAGGCCCTGAACAAGACCAAGTTTAGACAACTTATTGATAGTCTTGTAATTAATTTGAGCCATTCTCCTGTGCCACTTGGTAGATTCATCCTGGGAAGCTTTGGCCACCAAACATGTTAGATCACCTTCTGGCTTAACATCATTCAAATTGAATGTGTACAAGTTGAAGGTTCTAGGAACTCTCAGCAAAACAGTTGTGTCTTCTGGAAGTTTGAAGTCCTTGGAGAGCACAAGACATTCATCCTCAGAGAAGAAAACCTTATTCTTAGTGTCACAAATTTGTGATACAGAGAATAGATTAAAATGATCCAGTTCCTTCACATAATAAACATTCTCAAAATCTAACAGAGGTGTCTTAATAGTTCCTTTCCCAGTAATTTTGCCATCTCCACCACCAAAAGTTACAGTTCCTCCTCCTTCTATAGGCACAAAGTCATGCATCTTATCCTTGTTCCCTGACATACTTCTGGAACAACCACTATCAACTATCCCTACTTCAGTACTTTTCAAAGGATGATCCTACAACAACAACAAAAATATACAAAAGTTAGTACACATTTGAGACTCAAGTCATTGCTGACTTGAGCCTGCCTTGTGGATCATTAGAGATAGGCCATGCAGATGTTTTAGATCCACCATTGTTCTTGGGCCTGTAATGCAAATTAGGTCCCTTCTTTGTCCAAGAACAACCTGCTGAGGGCTTCACAGCAGTATCCCAATACCCTCCACCATAATACATTGAGTCAAAGTGACTAGGCCAATAACCATTAGAAAAGAAAGAACTAGTGGGTCGAACATAAGGTCTAGTACTGGTTCTTCTCCATGAAGAATGTGGTTCAGCAGAATTGGATTTCTGCTGATGTGGAATAAAAGAGGGTATTTCATTAACATTCTTCCACATTTGCCTAGGTTTTCTTTGACTAAAACATACACCCATTCTTTGCTCATGAAAAGTACAATCCTTAATCAAATGAGATTTACTTCCACACACAAAACATTTCTTCTTTTTAGAAGATTTATTCAAACTGAAGGAAGTTCCATAACATGAAAAAGCATTCAAACCACAATGATTAATAGAATTGTTTTTTACAGAACTAGAAATATTGTTTTGCAAAGAATTAAAAAACAAGTCTTCAGAAGAAACTGTCTTGGTATCAGCAGGAACTCTAGAAGGCTTGTGGGGAGTCTTGGGTGTGGTCTTGAAAGTGGACTTGGGAGTGGTCTTGGGCAGGTCTGACTTCTCACTTGAATCACAACTGGAAAATAAAGTAGACCCTTCATCAGAAGACTTGTCACTGTCACAACAAGAGACAAAGTTAGTAGATTTAATAATAGGGTCTGGCAAGTCACTTGACTTTTTACCATAGAGATGGTGTGATCCATCAAAGTCAACAGGTATGGACAGGTCTATAGGCATATGTTCCCCTCTTATAGGTCCAGGGACAGCATTCATTCCCCCTTCCTTTACAAATTTAACAGGTGTTTGATATGCTAAGGCTGGTTTAGGGTCAAAAACACTAGACATATCAGGATAAGTTAACTCTTCAGGATCTATATATTTCTCATATCCTAATGCTTTTCTAGACCTAACAGATTGGCGACCATTAATCAATTTATTCAAATTAGATGCTCCTTCCTGCCATTTCATACGACCAGCTATCTCTTTATCTAACTTAACTTGTAATTCATGTTTTTCCTTTTCTATATCAGATTTCTCTTTTTCAGTACGTCTTAAATCTATTTTAGCACATTCTAAATCACTTTCTAGAACTCTTATCTTTTCATCATATTTAACTTGATTCTTTTGAAACCAGACCTTTTGTTTTTCTAAAGTTTTTAAAGCCTTTTTATAGGCCTCAACTTCTATATAACACTCATTGTACTTAGGTTTCAATGCATCATATTCTAGTTTGAGTTCATTGTATCTTACACTACATCCAAACACACATTTGTGTAACTGAGAGATTCCCATCAAGGAGAGTTGCTCCTTCTTGTCCTCTGAAGGTGAGTATGCCAGCAAATTCACTTGTGTAGAAGTAGAAGCTTCCTCTTCAGCAGGTTCATGTTCAGCCCAATCAATCTGGTGATCCAGAGTCACCAAAGCTTTTAAAGGTGTAGCCTTAGAAGTCCCTGATTCCAATGGATATGAACCATATCTAACTTCATCACCAGACTTTCTTTCCTTGCATTCTCTTGAAAAATGACCCACTTAACCACAAGTGTAGCATTTAACCTTCCTTCTGTCAAACCTTGCTGCCTCTCTTCCATTAAAACCAAACTTTCTCCCAGACTTGGTCTCAAACCTCTTAATGTTCATAGAAATCATTGCTAGCTGCCATTTCAAGTGCATCTCCTCCATCTCCAATGGATCTACCTATTCAAAATCCTCATAAGCAAGAAACTGCTGATGTTCATATTCACACAATATCATCCATTATACTACTGGATTTTGATTTAGGAGCTAATTTTGTTTGAGTTTGAGAAGATGCTCCTGAGGTGTAAGAACTTGAGGCTTGATGCACAGGTTTTGTGGTGGTGCTAACAAAGGCTGAGTGAGTGGATGGACGAATGGGACTTCTAACATCAGGCTCAAGAGATTTAAGCTTGTTGTAGAGGTCATCAAAGGAGATCAAGTCCAATCCACCCTTTGTTTTGAGAGCAATGCTGACTTGCAACCAAGATGGTGGCAAAGATCTCAGAAACTTAGCATTGCAGTCCTCATTATTTGGTCTAGCCTTCAGCTGATTAAGCTGACTTAAGATCTGGTGGAACCTGTCATAGCCTTTGTGGATTCCTTCTTCCTCAGATATCTGAAACTCTTGAAACTGCTGCTTCAGCATTGACTTCTTCAACCTTCTTGATTCATCATTCCTACCAAATCTAGCCTTTATTGCCATCCAAATATCCTTGGCATCCTCCATGAAGTGGAAGTCACCCATGTGGTCATCTGGTATAGCTTGGAGCAGAATTGTTCTTACTTTATTCTCCCTTTGCACGGCTAGAACCTCTTCAGCAGTTTTGGGACCTACAATTGTAACTACCCCATCAGCATCTTTAACATGCATCTTCAGGCTGTTCCCCTTTCGGACAACCTCCCAAAGATTTCAGTCAATGTTTGTGATCCAGTTTTGCATCTTCATGGACCACAAATCATAGTCTTCAGCATTCTTCAAGTATGGGAATTTAGCATTACTGTTGGAGAGGTTGAGTTGTTGGAGAGAAGTGGTGTTTAGGTTTTGGGTTGTATCAACTTCATCGTCTGATCCAGGCATTTTCCTTGATTGGTTTGGATTCTGATAGTGTTAGATTTGTGTTTCTCAGTATCACAGAGACTCTCCCGAGGCTCTGATACCACTTGTTGAAACAAAGACCTTGATAGATCTTCTTGAGTACTCTAGAATCGTTAGTTATGTTAATGTAATCACCAACACACTAATAGACAATCTCTGTAACTTGTATTTTAAAGCGGAAACAAACACAAGTTTTAATACTAAGAACTCTTGATCCTCTATGGATCTTTTAATAATAATGAAAGTGTTTTCTAAAAACGTAACTCAATACATAATCGAGTGTTCCTTTTATACACAAGGAACCCTAAACCGTTTCCCAAGAAACGTATATTCTAAAACTTCTAAAAGATATGCATTATCACTTTCTAAATAAACTCATGCATATCCTAACTATATTACATAAAATACGGAAATACTATATCCGCAGAAACAACTAAAACTGAAACTAGACTTCAGCAGAAACTAAACTATAAGTAGAATTTGTGTCTTCAGCAGAAACCATCAGCAGATTCTTCAGCAGAATTCTCACATAGAAGAATTCCCAACAATAAACATACATTTCTTTTGGTTCTTAATCAATTCAATGTATAAATTAGTGGTAAGTTTGATGGTGACAAGTCAAATTAATGCTGAGATGCTTGAGACATGTGTATGATTTAAAATAAATGTTATTTTTGTTTCTAAGAACCAATGCAAATTTACATTTTATATTTTAATATGAACTCTTTCAGCAAACATGATAATTTTATGTTAGGTAATGATCACTTCTGGATCAAAAGGTATATATTTTTGTCTTTACTTTATTCTTTTTGTTATTGTTGCTTTGTTTCTATAATTCCTTCTTTGTTACTTGAATATTATCGAGGAGGGACCAATTAGTGTAGCTCCACAAGAGACACTAAAGAGGCGGGAGCAAGCTACAAGCAGATTAGCAAAATTGATTAATTACCTTGGAGCTGCAATTGTAGAGTATTTGTTTAGTATGGAGACCGACGACTACTATTTTCTGGAGCTCAAGCTCCGTTTACAGGAGCGTGTGAAATTCTTTATTTGGTTTCCAATTTTATGGGTCCAATCCACTTGACGTGTAGGGCCAACAAAAATGTAAAAGAAATAAGTATAAAATCAAAGCTATTACAATTTTTTTTGTAGATTGACCATACCACCACGGAGTAATTTATGGTTCTATGTGCTTAAATTTATGTCCCGAATAACAGAAAATCATCTGTATGTCTCGAATAACAGAAGAATTACTATGTTAACCTTTTTGTATGGTTCAGTAATTTCGTACCGAATAAAAATAATTTTAAAAGAGATTGATCCAAGTTTTCCCCCTGAATTAGCTATCGGGTTGAAAACAGGTTACTTAGGTAGTGTGACCACCTTTAGTGGATGTTTGTTTTAGCTAATTGTACTCGGATAGTTTCTGCGATATAATGTTTAGACGGTTTCTAATACTTGGTTAAGTTATTATTATTCTTCACGGTTGATGGTAGATTATAGATTTTTGAATGATTAGAGAAAACTTATACTACACAGAGAATGATCCCTGTTGATGTTGACGGGGAAGCTAGGTCTTTTTGTATCTGATGTTGGCCGCATAAGTAACTCATTATTCATTTAATCAAATTTTAATTGTGTCTTATTTGCTTAATTGGTCAAAATGCTAATACTTACTTTACAGGTATATCATAACTATCGGAGCTATAACTGATCTATGCTCAACTTAGATGGGCTCACTTTTGCCTTAGGTAAACGCATAATTTATTACAACTCGATTATTTAAATAAGTTTTTCTTATTTGTTCTTGGACTTACTGAAATATTTTGTGCTAAAGCCACAAATGTGATGGCAATGGCTAGAGACAGTTTGTTAAACCACAGGTACATCGTCTTCATTTTCCGGGCTGTAATATCTTAAATGGTTAATAACAAACCAATTCTATTTAGAAACGATGTACCCAGGTTTGTCATATTCTATTAGGTGCTTACATGACTCCAATGTATGTATGTGTGTATTATATATTGCTAACTAATGATGGTAACATATGAGTTTAGCAACTTTATTTAGAGAATGGGTTGTCCCAAAAGATATGATCTAGAAAGAAACAAAGAGTTTAAGTATCCGCCGCATCTATGGGCTTCATAGATAGGGGCAAGCTTTGATCTAAAAATAGCATTATAACATCTTATGTTTTTAGTTGTACTAATGCTTGGTAATTGGTGTCAGTTAGAGGAATGATGTATACACTTTATCTGAAAATTTTATTATTGGTATATAAGTTAACTGAAAGAGAGCGCATGCTGTTAAGAATTATATATCGGATATGGATTCTGAGTTGAGACAACATCTGGAGGATTAATGGACCGGGTACAATGAGGTTATCATTTAATATTACGTTTAAATATGTTGTCTTTTGTGACTAAAATAACCTCTTATGGGACTGAACCCATAATAATGGTCACTTACTGACGCATGATATACGTACATATGTAATGTGTTATTGGAAGTTGAATCATATGATGTATGTCGTACTCAACGATACGTTGAATACTTCCCATGTCCCTTCACTCAGGAACTTCACTGTCCTCATAACATGTTTACATACAATTATAAGATTTTTTTGTATAGAATTAAGGCTGTGTTAAAGTTGAAGGTGAATAAGTTTTTTTTTTTTTTTTTTTTTTTCATTCATTCTTTATAGTCCATTCTATATAGCTTAATATGTGTTCAGAAATTACTCTTATACAGATGTTTCAGAAACTACAGAGGAGCTGTATCGAATCTTTGTTTGAGGATGAGGGTATGTTGATACGTTGTCACTATAAAAATTTCACACTTAAAGATATGAACTGGTTTCTTTATTCTCTTATTGCTTGACCAGATCCGATGGAAGGGTACAGGTAACATTACTGTGTACGCAAATACTTAGCAATAAATAACGCATAAACTAAATATTACAAAGCATAAGTGTTAAAACTCGCTGAACTTAGAAGTGGACATACCCCATTCATCCACCGAGCATGTGCAGCCTTTGGAATTGAAAGATCAATATCAAGAACTCTATCTAGCAAGTAAGTTAACAAAAGTGGAACTTGAATAGTGACTTTATACACATCGAAATAAAGATTGTGTGAGTAGTTTCTGAGAATCTCATTATAGGTGCCAACATGGTACTGGTGAATTCATTTTTTATAACTCTGTACTTATAGTTATGTGTACACTATAGCTTGCAGTGATATATAGCTTTAAGTAGGCAAAGTTTCCAGAAACCAAGTCAATTAGATCACATATTCTACTTTTATAACTCAAGATAATGTTAGATGTACCATTTAATTTGTGTTTATTTTTAGACCAGTTCATTCATAATATGCGGAATAATTGAAAGCATGCTGCTGCAATGAATTTTCTAAAACCACATGTACCTTTATGTTGTTGTAATTTTGCATGTTGGATGCATGATTTGTTTTCTTTATTTAGTCTATGTTATAAGCTAACATTAGCAAGCAGGAAAAAGATGCATTCCATAAAAACACACTTAAATGATCCATGAATCGGTGTCTCTATTCACTAATTCAATTCAACAACGATTGCTGACAAGGTTTGTTTTCTTATAAACTTGATAATGGCTAAGTTTAATTTACATGCATGCATGCTATCTTTAACTAGCAACTGCGATCAGTTATGTATATATATGGTGTTGTTAACCTAACAAGAATCAAGCAACATGGAAAAACATAGGTATGTTTGTGCTTTAACCCTAATAACTTTTTTAAAGGCGTTAGATAGTACTACTATAATTACCATCTTTTTATACCTAATAAGTGTTGCGATTTAATGGATGTGTTAATTGTTAGGTCACTAGGTGGTTCGTGATTTTTGACAAAATTTGATAATACTACTCTTAGTCTATTCACATTATAAGTCACTTTTGTTTTTTGTTCTTATAAAAAATAAGCCGAAAACAAATTAGCTCATAAGCTCACATATAGCTTCAACAAACACCCCTGCTGCAGCTACCTTTAAAGGTTATATCGATTCTTATTTATCAACTCTCATCGTTAAACATGGCACATCTGTGTTGGAGTCTACTTCATCTGTCAGAGTGAAATAATGACACTAAATTATTTTTGCAGTTGATACTTGCAGCTGCTAGCACAGACAGTTTGTACTACTTCCTAGAATGTGAGCCAAAAAAGGTTATTCGTGTTTCCTTTTTATTACACGCGTGTTAGTATCTACAACCTGGGCATCCGGTTATGGTATCATAAACATCTTTAATTGTGTACAGGGTGTTCTGAACGAGTTAATTGTTAAAGGGTGTTTGGGATTGCATTCTAGGAGTGATAATATAATTGTTCCTATGGGAAAACGCAGGTAATCACAATATAGTAACTGGAAAATTATCATCAAAAAGTGATTATCTGACTCTTCCTAGAAAGAAATTGTGGTCTGCAACCTGCTTTTTCAAACTACAGTTCTTCAAACACGTAATCTATTTTTGGTCTCACAGTGTAGATGTGTTATTTTGGTCTCCTGTGTTGTAGGGTATAAAGCCCAATGGTCTCTTAAAATCCAGTCAATAAGTCCAAGCGCTCTGGTCCATGTCATTCTTTTTCTTTAAACGGACTTCTGCCTTTTTTAGTTCCTAGATCACTTACATGGCGTGGAAGGAACGTCATGATGGATTCAGTATTGAGCGCAATGGTTTGCTGGCCTTTAGGTGAGTTATCTTCTCAATGTATCATCTTGGTCAAGTGTTATTAGGGTGAAAGGGTATTCCTTTTGCAATTGTTTCTCTTGATTGGCAGACTAAGTTGACTTACTTTTGTTGTGTTTTTCTCGCTGGTCACAGTTAGATAAGGGCACGAAGGGTGAAAGTGTCGCTGAAACTGTAGTCATTTACAGCCAAGCAAACAAGCAAGTGAGAACCATAAGCTTACGAAAACTTTAGCGTTTTGTATTCATGTTTGGACAATGTCACGTGCCTACACGTGACCAGTAAAACTACCAAAACAGTCTTAACTACTTTTCCCGCCAAATTACAATTCATTTTCCTTTCATTATAAATAACCATTGTAATCAATTAGAACTCAGCTTTTGATTCTCTATCATCTCTGTTGTAACAAACAACTCTATCATCTATAACAAATCATCATTGCTTTCAATTTCGAGTTATATTCATTCTTTATAATTCTGATTGATTGCTAGGAACATTCTTCATTCTATAAATAGAATCTGGGTGTTTCAATTGGTATCAGAGCCAGTCAAGATTGTTAAACTGACAATCTTGATTTTCCGGTCTTCTTCTCCGGCGTAATTCCGGCAACAAAACAAGAATTCCGGCAAGAAATCAGCCACCACTGATTTCGCTGTTCTGTTTACATATTGGTTAGTGTCAATCATCTGTACGGCCACAAGATAAGCCAAAATTCTCGTTAAATTTTCTTATCTTGAACAAGCTGGCAAGCAGCAGTTGGATTGATTAACCCAGAACAGTACAGTGTTCATTACCCTATTGGATCAGTGATTTATCATTGTTGTTGAGTGGTAGTGTTACTGTTGTAATGGTGGAAACACAAAATACCATGGTGGGTGCAAGAAGTACTGAAGCTGATGATAGTATGAAATTGTGGGTAACTGAACAATTAAACAATGTTATCACTAGTTTCACTGAAAGATTAGATACCATGGCTAATCAGTTTCAACAATCAAGATCAGGAACAGGGGAAGGTTCTAGCAGATTTAGTAGAATGGGAAAGTTGGAGTTTCCCAAGTTTCATGGTGATGATGTGCAAGGTTGGTTGTTCAGAGTAAAACAGTTCTTTGATGTTGATAATGTGCATGAAGAGGACAAGATCAAGATGGTGTCAATCCACCTGTATGATAAGGCATTGGCATGGCATTTGCAGTTTGTTAAGAATTATAGAAATGTGGGTTGGATTGAGTATGAGGAAGCTATCTTGAAAAGATTTGGTCCTTTGAATGAAGATCCAATGGCAGAATTGAAGCAACTCAGGTATGAATCTAGTATGAGTGATTATCAAAGCAAGTTTGAGAAGTTAATCACACAAGTAGATATTACTGAGTCTCAATCAGTTAGTATGTTTCTTGCTGGGTTGCCTGCTACTATTGAGTTGAATGTTAGGATGTTTAGGCCTAAAACACTTGCAGATGCATTTAGTTTGGCTAATTTGCAAGAAGCAGTTAGAAAACAAAGAAATGCACCAATCTTGCCTACACCTAGGGACAATGGCAATTGGAATGCAAACAGGAATGTAGTAATTCCTACTATGGCCACTACTACTCTAGCTTTGCCTGTACCAAACACTCAGTATGTTAATAAGATGCCTGCAAATGTGTCAAATGCACCCAGGAAGTTTTTGAGTCAAAAAGAGTTGGCTGAGAAGAGAGCTAAGAATCAATGTTTCTATTGTGATCAAAAGTATGTTCCTGGCCACAAATGTGAAGGTCAATTGTTCACTTTAGAGGTTAGAAGTGAGGAGGAAGAGGTGTTTGAGGAGTGTTTGGAAGAGGAGGAATCAGGTATGGATGATATGGTTTTGCCTGAAGATGTTTCACAATGTACTCCACATATTTCTTTGAACTCTTTGAATGGAATACCTACACATAATACTATGAGAATAAAAGGTCATGTGCTCAAACAATTGATACATATACACCCAGATTCTATTTATAGAATGAAGAATGTTCCTAGCAATCAATCAGAATTATAAAGAATGAATATAACTCGAAATTGAAAGCAATGATGATTTGTTATAGATGATAGAGTTGTTTGTTACAACAGAGATGATAGAGAATCAAAAGCTGAGTTCTAATTGATTACAATGGTTATTTATAATGAAAGGAAAATGAATTGTAATTTGGCGGGAAAAGTAGTTAAGACTGTTTTGGTAGTTTTACTGGTTACGTGTAGGCACGTGACAATCCTTCCTCCTTAAGACAATCTTTGTCCTCAAAGATCAAACTGCGAACTCTGGAAATCTTTGCACAATATCTGATAAAAGTTCCCATGTGGCATCATCTTCTGACCCATTGCTCCACTGAATCAGGCCAAACACAATTGGTCTATTTCCTTGTTTCACCAACTTTCTGTCAAGCAACTTGAGTGGAGTAGCAGCTATCAACCCTTCATGATCACATTGAGGAAAAGTTCCCATTTCAGTAACATCTGAATGGCAAGCTTTTAGTTGTGAAACATGAAACACATGATGCACTTTTGCATAAGAAGGCAACTGTAACTTGTATGCAACCTGACCAATTCTATCCAATACTGGAAAAGGACCAAAGAATTTTGATGATAATTTGTTTTGCTTGCTCTGTCTAACTGTAAGTTGTCTGTATGGTTGAAGCTTCAAATACACCCAATCCCCTATCTTGAACTCTCTCTCAGACCTCTTCTTATCAGCTTGAATTTTCATTCTGTCTTGAGCCTTTTTGAGATTGAACTTGAGCAATTGTATTGTCTGTTCTCTTGCTTGCAAACACCTGTCTACAGCTTCCACATTGTTGTCCTTGGCCATGTATGGAATATGCAGAGGAGGGGGTTGTCCAAACACTACTTCATAAGGTGTGGTATTGATAGAAGAATGGAAATTAGTGTTATACCAATATTCTGCAAGAGGTAACCACTTTATCCAATCCTTTGGCTTCTCTCCAGTCATACATCTCAAATAGCCTTCCAAACATTTGTTCACAACTTCTGTCTGTCCATCTGTTTGAGGATGGTAGGCAGAAGACATCTTTAATTGAACATGTAACTTTTCAAACAATGATTTCCAGAAAAGGCTCATAAAAATTATGTCTCTGTCACTCACAATGGACTTAGGCAAACCATGTAACTTGTAGATGTTGTCTAAGAACAGTTGTGAAATTTGAGGAGCAGTGTAAGGGTGTGCCAATGGTAAGAAATGAGCTTGTTTAGATAATCTGTCTACCACCACTAAAATAGAAGTCTTGCCCTGTGACATTGGCAAAGAATCTATAAAATCCATTGATACCTCTTGCCAAATTCTGTGTGGTATAGGTAGTGGTTGAAGTAGACCAGGGTATGCAGATAAATCTGACTTGTTTCTTTGACAAATGTCACACTTTCTGACCCACTGTTTGACCATCTTCCTCAACCCTTTCCAATAGAAGAATGCAGTAATTCTTTTGGTAGTAGGATGTACTCCTGAGTGACCTCCCACAGCAGAATTATGAAAGTGAGCTATCAACTGGTTCCTCAAAGTTTCATTATTACCAACCACCCATTTTCCTTTTCTCAATAACTGATCATTCACCCAAGCATATTTAGTAACAGTTAAGGTTTTGTTTTTGAGACCTTCAACTGTTTTGTGCAAACCTTCATCACTAGACCAAGTAGTCATCACAGCATCCATAAGCTCATTGGATACACTTCCTGACACTAAGTTGAACAGCTCTGCTTGTTTTTCAATTCTGGAAAGTGCATCTGCTACCACATTATCTTTGCCTTTCTTATACTCAATTTCATAATCAAATCCTAATAGTTTGGGCAACCATTTGAATTGAAAAGAAGTTGTAATTCTCTTATCTAACATAAATTTAAGGCTAAAATGATCAGTTCTAATCTTAAAATGTCTATCCAAAAGATACCCTCTCCATTTTTGCAAAGCCAAGACCACAGCTAACAACTCTTTTTCATAAGCAGATAAAGATTGGTGTTTGGTTGCCAAAGTTTTGCTCAAGAAAGCTATAGGATGACCATTTTGTTGTAGCACTGCCCCTACCCCAAATCCTGAAGCATCAGTTTCAATGACAAATTCTTCTTCAAAATTAGGTAGTGCTAAGACAGGGGAACTCATCATAGCTTGCTTAAGGTTTTCAAAGGCTGTTTGAGCTTCATTGTTCCACTGGAAGGCATTCTTTTTTAGAAGAGCATTTAATGGTTGACTGATCAAAGCATACCCTTTGATAAACCTTCTATAATACCCTGTAAGACCAAGAAAACCCCTCAATTGTTTGATAGTTGCAGGCACTGGCCAATCTTTCATTGCTTGTATCTTACTTGAATCTGTTGCTACTCCCTTCCCAGAAATAATATGACCCAAATACTCCACTTGTCCTGTCCCAAACACACATTTACTCCTTTTTGCATACAAAGTATTGTCCCTCATAACCTGTAACACCTGCTTCAAATGATCCATATGTTCTGCAACAGAAGAACTATACACTAGGATATCATCAAAGAAAACTAGAGTGAATTTCCTGAGAAAAGGTTTGAACACAGAGTTCATGAGAGCTTGAAATGTAGATGGTGCATTTGTAAGGCCAAAAGGCATAACCACAAACTCATAATGGCCTTCATGGGACTTAAAAGCAGTCTTGTACACATCACTTTCATGCATTCTGATTTGATGATACCCAGACCTTAAATCCAATTTAGAAAACACTTGAGCACCCTGCAATTCATCAATAAGTTCCTCTATGACAGGAATTGGAAACTTGTCCTTCACAGTGAACTTGTTTAATTATCTGTAATCTATGCACATCCTCCATGACCCATCTTTCTTTTTAACCATAACTATAGGAGAAGAAAAAGGACTATGGCTTGGCCTAATGACCCCTGAATCAAGCAATTCTTTAATCATAGTTTCAATCACATTCTTCATTCTATAAATAGAATCTAGGTGTTTCAATTGGTATCAAGAGCCAGCCCTACGGTTCGAGGTTCCAACACTCGGAGTGGTGGCCTGTGGAGTGGTGCCTTGGACCCGAAAGAAGGGTTCCAATCGTGACCAACACAGCCATGACCAACGAGATCGGAGTGGTGGCCTATGGAGTGGTGGCTTGGACCCAAGGAGGGGTGCCAACCGTGGCCAACATAGCCGTGACCAACGAGGACGTTGGTTCTTCAAATGGTGGGGTATTGTTACGATCTCACATCGGCCGAGTATAGGATTGGGTGGTGGTTTATAAGTCTAGGTGTCCCATCCTCTTACAAGCTAGCTTTTTGAGTGAGTTCTACACTTGGACTTATGAACCGATACGAGCCTAGTATGGGATAGGTTCGTATCAGACAAAGCTTAAATTCAACATTGTACTTAATGTTTTGTAGCTCAAAATCAACTGTAATCATCAAGGGAGTGTTCCAGAGTCCCATGGCCTACAAATGACGAGATTGAATGAGAAAATAGACGAACTAAAGGTAACAGTTTGTTACTTCAGACTTGGCAGTGGCAATTTCAACATCAGCAGCCTCCTTACGTGGTGATGGAAGTGAGCTGCTTCAAATATACTTTAGAGATGGTCCTAAATTGGTAAGAATTCTCTTTAGAGTAGCATATGAACTCTCTCAATCCATTGGCTTCATTAATGAAATTGACGTCATTGGTACAAATAGGTACACTCAAGGGCATTAGAGCCAATTTGAGTTTCAAACTTTATTGCATAAGTGAGAGCTAATCATGATTGTAAAGCAGGTATGAGTGACGTCCGCTCTGGTGATTAACCTAAATTTCGAAGAACCATGTTGTAATCGTTGCACCAGTTGGATGGTTTAGACTCTAGAGGTGACGTAAAAGTGAACCTAGCCCTAACAAAATGGATAGTCTTGACCCATACTTGCTCCAACCTGGTCGTAAGGAGACATGTTTTCCAGTTATGATCTAATAACATTTGCACCATGTTTTTATAGGTAGCAAGATGGTTGGGTGGGTAATGGGTCAAAGTAGGTTTGGATTGCAACTTGTCGTTTTTAGATGGACAAAATGATCTTGAACCGGATGATGTACTATAATAACTTACATTTGCAAGACAAACTTGTCATGGATTATAAACTTTTTATTTATGATGGAAATAAATGATATAAGTAATTACTTGCAAGGTTCTAAAAGTGTTTCTAGGTGAATTAATAAATAGCAACGAAATCCGCATGATTTCGTTTACATTAGGCTATGGTTATCCTAGCGAGAAGTGCATAAAATGGAGTTAAGCTGTAATTTATTAATTTCATATTCATCTGTTTGCTAAAACTCAGTCAAATATAATTTTTTTCCTTTTTCTTTTTTGGTATTAGGAGCTGAGGATCAGAAGTTCAGAACACAGAGGTTGTTTTGACAAGATTGTTGATGAATAAAGGTAGCTATAAGCACAATTTTCTAACTTCCTCAATTAATGGGATACTAATTTGGATATGACTATTATAGTTTGGATAGGAAAATCCAAATGCTTAAAGATCAATTGTTAGTAAGTGTATTGGTGGCATTAATTAGGTTCCAATATTCACTAGACAAATGGGTTAATAGCTTTGATGTCAGTCAAATATGTAATAAAATTCTTGAAAAAACCTTTGCTGCTAAAAAATTTTTAATATGTAAACAAATTTAGGTTCCATTCTGATTACATTTTAGCTGACAGTAAAATGCCTTATGTTTGATCTTTATTAGATAATTGGTTGATTATCATGTATGTACGCATTACTTTATTACGGAGTACATTTTAAGTAGATAAGTAATTATCTATAGCCAACATCATATTCCACTTATTTATGTAATTTTATATACTTCGTATTCTATGGAACTAAAGGTTCACTTATTGTGTCACATAACAATGCCAAAGGAAGTTGTAACCAGAAAGTTGTAACAATATGCTATCTCTAGGAAGTTGTAACAAGTCTAACGTGAAACAATTTTTGTACCATTTTATAGCCTTGATTTTGCATGGTCAATTGGTTTAATGGTTTTTCAGCGATGAAATTGCTTTTAATTACTTTGATTTACTTAATGCTAGATAATACTTTTACTGAATACTTATGTAGGTAATTGGGAGAGAAGCAAGAACAATATACATTAATGCCAAGCAAGAGGACAAACATTTTGGCACCAAACATCAATGTGTTAAGATATCCAAGTTGGGGAAGAGTAAAAGAGACACGACAAAAAGGTTTATTTGTCGTTAGTGATTATTCGGCATGAAAGGTAATTGTTTTGAAGGTGGAAAACTTGATCCAAAATCTGATCACCAAGCCTCCTGGACGAACCAAATGCTAAAGAACTTAAACGAGTAACAAAAAAAACTGATAAACAAGATCCTCCTGTGTTAAGGAGTCACCATTATAGTTTGGGATATACTAAAATATAATTTCAGAGTGGTGGTGAAGCTGTAGTAGACTAAAAGATGATACTGAAAATATCAAGGGGTACATGTCTATGATAACTCTAAGCATGATTTGCTCTTAAAGAAATAGAGTATAAGAGGCTAGAGAGCCTTAGATAGAGTATTATAGTAGCATTAGGTGTTTTCTTTTCGTCATTAGGGCCATACAAAAATCATTGGCTAAACATTAAGAAGCTAATAATGATGATGATAGCAACTAATAATAATATCAAACAAAACCATTGGTTTATGACTACGAAGTAGGACAAGCGTCGGGATAATTGATATCGATCAAAAGACCTCTAGCCACCTTCGTTTAGACTAACGAGATAAATTTTGAAAAGACTCAAAGGAGTGAGTTGATTAGTAATACTGACTTAATGTGTTTCAGTCGGCCTGCCATTGTGAAAGATAGTTTAATATGTAGATTAACATATAAAGAATTAGTACAATATAAATTACTTGAATCATCTAACAAAAGCAATTACTGCACCACCTGAAATTGAAACTCACAAGGGAGAATGTACTCATGAAGCTTTGGAGTTCAGAGGTGATTTAAATGGAACTGCAGTTACACTTGCCTAAATTATGTTTTAACTCTAGCAAGGGACCTCTCCAATAAATGCTTCAAATAAATAACAAACAATAACATAAGACTACAATTGCTTTGCTAACTATACATGAACAAACAACGAGGAAGTTGTTTTCAACAAACGATGCTTATATAGTCGACAAGTTACTCACTTTTAGCATTAATAAATG